>OX451735.1:5509868-7914409 GCA_948472305.1 Vicia faba
AAGGAATTTCTGGTAGAAAGCTTAGAATCATCAAACCTAAGGTAAGGATGAGGTTCTAACTCTATAAAAGATTGTGTGATGATGGGTTATGGTAGGGTTAGGTTATGTGATTGTATTTTCATCTTTATGTGAAATTTGTGTTTGGTGTGAATTGTATATGTGATGAAATTGTGGATTATAATGATGACTGAATCATGAAATTGACATGTAAATTGGTGTTAGATTGTATGTTGAGGGTGTGGTAATATTGTGTAAACTGATTCTGAGTTTTAATCGATGAAAATTGAAGTTTTGGGGTAAAAAGGGGCAAATCTCGTATTCTGAAGAAAAAAAGCATAAATTTTCTACTATAACAGTGGTAACCGGTTACCAGATTTGCAGTAACCGGTTACCGGATCAATTTTTAGTATTTCTGGGAAAATTTTCACGTAGTAGCCGGCTACTGCCCTGCATTAACCAGTTACCACTGAGTCAGAATGACATTTTTTATGAAAATCTTTGAAAAATCATAAAGTTTTACTCGGGTGTTTGTTTGACGCGCTGTTAGAACCTATGACAAGCTAAAAAATATTTTCTACTCAATGAAAATGATTTGAACACGATATGAGGTGATTTTCTAGATTTTATTTTATTCTGATGTTTTGTTGTAATTGCGAAGGTGCGAATATGACAATGAATATGAAGATATTTCATGATATAGTGATGTTGCGACGATGTATGAACAATGATGCGTGATTAAAAATGTGTATTGGCTTGGTTTGTTGATGTGTGTCGTGTCGTTGCATTTGTTGTCATAACATATTAGTGTTGCATGCATGTTCATAAGTGACAGTGTAGCCTTAATGGCAAGTGACGGTGTAGCCTTAATGGCAAGTGATGGTGTAGCCTAAATGACAAAGAGACGTTGTTATGGTACTGTGATATGGTGGTAGAACCGACTGTTATATTGGTTTTGTGTTTGTGTTTGCAAATATTGCGGTAAGCAAGAGTCGGCACCGACTTTTATTTTATCCAACAAAGGAAAGGGTGAAAAGAACAGAAAAAGACCTTTCGAGAGTTTTCTGAGTAAGGGGGTAGATTATGGAAAGGGAAGGTGTTAACACCCTTTCCATCTGTAGTTATCTACAGGCTCTTAGATGCTTAGCTCATTTGAAAAATACCTTGTGCTTTTGTGTGTTTTGAAAAGTATTTTGAAATGCCTTAGTGCAGTGATTTGCTTTATGATAACTCTTGTATCAGTCCTCAAGAGTGTTGATAAAGCATTTGAAAATGTTTTTGAAATTGTTTTTGTATGTGTGGAAATTTGTTTTTGAGCAAGCATCTAACAACTATCTACTTTTACTCGAAAGGTTTGTTCTTTTCCTCCTTTCCTTTATACAGTGTTATCCTACTATTAGTGAGTAGGTATCCCTATCACTGGATGTTTGAGGGACATTCAAAGGGACATTTTATAGTCATAAATGCAACTGTGAGAGAAACCTTAGTAACTACCCTAAGATTTTAAGATCATTGTTTACCGAGGCAACGTCGAAAGGGTCATTGAGTTTGGTTATTCTCCCTATCTTTAGGTTTGATAATGAGAAATCACCAAGCACCTTAATTTTTATATTATGATCATCTATGTTTTATATTGATTAACTTTTAACTAACAAATACTTTGAATGTTTACCCTAAGTGATGATGTTATAGGTAAGGGCACAACACATTTCATCAGTTGATTCATAGGTTCATGAATTTATTTCTATGCCTTATTTAACAAAGCTTCATTAATATTTAAGCTTCATCATTGAAGATGCTTTAAAGTGACATCATGATTCATCATGCTTCAATTTGTCAAAGAAAGTCAAAAGAGGCAAGGATTGATTGAAGAGGTTTGACCTAATTGGACAAGTCCTCGGCTTCATGATCACAAGTGTATAACTCTTTCAATTATTAATATTTGGAAGTGGTTTTTGGTGCTATGTTTTCTTTATTATCATCTACAACAACTTCTATTAACATGACAAGAGTTATTGTGCAAAGAAGTTTGTCAAAATTGAAAGGGATTTCCAAGTTATTCTGGTGCTCTAGGAGCTAGGGTTTTGAACTTCTAAGGGTTATATCTTGCTCCTCTTTTGAGATTTTTGAGTGATTCCAAAGACATGTTTCTCTTTAAAGAGTTATCAACAAATCACTTCAATAGTTTCAAGAAAAATTTATGTGGAAGATGCTTAATGATTTAGAAAGATTACAAGTCTCCTTGAAAGGCCTTTGAATTTTAGGGTTTGACTTCAAAAGATCATAACTTGGTCAATTATTATCTCCTTGAGTCCATTCTTTTTCCATAATGATCTTAAGAGTGTGAATCTTAACGTTTCTTTTATGTGAAAAGCTTGAAAATGATTAGAAGATTCCTTAAGAGTTCAAAAGGTTATAGTTCATTTCATGGATTTTCACCAACTTCACAAGGTCATAACTCTCTCAATTCTTGGAGTTTTTAATTGGTTTAAATCTCAAAATATCATTTAAGAGATCTACTTCATTTCATCTTTTATGGTCAAAAGAAAATTTTGAGTGGAAAACCATGTTTGAATGCAAAACATTACAAGTCACTTTTAATGCCAAACATAGAATTTTTTCTAAGTGTGGAAAATCTGTGTGTTTTTACTTATTTCAAAGATATACAACTTTTGATACAAGACACCAAATGTAACCATTATTTTCATATTGTAAATATTGACAAGAGATATTTCCAATGCTTCAAAAATCACACCATATAGTGCCCTACGTTGTTAGCGCCATGGCTATGAAGTTGGCATCTTGAAATTGAAGTTTCATGTCCAGTCAAATTTTAAAGTCAGTTTAAACCCAATTACGAGCCTGTTTAAAGATCAATTCTGTGTATAATCATGTTTAGGAACTTGCCATAATGAGAAACGACCCTTGAACTATCCATTTTGCTGTGTTTTTAGCCATGTGAAGTCACATTTTTCCCACTTAATAGATTCACACGATTTCATTGATTTTGCCTCCAATTCACATGCTTGAGTATTACATCATGATCAACTATAAATAAGGATCATCCCTCACTCATTTTCTCAAGCTTTTTACATCCAATTGACCTCTGTTCAGATCCCACATGAACTCTGAATTTGAATTTCTGATTTCTTGCACTCTCACTCCAAAACACCAAAAGCTCTATTCGGTTAGATTCATTGAACTTATCTGAAGCTAACCATACTCTTACCTTCAAGAATTGTGACCTTTATTGGTCTACAGAAGTCCAGTTTCAGAGCCACCTTTTTCTACTTTGTTCAGGTAGATTTCTTGGTCAAATCGATCCATATAAAAGGCTAATCTACTCTCTGCATCCTTCTGATTCTCATGCTTTTTATAATTTGAAATTTCACTGAGTTTTGAGTCAGATATTCCAGAATTTCGTGCTCGTTATTATTTCTGCATTTTCTGAATTTAAGCCTTGCTCAGTTTATATAAATTTGGCGCGATAGTACCATTAAAATCGTCTTGAAGAGACGAATCTAATGATATCGGTCTGTTCCTCTAATTTTATAGTTTGAGGAATCCCAATCTAGGGCGTCTGGAGGTTGAAGACGACCTACGTGTCATGCTTCAACCAATGAAAGCATGACATGTGATTTTTTGAATTCAATCCGATATGTTTGCTTTATCATACGCGCGCTTTGAAAGCCCTTGGATCTGATTACTTCTATTAGTCAGACTCCGTCCAATGCGCCATAATTTTGTTTGTTTTTAAATATTAAAAGATGATCCGGTGCAATTTCCAAAATTGACCATGATATACACAACGTGCCTGATCCTTTAGATCTGATTACTAGCGTGTTTTGACTCTCATCCAATGATCTACATTTTTTTAAACTTTATTTAATTTTCTGTTTTTTACATCAAACTTTAAAAAAATCATAGAAAATTTATTTCTGACTCAAAAATTATGAAAAAAAATTCACAAAAATATTTTCAAATATACTCTTTCTGGTTTTTATTTTTTTCATGATTTTATTTTCAGATTTGATATTTTTAATAATTTTTCCTTTATTTTGACTTGTTTCTAATTATTTAAAAATACTTCATGATATTTTTTAAATTCTAAATTTTTTTATAAAACTCGTTTTCCTCATTTCTGACTTTCTAAAATTTTTCTTGAATTTTATTTTGACTTCTATTATTTTTTATCTTTTTTTTTACTTATTTGATTGATTCTAATTAGTTTAAAAATACTTTTCTATTTTAAAAAATTATCAAAAATTTTATAAAAATATTTGAGATCATTTCGAATTTTTCTATGGTCTCTTTAAATTTTTCTTTGATACTTTGAATATAGTTTTCTTTTTTACCTTTTATTTTCATTTTAATAAACAATTTAAAAATTATTTTTCCTTTTTATTTTTATTCATTAAATGAAAATTATTTTATAATATATTCTGGTAATGTGATTGTTGATCATGAACTTCATTAACATCACTGGATCTTGGGTGTTGAGTTTAACTCCACTAAAATGGATGGATGATTTTAGTGATAGTTTGGTTAAACTTTTTGATTCAAATATTTCCCCTCCCTCTTCATCTTATTCTTTTCTTATATGTGCTACATGTTGTTAGAGGATGATCTATATATTATCTCTCCAAACATATGGTACATAGATTGCTATTGATCAGCCTCAAAATAGGTGCGACTTCTACATAAGTCCACTTACGACTGCTTAACATAACGCTAAATTTTGTCCCGATTCGAAAAATGATCATTCATGGCCTAAATCTATGTTTACAAGCCCAAGTATGTTTAATTTGAAACCTCTGATCTAATAACCTTGAGGTTCATTGTTATGAGGCTTTGGTCTTATCAATCCTCTAATGAATCATCATAAATTTTGGACTAAGTAAATCATTTAAACATCGTTAATCATTTGTTGTTGCCTTGAGATTTGAAATGAATGATATACTTGACAAAAAGCAAATGAATCTTGTTGTTGAGAGGTTTTGATTTTATCAATCTTCTAATGAGTTTTTCAAATGCAAGTTTCAAGATGGTCATTCAACTAACCTCTAATTTCTAACTCATTAAAAATTGACTTTTATTTTTATGCTTTTACTTTAAGCGCCATTTATCTTATCATTTTCATTTTATGCTATTTTCATCTTTGTTCACTTGAGCATTTATCTTTATGTCATTTTTATTTTGCTCACTTGAGCTTTCTTTTTCTTTTTTAAGATACCTAATAACCAACTTGAACAATAAAAAGCTTTAATGTTACTTGGACTATTTGGTTACTATCCTTGGCATTTTGGAGTTGTGGACTTCTTGAATTTAGGATTAGAGACCTTGACCTACCTTAAGACCTTGTGACTGCTATTGCTATTTTGTCTGGAGTTCTTGGAGTTTACCCCGAGACATTAGGTTGTTTGTTTTCTTTGTGTGCAGGTTATTTTGATTATAAGCATTGGGTTATTCGCTCTTTTCTCATTCCTCTGAAAATAATAAAGCACGGTGGTGATTTTTTTTATCTGTGCGAGTCAAGTCAATCCAATGGTTTAGTATCAATATTTCTACTGCTACACATATGCATATATCCTAGGCAATGTATGTGTGGGATGTTACATGATTAATATTGTTACTCTACTTAAACTAACATACAAAATTGATTTAAGCGAAAATATTCTTTGTCGTCCCTTATCTTTGCCCCGGAGTTCAATTTAGTCTGTTAACTTTTAAAAAGTTCAAATCAATCCTTTACTATTAAAACAACGCCATGTTAGTCCTTCCGTCTGAGTCATTTAGTCAAAGTAAAAAACGTCCAAGTTTCATTGTAATGTGTTGATGTAGAATGCTACGTGTTTAGACCAACTTTGGTGACGGAAAAAATCGCCGCTTTGTTTGTAAATTCGGGTTCGAGATATTTAGCATTCTTTAAAGCTTCAATTTTTATTACTTTCTCAACCTTAACCAAACAGTTAAACGAAAATCACCATTCCCATCAAACAAAAGAGGGTTTTTAGGTGGACAAGATGAACGAAAATCGCCTCTCTTTGGCTCTCTTTCTTTCTCAAAAAAGCACACACTAACCTTAGTTACAGTTAATCCAATCGTTAGATTCATTGAGGTTATGGCGTTTTATCACTGAATCCGTGGCTCTAACCTCAAAACCTTATACTTCCAATTTCACAGATCTTACACTCATCATCATCTTTCCCACTCTCCTTTCTCCAATTCCACCCCCAAAATTCCCCATATTCCAATTCCATATTCACACCCCCTTTCCCATGACAAACCCTAATTTGTTTTCTATAGCGTCAGGTTTTATGCCGTTTCCGTTTAGATAAATTTACAAACTTTTTTTAATTGGTTGTAATCATATGGTGATATGTGATTGTGAATTGTGTCAAGTAATGGATTTGGTAGAGTGATTTTTTTGGGATTTTGTTTCAATTTCAGGTTAAGCCTAAGAATGAGGAGGATGATTCAGATGGGCCACAATTGAATGATAAAATCAAAGCTAAATTTGTCAGACTTGTGTTGGATGATGGTAATACTAGTGAATATATTAGGGGTTCGTGTTAATCTTTTCATAATTTGGGTTTTGGTTTTAAAATATGAGAAAAAGGGTTTGAAGAACACACATGGATGTTCTTCGTGTTCTTCGGAAATTCACATTTTTTTGGGTTTGTTTGTTGTTTAATCTGGAAAAGATGAGAAAATATATGGATTATGTTTAAGTAGAGTGAAGTGGATTGAGTTTTACATGTTATCTGCCACATCAACAAAAGTTAACTTCGTTATTGACATTTGGACGGAAAAGATCTACGTACTCCGTTTTTAAGATTTAAAGAATTAATTTAAATTTTTTAAAAGTTAAAGGACAGTAATAGACTCTAGAACAAAGTTAAGAGACAAAAAAGAGTATTTTCCCTTGTTTTAATCTTCAAAAGAAATAAGAAAAATCCTTTTTTCCAAAAATAGGAACATACTTGACTGAAAAATTCAAATGCAATACTTATATAGTCTCCCAAAATAGTGTATGGGCTTCCAGAGATATCAATGATTGCTTTTAGGCGCTATTCCAAATCTTTTCTAAAGAATGGTCTCCATATTTTCAAGTTGGAGCCGACACATATTAGAGTAGAAAAAACAAACAAAATGTGTGTTAGGTTCATAGACTCTTTTAAGAATGATATTTAACCAAGTGAGTCTAATTTAGTTTGTTGTATGTTCTTTCACAAATAAGAGATAAATTACTTACTGTAGGGAGTTATCTCCATCAAAAAGTGCCTCACCCTACATGCATTAACAAAAAGTAAAACTTTAACATCTATAGAAAGTAATTCGAATTGGATTCTATATATAGTTCGGTTCTTATAACTGTTTTTTATAAAACTAATTTACTTTTTCAAAATCAGTTTACATTGGGAACGGTTTGTTTCTATTCTTAGAATTGGATTAATCATTTTTTTATTCAACTGAATTTAAATTTTTGATGCATTAAATTGGATTAGAAAAATCATTTTGATTAGTTGGATATCAAACTTTTTAGTTTAATTTTTTTCCCCTCCTCAAACCAACTACTCTCTCATTAAAATCATCCTCAAACCAACTTTCTCATCCTGTGAAAGAAATTCACTCATACCTCACTTCCTCCACCATCTTCATTTACATCGTCACTCATAAATTTTTTCTCTCTTTTGTAGTTTCAATTTCCTTCTCTTTTTCATGTTCCTTCATTTTCGATTTCTTCTCTCCCTTCATGTTCCTTCATATTGCTACTTGAAATACAGAACACCGTTTTAAAAAACTTAAATTCTTTGTTTTTCTGTATTATTTGATATATTTTCCGTTTTCATGTTTTCGAAAAAATTCGGAAAACTTTTTAGACACCTAAATTGATTTTGTTTGATTTTTAGTTGTATTTTTATATTTTTATTTTATTTTAATAGTTTTTCTACTTTTCAATTGTTTTTCTCAATAGGAGAATGATTGAGATTTACATATTTGTTGCATTGCTACTGCATGGCTGTCTATTCGAATATATCCAATACTATTAAAAAAATAGTATTTAGCATTGGCTATAAACCGGCGCTACTTGCTGCTTAGCGTCAGATTAGCGTCGAAGTTGAGGGCACGCTAAATGATTCAAAGTAAACATGTTTGCGAATCGGCCATTTAAGGCCGTGTCTACTGTAGTGTCGGTTAAACCGAGTCTACTCCGAGATTACACTTACGCCAACGCAAAAAATTGAAAATTCAACCAAAACATTTTTATCGGCTTGGCCGAGGCTAAAGTCAATATTTCAAGTCAAAAAACTGTTAGCGTCGGCTTTGCCGAGACTAAAGTCAACCTTTCAAAAGTCTATAAAACGCTTTACTTCGGCAAAACCGAGGCTAAAGTCAACTTTTCAAAAGTAAAAAACTATTAGCTTTGCAAATTTTTGAACATTTATGCATGAATGCATGTCTAATATACTAGTAATGTACGATGTGTATAATAACAAGCAAAAAAGTTATATTACCTTTAGGTAGAAAGATATTGAAACAACCAAAAGACCCAAAGCCATTGCAGATGCCTGCAATTAGAGATTTTGATTAATCTCTTAATAACCCTCCAAACAAATAAATAGTAATATGAATGCAAAATGCAAGAATCTAAATAACATTTATATATTATTCAGATTATGGTCTGAATACAATTCGAACATTACAAATGTAGCTACGTCACCCGAACTAATTCATGTTTAATTCGCGTTAAAATGATGAGAAGAAAGCATAATTTTCTTTATTAGTATATATAAGCTCCTCTATTAATTTCACATAGAAAAAGAAACATTAAAAGAATCTTAATGAATATGAATTTCTTAAGCAATTGCTTATTGTAAGTTTCAATTAGCTTATGAATCTAAATTTTTTCAGATGCTCTCTCATTTAGTTTCTCCATAAACATTTATAAGCTGATACAACATACCAGCATTTTGAAATATGGTACTGGAATAAAAAAGAACATCATTAATCCCAGAAAGTTGTTGCAAAACAAGAAGTCCAATTTGAACCTGTTACAAAATACCGAAAGACGTTTCTTCTATTTGCTGAATGAAATGAGTGTCATTGATGATACACATTAAATGGCAATAAAAACCTAAACATCATGAAATGTGACTATATGAAGGACTAGCATGCAATACAAAAAAAAATGAAGAAATAAAATTATTATCACCTTAATTTCATTGACTTGGACTGAAATATCAGTTTTGAAGCCTCTGAGCACTTGCAAGGAACATTCAAATTCTTCTTTCATGCCCATTTTCGCCTGTTTTCACCGATTCAAATCAACGTCTTTTTCGCCTGTTTTCACCGATGATATTACATATTCAATGAAAATTGAAAATACAAATAGTAATTCACAAAAGCTTACTAGCCATCTTGGAGAGTCAAGAATGAAGAATAGAGCAGGTATTAATAATGTACAAGGTATAATTCCTGCAAGAGTATAGAGTTTAAAGTTTCTGACATAACATTTAACTCAACTTTATGTAGTAATGCTGAAACAAAATTGCAAGGAATCTCCATTCAACAAAATGTCCTAGAAGATAAGCCAACATAATTCCAATGGTGACAGAAAGCTATGCAGAAAACAAAAACAAACTATTTCCACTAAACAATGCATGATCAATGTTGCTCCAAAGTCTGGAAAGATGCATTTAAATTTACATTAATCTTATTGCTTATTATTTATACAATTTTGTTCATTTAAATAAAATTGATCACGCCTGCCCATCCCTAAGTTCGAAGTGAAGATATTAGAATATTATTAGCTTATAATTAGAAAATCAAATTTCAGTTCATACACGTCCTCTGTAAATAAAAACTAACTATTCATTGTAAAAAGATACTAACTCGTCAGAACACACATTAGATTTAATAATTTCTCCAAGCTTTATTCTATGCTTGATTAATTTGCATTGAAACTAGTTTTGCTTCCAAAACTTAGTTTAAGTCTCTAACTTTTTAGGCATACATTAAATTTATTTTTGTATACCTGTATTTCTTTATGCTGTTGCTCACTCAACAATGAAACAATTAGACGCAATAAGGCGAAACCTGTAAAAATTCAAGAGTGATTCAACCATATATATATCACAAATGATTCTTGAATTATAGAACCATAGAATTATAGAATCATAAGTAGCTGACTTATGTTGTGAAACACTTTCTTGGTACAAACTTTAGAAGCAAACCTATCTACCAAAAATTAAGAAAAACTAAAAACACAACAAGACCCATTACATAAATAATATTCAACTATAACAAAAACACTTGCCAAATGAACACATATTTTCTCTAAAAAGTTACCTATTTTGATACCTTATCTCAATACAAAGCCATCATATCAAATGCACATAAAACAATAAAAACCTTTGGATTTGATAACAAGTTAATTCAAAATAGCAAAGCATGCAATGAACAAAGTTACCAATTTGTCTCCCAATTACACGAACAAAAGTGATCACTGTAAAAGAGGTTGTCAATAACCTCCCACACTAAAAGAAATATAGAAAGAGTTTTTACTCATGATGAAGAAACCGATCTTGTTGGTGCTTACGGTCATCAGAGGGTTTCGAGTATGAGGAGGGTGAACCACAAAAACTAACTTTCTTACTTTTACAATTATAATATATTACTATATTATTAATTATTAGAAAAGGGATCATTTTAAGTGATTGTTTCCGGTGATTTCTGGTAAATAACCGCTAGTCTTCCAAACTATCGAATAATCTTTCTGACTGTTATTCAATTCCTCTGGTAACTCACAGGATCGACTAGATTGATCCTAGGACTCCTTGGATATTAAGGTTACTCTCACGATCGAACAGATATTCATGGTTTATACTTGAGTGTTTGGCTTATTTCGATTTCTCTCTCTAAAAGTCTAAAGATGTAATCAAAATGTGTGTGTGAAACTAAGTTGCATGAGTAAATGTTAATTGTAAAGACATGTGCAATTGCATAAAAGTGAAGTAAATGGTTTCGAATTATAAAACAATTAATGTAAAGAAATTCTGGAACGTAAAAGGTTTGAAATATGAAGAAAGCGTTTAAGGCAAGAAATCTGTAAATGACTTTAAGTAAAAATATGCGTTCGAAGGATAAGACTTGAAGGTAAATGTATGGAAAATATGACAGTTTTCTGAAATATAAAGTGCTTGAAATATGAAGAAAGCATTAAAATGTAAAACTTTGAAGAAGAGATTTCGAAGTGAAGAGACTGTAAATGAGAAAACTTGTAAATGCTATTTGACAAAAGGATAAAAGAAAGTGCTGGAAATGGTGAAAGGTTTTCATTAAATCAGAAATACATGGTGTTATCATACATACATTTCTCTTGCATTCGTTTCCCTTGCCATGTGGTAGTTTGAATGTTACTGAGTATTTTGTATAATAGATATGACACACGAAATCCTAATACTAAGACTTCTATTTATACTAATTCGACCATAACGGTCTTGCTATAGGATTATGCCACGTTCAGAACATGCAGGACAATGCATCTTTCTTCTTTCCACGTGTCCCCAAATGCTCCAGCATATAACTTTCAAACTTCGAATGTCCCACTTCCATTTGAATTTCAAATGCTTTGGTACTTCTCCGTTTCGAACGCTCTTCCCAAACACAGCCTTGTTGTTATTTCGAGACTTCTTTAGATATGTTCCCATAATTGTCACTCGAAGCTCCAAGCTTTGACATACTTATTCGAAACACTGCTTCTGCTACTTCGAAACATGACGCTTTACCTCATTTCGCTCGAAACGCTTAATTCATTTGGCTTCTAATAACATTATCAAAATCTTCAGCCAACAAATTGCCCCTTTAAAATATGTATTTCGATTCTTCTGAGAAATACCTATTTTAAACACCTACACAAGATTTTGATGGGACTTTCGAATCATCGTAACATTTAATGCATTTGACTCCAGTCACGTCAATCATAGCACCTTTTGGATTCCTTAACCGCCTGGAGCCACTTCACAGCATGGTGCAGTTACAAATAATGATTATCTTTAAATCACGCCTATTACCCATGTTAACTTTACGCCACCTCTTCATCACACCAACCCATGATCTCCACGTATCACACCCTTATTCGGTGGATGCTTAAACTTCCCCATTATAAAACATCACCAACTTAATCTTTTTCTTTTCTTTTCACACTCTAAATCTTTTACCCTCCTTCTCTCGTCAAAAAAACCCAAGCTTTCAACATCTTTCAAAAATGTCTTCTTCTACTTCATCCCAACTCAAGAAAGTCTCCAAGAAGAAAGGAAAAACTGCAGGAGCTACCATGGAAAGTAAAATCATCACTCACCAAGGTCAATCCGTTCTTTCCCCTCAGATGATTTCAAAGGAAAAAGAAATGCTGTATGCGTCACAGGTACTCATTCCTACCAATGTTGCTGGTAAGAGGTTAGCTTTAAATGGCCCTCTTACGGTTTTTGAAATATTAAAAGATACCAGGACGATTTTCCCAGTTTTAAACCCTTATTTAACAAAATGGACGCCCCTAAGGCAGTAGAATCTCCTAGTTCAAATACCATAGAAAACCCCACTGTTCCTCCTAAGGACCCCTTCGTTTTGGATTATGTAAAAAGTAATTTTAAGCCATTTCGATCTTGCCCCACCTCTGATGTTGCTTATCAAAACTGGTTCAAGAAAGTAGAAGCTAAGAAATCCCAGCAATGGGAAGAATTAGGTATCTATAACCTGATTAAGCTATCGAAGCCTGGTTTCACCTACAGCCACCCTCTGCTATTCGCGTCCCTCTATTTCTGGGACAGTACCTATAACACTTTCCATCTCCCAGGTGGAATGATCACCCCAACCTTCTTCGACATAGAGGCCATTACTGGGCTATCGCCAGTGGGAGAAACTTATATACCCGACAACAAAGAACACTCAAGCATAATTGACTTCGAAGTCAAGCTAGCCAGTTTTTCCAAGTTTATCAGTCATTACCATGCTGAGGGGGACAATGTGTCTGACGTAGAGCACATTGCTTTCTTAACCCTGTGGCTGTCAAGATACGTTTTCTGCAGTAGATCCCTACAGGTAGCTAGCAGGTTCATTCCTCTAGCTAGGGACTTGCATGAAAATCGAAAAGTGTGCCTAAGTGAACTGCTCCTAGTTGACCTTTATGAAAGCCTGAGGTCAGCTGTTTCGAGCCTCAAATCCCACACCTCCAAAAATATTCTGTTGGCTGGCCCTTTTTGGTTGCTTCAACTATGGCTAAATGCCATGTTCGAACCCTCCTTATCAACCGCCAACACCATTGATGAGCAAGATTCTGAGATAAATGATAGGATAGTCGAAGGCACTAGGCTTCGAAGATTAACTCCCAATGACGACAAAGATGACTTCAAAGTCCAATTCTCGAAGTACATCATGATATTCTCCAAAAGGCACAAGTTCGAAGAGAGCATGGCGCCTTTTGCTTCGAGGGCTCATGGACCTTCTTGGTTCACCATGGCTCTCTCAGAAGCTATCAAGAGCAAGGAGATTCAGGATGTATGGAGAGCTTTTTTGCTGCCTAGACTCATTTCTTCAAGAATAACTCCAGCCAAGAACCTGATTTTTCTCTTTGCTTACCAACCAAACTTTGTTTCGAGGCAGTTTGGCTTATGCCAACTGATTCCTGAACCTTTATTCCAAACTGAGAGTGCCATCACTTCTGGACGAACTTTCAAGGCACGGGAAGCCAAAATACAGCAAGAACAATATCAAGGCTTTGCCCAATTCGAGCTGATAACCTTCGAACCTACCCATCTCACAGCTAAAGGGTTTCTGGAATGGTGGACCAAGTTTTATCAAACTTATATGTTCGATACACTTACAATTCAACAGAAACTAATTGATGCCTTCGATGTGCAGGTACCAACAAAGAAAGGTATGTTTACTCATGCCAAAGAGATTAAAGCTTTCCAAAATTATTTTGAAACTACTTATGGCCCCACGCGCTTGGACTCCACTGTGCATCAAGCAGCTGAGACCTTGAAGGAAAAATTTAAACAAAAAGTTTCTAAGTTAAAACTTCCTTCAGGGCTGTCACCTGAGGATAGGTATAGGTTGGCATTCGAAATGCATCCACCTAAATTTCCCATATTACCTACCTCAGAACTGGCTCTGGCTTGGTTTCCCCCATATCCTTGGTGGTTTACTTGCAAAGAGATGTTCAAATATCTTCAAAGGAAACCAAAGCCATCTGAGACTGTGACATGGGCTCGATACTGGCTTCATGATTTCCCAGGACACCTTCGATACGACCTTTCTACCATGTCAATTAAATCTGATCAAGGCACAGGTGCGAATGCTTGGGAAAATCCCAAATGTCTTTTATTTTCCATATCTTTAACCTTTGATTTAATTATTTCGATTTTCAGCCATCAGGATAAAGACAACTGCCTTGAAGTCGAAGGAAGGGAGTGCCTCTCAAGCCTCCATCGAAACTACTGACAAAGTGACTCCTCCCGAAACAACCACTATTGCTGCAACCACAACAACAACAATAATACCAACAACAACCGGTGTTCCAATTCCAACGGTAATCACTTAGCCTTGATGTTTCGAATTCACTCATGCTTTATAGTTTGCATCTAACTCTTCGTTTAAAACTTTTTTAGACCAACAAGCTTCCTCCTCCTACTCCTAAGAAGCGGAAATCAAGCACCACTGGGGAAGATCCCAAGGCTGGAGGAAACTTAAACACTGCTTCGAAGAAGAAGCCAAAGAAAGATATTTCGAAAAGCACCGTTCCAACTAGTGTCTCTGGACTTGATTCCAGGGATGCTGCTCCCTCACCCAAATCCAAAAATCCACCTTCGACCTCCAACCCAATGTTGGAACGTATAGCTAGTAACCTCTCCTCCGAGAGTCCACAGGTAAATTGAACCTTTAAATTTTTTACAATACTAACTTCTTATTACCTTGGTGAATTATTTAACACTCTGTTGTTCCTTGCAGAACATCTTGAATCCAGCTTCCACTATTTCGAACTCACCATCCAGAGCTGCTGCTCCGCTCAACTCCTCTCCTCAAGGAGATTCCAGCAACCTGGTTCAAAATAAAGGTTCCTCCAATATGGCGGTTCTTGCTGGAACTTCTGAACAGCAGGATGATCAAGGTACCTCCATTCCTCTGAAAGAGATAAACGAAACAACACTTCAAACGTCTGCAGAGGATTTGCAAAGGGCTTCTCTTCAAAAGTCCCCTCTTGAAACTCTTCAAGAGGACCCAAAGGACACTCAAACTGAAGAAGAGAAAGCTGATTCTGGGCAAAGAGCCGAAGAATCTGCAGACGAAGAATCTGAGGAGGAGAATGCCAATGATGGTTCGACTGCTGGGACGGAGTCCAACGCAAATAGCAGTGAAAGGGATGGTATCGAAGTGGTGGACTTGGATGAGGATGAAGAAGACCAAGAGCACGAAATGAATGAAGGGGATGGTAATGCAACCAAGGAACCCATAGAGGTTGAAATGGACGTGGCTCCCCTACATGTGGAACTCCCTCAATCCTCTCTGTCTCGAATGACTGACGAGGAACTGGCACTTCTGAGACGAAATGACCCTATTGGGTACATGAAGGCAAAGTTGGCTCAGAGGGACGTCCCACTCGCTAGGGCTGGCACAAGTTCGACCAGCTATCCTCTTCCCACAGATGAAAGAATTGTTCTTCTTAATAAAATTAGGAAAACCATTCTCAATGTGGATATATTCGAAGTGCTTAAGCAAGATAGTACTGCTTGCTATACTATGAAGGAGATGCTCACAAAGGTCAATCTTTCCACCTGCTCCTTGCCAGTCAGTACTCTCGATCTTCAGAATTTGCTGGACAACGTAACTGGTTACCTTCTCCAAGACGAATCTGCTGCCAAGAAGGTCCAAGAGAAACGCATTGCCATGGATGCTGCATATGAACAAGCTTCGAAACTCTCTCAAGAAGCTGAGGATCAAGCTATGCATCTGAAGCAGGTGAAAACTGATTATGAGGCTCGAGCTGAGTCCATACTTCTTTGGGAAAGGCAGATTCTGGAACTTCAACAGAAGGTTAAGGAGGCTAAAGAGCAACAACTGGCCTTCGAAACCAATACTGCTGGTAACCAATTCGAAGAGCTTCTCAACCAGGGGCTTGCGGAAATGGAGACTGCAGAACAACTTAAAGGAGAAGTGGCAACCTTGGAAGGAGCCAGGCGGTTCCCTCAGCAGAAACTCGAATCATTTCGGAGCACTTTTAATCGATTGAAAAATAATTCTTATTTCTAGATTTTGATGTTTATTTGACTATAATTTTGGTTTCTTACATGTAATATTCGAACAACGCCATTTTGGCATTTTATCTTGCCATCTTGGATTTTTATAACATCTTGTTTACGTTGTTACTATTCGAATCTCCTGCAGGCTTGGCTTATATTTCTTTAAATATTTCCCATTAACCTTTAGGATACGTTTATCATCCATGAGTTCTTCGATTTCGTATGCATTGTTTGAGAATACTTTTAATATTCGAAAAGGTCCTTCCCAATGAGGTGACCATTTACCTAACGCTTTATTCTTCTTGTCCATAGGCAATATGACTCTCCAAACCAAGTCATTAATAATGAATACTTTTTTCTTCACCCTTTTATTGTATGTTCTGGCCACTCTTTCTTTTTGCCTCATCAAAATTTCCAATGCATGTAATCTAATTTCGTCCAACTCAACTAATTCATTCATCATCATTTCCCAATATAATGCAGCTGGGATTTCGTTTTGTCTCTGAATTCGCACTGATTGTAGATGAATTTCTACTGGCAACACTGCATCATGACCAAATGTGAGTTGGAAAGGCGTAGTGTTAGTAGCTTCCTTAGGAGATGTTCTACAAGCCCATAATATTTGGTCCAGAGTTTTGTGCCAGTTTCTTGGCTTTTTGCCAATATGCTTCTTGATTAATCCTATTATTACTTTATTTGCTGCTTCGACTTGGCCGTTTGCTTGAGCATAATATGGCGTTGATGTTAGCAATCTAAACCCCATTTCTTGGGCAAATCCTTTCATCTTTCTACCAGTAAACACGGAGCCTTGGTCTGTGGTTATGCTCTCTGGCAATCCGAACCTATAGATAATGTACTTTTGTATAAATTCAATAATAGCCTCTTGATCAGCAACTATCAGTGGTATAGCTTCGATCCATTTGGTAAAATAGTTTATTCCCACCAAGATGTATTTCTGTCCTTTGGACGAAGCAGGATTTATTTTTCCTATCAAATCCAATGCCCATCCTCTAAATGGCCATGGTTTGATGATCGAATGCAACTCACTGGCAGGGGCATGTTGAATTCCTGCATGTTTCTGACATTCCTCACATCCTTTAGCAAAGTCTATGCAATCTTTGAGCATGCTAGGCCAATATAAACCGTATCGAAATAACAACCATTTCATTTTATGGCCTGCTTGATGTGCCCCACATGCCCCATTATGGACTTTAGACAATGCTAAATATGCCTCACTTTCTCCTAGGCATTTTAATAATACACCCTCTTGGGTCTTTTTAAACAATTCGTTCCCCATGAGGAGATATGACAATGCTCTATATTTTGTCTTTCTATCCACATTTAGCGTTGGGTCTGCTAAATAACTCTTCAGTGGACTTCGCCAATCTGCATCTGACAAAGTATTTATGGCTAATATTTTGAATCCCTGTTTCTCAGCATATCCCAATCTCATACTTTCCAGATCCGATGGTGTGAATCTAGTAGCCATAACTCTTCCTCTTAATTCGACCAAATCCTTGAAGTTCTTGGTAGACACTTTATAACCCGAAGCCAACTGCGCTAAGTCATTTGCTTCTTGGTTCTCTATTCTTGGTATGTGTTGAATATCCATGAATTCAAATTTCCTCAATAGCCTATTGACTATGACAAGTATACCATTAAATTTTCCTTTATGCACTTGTATTCCTTTGTGATTTGTTTGACCACTAATTTAGAGTCTCCTTTAATTTCGACTCTGGTTGCCCCCAATTCCAACAAAGCTTCAAGTCCAACAATGAGCGCTTCATACTCAGCTTCGTTGTTAGAACAACGAGGACCATCTAATTTATACTTGAATTTTGTTGGAATTCCTTCAGGAGAAATCAGAAGGACTCCAACACCACTTCCATTCCTGTGTGTTGAACCATCAAAGTACAATTTCCATGGTTGCATTTCGACGTAACTCATGACAGTCTACTCAACCAAAGAATGGTCCACAATGAAGTCAGGAATCACTTGACCTTTCATAGCTTTTAAAGGCATGAAAGTCAAAGAATATTCTGTTAAGGCTAAAGCCCACTTTCCAACTCTGCTATGCATTATTGGTTTTGAAAGCATATGTTTAATGACATCGAAATGAGATGAAACATAAACATCAACAGGTTTTATATAATACTTGAGTTTCATACAAGAGAAATACAAACAGAGACATAGCTTTTCTAAATTGCTATATCTGGTCTCTGCATCATTTAGTACTCTACTTAAATAGTATATGGCTCTTTCGACGCCATTGCTATCTTCTTGTGCTAGCATACTACCTATACTAACTTCAGAGGCAGATATGTACAATCTCATGGGCTTCCCCCATGAAGGTGGAGACAAAATAGGAGGCTGAGAAAGGTATTCTTTTATCCTGTCAAACGCTTCCTGGTGAGCTTCGTTCCATTCGAAGGCTTGGCCTTGCTTTAGACGAAGTAACAGAGAGAAAGCTTGGGTTCTTCCACTTAGGTTCGAAATGAATCTTCTGAGGAAGTTAATTTTCCCTAACAGAGATTGCAACTCCCTTTTTGACGTAGGTGCTTTCGTCTCCATTATGGCTTTGGTTTTGTTCTGGTTGATTTCAATTCCTTTCTTGTGAACCACAAAACCAAGAAAATCTCCAGCCTGCACAAAAAATGCACATATAAGGGGATTCATTTTTAAGCCATGTTTTCTCATTCGCTCGAATGATTGGCTTAAATGATGCAAATGTGCTTCTGCAGATATGGACTTGATGACTATATCATCAATATACACCTGCATGAAGGTTTCAATGAAATCATGAAAAATTGAATTCATTGCCCTTTGATAAGTTGCCCCAGCGTTCTTTAAACCAAAAGGCATCACCACCCATTCGTAGGTGCCTAAGGCTCCTGGGCAACGAAATGCTGTCTTTGCAACATCTTCTTCAGCAATGAAAATCTGGTTATACCCAGAGTATCCATCTAACATACTCAAGTATTCGAACCCTGCAGCAGAATCTACTAGCATTTCTGCCACAAGCATGGAATATTCATCTTTAGGGGTTGCAGTGTTTAAATCCCTAAAATCTATGCAAATTCTTAAAGAACCATTTTTCTTAATAACAGGTACTATGTTTGCTAACCATTCGACGTACCTTGTTGTTCTGATGAATTTTCAATGCAGCAACCTTTCGATCTCAGCTTTAATTTTTGTGAGAACCGCTGGTGCGAATCTTCTGGGAGTTTGTTTGATGGGCCTCTTGCCATCTTTGATTGGTAGTCTGTGTTCGACCAACTCCCTCTTCAAACCAGGCATCTCGTCATAATCCCATGCGAAGCAATCTTTGTTTTCCTTAAGGACTTCGATCACTTCCTTCTTGAGGCCTGGGCTAAGTTTAGCACTTATGTAGGTTACTCTTTTCGTTTTTTCATCCCCTAAGTTGACTTCTTCGAGTGGATCTTGTGCCAACATTTTGGCACCTGAGTTTATGGGGTCCCTTTAGAAGCCTAAGGGTTCTTTATCATAGATGGCATCCAACCTTTGATCCATCTCAAACTCTTCGAAGGGTGAGCATTTCGAACCATCCCCACTTACTTCGTTCGTCTTTATAGTTGATTTATTTATTTCAGCCTCTAAGGCCGCTTTTGATTCGTTCTCAGCCATATAGGCCGAAATCCTTTCGAAAAAGGTAGACTCAGTCATGGATAAGGTTGTCGAAGTCCCAGCCTGCTGGCCGTTTTTGTATAGTGCTTTCGACTCCCTCTTCTTCACTGATTATTGTTCTATCCCAGTAAAGGCCATCATGACGAAGGGTCATGTAGTAGTGGGCGTTTCTAGTTTCATTAATCTCATCATTTGGAACACACGGAGCAATCTTTGCCAGATTTTTATCATAATCCCTCTTGTCAACTAAATTGACAGTTGACATAAAGTAACTCTGGTCTGCTTCGATGTTTTCCACGATTCCATCATCTCTCCATAGAACTAGTCGCTGATGCATTGACGAAGGAACTGCCCCCACGCCATGGATCCACTCCCTTCCCAGCAGTAAGTTATAGTTGGCCTTGGCTTCGATCACCATAAACATGGTGGGCCTACAGCTTGAGCCTATTGTCAATTCCAACTGGACCACTCCCAGTGTTTTTCCCACTTTTCCCTCATAATTGGACAGAACCATATTATGGGGCTTGATGTCTCCTTCGCGAATCTCTAATCTTTTTAGCATGGAGTGGGGTATCAAATTGACTGCAGCACCCCCATCCACGAGAACTTTGTTCACACCATGGACACCAACTTTCGCCCGAATAAAAAGTGGCTTGAGATGGTTCTTCATTGCAGGTTCTGGACGTTCGAAGAACGCATTTTGTTCCTCAACAGCCCCATTGTCCATCACATAGTAGCACACAGGCCTATGTTTCATCAGATCTGTGGTGTCTTCCTCCTCATATTCATTGATTTCGGTTTCCTGCCCAAATTCGCAGGGAAGTACAGACACCACGTTACAGTTCAGGTTAAATGAAGACTCCCCCTCCGATTCGAAGTTATCTGTTACCATATCTTCGTCCTCTTCCGGGCCTGGAGTGTATTCCTTTGGTTCATCGCGTTGTTCTTCAGAGAAGAGCCTCCTATTGACTGGAGGTTTGTCTTCAGTTTGATTTTTTGGTTTGTTGGTGCTAGATTCACCTTGGTTTTTTGTTGAAGTAACCCCTGTGTTCGCCACAGCTTCTCTCTCAGCCTTTCGAATCCTTTGTTGTCTGCGCCACTGGGATCTTGACATGGGGTTCCTTCCTTTGTAATTTTCTAATCTCACCTCCTCCCTTTTTGCTGTGTTGAATTGCCTCCTGTATGTCACAGCATGGCGTGCATTTCGCTCAGCGTTTCTCCATCTATCTTTGCTTTTGTCATTTCTGACCTGTAACCACCTATCGGTTGGTACTTCAGTAGGGAGTTTGAAAGTAACTCTTTGAGCAGCTTTGGGGTGAGGGCTATCAGGCCTTCACTGTTTGTGTCTGCTGTCGAAACGTGGGCCCATCTGGGCAGTTTCTTGATGGTTCCAGCAAGGGGCGAAGGGAATCGTTTCGAAAGCCCTGGCCATGCTTTGGTCATACACAGCAGAACACCTTGGGCAAATCAAGCACTTGGTTGCCCCTTTGTAGCAGCGAAACACAAATTCCAGCAAACTCTCTCCAGCCTTGGGATAACACCTAAAAAGCTGGTTATCCTGGCGCCAATTGTTGCCAGTTCGAGTCCTCTGTACCCTTTCGAAATTCGCAGCGATTCTTTGATTGCAGAGGATGCTGCACCTAGGGCACAATATCATGCCTGAATCTCCTTTGTGGCATGTCATGAGATAATCCTTGAGACTAGCATCTCCAGTGTGATTATCCCCCATTCTATACTTTTCTTTTTCTAAGTATTTTTCTACTTCCTCCATCTCAGAGCGGGGTCTTTCCATATCCACCATATTTATTTCAACATCTTCCCCCTTAGCTTCACCATCACCCCATCCTGTGGGCTTTATATCCTTAATCTGAACCTTCGAACTCTCTGGGGCAGAATATTTGACCAAATAGTCAAATTTTCCACTGGGTTCCCCTAGAGTGTCCCATATTTCCTTCTGAGGGGAAATTGGCTGCGTGATTTGGACTTTCTCCAATTCCAGCCTCAAGCCTTCAGTGACTTGTGTTAATTCTTGGTTTTGATTTCCCTGGCCTTCAGTAGCCTGGGTTTCTCTTGCAACAGCTACAGGTGCGGCAATCGAAGTCTCTGGCGTATTCTGGATGTCTTCAGTGACCTCTTTATTGACTTCGACCATCACCCAGTTTTCAGCTTCAGTACCCTTCTCTCCTGTTGGGGCGTCGCTTCGATCAGTTTCCACCATGTTGACCTCTCCAATGCATGCAGGCTCGGAGTAGTTGGTGTCTGCGACGTCCAAGGGATCTTCGTCCACTTTCATCTTCACCTTATCAGCAAACTTTAGTCTGCCATCTTTGATCGCGTTTTGAATCAGGTCCCTGAAAAGAAAACATTGTGAGGTTTTGTGGCCTAGGAAACTATGATATTTGCAAAATCCTCTCTTCTTCCTCTGATCCAAAGGAGGTATTTTGACATTTGATGGCACAATTAGTTGGCCATCTTTGAAAAGTAAGTCAAAAATCTCGTCACATTTAGTGACATCGAAGGTATAAACCTTCTTTGGAAATTTGTCACTTTTCTCATTTTCAACAATGTCTTTCCCTTTTGTGGGAACTAACAATTTGCAGGAATAAGGCGGGGCCTGTTTTAATTCAGCGAGGTCGATTTCGACCTCTTCGAATTCGAATTCAGGATATTCTTCTGCTTCCTCAGTCCCAACATAGGAAATTCTTTCTTTCTTGTTATTCTTAAAGACTCTGGCTTTTTCGGCCTTTAGTCTTTCGACCTGTCGAACCCTATCGGCTAACTGAGCCATATCCCTCAAATACTGAGTGTCTAGTTTCTTTCGAATAGAATAATCCAAGCCACCAGCGGCCATTTCGACTAACTCATGTTCAGGCACTACTGTGTAACATCTGGATTTTAAAAGCCTAAATCTATTCAGATAATCATCTATGGGTTCAGTGAACTTTCTCTTCACACTGGCCAATTCCTTCAAACTTATTTTCGACTGTCCCATGTAAAATTGTTCATGGAATAATCTCTCTAAGAGAGCCCAAGTGTCAATAGACCCAGGAGGCAAAGTGGTAAACCATGTGAAGGCGTTTTTTGTCAAGGAACTTGGGAAGTATTTGATCCTGAGATCTTCATTATTGGCTATATCTCCCGCTTCGGTTAGATATCTCGCTATGTGTTCGACTGTTGACTCATTGGTATCCCCAGCGAACTTTGTAAATTTAGGGACTTTATATCCCCTTGGTAAATCAGTATGCATTATGCAATCCAATATAGGAGAAGCGTAATTTGGCCTTCTCATTCCCGTGTTGAGGCCATTCTGGGCCATGACTCTCTCTATCATGGTGGTTAGGTTGTTTTCTGCCAGGATGTTATCGTTTCGAATTCTATTAACGATAGCATCGGCATCTTGATTTCGACCAACCAAAACAACTCCCCTAGGTTGTTCTTCTCGAAACTCTGGGGCTTCTAACCTTTCGACCCTTGCCCCTGGTTCCATAATTTCTCTTTGTGGGCCTGGGATTATTGGGGCTTCTAACCTTGGTGCCCTGGCCCCTAAGTTAACTTCTTCTCTGGGTGGTCTATAAATCGGGTCGTTAGCAATTTGTTCTATAACAGGCATGTTTGCTCGAAATCCCGCCTGATTCTGCCTTCGCCTTTCTGGGGGAGCAAAGAAATCTGCTATTCGACTCATATTGTCAGCGTTTTCTCTGTTTGTCACAGTCACATTTTGCACTATTGGGGAAAATATCTCCTGCATGGTTTGTGCTAACACCCCTATCATATTATGGTTACTGTCATCCATCAATTGCCTAAAAGCCAACTGGTTGTCTGTGGTTAAGATAGGCATTGTGCTATAACCCACTGACCCTTGGTTATTTGTCATAAACTGATTCGCCCCAGACCCAGACCCTAGTTGTGGAGATGAATTCGATGTGGAATTGTGTAAACCTGCCATAAAAGATGTTGGCATTCCATAAGAGGAATTTCTGATTCTATTCCCATCGAAACCGGGTGGTCTAGTTAATGGAGTGGCGAAATGGGATTGTGTCCCTGATGGTGGAACGAATCCCCCAGGGTAACCAATGGTTCCAGTATTTCCTAAGATCGAACTATTAGTTGATATGCCACTTACTCCATTGGTGGCTACGTTACTGGTTGAAGATGCAACAGACTGTGCGTTCGAAGGGATTACATTAGATGTTCCGATTGAAGTGGACGCATTAGTGCCTGTTGTATGTGGGCCATTTTGGTCCCCTTGTTGATTGTCAGAATTAGACATTTTGTCCAAACGTTTTCTTCTGGATAAAGGTTGGTTGCTGTTGGTTATCTTACCACTTCTCAGGTTCATAAAACAACAAACTTCTTAGGTTCCAACGTTTTTGTAATGGTTATGTCTCAACAATCCTTATTTCTAATATCCAATTATTGGTCCCACCAGGTGTGCCAATTTGTTTCCAGTGATTTCTGGTAAACAACCACTAGTCTTCCAAACTATCGAATAATCTTTCTGACTGTTATTCAATTCCTCTGGTAACTCACAGGATCGACTAGATTGATTCTAGGACTCCTTGGATATTAAGGTTACTCTCACGATCGAACATATATTCATGGTTTATACTTGAGTGTTTGGCTTATTTCGATTTCTCTCTCTAAAAGTCTGAAGATGTAATCAAAATGTGTGTGTGAAACTAAGTTGCATGAGTAAATGTTAATTGTAAAGACATGTGCAATTGCATAAAAGTGAAGTAAATGATTTCGAATTATAAAACAATTAATGTAAAGAAATTCTGGAACGTAAAAGGTTTGAAATATGAAGAAAGCGTTTAAGGCAAGAAATCTGTAAATGACTTTAAGTAAAAATATGCGTTCGAAGGATAAGACTTGAAGGTAAATGTATGGAAAATATGACAGTTTTCTGAAATATAAAGTGCTTGAAATATGAAGAAAGCATTAAAATGTAAAACTTTGAAGAAGAGATTTCGAAGTGAAGAGACTGTAAATGAGAAAACTTGTAAATGCTATTTGACAAAAGGATAAAAGAAAGTGTTGGAAATGGTGAAAGGTTTTCATTAAATCAGAAATACATGGTGCTATCATACATACATTTCTCTTGCATTCGTTTCCCTTGCCATGTGGTAGTTTGAATGTTACTGAGTATTTTGTATAATAGATATGACACACGAAATCCTAATACTAAGACTTCTATTTATACTAATTCGACCATAACGGTTTTGCTATAGGATTATGCCACGTTCAGAACATGCAGGACAATGCATCTTTCTTCTTTCCACGTGTCCCCAAATGCTCCAGCACATAACTTTCAAACTTCGAATGTCCCGCTTCCATTTGAATTTCAAATGCTTTGGTACTTCTCCGTTTCGAACGCTCTTCCCAAACACAGCCTTGTTGTTATTTCGAGACTTCTTTAGATATGTTCCCATAATTGCCACTCGAAGCTCCAAGCTTTGACATACTTATTCGAAACACTGCTTCTGCTACTTCGAAACATGACGCTTTACCTTATTTCGCTCGAAACGCTTAATTCATTTGGCTTCTAATAACATTATCAAAATCTTCAGCCAACAGTGATATAAATATGAACTAAAATAAGAAAATATTAATCAATATTTCTTTTAATCAATTAAAATAATTATTGATCAATAAATAAATGAAAAAGATATTAGTTATTATTTATATTCATCAATTAAGATTATTATTAAATCAATATATAAATAAATAACTAAATTGAAAAGAAAAAACGATAACTAAACAAATTAATTATTTAATTACTTAATTAACTAACTTAAAACTAATAAATTAATTATTAATAAATAATTAATTTAATTTCTATTTTGAAAAATAATTATTAAATTGATTTAATAATATGAAATGAAATAGAAAAATGGATTTTAATCATTATCTGTTTTATCATATAAGATAAATAAGATAATTATTAATCAATAAATATTGAGATAATTATTTAAAACTAAATAAATTAATAACAAAGAAAACAGGGAAAAATTTAAATAAAATAAATAAATACTGAATTGACTTAATAATATGAAATGATTTATTTAAAAAAAATATATTATTTTTTTATCAATTAAGAATTATTGACTTAATAAATAACTTAATCAAATTATTTATTTTAAAAATTTATTTATTAAATAATTGTTTTCTTAATAAAAAATAATTTAAGACTAAATTAATAAATAAAAAAATAAGTTAATTAATTAAATTATTCATTTATTTAATAATTATTGACTAAAACAAAAAGTATTAATTAATCATAGTGTGGACCAGGCCACTAATACTAAAATAATACGAAGCGCCAACGAAAGAAAGAAGAGGGAAATAAATAAATAACAAATATTCAAATAAACAAAAAAAATTAAATCTTTGCGTCGGTCAGCCGACACTGACCGACACTAAGTAAAAAAATAAGTGCCAAAATGAAGAGAAAAAAAGAGGGAAATTAAATAAATAAAAAATTAAATTAAGCTTAACGATGTTGGAAATCCATCAATACTCTATGATGAATTTCGACCACCACTGATGATTAGTTATGACAAACAAATTAAGAAAAGACAATAGAATTATTTCTGCAGAATTTCTCTTCTGCCCACAAACTGTGGAATCTTTATTATTCACTTTGCAACTGCAAAATACTATGAATGAGTTAACTACAAAATATGGGTTACTCCCTCTATTTATAGATTTAGGTTAGCTTGCTCTCTGAGCTAAACCCAAGCCCAAAATATCTCTTTACTAAAACAAATCTAATCTAGATTTAAATTCAAATCTATTTAAATCTAAACAAATCAAATCTTCTTTTGACACATATGAATTACAATTTAACACACCACCTAATTCATTGTGTCTAAACTGTCTATGTTCATCATGGCCCTTAGCTTTCTGAATACTTCGACCTGCACTCCCTTCGTCATGATGTCTGCAATCTGATTCTCAGTTCTGCAGTGTTCCAAATTCATCTTCCCATCTGCTACCTGCTCTCGAAGATAATGGAACCTCATTTCGATGTGCTTACTTTGACCATGTGCTATTGGGTTCTTCGCCAGATTGATAGCTGACATGTTGTCTATTTTCATGGTAATTGCTCCATGATTTTTCCCTGTTATCTCTTCGACCAAGTTCACCATCCAGGTTGCTTGACATGCACAAAGAGAAGCAGCTATGTATTCTGCTTCACATGATGATAATGCCATTACTGGTTCTTTTCTCGAACTCCAAGCAATTGTTGCACCACCTAGCATAAACACATATCCTGCTGTTGACTTTCGATCTTCAACATCACTACACCAACTCGAATCAGTGTATCCTACTAACTTGCATTCTTTTCCTTTACCAACTGCAGGAAACAGAATGCCATAATCGAAAGTTCCTTTAAGATACCTTAGTATCCTCTTCACAGCTGCTAGATGTGATACCTTTGGCTTCTGCATGAATCTACTTACCATACCTACGCTGTATGCTAAGTCAGGCCTTGTATGACAAAGGTATCTCAATGATCCAATAAGTCTTCTGTATTGGATTTGATCAACATCATCTTCATCAGCATCTTTCGACAGTTGCAGTCTTGGTTCTGCAGGTGTCGAAGTTGCGTTGCATTCTTCCATCTCAAACCTTTTGAGAATTTCTCCTGCATATCTTCTTTGATGCATCATCAAACCTCTACTGCTCTTGTAGAATTCGATACCAAGGTGTTGTACCCCAAAATTTGCCCTCCCATATTCTTCAAAGTTTTGACAAGCATCATCTCAATTTGCTCAAGTCTACTAAAGGGTTGCACAGGCAAACCATCCTCCTAAGCCAGTCAAAATTAGGGTTTTGGTTCCTGCAAGGAAGTTGAGGTTTTCAAGGGCTCAATCAAGTCCCATATGCTCATACACTTTTTCAAGCATCCACATGTCAAGTTTCAAGGCTCACAAGGTCAAGTTGCACAGTCAAAAACCCTAATTGCTCCACAGTCAACTGCAGGGGCAAAATGGTCATTTGGCAGTCAAAAGTCAAAATTTTTGGTCAACATCTTATTTTGAAGCCACAATCATCATTTGATCAAGTCTTGATCATGATTTCACAAGAATGGCTCAAAAATCATCAAGGTGTCAAAAGTTTCTATTTTTGGACAGCTGAAAAGTCAATTGTAACTTGACCAAGGCATAACTTTTTCATGGTTCATCAGAAAAATCCCATCCAATGCTCATCTTTAAGGGAAGGACATTTCCTACAACTCATCTTCACATTCCAAATCCAAGAAATGCTCTCACAAAAAGTTATCAATTTCAACATTATAGGTCATTTTCAAAAGTCAACAAAAAGGCACTTTAAGTCAAAGACCATAACTTGAGATTGGTAAATCAAAATGACATGGGACCAAAGGCATTGGTTAGAGGACTTCAAGACCTTTCCAAAATGTCCAATAACATGTTCATAGCTTCAAAATTGAGCAAGATATGCATTGGAGAAGTTGGGAAATTTTTGCGAAATGGCCAAAGTCAACTATCCTTGAAATTTCATTTTTTGACAAAACGGGCCCACTTTTTCCACTTGGTTCAGCTTTGCCATGCCTCCCACGTGTCCCACAATTTATTTCAGATTTAAAATTAATTTTTTCATTTTTATTTAATTTTATTTGATTTAATTCATTTTAAATCTTTAAAATTCAAATAAAAATCCAAGAAATTAATGGAGGGATATATTTTGTGTTGATTAGCTTTGATACACCTTAAAACACATTCCAAATTCGTGCATGGCCTATTATGGGCATAAAAATTCAAAATTTCACAAATATGGAAAATGGTTCAAAGTTGGTTATGGAGGAAATCTCAAACATGAATGCAAGGCTTCAATGACCATAATATTGTTTGATACACATTACACACTATATATACAAGCCTTCCCAACCTCATTCAAAAAAAGAGTGTGTGCAGAAACGGCCAAGAGCAAAACCAAAAATTATTCAAAAAGTGAGAGTTGCGAGCATCTTCAGATCAAAACAAGCACGTGGCTAAAGCAACCTTTGCCAAGTCCTGAGGCTCATACCGCGCTGTAAGTTCTTCCCAGGTCCCCTATAGTTTCCATATTATTTTTTCAACTGCTTTTATATGCAGATTCTCAAAAGAGGAACACTATAAACCTCATATCCCAGCGCTCCAAGTGTCCATGGATGCAGATCTAAAGGTCCAGAAGGCTAGCACACCATACTCTGGAGTCAGCGCATGCGTAGGCGATCCAAGAAAGTCAAACGAGCTGAAGCTTAATGGGCCAGAATTCCAATCACACCCTCCTATTTGGCCCACACCCCCTTCCATGGGTTTATTCTTTTCCTTTCATTTTTTATTTTCCAATTTAATTCCTAACCCTTTTTTATTTTATTTCTTATTAACAGAATTAGCATAATTAACAAATTTTCATAAAAAAACCAAAAAAATAGAACTAACATCATTATTATTATTATTATATTATTTTGTAAATAAACATTAATTGAAATAGTTTAATTAGGCAATTTTGACTTTTCTTTTAATAATTAAAATAGATTTAGAATTAGGTAAAATTAACTTTCAATTTTGTTTCTTTTTATTTCATTTCATAAAAACATAAAAACAAAAAAATATTTCGTTTTAATTAAATTAATTAATTAGTCATTAATTAGCTTTAATTTCATTTTAATTACAAAAAAGACAAAAAAATCAATTTCTTTTCTAAAAAAAAGGGTCAACACCCTTAGACATTCCCGATTGTTTTATTCGCGCGCATTTACTTTATTTGATTATTATGTAATTGCCTTCAAGAATGTAATAGTTAAATAAGTTTATCGCTTTATTTAATTTCCGTACTTATTTACTAAAAAACGGGTCTTTGTAATTTTTGGCGATGTATAGACCCGCGCCTTGTAATAGTGTAGGATTTATGTTTCCGCAATTTACTTTCCGCACCCTTTAACTGCTAAACTTGCATGAAAGAATGTGTGTATATAAAAACAACTCGTAGCTCACTAATTACAAAGACAAACATTAACTGAAAACAACACACAATACACACACCACTTCTAGGGTACGCCTCACTCGTTGCCTTCGAAACGTGGTCGTCAAGTATAGGATGTTTTAGCGGTCCTTATGTCCATGATCCAGTTGCCTCGAAACAGTTGCCTCGAAACAGTTGCCTCGGAACGGTTGCCTCGGATTAAAAAAGGATCAAGGATATAAGGGTAGCTTCTAAGGTGTCCTGTTATTGCTTCGGTAACCACACTGTCCCTACAATCGAATTGACCCGAACACCTCCAACGGTGGTGCTACCTACCTCTCAATGGTGGGATGGCACTACCTTAAGGACATTTACATAGCCTAATTCCTTAGGGTAGGTAGATGACTCATAGATACTTGCTCTTTTCAAAAACAAACAAAATACTTTTCACACCTTACACTTTCAAAAGTTTTCAAAACAAAATTTTCAAACACTCTTGAGGACAGATACAAGAGTCATTCAGAAATCTTTCAAAGAAACTTTTTCAAAACCCACACACACTTGAAAAGCAAACAAATCTTTTAAAAACATAAGAGCAAGTACCTAAGAGCCCATGGATAACCATGGATAGAAAGGGTGCTAACACCTTCCCTTTCTATAAATCTACCTCCCGAACCGAGAGAAATCTCAAATAAGGAATTTTGCTGTGCTTTTGTCCTTTCCATGTTGGAGAACATAAAAGACGGTGGCGACTCTTGCTTACCGCGACATTTCGTGAACCAGCATTAAAGAGTCAGTTCTAAATCCACCGATCACAAAACTGGCGACTCTGCTGGGGACATTATAAAAGTGAGGTGTACCTTAGGATTAGATCATACTTATGTTTTCAATTGCTTTGCTTTGATTGCTTTATATTTGTGGGCTTTGCATCGGAGTTTCATAGATCCTAACCCGGATCTGGGGATACCCTTTAGGTAGCATAAGTTGTGAGGGACCTGTCCGGCGTAGACCGACACGGGTGAAGCAGTGGCTACGTTGGTGTGGCACCTTGGTCTGTACCGATACCCCTTGTGTTGCAACGAGGAGAATATGGGTCTTCTGAGGAGTCATTAAGCACCAACCGACCTTAGAACCCTAATGTGACCCAACTTGGCCATAAAACAGTAGCAGTATGCTACACCCATTGAGGCTAAACTCTTGCGATGGTTCTGGCCGCAAGAAAAGATTGCGACGCTAGAGTTATGACCGATTGAGGGTAGTCAGTGATATTGGGATCCTCTAGAACCCTGTTACTTTTGATAGGACAGGTCTTAACCAACGAAACTGAAAGAGGGTAGTACCTAAACTTCATGCTGGCCTAAACTCTAAGGGCTCTCTGTGTGACTTGTGTGCCTTCAAACTTGACTACTTGCATGCTTGTTATCCAACACTTGAGTTTCTTGCAGGTTTTTGTTTACAGTCCTTAATCTGGACTCATAACAGGGTTTACCTACATTCCTCCACGCATAGCATAGCATCATACCATCATACCATTGCATACATCCCGCATAAGGATTAACCCATTTCAAGGATCTCAAGGGCTTGTGATGCAGGTCATGATGAATCAAGATGTCTAGCAGGGGGCAAAGGGGATTTATTTTCCTCTAGCCAGGTTGATGACTTGAGTCAGGGGCTATGACCCACTCGATATGGTGAGCCTTGACTCTTGAAGAAGGACTCTCAGCAACATGAAGTTCCTTCAATCAAGCTACCCAACTTAAAATTCTAACAAGTTTCTCTGTTTACCCCGCGAGATCCTTGAAAACATCGCATGCATACATACATATCATTACATTACATGTACTCTGTTCTACGGGTTGCTTAATCTTCTTCGCTGTTTATTTCAGCCATCATCATGAATCCTGAATCATCCAATGAACAAGCTATCAAGGCCCTCCAGGCCCAGAATGCCCAGTTCCAGGAGCTGGTCATGAGTTTAGCCCAAGGACAACAGGAATTGAAGACTCTGCTTTTGAAGAAAAAGAAGAAGAGGACTGTTTTGTTCAACCCTAGACGCAGATCAGGGAATACACTGCAGAATGAAGCTGAGCAGACTACTCCATCTGTTGGGGAAGGCAGTCACCAAGAGGGAAGGGTTCCTAGTCCCGTAGTCTCTGACACCGAGACAGATTTCAATGATGAACAGTACCCTCCTGCTGAGGACAGGTACAAGCAACTAGAGGATCGTCTAAATGCCATGGAGATTCAACAGGTGCCCGGGTTGGACTTTGGAGACCTAGGCTTATCTTCTGGGGTGGTGATCCCTCACAAGTTCAAAGTGCCTGCCTTTGCAAAATACGACGGGGCTTCCTGTCCTAAGTTGCACCTCCGTTCATACGCAAGGAAGATCTATCCCTACACGGCAGACAAGAATCTATGGATCCATTTATTCCAGGAGAGTCTTTCAGGGACTCAACTCGAATGGTTCTATCAGCTGGATGGAACCACCATTCGTAACTGGGAGGACTTGGCAACTGCTTTTTATAAGCAGTATCAGTATAATGCCGACCTCGCTCCTACACGTACCCAACTCCAGGGTATGTTGCTAGGATCATGTGAGGGTTTTAAGGAGTATGTGCAAAGGTGGAGAGATCTGGATGGAAGGGTGCAGCCACCTTTGATTGACCGTGAGCTCGTTGACATGTTCTTGGGGACCCTGTCTGGTCCTTTCTTCAACCATCTGATTGGGAATTCTTCTGCTAGGTTCACAGATTTGATCTCGACCGGGGAGAGGATTGAAGCTGGTATCAAGGCTGGAAAAATTCAAGAAGCTGCACCTGCTGATGCTCATAAAAGCCCTACAGTGGGAAGAAGGAGTCCAATGTTGTGCATAGTAAAAAGGGTCGCCATGATCAACATGTAGGGGCAACCCAAACCTTTAATCCTAGGCCTCCTCAACAAGGACAGGGGCAGCAACGTAAGGAGGTCGCACCCAAGAGACAGTTCACTAGGATCAACATGTCCCTGGATCAAGCGCTACAGCAAATGTTGAAGGCATGGCTGATTACCTTAAGGGCTGGATCAATACATTCGAAATTACTGACTTCTTGCCATCTTTCCTCATGATCATAACATCACCAATACCTTCAGCTGCTAGGGTGTTGTCATTTTCAAATTTTACCAAATTTTTCGTTGAGGGTTTTATATTGACGAACCAGTCTTTCCTTCCAGACATATGTGATGAACATCCTGAATCCAAGTACCATTGGTCCTTGAATCTATCTTCATCTCTTGTTGTGACCATCAGCATCATCTCTTCTTCTTCTTCTTCATGTTTTGCCAGCTTTGCATCACTTTCTTGATTTTTTCGTTTTTCTAGACAATCACTCGAATAGTGACCATACTTCTGACAATTGTAACATTGAATGTGACTCTTATCAGGTTTTCGACCACCACCTCTTCCTCTATTTGCAGCACCACCTCTTTGGTTGCCTTGGTGTGGTCTTCTTTGATTCGACACATCTCCTTCGATTTGGTTTCCTCTACCATTCGATTTGTTGTAGCCACCTCTACTTCTGTCGAAATACTTTCCTTTGCCTTTAGTCGCTTTTGCTGAATGTGCCTGCAAGGCCATATCACTCTTTGATTTTCCTGCAGCTCTTTCGTTCATTCTTTGTTCATGAGATTCGAGCGTCCCTTGAAGCTCTTCCTTTGTCAATTTCGATAAGTCTTTCCCTTCTTCGATCGCCACCACTATGTGGTCGAACTTAGGAGCTAAGGATCTCAGGATCTTCGAAACAACAGCTCTTGTTGTTAATGTTTCTCCACATGTCTTGATTTGATTCACTAGTTTTGTAACTCTAGTGAAGAAATCAGATATGTTTTCACTGTCTTCCATTTTAAGCAGTTCATAGGTCCTTTTGTGAGTTTGTAACCTCACTTCTTTCACCTTCTCAGCGCCTCCAAAAGATTTCTCCAGGATCTCCCAAGCTTCTTTTGCAGATTCTGAATCACTAATCTTTTCGAAGTTGTCTGGGTTGACACATTGATGAATTATAAACAATGCTTTATAACTCTGCTTCTCAGATTCTGTGTATTTCTTCTTTTCTTCTTCTGAAGCGTTTTCGCCAAGCGCTTCGACTCCATCTTTTACAAGGTCCCAAAGGCCTTGACACCTTAATAGTACTTTCATCTGTTTGCACCAATTCTCATAGTTGTTAACTTTCAGAATTGGCAGCGTTGCTGGATAGTTTGCATTCCCATAACTTGTCATCGTGAATTCTTCAATCGTTCTTGATTGATACTTCCCTTGAATCGTAACACAAGCTCTTGATACCAGATGTTGGAAATCCACCAATACTCTATGATGAATTTCGACCACCACTGATGATTAGTTATGACAAACAAATTAAGAAAAGACAATAGAATTATTTCTGCAGAATTTCTCTTCTGCCCACAAACTGTGGAATCTTTATTATTCACTTTGCAACTGCAAAATACTGTGAATGAGTTAATTACAAAATAGGGGTTACTCCCTCTATTTATAGATTTAGGTTAGCTTGCTCTCTAAGCTAAACCCAAGCCCAAAATATCTCTTTACTAAAATAAATCTAATCTAGATTTAAATTCAAATCTATTTAAATCTAAACAAATCAAATCTTCTTTTGACACATATGAATTACAATTTAACAAACGTCAATCAAGCGGACACTAAACTGAAAAAATATATTAAGTGGTAAACGAAAAAAAGAGGAAAAATAAAAATGAATATAATATAATATATTAATGAATTAGCATCAGAGAGGTCGATGTGTAACACCTCAAAAATTTAGATTAATTATTTAATTAATTTAGTGTGAATATTGGTGAATATATGAATTATGGTGAGTTATATGATGCATGGTGATTCATTGGTGAATGTAGTGCTACAAGTAGTGTGAGAATAAGAGTAATATGAGGATTTAATTAATTTATAATTATTTAGAGCTTAAATTATTATTTGAGGTTAAATTGAATTTAATAATAATATTTAGAATTATTATCTATAATAATATGTGGAGGATAATAGTGTAAGACAAGAAGGGCAAGATGGTAACGTTGTGTTGAACAAGTGAGGGCAAGGTTGAGATTTATGATTTTGAGGTCTAAAGACTAGATAAGTAAAAAATAAGAGGGGTAGAAGAGTAGTTATTTTTGATCGATTGTAGAAACGAGAGAAAAGGAGAAGCGAGAAAGAGGAAGAGCTAAGAGGAGAAGAACCATTGTTGAAGCTTGAGGAATCTACAACCTACGGTAAGAGTGGGGTTCCGTGTCTCTAATAGGTGATATAATTGTGGATAGATGATGATCTTGAATGTTAGGTTTGGGTGTACATTCTTTTTTATTTAATTCATTGAAATTATGCATAATTGATGAAATTGATGATGTGAATTGAGTTAGAATATAGTAGATGTAGTATGACAATGTGATAAATTAGACTATGTATTTTTTATGTAAAAAATCAGGGTTTTGGGTTGGAAAAGGTTGAATATTTGGGGTTTTGGGTTTTGTTTTTTTTTACTCTGGTATAGTGGGAATCGGTTACAGTATATGGGTAACCGGTTACCGTATGGAAAAATAGCGTTTCTAGGCATTTTGAACGGGTGTATTCGAGTACCACATATTAGGTAATTGGTTACCCCGAAGTAAATTGAAAAAAAAATGAAATTTTCAAAAGTTCATAACTTTCAAACCGTGAGTCTGTTTTGGGTGTCGTTTGAACCGTTAGAAAATTAATACAATCTACTTTCTTGTAAAATTGGTTTCAAGTTCTGGAAATGAATTTAATTAGTGTATAAAGATATTTTGTAGCGTCAGTGTCTGTTGTTGTAGGTTGTCAGTGTTGGTAAATCTTATAAAACTTCAAAAATTCATAACTTGAGTTTCGAGGTATCCGATTGACGCGTAGTTTGGATTGTTGGAACACCAGTTTAACGTAATTTCTCTTAAAAAATATTTTCAATACCATAATTCCAACAATTTGATGCGTGGACGGGTGTTTCGTATTGTCGAGTTATGTCGTTTTGTGAAATGTATGCAAATTCTTTGTATAGTAAATTAGTTGAGAATGTCCTATTTTAATAATGAATTTGTTGTTGTTGTTGTTGTGGAATTAACCATGAGAATTTTGGTGTTGATATGATGTGATATTTGTTATTTTATGATGATTATTTTGGTGAAGGTTTATGCCTTGTGTGTTAATTTTGTATGAAGTGTGATGCATATTGTTATGATTGAAAGTGATGGTGTTATACGAATGATGTATGAATGAATTGCATAAATATTGTATGATAATGATGTTGTTGTTGGCCTGGAATGGTGTAATATTGAGGGTTGATACTCTGTTGTTGCATATTATATTGCATTATAACAATGTTATTGTTGTTGGCCTGGATTGTTAAATTGTTGAAGGCTCATACGCTGTAATTGTATAATTATGTTGTTGCATGTCAGTTTCACATACATACATCATTGATAGCCCGTATTTGGCTTATGTTGTTGGCCCGAATTTGGCTGTATGTTGATAGCCCGGATTTGGCTTATGTTATTGGCCCGGATTTGGCTGTATGTTGATAACTCGAATTTGCCTTTATGGAGAGGGCTTTTGCCCTGATGGTACCACATGCATCTTGCATCAATGTTAGTTGCATTGAATTTGATTTAATTGTTAATATAACGATGAATTTGAGTTGTATAGTTGGTATGTGTTGTATGATGGATGATGATAAATATGTATATACTTGTATAATCATTATGAATTATGATTGATAATTATTGAGCTTGGAATCTTGCGTGATATATATGGCGTTTACCTATGATTATATAACTTATTATATTATTGTGATATCTCACCCTTTCTGTTTGAATGTTGCCTCTACATGGGTAACATGTAGATGATCTGAAGTAGCTCAAGGTAGAGGCTCGCTGAGAAGTACCTCATTTTGCGTAGATTAAGTCAGTGTCAGCTCTGATATGTAACACTTTGGGGTTTTTTATTTGTTTTATTATGATGGGAGTAAGCTTGTAACACCCCACACATACATTGTCTAGGATATATGAATATGGTATTAAAATGATACATAAACATCCATGCATAAGCAACGGAAAATAGAGATATGTATTAGTACAGATTTTAACTTGTCGAAACCGTCATGGCCAAAATAATACAAATTCGAAAGTACTAATACAAATCCAGAATACTTAGTAGAAATATCGAGAAAGGAAATGAAATATCGTCACAGTGATACCGTGAGAGAACTGACTTGGATGTTTTGCGTTTGATCATAAATGTTACGGATAGCAAGAGTCACCACCGACTTTTCTTTTATTCAATAAAGGAAAGGGTGAAAAGAACAGGAAAGACCTTTTGAGAATTTTCTTGAGTTCGGGGGATAGGTTATGAAAAGGGAAGGTGTTAGCACCCTTTTCATCTGTAGTTATCTACGGGCTCTTAATTGCTTGATCACTTAAACATGCTTTGTGCTTGTGTGTATTTGAAAATGTTTTAAGGTATTTTGAAAATGGTAATTCTGTAATAATTCTCGTATCGTTGAGATTGTATACAAAATGTTTGTTTGGAAATATTTTGTAAACTCCTTAGTATGACAAACTTTGTAATGACTCTTGTATCGTTGAGAATGTATACAAAGTGTTTATTTTGAAATCATTTGTTTGGAAAGAGAGTGTTTGAAAAGATGTTTGTTTTTGAAAGTGTGAGGTGTGGAAATGGTTTTAGTTTGTGAGCAACCAATTACGAGCAATCTACCTACTCAAAAAGTCTTTGGGAATGAGGGTTACAAATTTACAAATGGGGATGACAAGTAAAGTAAACCCTAATTACTATTACAAAACTTTTACAGTTACATAAGTGATAGTGCGAAATAATAAAATGCGCAATAAAAATATCAGAGAAAATAAATTATTTTTATGGTGAGTTTTTGATAGGAGTGGTTTTAATTAACCTAATTAAACTAATTAATTTACAAGGGAAGTTAATTAATTATTTAACAAAAAAACCTAAAGTCTAATTATTCTAAAAAAAGGAGATTAATTAGTTAAGAAAAATATTTCTAGTGTTTTATTTATAAAAATAAATAAAATAAAGACAAAATTAAATTAGAAAGTTTTTAGTCTAATTATTTAAGAAAATGTATTTTTGGATTTTAATCAAATAAAAATAAAATAAATAAAAAAAGTATATATATATATATATATATATATATATATATATATATATATATATATATATATATATATATATATATATATATATATATATATATATATATATATATATATATATATATATATATATATATATATATATATATATATATATATATATATATATATATATATATATATATATATATATATATATATATATATATATATATATATATATATATATATATATATATATATATATATATATATATATATATATATATATATATATATATATATATATATATATATATATATATATATATATATATATATATATATATATATATATATATATATATATATATATATATATATATATATATATATATATATATATATATATATAAAGAAATAAAAAGTTGGGCTTGATGCTTAAAAGTAAAAAAGGGAGGTGTGAAGAAGTATTTTGGTTTAGGCCCAAAATAGTTTTTTTATTGAATCAGAAAATAAAATGAGAAAAAAGAGGAAATGGGCTTGTTGTTGTGAGTAATTTATGAGGTGATGGAAAGAAAAGAGATCAGGGCCCAAGGCTGGGAAGGCCCAAATGCGCTAGCAAAAAAAAAAGAAAACAAAGTAATGTGAAAAATGTCAAAATGTGACGTTGGGGCTCGAACCCAGGTCACAAGGGTGAAATGCGCACACTTTAACCACTGGGGATGATACAACCGTTAGTTTGTGCAACAACTATTACATTTATTATAAAACCTTTTCTGAATGAACATCTTCTTCTTCCTCGCACCAGCCACCATTGATGCATTTTTTAATTTTCAAACTTGCTCATTTCTCAATCATTTCAGAAATTGTAAACATCAAAGTTGTTAGAAATTTCATCACGATTTCAACCATATAAATGACTTGAGCTAACACTCAAAGATGAACACGAATTTCTGTTTGTACCAAATTCTGACCTAATTTTTCTGTAACTTCAGCTTTAAAATTCACATCACTCGGGCAATATAAATGAAAACTAAAGGCATGGTTAACTTCAGGGCAATAATGTCTACATCTTTTCTTTATAAAATAACTATTAATGATGCTTGTATGAGGAGTTAAAAAGTTGAGGAAACTTACCTTAAAACTAGAAATCGTGTATGGATTTTGAGGGATTATGGAGGTGTGGTGATGATTTGAACAACTTCACTGGACTCATAGGAAGCTAATGCAATGCTTACTTTGAATTGAGAGTGGCTGAATCTTCCTGTAGAAGTCAATGTGCAGAACTCTGTTTTTGGAAATGGAGGATGGTGATGGAGGTGTTACAGTTGTGAAACGGGGATGGGGATGAGTTATATTTGATGTAAGGAAGCTTTGAGAATGATTTAGAGGGAAAACGCACAAGTGAATTATGAGATTGAAGTTTTTGGACAAAAATGACAAACAATTGAGGGTTTGATGCAATTATGAGTTTGAGGGAGTTTGAGGGCTTGTGAATTCGTTTTTGGATTGCAAAATAGTGCCTCTATTTATAGGTAAGAGGTTTGAGGGCTTGAAGTGATCAAACTCACAAGATCACATGTTATGGTTTTTTTACTTGTTATTGAAGCAACCTTGACAAATATTGTTCCAATGCATAGTACAAGGAAATCTAGAGTAGTTAGAGGCTTTAAACATGCTTATCTGATCTTGTATGTTGAGTGTGTTCAGAACAAACAAGTTAGAGGCTCAAGACAAGTTGATTTTGTGAGTAAAGCAACTTTACAAGAATGGCAATGTTACTTTGTGCCAAAAATGGATGAATCTTTTGGACAATGACTCAAATTCTTGGATCATAGCTCTAACAGTTGTATAAACAATTAATTATGGAGTGATTTGCAAGTTAGAAGCCTACAAAGCAATATTTATGCAGCATTACTTAAGATTTGATCAAGTGTTCATCATCAAAATGACCTAAAATTAAGAATGGATGTCCAACTTCTTCTCTTCAATTCTCTTAGCTCAAGCATGATCTCTTCAAGTTCTTTGACATTTTGGAAAGCTTGAAACATTTTATACAACTTTCTTGTTGACAACTTTGGAAAAATCAAATTGGAGCTAGGTGAAAAATTGCTAAAAAATTTGCTTAACTTGCCAAAATTTTCAAGTGTTTTATGAAAAATGTCATGACTTCATGGGCTTATATCTTCAAATCTAAGTATTTTTTGGACATAAATCCTCTAATAAAAAGTTGTAGAATTCATCAAGATCTACAACTTTCATGTTGAAAGTTTTTCTTGAATCATCTTGCATTTTGGTGAAAAAATGTCATGAAGTATTGAAATTATCAGGGTTAAAAATAAGAAATTTTCTAAGTATGGAAAATTTTAACTTTTTGTGGACTTTCTTGACTTTCTTGATTCTTTATGATCAAGTTTGATATTTTTTAGTATCTTGATGAATCTTGATCTTTGAGATTCAATGTTGATCAAAAACTCAAAGTTTGACTTTTTGTGTATCAGTTGACTTTTCATCAGTTGATCCAAAATTCAACTATCAATCCATTGATCTTGAGAAATAATTTGAGCCATGAAGTTAGGTCAACATGTTTTGTTTGAATCCTTGAAATAATTCTTCAAACCATTGGGTCATGTATTAGGTCAAATGTCAATGACCAGCCCATCTTAGTCAAAACCCTAATTTTGACCATTTTGCTCCCTTTGATTATTTGAATGCTTTTCTTGAGGAATTGTGATCAACACTTGATAAATTGATGAATATGACTTCAAAATGTTGATGTTGGCCCAAAACTATGAAGTTTTACTGTATATTGACTACAATTGACTTTTTACCCAATACAGTTGATTTTCAATCATTTGAGTAATTGACTAAGCAAATTTATGATGCAAGGCTTGAAACTTGGTATGAGCATTCTTTGAGACCTATAATGAACCATAAAAGTAATTTGAGGCATAAAAAGTCCATTTGTACTTGATAAAACCAAAACCCTAATTTGTGGGCTCAATGCTTAGGAGGTGAACTTGTCTTATCAAACTCTTGAAACTTCTTGAGCATTTGAGATCTTTTGTTAGAAATGTCTTGAGAATAGAGAGAAAAAGTTTTGGGGTACAACATCTACCCCTGTTCAATCTTCTTAAATCCGAAGAGTTAGATTGGCATGTTTGTCATTCGTGACTTGAAGGTAGGAGAGGATTGAACACTTAAGTGCCTAGAAATTTGCACTCGCTTGTGCACAGAGTGAAAATTGTTTGTTGATTATGTTGGGAATAGGCTTAAAGATGCCATTTGGAAAGATGATGGAGAGTTGTCGGAGATGGGCTTATAGATGCCATCCAAAGGTGATTGTTGATATAATTTAGACTAAGTCTAAGCTTGACTTCAACCGAGTGAAGTATCAGAATAAATCTTGAGTCAATTTAAACTGAACCAGGAGATGTTTGTGTTTGTCTTTGACTAGAAAAGAATCAGAATAAATCTGAACCAAAAAAAGCATCTACTGGAAAAGAATCAGAATAAATCTTTGGGCAATTTAAATTGAACCACCAGATGTCTTGTATTTGTCTTTAACTGGATAAGAATCAGAATAAATCTGAACCAGAAAAGTGCCTACCGAAAAAGAATCAGAATAAATCTTTGGTTGATTTAAGTTGAACCAGCAGATGTCTTGTATTTGTCTTTAACTAGATAAGAATCAGAATAAATCTGAACCAGAAAAGCTTTGAACAACTCCTTGTCTCTTTGAGCCATCGCCCTCAATTGGTCACGGTCAGGTGACATGAACATATTGTACTTATATTGCTTAATGAAGGATTCCCATAGATCATTGAAGGTGCATATATTGTTGCTGTCCAAACTCACATACCACTTCAAAGTTGCACCGGTTAAACTATCCTAGAAGAAATAAATAAGAAAATGATGATCATCATTATGGGTGGACATCTTTCTGATATACATCACTAGGTGGTCACGAGGACTAGAACTGCCCTTTTACCTTACAAATTTCGGCACTTTAAACTTTGATGGCACCTTTACATTAGGAACTAAGAATAGTTCACTGGCGTTCTATCTGAATAATTCTTTTCCTCTAATGGCCTTCATTTCCTTCTGCATCTCATTGAATTGGTCTTGAAAGTCATCCAATCGGTCATAGAAACCCACAATTTCACTTGGTGGAGGAAAAGGGTGATAAACTTCATCATTAATAAATGACATAGCATTCACCGTAGGAGGTGCAATATAATGGATCTCATTTCTAGCCACATTAGTAACATGCACCGGAGGAGGTGAAGGAGTAGCAACAACTTGAGTAACTGGAGCAACTTGAGCATCAAGACGGTAACCTTCTGGCATGAAATTTTCAAGCATTCCCCACGGGTAACCCTGAGGCATACGGTTCTGATCAGTAGTAACTGGAGTAATCGAAATGGGAATTGTCGGAGCATCGAAAGTGACAGTTGTTTATTGTGGCTGAGCGGACAGAGGAACAAGTGGTGGATGATTCTGAGCAGCCACCAATGATTCCATCAAAGCAGTCAGATTGGTCATATCGTCCTTCAAAGCAGTAACCTCTTCGTGCAACTCGCGATTCTCTTGTTCAAGATTCTCCATTTTCTTCCTGGAATTAACCCGAGTATTCTACCGGTGAGACAACTTGCTGAACGAAGTAGAGAAACACAGTAAGAAACCTGGGTATGAACAAAAATGCAAGAAATATATGCAAAATGATGCATTATATGCAATTCACATGATTTATTTATTGTTATTAATATTTCAAGGGACTCAAATAATTATAGACTATTTGCAAATATTAAAGTACTAACACATTTTGAAATACTGAAAATTTCATTATAATAACTTCAGAATGGATTACAAGTTTCAATAATACTAAGTACAAAAGAAGATAAAATCTAAAATCATAAGGAAGCAAATGCTGATGAAGATCTCTCTGCACACTGACGCTTTCCCGTGAGCCTTGTAATCTGAGCTTTCAATTGTTTGTTCTCTTCTGCATACCTATCGGCGACCTTTTTCCAATCACCAGAGTCAGGAAGTGAGAAACTAAGTCCTGGTTTAGCTCTAGAGGAAAATAAATCCTCTTGCTTCTCCATCTCCTCCATAACACGACTCTTAAGAATCTCGATCAAGTCATCATTCTCTTTCAAGTCTGCTTGATAGGTTATCTCTAAAGTCTGACACTTGTTCTTCCATGCTTCCTTCTCCTGCTGTATCCTAACTAGGGCAAGCTGAAGTTCTTCCATATCATATAAATGGGGAGGAGTGGTCTTCACAAACATATCAGGTATAGGTTCTTCACGGGAATATGGCATCTTCAACTGAAATTCCCTTGCTTGTATCCACCGGAGATGAGGCTCCAAAGAAACAACTCCTCTTGGTCCCAAGTCTTTTCTACTCTTCCTGTGAATATGGCGCCAAGCCTTTGCAATTTCCTCCTTAGCTTCCTTATGATCCTCTCCTTCTTTGAGAAAGAAACTACTCATTTGAATACTACTTGACTTGTCTCTCATCGGATATTTGAGTTGACGACATGCAAGAACAGGATGGTATTTAATTATTCCCTTTGTACCAAGAAGAGGTACATTGGGGAAACTACCACAACTATCAACAATCTCCACATCCTGATAAGCTTGATGATACCAAACAATGTCAGAATGAGTGAGAGCCATAATATTCGGAGCCCAACGAGGTTCCTTCCTGATATCCTAAAAAGCATCAGACCGAAGTAAGTGAGAAATAAACCACTGATATAACAAAGGCGCACAACAAATGATCATCCCTCCATGATAATAATCCCGAAGATGAATGGAATATTAAGCATCTCCTAATAACGTAGGAACCAGATTCCCAATCAAAAAGATCTTGATGGCGTTGACATCCACAAATTTGTCGACATTAGGAAATAAGAACAATCCATATGCAAGTAGAGCAAAGATAACCTCAAACGCAACTGTACTCTTCATCCTAGCAAAGTAGCGAGCTTTCTCTAATAAAAAATGAGCGAGTAATACTCTGATTCTTCCTTTAGTAGTCATGTTGGACTCAATCTCAGACTTCTCCAGATGAATCATGGCAACAATCTCATGAGACTTGGGTTCTCCCTCTAAACCAGTGAAAGAAACACGATCGGTAACAGGTAAACCCAGTAGGTAAGAATACTCCTCCAATGTAGGCATCAACTGATAATCAGGGAAAGTAAAACACCGATATAATAGATCATAGAATTGGACCAAAGTAGAAACAATAGCCTCTTTGATCCCGAGCTTCATAAGAGACACAATGGATCCATATTTCTTCTGAAAATCTATAGAGCTCTCGATCTCGGGAATCAGACTCATCAATTCATCTATCTTGGGATGCTCATGGGTGCATGAATGCCTGATGCAACAATCACACATAAGATAACAAACATGGGGGGGGGGGGGGGGGATTCATAGGTTCGACATCACGAGCATGAAGTCAAAAGTACTACCCACAAGGTATGGACTAATAGTTTATCATCAACCGAACAATGTTCTAAAAGGTTCCTAGAGTCTACATCCTTCCCGGATATTACCAACGTCCCAATTAACTCGGTAATTAGTATTATTCTCAGAAAAAACTCGTCTGAGTGTAGTGTCGCATGACAATCATTTTCGGATTACTCCGTTCTAATTTTCGCACTATACCTAAAAGGCCAAGATGGGTTAAGGGTTTTACGACCCTCAGTTTCAGCAGGCTCCCAAGTCGGAAGTAGCACGTCTTCCCAATTACTTGGTAAACAATATTACAATCAAAGGGGCCTCCACTGAATGAGGGATCTCATGTCTTCTTTTTTGGGATTATTCCCTCAAAATTAACATGACTATACCTCTCGTCCTATCTTAAGTTTGTCCAAGTCCAAGTAGAAGACTTATGAGAAATCACTAAGCACCCTGAAAACCAGAAAAATCCAGATAAACATATATACAACACATAATATACAACAAATAATAACACATATACAAATAAACAAAGATAAACTCAACCCACTTAGAGATAGAACAAGATTTGGACTTATGATATTTTATTATTTTATTATCTAATTTGCAGAAACTTTTCAATTTGATTGTTCATCACTTTCTAGCTTGTGTCTCCAAGCCCGCCGTAATATGTACTATCTCAGTTGAAGTCATAATAGGTGAACAATCATTTTTCTATAGTGGCATAAACATTCTAAAGGTAACACGTATATATCTGTTTCTTCAAATTATTTTGTTTGATTTATTGATTTTTTATTTGATTTTCTAATAACAAAAAAAAAACATTGTCATCAATATTTTCATTTTCCAAGAAAAAAATAATTAATTTTGAGTTTTGTTACTTTCTACCAAAAACTAGTCTCAATGTTTAGTTTCCTATAGTCAAAATAACTATAACTATTTATCTTTAATGGAGTAACTAGTTGGAAATTTATCCCTATGGATCTTTGCGTGAATCAGAGTTATAAAATTATTTAGAGGATGAAAAGTTTGACTTTATATATCCTCTCTAAGTGTATTCAATATGTCATCCTAGTATTAGTAAGCATGACATAATTTTTATTGCAGATCATTCCATAATTCCTCTCCATGATGAAAGCAGAAAGGGATCCATATTATTATCTAACTGATGGTGAATTGATCACAAATCTGAGAGCGATAAGGATGTTGAACTTACAATAGTCATTAAATTTCATTATATATCATTATATGCTTGTGAATTTAATTTGTTCAAATTATGTAGGATAACATTTGGTATTGCCGGGACAATGCATGTTCACATTGAACATTTGTTGGAATGCCTTTATCTTCTTAGGGATGACAAGAAATGTTATCGACCAACAAAACTAGAAGAATCACAATCTTTTTATCGTTTTTCAAAAATCAAAAGTGAACCATAATAATCGAAACAGAAGGATAAAAATCGAAAGTGAAACCTAAAAATTGAAATTGAAGCATAAAAATCGAAACTGAACCATAAAAATTTGAACTGCATCATAAAAATTGAATCTGAACCAACAAAATTGGAACTCAAGCAACAAAATAGAAAATGAACCATCAAAAACAAAAGTGAAGCAACAAAATTGAAACTGAACAATAAAAGGTTGCTCAAACAACATAGACATCATACCTTGTGAAAGCTTACTCAATCTAGAAAATAAAATTGAAACTGAACCATAATATGTCGAAGAAGAACATGTCAAAAGCAGCAAGAATAAGAAAATAATGAAAGTGATCCATACAAATCGAAACTGAAGTATAAAAATCGAAAGTGAAATATAAAAACTGAAACTAGAGCATAAAAATTGAAACTGAACCATAAAAATCGAAGTTGAAGAAGAAAAGTCGAAATTAAACTAATAAAATCGAATTTGAAGCATCAAAATCAAAACTTGACCATAAAAACAAAAATGAAGCAAGAAAATCTAAACTGAACACTAAAAAATTAGTCAAACAACATATAAAGCATACCTAGTGAACGCTTACTCAATCTAGAAAATAAAATTGAAACTGAACCATAATTTGGCAAAAAAGAACATGTCAAAATCAGTAAGAGTAAGGTGAAAATGAAAGTGAACCATAGAAATCAAAATTGAAGCATAAAAATCGAAAGTGAAAAATAAAAAATCGAAAATGAAGCATAAAATTAGAAACTGAACCATAAAAATCAGAACTGAAGCATAAAAATTGAAACTGAATCGACAAAATCGGAACTAAAGCAACAAAATCGAAAGTGAACAAAAAAAACAAAACAGAAGCAACAAAATTGGTACTAAAGCAACAAAATCAAAAGTGAACAAAAAAAACAGAAGAGAAGCAACAAAATCGATACTAAACAATATAAAGCTTCCACAAAACAGTTTTCGATAGGAAGTATTTGTTTGAAAATCTTCTTCTCGCACTCTCGTGTTTATGGATTCAAATCCTACGATCAAACCTAAGTGAGTGCTCTCGTTGTTTCAATTAGGGTTTAAAAATAATTTTTGGAAACAAACAAAACCTAATCAACTTAAAAACGCTCTCGCTGTATTTTAAGTTGATGCACAATTACTACTGTCTAGTTATTATCTCAAACTCTCGTTTTATTGATCTTAACCTCTATCTGTATTTTACTCTCGTAACAAAACAGTTAGTATTTAAAACTAGTAATTGAAACCAGAAAATTATTCTTTCTTTAAAAGGAACTGATCAATTGACATTGCTGAAACCCCGTTGACTATATGACCTTACATACAGATAAATAAATTTAGCCTAGCATATTGTTGGCTGAAGATTTTGATACTGTGATTCGAAATGAAATCACTATGGTTGAGTTTTGTTTGAATAAAGCAGATTTGATGATTCGAAATGGAAGAGAATGTTTGTTTCAAATGGAAATATTAGAGTTCAAGGTTTCGAATGATAAGTTGTGGAGTGTGAGTCCAAAGCCTTGTTCGAAATAATCATAAGAGGATATTTGTGAAGGTCATTTTTGGAAATAACCTATGAACAAACTCGAAACGAAAAGTTCCAAAAACATTTGAAATTTAAACGTAAGCGGGATATTGGAAATTCAAATACACAAGCATAAGAGTGTTCGAAGACGCGTGGAGGCTAGAGGGAAGCAATGCTCTGCATGCTTCGAACGTGGCAGATTCTGATAACAAGACCGTTATGGTCGAATAGTATAAATAGAAGTCTTATTGTTAGGATTTAGGGTGTGATATCTGTTGTACAAATTCAATAAACATTCAAAATACCGCATGGATAGGGAAACAAATGCTCGAAAGATGTACGTATGATAACACCAGCATTTACAATGAAAACTCTTTACATTTTCCAATTTTATCTTTCACTTCCGTTTCATTTGTGTTTCAAGCAATTTTATGTTTATGCCTTTAAATTGAAGCCTTTGTACTCGAAGTCATTTATTCCTCTATGCATTTAAATACTTTTCTTATGGTCGAAACCTCTAAACATTTGGTAACTTTTACATTCACCCATTTAATCCTGCCATTTATCCAATTTCAAGTCTTTAAACTTTTCTCATGAATATTCCTAATACCATATAGAAGTTATCCTTCGAACCATTTAGTATAGTAATCGAAGCGGATTGGATATCTGTGGAACAGACTCTAATTCGAAATCCTAAATACGAATGTCAGTTTTACAATTAGACTTAGCCAAACAACTATGTTCCATAGGATCAATCTAGTCGATCCTATAAGTTACCAGAGAGATTGAATAACAGTAATTAAGTTTATTTGATAGTTTGGAAGAGTAGCGGTTGTTCACCAGAAATCACTGTGAACAAATTGGCACACCCAGTGGGACCAGTTGTTAAGAAAGTTGAAAGTAAAGATTTTTAGGATATAATCTTGTTGCGTAAGTTCTTTTCTGGATATCGATTTCGCTGTTATATGAACCTTAGAAGTGGTAAAACTACTAATAGTAACCAACCCTTACCCAGAAGAAAACGTAGTAGTGGGATGTCTAATCCAAATAATCAACAAGGGGAACAAAATATCCCACATGGAACAGGCACCAATGCGTCTGTTTCGACAGGGACGTCTAACGCGATCCCCACAACGCACAATCTGTTGCATCTTCTACCAGTAGTGTGGCCACAAATGGAGCAAGTGGCATGACAACCAACGGTTCGACCCTAGGAAATACAGGGACCACTGGTTATCTTGTGGGATTTGTCCCACCATCAGGGACACAAACCCATTTCGCCACCCCACTAACTAGACCACCCGGTTTCGATGGTAACAGACACAAAAATCCCTCTTATGGAATGCCAACATCTTTTATGGCAGGTTTACACAATTCCACATCAAATTCGTCACCACAATTTGGATCCGGATCTGGGGCCAACCAATTTATGACAAATACCCAAGGTTCAGTGGGTCACAATACATTGCCTATCTTAACCACAGAAAATCAGATGGCCTTTAGATAATTAATGGATGATAGTAACCATAATATGATAGGAGTGTTAGCACAGACTATGCAAGAAATCTTTGCCCCAATAGTACAAAATGTAATTGTGACCAACAGAGAAAACGCGGACAACATGAGTCGAATAGCAGATTTTTTCGCTCCGCCAGAAAGGCGTAGGCAGAATCAGGCGAGGGTTCGAGCGAACATACCCATCATAGAACAAATTGCTAATGACCCACCCTATAGGCCAGCCAGAGAGGGGGTTAACTTGGGGGCAAGGGCACAAAGGTTAGAAGCCCCAGTGATTCGAGAACCACAAATGGGAGTTATAGAACCAGGGGTCGAAAGGTTAGAAGTCCCAGAGTTTCGAGAAGAACAACCTAGAGGAGTTGTCATGGTGGGTCGACACCAAGATGCTGATGAAGTCGTTCATAGAATTCGAAATGACAATATCTTGGCAGAAAATAATTTAACCACCATGATAGAAATGATTATGGCTCAAAACGGTCTCAATACAGGTATTAGAAGGCCAAACTATTCCTCTCCCATAATAGATTATGTGATGCGCACTGATTTACCAAGGGGATATAAAGTCCCTAAATTTACAAAGTTCGCTGGAGACACCAATGAGTCAACGGTCGAACACATAGCCAGGTATCTAACCGAAGCAGGAGATATAGCAAATAACGAAGACCTTAGGATTAAATATTTCCCAAGTTCCCTAACTAAGAACGCTTTCACATGGTTCACCACTTTGCCTCCTGGGTCCATAGATACTTGGGCTCTGTTGGAGAGGTTATTTCATGAACAATTCTACATGGAACAATCTAAAATAAGCCTGAAAGAGTTAGCCAGTGTGAAAAGGAAGTTTACTGAACCCATAGATGATTATCTGAATAGGTTCAGACTCTTGAAGTCTAGATGTTTCACAGTAGTTCCTAAACATGAGTTAGTCGATATGGATGCTGGTGGCCTAGACTACTCCATTCGAAAGAAATTAGATACACAACACTTGAGGAATATGGCCCAACTAGCAGACAGGGTTCGACAAGTCGAAAGACTAAAAGCCGAGAAGGCCAGAGTTTTTAAAAATAACAAGAAAGAAAGGGTCTCCTATGTCGGAACTGAGGAAGCAGAAGATTACCCTGAATTCGAAGAGGTCGAAATTGATCTCGCTGAATTGAAACAGGCTCCCCCTTATTCCTGTAAATTACTAGTTCCCACAAAAGGGAAAGAAATTATTGAAAATGAGAAAATTGACAAGTTCCCAAAGAAGGTTTATACCTTCGACGTAACGAAATGTGATGAAATTTTTGATTTGCTTGTCAAAGATGGCCAACTAATAGTGCCATCAAATGTCAAATTACCACCTTTAGATCAAAGAAAGAAAAGAGGATTTTGTAAGTATCACAGTTTCTTAGGCCACAAAACCTCACAATGTTTTCTTTTCAGGGATCTGATTCAGAATGCAATCAAGGATGGTAGACTAAGGTTCGCTGACAAGCCAAAGATGAAGGTGGATGATGACCCTTTAGATGTTGCTGACACCAACTACTCTGAACCTGCATACATTGGAGAGATAAACATGGTTGGAGTAGGTGAAGGTGACGCTCCATCAGATAAGGAAAACACCGAAGATGAGAACTGCGTGTTAGTGGAGGTCGAAAAGGAAGTTACTGAGGACTTCCATAAGGAACAAGAGGCTTCGATCGAAGCAGTTCCTTTGATTGCTTCGAAAGAGATCCAGGCTACTGAAGGCCAGGAAAACCAGAAACAAAATTTGACACAGGCAACTGAAGGCTTGAGGCAAAAGTTGGAGAAAGTACAGATCACAGTGCCAGTTCTTCCTCAGAAGGAAATATGGGATACTTTGGGGGAACCCAGCGGAAAGTTCGATTACATGGTGAGGTATTCCGCCCCAGAAAGCTCAAAGACCCGAATTGAAGACATCAAACCTACAAGTTGAGGAGATACTGATATCAATGGAGAAGATGTGGATGTTAACATGGTAAACATGGAACAACCTTGTTCTGAAATGGAAGAAATGGAAAGGTACTTAGAGAAAGAAAAATACAAGATGGAAGACAAGTATGCTAGAGATGCTAGTCTCAAAGATTACCTTATGCTGTGCCACAAAGAGAATGCTGCATTGCTGTTGTGTCCCAGATGTAGCATCATTTGTAATCAGAGAATTGTTGCAGACTTTGAAAAAAGACAAAGGGCACGAACAGGCGTTAACTGGCGCCAGGATAATCAGCTGTTCAGATGCTACCCTAAGGCTGGAGAAAGCCTTATGGGGTTTTTAGTTCGTTGTCACAAGGGGGCAACCAAATGCTTAGTGTGTCCAAGATGTTCTGCAGTATATGAACAGAAAGTGGCTGAAACCTTCGAAACAACCCCTTTCGCCCCATGTTGGAACCACAGAGAAATTGGTCAAATGGGCCAACGTTTCGGGAACAACTACACCCAACGGAGGCCTGACAACCCTTATCCTAGAGGCGCTCGAAGGGTAACATTTAAAGTTCCTGCTGACGCACCAACGGACAAGTGGCTACAAGTTAGAGCTGACAATGGGAGAGACAAGTGGAGGAATAACGAAAGGAACACACGCCATGCCATGACGTACAGAAGGCAGTTCAATATGGAAAAAAGAGAAGAAGTAAGGTTGGAAAACTACAAGGGAAAGAACCCTATGTCCAGGTCACAATGGCGAAGGCAACAAAGAGTTCGAAAAGCTGAGAGAGATGCTGCGCTAAACAAAGGAGTGGCTTCGAGCAAAGACAAAGAGGAATCAAGCACCAACAAACCTGCACCAAACAATCAACCTGGGGATCATCCTCCGGTTAGCAGGAGACTTTTCTTTGAAACAAAGCAAAATGAATCAAAGGAATATACGCCAGGACCAGAGGAGAATGAGGATATGCTGACTGACAATTTCAAATCACAAGGGGAATCTTCACTCAACATCAACTACAATGTGGTATCTGTGTTGCCTTGCGAATTTGGGCAAGAGGCTGAAGTCGAAGAACACAAATAGGATGATGTAATAGACCTGACGAAACACAGGCCAGTATGCTATTATGTGATGGATAATGGGGCTGTCGAAGAGCAAAATGCCTTCTTCGAATACCCAGAACCAGCCATGCAAAATCACCTAAAGCCATTATTTATTCGAGCAAAAGTTGGTATACATGGCGTAAACAAAGTCCTGGTGGATGGAGGCGCTGCAGTGAACCTGATGCCTCATTTCATGTTGAAGAAGTTAGGGATACAAGATGTTGACATAAAACCACACAACATGGTACTATCAAACTATGAAGGTAAAGTAGGCCACACATTGGGGGTGATCCAAGTGGATTTCACAGTAGGATCAAGCTGCAGACCCACTATGTTCATGGTAATCGAAGCTAAAGCCAACTACAATTTGCTGTTGGGCAGAGAATGGATCCATGGCGTTGGAGCAGTCCCCTCATCAATGCATCAGAGGTTAGTATTATGGAGAGAAGATGGCATTGTTGAGAATATAGAAGCTGACCAAAGCTACTTCATGACAGCAGTCAACTTAGTTGATAAGAGAAACTATGACAAACACTTGGCCAAAATTGCTCCTTGTACCCCTAACGACGAGATCAATGAGACCAGGAATGCACATTATTACATGACCCTTCGCCATGATGGAATGTATTGGGATCGAAGGATAATCAAGGGAGATGAAGAAGTCGAAGTCGCTGCACAAAGACGGCCAGCAGGCTGGGAATTCGATAATCCTGCTCATGACTGAGTCTTCTTTCTTCGAAAAGATTTCGGCCTACATGGCTGAGAACGAGTGGAAGATGACCTTAGAAGCTGAAATGGATAGTATGGCTGCAGAAGTAAACAAAACAGATGGGGATGGCTCAAAAGGCTCACCCTTAGAAGAACAAGAAATGGTTGATATAGATCAAAGGCTAGATGCCATTTATGATAAAGAACCTTTAGGCTTCGAAAGGGATCCCACAGACTTAGGTGCTAAAATGTTAGCGCAAGATCCGTTAGAAGATGTGAACTTGGGAGATGAAAACATAAAAAGAATAACTTACGTGAGTGCAAAGCTCAATTCAAGCCTCAAGCAGAGAGTGATCGAAGTCCTTAGGAAGAACAAAGATTGTTTCGCGTGGGATTATGATGAAATTCCTGGTTTGAAGAGGGAGTTAGTGGAACACAGACTTCCAATCAAGGATGGCAAGAAGCCGATCAAGCAGACCCCTAGAAGGTTCGCACCAGCAGTTCTCACGAAGATCAAGGCTGAAATTGAAAGGTTGTTGCACTGCAAATTCATCAGGACCACAAGGTATGTCGAATGGTTAGCAAATATAGTACCTGTTATTAAGAAGAATGGCTCTCTGAGAATTTGCATAGATTTTAGAGATTTAAATACTGCTACCCCCAAGGATGAGTATTCCATGCCTGTGGCAGAAATGTTAATAGATTCGGCTGCAGGATTTGAGTATTTAAGTATGTTAGATGGATACTCTGGGTATAACCATAACTTTATTGCTGAGGAAGATGTTGCTAAGACAGCATTTCGTTGCCCAGGAGCCTTAGGCACCTACGAATGGGTAGTAATGCCTTTTGGCTTAAAAAATGCTGGAGCAACTTATCAAAGGGCAATGAATTCGATTTTTCATGATTTCATTGAGACTTTTATGCAGGTGTACATTGATGATATAGTCATCAAGTCAGTATCTGCAGAAACTCATTTGCATCATTTGAGCCAATCATTCGAAAGAATGAGAAAACATGGCTTGAAAATGAATCCCCTTAAGTGTGCGTTTTTCGTGCAGGCTGGAGATTTTCTTGGTTTTGTGGTTCATAAGAAAGGCATTGAAATCAACCAAAACAAGACCAAATCCATTGTTGAAACGAAAGCACCTACATCAAAAAAGGAGTTGCAGTCTTTGCTAGGCAAAATAAACTTTTTAAGGAGGTTCATTTCGAATTTAAGTGGAAGAACCCAGGCTTTCTCTCCGTTGCTTCGTCTGAAGCAAGGACAAGCTTTCGAATGGAACGAAGCACATCAAGAGGCATTTGACAATATAAAAAGATATCTTACTCATCCTCCTATCTTGTCTCCACCTTCGTGGGGAAAACCCATGAGATTGTACATATCCACCTCTGAATTTACTATAGGTAGTATGTTAGCACAAGAAGATAGCAATGGCATCGAAAGAGCCGTGTACTATTTAAGTAGGGTGTTGAATGATGCAGAAACCAAATATAGCAACATAGAAAAGCTATGTCTCTGTTTATATTTCTCTTGTATGAAACTTAAATATTATATAAAGCCTGTTGATGTTTATGTTTCATCTCATTTCGATGTTATCAAGCACATGCTTTCGAAACCAATAATGCATAGCAGAATTGGTAAATGGGCTTTGGCCTTGACAGAGTATTCTTTGACTTTCATTCCTTTAAGAGCTGTGAAAGGTCAGATAATTTCTGATTTCATTGTTGATCATTCACTGAGCGAAGATACTGTCATGGGTTACGTTGAAATGCAACCTTGGAGATTGTACTTTGATGGTTCGACCCATAGAGATGGTAGTGGTGTTGGGGTTCTTATAATTTCTCCTGAAGGAATTCCAACAAAATTCAAGTATAAGTTAGACGGTCCTCGTTGTTCGAACAACGAAGCTGAATACGAAGCGCTTATCATTGGACTTGAAGCTTTGTTAGAATTGGGGGCAACTAGAGTCGAAATTAGAGGAGATTCGGAGCTAGTGGTCAAACAAATAACAAAGGAATACAAATGCATAAAAGACAATTTGATTACATATTTCGTCATAACTAATAGGCTACTCAAAAAATTCGAATATATGGATATTAAACATATTCCAAGAATAGAAAACCAAGAGGCAAATGACCTAGCACAGTTGGCTTCAGGATATAAAGTTTCCACCAAAAAATTAGAAGATTTGGTTGAATTGAGAGGAAGAGTTATGGCTACTAGACTCATACCATCAGATTTAGAGAATGTAAAGTTAGGTTGTGTTGACAAACAGAAATTCTGAGTATTTTCCATAGACACCTTGACAGATGCAGATTGGCGAAGTCCAGTAGTGAGTTATTTAAAAAACCCAACACTGAATGTTGATAGGAAGATAAAATACAGAGCATTATCATACATCCTCATGGGAAATGAATTGTTCAAGAAGACCCAGGAAGGCGTATTACTGAAGTGCCTAGGAGAAGATGAGGCATACTTAGCATTATCAGAGGTCCACAATCGGGCATGTGGGCACACCAAGCAGGCCATAAAATGAAATGGTTATTATTCCGATATGGCATGTATTAGCCCAACATGCTCAAAGACTGTATAAATTTTGCTAAAGGGTGTGAAGAATGCCAGAAACATGCAGGAATTCAACATGCTCCTGCAAGTGAGTTACATTCGATCATTAAACCATTGCCCTTTAGAGGATGGGCATTAGATTTAATAGGAGAGATCAATCCTGCTTCGTCTAAAGGACATAAATATATCTTAGTGGGAATTGATTATTTCACCAAATGGATCGAAGCAATACCATTAATAGTTGCTGATCAAGAGGCCATTATTGGGTTCATACAGAAACAGATAATTTATAGGTTCGGATTACCAAAGAGTATAACCACAGACCAAGGTTCTGTGTTTACTGGTAGAAAGATGCAGGAATTTGCTCAGGAGATGGGTTTCAAGTTATTAACATCAACGCCATATTACGCTCAAGCAAATGGTCAGGTCGAAGCAGCAAACAAAGTGATAATAGGGTTAATAAAAAAACATGTGGGTAAGAAGCCAAAAAATTGGCATAAGACTTTGGACCAAATACTCTGGGCTTGTAGAACATCTCCTAAAGAGGCTACTAACACCACGCCTTTCCAACTAACATTTGGCCATGATGCTGTTTTACCAGTGGAAATTCATCTGCAGTCAGTTCGAATTCAAAGGCAAAGTGAGATCCCATCTGCATTATATTGGGAGATGATGATGAATGAGTTAGTTGAGTTAGACAAAGTTAGATTGCATGCATTGGAAATCCTGATGAGGCAAAAGGAAAGGGTAGCCAGGGTATACAACAAAAGGGTGAAAGGTAAAACATTCACTGTTAATGACTTAGTTTGGAAAGTCATATTGCCCATGGACAAGAAGAATAAAGAATTAGGTAAATGGTCACCTCATTGGGAAGGACCCTTTCGAATACTAAAGAGATTCTCAAACAATGCGTATGAAATCAAAGAGTTAACTGATGACAAACCAATCTTAAAGGTTAACGGAAAGTATTTGAAAAAATACAGACCTCGCCTGCAAGAGATTCGGATAATAGCAACATAGTCGAAATATCACAAGGAGATGCCAAAATGGTGTCATATATTGCCAAAATGGCATTGTTTAAATATTACAAAACCAAGTGTAAATCAATTCAGATAAGCAAATGTTTAAAAATAAACGTTGTTTCTCAGTCTTGCGAAGGTTCTTCTGAAAGACTCAAGCCTTTGCTGGGTGTAACGTCTTGCTCCTTCCAGAGTATTTACTTCCACTTTGATGCGCTCTGCTGCTTCTGTTTCGGAAAGGCCCCTGTTAAGAAGTTCTTCGAATTGGTTACTTACGCTGCCAGTTTCGTAAGCCAATTGTTGTTGTTGAGCTTCTTTGATCTTTTGCTGGAGCTCTTGAATTTGTCCTTCCCAAAAGAGAATAGAGCGCGCTCAAACTTCATAGTCAGCCTTCGCTTGTTTTAAACGCGTTGCTTGATCGTCAGCCTCTGTAGAAAGTTTCGAAGCGCGCTCATAAGCAGCATCCATGGCGTTCCGTTTCTCCTGAACTTTAGCAGCAGCCAATTCATCTTGTAGGAGACATCCAGTTACATCGTCTAATAAAACTTGGAAATCGAACAGAATAGTGCTGATTGGCAAGGAGCAAGTTGTAGAATTAACCTGAGTAAGAAGTTCCTTCATGGTATAGCAAGCAGTGCTATCCTTTTTGAGAACTTCGAATAGGTCTACATCAAGGATTGTTTTCCTGACTTGGTTAAGAAGTTCAGCTCTAGCATCTAGGGACATTGTGTTTCTAGTTGAACTTGTGCCAACCCTAGTGAGAGGCATGTCCTTCTGAGCCAGTTTAATTTTCATGTACCCAATTGGGTCATTGAGCTTTAGGAGAGCTAGTTCCTCTTCAGTCAGTTGAGGCTGGGAAGTTGGGGAAGGTTCCTTGTTTAAAGGAGTCACGTCCATTTCGACCTCCATAGTTTCTTTAGTCTTACCCCCATCATCTTCATCCTTGCCTTGCTCCTCGCTTTCTCCTTCGTCACACGGATCCACCGCATCGATGGTATTGGTCTCGCTGCTAATAGAATCAGATTCCGTTCCACCAGCTGACCCACTTTGGGTTTCGTCTCCACCAGAACTTTCTTCACTCTCTTGAGAGGAATCAGTCTTGTCCTTTTCAGCTTCAGTGATTGTTGGAGTCTCTTGAAGGGTTTCAAGAGGAGATTTCAGAAGGGAAGTTTCTGGTGGATTTTCTTTGGACTTGTGGGATGACCCTTCGTTTGCTTCCTTCAAAGGGGGCGAGGTGCCTTGGTCATCATGTGCCTCCGAAGCTCCAGTCAGGACCTCCATGTTGGAGGATCCTTTGTTTTGCACATAGTTGCTGGAATCCCCATGAATAGAGGAAGTGATTGGAGCATGAATCCCGGTTGGAGGATTTGAAGCAGTGGGGTTTGCATTTGAAGTGTCCTGCATAAACAAAGTTAATTAAGAGTATGCACTAAGGTATGAATGACTATCTTTGTTATGGATTCGAATTTAATTACCTGTGGGTTATCGGAAGGAATGTTGTTGTCAATGTGTTCCAACGTTACATTGGAGGTCGAAGGTGGAATTTTGGATGTTGTTGAGGGAGCAACGTCTTTGGGATCAAGACCAAGAACGTTAGTAGGCTCATAGCCTTTGGAGCTTTCTTTCTTCTTCTTCTTCTTAGAAGCTGTTGAAGAGTTTTCACCAGTTTTGGGGTCCTTATCAGTAGGGCCTTGTTTCCGTTTCTTGGGAGTTGTTGGTGGAAGTTTGCTAGTCTGAAAAGGGATAGACAAGAGTTAGATCTAATTCATAAACTTCAGTTTACTCGAAACAACAGGGTTAGTTGATTACCTCCAGAATGGAAATTTCTGCTGCAGCCGGTGTTGTTGTTGTAGTAGTTGTTGTTGTTGTTGGTATTGTTAGAATTGCATCATCACTAACTTCAATAGCCTGTTGAGAAGTGTTGCCTTCCTTGGATTTTGAAGTAACACTCTTTATCCTAATAGCTGAAAAGTGAAACAATTGAGATAAAGTGTTAAGGATAAGGGAATTAGAATACAATTGGAATTTTCCCAAGCATTCGCACCTGTGCCTTGATTAGATGTAATCGAAATGGCAGGAAGGTCATAGCGAAGATGTCCTGGGAAATTATGAAGCCAGTAACGAGCCCATGTTACAGTCTCAGATGGCTTTGGTTTCTTTTGAGGCTGGTATTTGAACATTTCTTTGCAAGTGAACCACCAAGGGTATGGAGGAAACCAAGCCAGAGCCAGTTCTGAGGTAGGCAACCTAGGAAATTTAGGTGGGTGCATTTCGAGTGCCAACCTATACCTATCCTCAGGTGACAACCCTGAAGGAAGTTTGAGCTTAGAAATTTTTTCTTTAAATTTTTCCTTCAAGGTCTCGGCCGCTTGATGTATAATGGTTTCCAAGTGTGTGGGATCATAAGTGGTTTCGAAATAATTTTGAAAAGCCCTAATTTCTTTGGCGTGAGTGAACATACCTTTCTTGGAGTGTACCTGCACATTGAACGCGTCAGTTAGCTTTTGTTGAATGGTGATTGTGTCAAACATATAGGTCTGGTAGAACTTAGTCCACCATTCAAGAAATCCTTTTGCCGTGAAGTATGTTGGCTCGAAGGGTAAAAGCTCGAACTGAGCGAAATCTTGGTATTGTTCCTGTTGCAACTTGGCCTCTCTTGCTTTGAATGTTTTGCCTGAGGTGATGGCACTTTGTGTTTGGAACAAATGTTCAGGGATTAATTAGCACAGGCCAAATTGTCTAGAAACAAAATTGGGTTGATAAGCTAAGAGGAAAATCTGATTCTTGTTTGGGGTGATTCTTGAGGAGATTAACCTAGGAAGAAGAAACGCTTTCCAGATATTTTGCATCTCTTTGCTCTTGGCATCTTCTGAGAGAGGCATTGTGAACCATGAAGGTCCACAAGTCCTTTGAGCAAAAGGTGCCATGGATTCTTCAAACTTATGTCTTTTGGAGAAGATCATGATGTATTTAGAAAATTGGATTTTGAAATCATCCTTGTCATCATTCGGGGTGAGCTTTCGAAGTCTCATGCCTTCGATGCTCCTGTCAGCTATTTCTGGATCTTGTTCAATGATGGTATCAGCGGTTGACAAAGAAGATTCGAACATGGCATTAAGCCATAATTGGAGCAACCAAAAGGGTCTAGCCAGAAGAATGTTTTTTGGAGTGTGGGATTTTAAACTAAAGACTGCTGACCTTAAGCTCTCATAAAGGTCGACAAGTAACAGTTCACTTAGATAGACTTTCCTATTTTCATGGAAATCCCTGGCTAGGGGAATGAACCTACTCGCTACTTGCAAGGATCTACTACAAAACACATATCGTGATAGCCACAGGGTGAGGAAAGTGATATGTTCTACATATGAGACCTCATCCCCCTTAGTGTGATAATGGCTGATAAATTTTGAGAAGCTAGCCAGTTTGACATCGAAGTCAATAATGCTGGAATGTTCTTCGTTGTCAGGAATGTAAATTTCCCCCACTGGTGAGAGACCAGTTATGGAAGCTATATCAAAGAATGTAGGTGTTATCACTCCACCTGGAAGATGGAAGGTGTTGTAAGTATTGTCCCAGAAGTACAATGAAGCGAATAGCAATGGGTGACTGTAGGTAAAGCCTGGTTTCGACAGTTTGATTAAGTTATAATTCCCTAATTTTTCCCATTGTTGAGACTTTTTGGATTCCACCTTGGTGAACCAGTTTTGGTATGCTATGTCTGAAGTGGGGCAGGATCGAAATGGTTTGAAATTACTTTTGATATAATCTAAGATAAAAGGGTCTTTTGGAGGTAAGGCCGGAGTTTCAGTTGTTTTCGAATCAGATGATTCGCTTAGGTCTTCAGTCCCTGCCCTAGGGGCATCCATTTTGTTGAATAGGGGTTTGAATTTATAGCAAACAGGGAAAATTTTCCTAGTATCTTTCAGAATTTCAAAAACCGTTAAAGGACCCATTAGGGCAAACCTTTTTCCAGCAACAGTGGTAGGGATTAATAGCTGAGAGGCGTACAACATTTCTTTCTCCTTGGAGATCATTTGAGGATTGAGTACAGATTGATTCTGATAAATACTCACTTTGTCTCCATGATGGTTTCCGTGTTGGTTTTCTTGTTCTTCTTCTTTGATAATTTCTTCAGTTGTGATGATGTTGATGAAGACATTGTTAAGATTGCTGGAAGTTTTTGGGTTTAGCAAAGAGGAGGAGGATTTCAGAACTTTTGGAGAAAAAGAAGAAAAGACTAAACTGATAGGTTTTATAGAGTGAGTGTAAGCACCCACTAAAAGGACTAGGAGTACGTGGAAGTTGTTGATTGGATTCAGAGGGAGGTGGCGTAAGATCCAGTGTTGATAATAAGTGTGATTAAAAATAATCATTATTTTTAAACTGCACCATGCTGTGGTAACTGGTCCAAAACGGTTGAGTACTCAAAAAGGCGTCTTGATTGACGTGGGTAAAATCATGTGCAGTGAGTGTCATGATTCATTCAAAATAGGTTATCAAAATCTTGTGAATCTATTTAAAATAAGTACTTCTCAAAGGGTTCGAAATACATATTTTAAAGGGGCATTTTGTTGGCTGAAGATTTTGATACTGTGATTCGAAATGAAATCACTATGGTTGAGTTTTGTTTGAATAAAGCAGATTTGATGATTCGGAATGGAAGAGAATGTTTGTTTCGAATGGAAATATTAGAGTTCAAGGTTTCGAATGATAAGTTGTGGAGTGTGAGTCCAAAGCCTTGTTCGAAATAATCATAAGAGGATATTTGTGAAGGTCATTTTTGGAAATAACCTATGAACAAACTCGAAACGAAAAGTTCCAAAAACATTTGAAATTCAAACGTAAGCGGGATATTGGAAATTCAAATACGCAAGCATAAGAGTGTTCGAAGACGCGTGGAGGCTAGAGGGAAGCAATGCTCTGCATGCTTCAAACATGGCAGATTCTGATAGCAAGACCGTTATGGTCGAATAGTATAAATAGAAGTCTTATTGTTAGGATTTAGGGTGTGATATATGTTGTACAAATTCAATAAACATTCAAAATACCGCATGGATAGGGAAACGAATGCTCGAAAGATGTACGTATGATAACACCAGCATTTACAATTCAATGAAAACTCTTTACATTTTCCAATTTTATCTTTCACTTCCGTTTCATTTGTGTTTCAAGCAATTTTATGTTTATGCCTTTAAATTGAAGCCTTTGTACTCGAAGTCATTTATTCCTCTCCGCATTTAAATACTTTTCTTATGGTCGAAACCTCTAAACATTTGGTAACTTTTACATTCACCCATTTAATCTTGCCATTTATCCAATTTCAAGTCTTTAAACGTTTCTCATGAATATTCCTAATACCATATAGAAGTTATCCTTCAAACCATTCAGTATAGTAATCGAAGCAGATTGGATATCTGTGGAACAGACTCTAATTCGAAATCCTAAATATGAATGTCAGTTTTACAATTAGACTTAGCCAAACAACTATGTTCCATAGGATCAATCTAGTTGATCCTGTAAGTTACCAGAGAGATTGAATAACAGTAATTAAGTTTATTTGATAGTTTGGAAGACTAGCGGTTGTTCACCAGAAATCAGTATGAACACATATTAAACGATTCAATAACAGCGCAATAGAAATAATTATCATCAAACAATTTAAATAAACAAAACATTACAGAAAATACTGGCATAAATAAAGTACTTAAATTAAACCTGAAAATATTACATCAGAGTATTTGTCGGATATCGGATGTCTCCCACAGATCGGTAAAGAAAATAATGCGGAACGAAATAATGCGGAGAATATTTTTGGCAGAGTAACAGTAAAAACAAGGAAAAGAAAAACGTTCTTGAAATGGAGATTTGAGGTACTATTTATAGCCTTGGGGACGCGCGGGAGTTGAGATATTTTCTCCTCCGGAATAGACTTAGTGTAACGGTCGTTACACTCCTTCTTTTGAGGGAGGGCTGGCATGGCAGGGTGCAACGGTCGTTACACTCCTGCTTTTGAGGAGAGGCTTACGTGGTAGGGTGTAACGGTCTTTACACTCCTTTGGGCCAATGTGTAACGATTGTTACACTCCCTTAGTGGATTGGGTTAGCGCTTCTTTCTTAGGCTTTTTGCTTTTAGTGCACCTTATTCTACCACACACCCCTCAATGCATAATTTCTCTTGATTAGCTTGACTTTTCTTGACTTTTCTTGACTTTCTTCGCACATGCCTTGCAAACATAAAATTCCTAAAAATATAGAAAATACCAGCATAATACGAATAAAGAGTAATTTAATTAATTAAAATGCGGATAAAATTCATGTAAAATGATCCAAATATTCGATACATTTCTGGGTTATCAAACTCCCCTACACTTGAACCTTTGTTTGTCCTCAAGTAGATAGAGTAAACATCATTTAACGCATGGTCTCCGACACAATCGCATGACACGACTCGAATTGTACGTGGTTGAGGGACGTTACATTAGAAAGATGGAACTAGGCTCCGACACTAATGATACAGAAATGACACAAAACCACATGGTCAAAATCCTCTATCCTATTCCAAACTAGTCCGAATAATGCTATCATAGCTCAACCTACTTCTTTTCATTCGAAATCAACCGCTTTCATTCTAGCACAATCACATTAATCCCTTTATCTTTCGCATGCACATAGTAGAGTAGCCGGTTAGCGATTCTTGTCTCTTTTGCACGGGTTTCTGGTACACAAGTTGGTAACCCTTTTTCTTTCCCAAATTATAAGCCTCAGGGGATCAAACCGTAGTTTGCCCTACCAAGTTCAGCACCAGATACCACTAAACAGGCTTACAACTGGTTGATATATCAGTTTTGTAGGTACCACAACTGTTGGATTAAATGACCTGGCGAGGGTCACCTAACTTAATTAGCGCATTTCCTATTATATCTTGATGCTTAGCATTTTTTTCTTCTTTACTTTTTAGGACCAGTCACTTATATTCATCGGCTCCCTATGTAGTATGTGGATAAGACAGTGTTTATTGCTAGTATAAACTACTCGGGATTGATCCAAAACTAAAACTTAAGGCTTCGGTATCATAACCACTCAAATTGATTTGCATGATCAGGAAAATTTAGGTGTCAAGGTGGTATTATTTTTGTCGACTCCTTTTCAAAAAATCTAACGTAGCCTAATTGCGAACAACCTATATACTTTGTGAATGTACCAAGCTAATGGGTCTAGTAAAAAAAACTTTTTATGGTTCAAGAAAAGTGTTAAAGTACGAATAACTTGCCGAAATTGTTTTTTATTTATTGAATGGAAAGGGAAATAATAGAAATTTAAATAAGTTACAAAATAATAACATAGGTAACATAACATAGGTAACATATGTTTCCTCCCTCACACTTGAACTGAGCATTATCCTCAATACGACAAATAAAGTGAGAAAAGAAAACGAACAGGAAACTTAATAAATAATAATAAAAATGCAAGGAAAAAGGAAAACAAAGATCACTCCTTATTGTTGTCTCTAACGTTTCTGCTACTGGATGCTTCACCTTGTGCCCTTCCTCCTCGTGTTCTTACTCCACCTCATATAGGTCTAGGAGGTTCTTCGCCAGTGTTGTAAACATAAGCATGCAGGCCTTCAACATGGAATGACCAGTGCTGCATTTCATCGGCCAGGTTAGAAATGTCGTGGTGGTTCCAATAAGTGTTATCGCATTGATCACGCTGCAGCTCTTGCATCAGTTCTTGTTGACACTGATCTTAAAGTAAAAGTGATGCACAGATAACTTCAATGATGGCAGGATGAGAATAATTTCCTTATTGTTCTTGTTGTGGCCCTTGTTGATTCATTTCTGGTACAACATTTTCTACACCTGCTTGATTTTCCTGCATGTGCTCTCCAGAGGATGGTGCCTACAAATCATAAATCCAATTTGGGGTGATGTCGATTCTTGTTACATTCGAATTCGGCAGAATAATACTTGGGACGACCTTGTGCTGCACCATCAGGTTGTACCTTCCATCCCTTCTTGCTCTGACAAGATGACCAAATTGGAAATACTCAATATCGAGAAACTCATCCTTCCAAAAAGGTAGTTGATCCAACCTGTTTTGCAAATTCAAATAGTTGGCAATAGAGGTGAGTCATACCTCCTATATAGAAAGGTGATGCGCTTGCACTCCTTGATAAAAGAGACTGGATGTGGTTGAGGAGGAATGGAGCAACATTAATTCTAAGACCGGGATCGAGGGTGCAGTGCAGAAAAGACATTTCTCTAGCGTTCACTTTATTGTTGTTTGCTCACCCGAACATTGAATTGGCTAGAACACGATGGAAATAGTGGATGAATGGGTTATGTATGTGAGTGGATAAAAGCTCAGCCCAGTCGTTTACCTGAGTATTAGTTAAACATTCCCAAATTTCAAACGATCTTGCCTTTCAATCTTCTTCAGGAGGAATTCTATATTCCACGGCTTCACCATGGTTACAGTGGAGTATCTGACTCAGAGTCTCTTGATTCATGGTGTATTCCATGTTGAATAATCTGAAAGTTGTTGTGCCGATTAAATACTGACCGACTTCTGGAGTGGATGGTGTTTGGTAGGAAAAATAACTCAAGAATTCCAACATGAGGGATTTATAAGTTGGAAGATTCATGGTAGCAATGTAGTAGAGACCAGATCCATGGAGCATAAATTGCACACTTTCAAGCAATCCCAAGTAATGTAAGCAATCTTCGTCGAAATACCTTGTTGGAAGCATACCTGTCTGATGAAACCTTCGGTAAAGTTGCTCTTGTCGATGTCCATCAGCTCCATTTATGAATACCATATCAGTGAGGTCTGGCTCCTCTCTTTCTTCTTGAGCTCTTCTGGCCATTCGAGAAAGGTGTTGGAAACGATATAGTTTATAGGGTAGAAGAGATGTTTAAGAAAGTTGGTGTGATAGTAGAATTCTCTTCAAGAGTTTATATAGAAGCAAATTTTAATGGTGAAGAGAATATTGGTGGGGGTATTGAATGGTGGTTAGGGGGTATTTATTTGTGTGGAATAGAAATGGAACAGATAGGAAGTTTGAAAAAAATGTTTGAATTCAAAGGGAGGATGTAGCGGTCGGCATGCAACGGCTTGGCGGAGAGAGAGAGGGTGGGTGTAACGATCATTATGCAATGGCTTGGAAGAGAGAGAAAGGGTGTAACGATTGTTACACTATGCTACAAGTTGCAAGGCAACCTTGTAACGGTCGTTACAAGGGCTTGATTCCCAAGGGAATCTTGTGCCTGCAACGGTCGGTTTGCCAGTCATGCATGAGGGACTTTACTTGGTGACCGAAGCATGGCATAAATGTGTCAATTCACTGTCTAGTGGGAATAATAAATTTTAAAAAAACTAGGAGACAATGAAGTGACAATCAGGTGTGATGCATAATTATAATATTTGGTCTACTAGATCATAACATCATAATATATAATAGCACAATAAGGAGTAAATTTGAAAATATTGAAATAAATGAATAATTCTGAAAAATAAACAAATGAATAAAAATAAATAAATGAGTCAGAATAAATAAATCTAACTAGAAAATAAAAATAAAAATAATGTTGCTAATGAAAAACTAAACTAAAGACCGAATAAACACTCCTCCCCTACACTTAGAGGAAACAATGTCCTCAATGTTCTAAAGACATATATCAGCCACCTCTAGAATGAAACAAGTGATCTATATTTGCCATAACAAGATCCATGAAACCATATAAATCTCTGTGGAGGGTAGTAATATCAGAACGAATATCAACAAGTTTCATCGTGATAGCATCCATAGCAGCAGCGACGTCAGTCTGAGGGATAAGGACAACAACGACAACAGGAGTTAATGGTGGGTCCCAAGCTGGATGGCGGTCAAGTATATGAGGTGTTACAGGATCAATCTCTGCCATCTCAGGATCAAACTCGCCCAATCCTACTAGAGGGTCATAATAATGGGGCGGTGTCAAAGGACCGAACTCTTCTTCTTCCATGTCATTCTCAGCTATACCCTCTAGGTCATAAATCCAATTCTTCCTGTCATGCACACTAGATCGTGCAATGTCAGGAAGTGTGAAGTGGTATACCGACTCATGATGTATCAGTAACTGAAACTGATTCAGCTCTAAATATCTGATCATCCCAACATTAAAACAAAGAGTAAGGTCTAGCGGGGTATAGTTACCAGTAGGGGTTAGACGGGACATTGGCTCTCTCAAAAATAGGGCTTTAGCGATCATACTCACTAAAGCACCAACACAAATCAGGCCATGAGGAGCCTGGGCTATACTCAAGAGACGAGCAATCATAAAAGATGCACCAACTACTGGTCTGGATTGAAACACACAGAACATGATAAACAGCTCTTCCTTAGTCACTAAGGTATCATTTTGAGGTTTTCCAAATAGGGTAAACGCCAGAATCATGTAGAAATACCTAATAGTGTGGTTATGAATCTATGAAGAGTGCCTAGGAATAAAGCTCTCTTGTCTCTGATCAGATATCGCTTCCTAAAAGTGGTCAAGTTGGCTGTCCACATACTTGTCATATGGAATCTCAATGACAACATCAGCACTAACCGGGAAGTCCAATAAAGCATCAAATTCACTGATGGTGAACCTGTGGGTAAAACCAAACAATCTGAATGAAACCAATCCTCTGGCTAACCCTAAACCAATATCAGGGTTGTAATGCAATGAACTGAGGAACTCCAACGTCAAGTTGCCGTAGGTAGGCTGATGATGGGATACATCTCTCTTGGAGCAAGCATCTCATAACGCTTCTGTTGAGCATCACCCATGAAGCAGACACTTTCCTTGATGCCCAATGCGGACATTATGGGGTCGTGCACAAAGATGGTGGGATACATCTCTCTCGGAGCAAGCATCTCATAATGCTTCTGCTGAGCATCACCCATGAAGGTGACAGGCGTAGTGTAAGAAAAGTCCATCGCGAAAATCAATGAAGAAAAAGAAGTGTAAATCCTGTTGGTTAATCTGAAAATAGTTTTAAATCAGTATCGGCCTAATGCCTAAAAATAGAAAAGAAGTAAAGAACATAAAAAATTTGTAAAATTTTTAAGAGAAACATAAAAAAAATCTTTTAGTAAATAAAATTTTAATAAAAATGGTGGGTTACCTCCCACAAAGCGCTTTGTTTAACGTCAGAAGCTCGACCTATATTAAAAATCGAAAATTTATTTTGGTGACTCAGTCGGCAGCTGTATAAATCTCAAACTAGCTGAGTAGTCCCTATTCACGATGCAATGGTAGTGCTTCAAACGCTGCCCGTTTACAATAAATGGATCACTATTTTTTCCTTGGATTTTTTCACCGCCACTTGGGAGTATTTTAAAAACATTAAAAGGTCCTGACCATCTAGAGCAAAGCTTTCCTAGAAATAGTTTGAGTCTGGAGTTAAACAGGAGTACTACATCACCCTCATTGAATTCTTTCCTAGAGATGCGTCTGTCGTGCCATTTCTTAGTTCGCTCCTATCTGTAATTAAACCGAAGATAATTCAGTTGAGATTTAAGAACTGGTCAACACTTCGACTGAGGGAAACATCTTCATGGAGATCTAGGAACTGTCTATAATTCAACCGAGGATAATTCTGTTGAGAATTAAGAACTCGTCCACACTTCGACGGAGGAAAATTATCGAGATTTAGAACCTTATCTGTAATTCAACCGAGGATAATTAAGTTGAGATTTAAGAACCGGTCAACACTTCGACTGAGGGAGACATCTTCATCGAGATCTAGGAACTGTCTGTAATTCAACCGAGTATAATTCTGTTGAGATTTAAAAACTCGTCCACACTTCGACGGAGGAAAATTGTCGAGATTTAGAACCTTATCTGTAATTCAACCGAGGATAATTCAGTTGAGATTTAAGAACCGGTCAGTACTTCGACTGAGGGAAACATCTTCATCGAGATCTAGGAACCGTCTGTAATTTAACCGAGGATAATTCTATTGAGATTTAAGAACTCGTCCACACTTCGACGAAGGATAATTGTCGAGATTTAGAACCTTATCTATAATTCAACCGAGGATAATTCTGTTGAGATTTAAGAACCGGTCAGCACTTCGACTGAGGGAAACATCTTCATCGAGATCTAGGAACTGTCTGTAATTCAAACGAGGATAATTCTGTTGAGATTTAAGAACTCGTCCACACTTCGACGGAAGAAAATTGTCGAGATTTAGAACCTTATCTATAATTCAGTTGAGATTTAAGAACCGGTCAGTACTTCGACTGAGGGAAACATCTTCATTGAGATCTAGGAACCGTCTGTAATTTAACCGAGGATAATTCTGTTGAGATTTAAGAACTCGTCCACACTTCGACGGAGGATAATTGTCGAGATTTAGAACCTTATCTATAATTCAACCGAGGATAATTCTGTTGAGATTTAAGAACCGGTCAGCACTTCGACTGAGTGAAACATCTTCATCGAGATCTAGGAACTGTCTGTAATTCAACCGAGAATAATTCTGTTGAGATTTAAGAACTCATCCACACTTCGACGGAAGAAAATTGTCGAGATTTAGAACCTTATCTGTAATTCAACCGAGGATAATTCAGTTGAGATTTAAGAACCGGTCAGTACTTCGACTGAGGGAAATATCTTCATCGAGATCTAGGAACCGTCTGTAATTCAACCGAGGATAATTCTGTTGAGATTTAAGAACACGTCCACACTTCGAAAGAGGAAAACTGTCGAGATTTAGAACCTTATCTATAATTCAACCGAGGATAATTCTGTTGAGATTTAAGAACTGGTAAGCACTTCGACTGAGGGAAACATCTTCATCGAGATCTAGGAACTGTCTATAATTCAACCAAGGATAATTTTGTTGAGATTTAAAAACTCGTCCACACTTCGATGGAGGAAAATTGTCGAGATTTAGAACCTTATCTGTAATTCAACCGAGGATAATTCAGTTGAGATTTAAGAACCGGTCAACACTTTGACTGAGGGAAACATCTTCATCGAGATCTAGGAACTATCTGTAATTCAACCGATGATAATTCTCTTGAGATTTAGAAACTCGTCCACACTTCGACGGAGGAAAATTGTCGAGATTTAGAACCTTATCTGTAATTCAACCGAGGATAATTCAGTTGAGATTTAAGAACCGGTTAGTACTTCGACTGAGGGAAACATCTTCATCGAGATCTAGGAACCGTCTGTAATTCAACCGAGGTTAATTCTGTTAAGATTTAAGAAATCGTCCACACTTCGACGAAGGAAAATTGTCGATATTTAGAACCTTATCTATAATTCAACCGAGGATAATTCTGTTGAGATTTAAGATCTGGTCAGCACTTCGACTGAGGGAAACATCTTCATTGAGATCTAGCAACTGTCTTTAATTCAACCGAGGATAATTCTGTTGAGATTTAAAAACTCGTCCACACTTCGACGGAGGAAAATTGTCGAGATTTAGAACCTTATCTGTAATTCAACCGAGGATAATTCAGTTGAGATTTAAGAACCGGTCAGTACTTCGACTGATGGAAACATCTTCATCGAGATCTAAGAACCGTCTGTAATTCAACCGAGGATAATTCTGTTGAGATTTTAGAACTCGTCCACACTTTGACGGAGGAAAATTGTCGACATTTAGAACCTTATCTGTAATTCAACCGAAGATAATTCAGTTGAGATTTAAGAACCGGTCAACACTTCGACTGAGGGAAACATCTTCATCGAGATCTAGGAACTTTCTGTAATTCAACCGATGATAATTCTGTTGAGATTTAAAAACTCGTCCACACTTTGACGGAGGAAAATTGTCTAGATTTAGAACCTTATCTGTAATTCAACCGAGGATAATTCAGTTGAGATTTAAGAACCGGTAAGTACTTCGACTGAGGGAAACATCTTCATCGAGATCTAGGAACCGTCTGTAATTCAACCGAGGTTAATTCTGTTAAGATTTAAGAAATCGTCCATACTTCGACGGAGGAAAATTATCGAGATTTAGAACCTTATCCATAATTAAACCGAGGATAATTCTGTTGAGATTTAAGATCTGGTCAGCACTTCGACTGAGGGAAACATCTTCATTGAGATCTAGGAACTGTCTGTAATTCAACCGAGGATAATTCTGTTGAGATTCAAAAACTCGTCCACACTTCGACGGAGGAAAATTGTCGAGATTTAGAACCTTATCTGTAATTCAACCGAGGATAATTCAGTTGAGATTTAAGAACCGGTCAGTACTTCGACTGAGGGAAACATCTTCATCGAGATTTAGGAACCGTCTGTAATTCAACCGAGGATAATTCTGTTGAGATTTAAGAACTCGTCCACACTTTGACGGAGGAAAATTGTCGACATTTAGAACCTTATCTGTAATTCAACCGAAGATAATTCAGTTGAGATTTAAGAACCAGTCAACACTTCGACTGAGGGAAACATCTTCATCGAGATCTAGGAACTGTCTGTAATTCAACCGATGATAATTCTGTTGAGATTTAAAAACTCGTCCACACTTTGACGGAGGAAAATTGTCTAGATTTAGAACCTTATCTGTAATTCAACCGAGGATAATTCAGTTGAGATTTAAGAACCGGTAAGTACTTCGACTGAGGGAAACATCTTCATCGAGATCTAGGAACCGTCTGTAATTCAACCGAGGTTAATTCTGTTAAGATTTAAGAAATCGTCCATACTTCGACGGAGGAAAATTATCGAGATTTAGAACCTTATCTATAATTAAACCGAGGATAATTCTGTTGAGATTTAAGATCTGGTCAGCACTTCGACTGAGGGAAACATCTTCATTGAGATCTAGGAACTGTCTATAATTCAACCCAGGATAATTCTGTTGAGATTCAAAAACTCGTCCACACTTCGACGGAGGAAAATTGTCGAGATTTAGAACCTTATCTGTAATTCAACCGAGGATAATTCAGTTGAGATTTAAGAACCGGTCAGTACTTCGACTGAGGGAAACATCTTCATCGAGATTTAGGAACCGTCTGTAATTCAACCGAGGATAATTCTGTTGAGATTTAAGAACTCGTCCACACTTCGACGGAGGAAAATTGTCGATATTTAGAACCTTATCTGTAATTCAACCGAAGATAATTCAGTTGAGATTTAAGAACCGGTCAACATTTCGACTGAGGGAAACATCTTTATCGAGATCTAGGAACTGTCTGTAATTCAACTGAGGATAATTTTGTTGAGATTTAAGAACTCGTCCACACTTCGACGGAGGAAAATTGTCGAGATTTAGAACCTTATCTGTAATTCAACCGAGGATAATTAAGTTGAGATTTAAGAACCGGTCAACACTTCGACTGAGGGAAAAATCTTCATCGAGATCTAGGAACTGTCTGTAATTCAACCGAGGATAATTCTATGGAGATTTAAAAACTCGTCCACACTTCGATGGAGGAAAATTGTCGAGATTTAGAACCTTATCTGTAATTCAACCGAGGATAATTCAGTTAAGATTTAAGAACCGGTCAGTACTTTGACTGAGGGAAACATCTTCATCGAGATCTAAGAACCGTCTGTAATTCAACCGAGGTTAATTCTGTTGAGATTTAAGAAATCGTTTACACTTCGACGGAGGAAAATTGTTGAGATTTAGAACCTTATCTTTAATTCAACCGAGGATAATGAAGTTGATATTTAAGAACCGGTCAACACTTTGACTGAGGGAAACATCTTCATCGAGATCTAGGAACTGTCTGTAATTCAACCGATGATAATTCTGTTGAGATTTAAAAACTCGTCCAAACTTTGACGGAGGAAAATTGTCGAGATTTAGAACCTTATCTGTAATTCAACCGAGGATAATTCAGTTGAGATTTAAGAACCGGTCAGTACTTCGACTGAGGGAAACATCTTCTTCGAGATCTAGGAACCGTCTGTAATTCAACCGAGGTTAATTCTGTTAAGATTTAAGAAATCGTCCACAATTCGACGGAGGAAAATTGTCGAGATTTAGAACCTTATCTATAATTCAACCGAGGATAATTCTGTTGAGATTTAAGATCTGGTCACCACTTCGACTGAGGGAAACATCTTCATTGAGATCTAGGAACTGTCATGTAATTCAACCGAGGATAATTCTGTTGAGATTCGAAAACTCGTCCACACTTCGACGGAGGATAATTGTCGAGATTTAGAACCTTATCTGTAATTCATCCGAGGATAATTCAGTTGAGATTTAAGAACCGGTCAGTACTTCGACTGAGGGAAACATCTTCATCGAGATTTAGGAACCGTCTGTAATTCAACCGAGGATAATTCTGTTGAGATTTAAGAACTCGTCCACACTTCGATGGAGGAAAATTGTCGATATTTAGAACCTTATCAGTAATTCAACCGAAGATAATTCAGATGAGATTTAAGAACCCGTCAACACTTTGACTGAGGGAAACATATTCATCGAGATCTAGGAACTGTCTGTAATTCAACTAAGGATAATTCTGTTGAGATTTAAGAACTCGTCCACACTTCGACGGAGGAAAATTGTCGAGATTTAGAACCTTATCTGTAATTCATCCGAGGATAATAAAGTTGAGATTTAAGAACCGATCAACACTTCGACTGAGGGAAACATCTTCATCGAGATCTAGGAACTGTCTGTAATTCAACCGAGGATAATTCTATTGAGATTTAAAAACTCGTCCACACTTCGACGGAGGAAAATTGTCGAGATTTAGAAGCTTATCTGTAATTCCACCGAGGATAATTCAGTTGAGTTTTAAGAACCGGTCAGTACTTCGACTGAGGGAAACATCTTCATCGAGATCTAAGAACCGTCTGTAATTCAACCGAGGTTAATTCTGTTGAGATTTAAGAAATCGTCCACACTTCGACGGAGGAAAATTGTCGAGATTTAGAACCTTATCTATAATTCAACCGAGGATAATTCTGTTGAGATTTAAGATCTGGTCAGCACTTCGACTGAGAGAAACATCTTCATCGAGATCTAGGAACTGTCTGTAATTCAACCGAAGATAATTCTGTTAAGATTTAAAAACTCGTCCACACTTCGACATAGGAAAATTGTCGAGATTTAGAACCTTATCTGTAATTCAACCGAGGATAATTCAGTTGAGATTTAAGAACCGGTCAGTACTTCGACTGAGGGAAACATCTTCTTCGAGATCTAGGAACCGTCTGTAATTCAACCGAGGTTAATTCTGTTAAGATTTAAGAAATAGTCTACAATTCAACGGAGGAAAATTGTCGAGATTTAGAACCTTATCTATAATTCAACCGAGGATAATTCTGTTGAGATTTAAGATCTGGTCACCACTTCGACTGAGGGAAACATCTTCATTGAGATCTAGGAACTGTCTGTAATTCAACCGAGGATAATTCTGTTGAGATTCGAAAACTCGTCCACACTTCGACGGAGGAAAATTGTCGAGATTTAGAACCTTATCTGTAATTCATCCGAGGATAATTCAGTTTTGATTTAAGAACCGGTCAGTACTTCGACTGAGGGAAACATCTTCATCGAGATTTAGGAACCGTCTGTAATTCAACCGAGGATAATTCTGTTGAGATTTAAGAACTCGTCCACACTTCGATGGAGGAAAATTGTCGATATTTAGAACCTTATCAGTAATTCAACCGAAGATAATTCAGATGAGATTTAAGAACCCGTCAACACTTTGACTGAGGGAAACATCTTCCTCGAGATCTAGGAACTGTCTGTAATTCAACCGAGGATAATTCTGTTGAGATTTAAGAACTCGTCCACACTTCGACGGAGGAAAATTGTCGAGATTTAGAACCTTATCTGTAATTCATCCGAGGATAATTCAGTTGAGATTTAAGAACCGATCAACACTTCGACTGAGGGAAACATCTTCATCGAGATCTAGGAACTGTCTGTAATTCAACCGAGGATAATTCTGTTGAGATTTAAAAACTCCTCCACACTTCGACGGAGGAAAATTGTCGAGATTTAGAAGCTTATATGTAATTCCACCGAGGATAATTCAGTTGAGATTTAAGAACCGGTCAGTACTTCGACTGAGGGAAACATCTTCATCGAGATCTAAGAACCGTCTGTAATTCAACCGAGGTTAATTCTGTTGAGATTTAAGAAATCGTCCACACTTCGATGGAGGAAAATTGTCGAGATTTAGAACCTTATCTATAATTCCACCAAGGATAATTCAGTTGAGATTTAAGAACCGGTCAGCACTTCGACTGAGGGAAACATCTTCATCGAGATCTAAGAACCGTCTGTAATTCAACCGAGGTTAATTCTGTTGAGATTTAAGAAATCGTCCAGACTTCGACAGAGGAAAATTGTCGAGATTTAGAACCTTATCTATAATTCAACCGAGGATAATTCTGTTGAGATTTAAGATCTGGTCACCACTTCGACTGAGGGAAACATCTTCATTGAGATCTAGGAACTGTCTGTAATTCAACCGAGGATAATTCTGTTGAGATTTAAAAACTCGTCCACACTTCGACAGAGGAAAATTGTCGAGATTTAGAACCTTATCTATAATTCAACCGAGGATAATTCTGTTGAGATTTAAGATCTGGTCACCACTTCGACTGAGGGAAACATCTTCATTGAGATCTAGGAACTGTCTGTAATTCAACCGAGGATAATTCTGTTGAGATTCGAAAACTCGTCCACACTTCGACGGAGGAAAATTGTCGAGATTTAGAACCTTATCTGTAATTCATCCGAGGATAATTCAGTTGAGATTTAAGAACCGGCAGTACTTCGACTGAGGGAAACATCTTCATCGAGATTTAGGAACCGTCTGTAATTCAACCGAGGATAATTCTATTGAGATTTAAGAACTCGTCCACACTTCGATGGAGGAAAATTGTCGATATTTAGAACCTTATCAGTAATTCAACCGAAGATAATTCAGATGAGATTTAAGAACCCGTCAACACTTTGACTGGGGGAAACATCTTCATCGAGATCTAGGGACTGTCTGTAATTCAACTGAGGATAATTCTGTTGAGATTTAAGAACTCGTCCACACTTCGACGGAGGAAAATTGTCGAGATTTAGAACCTTATCTGTAATTCAACCGAGGATAATTAAGTTGAGATTTAAGAACCGATCAACACTTCGACTGAGGGAAACATCTTCATCGAGATCTAGGAACCGTCTGTAATTCAACCGAGGTTAATTCTGTTGAGATTTAAGAAATCGTCCACACTTCGACGGAGGAAAATTGTCGAGATTTAGAACCTTATCTATAATTCAACCGAGGATAATTCTGTTGAGATTTAAGATCTGGTCAGCACTTCGACTGAGAGAAACATCTTCATCGAGATCTAGGAACTGTCTGTAATTCAACCGAAGATAATTCTGTTAAGATTTAAAAACTCGTCCACACTTCGACAGAGGAAAATTGTCGAGATTTAGAACCTTATCTGTAATTCAACCGAGGATAATTCTGTTGAGATTTAAGAACTGGTCAGTACTTCGATGAGGGAAACATCTTCATCGAGATCTAGGAACCGTCTGTAATTCAACTAAGGATAATTCTGTTGAGATTTTAAAACTCGTCCGCACTTCGACGGAGGCAAATTGTCGACATTTAGAACCTTATCTGTAATTCAACCGAAGATAATTCAGTTGAGATTTAAGAACGGGTCAGCACTTCGGCTGAGGGAAACATCTTCATCGAGATCTAGGAACTGTCTGTAATTTAACCGAGGATAATTCTGTTGAGATTTAAGAACTCGTCCACACTTCGACGAAGGAAAATTATCGAGATTTAGAACCTTATATGTAATTCAACCGAGGATAATTCAGTTGAGATTTAAGAACCGGTCAGTACTTCGACTGAGGGAAACATCTTCATCGAGATCTAGGAACCGTCTGTAATTTAACCGAGGATAATTCTGTTGAGATTTAAAAACTCGTCCACACTTTGACGGAGGATAATTGTCGAGATTTAGAACCTTATCTATAATTCAACCGAGGATAATTCTGTTGAGATTTAAGAACCGGTCAGCACTTCGACTGAGGGAAACATCTTCATCGAGATCTAGGAACTGTCTGTAATTCAACCGAGGATAATTCCGTTGAGATTTAAGAACTCGTCCACACTTCGACGGAGGAAAATTGTCGACATTTAGAACCTTATCTGTAATTCAACCGAGAATAATTAAGTTGAGATTTAAGAACCGGTCAACACTTCGACTGAGGGAAACATCTTCGTCGAGATCTAGGAACTGTCTTTAATTCAATCGAGGATATTTCTGTTGAGATTTAAAAACTCATCCACACTTCGAAGGAGGAAAATTGTCGAGATTTAGAACCTTATCTGTAATTCAACCGAGGATAATTCAGTTGAGATTTAAGAACCGGTCAGTACTTCGACTGAGGAAAACATCTTCATCGAGATCTAAGAACGGTCTGTAATTCCACCGAGGTTAATTCTGTTGAGATTTAAGAAATCGTCCACACTTCGACGGAGGAAAATTTTCGAGATTTAGAACCTTATCTATAATTCAACCGAGGATAATTTTGTTGAGATTTAAGATCTGGTCAGCACTTCGACTGAGGGAAACATCTTCATCGAGATCTAGGAACTGTCTGTAATTCAACCGAGGATAATTCTGTTGAGATTTAAAAACTCATCTACACTTCGACGGAGGAAAATTGTCGACATTTAGAACCTTATCTGTAATTCAACCGAGAATAATTAAGTTGAGATTTAAGAACCGGTCAACACTTCGACTGAGGGAAACATCTTCGTCGAGATCTAGGAACTGTCTTTAATTCAATCGAGGATATTTCTGTTGAGATTTAAAAACTCATCCACACTTCGAAGGAGGAAAATTGTCGAGATTTAGAAGCTTATCTGTAATTCCACCGAGGATAATTCAGTTGAGATTTAAGAACCGGTCAGTACTTCGACTGAGGGAAACATCTTCATCGAGATCTAAGAACCGTCTGTAATTCAACCGAGGTTAATTCTGTTGAGATTTAAGAAATCGTCCACACTTCGACGGAGGAAAATTGTCGAGATTTAGAACCTTATCTATAATTCAACCGAGGATAATTCTGTTGAGATTTAAGATCTGGTCAGCACTTCGACTGAGAGAAACATCTTCATCGAGATCTAGGAACTGTCTATAATTCAACCGAGGATAATTCTGTTAAGATTTAAAAACTCGTCCACACTTCGACAGAGGAAAATTGTCGAGATTTAGAACCTTATCTGTAATTCAACCGAGGATAATTCAGATGAGATTTAAGAACTGGTCAGTACTTCGATGAGGGAAACATCTTCATCGAGATCTAGGAACCGTCTGTAATTCAACTAAGGATAATTCTGTTGAGATTTTAGAACTCGTCCACACTTCGACGGAGGAAAATTGTCGACATTTAGAACCTTATCTGTAATTCAACCGAAGATAATTCAGTTGAGATTTAAGAACGGGTCAGCACTTCGGCTGAGGGAAACATCTTCATCGAGATCTAGGAACTGTCTGTAATTTAACCGAGGATAATTCTGTTGAGATTTAAGAACTCGTCCACACTTCGACGAAGGAAAATTATCGAGATTTAGAACCTTATCTGTAATTCAACCGAGGATAATTCAGTTGAGATTTAAGAACCGGTCAGTACTTCGACTGAGGGAAACATCTTCATCGAGATCTAGGAACCGTCTGTAATTTAACCGAGGATAATTCTGTTGAGATTTAAAAACTCGTCCACACTTTGACGGAGGATAATTGTCGAGATTTAGAACCTTATCTATAATTCAACCGAGGATAATTCTGTTGAGATTTAAGAACCGGTCAGCACTTCGACTGAGGGAAACATCTTCATCGAGATCTAGGAACTGTCTGTAATTCAACCGAGGATAATTCCGTTGAGATTTAAGAACTCGTCCACACTTCGACGGAGGAAAATTGTCGACATTTAGAACCTTATCTGTAATTCAACCGAGAATAATTAAGTTGATATTTAAGAACCGGTCAACACTTCGACTGAGGGAAACATCTTCGTCGAGATCTAGGAACTGTCTGTAATTCAATCGAGGATAATTCTGTTGAGATTTAAAAACTCATCCACACTTCGAAGGAGGAAAATTGTCGAGATTTAGAACCTTATCTGTAATTCAACCGAGGATAATTCAGTTGAGATTTAAGAACCGGTCAGTACTTCGACTGAGGGAAACATCTTCATCGAGATCTAAGAACCGTCTGTAATTCAACCGAGGTTAATTCTGTTGAGATTTAAGAAATCGTCCACACTTCGACGGAGGAAAATTGTCGAGATTTAGAACCTTATCTATAATTCAACCGAGGATAATTCTGTTGAGATTTAAGATCTGGTCAGCACTTCGACTGAGAGAAACATCTTCATCGAGATCTAGGAACTGTCTGTAATTCAACCGAAGATAATTCTGTTAAGATTTAAAAACTCGTCCACACTTCGACAGAGGAAAATTGTCGAGATTTAGAACCTTATCTGTAATTCAACCGAGGATAATTCAGTTGAGATTTAAGAACTGGTCAGTACTTCGATGAGGGAAACATCTTCATCGAGATCTAGGAACCGTCTGTAATTCAACTAAGGATAATTCTGTTGAGATTTTAGAACTCGTCCACACTTCGACAGAGGAAAATTGTCGACATTTAGAACCTTATCTGTAATTCAACCGAAGATAATTCAGTTGAGATTTAAGAACGGGTCAGCACTTCGGCTGAGGGAAACATCTTCATCGAGATCTAGGAACTGTCTGTAATTTAACCGAGGATAATTCTGTTGAGATTTAAGAACTCGTCCACACTTCGACGAAGGAAAATTATCGAGATTTAGAACCTTATCTGTAATTCAACCGAGGATAATTCAGTTGAGATTTAAGAACCGGTCAGTACTTCGACTGAGGGAAACATCTTCATCGAGATCTAGGAACCGTCTGTAATTTAACCGAGGATAATTCTGTTGAGATTTAAAAACTCGTCCACACTTTGACGGAGGATAATTGTCGAGATTTAGAACCTTATCTATAATTCAACCGAGGATAATTCTGTTGAGATTTAAGAACCGGTCAGCACTTCGACTGAGGGAAACATCTTCATCGAGATCTAGGAACTGTCTGTAATTCAACCGAGGATAATTCCGTTGAGATTTAAGAACTCGTCCACACTTCGACGGAGGAAAATTGTCGACATTTAGAACCTTATCTGTAATTCAACCGAGAATAATTAAGTTGAGATTTAAGAACCGGTCAACACTTCGACTGAGGGAAACATCTTCGTCGAGATCTAGGAACTGTCTTTAATTCAACCGAGGATAATTCTGTTGAGATTTAAAAACTCATCTACACTTCGACGGAGGAAAATTGTCGAGATTTAGAAGCTTATCTGTAATTCCACCGAGGATAATTCAGTTGAGATTTAAGAACCGGTCAGTACTTCGACTGAGGGAAACATCTTCATCGAGATCTAAGAACCGTCTGTAATTCAACCGAGGTTAATTCTGTTGAGATTTAAGAAATCGTCCACACTTCGACGGAGGAAAATTGTCGAGATTTAGAACCTTATCTATAATTCAACCGAGGATAATTCTGTTGAGATTTAAGATCTGGTCAGCACTTCGACTTAGAGAAACATCTTCATCGAGATCTAGGAACTGTCTATAATTCAACCGAGGATAATTTTGTTAAGATTTAAAAACTCGTCCACACTTCGACAGAGGAAAATTGTCGAGATTTAGAACCTTATCTGTAATTCAACCGAGGATAATTCAGATGAGATTTAAGAACTGGTCAGTACTTCGATGAGGGAAACATCTTCATCGAGATCTAGGAACCGTCTGTAATTCAACTAAGGATAATTCTGTTGAGATTTTAGAACTCGTCCACACTTCGACGGAGGAAAATTGTCGACATTTAGAACCTTATCTGTAATTCAACCGAAGATAATTCAGTTGAGATTTAAGAACGGGTCAGCACTTCGGCTGAGGGAAACATCTTCATCGAGATCTAGGAACTGTCTGTAATTTAACCGAGGATAATTCTGTTGAGATTTAAGAACTCGTCCACACTTCGACGGAGGAAAATTGTCGACATTTAGAACCTTATCTGTAATTCAACCGAGAATAATTAAGTTGATATTTAAGAACCGGTCAACACTTCGACTGAGGGAAACATCTTCGTCGAGATCTAGGAACTGTCTGTAATTCAATCGAGGATAATTCTGTTGAGATTTAAAAACTCATCCACACTTCGAAGGAGGAAAATTGTCGAGATTTAGAACCTTATCTATAATTCAACCGAGGATAATTCAGTTGAGATTTAAGAACCGGTCAGTACTTCGACTGAGGGAAACATCTTCATCGAGATCTAGGAACCGTCTGTAATTTAACCGAGGATAATTCTGTTGAGATTTAAAAACTCGTCCACACTTTGACGGAGGATAATTGTCGAGATTTAGAACCTTATCTATAATTCAACCGAGGATAATTCTGTTGAGATTTAAGAACCGGTCAGCACTTCGACTGAGGGAAACATCTTCATCGAGATCTAGGAACTGTCTGTAATTCAACCGAGGATAATTCCGTTGAGATTTAAGAACTCGTCCACACTTCGACGGAGGAAAATTGTCGACATTTAGAACCTTATCTGTAATTCAACCGAGAATAATTAAGTTGAGATTTAAGAACCGGTCAACACTTCGACTGAGGGAAACATCTTCGTCGAGATCTAGGAACTGTCTTTAATTCAACCGAGGATAATTCTGTTGAGATTTAAAAACTCATCTACACTTCGACAGAGGAAAATTGTCGAGATTTAGAAGCTTATCTGTAATTCCACCGAGGATAATTCAGTTGAGATTTAAGAACCGGTCAGTACTTCGACTGAGGGAAACATCTTCATCGAGATCTAAGAACCGTCTGTAATTCAACCGAGGTTAATTCTGTTGAGATTTAAGAAATCGTCCACACTTCGACGGAGGAAAATTGTCGAGATTTAGAACCTTATCTATAATTCAACCGAGGATAATTCTGTTGAGATTTAAGATCTGGTCAGCACTTCGACTGAGAGAAACATCTTCATCGAGATCTAGGAACTGTCTATAATTCAACCGAGGATAATTCTGTTAAGATTTAAAAACTCGTCCACACTTCGACAGAGGAAAATTGTCGAGATTTAGAACCTTATCTGTAATTCAACCGAGGATAATTCAGATGAGATTTAAGAACTGGTCAGTACTTCGATGAGGGAAACATCTTCATCGAGATCTAGGAACCGTCTGTAATTCAACTAAGGAAAATTCTGTTGAGATTTTAGAACTCGTCCACACTTCGACGGAGGAAAATTGTCGACATTTAGAACCTTATCTGTAATTCAACCGAAGATAATTCAGTTGAGATTTAAGAACGGGTCAGCACTTCGGCTGAGGGAAACATCTTCATCGAGATCTAGGAACTGTCTGTAATTTAACCGAGGATAATTCTGTTGAGATTTAAGAACTCGTCCACACTTCGACGAAGGAAAATTATCGAGATTTAGAACCTTATCTGTAATTCAACCGAGGATAATTCAGTTGAGATTTAAGAACCGGTCAGTACTTCGACTGAGGGAAACATCTTCATCGAGATCTAGGAACCGTCTGTAATTTAACCGAGGATAATTCTGTTGAGATTTAAAAACTCGTCCACACTTTGACGGAGGATAATTGTCGAGATTTAGAACCTTATCTATAATTCAACCGAGGATAATTCTGTTGAGATTTAAGAACCGGTCAGCACTTCGACTGAGGGAAACATCTTCATCGAGATCTAGGAACTGTCTGTAATTCAACCGAGGATAATTCCGTTGAGATTTAAGAACTCGTCCACACTTCGACGGAGGAAAATTGTCGACATTTAGAACCTTATCTGTAATTCAACCGAGAATAATTAAGTTGATATTTAAGAACCGGTCAACACTTCGACTGAGGGAAACATCTTCGTCGAGATCTAGGAACTGTCTGTAATTCAATCGAGGATAATTCTGTTGAGATTTAAAAACTCATCCACACTTCGAAGGAGGAAAATTGTCGAGATTTAGAACCTTATCTGTAATTCAACCGAGGATAATTCAGTTGAGATTTAAGAACCGGTCAGTACTTCGACTGAGGGAAACATCTTCATCGAGATCTAAGAACCGTCTGTAATTCAACCGAGGTTAATTCTGTTGAGATTTAAGAAATCGTCCACACTTCGACGGAGGAAAATTGTCGAGATTTAGAACCTTATCTATAATTCAACCGAGGATAATTCTGTTGAGATTTAAGATCTGGTCAGCACTTCGACTGAGAGAAACATCTTCATCGAGATCTAGGAACTGTCTATAATTCAACCGAGGATAATTCTGTTAAGATTTAAAAACTCGTCCACACTTCGACAGAGGAAAATTGTCGAGATTTAGAACCTTATCTGTAATTCAACCGAGGATAATTCAGATGAGATTTAAGAACTGGTCAGTACTTCGATGAGGGAAACATCTTCATCGAGATCTAGGAACCGTCTGTAATTCAACTAAGGAAAATTCTGTTGAGATTTTAGAACTCGTCCACACTTCGACGGAGGAAAATTGTCGACATTTAGAACCTTATCTGTAATTCAACCGAAGATAATTCAGTTGAGATTTAAGAACGGGTCAGCACTTCGGCTGAGGGAAACATCTTCATCGAGATCTAGGAACTGTCTGTAATTTAACCGAGGATAATTCTGTTGAGATTTAAGAACTCGTCCACACTTCGACGAAGGAAAATTATCGAGATTTAGAACCTTATCTGTAATTCAACCGAGGATAATTCAGTTGAGATTTAAGAACCGGTCAGTACTTCGACTGAGGGAAACATCTTCATCGAGATCTAGGAACCGTCTGTAATTTAACCGAGGATAATTCTGTTGAGATTTAAAAACTCGTCCACACTTTGACGGAGGATAATTGTCGAGATTTAGAACCTTATCTATAATTCAACCGAGGATAATTCTGTTGAGATTTAAGAACCGGTCAGCACTTCGACTGAGGGAAACATCTTCATCGAGATCTAGGAACTGTCTGTAATTCAACCGAGGATAATTCCGTTGAGATTTAAGAACTCGTCCACACTTCGACGGAGGAAAATTGTCGACATTTAGAACCTTATCTGTAATTCAACCGAGAATAATTAAGTTGAGATTTAAGAACCGGTCAACACTTCGACTGAGGGAAACATCTTCGTCGAGATCTAGGAACTGTCTGTAATTCAATCGAGGATAATTCTGTTGAGATTTAAAAACTCATCCACACTTCGAAGGAGGAAAATTGTCGAGATTTAGAACCTTATCTGTAATTCAACCGAGGATAATTCAGTTGAGATTTAAGAACCGGTCAGTACTTCGACTGAGGGAAACATCTTCATCGAGATCTAAGAACGGTCTGTAATTCCACCGAGGTTAATTCTGTTGAGATTTAAGAAATCGTCCACACTTCGACGGAGGAAAATTGTCGAGATTTAGAACCTTATCTATAATTCAACCGAGGATAATTTTGTTGAGATTTAAGATCTGGTCAGCACTTCGACTGAGGGAAACATCTTCATCGAGATCTAGGAACTGTCTGTAATTCAACCGAGGATAATTCTGTTGAGATTTAAAAACTCATCTACACTTCGACGGAGGAAAATTGTCGAGATTTAGAACCTTATCTGTAATTCAACCGAGGATAATTCAGTTGAGATTTAAGAACCGGTCAGTACTTCGACTGAGGGAAACATCTTCATCGAGATCTAGGAACCGTCTGTAATTCAACTGAGGATAATTCTGTTGAGATTTTAGAACTCGTCCACACTTCGACGGAGGAAAATTGTCGACATTTAGAACCTTATCTGTAATTCAACCGAAGATAATTCAGTTGAGATTTAAGAACCGGTCAGCACTTCGACTGAGGGAAACATCTTCATCGAGATCTAGGAACTGTCTGTAATTCAACCTAGGATAATTCTGTTGAGATTTAAGAACTCGTCCACACTTCGACGAAGGAAAATTATCGAGATTTAGAACCTTATCTGTAATTCAACCGAGGATAATTCAGTTGAGATTTAAGAACCGGTCAGTACTTCAACTGAGGGAAACATCTTCATCGAGATCTAGGAACCGTCTGTAATTTAACCGAGGATAATTCTGTTGAGATTTAAAAACTCGTCCACACTTTGACGGAGGATAATTGTCGAGATTTAGAACCTTATCTATAATTCAACCGAGGATAATTCTGTTGAGATTTAAGAACCGGTCAGCACTTCGACTGAGGGAAACATCTTCATCGAGATCTAGGAACTGTCTGTAATTCAACCGAGGATAATTCCGTTGAGATTTAAGAACTCGTCCACACTTCGACGGAGGAAAATTGTCGACATTTAGAACCTTATCTGTAATTCAACCGAGAATAATTAAGTTGAGATTTAAGAACCGGTCAACACTTCGACTGAGGGAAACATCTTCGTCGAGATCTAGGAACTGTCTGTAATTTAATCGAGGATAATTCTGTTGAGATTTAAAAACTCATCCACACTTCGAAGGAGGAAAATTGTCGAGATTTAGAACCTTATCTGTAATTCAACCGAGGATAATTCAGTTGAGATTTAAGAACCGGTCAGTACTTCGACTGAGGGAAACATCTTCATCGAGATCTAAGAACGGTCTGTAATTCCACCGAGGTTAATTCTGTTGAGATTTAAGAAATCGTCCACACTTCGACGGAGGAAAATTGTCGAGATTTAGAACCTTATCTATAATTCAACCGAGGATAATTTTGTTGAGATTTAAGATCTGGTCAGCACTTCGACTGAGGGAAACATCTTCATCGAGATCTAGGAACTGTCTGTAATTCAACCGAGGATAATTCTGTTGAGATTTAAAAACTCATCTACACTTCGACGGAGGAAAATTGTCGAGATTTAGAACCTTATCTGTAATTCAACCGAGGATAATTCAGTTGAGATTTAAGAACCGGTCAGTACTTCGACTGAGGGAAACATCTTCATCGAGATCTAGGAACCGTCTGTAATTCAACTGAGGATAATTCTGTTGAGATTTTAGAACTCGTCCACACTTCGACGGAGGAAAATTGTCGACATTTAGAACCTTATCTCTAATTCAACCGAAGATAATTCAGTTGAGATTTAAGAACCGGTCAGCACTTCGACTGAGGGAAACATCTTCATCGAGATCTAGGAACTGTCTGTAATTCAACCTAGGATAATTCTGTTGAGATTAAAGAACTCGTCCACACTTCAACGGAGGAAAATTATCGAGATTTAGAACCTTATCTGTAATTCAACCGAGGATAATTAAGTTGAGATTTAAGAACCGGTGAACACTTCGACTGAGGGAAACATCTTCATCGAGATCTAGGAACTGTCTGTAATTCAACCGAGGATAATTCTGTTGAGATTTAAAAACTCGTCCACACTTGGACGGAGGAAAATTGTCGAGATTTAGAACCTTATCTGTAATTCAACCGAAGATAATTCAGTTGAGATTTAAGAACCGGTCAGTACTTCGACTGAGGGAAACATCTTCTTCGAGATCTAGGAACCATCTGTAATTTAACCGAGAATAATTCTGTTGAGATTTAAGAACTCGTCCACACTTCGACGGAGGATAATTTTCGAGATTTAGAACCTTATCTATAATTCAACCGAGGATAATTCTGTTGAGATTTAAGATCTGGTCACCACTTCGACTGAGGAAAACATCTTCATTGAGATCTAAGAACTGTCTGTAATTCAACCGAGGATAATTCTGTTGAGATTCGAAAACTCGTCCACACTTCGACGGAGGAAAATTGTCGAGATTTAGAACCTTATCTGTAATTCATCCGAGGATAATTCAGTTTAGATTTAAGAACCGGTCAGTACTTCGACTGAGGGAAACATCTTCATCGAGATTTAGGAACCGTCTGTAATTCAACCGAGGATAATTCTGTTGAGATTTAAGAACTCGTCCACACTTCGATGGAGGAAAATTGTCGATATTTAGAACCTTATCAGTAATTCAACCGAAGATAATTCAGATGAGATTTAAGAACCCGTCAACACTTCGACTGAGGGAAACATCTTCATCGAGATCTAGGAACTGTTAGTAATTCAACTGAGGATAATTCTGTTGAGATTTAAGAACTCGTCCACACTTCGACGGAGGAAAATTGTCGAGATTTAGAACCTTATCTGTAATTCAACCGAGGATAATTAAGTTGAGATTTAACAACCGGTGAACACTTCGACTGAGGGAAACATCTTCATCGAGATCTAGGAACTGTCTGTAATTCAACCGAGGATAATTCTGTTGAGATTTAAAAACTCGTCCACACTTCGACGAACGAAAATTGTCGAGATTTAGAACCTTATCTGTAATTCAACCGAAGATAATTCAGTTGAGATTTAAGAACCGGTCAGTACTTCGACTGAGGGAAACATCTTCTTCGAGATCTAGGAACCATCTGTAATTTAACCGAGAATAATTCTGTTGAGATTTAAGAACTCGTCCACACTTCGACGGAGGATAATTTTCGAGATTTAGAACCTTATCTATAATTCAACCGAGGATAATTCTGTTGAGATTTAAGATCTGGTCACCACTTCGACTGAGGGAAACATCTTCATTGAGATCTAGGAACTGTCTGTAATTCAACCGAGGATAATTCTGTTGAGATTCGAAAACTCGTCCACACTTCGACGGAGGAAAATTGTCGAGATTTAGAACCTTATCTGTAATTCATCCGAGGATAATTCAGTTGAGATTTAAGAACCGGTCAGTACTTCGACTGAGGGAAACATCTTCATCGAGATTTAGGAACCGTCTGTAATTCAACCGAGGATAATTCTGTTGAGATTTAAGAACTCGTCCACACTTCGATGGAGGAAAATTGTCGATATTTAGAACCTTATCAGTAATTCAACCGAAGATAATTCAGATGAGATTTAAGAACCCGTCAACACTTTGACTGAGGGAAACATCTTCATCGAGATCTAGGAACTGTCTGTAATTCAACTGAGGATAATTCTATTGAGATTTAAGAACTCGTCCACACTTCGACGGAGGAAAATTGTCGAGATTTAGAACCTTATCTGTAATTCAACCGAGGATAATTAAGTTGAGATTTAAGAACCGATCAACACTTCGACTGAGGGAAACATCTTCATCGAGATCTAGGAACTGTCTGTAATTCAACCGAGGATAATTCTGTTGAGATTTAAAAACTCCTCCACACTTTGACGGAGGAAAATTGTCGAGATTTAGAAGCTTATCTGTAATTCCACCGAGGATAATTCAGTTGAGATTTAAGAACCGGTCAGTACTTCGACTGAGGGAAACATCTTCATCGAGATCTAAGAACCGTCTGTAATTCAACCGAGGTTAATTCTGTTGAGATTTAAGAAATCGTCCACACTTCGATGGAGGAAAATTGTCGAGATTTAGAACCTTATCTATAATTCAACCGAGGATAATTCTGTTGAGATTTAAGATCTGGTCAGCACTTCGACTGAGAGAAACATCTTCATCGAGATCTAGGAACTGTCTGTAATTCAACCGAAGATAATTCTGTTAAGATTTAAAAACTCGTCCACACTTCGACAGAGGAAAATTGTCGAGATTTAGAACCTTATCTATAATTCAACCGAGGATAATTCTGTTGAGATTTAAGATCTGGTCACCACTTCGACTGAGGGAAACATCTTCATTGAGATCTAGGAACTGTCTGTAATTCAACCGAGGATAATTCTGTTGAGATTCGAAAACTCGTCCACACTTCGACGGAGGAAAATTGTTGAGATTTAGAACCTTATCTGTAATTCATCCGAGGATAATTCAGTTGAGATTTAAGAACCGGCAGTACTTCGACTGAGGGAAACATCTTCATCGAGATTTAGGAACCGTCTGTAATTCAACCGAGGATAATTCTGTTGAGATTTAAGAACTCGTCCACACTTCGATGGAGGAAAATTGTCGATATTTAGAACCTTATCAGTAATTCAACCGAAGATAATTCAGATGAGATTTAAGAACCCGTCAACACTTTGAATGAGGGAAACATCTTCATCGAGATCTAGGAAATGTCTGTAATTCAACTGAGGATAATTCTGTTGAGATTTAAGAACTCGTCCACACTTCGACGGAGGAAAATTGTCGAGATTTAGAACCTTATCTGTAATTCAACCGAGGATAATTAAGTTGAGATTTAAGAACCGATCAACACTTCGACTGAGGGAAACATCTTCATCGAGATCTAGGAACTGTCTGTAATTCAACCGAGGATAATTCTGTTGAGATTTAAAAATTCGTCCACACTTCGACGGAGGAAAATTGTCGAGATTTAGAAGCTTATCTGTAATTCCACCGAGGATAATTCAGTTGAGATTTAAGAACCGGTCAGTACTTCGACTGAGGGAAACATCTTCATCGAGATCTAAGAACCGTCTGTAATTCAACCGAGGTTAATTCTGTTGAGATTTAAGAAATCGTCCACACTTCGACGGAGGAAAATTGTCGAGATTTAGAACCTTATCTATAATTCAACCGAGGATAATTCTGTTGAGATTTAAGATCTGGTCAGCACTTCGACTGAGAGAAACATCTTCATCGAGATCTAGGAACTGTCTGTAATTCAACCGAAGATAATTCTGTTAAGATTTAAAAACTCGTCCACACTTCGACAGAGGAAAATTGTCGAGATTTAGAACCTTATCTGTAATTCAACCGAGGATAATTCAGTTGAGATTTAAGAACTGGTCATTACTTCGATGAGGGAAACATCTTCATCGAGATCTAGGAACCGTCTGTAATTCAACTAAGGATAATTCTGTTGAGATTTTAGAACTCGTCCACACTTCGACGGAGGAAAATTGTCGATATTTAGAACCTTATCTGTAATTCAACCGAAGATAATTCAGTTGATATTTAAGAACGGGTCAGCACTTCGGCTGAGGGAAACATCTTCATCGAGATCTAGGAACTGTCTGTAATTTAACCGAGGATAATTCTGTTGAGATTTAAGAACTCGTCCACACTTCGACGAAGGAAAATTATCGAGATTTAGAACCTTATCTGTAATTCAACCGAGGATAATTCAGTTGAGATTTAAGAACCGGTCAGTACTTCGACTGAGGGAAACATCTTCATCGAGATCTAGGAACCGTCTGTAATTTAACCGAGGATAATTCTGTTGAGATTTAAAAACTCGTCCACACTTTGACGGAGGATAATTGTCGAGATTTAGAACCTTATCTATAATTCAACCGAGGATAATTCTGTTGAGATTTAAGAACCGGTCAGCACTTCGACTGAGGGAAACATCTTCATCGAGATCTAGGAACTGTCTGTAATTCAACCGAGGATAATTCCGTTGAGATTTAAGAACTCGTCCACACTTCGACGGAGGAAAATTGTCGACATTTAGAACCTTATCTGTAATTCAACCGAGAATAATTAAGTTGAGATTTAAGAACCGGTCAACACTTCGACTGAGGGAAACATCTTCGTCGAGATCTAGGAACTGTCTGTAATTCAATCGAGGATAATTCTGTTGAGATTTAAAAACTCATCCACACTTCGAAGGAGGAAAATTGTCGAGATTTAGAACCTTATCTGTAATTCAACCGAGGATAATTCAGTTGAGATTTAAGAACCGGTCAGTACTTCGACTGAGGGAAACATCTTCATCGAGATCTAAGAACGGTCTGTAATTCCACCGAGGTTAATTCTGTTGAGATTTAAGAAATCGTCCACACTTCGATGGAGGAAAATTGTCGAGATTTAGAACCTTATCTATAATTCAACCGAGGATAATTTTGTTGAGATTTAAGATCTGGCCAGCACTTCGACTGAGGGAAACATCTTCATCGAGATCTAGGAACTGTCTGTAATTCAACCGAGGATAATTCTGTTGAGATTTAAAAACTCATCTACACTTCGACGGAGGAAAATTGTCGAGATTTAGAACCTTATCTGTAATTCAACCGAGGATAATTCAGTTGAGATTTAAGAACCGGTCAGTACTTCGACTGAGGGAAACATCTTCATCGAGATCTAGAAACCGTCTGTAATTCAACTGAGGATAATTCTGTTGAGATTTTAGAACTCGTCCACACTTCGACGGAGGAAAATTGTTGACATTTAGAACCTTATCTCTAATTCAACCGAAGATAATTCAGTTGAGATTTAAGAACCGGTCAGCACTTCGACTGAGGGAAACATCTTCATCGAGATCTAGGAACTGTCTGTAATTCAACCTAGGATAATTCTGTTGAGATTAAAGAACTCGTCCACACTTCGACGAAGGAAAATTATCGAGATTTAGAACCTTATCTGTAATTCAACCGAGGATAATTAAGTTGAGATTTAAGAACCGGTGAACACTTCGACTGAGGGAAACATCTTCATCGAGATCTAGGAACTGTCTGTAATTCAACCGAGGATAATTCTGTTGAGATTTAAAAACTCGTCCACACTTCGACGGAGGAAAATTGTCGAGATTTAGAACCTTATCTGTAATTTAACCGAAGATAATTCAGTTGAGATTTAAGAACCGGTCAGTACTTCGACTGAGGGAAACATCTTCATCGAGATCTAGGAACCATCTGTAATTTAACCGAGAATAATTCTGTTGAGATTTAAGAACTCGTCCACACTTAGACGGAGGATAATTTTCGAGATTTAGAACCTTATCTATAATTCAACCGAGGATAATTCTGTTGAGATTTAAGAACCGGTCAGCACTTCGACTTAGGGAAACATCTTCATCGAGATCTAGGAACTGTCTCTAATTCAACCAAGGATAATTCTGTTGAGATTTAAGAACTCGTCCACACTTCGACGGAGGAAAATTGTCGACATTTAGAACCTTATACGTAATTCAACCGAGGATAATTCAGTTGAGATTTAAGAACCGGTCAACACTTCGACTGAAGGAAACATCTTCATCGAGATCTAGGAACTGTCTGTAATTCAACCGAGGATAATTCTGTTGAGATTTAAAAACTCGTCCACACTTCGACGGAGGAAAATTGTCGAGATTTAGAACCTTATCTGTAATTCAACAGAGGATAATTCAGTTGAGATTTAAGAACCGGTCAGTACATCGACTGAGGGAAATATCTTCATTGAGATCTAGGAACCGTCTGTAATTCAACCAAGGATAATTCTGTTGAGATTTAAGAACTCGTCCACACTTCGAAGGAGGAAAATTGTCGAGATTTAGAACCTTATCTATAATTCAACCGAGGATAATTCTGTTGAGATTTAAGAACTGGTAAGCACTTCGACTGAGGGAAACATCTTCATCGAGATCTAGGAACTGTCTGTAATTCAACCGAGGATAATTCCGTTGAGATTTAAGAACTCGTCCACAGTTCGACGGAGGAAAATTGTCGACATTTAGAACCTTATCTGTAGTTCAACCGAGAATAATTAAGTTGAGATTTAAGAACCGGTCAACACTTCGACTGAGGGAAACATCTTCGTCGAGATCTAGGAACTGTCTGTAATTCAATCGAGGATAATTCTGTTGAGATTTAAAAACTCATCCACACTTCGAAGGAGGAAAATTGTCGAGATTTAGAACCTTATCTGTAATTCAACCGAGGATAATTCAGTTGAGATTTAAGAACCGGTCAGTACTTCGACTGAGGGAAACATCTTCATCGAGATCTAAGAACGGTCTGTAATTCCACCGAGGTTAATTCTGTTGAGATTTAAGAAATCGTCCACACTTCGACGGAGGAAAATTGTCGAGATTTAGAACCTTATCTATAATTCAACCGAGGATAATTTTGTTGAGATTTAAGATCTGGTCAGCACTTCGACTGAGGGAAACATCTTCATCAAGATCTAGGAACTGTCTGTAATTCAACCGAGGATAATTCTGTTGAGATTTAAAAACTCATCTACACTTCGACGGAGGAAAATTGTCGAGATTTAGAACCTTATCTGTAATTCAACCGAGGATAATTCAGTTGAGATTTAAGAACCGGTCAGTACTTCGACTGAGGGAAACATCTTCATCGAGATCTAGGAACCGTCTGTAATTCAACTGAGGATAATTCTGTTGAGATTTTAGAACTCGTCCACACTTCGACGGAGGAAAATTGTCGACATTTAGAACCTTATCTCTAATTCAACCGAAGATAATTCAGTTGAGATTTAAGAACCGGTCAGCACTTCGACTGAGGGAAACATCTTCATCGAGATCTAGGAACTGTCTGTAATTCAACCTAGGATAATTCTGTTGAGATTAAAGAACTCGTCCACACTTTGACGGAGGAAAATTATCGAGATTTAGAACCTTATCTGTAATTCAACCGAGGATAATTAAGTTGAGATTTAAGAACCGGTGAACACTTCGACTGAGGGAAACATCTTCATCGAGATCTAGGAACTGTCTGTAATTCAACCGAGGATAATTTTGTTGAGATTTAAAAACTCGTCCACACTTCGACGGAGGAAAATTGTTGAGATTTAGAACCTTATATGTAATTCAACCGAAGATAATTCAGTTGAGATTTAAGAACCGGTCAGTACTTCGACTGAGGGAAACATCTTCATCGAGATCTAGGAACCATCTGTAATTTAACCGAGAATAATTCTGTTGAGATTTAAGAACTCGTCCACACTTCGACGGAGGATAATTTTCGAGATTTAGAACCTTATCTATAATTCAACCGAGGATAATTCTGTTGAGATTTAAGAACCGGTCAGCACTTCGACTGAGGGAAACATCTTCATCGAGATCTAGGAACTGTCTGTAATTCAACCGAGGATAATTCTGTTGAGATTTAAGAACTCGTCCACACTTCGACGGAGGAAAATTGTCGAAATTTAGAACCTTATCTGTAATTCAACCGAGGATAATTCAGTTGAGATTTAAGAACCGGTCAACACTTCGACTGAAGGAAACATCTTCATCGAGATCTAGGAACTGTCTGTAATTCAACCGAGGATAATTCTGTTGAGATTTAAAAACTCGTCCACACTTCGACGGAGGAAAATTGTCGAGATTTAGAACCTTATCTGTAATTCAACAGAGGATAATTCAGTTGAGATTTAAGAACCGGTCAGTACATCGACTGAGGGAAATATCTTCATTGAGATCTAGGAACCGTCTGTAATTCAACCAAGGATAATTCTGTTGAGATTTAAGAACTCGTCCACACTTCGAAGGAGGAAAATTGTCGAGATTTAGAACCTTATCTATAATTCAACCGAGGATAATTCTGTTGAGATTTAAGAACTGGTAAGCACTTCGACTGAGGGAAACATCTTCATCGAGATCTAGGAACCGTCTGTAATTCAACCGAGGTTAATTCTGTAAAGATTTAAGAAATCGTCCACACTTCGACGGAGGAAAATTGTCGAGATTTAGAACCTTATCTATAATTCAACCGAGGATAATTCTGTTGAGATTTAAGATCTGGTCAGCACTTCGACTGAGGGAAACATCTTCATCGAGATCTAGGAACTGTCTATAATTCAACCGAGGATAATTCTGTTGAGATTTAAAAACTCGTCCACACTTCGACGGAGGAAAATTGTCGAGATTTAGAACCTTATCTGTAATTCAACCGAGGATAATTCAGTTGAGATTTAAGAACCGGTCAGTACTTCGACTGAGGGAAACATCTTCATCGAGATCTAGGAACTGTCTGTAATTCAACCTAGGATAATTCTGTTGAGATTAAAGAACTCGTCCACACTTCGACGGAGGAAAATTATCGAGATTTAGAACCTTATCTGTAATTCAACCGAGGATAATTAAGTTGAGATTTAAGAACCGGTGAACACTTCGACTGAGGGAAACATCTTCATCGAGATCTAGGAACTGTCTGTAATTCAACCGAGGATAATTCTATTGAGATTTAAAAACTCGTCCACACTTCGACGAAGGAAAATTATCGAGATTTAGAACCTTATCTGTAATTCAACCGAAGATAATTCAGTTGAGATTTAAGAACCGGTCAGTACTTCGACTGAGGGAAACATCTTCTTCGAGATCTAGGAACCATCTGTAATTTAACCGAGAATAATTCTGTTGAGATTTAAGAACTCGTCCACACTTCGACGGAGGATAATTTTCGAGATTTAGAACCTTATCTATAATTCAACCGAGGATAATTCTGTTGAGATTTAAGAACTGGTAAGCACTTCGACTGAGGGAAACATCTTCATCGAGATCTAGGAACTGTCTGTAATTCAACCGAGGATAATTCCGTTGAGATTTAAGAACTCGTCCACACTTCGACGGAGGAAAATTGTCGACATTTAGAACCTTATCTGTAATTCAACCGAGAATAATTAAGTTGAGATTTAAGAACCGGTCAACACTTCGACTGAGGGAAACATCTTCGTCGAGATCTAGGAACTGTCTGTAATTCAATCGAGGATAATTCTGTTGAGATTTAAAAACTCATCCACACTTCGAAGGAGGAAAATTGTCGAGATTTAGAACCTTATCTGTAATTCAACCGAGGATAATTCAGTTGAGATTTAAGAACCGGTCAGTACCTCGACTGAGGGAAACATCTTCATCGAGATCTAAGAACGGTCTGTAATTCCACCGAGGTTAATTCTGTTGAGATTTAAGAAATCGTCCACACTTCGATGGAGGAAAATTGTCGAGATTTAGAACCTTATCTATAATTCAACCGAGGATAATTTTGTTGAGATTTAAGATCTGGTCAGCACTTCGACTGAGGGAAACATCTTCATCAAGATCTAGGAACTGTCTGTAATTCAACCGAGGATAATTCTGTTGAGATTTAAAAACTCATCTACACTTCGACGGAGGAAAATTGTCGAGATTTAGAACCTTATCTGTAATTCAACCGAGGATAATTCAGTTGAGATTTAAGAACCGGTCAGTACTTCGACTGAGGGAAACATCTTCATCGAGATCTAGGAACCGTCTGTAATTCAACTGAGGATAATTCTGTTGAGATTTTAGAACTCGTCCACACTTCGACGGAGGAAAATTTTCGACATTTAGAACCTTATCTCTAATTCAACCGAAGATAATTCAGTTGAGATTTAAGAACCGGTCAGCACTTCGACTGAGGGAAACATCTTCATCGAGATCTAGGAACTGTCTGTAATTCAACCTAGGATAATTCTGTTGAGATTAAAGAACTCGTCCACACTTCGAAGGAGGAAAATTATCGAGATTTAGAACCTTATCTGTAATTCAACCGAGGATAATTAAGTTGAGATTTAAGAACCGGTGAACACTTCGACTGAGGGAAACATCTTCATCGAGATCTAGGAACTGTCTGTAATTCAGAGGATAATTCTGTTGAGATTTAAAAACTCGTCCACACTTCGACGGAGGAAAATTGTCGAGATTTAGAACCTTATCTGTAATTCAACCGAAGATAATTCAGTTGAGATTTAAGAACCGGTCAGTACTTCGACTGAGGGAAACATCTTCATCGAGATCTAGGAACCATCTGTAATTTAACCGAGAATAATTCTGTTGAGATTTAAGAACTCGTCCACACTTCGACGGAGGATAATTTTCGAGATTTAGAACCTTATCTATAATTCAACCGAGGATAATTCTATTGAGATTTAAGAACTGGTAAGCACTTCGACTGAGGGAAACATCTTCATCGAGATCTAGGAACTGTCTGTAATTCAACCGAGGATAATTCCGTTGAGATTTAAGAACTCGTCCACACTTCGACGGAGGAAAATTGTCGACATTTAGAACCTTATCTGTAATTCAACCGAGAATAATTAAGTTGAGATTTAAGAACCGGTCAACACTTCGACTGAGGGAAACATCTTCGTCGAGATCTAGGAACTGTCTGTAATTCAATCGAGGATAATTCTGTTGAGATTTAAAAACTCATCCACACTTCGAAGGAGGAAAATTGTCGAGATTTAGAACCTTATCTGTAATTCAACCGAGGATAATTCAGTTGAGATTTAAGAACCGGTCAGTACTTCGACTGAGGGAAACATCTTCATCGAGATCTAAGAACGGTCTGTAATTCCACCGAGGTTAATTCTGTTGAGATTTAAGAAATCGTCCACACTTCGATGGAGGAAAATTGTCGAGATTTAGAACCTTATCTATAATTCAACCGAGGATAATTTTGTTGAGATTTAAGATCTGGTCAGCACTTCGACTGAGGGAAACATCTTCAACAAGATCTAGGAACTGTCTGTAATTTAACCGAGGATAATTCTGTTGAGATTTAAAAACTCATCTACACTTCGACGGAGGAAAATTGTCGAGATTTAGAACCTTATCTGTAATTCAACCAAGGATAATTCAGTTGAGATTTAAGAACCGGTCAGTACTTCGACTGAGGGAAACATCTTCATCGAGATCTAGGAACCGTCTGTAATTCAACTGAGGATAATTCTGTTGAGATTTTAGAACTCATCCACACTTCGACGGAGGAAAATTGTCGACATTTAGAACCTTATCTCTAATTCAACCGAAGATAATTCAGTTGAGATTTAAGAACCGGTCAGCACTTCGACTGAGGGAAACATCTTCATCGAGATCTAGGAACTGTCTGTAATTCAACCTAGGATAATTCTGTTGAGATTAAAGAACTCGTCCACACTTCGACGGAGGAAAATTATCGAGATTTAGAACCTTATCTGTAATTCAACCGAGGATAATTAAGTTGAGATTTAAGAACCGGTGAACACTTCGACTGAGGGAAACATCTTCATCGAGATCTAGGAACTGTCTGTAATTCAGAGGATAATTCTGTTGAGATTTAAAAACTCGTCCACACTTCGACGGAGGAAAATTGTCGAGATTTAGAACCATATCTGTAATTCAACCGAAGATAATTCAGTTGAGATTTAAGAACCGGTCAGTACTTCGACTGAGGGAAACATCTTCATCGAGATCTAGGAACCATCTGTAATTTAACCGAGAATAATTCTGTTGAGATTTAAGAACTCGTCCACACTTCGATGGAGGATAATTTTCGAGATTTAGAACCTTATCTATAATTCAACCGAGGATAATTCTGTTGAGATTTAAGAACCGGTCAGCACTTCGACTGAGGGAAACATCTTCATCGAGATCTAGGAACTGTCTGTAATTCAACCGAGGATAATTCTGTTGAGATTTAAGAACTCGTCCACACTTCGACGGAGGAAAATTGTCGAAATTTAGAACCTTATCTGTAATTCAACCGAGGATAATTCAGTTGAGATTTAAGAACCGGTCAACACTTCGACTGAAGGAAACATCTTCATCGAGATCTAGGAACTGTCTGTAATTCAACCGAGGATAATTCTGTTGAGATTTAAAAACTCGTCCACACTTCGACGGAGGAAAATTGTCGAGATTTAGAACCTTATCTGTAATTCAACAGAGGATAATTCAGTTGAGATTTAAGAACCGGTCAGTACATCGACTGAGGGAAATATCTTCATTGAGATCTAGGAACCGTCTGTAATTCAACCAAGGATAATTCTGTTGAGATTTAAGAACTCGTCCACACTTCGAAGGAGGAAAATTGTCGAGATTTAGAACCTTATCTATAATTCAACCGAGGATAATTCTGTTGAGATTTAAGAACTGGTAAGCACTTCGACTGAGGGAAACATCTTCATCGAGATCTAGGAACCGTCTGTAATTCAACCGAGGTTAATTCTGTAAAGATTTAAGAAATCGTCCACACTTCGACGGAGGAAAATTGTCGAGATTTAGAACCTTATCTATAATTCAACCGAGGATAATTCTGTTGATATTTAAGATCTGGTCAGCACTTCGACTGAGGGAAACATCTTCATCGAGATCTAGGAACTGTCTATAATTCAACCGAGGATAATTCTGTTGAGATTTAAAAACTCGTCCACACTTCGACGGAGGAAAATTGTCGAGATTTAGAACCTTATCTGTAATTCAACCGAGGATAATTCAGTTGAGATTTAAGAACCGGTCAGTACTTCGACTGAGGGAAACATCTTCATCGAGATCTAGGAACCGTCTGTAATTCAACTGAGGATAATTCTGTTGAAATTTTAGAACTCGTCCACACTTCGACGGAGGAAAATTGTCGAGATTTAGAACCTTATTTGTAATTCAACAGAGGATAATTCAGTTGAGATTTAAGAACCGGTCAGTACATCAACTGAGGGAAATATCTTCATTGAGATCTAGGAACCGTCTGTAATTCAACCAAGGATAATTCTGTTGAGATTTAAGAACTCGTCCACACTTCGAAGGAGGAAAATTGTCGAGATTTAGAACCTTATCTATAATTCAACTGAGGATAATTCTGTTGAGATTTAAGAACTGGTAAGCACTTTGACTGAGGGAAACATCTTCATCGAGATCTAGGAACCGTCTGTAATTCAACCGAGGTTAATTCTGTATAGATTTAAGAAATCGTCCACACTTCGACGGAGGAAAATTGTCGAGATTTAGAACCTTATCTATAATTCAACCGAGGATAATTCTGTTGAGATTTAAGATCTGGTCAGCACTTCGACTGAGGGAAACATCTTCGTCGAGATCTAGGAACTGTCTATAATTCAACCGAGGATAATTCTGTTGAGATTTAAAAACTCGTCCACACTTCGACGGAGGAAAATTGTCGAGATTTAGAACCTTATCTATAATTCAACCGAGGATAATTCAGTTGAGATTTAAGAACCGGTCAATACTTCGACTGAGGGAAACATCTTCATCGAGATCTAGGAACCGTCTGTAATTCAACTGAGGATAATTCTGTTGAAATTTTAGAACTCGTCCACACTTCGACGGAGGAAAATTGTCGACATTTAGAACCTTATCTCTAATTCAACCGAAGATAATTCAGTTGAGATTTAAGAACCGGTCAGCACTTCGACTGAGGGAAACATCTTCATCGAGATCTAGGAACTGTCTGTAATTCAACCTAGGATAATTCTGTTGAGATTAAAGAACTCGTCCACACTTCGACGGAGGAAAATTATCGAGATTTAGAACCTTATCTGTAATTCAACCGAGGATAATTAAGTTGAGATTTAAGAACCGGTGAACACTTCGACTGAGGGAAACATCTTCATCGAGATCTAGGAACTGCCTGTAATTCAACCGAGGATAATTCTGTTGAGATTTAAAAACTCGTCCACACTTCGACGAAGGAAAATTGTCGAGATTTAGAACCTTATCTGTAATTCAACCGAAGATAATTCAGTTGAGATTTAAGAACCGGTCAGTACTTCGACTGAGGGAAACATCTTCTTCGAGATCTAGGAACCATCTGTAATTTAACCGAGAATAATTCTGTTGAGATTTAAGAACTCGTCCACACTTCGACGGAGGATAATTTTCGAGATTTAGAACCTTATCTATAATTCAACCGAGGATAATTTTGTTGAGATTTAAGATCTGGTCACCACTTCGACTGAGGGAAACATCTTCATTGAGATCTAGGAACTGTCTGTAATTCAACCGAGGATAATTCTGTTGAGATTCGAAAACTCGTCCACACTTCGACGGAGGAAAATTGTCGAGATTTAGAACCTTATCTGTAATTCATCCGAGGATAATTCAGTTGAGATTTAAGAACCGGTCAGTACTTCGACTGAGGGAAACATCTTCATCGAGATTTAGGAACCGTCTGTAATTCAACCGAGGATAATTCTGTTGAGATTTAAGAACTCGTCCACACTTCGATGGAGGAAAATTATCGATATTTAGAACCTTATTAGTAATTCAACCGAAGATAATTCAGATGAGATTTAAGAACCCGTCAACACTTCGACTGAGGGAAACATCTTCATCGAGATCTAGGAATTGTCTGTAATTCAACTGAGGATAATTCTGTTGAGATTTAAGAACTCGTCCACACTTCGACGGAGGAAAATTGTCGAGATTTAGAACCTTATCTGTAATTCAACCGAGGATAATTAAGTTGAGATTTAAGAACCGATCAACACTTCGACTGAGGGAAACATCTTCATCGAGATCTAGGAACTGTCTGTAATTCAACCGAGGATAATTCTGTTGAGATTTAAAAACTCCTCCACACTTCGACGGAGGAAAATTGTCGAGATTTAGAAGCTTATCTGTAATTCCACCGAGGATAATTCAGTTGAGATTTAAGAACCAGTCAATACTTCGACTGAGGGAAACATCTTCATCGAGATCTAAGAACCGTCTGTAATTCAACCGAGGTTAATTCTGTTGAGATTTAAGAAATCGTCCACACTTCAATGGAGGAAAATTGTCGAGATTTAGAACCTTATCTATAATTCAACCGAGGATAATTCTGTTGAGATTTAAGATCTGGTCAGCACTTCGACTGAGAGAAACATCTTCATCGAGATCTAGGAACTGTCTGTAATTCAACCGAAGATAATTCTGTTAAGATTTAAAAACTCGTCCACACTTCGACAGAGGAAAATTGTCGAGATTTAGAACCTTATCTATAATTCAACCGAGGATAATTCTGTTGAGATTTAAGATCTGGTCACCACTTCGACTGAAGGAAACATCTTCATCGAGATCTAGGAACTGTCTGTAATTCAACCGAGGATAATTCTGTTGAGATTTAAAAACTCGTCCACACTTCGACGGAGGAAAATTGTCGAGATTTAGAACCTTATCTGTAATTCAACAGAGGATAATTCAGTTGAGATTTAAGAACCGGTCAGTACATCGACCGAGGGAAATATCTTCATTGAGATCTAGGAACCGTCTGTAATTCAACCAAGGATAATTCTGTTGAGATTTAAGAACTCGTCCGCACTTCGAAGGAGGAAAATTGTCGAGATTTAGAACCTTATCTATAATTCAACCGAGGATAATTCTGTTGAGATTTAAGAACTGGTAAGCACTTCGACTGAGGGAAACATCTTCATCGAGATCTAGGAACCGTCTGTAATTCAACCAAGGTTAATTCTGTAAAGATTTAAGAAATCGTCCACACTTCGACGGAGGAAAATTGTCGAGATTTAGAACCTTATCTATAATTCAACCGAGGATAATTCTGTTGAGATTTAAGATCTGGTCAGCACTTCGACTGAGGGAAACATCTTCATCGAGATCTAGGAACTGTCTATAATTCAACCGAGGATAATTCTGTTGAGATTTAAAAACTCGTCCACACTTCGACGGAGGAAAATTGTCGAGATTTAGAACCTTATCTGTAATTCAACCGAGGATAATTCAGTTGAGATTTAAGAACCGGTCAGTACTTCGACTGAGGGAAACATCTTCATCGAGATCTAGGAACCGTCTGTAATTCAACTGAGGATAATTCTGTTGAAATTTTAGAACTCGTCCACACTTCGACGGAGGAAAATTGTCGACATTTAGAACCTTATCTCTAATTCAACCGAAGATAATTCAGTTGAGATTTAAGAACCGGTCAGCACTTCGACTGAGGGAAACATCTTCATCGAGATCTAGGAACTGTCTGTAATTCAACCTAGGATAATTCTGTTGAGATTAAAGAACTCGTCCACACTTCGACGGAGGAAAATTATCGAGATTTAGAACCTTATCTGTAATTCAACCGAGGATAATTAAGTTGAGATTTAAGAACCGGTGAACACTTCGACTGAGGGAAACATCTTCATCGAGATCTAGGAACTGTCTGTAATTCAACCGAGGATAATTCTGTTGAGATTTAAAAACTCGTCCACACTTCGACGGAGGAAAATTGTCGAGATTTAGAACCTTATCTGTAATTCAACCGAAGATAATTCAGTTGAGATTTAAGAACCGGTCAGTACTTCGACTGAGGGAAATATCTTCATCGAGATCAAGGAACCATCTGTAATTTAACCGAGAATAACTCTGTTGAGATTTAAGAACTCGTCCACACTTCGACGGAGGATAATTTTCGAGATTTAGAACCTTATCTATAATTCAACCGAGGATAATTCTGTTGAGATTTAAGAACTGGTAAGCACTTCGACTGAGGGAAACATCTTCATCGAGATCTAGGAACCGTCTGTAATTCAACCGAGGTTAATTCTGTAAAGATTTAAGAAATCGTCCACACTTCGACGGAGGAAAATTGTCGAGATTTAGAACCTTATCTATAATTCAACCGAGGATAATTCTGTTGAGATTTAAGATCTGGTCAGCACTTCGACTGAGGGAAACATCTTCATCGAGATCTAGGAACTGTCTATAATTCAACCGATGATAATTCTGTTGAGATTTAAAAACTCGTCCACACTTCGACGGAGGAAAATTGTCGAGATTTAGAACCTTATCTGTAATTCAACCGAGGATAATTCAGTTGAGATTTAAGAACCGGTCAGTACTTCGACTGAGGGAAACATCTTCATCGAGATCTAGGAACCATCTGTAATTCAACTGAGGATAATTCTGTTGAAATTTTAGAACTCGTCCACACTTCGACGGAGGAAAATTGTCGAGATTTAGAACCTTATTTGTAATTCAACAGAGGATAATTCAGTTGAGATTTAAGAACCGGTCAGTACATCGACTGAGGGAAATATCTTCATTGAGATCTAGGAACCGTCTGTAATTCAACCAAGGATAATTCTGTTGAGATTTAAGAACTCGTCCACACTTCGAAGGAGGAAAATTGTCGAGATTTAGAACCTTATCTATAATTCAACCGAGGATAATTCTGTTGAGATTTAAGAACTGGTAAGCACTTCGACTGAGGAAAATTGTCGATATTTAGAACCTTATCTGTAATTCAACCGAGGATAATTCAGTTGAGATTTAAGAACCGGTCAACACTTCGACTGAGGGAAACATCTTCGTCGAGATCTAGGAACTTTCTGTAATTCAACCGAGGATAATTCTGTTGAGATTTAAAAACTCGTCCACACTTCGACGGAGGAAAATTGTCGAGATTTAGAACCTTATCTGTAATTCAACCGAGGATAATTCAGTTGAGATTTAGAAACCGGTCAATACTTCGACTGGGGGAAATATCTTCATCGAGATCTAGGAACCGTCTGTAATTTAACCGAGGATAATTCTGTTGAGATTTAAGAACTCGTCCACACTTTGAAGGAGGAAAATTGTCGAGATTTAGAACCTTATCTATAATTCAACCGAGGATAATTCTGTTGAGATTTAAGAACCGGTCAGCACTTCGACTGAGGGAAACATCTTCATCGAGATCTAGGAACTGTCTGTAATTCAACCGAGGATAATTCTGTTGACATTTAAGAACTCGTCCACACTTCGATGGAGGAAAATTGTCGACATTTAGAACCTTATCTGTAATTCAACCGAGGATAATTAAGTTGAGATTTAAGAACCGGTCAACACTTCAACTGAGGGAAACATCTTCGTCGAGATCTAGGAACTGTCTGTAATTCAACCGAGGATAATTCTGTTGAGATTTAAAAACTCGTCCACACTTCGACGGAGGAAAATTGTCGAGATTTAGAACCTTATCTGTAATTCAACCGAGGATAATTAAGTTGAGATTTAAGAACCGGTCAACACTTCGACTGAGGGAAACATCTTCATCGAGATCTAGGAACTGTCTGTAATTCAACCGAGGATAATTCTGTTGAGATTTAAAAACTAATCCACACTTCGACGGAGGAAAATTGTCGAGATTTAGAACCTTATCTGTAATTCAACCGAGGATAATTCAATTGAGATTTAAGAACTGGTCAGTACTTCGACTGAGGGAAACATCTTCATCGAGATCTAGGAACCGTCTATAATTCAACTGAGGATAATTCTGTTGAGACTTTAGAACTCGTCCACACTTCGACAGAGGAAAATTATTGACATTTAGAACCTTATCTGTAATTCAACCGAGGATAATTCAGTTGAGATTTAAGAACCGGTCAACACTTCGACTGAGGGAAACATCTTCGTCGAGATCTAGGAACTGTCTGTAATTCAACCGAGGATAATTCTGTTGAGATTTAAAAACTCGTCCACACTTCGACGGAGGAAAATTGTGGAGATTTAGAACCTTATCTGTAATTCAATCGAGGATAATTCAGTTGAGATTTAAGAACCGGTCAGTACTTCGACTGAGGGAAACATCTTCATCGTGATCTAGGAACCGTCTGTAATTTAACCGAGGATAATTCTGTTGAGATTTAAGAACTCGTCCACACTTCGACGGAGGATAATTGTCGAGATTTAGAACCTTATCTATAATTCAACCGACGATAATTCTGTTGAGATTTAAGAACCGGTCGGCACTTCGACTGAGGGAAACATCTTCATCGAGATCTAGGAACTATCTGTAATTCAACCGAGGATAATTCTGTTGAGATTTAAGAACTCGTCCACACTTCGACGGAGGAAAATTGTCGACATTTAGAACCTTATCTGTAATTCAACCGAGGATAATTCAGTTGAGATTTAAGAACCGGTCAACACTTCGACTGAGGGAAACATCTTCGTCGAGATCTAGGAACTTTCTGTAATTCAACCGAGGATAATTCTGTTGAGATTTAAAAACTCGTCCACACTTCGACGGAGGAAAATTGTCGAGATTTAGAACCTTATCTGTAATTCAACCGAGGATAATTCAGTTGAGATTTAGAAACCGGTCAATACTTCGACTGGGGGAAATATCTTCATCGAGATCTAGGAACCGTCTGTAATTTAACCGAGGATAATTCTGTTGAGATTTAAGAACTCGTCCACACTTTGAAGGAGGAAAATTGTCGAGATTTAGAACCTTATCTATAATTCAACCGAGGATAATTCTGTTGAGATTTAAGAACCGGTCAGCACTTCGACTGAGGGAAACATCTTCATCGAGATCTAGGAACTGTCTGTAATTCAACCGAGGATAATTCTGTTGACATTTAAGAACTCGTCCACACTTCGATGGAGGAAAATTGTCGATATTTAGAACCTTATCTGTAATTCAACCGAGGATAATTAAGTTTAGATTTAAGAACCGGTCAACACTTCAACTGAGGGAAACATCTTCGTCGAGATCTAGGAACTGTCTGTAATTCAACCGAGGATAATTCTGTTGAGATTTAAAAACTCGTCCACACTTCGACGGAGGAAAATTGTCGAGATTTAGAACCTTATCTGTAATTCAACCGAGGATAATTAAGTTGAGATTTAAGAACCGGTCAACACTTCGACTGAGGGAAACATCTTCATCGAGATCTAGGAACTGTCTGTAATTCAACCGAGGATAATTCTGTTGAGATTTAAAAACTCATCCACACTTCGACAGAGGAAAATTGTCGAGATTTAGAACCTTATCTGTAATTCAAACGAGGATAATTCAATTGAGATTTAAGAACTGGTCAGTACTTCGACTGAGGGAAACATCTTCATCGAGATCTAGGAACCGTCTATAATTCAACTGAGGATAATTCTGTTGAGACTTTAGAACTCGTCCACACTTCGACGGAGGAAAATTATCGACATTTAGAACCTTATCTGTAATTCAACCGAGGATAATTCAGTTGAGATTTAAGAACCGGTCAACACTTCGACTGAGGGAAACATCTTCGTCGAGATCTAGGAACTGTCTGTAATTCAACCGAGGATAATTCTGTTGAGATTTAAAAACTCGTCCACACTTCGACGGAGGAAAATTGTGGAGATTTAGAACCTTATCTGTAATTCAATCGAGGATAATTCAGTTGAGATTTAAGAACCGGTCAGTACTTCGACTGAGGGAAACATCTTCATCGTGATCTAGGAACCGTCTGTAATTTAACCGAGGATAATTCTGTTGAGATTTAAGAACTCGTCCACACTTCGACGGAGGATAATTGTCGAGATTTAGAACCTTATCTATAATTCAACCGACGATAATTCTGTTGAGATTTAAGAACCGGTCGGCACTTCGACTGAGGGAAACATCTTCATCGAGATCTAGGAACTATCTGTAATTCAACCAAGGATAATTCTGTTGAGATTTAAGAACTCGTCCACACTTCGACGGAGGAAAATTGTCGACATTTAGAACCTTATCTGTAATTCAACCGAGGATAATTAAGTTGAGATTTAAGAACCGGTCAACACTTCAACTGAGGGAAACATCTTCGTCGAGATCTAGGAACTGTCTGTAATTCAACCGAGGATAATTCTGTTGAGATTTAAAAACTCGTCCACACTTCGACGGAGGAAAATTGTCGAGATTTAGAACCTTATCTGTAATTCAACCGAGGATAATTAAGTTGAGATTTAAGAACCGGTCAACACTTCGACTGAGGGAAACATCTTCATCGAGATCTAGGAACTGTCTGTAATTCAACCGAGGATAATTCTGTTGAGATTTAAAAACTCATCCACACTTCGACGGAGGAAAATTGTCGAGATTTAGAACCTTATCTGTAATTCAACCGAGGATAATTCAATTGAGATTTAAGAACTGGTCAGTACTTCGACTGAGGGAAACATCTTCATCGAGATCTAGGAACCGTCTATAATTCAACTGAGGATAATTCTGTTGAGACTTTAGAACTCGTCCACACTTCGACGGAGGAAAATTGTCGACATTTAGAACCTTATCTGTAATTCAACCGAGGATAATTCAGTTGAGATTTAAGAACCGGTCAACACTTCGACTGAGGGAAACATCTTCGTCGAGATCTAGGAACTGTCTGTAATTCAACCGAGGATAATTCTGTTGAGATTTAAAAACTCGTCCACACTTCGACGGAGGAAAATTGTGGAGATTTAGAACCTTATCTGTAATTCAACCGAGGATAATTCAGTTGAGATTTAAGAACCGGTCAGTACTTCGACTGAGGGAAACATCTTCATCGTGATCTAGGAACCGTCTGTAATTTAACCGAGGATAATTCTGTTGAGATTTAAGAACTCGTCCATACTTCGACGGAGGATAATTGTCGAGATTTAGAACCTTATCTATAATTCAACCGACGATAATTCTGTTGAGATTTAAGAACCGGTCGGCACTTCGACTGAGGGAAACATCTTCATCGAGATCTAGGAACTATCTGTAATTCAACCGAGGATAATTCTGTTGAGATTTAAGAACTCGTCCACACTTCGACGGAGGAAAATTGTCGACATTTAGAACCTTATCTGTAATTCAACCGAGGATAATTCAGTTGAGATTTAAGAACCGGTCAACACTTCGACTGAGGGAAACATCTTCGTCGAGATCTAGGAACTTTCTGTAATTCAACCGAGGATAATTCTGTTGAGATTTAAAAACTCGTCCACACTTCGACGGAGGAAAATTGTCGAGATTTAGAACCTTATCTGTAATTCAACCGAGGATAATTCAGTTGAGATTTAAGAACCGGTCAGTACTTCGACTGAGGGAAACATCTTCATCGAGATCTAAGAACCGTCTGTAGTTCAACCGAGGTTAATTCTGTTGAGATTTAAGAAATCGTCCAAACTTCGACGGAGGAAAATTGTCGAGATTTAGAACCTTATCTATAATTCAACCGAGGATAATTCTGTTGAGATTTAAGATTTGGTCAGCACTTCGACTGAGGGAAACAAATTCATCGAGATCTAGGAACTGTCTGTAATTCAACCGAGGATAATTCTGTTGAGATTTAAAAACTCGTCCACACTTCGACGGAGGAAAATTGTCGAGATTTAGAACCTTATATGTAATTCAACCGAGGATAATTCAGTTGAGATTTAAGAACCGGTCAACACTTTGAATGAGGGAAACATCTTCATCGAGATCTAGGAACTGTCTATAATTCAACCGAGGATAATTCTGTTGAGATTTAAGAACTCGTCCACACTTTGAAGGAGGAAAATTGTCGAGATTTAGAACCTTATCTATAATTCAACCAAGGATAATTCTGTTGAGATTTAAGAACTGGTAAGCACTTCGAATGAGGGAAACATTTTCATCGAGATCTAGGAACTGTCTGTAATTCAACCGAGGATAATTCTGTTGACATTTACGAACTCGTCCACACTTCGACGGAGGAAAATTGTCGAGATTTAGAACCTTATCTGTAATTCAACCGAGGATAATTAAGTTGAGATTTAAGAACCGGTCAACACTTCGACTGAGGGAAACATCTTCATCGAGATCTAGGAACTGTCTGTAATTCAACCGAGGATAATTCTGTTGAGATTTAAAAACTCGTCCACACTTCGACGGAGGAAAATTGTCGAGATTTAGAACCTTATCTGTAATTCAACCGAGGATAATTCAATTGAGATTTAAGAACTGGTCAGTACTTCGACTGAGGGAAACATCTTCATCGAGATCTAGGAACCGTCTATAATTAAACTGAGGATAATTCTGTTGAGATTTTAGAACTCGTCCACACTTCGACGGAGGAAAATTGTCGACATGTAGAACCTTATCTGTAATTCAACCGAGGATAATTCAGTTGAGATTTAAGAACCGGTCAACACTTCGACTGAGGGAAACATCTTCGTCGAGATCTATGAACTGTCTGTAATTCAACCGAGGATAATTCTGTTGAGATTTAAAAACTCGTCCACACTTCGACGGAGGAAAATTGTGGAGATTTAGAACCTTATCTGTAATTCAACCGAGGATAGTTCAGTTGAGATTTAAGAACCGGTCAGTACTTCGACTGAGGGAAACATCTTCATCGTGATCTAAGAACCGTCTGTAATTTAACCGAGGATAATTCTGTTGAGATTTAAGAACTCGTCCACACTTCGACGGAGGATAATTGTCGAGATTTAGAACCTTATCTATAATTCAACCGAGGATAATTCTGTTGAGATTTAAGAACCGGTCGGCACTTCGACTGAGGGAAACATCTTCATCGAGATCTAGCAACTGTCTTTAATTAAACCGAGGATAATTCTGTTGAGATTTAAGAACTCGTCCACACTTCGACGGAGGAAAATTGTCGACATTTAGAACCTTATCTGTAATTCAACCGAGGATAATTCAGTTGAGATTTAAAAACCGGTCAACATTTGACTGAGGGAAACATCTTCGTCGAGATCTAGGAACTTTCTGTAATTCAACCGAGGATAATTCTGTTGAGATTTAAAAACTCGTCCACACTTCGACGGAGGAAAATTGTCGAGATTTAGAACCTTATCTGTAATTCAACCGAGGATAATTCAGTTGAGATTTAAGAACCGGTCAGTACTTCGACTGAGGGAAACATCTTCATCGAGATCTAAGACCCGTCTGTAGTTCAACCGAGGTTAATTTTGTTGAGATTTAAGAAATCGTCCAAACTTCGACGGAGGAAAATTGTCGAGATTTAGAACCTTATCTGTAATTCAACCGAGGATAATTCAGTTGAGATTTAAGAACCGGTCAATAATTCGAATGTGGGAAACATCTTCATCGAGATCTAGGAACTGTCTGTAATTCAACCGAGGATAATTCTGTTGAGATTTAAGAACTCGTCCACACTTTGAAGGAGGAAAATTGTCGAGATTTAGAACCTTATCTATAATTCAACCAAGGATAATTCTGTTGAGATTTAAGAACTGGTAAGCACTTCGAATGAGGGAAACATTTTCATCGAGATCTAGGAACTGTCTTTAATTCAACCGAGGATAATTCTGTTGACATTTAAGAACTCGTCCACACTTCGACGGAGGAAAATTGTCGAGATTTAGAACCTTATCTGTAATTCAACCGAGGATAATTAAGTTGAGATTTAAGAACCGGTCAACACTTCGACTGAGGGAAACATCTTCATCGAGATCTAGGAACCGTCTATAATTCAACTGAGGATAATTCTGTTGAGATTTTAGAACTCGTCCACACTTCGACGGAGGAAAATTGTCGACATTTAGAACCTTATCTGTAATTCAAACGAGGATAATTCAGTTGAGATTTAAGAACCGGTCAACACTTCGACTGAGGGAAACATCTTCGTCGAGATCTATGAACTGTCTGTAATTCAACCGAGGATAATTCTGTTGAGATTTAAAAACTCGTCCACACTTCGACGGAGGAAAATTATGGAGATTTAGAACCTTATCTGTAATTCAACCGAGGATAATTCAGTTGAGATTTAAGAACTGGTCAGTACTTCGACTGAGGGAAACATCTTCATCGTGATCTAAGAACCGTCTGTAATTTAACCGAGGATAATTCTGTTGAGATTTAAGAACTCGTCCACACTTCGACGGAGGATAATTGTCGAGATTTAGAACCTTATCTATAATTCAACCGAGGATAATTTTGTTGAGATTTAAGAACCGGTCGGCACTTCGACTGAGGGAAACATCTTCATTGAGATCTAGCAACTGTCTTTAATTCAACCGAGGATAATTCTGTTGAGATTTAAGAACTCGTCCACACTTCGACGGAGGAAAATTGTCGACATTTAGAACCTTATCTGTAATTCAACCGAGGATAATTCAGTTGAGATTTAAAAACCGGTCAACACTTTGACTGAGGGAAACATCTTCGTCGAGATCTAGGAACTTTCTGTAATTCAACCGAGGATAATTCTGTTGAGATTTAAAAACTCGTCCACACTTCGACGGAGGAAAATTGTCGAGATTTAGAACCTTATCTGTAATTCAACCGAGGATAATTCAGTTGAGATTTAAGAACCGGTCAGTACTTCGACTGAGGGAAACATCTTCATCGAGATCTAAGAACCGTCTGTAGTTCAACCGAGGTTAATTTTGTTGAGATTTAAGAAATCGTCCAAACTTCGACGGAGGAAAATTGTCGAGATTTAGAACCTTATCTATAATTCAACCGAGGATAATTCTGTTGAGATTTAAGATTTGGTCAGCACTTCGACTGAGGGAAACAAATTCATCGAGATCTAGGAACTGTCTGTAATTCAACCGAGGATAATTCTGTTGAGATTTAAAAACTCGTCCACACTTCGACGGAGGAAAATTGTCGAGATTTAGAACCTTATCTGTTATTCAACCGAGGATAATTTAGTTGAGATTTAAGAACCGATCAACACTTCGAATGAGGGAAACATCTTCATCGAGATCTAGGAACTGTCTGTAATTCAGCCGAGGATAATTCTGTTGAGATTTAAAAACTCGTCCACACTTCGACGGAGGAAAATTGTTAGGATTTAGAACCGTATCTGTAATTCAACCGAGGATAATTCAGTTGAGATTTAAGAACCGGTCAGTACTTCGACTGAGGGAAACATCTTCATCGAGATCTAAGAACCGTCTGTAATTTAACCGAGGGTAATTCTGTTGAGATTTAAGAACTCGTCCACACTTCGACGGAGGATAATTGTCGAGATTTAGAACCTTATCTATAATTCAACCGAGGATAATTCTGTTGAGATTTAAGAACCGGTCAGCACTTCGACTTAGGGAAACATATTCATCGAGATCTAGGAACTGTCTGTAATTCAACCGAGGATAATTCTGTTGAGATTTAAGAACTCGTCCACACTTCGACGGAGGAAAATTGTCGACATTTAGAACCTTATCTGTAATTCGTCCGAGGATAATTCAGTTGAGATTTAAGAACCGGTCAACACTTCGAATGAGGGAAATATCTTCATCGAGATCTAGGAACTGTCTGTAATTCAACCGAGGATAATTCTGTTGACATTTAAGAACTTGTCCACACTTCGACGGAGGAAAATTGTCGAGATTTAGAACCTTATCTGTAATTCAACCGAGGATAATTAAGTTGAGATTTAAGAACCGGTCAACACTTCGACTGAGGGAAACATCTTCATCGAGATCTAGGAACTGTCTGTAATTCAACCGAGGATAATTCTGTTGAGATTTAAAAACTCGTCCACACTTCGACGGAGGAAAATTGTCGAGATTTAGAACCTTATCTGTAATTCAACCGAGGATAATTCAATTGAGATTTAAGAACTGGTCAGTACTTCGACTGAGGGAAACATCTTCATCGAGATCTAGGAACCATCTATAATTCAACTGAGGATAATTCTGTTGAGATTTTAGAACTCGTCCACACTTCGACGGAGGAAAATTGTCGACATTTAGAACCTTATCTGTAATTCAACCGAGGATAATTCAGTTGAGATTTAAGAACCGGTTAACACTTCGACTGAGGGAAACATCTTCGTCGAGATCTAGGAACTGTCTGTAATTCAACCAAGGATAATTCTATTGAGATTTAAAAACTCGTCCACACTTCGACGGAGGAAAATTATGGAGATTTAGAACCTTATCTGTAATTCAACCGAGGATAATTCAGTTGAGATTTAAGAACCGGTCAGTACTTCGACTGAGGGAAACATCTTCATCGTGATCTAGGAACCGTCTGTAATTTAACCGAGGATAATTCTGTTGAGATTTAAGAACTCGTCCACACTTCGACGGAGGATAATTGTTGAGATTTAGAACCTTATCTATAATTCAACCGAGGATAATTCTGTTGAGATTTAAGAACCGGTCGGCACTTCGACTGAGGGAAACATCTTCATCGAGATCTAGGAACTATCCGTAATTCAACCGAGGATAATTCTGTTGAGATTTAAGAACTCGTCCACACTTCGACGGAGGAAAATTGTCGACATTTAGAACCTTATTTGTAATTCAACCGAGGATAATTCAATTGAGATTTAAGAACCGGTCAACACTTCGACTGAGGGAAACATCTTCGTCGCGATCTAGGAACTTTCTGTAATTCAACCGAGGATAATTCTGTTGCGATTTAAAAACTCGTCCACACTTCGACGGAGGAAAATTGTCGAGATTTAGAACCTTATCTGTAATTCAACCGAGGATAATTCAGTTGAGATTTAAGAACCGGTCAGTACTTCGGCTGAGGGAAACATCTTCATTGAGATCTAAGAACCGTCTGTAATTCAACCGAGGTTAATTCTGTTGAGATTTAAGAAATCGTCATAACTTCGACGGAGGAAAATTGTCGAGATTTAGAACCTTATCTATAATTTAACCGAGGATAATTCTGTTGAGATTTAAGATTTGGTCAGCACTTCGACTGAGGGAAAAAAATTCATCGAGATCTAGGAACTGTCTGTAATTCAACCGAGAATAATTCTGTTGAGATTTAAAAACTCGTCCACACTTCGACGGAGGAAAATTGTCGAGATTTAGAACCTTATCTATAATTCAACCGAGGATAATTCTGTTGAGATTTAAGAACCGGTCAGCACTTCGACTGAGGGAAACATATTCATCGAGATCTAGGAACTGTCTGTAATTCAACCGAGGATAATTCTGTTGAGATTTAAGAACTCGTCCACACTTCGACGGAGGAAAATTGTCGACATTTAGAACCTTATCTGTAATTCATCCGAGGATAATTCAGTTGAGATTTAAGAACCGGTCAACACTTCGAATGAGGGAAACATCTTCATCGAGATCTAGGAACTGTCTGTAATTCAACCGAGGATAATTCTGTTGACATTTAAGAACTCGTCCACACTTCGATGGAGGAAAATTGTCGAGATTTAGAACCTTATCTGTAATTCAACCGAGGATAATTCAGTTTAGATTTAAGAACCGGTCAGTACTTCGACTGAGGGAAACATCTTCATCGAGATCTAAGAACCGTCTGTAATTCAACCGAGGTTAATTCTGTTGAGATTTAAGAAATCGTCCAAACTTCGCGGAGGAAAATTGTCGAGATTTAGAACCTTATCTATAATTCAACCAAAGATAATTCTGTTGAGATTTAAGATTTGGTCAGCACTTCGACTGAGGGAAACAAATTCATCGAGATCTAGGAACTACCTGTAATTCAACCGAGGATAATTCTGTTGAGATTTAAAAACTCGTCCACACTTCGACGGAGGAAAGTTGTCGACATTTAGAACCTTATCTGTAATTCAACGGAGGATAATTCAGTTGAGATTTAAGAACCGGTCAACACTTCGAATGAGGGAAACATCTTCATCGAGATCTAGGAACTGTCTGTAATTCAGCCGAGGATAATTGTGTTGAGATTTAAAAACTCGTCCACACTTCGACAGAGGAAAATTGTTGAGATTTAGAACCTTATCTGTAATTCAACCGAGGATAATTCAGTTTCGATTTAAGAACCGGTCAGCACTTCGACTGAGGGAAACATATTCATCGAGATCTAGGAACTATCTGTAATTCAACCGAGGATAATTTTCTTGAGATTTAAAAACTCGTCCACACTTCGATGGAGGAAAATTGTCGAGATTTAGAACCTTATCTGTAATTCAACCGAGGATAATTAAGTTGAGATTTGAGAACCGGTCAACACTTCGACTGAGGGAAACATCTTCATCGAGATCTAGGAACTGTCTGTAATTCAACCGAGGATAATTCTGTTGAGATTTAAAAACTCGTCCACACTTCGACGGAGGAAAATTGTCGAGATTTAGAACCTTATCTGTAATTCACATGAGGATAATTCAGTTGAGATTTAAGAACCGGTAAGTAGTTCGACTGAGGGAAACATCCTCATCGAGATTTAAGAAACGTCTGTAATTCAACTGAGGATAATTCTGTTGAGATTTAAGAACTCGTCCAAACTTCGCGGAGGAAAATTGTCGAGATTTAGAACCTTATCTATAATTCAACCGAGGATAATTCTGTTGAGATTTAAGATCTGGTCAGCACTTCGACTGAGGGAAACAAATTCATCGAGATCTAGGAACTGTCTGTAATTCAACCGAGGATAATTCTGTTGAGATTTAAGAACTCGTCCACACTTCGACGGAGGAAAATTGTCGACATTTAGAACCTTATCTGTAATTCAACCGAGGATAATTCAGTTGAGATTTAAGAACCGGTGAACACTTCGACTGAGGGAAACATCTTCGTCGAGATCTAGGAACTGTCTGTAATTCAACCGAGGATAATTCTGTTGAGATTTAAAAGCTCGTCCACACTTTGACGGAGGAAAATTGTCGAGATTTAGAACCTTATCTGTAATTCAACCGAGGATAATTCAGTTGAGATTTAAGAACCGGTCAGTACTTCGACTGAGGGAAACATCTTCATCGATATCTAAGAACTGTCTGTAATTCAACCGAGGTTAATTCTGTTGAGATTTAAGAAATCGTCCACACTTCGACGGAGGATAATTGTCGAGATTTAGAACCTTATCTATAATTCAACTGAGGATAATTCTGTTGAGATTTAAGAACCGGTCAGCACTTCGACTGAGGGAAACATATTCATCGAGATCTAGGAACTGTCTGTAATTCAACCGAGGATAATTCTGTTGAGATTTAAGAACTCGTCCACACTTCGACGGAGGAAAATTGTCGACATTTAGAACCTTATCTGTAATTCAACCGAGGATAATTAAGTTGAGATTTAAGAACCGGTGAACACTTCGACTGAGGGAAACATCTTCATCGAGATCTAGGAACTGTCTGTAATTCAACCGAGGATAATTCTGTTGAGATTTAAAAACTCGTCCACACTTCGACGGAGGAAAATTGTCGAGATTTAGAACCTTATCTGTAATTCACACGAGGATAATTCAGTTGAGATTTAAGAACCGGTCAGTAGTTCGACTAAGGGAAACATCTTCATCGAGATCTAGGAACCGTCTGTAATTCAACTGAGGATAATTCTGTTGAGATTTAAGAACTCGTCCACACTTCGACGGAGGATAATTGTCGAGATTTAGAACCTTATCTATAATTCAACCGAGGATAATTCTGTTGAGATTTAAGAACTGGTCGGCACTTCGACTGAGGGAAACATCTTCATCGAGATCTATGAACTATCTGTAATTCAACCGAGGATAATTCTGTTGAGATTTAAGAACTCGTCCACACTTCGACGGAGGAAAATTGTCGACATTTAGAACCTTATCTGTAATTCAACCGAGGATAATTCAGTTGAGATTTAAGAACCGGTGAACACTTCGACTGAGGGAAACATCTTCGTCGAGATCTAGGAACTGTCTGTAATTCAACCGAGGATAATTCTGTTGAGATTTAAAAGCTCGTCCACACTTCGACGGAGGAAAATTGTCGAGATTTAGAACCTTATCTGTAATTCAACCGAGGATAATTCAGTTGAGATTTAAGAACCGGTCAGTACTTCGATTGAGGGAAACATCTTCATCGATATCTAAGAACTGTCTGTAATTCAACCGAGGTTAATTCTGTTGAGATTTAAGAAATCGTCCACACTTCGACGGAGGATAATTGTCGAGATTTAGAACCTTATCTATAATTCAACTGAGGATAATTCTGTTGAGATTTAAGAACCGGTCAGCACTTCGACTGAGGGAAACATATTCATCGAGATCTAGGAACTGTCTGTAATTCAACCGAGGATAATTCTGTTGAGATTTAAGAACTCGTCCACACTTCGACGGAGGAAAATTGTCGACATTTAGAACCTTATCTGTAATTCAACCGAGGATAATTAAGTTGAGATTTAAGAACCGGTGAACACTTCGACTGAGGGAAACATCTTCATCGAGATCTAGGAACTGTCTGTAATTCAACCGAGGATAATTCTGTTGAGATTTAAAAACTCGTCCACACTTCGACGGAGGAAAATTGTCGAGATTTAGAACCTTATCTGTAATTCACACGAGGATAATTCAGTTGAGATTTAAGAACCGGTCAGTAGTTCGACTAAGGGAAACATCTTCATCGAGATCTAGGAACCGTCTGTAATTCAACTGAGGATAATTCTGTTGAGATTTAAGAACTCGTCCACACTTCGACGGAGGATAATTGTCGAGATTTAGAACCTTATCTATAATTCAACCGAGGATAATTCTGTTGAGATTTAAGAACTGGTCGGCACTTCGACTGAGGGAAACATCTTCATCGAGATCTATGAACTATCTGTAATTCAACCGAGGATAATTCTGTTGAGATTTAAGAACTCGTCCACACTTCGACGGAGGAAAATTGTCGACATTTAGAACCTTATCTGTAATTCAACCGAGGATAATTCAGTTGAGATTTAAGAACCGGTGAACACTTCGACTGAGGGAAACATCTTCGTCGAGATCTAGGAACTGTCTGTAATTCAACCAAGGATAATTCTGTTGAGATTTAAGAACTCGTCCACACTTCGACGGAGGAAAATTGTCGAGATTTAGAACCTTATCTGTAATTCAACCGAGGATAATTCAGTTGAGATTTAAGAACCGGTCAGTACTTCGACTGAGGGAAACATCTTCATCGAGATCTAAGAACCGTCTGTAATTCAACCGAGGTTAATTCTGTTGAGATTTAAGAAGTCGTCCAAACTTCGCGGAGGAAAATTGTTGAGATTTAGAACCTAATCTATAATTCAACCGAGGATAATTCTGTTGAGATTTAAGATCTGGTCAGCACTTCGACTGAGGGAAACAAACTCATCGAGATCTAGGAATTCAACCGAGGATAATTCTGTTGAGATTTAAGAACTCGTCCACACTTCGACGGAGGAAAATTGTCGACATTTAGAACCTTATCTGTAATTCATCCGAGGATAATTCAGTTGAGATTTAAGAACCGGTCAACACTTCGAATGAGGGAAACATCTTTATCGAGATTTAGGAACTGTCTGTAATTCAACCGAGGATAATTCTGTTAAGATTTAAGAACTCGTCCACACTTCGACGGAGGAAAATTGTCGAGATTTAGAACCTTATCTGTAATTCAACCGAGGATAATTCAGTTGAGATTTAAGAACCGGTCAATACTTCGACTGAGGGAAACATCTTCATCGAGATCTAGGAACCGTCTGTAATTTAACCGAGGGTAATTCTGTTGAGATTTAAGAACTCGTCCACACTTCGACGGAGGATAATTGTCGAGATTTAGAACCTTATCTATAATTCAACCGAGGATAATTCTGTTGAGATTTAAGAACCGGTCAGCACTTCGACTGAGGGAAACATATTCATCGAGATCTAGGAACTGTCTGTAATTCAACCGAGGATAATTCTGTTGAGATTTAAGAACTCGTCCACACTTCGACGGAGGAAAATTGTCGACATTTAGAACCTTATCTGTAATTCATCCGAGGATAATTCAGTTGAGATTTAAGAACCGGTCAACACTTCGAATGAGGGAAACATCTTCATCGAGATCTAGGAACTGTCTGTAATTCAACCGAGGATAATTCTGTTGAGATTTAAGAACTCGTCCACACTTCGACGGAGGAAAATTGTCGAGATTTAGAACCTTATCTGTAATTTAACCGAGGATAATTCAGTTGAGATTTAAGAACCGGTCAGTACTTCGACTGAGGGAAACATCTTCATCGAGATCTAGGAACCGTCTGTAATTTAACCGAGGGTAATTCTGTTGAGATTTAAGAACTCGTCCACACTTCGAAGGAGGAAAATTGTCGAGATTTAGAACCTTATCTATAATTCAACTGAGGATAATTCTGTTGAGATTTAAGAACCGGTCAGCACTTCGACTGAGGGAAACATATTCATCGAGATCTAGGAACTGTCTGTAATTCAACCGAGGATAATTCTGTTGAGATTTAAGAACTCGTCCACACTTCGACGGAGGAAAATTGTCGACATTTAGAACCTTATCTGTAATTCATCCGAGGATAATTCAGTTGAGATTTAAGAACCGGTCAACACTTCGAATGAGGGAAACATCTTTATCGAGATCTAGGAACTGTCTGTAATTCAACCGAGGATAATTCTGTTAAGATTTAAGAACTCGTCCACACTTCGACGGAGGAAAAATGTCGAGATTTAGAACCTTATCTGTAATTCAACCGAGGATAATTCAGTTGAGATTTAAGAACCGGTCAGTACTTCGACTGAAGGAAACATCTTCATCGAGATCTAGGAACCGTCTGTAATTTAACCGAAGGTAATTCTGTTGAGATTTAAGAACTCGTCCACACTTCGACGGATGATAACTGTCGAGATTTAGAACCTTATCTATAATTCAACAGAGGATAATTCTGTTGAGATTTAAGAACCGGTCAGCACTTCGACTGAGGGAAACATATTCATCGAGATCTAGGAACTGTCTGTAATTCAACCGAGGATAATTCTGTTGAGATTTAAGAACTCGTCCACACTTCGACGGAGGAAAATTGTCGACATTTAGAACCTTATCTGTAATTCATCCGAGGATAATTCAGTTGAGATTTAAGAACCGGTCAACACTTCGAATGAGGGAAACATCTTGATCGAGATCTAGGAACTGTCTGTAATTCAACCGAGGATAATTCTGTTAAGACTTAAGAACTCGTCCACACTTCGACGGAGGAAAAATGTCGAGATTTAGAACCTTATCTGTAATTCAACCGAGGATAATTCAGTTGAGATTTAAGAACCGGTCAGTACTTCGACTGAGGGAAACATCTTCATCGAGATCTAGGAACCGTCTGTAATTGAACCGAAGGTAATTCTGTTGAGATTTAAGAACTCGTCCACACTTCGACGGATGATAACTGTCGAGATTTAGAACCTTATCTATAATTCAACTGAGGATAATTCTGTTGAGATTTAAGAACCGGTCAACACTTCGACTGAGGGAAACATATTCATCGAGATCTAGGAACTGTCTGTAATTCAACCGAGGATAATTCTGTTGAGATTTAAGAACTCGTCCACACTTCGACGGAGGAAAATTGTCGACATTTAGAACCTTATCTGTAATTCAACCGAGGATAATTAAGTTGAGATTTAAGAACCGGTGAACACTTCGACTGAGGGAAACATCTTCATCGAGATCTAGGAACTGTCTGTAATTCAACCGAGGATAATACTGTTGAGATTTAAAAACTCGTCCACACTTCGACGGAGGAAAATTGTCGAGATTTAGAACCTTATCTGTAATTCACACGAGGATAATTCAGTTGAGATTTAAGAACCGGTCAGTAGTTCGACTAAGGGAAACATCTTCATCGAGATCTAGGAACCGTCTGTAATTCAACCGAGGATAATTCTGTTGAGATTTAAGAACTGGTCGGCACTTCGACTGAGGGAAACATCTTCATCGAGATCTATGAACTATCTGTAATTCAACCGAGGATAATTCTGTTGAGATTTAAGAACTCGTCCACACTTCGACGGAGGAAAATTGTCGACATTTAGAACCTTATCTGTAATTCAACCGAGGATAATTCAGTTGAGATTTAAGAACCGGTGAACACTTCGACTGAGGGAAACATCTTCGTCGAGATCTAGGAACTGTCTGTAATTCAACAAAGGATAATTCTGTTGAGATTTAAGAACTCGTCCACACTTCGACGGAGGAAAATTGTCGAGATTTAGAACCTTATCTGTAATTCAACCGAGGATAATTCAGTTGAGATTTAAGAACCGGTCAGTACTTCGACTGAGGGAAACATCTTCATCGAGATCTAAGAACCGTCTGTAATTCAACCGAGGTTAATTCTGTTGAGATTTAAGAAGTCGTCCAAACTTCGCGGAGGAAAATTGTTGAGATTTAGAACCTAATCTATAATTCAACCGAGGATAATTCTGTTGAGATTTAAGATCTGGTCAGCACTTCGACTGAGGGAAACAAACTCATCGAGATCTAGGAATTCAACCGAGGATAATTCTGTTGAGATTTAAGAACTCGTCCACACTTCGACGGAGGAAAATTGTCGACATTTAGAACCTTATCTGTAATTCATCCGAGGATAATTCAGTTGAGATTTAAGAACCGGTCAGCACTTCGACTGAGGGAAACATATTCATCGAGATCTAGGAACTGTCTGTAATTCAACCGAGGATAATTCTGTTGAGATTTAAGAACTCGTCCACACTTCGACGGAGGATAATTGTCGACATTTAGAACCTTATCTGTAATTCATCCGAGGATAATTCAGTTGAGATTTGAGAACCGGTCAGTACTTCGACTGAGGGAAACATCTTCATCGAGATCTAGGAACCGTCTGTAATTCAACCGAGGATAATTCTGTTGAGATTTAAGAACTCGTCCACACTACGAAGGAGGAAAATTGTCGAGATTTAGAACCTTATCTATAATTCAACAGAGGATAATTCTGTTGAGATTTAAGAACTGGTAAGCACTTCGACTGAGGGAAACATCTTCATCGAGATCTAGGAACTGTCTATAATTCAACCGAGGATAATTCTGTGGAGATTTAAAAACTCGTCCACACTTCGACGGAGGAAAATTGTTGAGATTTAGAACCTTATCTGTAATTCAACCGAGGATAATTCAGTTGAGATTTAAGAACCGGTCAGTACTTCGACTGAGGGAAACATCTTCATCGAGATCTAGGAACCGTCTGTAATTTAACCGAGGGTAATTCTGTTGAGATTTAAGAACTCGTCCACACTTCGACGGAGGATAATTGTCGAGATTTAGAACCTTATCTATAATTCAACCGAGGATAATTCTGTTGAGATTTAAGAACCGGTCAGCACTTCGACTGAGGGAAAAATATTCATCGAGATCTAGGAACTGTCTGTAATTCAACCGAGGATAATTCTGTTGAGATTTAAGAACTCGTCCACACTTCGACGGAGGAAAATTGTTGACATTTAGAACCTTATCTGTAATTCATCCGAGGATAATTCAGTTGAGATTTAAGAACCGGTCAACACTTCGAATGAGGGAAACATCTTCATCGAGATCTAGGAACTGTCTGTAATTCAACCGAGGATAATTCTGTTGAGATTTAAGAACTCGTCCACACTTCGACGGAGGAAAATTGTCGAGATTTAGAACCTTATCTGTAATTTAACCGAGGATAATTCAGTTGAGATTTAAGAACCGGTCAGTACTTCGACTGAGGGAAACATCTTCATCGAGATCTAGGAACCGTCTGTAATTTAACCGAGGGTAATTCTGTTGAGATTTAAGAACTCGTCCACACTTCGAAGGAGGAAAATTGTCGAGATTTAGAACCTTATCTATAATTCAACTGAGGATAATTCTGTTGAGATTTAAGAACCGGTCAGCACTTCGACTGAGGGAAACATATTCATCGAGATCTAGGAACCGTCTGTAATTTAACTGAAGGTAATTCTGTTGAGATTTAAGAACTCGTCCACACTTCGACGGATGATAACTGTCGAGATTTAGAACCTTATCTATAATTCAACAGAGGATAATTCTGTTGAGATTTAAGAACCGGTCAGCACTTCGACTGAGGGAAACATATTCATCGAGATCTACGAACTGTCTGTAATTCAACCGAGGATAATTCTGTTGAGATTTAAGAACTCGTCCACACTTCGACGGAGGATAATTGTCGACATTTAGAACCTTATCTGTAATTCATCCGAGGATAATTCAGTTGAGATTTGAGAACCGGTCCACACTTCGAATGAGGGAAACATCTTCATCGAGATCTAGGAACTGTCTGTAATTCAACCGAGGATAATTCTGTTGAGATTTAAGAACTCGTCCACACTACGAAGGAGGAAAATTGTCGAGATTTAGAACCTTATCTATAATTCAACAGAGGATAATTCTGTTGAGATTTAAGAACTGGTAAGCACTTCGACTGAGGGAAACATCTTCATCGAGATCTAGGAACTGTCTATAATTCAACCGAGGATAATTCTGTTGAGATTTAAAAACTCGTCCACACTTCGACGGAGGAAAATTGTCGAGATCTAGAACCTTATCTGTAATTCAACCGAGGATAATTCAATTGAGATTTAAGAACCGTTCAACACTTCGAATGAGGGAAACATCTTCATTGAGATCTAGGAACTGTCTGTAATTCAGCTGAGGATAATTCTGTGGAGATTTAAAAACTCGTCCACACTTCGACGGAGGAAAATTGTTGAGATTTAGAACCTTATCTGTAATTCAACCGAGGATAATTCAGTTGAGATTTAAGAACCGGTCAGTACTTCGACTGAGGGAAACATCTTCATCGAGATCTAGGAACCGTCTGTAATTTAACCGAGGGTAATTCTGTTGAGATTTAAGAACTCGTCCACACTTCGACGGAGGATAATTGTCGAGATTTAGAACCTTATCTATAATTCAACCGAGGATAATTCTGTTGAGATTTAAGAACCGGTCAGCACTTCGACTGAGGGAAAAATATTCATCGAGATCTAGGAACTGTCTGTAATTCAACCGAGGATAATTCTGTTGAGATTTAAGAACTCGTCCACACTTCGACGGAGGAAAATTGTCGACATTTAGAACCTTATCTGTAATTCATCCGAGGATAATTCAGTTGAGATTTAAGAACCGGTCAACACTTCGAATGAGGGAAACATCTTCATCGAGATCTAGGAACTGTCTGTAATTCAACCGAGGATAATTCTGTTGAGATTTAAGAACTCGTCCACACTTCGACGGAGGAAAATTGTCGAGATTTAGAACCTTATCTGTAATTTAACCGAGGATAATTCAGTTGAGATTTAAGAACCGGTCAGTACTTCGACTGAGGGAAACATCTTCATCGAGATCTAGGAACCGTCTGTAATTTAACCGAGGGTAATTCTGTTGAGATTTAAGAACTCGTCCACACTTCGAAGGAGGAAAATTGTCGAGATTTAGAACCTTATCTATAATTCAACTGAGGATAATTCTGTTGATATTTAAGAACCGGTCAGCACTTCGACTGAGGGAAACATATTCATCGAGATCTAGGAACTGTCTGTAATTCAACCGAGGATAATTCTGTTGAGATTTAAGAACTCGTCCACACTTCGACGGAGGAAAATTGTCGACATTTAGAACCTTATCTGTAATTCATCCGAGGATAATTCAGTTGAGATTTAAGAACCGGTCAACACTTCGAATGAGGGAAACATCTTTATCGAGATCTAGGAACTGTCTGTAATTCAACCGAGGATAATTCTGTTAAGATTTAAGAACTCGTCCACACTTCGACGGAGGAAAAATGTCGAGATTTAGAACCTTATCTGTAATTCAACCGAGGATAATTCAGTTGAGATTTAAGAACCGGTCAGTACTTAGACTGAGGGAAACATCTTCATCGAGATCTAGGAACCGTCTGTAATTTAACCGAAGGTAATTCTGTTGAGATTTAAGAACTCGTCCACACTTCGACGGATGATAACTGTCGAGATTTAGAACCTTATCTATAATTCAACAGAGGATAATTCTGTTGAGATTTAAGAACCGGTCAGCACTTCGACTGAGGGAAACATATTCATCGAGATCTAGGAACTGTCTGTAATTCAACCTAGGATAATTCTGTTGAGATTTAAGAACTCGTCCACACTTCGACGGAGGATAATTGTCGACATTTAGAACCTTATCTGTAATTCATCAGAGGATAATTCAGTTGAGATTTGAGAACCGGTCCACACTTCGAATGAGGGAAACATCTTCATCGAGATCTAGGAACTGTCTGTAATTCAACCGAGGATAATTCTGTTGAGACTTAAGAACTCGTCCACACTTCGACGGAGGAAAATTGTCGAGATTTAGAACCTTATCTGTAATTCAACCGAGGATAATTCAGTTGAGATTTAAGAACCGGTTAGTACTTCGACTGAGGGAAACATCTTCATCGAGATTTAAGAAACGTCTGTAATTCAACTGAGGTTAATTCTGTTGAGATTTAAGAAATCGTCCAAACTTCGCGGAGGAAAATTGTCGAGATTTAGAACCTTATCTATAATTCAACCGAGGATAATTCTGTTGAGATTTAAGATCTGGTCAGCACTTCGACTGAGGGAAACAAATTCATCGAGATCTAGGAACTGTCTGTAATTCAACCGAGGATAATTCTGTTGAGATTTAAAAACTCGTCCACACTTCGACGGAGGAAAATTGTCGAGATTTAGAACCTTATCTGTAATTCCACCGAGGATAATTCAGTTGAGATTTAAGAACCGGTCAACACTTCGAATGAGGGAAACATCTTCATCGAGATCTAGGAACTGTCTGTAATTCCGCCGAGGATAATTCTGTTGAGATTTAAAATCTCGTCCACACTTCGACGGAAGAAAATTATTGAGATTTAGAACCTTATCTGTAATTCAACCGAGGATAATTCAGTTGAGATTTAAGAACCGGTCAGTACTTCGACTGAGGGAAACATCTTCATCGAGATCTAGGAACCGTCTGTAATTTAATCGAGGGTAATTCTGTTGAGATTTAAGAACTCGTCCACACTTCGACGGAGGATAACTGTCGATATTTAGAACCTTATCTATAATTCAACCGAGGATAATTCTGTTGAGATTTAAGAACCGGTCAGCACTTCAACTGAGGGAAACATATTCATCGAGATCTAGGAACTGTCTGTAATTCAAAAGAGGATAATTCTGTTGATATTTAAGAACTCGTCCACACTTCGACGGAGGAAAATTGTCGACATTTAGAACCTTATCTGTAATTTATCCGAGGATAATTCAGTTGAGATTTAAGAACCGGTCAACACTTCGAATGAGGGAAACATCTTCATCGAGATCTAGGAACTGTCTGTAATTCAACCGAGGATAATTCTGTTGAGATTTAAAAACTCGTCCACTCTTCGACGGAGGAAAATTGTTGAGATTTAGAACCTTATCTGTAATTCAACCGAGGATAATTCAGTTTCGATTTAAGAACCGGTCAGCACTTCGACTGAGGGAAACATATTCATCGAGATCTAGGAACTATCTGTAATTCAACCGAGGATAATTTTGTTGAGATTTAAAAACTCGTCCACACTTCGATGGAGGAAAATTGTCGAGATTTAGAACCTTATCTGTAATTCAACCGAGGATAATTAAGTTGAGATTTGAGAACCGGTCAACACTTCGACTGAGGGAAACATCTTCATCGAGATCTAGGAACTGTCTGTAATTCAACCGAGGATAATTCTGTTGAGATTTAAAAACTCGTCCACACTTCGACGGAGGAAAATTGTCGAGATTTAGAACCTTATCTGTAATTCACACGAGGATAATTCAGTTGAGATTTAAGAACCGGTCAGTAGTTCGACTGAGGGAAACATCTTCATCGAGATTTAAGAAACGTCTGTAATTCAACTGAGGATAATTCTGTTGAGATTTAAGAACTCGTCCAAACTTCGCGGAGGAAAATTGTCGAGATTTAGAACCTTATCTATAATTCAACCGAGGATAATTCTGTTGAGATTTAAGATCTGGTCAGCACTTCGACTGAGGGAAACAAATTCATCGAGATCTAGGAACTGTCTGTAATTCAACCGAGGATAATTCTGTTGAGATTTAAGAACTCGTCCACACTTCGACGGAGGAAAATTGTCGACATTTAGAACCTTATCTGTAATTCAACCGAGGATAATTCAGTTGAGATTTAAGAACCTGTGAACACTTCGACTGAGGGAAACATCTTCGTCGAGATCTAGGAACTGTCTGTAATTCAACCGAGGATAATTCTGTTGAGATTTAAAAGCTCGTCCACACTTCGACGGAGGAAAATTGTCGAGATTTAGAACCTTATCTGTAATTCAACCGAGGATAATTCAGTTGAGATTTAAGAACCGGTCAGTACTTCGACTGAGGGAAACATCTTCATCGATATCTAAGAACTGTCTGTAATTCAACCGAGGTTAATTCTGTTGAGATTTAAGAAATCGTCCACACTTCGACGGAGGATAATTGTCGAGATTTAGAACCTTATCTATAATTCAACTGAGGATAATTCTGTTGAGATTTAAGAACCGGTCAGTACTTCGACTGAGGGAAACATCTTCATCGAGATCTAAGAACCGTCTGTAATTCAACCGAGGTTAATTCTGTTGAGATTTAAGAAGTCGTCCAAACTTCGCGGAGGAAAATTGTTGAGATTTAGAACCTAATCTATAATTCAACCGAGGATAATTCTGTTGAGATTTAAGATCTGGTCAGCACTTCGACTGAGGGAAACAAACTCATCGAGATCTAGGAATTCAACCGAGGATAATTCTGTTGAGATTTAAGAACTCGTCCACACTTCGACGGAGGAAAATTGTCGACATTTAGAACCTTATCTGTAATTCATCCGAGGATAATTCAGTTGAGATTTAAGAACCGGTCAACACTTCGAATGAGGGAAACATCTTTATCGAGATCTAGGAACTGTCTGTAATTCAATCGAGGATAATTCTGTTAAGATTTAAGAACTCGTCCACACTTCGACGGAGGAAAATTGTCGAGATTTAGAACCTTATCTGTAATTCAACCGAGGATAATTCAGTTGAGATTTAAGAACCGGTCAGTACTTCGACTGAGGGAAACATCTTCATCGAGATCTAGGAACCGTCTGTAATTCAACCGAGGATAATTCTGTTGAGATTTAAGAACTCGTCCACACTACGAAGGAGGAAAATTGTCGAGATTTAGAACCTTATCTATAATTCAACAGAGGATAATTCTGTTGAGATTTAAGAACTGGTAAGCACTTCGACTGAGGGAAACATCTTCATCGAGATCTAGGAACTGTCTATAATTCAACCGAGGATAATTCTGTTGAGATTTAAAAACTCGTCCACACTTCGACGGAGGAAAATTGTCGAGATCTAGAACCTTATCTGTAATTCAACCGAGGATAATTCAATTGAGATTTAAGAACCGTTCAACACTTCGAATGAGGGAAACATCTTCATTGAGATCTAGGAACTGTCTGTAATTCAGCTGAGGATAATTCTGTGGAGATTTAAAAACTCGTCCACACTTCGACGGAGGAAAATTGTTGAGATTTAGAACCTTATCTGTAATTCAACCGAGGATAATTCAGTTGAGATTTAAGAACCGGTCAGTACTTCGACTGAGGGAAACATCTTCATCGAGATCTAGGAACCGTCTGTAATTTAACCGAGGGTAATTCTGTTGAGATTTAAGAACTCGTCCACACTTCGACGGAGGATAATTGTCGAGATTTAGAACCTTATCTATAATTCAACCGAGGATAATTCTGTTGAGATTTAAGAACCGGTCAGCACTTCGACTGAGGGAAAAATATTCATCGAGATCTAGGAACTGTCTGTAATTCAACCGAGGATAATTCTGTTGAGATTTAAGAACTCGTCCACACTTCGACGGAGGAAAATTGTCGACATTTAGAACCTTATCTGTAATTCATCCGAGGATAATTCAGTTGAGATTTAAGAACCGGTCAACACTTCGAATGAGGGAAACATCTTCATCGAGATCTAGGAACTGTCTGTAATTCAACCGAGGATAATTCTGTTGAGATTTAAAAACTCGTCCACTCTTCGACGGAGGAAAATTGTTGAGATTTAGAACCTTATCTGTAATTCAACCGAGGATAATTCAGTTTCGATTTAAGAACCGGTCAGCACTTCGACTGAGGGAAACATATTCATCGAGATCTAGGAACTATCTGTAATTCAACCGAGGATAATTTTGTTGAGATTTAAAAACTCGTCCACACTTCGATGGAGGAAAATTGTCGAGATTTAGAACCTTATCTGTAATTCAACCGAGGATAATTAAGTTGAGATTTGAGAACCGGTCAACACTTCGACTGAGGGAAACATCTTCATCGAGATCTAGGAACTGTCTGTAATTCAACCGAGGATAATTCTGTTGAGATTTAAAAACTCGTCCACACTTCGACGGAGGAAAATTGTCGAGATTTAGAACCTTATCTGTAATTCACACGAGGATAATTCAGTTGAGATTTAAGAACCGGTCAGTAGTTCGACTGAGGGAAACATCTTCATCGAGATTTAAGAAACGTCTGTAATTCAACTGAGGATAATTCTGTTAAGATTTAAGAACTCGTCCAAACTTCGCGGAGGAAAATTGTCGAGATTTAGAACCTTATCTATAATTCAACCGAGGATAATTCTGTTGAGATTTAAGAACTGGTAAGCACTTCGACTGAGGGAAACATCTTCATCGAGATCTAGGAACTGTCTATAATTCAACCGAGGATAATTCTGTTGAGATTTAAAAACTCGTCCACACTTCGACGGAGGAAAATTGTCGAGATCTAGAACCTTATCTGTAATTCAACCGAGGATAATTCAATTGAGATTTAAGAACCGTTCAACACTTCGAATGAGGGAAACATCTTCATTGAGATCTAGGAACTGTCTGTAATTCAGCTGAGGATAATTCTGTGGAGATTTAAAAACTCGTCCACACTTCGACGGAGGAAAATTGTTGAGATTTAGAACCTTATCTGTAATTCAACCGAGGATAATTCAGTTGAGATTTAAGAACCGGTCAGTACTTCGACTGAGGGAAACATCTTCATCGAGATCTAGGAACCGTCTGTAATTTAACCGAGGGTAATTCTGTTGAGATTTAAGAACTCGTCCACACTTCGACGGAGGATAATTGTCGAGATTTAGAACCTTATCTATAATTCAACCGAGGATAATTCTGTTGAGATTTAAGAACCGGTCAGCACTTCGACTGAGGGAAAAATATTCATCGAGATCTAGGAACTGTCTGTAATTCAACCGAGGATAATTCTGTTGAGATTTAAGAACTCGTCCACACTTCGACGGAGGAAAATTGTCGACATTTAGAACCTTATCTGTAATTCATCCGAGGATAATTCAGTTGAGATTTAAGAACCGGTCAACACTTCGAATGAGGGAAACATCTTCATCGAGATCTAGGAACTGTCTGTAATTCAACCGAGGATAATTCTGTTGAGATTTAAAAACTCGTCCACTCTTCGACGGAGGAAAATTGTTGAGATTTAGAACCTTATCTGTAATTAAACCGAGGATAATTCAGTTTCGATTTAAGAACCGGTCAGCACTTCGACTGAGGGAAACATATTCATCGAGATCTAGGAACTATCTGTAATTCAACCGAGGATAATTTTGTTGAGATTTAAAAACTCGTCCACACTTCGATGGAGGAAAATTGTCGAGATTTAGAACCTTATCTGTAATTCAACCGAGGATAATTAAGTTGAGATTTGAGAACCGGTCAACACTTCGACTGAGGGAAACATCTTCATCGAGATCTAGGAACTGTCTGTAATTCAACCGAGGATAATTCTGTTGAGATTTAAAAACTCGTCCACACTTCGACGGAGGAAAATTGTCGAGATTTAGAACCTTATCTGTAATTCACACGAGGATAATTCAGTTGAGATTTAAGAACCGGTCAGTAGTTCGACTGAGGGAAACATCTTCATCGAGATTTAAGAAACGTCTGTAATTCAACTGAGGATAATTCTGTTAAGATTTAAGAACTCGTCCAAACTTCGCGGAGGAAAATTGTCGAGATTTAGAACCTTATCTATAATTCAACCGAGGATAATTCTGTTGAGATTTAAGATCTGGTCAGCACTTCGACTGAGGGAAACAAATTCATCGAGATCTAGGAACTGTCTGTAATTCAACCGAGGATAATTCTGTTGAGATTTAAGAACTCGTCCACACTTCGACGGAGGAAAATTGTCGACATTTAGAACCTTATCTGTAATTCAACCGAGGATAATTCAGTTGAGATTTAAGAACCTGTGAACACTTCGACTGAGGGAAACATCTTCGTCGAGATCTAGGAACTGTCTGTAATTCAACCGAGGATAATTCTGTTGAGATTTAAAAGCTCGTCCACACTTCGACGGAGGAAAATTGTCGAGATTTAGAACCTTATCTGTAATTCAACCGAGGATAATTCAGTTGAGATTTAAGAACCGGTCAGTACTTCGACTGAGGGAAACATCTTCATCGATATCTAAGAACTGTCTGTAATTCAACCGAGGTTAATTCTGTTGAGATTTAAGAAATCGTCCACACTTCGACGGAGGATAATTGTCGAGATTTAGAACCTTATCTATAATTCAACTGAGGATAATTCTGTTGAGATTTAAGAACCGGTCAGTACTTCGACTGAGGGAAACATCTTCATCGAGATCTAAGAACCGTCTGTAATTCAACCGAGGTTAATTCTGTTGAGATTTAAGAAGTCGTCCAAACTTCGCGGAGGAAAATTGTTGAGATTTAGAACCTAATCTATAATTCAACCGAGGATAATTCTGTTGAGATTTAAGATCTGGTCAGCACTTCGACTGAGGGAAACAAACTCATCGAGATCTAGGAATTCAACCGAGGATAATTCTGTTGAGATTTAAGAACTCGTCCACACTTCGACGGAGGAAAATTGTCGACATTTAGAACCTTATCTGTAATTCATCCGAGGATAATTCAGTTGAGATTTAAGAACCGGTCAACACTTCGAATGAGGGAAACATCTTTATCGAGATCTAGGAACTGTCTGTAATTCAATCGAGGATAATTCTGTTAAGATTTAAGAACTCGTCCACACTTCGACGGAGGAAAATTGTCGAGATTTAGAACCTTATCTGTAATTCAACCGAGGATAATTCAGTTGAGATTTAAGAACCGGTCAGTACTTCGACTGAGGGAAACATCTTCATCGAGATCTAGGAACCGTCTGTAATTCAACCGAGGATAATTCTGTTGAGATTTAAGAACTCGTCCACACTACGAAGGAGGAAAATTGTCGAGATTTAGAACCTTATCTATAATTCAACAGAGGATAATTCTGTTGAGATTTAAGAACTGGTAAGCACTTCGACTGAGGGAAACATCTTCATCGAGATCTAGGAACTGTCTATAATTCAACCGAGGATAATTCTGTTGAGATTTAAAAACTCGTCCACACTTCGACGGAGGAAAATTGTCGAGATCTAGAACCTTATCTGTAATTCAACCGAGGATAATTCAATTGAGATTTAAGAACCGTTCAACACTTCGAATGAGGGAAACATCTTCATTGAGATCTAGGAACTGTCTGTAATTCATCTGAGGATAATTCTGTGGAGATTTAAAAACTCGTCCACACTTCGACGGAGGAAAATTGTTGAGATTTAGAACCTTATCTGTAATTCAACCGAGGATAATTCAGTTGAGATTTAAGAACCGGTCAGTACTTCGACTGAGGGAAACATCTTCATCGAGATCTAGGAACCGTCTGTAATTTAACCGAGGGTAATTCTGTTGAGATTTAAGAACTCGTCCACACTTCGACGGAGGATAATTGTCGAGATTTAGAACCTTATCTATAATTCAACCGAGGATAATTCTGTTGAGATTTAAGAACCGGTCAGCACTTCGACTGAGGGAAAAATATTCATCGAGATCTAGGAACTGTCTGTAATTCAACCGAGGATAATTCTGTTGAGATTTAAGAACTCGTCCACACTTCGACGGAGGAAAATTGTCGACATTTAGAACCTTATCTGTAATTCATCCGAGGATAATTCAGTTGAGATTTAAGAACCGGTCAACACTTCGAATGAGGGAAACATCTTCATCGAGATCTAGGAACTGTCTGTAATTCAACCGAGGATAATTCTGTTGAGATTTAAAAACTCGTCCACTCTTCGACGGAGGAAAATTGTTGAGATTTAGAACCTTATCTGTAATTCAACCGAGGATAATTCAGTTTCGATTTAAGAACCGGTCAGCACTTCGACTGAGGGAAACATATTCATCGAGATCTAGGAACTATCTGTAATTCAACCGAGGATAATTTTGTTGAGATTTAAAAACTCGTCCACACTTCGATGGAGGAAAATTGTCGAGATTTAGAACCTTATCTGTAATTCAACCGAGGATAATTAAGTTGAGATTTGAGAACCGGTCAACACTTCGACTGAGGGAAACATCTTCATCGAGATCTAGGAACTGTCTGTAATTCAACCGAGGATAATTCTGTTGAGATTTAAAAACTCGTCCACACTTCGACGGAGGAAAATTGTCGAGATTTAGAACCTTATCTGTAATTCACACGAGGATAATTCAGTTGAGATTTAAGAACCGGTCAGTAGTTCGACTGAGGGAAACATCTTCATCGAGATTTAAGAAACGTCTGTAATTCAACTGAGGATAATTCTGTTGAGATTTAAGAACTCGTCCAAACTTCGCGGAGGAAAATTGTCGAGATTTAGAACCTTATCTATAATTCAACCGAGGATAATTCTGTTGAGATTTAAGATCTGGTCAGCACTTCGACTGAGGGAAACAAATTCATCAAGATCTAGGAACTGTCTGTAATTCAACCGAGGATAATTCTGTTGAGATTTAAGAACTCGTCCACACTTCGACGGAGGAAAATTGTCGACATTTAGAACCTTATCTGTAATTCAACCGAGGATAATTCAGTTGAGATTTAAGAACCTGTGAACACTTCGACTGAGGGAAACATCTTCGTCGAGATCTAGGAACTGTCTGTAATTCAACCGAGGATAATTCTGTTGAGATTTAAAAGCTCGTCCACACTTCGACGGAGGAAAATTGTCGAGATTTAGAACCTTATCTGTAATTCAACCGAGGATATTTCAGTTGAGATTTAAGAACCGGTCAGTACTTCGACTGAGGGAAACATCTTCATCGATATCTAAGAACTGTCTGTAATTCAACCGAGGTTAATTCTGTTGAGATTTAAGAAATCGTCCACACTTCGACGGAGGATAATTGTCGAGATTTAGAACCTTATCTATAATTCAACTGAGGATAATTCTGTTGAGATTTAAGAACCGGTCAGTACTTTGACTGAGGGAAACATCTTCATCGAGATCTAAGAACCGTCTGTAATTCAACCGAGGTTAATTCTGTTGAGATTTAAGAAGTCGTCCAAACTTCGCGGAGGAAAATTGTTGAGATTTAGAACCTAATCTATAATTCAACCGAGGATAATTCTGTTGAGATTTAAGATCTGGTCAGCACTTCGACTGAGGGAAACAAACTCATCGAGATCTAGGAATTCAACCGAGGATAATTCTGTTGAGATTTAAGAACTCGTCCACACTTCGACGGAGGAAAATTGTCGACATTTAGAACCTTATCTGTAATTCATCCGAGGATAATTCAGTTGAGATTTAAGAACCGGTCAACACTTCGAATGAGGGAAACATCTTTATCGAGATCTAGGAACTGTCTGTAATTCAATCGAGGATAATTCTGTTAAGATTTAAGAACTCTTCCACACTTCGACGGAGGAAAATTGTCGAGATTTAGAACCTTATCTGTAACTCAACCGAGGATAATTCAGTTGAGATTTAAGAACCGGTCAGTACTTCGACTGAGGGAAACATCTTCATCGAGATCTAGGAACCGTCTGTAATTCAACCGAGGATAATTCTGTTGAGATTTAAGAACTCGTCCACACTACGAAGGAGGAAAATTGTCGAGATTTAGGACCTTATCTATAATTCAACAGAGGATAATTCTGTTGAGATTTAAGAACTGGTAAGCACTTCGACTGAGGGAAACATCTTCATCGAGATCTAGGAACTGTCTATAATTCAACCGAGGATAATTCTGTTGAGATTTAAAAACTCGTCCACACTTCGACGGAGGAAAATTGTCGAGATCTAGAACCTTATCTGTAATTCAACCGAGGATAATTCAATTGAGATTTAAGAACCGTTCAACACTTCGAATGAGGGAAACATCTTCATTGAGATCTAGGAACTGTCTGTAATTCAGCTGAGGATAATTCTGTGGAGATTTAAAAACTCGTCCACACTTCGACGGAGGAAAATTGTTGAGATTTAGAACCTTATCTGTAATTCAACCGAGGATAATTCAGTTGAGATTTAAGAACCGGTCAGTACTTCGACTGAGGGAAACATCTTCATCGAGATCTAGGAACCGTCTGTAATTTAACCAAGGGTAATTCTGTTGAGATTTAAGAACTCGTCCACACTTCGACGGAGGATAATTGTCGAGATTTAGAACCTTATCTATAATTCAACCGAGGATAATTCTGTTGAGATTTAAGAACCGGTCAGCACTTCGACTGAGGGAAAAATATTCATCGAGATCTAGGAACTGTCTGTAATTCAACCGAGGATAATTCTGTTGAGATTTAAGAACTCGTCCACACTTCGACGGAGGAAAATTGTCGACATTTAGAACCTTATCTGTAATTCATCCGAGGATAATTCAGTTGAGATTTAAGAACCGGTCAACACTTCGAATGAGGGAAACATCTTCATCGAGATCTAGGAACTGTCTGTAATTCAACCGAGGATAATTCTGTTGAGATTTAAGAACTCGTCCACACTTCGACGGAGGAAAATTGTCGAGATTTAGAACCTTATCTGTAATTTAACCGAGGATAATTCAGTTGAGATTTAAGAACCGGTCAGTACTTCGACTGAGGGAAACATCTTCATCGAGATCTAGGAACCGTCTGTAATTTAACCGAGGGTAATTCTGTTGAGATTTAAGAACTCGTCCACACTTCGAAGGAGGAAAATTGTCGAGATTTAGAACCTTATCTATAATTCAACTGAGGATAATTCTGTTGAGATTTAAGAACCGGTCAGCACTTCGACTGAGGGAAACATATTCATCGAGATCTAGGAACTGTCTGTAATTCAACCGAGGATAATTCTGTTGAGATTTAAGAACTCGTCCACACTTCGACGGAGGAAAATTGTCGACATTTAGAACCTTATCTGTAATTCATCCGAGGATAATTCAGTTGAGATTTAAGAACCGGTCAACACTTCGAATGAGGGAAACATCTTTATCGAGATCTAGGAACTGTCTGTAATTCAACCGAGGATAATTCTGTTAAGATTTAAGAACTCGTCCACACTTCGACGGAGGAAAAATGTCGAGATTTAGAACCTTATCTGTAATTCAACCGAGGATAATTCAGTTGAGATTTAAGAACCGGTCAGTACTTCGACTGAGGGAAACATCTTCATCGAGATCTAGGAACCGTCTGTAATTTAACCGAAGGTAATTCTGTTGAGATTTAAGAACTCGTCCACACTTCGACGGATGATAACTGTCGAGATTTAGAACCTTATCTATAATTCAACAGAGGATAATTCTGTTGAGATTTAAGAACCGGTCAGCACTTCGACTGAGGGAAACATATTCATCGAGATCTAGGAACTGTCTGTAATTCAACCGAGGATAATTCTGTTGAGATTTAAGAACTCGTCCACACTTCGACGGAGGATAATTGTCGACATTTAGAACCTTATCTGTAATTCATCCGAGGATAATTCAGTTGAGATTTGAGAACCGGTCCACACTTCGAATGAGGGAAACATCTTCATCGAGATCTAGGAACTGTCTGTAATTCAACCGAGGATAATTCTGTTGAGACTTAAGAACTCGTCCACACTTCGACGGAGGAAAATTGTCGAGATTTAGAACCTTATCTGTAATTCAACCGAGGATAATTCAGTTGAGATTTAAGAACCGGTTAGTACTTCGACTGAGGGAAACATCTTCATCGAGATTTAAGAAACGTCTGTAATTCAACTGAGGTTAATTCTGTTGAGATTTAAGAAATCGTCCAAACTTCGCGGAGGAAAATTGTCGAGATTTAGAACCTTATCTATAATTCAACCGAGGATAATTCTGTTGAGATTTAAGATCTGGTCAGCACTTCGACTGAGGGAAACAAATTCATCGAGATCTAGGAACTGTCTGTAATTCAACCGAGGATAATTCTGTTGAGATTTAAAAACTCGTCCACACTTCGACGGAGGAAAATTGTCGAGATTTAGAACCTTATCTGTAATTCCACCGAGGATAATTCAGTTGAGATTTAAGAACCGGTCAACACTTCGAATGAGGGAAACATCTTCATCGAGATCTAGGAACTGTCTGTAATTCCGCCGAGGATAATTCTGTTGAGATTTAAAATCTCGTCCACACTTCGACGGAGGAAAATTATTGAGATTTAGAACCTTATCTGTAATTCAACCGAGGATAATTCAGTTGAGATTTAAGAACCGGTCAGTACTTCGACTGAGGGAAACATCTTCATCGAGATCTAGGAACCGTCTGTAATTTAATCGAGGGTAATTCTGTTGAGATTTAAGAACTCGTCCACACTTCGACGGAGGATAACTGTCGATATTTAGAACCTTATCTATAATTCAACCGAGGATAATTCTGTTGAGATTTAAGAACCGGTCAGCACTTCAACTGAGGGAAACATATTCATCGAGATCTAGGAACTGTCTGTAATTCAAAAGAGGATAATTCTGTTGATATTTAAGAACTCGTCCACACTTCGACGGAGGAAAATTGTCGACATTTAGAACCTTATCTGTAATTTATCCGAGGATAATTCAGTTGAGATTTAAGAACCGGTCAACACTTCGAATGAGGGAAACATCTTCATCGAGATCTAGGAACTGTCTGTAATTCAACCGAGGATAATTCTGTTGAGATTTAAAAACTCGTCCACTCTTCGACGGAGGAAAATTGTTGAGATTTAGAACCTTATCTGTAATTCAACCGAGGATAATTCAGTTTCGATTTAAGAACCGGTCAGCACTTCGACTGAGGGAAACATATTCATCGAGATCTAGGAACTATCTGTAATTCAACCGAGGATAATTTTGTTGAGATTTAAAAACTCGTCCACACTTCGATGGAGGAAAATTGTCGAGATTTAGAACCTTATCTGTAATTCAACCGAGGATAATTAAGTTGAGATTTGAGAACCGGTCAACACTTCGACTGAGGGAAACATCTTCATCGAGATCTAGGAACTGTCTGTAATTCAACCGAGGATAATTCTGTTGAGATTTAAAAACTCGTCCACACTTCGACGGAGGAAAATTGTCGAGATTTAGAACCTTATCTGTAATTCACACGAGGATAATTCAGTTGAGATTTAAGAACCGGTCAGTAGTTCGACTGAGGGAAACATCTTCATCGAGATTTAAGAAACGTCTGTAATTCAACTGAGGATAATTCTGTTGAGATTTAAGAACTCGTCCAAACTTCGCGGAGGAAAATTGTCGAGATTTAGAACCTTATCTATAATTCAACCGAGGATAATTCTGTTGAGATTTAAGATCTGGTCAGCACTTCGACTGAGGGAAACAAAATCATCGAGATCTAGGAACTGTCTGTAATTCAACCGAGGATAATTCTGTTGAGATTTAAGAACTCGTCCACACTTCGATGGAGGAAAATTGTCGACATTTAGAACCTTATCTGTAATTCAACCGAGGATAATTCAGTTGAGATTTAAGAACCTGTGAACACTTCGACTGAGGGAAACATCTTCGTCGAGATCTAGGAACTGTCTGTAATTCAACCGAGGATAATTCTGTTGAGATTTAAAAGCTCGTCCACACTTCGACGGAGGAAAATTGTCGAGATTTAGAACCTTATCTGTAATTCAATCGAGGATAATTCAGTTGAGATTTAAGAACCGGTCAGTACTTCGACTGAGGGAAACATCTTCATCGATATCTAAGAACTGTCTGTAATTCAACCGAGGTTAATTCTGTTGAGATTTAAGAAATCGTCCACACTTCGACGGAGGATAATTGTCGAGATTTAGAACCTTATCTATAATTCAACTGAGGATAATTCTGTTGAGATTTAAGAACCGGTCAGCACTTCGACTGAGGGAAACATATTCATCGAGATCTAGGAACTGTCTGTAATTCAACCGAGGATAATTCTGTTGAGATTTAAGAACTCGTCCACACTTCGACGGAGGAAAATTGTCGACATTTAGAACCTTATCTGTAATTCAACCGAGGATAATTAAGTTGAGATTTAAGAACCGGTGAACACTTCGACTGAGGGAAACATCTTCATCGAGATCTAGGAACTGTCTGTAATTCAACCGAGGATAATTCTGTTGAGATTTAAAAACTCGTCCACACTTCGACGGAGGAAAATTGTCGAGATTTAGAACCTTATCTGTAATTCACACGAGGATAATTCAGTTGAGATTTAAGAACCGGTCAGTAGTTCGACTAAGGGAAACATCTTCATCGAGATCTAGGAACCGTCTGTAATTCAAGTGAGGATAATTCTGTTGAGATTTAAGAACTCGTCCACACTTCGACGGAGGATAATTGTCGAGATTTAGAACCTTATCTATAATTCAACCGAGGATAATTCTGTTGAGATTTAAGAACTGGTCGGCACTTCGACTGAGGGAAACATCTTCATCGAGATCTATGAACTATCTGTAATTCAACCGAGGATAATTCTGTTGAGATTTAAGAACTCGTCCACAATTCGACGGAGGAAAATTGTCGATATTTAGAACCTTATCTGTAATTCAACCGAGGATAATTCAGTTGAGATTTAAGAACCGGTGAACACTTCGACTGAGGGAAACATCTTCGTCGAGATCTAGGAACTGTCTGTAATTCAACCAAGGATAATTCTGTTGAGATTTAAGAACTCGTCCACACTTCGACGGAGGAAAATTGTCGAGATTTAGAACCTTATCTGTAATTCAACCGAGGATAATTCAGTTGAGATTTAAGAACCGGTCAGTACTTCGACTGAGGGAAACATCTTCATCGAGATCCAAGAACCGTCTGTAATTCAACCGAGGTTAATTCTGTTGAGATTTAAGAAGTCGTCCAAACTTCGCGGAGGAAAATTGTTGAGATTTAGAACCTAATCTATAATTCAACCGAGGATAATTCTGTTGAGATTTAAGATCTGGTCAGCACTTCGACTGAGGGAAACAAACTCATCGAGATCTAGGAATTCAACCGAGGATAATTCTGTTGAGATTTAAGAACTCGTCCACACTTCGACGGAGGAAAATTGTCGACATTTAGAACCTTATCTGTAATTCATTCGAGGATAATTCAGTTGAGATTTAAGAACCGGTCAACACTTCGAATGAGGGAAACATCTTTATCGAGATCTAGGAACTGTCTGTAATTCAACCGAGGATAATTCTGTTAAGATTTAAGAACTCGTCCACACTTCGACGGAGGAAAATTGTCGAGATTTAGAACCTTATCTGTAATTCAACCGAGGATAATTCAGTTGAGATTTAAGAACCGGTCAGTACTTCGACTGAGGGAAACATCTTCATCGAGATCTAGGAACCGTCTGTAATTCAACCGAGGATAATTCTGTTGAGATTTAAGAACTCGTCCACACTACGAAGGAGGAAAATTGTCGAGATTTAGAACCTTATCTATAATTCAACAGAGGATAATTCTGTTGAGATTTAAGAACTGGTAAGCACTTCGACTGAGGGAAACATCTTCATCGAGATCTAGGAACTGTCTATAATTCAACCGAGGATAATTCTGTTGAGATTTAAAAACTCGTCCACACTTCGACGGAGGAAAATTGTCGAGATCTAGAACCTTATCTGTAATTCAACCGAGGATAATTCAATTGAGATTTAAGAACCGTTCAACACTTCGAATGAGGGAAACATCTTCATTGAGATCTAGGAACTGTCTGTAATTCAGCTGAGGATAATTCTGTGGAGATTTAAAAACTCGTCCACACTTCGACGGAGGAAAATTGTTGAGATTTAGAACCTTATCTGTAATTCAACCGAGGATAATTCAGTTGAGATTTAAGAACCGGTCAGTACTTCGACTGAGGGAAACATCTTCATCGAGATCTAGGAACCGTCTGTAATTTAACCGAGGGTAATTCTGTTGAGATTTAAGAACTCGTCCACACTTCGACGGAGGATAATTGTCGAGATTTAGAACCTTATCTATAATTCAACCGAGGATAATTCTGTTGAGATTTAAGAACCGGTCAGCACTTCGACTGAGGGAAACATATTCATCGAGATCTAGGAACTGTATGTAATTCAACCGAGGATAATTCTGTTGAGATTTAAGAACTCGTCCACACTTCGACGGAGGAAAATTGTCGACATTTAGAACCTTATCTGTAATTCATCCGAGGATAATTCAGTTGAGATTTAAGAACCGGTCAACACTTCGAATGAGGGAAACATCTTCATCGAGATCTAGGAACTGTCTGTAATTCAACCGAGGATAATTCTGTTGAGATTTAAGAACTCATCCACACTTCGACGGAGGAAAATTGTCGAGATTTAGAACCTTATCTGTAATTTAACCGAGGATAATTCAGTTTAGATTTAAGAACCGGTCAGTACTTCGACTGAGGGAAACATCTTCATCGAGATCTAGGAACCGTCTGTAATTTAACCGAAGGTAATTCTGTTGAGATTTAAGAACTCGTCCACACTTCGAAGGAGGAAAATTGTCGAGATTTAGAACCTTATCTATAATTCAACTGAGGATAATTCTGTTGAGATTTAAGAACCGGTCAGCACTTCGACTGAGGGAAACATATTCATCGAGATCTAGGAACTTTCTGTAATTCAACCGAGGATAATTCTGTTGAGATTTAAGAACTCGTCCACACTTCGACGGAGGAAAATTGTCGACATTTAGAACCTTATCTGTAATTCATCCGAGGATAATTCAGTTGAGATTTAAGAACCGGTCAACACTTCGAATGAGGGAAACATCTTTATCGAGATCTAGGAACTGTCTGTAATTCAACCGAGGATAATTCTGTTAAGATTTAAGAACTCGTCCACACTTCGACGGAGGAAAATTGTCGAGATTTAGAACCTTATCTGTAATTCAACCGAGGATAATTCAGTTGAGATTTAAGAACCGGTCAGTACTTCGACTGAGGGAAACATCTTCATCGAGATCTAGGAACCGTCTGTAATTAAACCGAAGGTAATTCTGTTGAGATTTAAGAACTCGTCCACACTTCGACGGATGATAACTGTCGAGATTTAGAACCTTATCTATAATTCAACAGAGGATAATTCTGTTGAGATTTAAGAACCGGTCAGCACTTCGACTGAATGAAACATATTCATCGAGATCTAGGAACTGTCTGTAATTCAACCGAGGATAATTCTGTTGAGATTTAAGAACTCGTCCACACTTCGACGGAGGATAATTGTCGACATTTAGAACCTTATCTGTAATTCATCCGAGGATAATTCAGTTGAGATTTGAGAACCGGTCCACACTTCGAATGAGGGAAACATCTTCATCGAGATCTAGGAACTGTCTGTAATTCAACCTAGGATAATTCTGTTGAGACTTAAGAACTCGTCCACACTTCGACGGAGGAAAATTGTCGAGATTTAGAACCTTATCTGTAATTCAACCGAGGATAATTCAGTTGAGATTTAAGAACCGGTTAGTACTTCGACTGAGGGAAACATCTTCATCGAGATTTAAGAAACGTCTGTAATTCAACTGAGGTTAATTCTGTTGAGATTTAAGAAATCGTCCAAACTTCGCGGAGGAAAATTGTCGAGATTTAGAACCTTATCTATAATTCAACCGAGGATAATTCTGTTGAGATTTAAGATCTGGTCAGCACTTCGACTGAGGGAAACAAATTCATCGAGATCTAGGAACTGTCTGTAATTCAACCGAGGATAATTCTGTTGAGATTTAAAAACTCGTCCACACTTCGACGGAGGAAAATTGTCGAGATTTAGAACCTTATCTGTAATTCCACCGAGGATAATTCAGTTGAGATTTAAGAACCGGTCAACACTTCGAATGAGGGAAACATCTTCATCGAGATCTAGGAACTGTCTATAATTCAACCGAGGATAATTCTGTTGAGATTTAAAAACTCGTCCACACTTCGACGGAGGAAAATTGTCGAGATCTAGAACCTTATCTGTAATTCAACCGAGGATAATTCAATTGAGATTTAAGAACCGTTCAACACTTCGAATGAGGGAAACATCTTCATTGAGATCTAGGAACTGTCTGTAATTCAGCTGAGGATAATTCTGTGGAGATTTAAAAACTCGTCCACACTTCGACGAAGGAAAATTGTTGAGATTTAGAACCTTATCTGTAATTCAACCGAGGATAATTCAGTTGAGATTTAAGAACCGGTCAGTACTTCGACTGAGGGAAACATCTTCATCGAGATCTAGTAACCGTCTGTAATTTAGCCGAGGGTAATTCTGTTGAGATTTAAGAACTCGTCCACACTTCGACGGAGGATAATTGTCGAGATTTAGAACCTTATCTATAATTCAACCGAGGATAATTCTGTTGAGATTGAAGAAACGGTCAGCACTTCGACTGAGGGAAACATATTCATCGAGATCTAGGAACTGTCTATAATTCAACCGAGGATAATTCTGTTGAGATTTAAGAACTCGTCCACACTTCGACGGAGGAAAATTGTCGACATTTAGAACCTTATCTGTAATTCATCCGAGGATAATTCAGTTGAGATTTAAGAACCGGTCAACACTTCGAATGAGGGAAACATCTTCATCGAGATCTAGGAACTGTCTGTAATTCAACCGAGGATAATTCTGTTGAGATTTAAGAACTCGTCCACACTTCGACGTAGGAAAATTGTCGAGATTTAGAACCTTATCTGTAATTCAACCGAGGATAATTCAATTGAGATTTAAGAACCGGTCAGTACTTCGACTGAGGGAAATATCTTCATCGAGATCTAGGTACCGTCTGTAATTCAACCGAGGATAATTCTGTTGAGATTTAAGAACTCGTCCTTACTTCGAAGGAGGAAAATTGTCGAGATTTAGAACCTTATCTATAATTCAACCGAGGATAATTCTGTTGAGATTTAAGAACTGGTAAGCACTTCGACTGAGGGAAACATCTTCGTCGAGATATAGGAACTGTCTGTAATTCAACCGAGGATAATTTTGTTGAGATTTAAAAACTCATCCACACTTCGATGGAGGAAAATTGTCGAGATTTAGAACCTTATCTGTAATTCAACCGAGGATAATTAAGTTGAGATTTAAGAACCAGTGAACACTTCGACTGAGGGAAACATCTTCATCGAGATCTAGGAACTGTCTGTAATTCAACCGAGGATAATTCTGTTGAGATTTAAAAACTCGTCCACACTTCGACGGAGGAAAATTGTCGAGATTTAGAACCTTATCTGTAATTCACACGAGGATAATTCAGTTGAGATTTAAGAACCGGTCAGTAGTTCGACTAAGGGAAACATCTTCATCGAGATCTAGGAACCGTCTGTAATTCAACTGAGGATAATTCTGTTGAGATTTAAGAACTCGTCCACACTTCGACGGAGGATAATTGTCGAGATTTAGAACCTTATCTATAATTCAACCGAGGATAATTCTGTTGAGATTTAAGAACTGGTCGGCACTTCGACTGAGGGAAATATCTTCATCGAGATCTATGAACTATCTGTAATTCAACCGAGGATAATTCTGTTGAGATTTAAGAACTCGTCCACACTTCGACGGAGGAAAATTGTCGACATTTAGAACCTTATCTGTAATTCAACCGAGGATAATTCAGTTGAGATTTAAGAACCGGTGAACACTTCGACTGAGGGAAACATCTTCGTCGAGATCTAGTAACTGTCTGTAATTCAACCGAGGATAATTCTGTTGAGATTTAAAAGCTCGTCCACACTTCGACGGAGGAAAATTGTCGAGATTTAGAACCATATCTGTAATTCAACCGAGGATAATTCAGTTGAGATTTAAGAACCGGTCAGTACTTCGACTGAGGGAAACATCTTCATCGATATCTAAGAACTGTCTGTAATTCAACCGAGGTTAATTCTGTTGAGATTTAAGAAATCGTCCACACTTCGACGACGGAAAATTGTCGAGATTTAGAACCTTATCTATAATTCAACCGAGGATAATTCTGTTGAGATTTAAGATCTGGTCAGCACTTCGACTGAGGGAAACATCTTCATCGAGATCTAGAAACTGTCTATAATTCAACCGAGGATAATTCTGTTGAGATTTAAAAACTCGTCCACACTTCGACGGAGGAAAATTGTCGAGATTTAGAACCTTATCTGTAATTCAACCGAGGATAATTCAGTTGAGATTTAAGAACCATTAAACACTTCGAATGAGGGAAACATCTTCATCGAGATCTAGGAACTGTCTGTAATTCAACCGAGGATAATTCTGTTGAGATTTAAGAACTCGTCCACACTTCGACGGAGGAAAATTGTCGAGATTTAGAACCTTATCTGTAATTCAACCGAGGATAATTCAATTGAGATTTAAGAACCGGTCAGTACTTCGACTGAGGGATATATCTTCATCGAGATCTAGGAACCATCTGTAATTCAACCGAGGATAATTCTGTTGAGATTTAAGAACTCGTCCACACTTCGAAGGAGGAGAATTGTCGAGATTTAGAACCTTATCTATAATTCAACCAAGGATAATTCTGTTGAGATTTAAGAACTGGTAGGCACTTCGACTGAGGGAAACATCTTCATCGAGATCTAGGAACTGTCTGTAATTCAACCGAGGATAATTTTGTTGAGATTTAAAAACTCGTCCACACTTCGATGGAGGAAAATTGTCGAGATTTAGAACCTTATCTGTAATTCAACCGAGGATAATTAAGTTGAGATTTAAGAACCGGTCAACACTTTGACTGAGGGAAACATCTTCATCGAGATCTAGGAACTGTCTGTAATTCAACCGAGGATAATTCTGTTGACATTTAAAAACTCGTCCACACTTCGACGGAGGAAAATTGTCGAGATTTAGAACCTTATCTGTAATTCAACCGAGGATAATTCAGTTGAGATTTAAGAACCGGTCAGTACTTCGACTGAGGGAAACATCTTCATCGAGATCTAGGAACCGTCTGTAATTCAACTGAGTATAATTCTGTTGAGATTTTAGAACTCGTCCACACTTCGACGGAGGAAAATTATCGACATTTAGAACCTTATCTGTAATTCAACCGAGGATAATTCAGTTGAGATTTAAGAACCGGTCAGTACTTCGACTGAGGGAAACATCTTCATCGTGATCTAGGAACCGTCTGTAATTTAACCGAGGATAATTCTGTTGAGATTTAAGAACTCGTCCACACTTCGACGGAGGATAATTGTCGAGATTTAGAACCTTATCTATAATTTAACCGAGGATAATTCTGTTGAGATTTAAGAACCGGTCAGCACTTCGACTGAGGGAAACATCTTCATCGAAATCTAGGAACTGTCTGTAATTCAACCGAGGATAATTCTGTTGAGATTTAAGAACTCGTCCACACTTCGACGGAGGAAAATTGTCGAGATTTAGAACCTTATCTGTAATTCAACCGAGGATAATTCAGTTGAGATTTAAGAACCGGTCAACACTTCGACTGAGGGAAACATCTTCGTCGAGATCTAGGAACTGTCTGTAATTCAACTGAGGATAATTTTGTTGAGATTTAAAAACTCGTCCACACTTCGACGGAGGAAAATTGTCGAGATTTAGAACCTTATCTGTAATTCAACCGAGGATAATTCAGTTGAGATTTAAGAACCGGTCAGTACTTCAACTTAGGGAAACATCTTCATCGAGATCTAAGAACCGTCTGTAATTCAACCGAGGTTAATTCTGTTGAGATTTAAGAAATCATCCACACTTTGATGGAGGAAAATTGTCGAGATTTAGAACCTTATCTATAATTAAACCGAGGATAATTTTGTTGAGATTTAAGATCTGGTCAGCACTTCGACTGAGGGAAACATCTTCATCGAGATCTAGGAACTGTCTGTAATTCAACTGAGGATAATTCTGTTGAGATTTAAAAACTCGTCCACACTTCGACGGAGGAAAATTGTCGAGATTTAGAACCTTATCTGTAATTCAACCGAGGATAATTCAGTTGAGATTTAAGAACCGGTTAGTACTTCGACTGAGGGAAACATCTTTATCGAGATCTAGGAACCGTCTGTAATTCAACCGAGGATAATTCTGTTGAGATTTAAGAACTCATGCACACTTCGAAGGAGGAGAATTGTCGAGATTTAGAACCTTATCTATAATTCAACCAAGGATAATTATGTTGAGATTTAAGAACTGGTAGGCACTTCGACTGAGGGAAACATCTTCATCGAGATCTAGGAACTGTCTGTAATTCAACCGAGGATAATTTTGTTGAGATTTAAAAACTCGTCCACACTTCGATGGAGGAAAATTGTCGAGATTTAGAACCTTATCTATAATTCAACCGAGGATAATTAAGTTGAGATTTAAGAACCGGTCAACACTTTGACTGAGGGAAACATCTTCATCGAGATCTAGGAACTGTCTGTAATTCAACCGAGGATAATTCTGTTGAGATTTAAAAACTCGTCCACACTTCGACGGAGGAAAATTGTCGAGATTTAGAACCTTATCTGTAATTCAACCGAGGATAATTCAGTTGAGATTTAAGAACCGGTCAGTACTTCGACTGAGGGAAACATCTTCATCGAGATCTAGGAACCGTCTGTAATTCAACTGAGGATAATTCTGTTGAGATTTTAGAACTCGTCCACACTTCGACGGAGGAAAATTGTCGACATTTAGAACCTTATCTGTAATTCAACCGAGGATAATTCAGTTGAGATTTAAGAACCGGTCAGTACTTCGACTGAGGGAAACATCTTCATCGAGATCTAAGAACCGTCTGTAATTCAACCGAGGTTAATTCTGTTGAGATTTAAGAAATCGTCCACACTTTGATGGAGGAAAATTGTCGAGATTTAGAACCTTATCTATAATTCAACCGAGGATAATTCTGTTGAGATTTAAGATCTGGTCAGCACTTCGACTGAGGGAAACATCTTCATCGAGATCTAGGAACTGTCTGTAATTCAACCGAGGATAATTCTGTTGAGATTTAAAAACTCGTCCACACTTCGACGGAGGAAAATTGTCGAGATTTAGAACCTTATCTGTAATTCAACCGAGGATAATTCAGTTGAGATTTAAGAACCGGTTAGTACTTCGACTGAGGGAAACATCTTTATCGAGATCTAGGAACCGTCTGTAATTCAACCGAGGATAATTCTGTTGAGATTTAAGAACTCATCCACACTTCGAAGGAGGAGAATTGTCGAGATTTAGAACCTTATCTATAATTCAACCAAGGATAATTCTGTTGAGATTTAAGAACTGGTAGGCACTTCGACTGAGGGAAACATCTTCATCGAGATCTAGGAACTGTCTGTAATTAAACCGAGGATAATTTTGTTGAGATTTAAAAACTCGTCCACACTTCGATGGAGGAAAATTGTCGAGATTTAGAACCTTATCTGTAATTCAACCGAGGATAATTAAGTTGAAATTTAAGAACCGGTCAACACTTTGACTGAGGGAAACATCTTCATCGAGATCTAGGAACTGTCTGTAATTCAACCGAGGATAATTCTGTTGAGATTTAAAAACTCGTCCACACTTCGACAGAGGAAAATTGTCGAGATTTAGAACCTTATCTGTAATTCAACCGAGGATAATTCAGTTGAGATTTAAGAACCGGTCAGTACTTCGACTGAGGGAAACATCTTCATCGAGATCTAGGAACCGTCTGTAATTCAACTGAGGATAATTCTGTTGAGATTTTAGAACTCGTCCACACTTCGACTGAGGGAAACATATTCATCGTGATCTAGGAACCGTCTGTAATTTAACCGAGGATAATTCTTATGAGATTTAAGAACTCGTCCACACTTCGACGGAGGATAATTGTCGAGATTTAGAACCTTATCTATAATTCAACCGAGGATAATTTTGTTGAGATTTAAGAACCGGTCGGCACTTCGACTGAGGGAAACATCTTCATCGAGATCTAGGAACTGTCTGTAATTCAACCGAGGATAATTCTGTTGAGATTTAAGAACTCGTCCACACTTCGACGGAGGAAAATTGTCGAGATTTAGAACCTTATCTGTAATTCAACCGAGGATAATTCAGTTGAGATTTAAGAACCGGTCAACACTTCGAATGAGGGAAACATCTTCGTCGAGATCTAGGAACTGTCTGTAATTCAACTAAGGATAATTCTATTGAGATTTAAAAACTCGTCCACACTTCGACGGAGGAAAATTGTCGAGATTTAGAACCTTATCTGTAATTCAACCGAGGATAATTCAGTTGAGATTTAAGAACCGGTCAGTACTTCGACTGAGGGAAACATCTTCATCGAGATCTAAGAACCGTCTGTAATTCAACCGAGGTTAATTATGTTGTGATTTAAGAAATCGTCCACACTTCGATGGAGGAAAATTGTAGAGATTTAGAACCTTATCTATAATTCAACCGAGGATAATTCTGTTGAGATTTAAGATCTGGTCAGCACTTCGACTGAGGGAAACATCTTCATCGAGATCTAGGAACTGTCTGTAATTCAACCGAGGATAATTCTGTTGAAATTTAAAAACTCATCCACACTTCGACGGAGGAAAATTGTCGAGATTTAGAACCTTATCTGTAATTCAACCGAGGATAATTCAGTTGAGATTTAAGAACCGGTTAGTACTTCGACTGAGGGAAACATCTTTATCGAGATCTAGGAACCGTCTGTAATTCAACTGAGGATAATTCTGTTTAGATTTTAGAACTCGTCCACACTTCGACGGAGGAAAATTGTCGACATTTAGAACCTTATCTGTAATTCAACCGAAGATAATTCAATTGAGATTTAAGAACCGGTCAGCACTTCGACTGAGGGAAACATCTTCATCGAGATCTAGGAATTGTCTGCAATTCAACCGAGGATAATTCTGTTGAGATTTAAGAACTCGTCCACACTTCGGCGGAGGAAAATTGTCGAGATTTAGAACCTTATCTGTAATTCAACCGAGGATAATTCAGTTGAGATTTAAGAACCGGTCAACACTTCGACTGAGGGGAACATCTTCGTCGAGATCTAGGAACTGTCTATAATTCAACCGAGGATAATTCTGTTGAGATTTAAGATCTGGTCAGCACTTCGACTGAGGGAAACATCTTCATCGAGATCTAGAAACTGTCTATAATTCAACCGAGGATAATTCTGTTGAGATTTAAAAACTCGTCCACACTTCGACGGAGGAAAATTGTCGAGATTTAGAACCTTATCTGTAATTCAACCGAGGATAATTCAGTTGAGATTTAAGAACCATTAAACACTTCGAATGAGGGAAACATCTTCATCGTGATCTAGGAACCGTCTGTAATTTAACCGAGGATAATTCTGTTGAGATTTAAGAACTCGTCCACACTTCGACGGAGGATAATTGTCGAGATTTAGAACCTTATCTATAATTTAACCGAGGATAATTCTGTTGAGATTTAAGAACCGGTCAGCACTTCGACTGAGGGAAACATCTTCATCGAAATCTAGGAACTGTCTGTAATTCAACCGAGGATAATTCTGTTGAGATTTAAGAACTCGTCCACACTTCGACGGAGGAAAATTGTCGAGATTTAGAACCTTATCTGTAATTCAACCGAGGATAATTCAGTTGAGATTTAAGAACCGGTCAACACTTCGACTGAGGGAAACATCTTCGTCGAGATCTAGGAACTGTCTGTAATTCAACTGAGGATAATTTTGTTGAGATTTAAAAACTCGTCCACACTTCGACGGAGGAAAATTGTCGAGATTTAGAACCTTATCTGTAATTCAACCGAGGATAATTCAGTTGAGATTTAAGAACCGGTCAGTACTTCAACTTAGGGAAACATCTTCATCGAGATCTAAGAACCGTCTGTAATTCAACCGAGGTTAATTCTGTTGAGATTTAAGAAATCATCCACACTTTGATGGAGGAAAATTGTCGAGATTTAGAACCTTATCTATAATTAAACCGAGGATAATTTTGTTGAGATTTAAGATCTGGTCAGCACTTCGACTGAGGGAAACATCTTCATCGAGATCTAGGAACTGTCTGTAATTCAACTGAGGATAATTCTGTTGAGATTTAAAAAACTCGTCCACACTTCGACGGAGGAAAATTGTCGAGATTTAGAACCTTATCTGTAATTCAACCGAGGATAATTCAGTTGAGATTTAAGAACCGGTTAGTACTTCGACTGAGGGAAACATCTTTATCGAGATCTAGGAACCGTCTGTAATTCAACCGAGGATAATTCTGTTGAGATTTAAGAACTCATGCACACTTCGAAGGAGGAGAATTGTCGAGATTTAGAACCTTATCTATAATTCAACCAAGGATAATTCTGTTGAGATTTAAGAACTGGTAGGCACTTCGACTGAGGGAAACATCTTCATCGAGATCTAGGAACTGTCTGTAATTCAACCGAGGATAATTTTGTTGAGATTTAAAAACTCGTCCACACTTCGATGGAGGAAAATTGTCGAGATTTAGAACCTTATCTGTAATTCAACCGAGGATAATTAAGTTGAGATTTAAGAACCGGTCAACACTTTGACTGAGGGAAACATCTTCATCGAGATCTAGGAACTGTCTGTAATTCAACCGAGGATAATTCTGTTGAGATTTAAAAACTCGTCCACACTTCGACGGAGGAAAATTGTCGAGATTTAGAACCTTATCTGTAATTCAACCGAGGATAATTCAGTTGAGATTTAAGAACCGGTCAACACTTCGAATGAGGGAAACATCTTCGTCGAGATCTAGGAACTGTCTGTAATTCAACTAAGGATAATTCTATTGAGATTTAAAAACTCGTCCACACTTCGACGGAGGAAAATTGTCGAGATTTAGAACCTTATCTGTAATTCAACCGAGGATAATTCAGTTGAGATTTAAGAACCGGTCAGTACTTCGACTGAGGGAAACATCTTCATCGAGATCTAAGAACTGTCTGTAATTCAACCGAGGTTAATTATGTTGTGATTTAAGAAATCGTCCACACTTCGATGGAGGAAAATTGTAGAGATTTAGAACCTTATCTATAATTCAACCGAGGATAATTCTGTTGAGATTTAAGATCTGGTCAGCACTTCGACTGAGGGAAACATCTTCATCGAGATCTAGGAACTGTCTGTAATTCAACCGAGGATAATTCTGTTGAAATTTAAAAACTCATCCACACTTCGACGGAGGAAAATTGTCGAGATTTAGAACCTTATCTGTAATTCAACCGAGGATAATTCAGTTGAGATTTAAGAACCGGTTAGTACTTCGACTGAGGGAAACATCTTTATCGAGATCTAGGAACCGTCTGTAATTCAACTGAGGATAATTCTGTTTAGATTTTAGAACTCGTCCACACTTCGACGGAGGAAAATTGTCGACATTTAGAACCTTATCTGTAATTCAACCGAAGATAATTCAATTGAGATTTAAGAACCGGTCAGCACTTCGACTGAGGGAAACATCTTCATCGAGATCTAGGAATTGTCTGCAATTCAACCGAGGATAATTCTGTTGAGATTTAAGAACTCGTCCACACTTCGGCGGAGGAAAATTGTCGAGATTTAGAACCTTATCTGTAATTCAACCGAGGATAATTCAGTTGAGATTTAAGAACCGGTCAACACTTCGACTGAGGGGAACATCTTCGTCGAGATCTAGGAACTGTCTATAATTCAACCGAGGATAATTCTGTTGAGATTTAAGATCTGGTCAGCACTTCGACTGAGGGAAACATCTTCATCGAGATCTAGAAACTGTCTATAATTCAACCGAGGATAATTCTGTTGAGATTTAAAAACTCGTCCACACTTCGACGGAGGAAAATTGTCGAGATTTAGAACCTTATCTGTAATTCAACCGAGGATAATTCAGTTGAGATTTAAGAACCATTAAACACTTCGAATGAGGGAAACATCTTCATCGAGATCTAGGAACTGTCTGTAATTCAACCGAGGATAATTCTGTTGAGATTTAAGAACTCGTCCACACTTCGACGGAGGAAAATTGTCGAGATTTAGAACCTTATCTGTAATTCAACCGAGGATAATTCAATTGAGATTTAAGAACCGGTCAGTACTTCGACTGAGGGATATATCTTCATCGAGATCTAGGAACCATCTGTAATTCAACCGAGGATAATTCTGTTGAGATTTAAGAACTCGTCCACACTTCGAAGGAGGAGAATTGTCGAGATTTAGAACCTTATCTATAATTCAACCAAGGATAATTCTGTTGAGATTTAAGAACTGGTAGGCACTTCGACTGAGGGAAACATCTTCATCGAGATCTAGGAACTGTCTGTAATTCAACCGAGGATAATTTTGTTGAGATTTAAAAACTCGTCCACACTTCGATGGAGGAAAATTGTCGAGATTTAGAACCTTATCTGTAATTCAACCGAGGATAATTAAGTTGAGATTTAAGAACCGGTCAACACTTTGACTGAGGGAAACATCTTCATCGAGATCTAGGAACTGTCTGTAATTCAACCGAGGATAATTCTGTTGAGATTTAAAAACTCGTCCACACTTCGACGGAGGAAAATTGTCGAGATTTAGAACCTTATCTGTAATTCAACCGAGGATAATTCAGTTGAGATTTAAGAACCGGTCAGTACTTCGACTGAGGGAAACATCTTCATCGAGATCTAGGAACCGTCTGTAATTCAACTGAGTATAATTCTGTTGAGATTTTAGAACTCGTCCACACTTCGACGGAGGAAAATTATCGACATTTAGAACCTTATCTGTAATTCAACCGAGGATAATTCAGTTGAGATTTAAGAACCGGTCAGTACTTCGACTGAGGGAAACATCTTCATCGTGATCTAGGAACCGTCTGTAATTTAACCGAGGATAATTCTGTTGAGATTTAAGAACTCGTCCACACTTCGACGGAGGATAATTGTCGAGATTTAGAACCTTATCTATAATTTAACCGAGGATAATTCTGTTGAGATTTAAGAACCGGTCAGCACTTCGACTGAGGGAAACATCTTCATCGAAATCTAGGAACCGTCTGTAATTCAACCGAGGATAATTCTGTTGAGATTTAAGAACTCGTCCACACTTCGACGGAGGAAAATTGTCGAGATTTAGAACCTTATCTGTAATTCAACCGAGGATAATTCAGTTGAGATTTAAGAACCAGTCAACACTTCGACTGAGGGAAACATCTTCGTCGAGATCTAGGAACTGTCTGTAATTCAACTGAGGATAATTTTGTTGAGATTTAAAAACTCGTCCACACTTCGACGGAGGAAAATTGTCGAGATTTAGAACCTTATCTGTAATTCAACCGAGGATAATTCAGTTGAGATTTAAGAACCGGTCAGTACTTCAACTTAGGGAAACATCTTCATCGAGATCTAAGAACCGTCTGTAATTCAACCGAGGTTAATTCTGTTGAGATTTAAGAAATCATCCACACTTTGATGGAGGAAAATTGTCGAGATTTAGAACCTTATCTATAATTAAACCGAGGATAATTTTGTTGAGATTTAAGATCTGGTCAGCACTTCGACTGAGGGAAACATCTTCATCGAGATCTAGGAACTGTCTGTAATTCAACTGAGGATAATTCTGTTGAGATTTAAAAAACTCGTCCACACTTCGACGGAGGAAAATTGTCGAGATTTAGAACCTTATCTGTAATTCAACCGAGGATAATTCAGTTGAGATTTAAGAACCGGTTAGTACTTCGACTGAGGGAAACATCTTTATCGAGATCTAGGAACCGTCTGTAATTCAACCGAGGATAATTCTGTTGAGATTTAAGAACTCATGCACACTTCGAAGGAGGAGAATTGTCGAGATTTAGAACCTTATCTATAATTCAACCAAGGATAATTCTGTTGAGATTTAAGAACTGGTAGGCACTTCGACTGAGGGAAACATCTTCATCGAGATCTAGGAACTGTCTGTAATTCAACCGAGGATAATTTTGTTGAGATTTAAAAACTCGTCCACACTTCGATGGAGGAAAATTGTCGAGATTTAGAACCTTATCTGTAATTCAACCGAGGATAATTAAGTTGAGATTTAAGAACCGGTCAACACTTTGACTGAGGGAAACATCTTCATCGAGATCTAGGAACTGTCTGTAATTCAACTGAGGATAATTCTGTTGAGATTTAAAAACTCGTCCACACTTCGACGGAGGAAAATTGTCGAGATTTAGAACCTTATCTGTAATTCAACCGAGGATAATTCAGTTGAGATTTAAGAACCGGTCAGTACTTCGACTGAGGGAAACATCTTCATCGAGATCTAGGAACCGTCTGTAATTCAACTGAGGATAATTCTGTTGAGATTTTAGAACTCGTCCACACTTCGACGGAGGAAAATTGTCGACATTTAGAACCTTATCTGTAATTCAACCGAGGATAATTCAGTTGAGATTTAAGAACCGGTCAGTACTTCGACTGAGGGAAACATCTTCATCGAGATCTAAGAACCGTCTGTAATTCAACCGAGGTTAATTCTGTTGAGATTTAAGAAATCGTCCACACTTTGATGGAGGAAAATTGTCGAGATTTAGAACCTTATCTATAATTCAACCGAGGATAATTCTGTTGAGATTTAAGATCTGGTCAGCACTTCGACTGAGGGAAACATCTTCATCGAGATCTAGGAACTGTCTGTAATTCAACCGAGGATAATTCTGTTGAGATTTAAAAACTCGTCCACACTTCGACGGAGGAAAATTGTCGAGATTTAGAACCTTATCTGTAATTCAACCGAGGATAATTCAGTTGAGATTTAAGAACCGGTTAGTACTTCGACTGAGGGAAACATCTTTATCGAGATCTAGGAACCGTCTGTAATTCAACCGAGGATAATTCTGTTGAGATTTAAGAACTCATCCACACTTCGAAGGAGGAGAATTGTCGAGATTTAGAACCTTATCTATAATTCAACCAAGGATAATTCTGTTGAGATTTAAGAACTGGTAGGCACTTCGACTGAGGGAAACATCTTCATCGAGATCTAGGAACTGTCTGTAATTAAACCGAGGATAATTTTGTTGAGATTTAAAAACTCGTCCACACTTCGATGGAGGAAAATTGTCGAGATTTAGAACCTTATCTGTAATTCAACCGAGGATAATTAAGTTGAGATTTAAGAACCGGTCAACACTTTGACTGAGGGAAACATCTTCATCGAGATCTAGGAACTGTCTGTAATTCAACCGAGGATAATTCTGTTGAGATTTAAAAACTCGTCCACACTTCGACAGAGGAAAATTGTCGAGATTTAGAACCTTATCTGTAATTCAACCGAGGATAATTCAGTTGAGATTTAAGAACCGGTCAGTACTTCGACTGAGGGAAACATCTTCATCGAGATCTAGGAACCGTCTGTAATTCAACTGAGGATAATTCTGTTGAGATTTTAGAACTCGTCCACACTTCGACTGAGGGAAACATATTCATCGTGATCTAGGAACCGTCTGTAATTTAACCGAGGATAATTCTTATGAGATTTAAGAACTCGTCCACACTTCGACGGAGGATAATTGTCGAGATTTAGAACCTTATCTATAATTCAACCGAGGATAATTTTGTTGAGATTTAAGAACCGGTCGGCACTTCGACTGAGGGAAACATCTTCATCGAGATCTAGGAACTGTCTGTAATTCAACCGAGGATAATTCTGTTGAGATTTAAGAACTCGTCCACACTTCGACGGAGGAAAATTGTCGAGATTTAGAACCTTATCTGTAATTCAACCGAGGATAATTCAGTTGAGATTTAAGAACCGGTCAACACTTCGAATGAGGGAAACATCTTCGTCGAGATCTAGGAACTGTCTGTAATTCAACTAAGGATAATTCTATTGAGATTTAAAAACTCGTCCACACTTCGACGGAGGAAAATTGTCGAGATTTAGAACCTTATCTGTAATTCAACCGAGGATAATTCAGTTGAGATTTAAGAACCGGTCAGTACTTCGACTGAGGGAAACATCTTCATCGAGATCTAAGAACCGTCTGTAATTCAACCGAGGTTAATTATGTTGTGATTTAAGAAATCGTCCACACTTCGATGGAGGAAAATTGTAGAGATTTAGAACCTTATCTATAATTCAACCGAGGATAATTCTGTTGAGATTTAAGATCTGGTCAGCACTTCGACTGAGGGAAACATCTTCATCGAGATCTAGGAACTGTCTGTAATTCAACCGAGGATAATTCTGTTGAAATTTAAAAACTCATCCACACTTCGACGGAGGAAAATTGTCGAGATTTAGAACCTTATCTGTAATTCAACCGAGGATAATTCAGTTGAGATTTAAGAACCGGTTAGTACTTCGACTGAGGGAAACATCTTTATCGAGATCTAGGAACCGTCTGTAATTCAACTGAGGATAATTCTGTTTAGATTTTAGAACTCGTCCACACTTCGACGGAGGAAAATTGTCGACATTTAGAACCTTATCTGTAATTCAACCGAAGATAATTCAATTGAGATTTAAGAACCGGTCAGCACTTCGACTGAGGGAAACATCTTCATCGAGATCTAGGAATTGTCTGCAATTCAACCGAGGATAATTCTGTTGAGATTTAAGAACTCGTCCACACTTCGGCGGATGAAAATTGTCGAGATTTAGAACCTTATCTGTAATTCAACCGAGGATAATTCAGTTGAGATTTAAGAACCGGTCAACACTTCGACTGAGGGGAACATCTTCGTCGAGATCTAGGAACTGTCTATAATTCAACCGAGGATAATTCTGTTGAGATTTAAAAACTCGTCCACATTTCGACGGAGGAAAATTGTCAAGATTTAGAACCTTATCTGTAATTCAACCGAGGATAATTCAGTTGAGATTTAAGAACCGGTCAGTACTTCGACTGAGGGAAACATCTTCATCGAGATCTAGGAACCGTCTGTAATTTAACCGAGGATAATTCTGTTGAGATTTAAGAACTCGTCCACACTTCGACGAATGATAATTGTCGAGATTTAGAACCTTATCTATAATTCAACCGAGGATAATTCTGTTGAGATTTAAGAACCGGTCGGCACTTCGACTGAGGGAAACATCTTCATCGAGATATAGGAACTGTCTGTAATTCAACCGAGGATAATTCTGTTGAGATTTAATAACTCGTCCACACTTCGACGGAGGAAAATTATCGAGATTTAGAACCTTATCTGTAATTCAACCGAGGATAATTCAGTTGAGATTTAAGAACCGGTCAACACTTCGACTGAGGGAAACATCTTCGTCGAGATCTAGGAACTGTCTGTTATTCAACTGAGGATAATTCTGTTGAGATTTAAAAACTCGTCCACACTTCGACGGAGGAAAATTGTCGAGATTTAGAACCTTATCTGTAATTCAACCGAGGATAATTCAGTTGAGATTTAAGAACCGGTCAGTACTTCGACTGAGGGAAACATCTTCATCGAGATCTAAGAACCGTCTGTAATTCAACCGAGGTTAATTCTGTTGAGATTTAAGAAATCGTCCAAACTTCGCGGAGGAAAGTTGTCGAGATTTAGAACCTTATCTATAATTCAACCGAGGATAATTCTGTTGAGATTTAAGATTTGGTCAGCACTTCGACTGAGGGAAACAAATTCATGGAGATCTAGGAACTGTCTATAATTCAACCGAGGATAATTCTGTTGAGATTTAAAAACTCGTCCACACTTCGACGGAGGAAAATTGTCGAGATTTAGAACCTTATCTGTAATTCAACCGAGGATAATTCAGTTGAGATTTAAGAACCGGTCAACACTTCGAATGAGGGAAACATCTTCATCGAGATCTAGGAACTGTTTGTAATTCAGCCGAGGATAATTCTGTTGAGATTTAAAAACTCGTCCACACTTCGACGAAGGAAAATTGTTGAGATTTAGAACCTTATCTGTAATTCAACCGAGGATAATTCAGTTGAGATTTAAGAACCGGTCAGTACTTCGACTGAGGGAAACATCTTCATCGAGATCTAGGAACCGTCTGTAATTTAATCGAAGGTAATTCTGTTGAGATTTAAGAACTCGTCCACACTTCGACGGATGATAACTGTCGAGATTTAGAACCTTATCTATAATTCAACAGAGGATAATTCTGTTGAGATTTAAGAACCGGTCAGCACTTCGACTGAGGGAAACATATTCATCGAGATCTAGGAACTGTCTGTAATTCAACCGAGGATAATTCTGTTGAGATTTAAGAACTCGTCCACACTTCGACGGAGGAAAATTGTCGACATTTAGAACCTTATCTGTAATTCATCCGAGGATAATTCAGTTGAGATTTGAGAACCGGTCAACACTTTAAATGAGGGAAACATCTTCATCGAGATCTAGGAACTGTCTGTAATTCAACCAAGGATAATTCTGTTGAGATTTAAGAACTCGTCCACACTTCGACGGAGGAAAATTGTCGAGATTTAGAACCTTATCTGTAATTCAACCGAGGATAATTCAGTTGAGATTTAAGAACCGGTTAGTACTTCGACTGAGGGAAACATCTTCATCGAGATCTAAGAAACGTCTGTAATTCAACTGAGGTTAATTCTGTTGAGATTTAAGAAATCGTCCAAACTTCGCGGAGGAAAATTGTCGAGATTTAGAACCTTATCTATAATTCAACCGAGGATAATTCTGTTGAGATTTAAGATCTGGTCAGCACTTCGAGTGAGGGAAACAAATTCATCGAGATCTAGGAACTGTCTGTAATTCAACCGAGGATAATTCTGTTGAGATTTAAAAACTCGTCCACACTTCGACGGAGGAAAATTGTCGAGATTTAGAACCTTATCTGTAATTCAACCGAGGATAATTCAGTTGAGATTTAAGAACCGGTCAGTACTTCGACTGAGGGAAACATCTTCATCGAGATCTAAGAACCGTCTGTAATTCAACCGAGGTTAATTATGTTGTGATTTAAGAAATCGTCCACACTTCGATGGAGGAAAATTGTAGAGATTTAGAACCTTATCTATAATTCAACCGAGGATAATTCTGTTGAGATTTAAGATCTGGTCAGCACTTCGACTGCGGGAAACATCTTCATCGAGATCTAGGAACTGTCTGTAATTCAACCGAGGATAATTCTGTTGAAATTTAAAAACTCATCCACACTTCGACGGAGGAAAATTGTCGAGATTTAGAACCTTATCTGTAATTCAACCGAGGATAATTCAGTTGAGATTTAAGAACCGGTTAGTACTTCGACTGAGGGAAACATCTTTATCGAGATCTAGGAACCGTCTGTAATTCAACTGAGGATAATTCTGTTTAGATTTTAGAACTCGTCCACACTTCGACGGAGGAAAATTGTCGACATTTAGAACCTTATCTGTAATTCATCCGAGGATAATTCAGTTGAGATTTGAGAACCGGTCAACACTTTAAATGAGGGAAACATCTTCATCGAGATCTAGGAACTGCCTGTAATTCAACCGAGGATAATTCTGTTGAGATTTAAGAACTCGTCCACACTTCGACGGAGGAAAATTGTCGAGATTTAGAACCTTATCTGTAATTCAACCGAGGATAATTCAGTTGAGATTTAAGAACCGGTTAGTACTTCGACTGAGGGAAACATCTTCATCGAGATCTAAGAAACGTCTGTAATTCAACTGAGGTTAATTCTGTTGAGATTTAAGAAATCGTCCAAACTTCGCGGAGGAAAATTGTCGAGATTTAGAACCTTATCTATAATTCAACCGAGGATAATTCTGTTGAGATTTAAGATCTGGTCAGCACTTCGAGTGAGGGAAACAAATTCATCGAGATCTAGGAACTGTCTGTAATTCAACCGAGGATAATTCTGTTGAGATTTAAAAACTCGTCCACACTTCGACGGAGGAAAATTGTCGAGATTTAGAACCTTATCTGTAATTCAACCGAGGATAATTCAGTTGAGATTTAAGAACCGGTCAACACTTCGAATGAGGGAAACATCTTCATCGAGATCTAGGAACTGTCTGTAATTCAGCCGAGGATAATTATATTGAGATTTAAAAACTCGTTCACACTTCGACGGAGGAAAATTGTTGAGATTTAGAACCTTATCTGTAATTCAACCGAGGATAATTCAGTTGAGATTTAAGAACCGGTCAGTACTTCGACTGAGGGAAACATCTTCATCGAGATCTAGGAACCGTCTGTAATTTAATCGAGGGTAATTCTGTTGAGATTTAAGAACTCGTCCACACTTCGACGGAGGATAATTGTCGAGATTTAGAACCTTATCTATAATTCAACCGAGGATAATTCTGTTGAGATTTAAGAACCGGTCAGCACTTCGACTGAGGGAAACATATTCATCGAGATCTAGGAACTGTCTGTAATTCAACAGAGGATAATTCTGTTGAGATTTAAGAACTCGTCCACACTTCGACGGAGGAAAATTGTCGACATTTAGAACCTTATCTGTAATTTATCCGAGGATAATTCAGTTGAGATTTAAGAACCGGTCAACACTTCGAATGAGGGAAACATCTTCATCGAGATCTAGGAACTGTCTGTAATTCAACCGAGGATAATTCTGTTGAGATTTAAGAACTTGTCCGCACTTTGACGTAGGAAAATTGTCGAGATTTAGAACCTTATTTGTAATTCAACCGAGGATAATTAAATTGAGATTTAAGAACCGGTCAACACATCGACTGAGGGAAACATCTTCATCGAGATCTAGGAACTGTCTCTAATTCAACAGAGGATAATTCTGTTGAGATTTAAAAACTCGTCCACACTTCGACGGAGGAAAATTGTCGAGATTTAGAACCTTATCTGTAATTTAACCGAGGATAATTCAGTTGAGATTTAAGAACCGGTCAGTACTTCGACTGAGGGAAACATCTTCATCGAGATCTAGGAACCGTCTGTAATTTAACCGAGGATAATTCTGTTGAGATTTAAGAACTCGTCCACAATTCGACGGAGGATAATTGTCGAGATTTAGAACCTTATCTATAATTCCACCTAGGATAATTCTGTTGAGATTTAAGAACCGGTCAGCACTTCGACTGAGGGAAACATCTTCCTCGAGATCTAGGAACTGTCTGTAATTCAACCGAGGATAATTCTGTTGAGATTTAAGAACTCGTCCACACTTCGACGGAGGAAAATTGTTGACATTTAGAACCTTATCTGTAATCCAACCGAGGATAATTCAGTTGAGATTTAAGAACCGGTCAACACTTCGACTGAGGGAAATATCTTCAACGAGATCTAGGAACTGTCTGTAATTCTACCGAGGTTAATTCTGTGGAAATTTAAGAACTCGTCCACACTTCGACGGAGGAAAATTGTCGAGATTTAGAACCTTATCTGTAATTCAACCGAGGATAATTCAGTTGAGATTTAAGAACCGGTCAGTACTTCGACTGAGGGAAACATCTTCATCGAGATCTAGGAACCGTCTATAATTCAACTGAGGATAATTCTGTTGAGATTTTAGAACTCGTCCACACTTCGACGGAGGAAAATTGTCGACATTTACAACCTTATCTGTAATTCAACCGAAGATAATTCAGTTGAGATTTAAGAACCTGTCAGTACTTCAACTGAGGGAAATATCTTCATCGAGATCTAGGAACCGTCTGTAATTCCACCGAGGATAAATCTGTTGAGATTTAAGAACTCGTCCACACTTCGAAGGAGGAAAATTGTCGAGATTTAGAACCTTATCTATAATTCAACCGAGGATAATTCTGTTGAGATTTAAGATTTGGTCAGCACTTCGACTGAGGGAAACAAATTCATGGAGATCTAGGAACTGTCTATAATTCAACCGAGGATAATTCTGTTGAGATTTAAAAACTCGTCCACACTTCGACGGAGGAAAATTGTCGAGATTTAGAACCTTATCTGTAATTCAACCGAGGATAATTCAGTTGAGATTTAAGAACCGGTCAACACTTCGAATGAGGGAAACATCTTCATCGAGATCTAGGAACTGTTTGTAATTCAGCCGAGGATAATTCTGTTGAGATTTAAAAACTCGTCCACACTTCGACGAAGGAAAATTGTTGAGATTTAGAACCTTATCTGTAATTCAACCGAGGATAATTCAGTTGAGATTTAAGAACCGGTCAGTACTTCGACTGAGGGAAACATCTTCATCGAGATCTAGGAACCGTCTGTAATTTAACCGAAGGTAATTCTGTTGAGATTTAAGAACTCGTCCACACTTCGACGGATGATAACTGTCGAGATTTAGAACCTTATCTATAATTCAACAGAGGATAATTCTGTTGAGATTTAAGAACCGGTCAGCACTTCGACTGAGGGAAACATATTCATCGAGATCTAGGAACTGTCTGTAATTCAACCGAGGATAATTCTGTTGAGATTTAAGAACTCGTCCACACTTCGACGGAGGAAAATTGTCGACATTTAGAACCTTATCTGTAATTCATCCGAGGATAATTCAGTTGAGATTTGAGAACCGGTCAACACTTCAAATGAGGGAAACATCTTCATCGAGATCTAGGAACTGTCTGTAATTCAACCGAGGATAATTCTGTTGAGATTTAAGAACTCGTCCACACTTCGACGGAGGAAAATTGTCGAGATTTAGAACCTTATCTGTAATTCAAGCGAGGATAATTCAGTTGAGATTTAAGAACCGGTTAGTACTTCGACTGAGGGAAACATCTTCATCGAGATCTAAGAAACGTCTGTAATTCAACTGAGGTTAATTCTGTTGAGATTTAAGAAATCGTCCAAACTTCGCGGAGGAAAATTGTCGAGATTTAGAACCTTATCTATAATTCAACCGAGGATAATTCTGTTGAGATTTAAGATCTGGTCAGCACTTCGAGTGAGGGAAACAAATTCATCGAGATCTAGGAACTGTCTGTAATTCAACCGAGGATAATTCTGTTGAGATTTAAAAACTCGTCCACACTTCGACGGAGGAAAATTGTCGAGATTTAGAACCTTATCTGTAATTCAACCGAGGATAATTCAGTTGAGATTTAAGAACCGGTCAACACTTCGAATGAGGGAAACATCTTCATCGAGATCTAGGAACTGTCTGTAATTCAGCCGAGGATAATTATGTTGAGATTTAAAAACTCGTTCACACTTCGACGGAGGAAAATTGTTGAGATTTAGAACCTTATCTGTAATTCAACCGAGGATAATTCAGTTGAGATTTAAGAACCGTTCAGTACTTCGACTGAGGGAAACATCTTCATCGAGATCTAGGAACCGTCTGTAATTTAATCGAGGGTAATTCTGTTGAGATTTAAGAACTCGTCCACACTTCGACGGAGGATAATTGTCGAGATTTAGAACCTTATCTATAATTCAACCGAGGATAATTCTGTTGAGATTTAAGAACCGGTCAGCACTTCGACTGAGGGAAACATATTCATCGAGATCTAGGAACTGTCTGTAATTCAACAGAGGATAATTCTGTTGAGATTTAAGAACTCGTCCACACTTCGACGGAGGAAAATTGTCGACATTTAGAACCTTATCTGTAATTTATCCGAGGATAATTCAGTTGAGATTTAAGAACCGGTCAACACTTCGAATGAGGGAAACATCTTCATCGAGATCTAGGAACTGTCTGTAATTCAACCGAGGATAATTCTGTTGAGATTTAAGAACTTGTCCGCACTTCGACGTAGGAAAATTGTCGAGATTTAGAACCTTATTTGTAATTCAACCGAGGATATTTAAATTGAGATTTAAGAACCGGTCAACACATCGACTGAGGGAAACATCTTCATCGAGATCTAGGAACTGTCTCTAATTCAACAGAGGATAATTCTGTTGAGATTTAAAAACTCGTCCACACTTCGACGGAGGAAAATTATCGAGATTTAGAACCTTATCTGTAATTTAACCGAGGATAATTCAGTTGAGATTTAAGAACCGGTCAGTACTTCGACTGAGGGAAACATCTTCATCGAGATCTAGGAACCGTCTGTAATTTAACCGAGGATAATTCTGTTGAGATTTAAGAACTCGTCCACACTTCGACGGAGGATAATTGTCGAGATTTAGAACCTTATCTATAATTCCACCTAGGATAATTCTGTTGAGATTTAAGAACCGGTCAGCACTTCGACTGAGGGAAACATCTTCCTCGAGATCTAGGAACTGTCTGTAATTCAATCGAGGATAATTCTGTTGAGATTTAAGAACTCGTCCACACTTCGACGGAGGAAAATTGTTGACATTTAGAACCTTATCTGTAATCCAACCGAGGATAATTCAGTTGAGATTTAAGAACCGGTCAACACTTCGACTGAGGGAAATATCTTCAACGAGATCTAGGAACTGTCTGTAATTCTACCGAGGTTAATTCTGTTGAAATTTAGGAACTCGTCCACACTTCGACGGAGGAAAATTGTCGAGATTTAGAACCTTATCTGTAATTCAACCGAGGATAATTCAGTTGAGATTTAAGAACCGGTCAGTACTTCGACTGAGGGAAACATCTTCATCGAGATCTAGGAACCGTCTATAATTCAACTGAGGATAATTCTGTTGAGATTTTAGAACTCGTCCACACTTCGACGGAGGAAAATTGTCGACATTTACAACCTTATCTGTAATTCTACCGAAGATAATTCAGTTGAGATTTAAGAACCTGTCAGTACTTCAACTGAGGGAAATATCTTCATCGAGATCTAGGAACCGTCTGTAATTCCACCGAGGATAAATCTGTTGAGATTTAAGAAATCGTCCACACTTCGAAGGAGGAAAATTGTCGAGATTTAGAACCTTATCTATAATTCAACCGAGGATAATTCTGTTGAGATTTAAGAACTAGTAAGCACTTCGACTGAGGGAAACATCTTCATCGAGATCTAAGAACTGTCTGTAATTCAACCGAGGATAATTTTGTTGAGATTTAAAAACTCGTCCACACTTCGATGGAGGAAAATTGTCGAGACTTAGAACCTTATATGTAATTCAACCGAGGATAATTCAGTTGAGATTTAAGAACCGGTCAGTACTTCGATTGAGGGAAACATCTTCATCGAGATCTAGGAACCGTCTGTAATTTAACCGAGGATAATTCTGTTGAGATTTAAGAACTCGTCCACACTTCGATGGAGGAAAATTGTCGAGATTTAGAACCTTATCTATAATTCAACCGAGGATAATTCTATTGAGATTTAAGAACCGGTCAGCACTTCGACTGAGGGAAACATCTTCATCGAGATCTAGGAACTGTCTGTAATTCAATCGAGGATAATTATGTTGAGATTTATGAACTCAACCACACTTCGATGGAGGAAAATTGTCGACATTTAGAACCTTATCTGTAATTCATCCAAGGATAATTCTGTTGAGATTTAAGAACCGGTCAGCACTTCGACTGAGGGAAATATCTTCATCGAGATCTAGGAACTGTCTGTAATTCAACCGAGGATAATTCTGTTGAGATTTAAAAACTCGTCCACACTTCGACGGAGGAAAATTGTCGAGATTTAGAACCTTATCTGTAATTCAACGGGGGATAATTCAGTTGAGATTTAAGAACCGGTCACTACTTCGATTGAGGGAAACATCTTCATCGAGATCTAGGAACCGTCTGTAATTTAACTGAGGATAATTCTGTTGAGATTTAAGAACTCGTCCACACTTCGATGGAGGATAATTGTCGAGATTTAGAACCTTATCTATAATTCCACCGAGGATAATTCTGTTGAGATTTAAGAACCGGTCAGCACTTCGACTGAGGGAAACATCTTCATCGAGATCTAGGAACCGTCTGTAATTTAACCGAGGATAATTCTGTTGAGATTTAAGAACTCAACCACACTTCGACGGAGGATAATTGTCGAGATTTAGAACCTTATCTATAATTCCACCGAGGATAATTCTGTTGAGATTTAAGAACCGGTCAGCACTTCGACTAAGGGAAACATCTTCCTCGAGATCTAGGAACTGTCTGTAATTTAACCGAGGATAATTCTGTTGAGATTTAAGAACTCGTCCACACTTCGACGGAGGAAAATTGTCGAGATTTAGAACCTTATCTATAATTCAACCGAGGATAATTCTGTTGAGATTTAAGAACCGGTCAGCACTTCGACTGAGGGAAACATCTTCATCGAGATCTAGGAACTGTCTGTAATTCAACCGAGGATAATTCTGTTGAGATTTATGAACTCAACCACACTTCGATGGAGGAAAATTGTCGACATTTAGAACCTTATTTGTAATTCATCCAAGGATAATTCTGTTGAGATTTAAGAACCGGTCAGCACTTCGATTGAGGGAAATATCTTCATCGAGATCTAGGAACTGTCTGTAATTCCACCGAGGATAATTCTGTTGAGATTTAAAAACTTGCCACACTTCGACGGAGGAAAATTGTCGAGATTTAGAACCTTATCTGTAATTCAACCGAGGATAATTCAGTTGAGATTTAAGAACCCGTCAACACTTCGACTGAGGGAAACATCTTCATCGAGATCTAGGAACTGTTTGTAATTCAACCGAGGATAATTCTGTTGAGATTTAAGAACTCGTCCACACTTCGACGGAGGAAAATTGTCGAGATTTAGAACCTTATCTGTAATTCAACCGAGGATAATTCAGTTGAGATTTAAGAACCGGTCAGTACTTCGACTGAGGGAAACATCTTCATCGAGATCTAGGAACCGTCTATAATTCAACCGAGGATAATTCTGTTGAGATTTTAGAACTTGTCCACACTTCGACGGAGGAAAATTGTCGACATTTAGAACCTTATCTGTAATTCAACCGAAGATAATTCAGTTGAGATTTAAGAACCGGTCAGTACTTTGACTGAGGGAAATATCTTCATCGAGATCTAGGAACCGTCTGTAATTCAACCGAGGATAATTCTGTTGAGATTTAAGAACTCGTCCACACTTCGATGGAGGAAAATTGTCGAGATTTAGAACCTTATCTGTAATTCAACCGAAGATAATTCAGTTGAGATTTAAGAACCGGTCAGTACTTCGATTGAGGGAAACATCTTCATCGATATCTAGGAACCGTCTGTAATTTAACCGAGGATAATTATGTTGAGATTTAAGAACTCGTCCATACTTCGACGGAGAAAAATTGTCAAGATTTAGAACCATATCTGTAATTCAACAGAGGATAATTCTGTTAAGATTAAAGAACTCGTCCACACTTTGACGGAGGATAATTTTCGAGATTTAGAACCTTATCTATAATTCCACCAAGGATAATTCTGTTGAGATTTAAGATCCGGTCAGCACTTCGACTGAGGGAAACATCTTCATCAAGATCTAGGAACTGTCTGTAATTCAACCGAGGATAATTCTGTTGAGATTTAAGAACTCGTCCACACTTCGACGGAGGAAAATTATCGAGATTTAGAACCTTATCTGTAATTCAACCGAGGATAATTCAGTTGAGATTTAAGAACCGGTCAGTACTTCGACTGAGGGAAACATCTTCATCGAGATCTAGGAACCGTCTGTAATTTAACCGAGGATAATTCTGTTGAAATTTAAGAACTCGTCCACACTTTGACGGAGGATAATTGTTGAGATTTAGAACCTTATCTATAATTCCACCGAGGATAATTCTGTTGAGATTTAAGAACCAGTCAGCACTTCGACTGAGGGAAACGTCTTCATCAAGATCTAGGAACTGTCTTTAATTCAACCAAGGATAATTCTGTTGAGATTTAAGAACTCGTCCACACTTCTACGGAGGATAATTGTAGAGATTTAGAACCTTATCTATAATTCAACCGAGGATAATTCTGTTGAGATTTAAGAACCGGTCAGCACTTCGACTGAGGGAAACATCTTCGTCGAGATCTAGGAACTGTCTGTAATTCAACCGAGGATAATTCTGTTGAGATTTAAAAACTCGTCCACACTTCGACGAAGGAAAATTGTCGAGATTTGGAACCTTATCTAAAATTCCACCGAGGATAATTCAATTGAGATTTAAGAACCGGTCAGTACTTCGACTGGGTGAAACATCCACATCGAGATCTAGGACTTGTCTGTAATTCCACCGAGGGTAATTCTTTTGAGATTTAAGAACTCATCCACACTTCGACGGAGGAAAATTTCAAGATTTAGCACCATATCTGTAATTCAACCTAGGATAATTCTGTTAAGATTTAAGAACCGGTCAGCACTTCGACTGAGGGAAACATCTTCATCGAGATCTAGGAACTGTCTGTAATTTAACAGGGGATAATTCTTTTGAGACTTAAGAACTCGTCCACACTTCGACGGAGGAAAATTGTCGAGATTTAGAACCTTATCTGTAATTCAACCGAGGATAATTCAGTTGAGATTTAAGAACCGGTCAGTACTACGACTGGGTGAAACATCCTCATCGAGATCTAGGACTTATCTGTAATTCAACCTAGGGTAATTCTGTTGAGATTTAAGGACTCGTCCACACTTCAACGGAGGAAAATTGTCGACATTTCGAACCTTATCTATAATTCAACCGAGGATACTTCAGTTGAGTTTTAAGAACAGGTCAGCACTTCGACTGAGGGGAACATCTTCATCGATATCTAGGAACTGTCTGTAATTCAACCGAGGATAATTCTGTTAAGATTTAAGAACTCGTCCACACTTCGACGGAGGAAAATTATCAAGATTTAGAACCTTATCTGTAATTCAACCGAGGATAATTCAGTTGAGATTTAAGAACCGGTCAGTACTTCTACTGAGGGAAACATCTTCATCGAGATCTAGGAACCGTCTGTAATTTAACCGAGGATAATTCTGTTGAGATTTAAGAACTCGTCCACACTTCGACGGAGGAAAATTGTCGACATTTACAACCTTATCTGTAATTCAACCGAAGATAATTCAGTTGAGATTTAAGAACCTGTCAGTACTTCAACTGAGGGAAATATCTTCATCGAGATCTAGGAACCGTCTGTAATTCCACCGAGGATAAATCTGTTGAGATTTAAGAACTCGTCCACACTTCGAAGGAGGAAAATTGTCGAGATTTAGAACCTTATCTATAATTCAACCGAGGATAATTCTGTTGAGATTTAAGATTTGGTCAGCACTTCGACTGAGGGAAACAAATTCATGGAGATCTAGGAACTGTCTATAATTCAACCGAGGATAATTCTGTTGAGATTTAAAAACTCGTCCACACTTCGACGGAGGAAAATTGTCGAGATTTAGAACCTTATCTGTAATTCAACCGAGGATAATTCAGTTGAGATTTAAGAACCGGTCAACACTTCGAATGAGGGAAACATCTTCATCGAGATCTAGGAACTGTTTGTAATTCAGCCGAGGATAATTCTGTTGAGATTTAAAAACTCGTCCACACTTCGACGAAGGAAAATTGTTGAGATTTAGAACCTTATCTGTAATTCAACCGAGGATAATTCAGTTGAGATTTAAGAACCGGTCAGTACTTCGACTGAGGGAAACATCTTCATCGAGATCTAGGAACCGTCTGTAATTTAACCGAAGGTAATTCTGTTGAGATTTAAGAACTCGTCCACACTTCGACGGATGATAACTGTCGAGATTTAGAACCTTATCTATAATTCAACAGAGGATAATTCTGTTGAGATTTAAGAACCGGTCAGCACTTCGACTGAGGGAAACATATTCATCGAGATCTAGGAACTGTCTGTAATTCAACCGAGGATAATTCTGTTGAGATTTAAGAACTCGTCCACACTTCGACGGAGGAAAATTGTCGACATTTAGAACCTTATCTGTAATTCATCCGAGGATAATTCAGTTGAGATTTGAGAACCGGTCAACACTTCAAATGAGGGAAACATCTTCATCGAGATCTAGGAACTGTCTGTAATTCAACCGAGGATAATTCTGTTGAGATTTAAGAACTCGTCCACACTTCGACGGAGGAAAATTGTCGAGATTTAGAACCTTATCTATAATTCAAGCGAGGATAATTCAGTTGAGATTTAAGAACCGGTTAGTACTTCGACTGAGGGAAACATCTTCATCGAGATCTAAGAAACGTCTGTAATTCAACTGAGGTTAATTCTGTTGAGATTTAAGAAATCGTCCAAACTTCGCGGAGGAAAATTGTCGAGATTTAGAACCTTATCTATAATTCAACCGAGGATAATTCTGTTGAGATTTAAGATCTGGTCAGCACTTCGAGTGAGGGAAACAAATTCATCGAGATCTAGGAACTGTCTGTAATTCAACCGAGGATAATTCTGTTGAGATTTAAAAACTCGTCCACACTTCGACGGAGGAAAATTGTCGAGATTTAGAACCTTATCTGTAATTCAACCGAGGATAATTCAGTTGAGATTTAAGAACCGGTCAACACTTCGAATGAGGGAAACATCTTCATCGAGATCTAGGAACTGTCTGTAATTCAGCCGAGGATAATTATGTTGAGATTTAAAAACTCGTTCACACTTCGACGGAGGAAAATTGTTGAGATTTAGAACCTTATCTGTAATTCAACCGAGGATAATTCAGTTGAGATTTAAGAACCGGTCAGTACTTCGACTGAGGGAAACATCTTCATCGAGATCTAGGAACCGTCTGTAATTTAATCGAGGGTAATTCTGTTGAGATTTAAGAACTCGTCCACACTTCGACGGAGGATAATTGTCGAGATTTAGAACCTTATCTATAATTCAACCGAGGATAATTCTGTTGAGATTTAAGAACCGGTCAGCACTTCGACTGAGGGAAACATATTCATCGAGATCTAGGAACTGTCTGTAATTCAACAGAGGATAATTCTGTTGAGATTTAGGAACTCGTCCACACTTCGACGGAGGAAAATTGTCGAGATTTAGAACCTTATCTGTAATTCAACCGAGGATAATTCAGTTGAGATTTAAGAACCGGTCAGTACTTCGACTGAGGGAAACATCTTCATCGAGATCTAGGAACCGTCTATAATTCAACTGAGGATAATTCTGTTGAGATTTTAGAACTCGTCCACACTTCGACGGAGGAAAATTGTCGACATTTACAACCTTATCTGTAATTCTACCGAAGATAATTCAGTTGAGATTTAAGAACCTGTCAGTACTTCAACTGAGGGAAATATCTTCATCGAGATCTAGGAACCGTCTGTAATTCCACCGAGGATAAATCTGTTGAGATTTAAGAAATCGTCCACACTTCGAAGGAGGAAAATTGTCGAGATTTAGAACCTTATCTATAATTCAACCGAGGATAATTCTGTTGAGATTTAAGAACTAGTAAGCACTTCGACTGAGGGAAACATCTTCATCGAGATCTAAGAACTGTCTGTAATTCAACCGAGGATAATTTTGTTGAGATTTAAAAACTCGTCCACACTTCGATGGAGGAAAATTGTCGAGACTTAGAACCTTATATGTAATTCAACCGAGGATAATTCAGTTGAGATTTAAGAACCGGTCAGTACTTCGATTGAGGGAAACATCTTCATCGAGATCTAGGAACCGTCTGTAATTTAACCGAGGATAATTCTGTTGAGATTTAAGAACTCGTCCACACTTCGATGGAGGAAAATTGTCGAGATTTAGAACCTTATCTATAATTCAACCGAGGATAATTCTATTGAGATTTAAGAACCGGTCAGCACTTCGACTGAGGGAAACATCTTCATCGAGATCTAGGAACTGTCTGTAATTCAATCGAGGATAATTATGTTGAGATTTATGAACTCAACCACACTTCGATGGAGGAAAATTGTCGACATTTAGAACCTTATCTGTAATTCATCCAAGGATAATTCTGTTGAGATTTAAGAACCGGTCAGCACTTCGACTGAGGGAAATATCTTCATCGAGATCTAGGAACTGTCTGTAATTCAACCGAGGATAATTCTGTTGAGATTTAAAAACTCGTCCACACTTCGACGGAGGAAAATTGTCGAGATTTAGAACCTTATCTGTAATTCAACGGGGGATAATTCAGTTGAGATTTAAGAACCGGTCAGTACTTCGATTGAGGGAAACATCTTCATCGAGATCTAGGAACCGTCTGTAATTTAACTGAGGATAATTCTGTTGAGATTTAAGAACTCGTCCACACTTCGATGGAGGATAATTGTCGAGATTTAGAACCTTATCTATAATTCCACCGAGGATAATTCTGTTGAGATTTAAGAACCGGTCAGCACTTCGACTGAGGGAAACATCTTCATCGAGATCTAGGAACCGTCTGTAATTTAACCGAGGATAATTCTGTTGAGATTTAAGAACTCAACCACACTTCGACGGAGGATAATTGTCGAGATTTAGAACCTTATCTATAATTCCACCGAGGATAATTCTGTTGAGATTTAAGAACCGGTCAGCACTTCGACTAAGGGAAACATCTTCCTCGAGATCTAGGAACTGTCTGTAATTTAACCGAGGATAATTCTGTTGAGATTTAAGAACTCGTCCACACTTCGACGGAGGAAAATTGTCGAGATTTAGAACCTTATCTATAATTCAACCGAGGATAATTCTGTTGAGATTTAAGAACCGGTCAGCACTTCGACTGAGGGAAACATCTTCATCGAGATCTAGGAACTGTCTGTAATTCAACCGAGGATAATTCTGTTGAGATTTATGAACTCAACCACACTTCGATGGAGGAAAATTGTCGACATTTAGAACCTTATTTGTAATTCATCCAAGGATAATTCTGTTGAGATTTAAGAACCGGTCAGCACTTCGATTGAGGGAAATATCTTCATCGAGATCTAGGAACTGTCTGTAATTCCACCGAGGATAATTCTGTTGAGATTTAAAAACTTGCCACACTTCGACGGAGGAAAATTGTCGAGATTTAGAACCTTATCTGTAATTCAACCGAGGATAATTCAGTTGAGATTTAAGAACCCGTCAACACTTCGACTGAGGGAAACATCTTCATCGAGATCTAGGAACTGTTTGTAATTCAACCGAGGATAATTCTGTTGAGATTTAAGAACTCGTCCACACTTCGACGGAGGAAAATTGTCGAGATTTAGAACCTTATCTGTAATTCAACCGAGGATAATTCAGTTGAGATTTAAGAACCGGTCAGTACTTCGACTGAGGGAAACATCTTCATCGAGATCTAGGAACCGTCTATAATTCAACCGAGGATAATTCTGTTGAGATTTTAGAACTTGTCCACACTTCGACGGAGGAAAATTGTCGACATTTAGAACCTTATCTGTAATTCAACCGAAGATAATTCAGTTGAGATTTAAGAACCGGTCAGTACTTTGACTGAGGGAAATATCTTCATCGAGATCTAGGAACCGTCTGTAATTCAACCGAGGATAATTCTGTTGAGATTTAAGAACTCGTCCACACTTCGATGGAGGAAAATTGTCGAGATTTAGAACCTTATCTGTAATTCAACCGAAGATAATTCAGTTGAGATTTAAGAACCGGTCAGTACTTCGATTGAGGGAAACATCTTCATCGATATCTAGGAACCGTCTGTAATTTAACCGAGGATAATTATGTTGAGATTTAAGAACTCGTCCATACTTCGACGGAGAAAAATTGTCAAGATTTAGAACCATATCTGTAATTCAACAGAGGATAATTCTGTTAAGATTAAAGAACTCGTCCACACTTTGACGGAGGATAATTTTCGAGATTTAGAACCTTATCTATAATTCCACCAAGGATAATTCTGTTGAGATTTAAGATCCGGTCAGCACTTCGACTGAGGGAAACATCTTCATCAAGATCTAGGAACTGTCTGTAATTCAACCGAGGATAATTCTGTTGAGATTTAAGAACTCGTCCACACTTCGACGGAGGAAAATTATCGAGATTTAGAACCTTATCTGTAATTCAACCGAGGATAATTCAGTTGAGATTTAAGAACCGGTCAGTACTTCGACTGAGGGAAACATCTTCATCGAGATCTAGGAACCGTCTGTAATTTAACCGAGGATAATTCTGTTGAAATTTAAGAACTCGTCCACACTTTGACGGAGGATAATTGTTGAGATTTAGAACCTTATCTATAATTCCACCGAGGATAATTCTGTTGAGATTTAAGAACCAGTCAGCACTTCGACTGAGGGAAACGTCTTCATCAAGATCTAGGAACTGTCTTTAATTCAACCAAGGATAATTCTGTTGAGATTTAAGAACTCGTCCACACTTCTACGGAGGATAATTGTAGAGATTTAGAACCTTATCTATAATTCAACCGAGGATAATTCTGTTGAGATTTAAGAACCGGTCAGCACTTCGACTGAGGGAAACATCTTCGTCGAGATCTAGGAACTGTCTGTAATTCAACCGAGGATAATTCTGTTGAGATTTAAAAACTCGTCCACACTTCGACGAAGGAAAATTGTCGAGATTTGGAACCTTATCTAAAATTCCACCGAGGATAATTCAATTGAGATTTAAGAACCGGTCAGTACTTCGACTGGGTGAAACATCCACATCGAGATCTAGGACTTGTCTGTAATTCCACCGAGGGTAATTCTTTTGAGATTTAAGAACTCATCCACACTTCGACGGAGGAAAATTTCAAGATTTAGCACCATATCTGTAATTCAACCTAGGATAATTCTGTTAAGATTTAAGAACCGGTCAGCACTTCGACTGAGGGAAACATCTTCATCGAGATCTAGGAACTGTCTGTAATTTAACAGGGGATAATTCTTTTGAGACTTAAGAACTCGTCCACACTTCGACGGAGGAAAATTGTCGAGATTTAGAACCTTATCTGTAATTCAACCGAGGATAATTCAGTTGAGATTTAAGAACCGGTCAGTACTACGACTGGGTGAAACATCCTCATCGAGATCTAGGACTTATCTGTAATTCAACCTAGGGTAATTCTGTTGAGATTTAAGGACTCGTCCACACTTCAACGGAGGAAAATTGTCGACATTTCGAACCTTATCTATAATTCAACCGAGGATACTTCAGTTGAGTTTTAAGAACAGGTCAGCACTTCGACTGAGGGGAACATCTTCATCGATATCTAGGAACTGTCTGTAATTCAACCGAGGATAATTCTGTTAAGATTTAAGAACTCGTCCACACTTCGACGGAGGAAAATTATCAAGATTTAGAACCTTATCTGTAATTCAACCGAGGATAATTCAGTTGAGATTTAAGAACCGGTCAGTACTTCTACTGAGGGAAACATCTTCATCGAGATCTAGGAACCGTCTGTAATTTAACCGAGGATAATTCTGTTGAGATTTAAGAACTCGTCCACACTTCGACGGAGGAAAATTGTCGACATTTACAACCTTATCTGTAATTCAACCGAAGATAATTCAGTTGAGATTTAAGAACCTGTCAGTACTTCAACTGAGGGAAATATCTTCATCGAGATCTAGGAACCGTCTGTAATTCCACCGAGGATAAATCTGTTGAGATTTAAGAACTCGTCCACACTTCGAAGGAGGAAAATTGTCGAGATTTAGAACCTTATCTATAATTCAACCGAGGATAATTCTGTTGAGATTTAAGATTTGGTCAGCACTTCGACTGAGGGAAACAAATTCATGGAGATCTAGGAACTGTCTATAATTCAACCGAGGATAATTCTGTTGAGATTTAAAAACTCGTCCACACTTCGACGGAGGAAAATTGTCGAGATTTAGAACCTTATCTGTAATTCAACCGAGGATAATTCAGTTGAGATTTAAGAACCGGTCAACACTTCGAATGAGGGAAACATCTTCATCGAGATCTAGGAACTGTTTGTAATTCAGCCGAGGATAATTCTGTTGAGATTTAAAAACTCGTCCACACTTCGACGAAGGAAAATTGTTGAGATTTAGAACCTTATCTGTAATTCAACCGAGGATAATTCAGTTGAGATTTAAGAACCGGTCAGTACTTCGACTGAGGGAAACATCTTCATCGAGATCTAGGAACCGTCTGTAATTTAACCGAAGGTAATTCTGTTGAGATTTAAGAACTCGTCCACACTTCGACGGATGATAACTGTCGAGATTAGAACCTTATCTATAATTCAACAGAGGATAATTCTGTTGAGATTTAAGAACCGGTCAGCACTTCGACTGAGGGAAACATATTCATCGAGATCTAGGAACTGTCTGTAATTCAACCGAGGATAATTCTGTTGAGATTTAAGAACTCGTCCACACTTCGACGGAGGAAAATTGTCGACATTTAGAACCTTATCTGTAATTCATCCGAGGATAATTCAGTTGAGATTTGAGAACCGGTCAACACTTCAAATGAGGGAAACATCTTCATCGAGATCTAGGAACTGTCTGTAATTCAACCGAGGATAATTCTGTTGAGATTTAAGAACTCGTCCACACTTCGACGGAGGAAAATTGTCGAGATTTAGAACCTTATCTATAATTCAAGCGAGGATAATTCAGTTGAGATTTAAGAACCGGTTAGTACTTCGACTGAGGGAAACATCTTCATCGAGATCTAAGAAACGTCTGTAATTCAACTGAGGTTAATTCTGTTGAGATTTAAGAAATCGTCCAAACTTCGCGGAGGAAAATTGTCGAGATTTAGAACCTTATCTATAATTCAACCGAGGATAATTCTGTTGAGATTTAAGATCTGGTCAGCACTTCGAGTGAGGGAAACAAATTCATCGAGATCTAGGAACTGTCTGTAATTCAACCGAGGATAATTCTGTTGAGATTTAAAAACTCGTCCACACTTCGACGGAGGAAAATTGTCGAGATTTAGAACCTTATCTGTAATTCAACCGAGGATAATTCAGTTGAGATTTAAGAACCGGTCAACACTTCGAATGAGGGAAACATCTTCATCGAGATCTAGGAACTGTCTGTAATTCAGCCGAGGATAATTATGTTGAGATTTAAAAACTCGTTCACACTTCGACGGAGGAAAATTGTTGAGATTTAGAACCTTATCTGTAATTCAACCGAGGATAATTCAGTTGAGATTTAAGAACCGGTCAGTACTTCGACTGAGGGAAACATCTTCATCGAGATCTAGGAACCGTCTGTAATTTAATCGAGGGTAATTCTGTTGAGATTTAAGAACTCGTCCACACTTCGACGGAGGATAATTGTCGAGATTTAGAACCTTATCTATAATTCAACCGAGGATAATTCTGTTGAGATTTAAGAACCGGTCAGCACTTCGACTGAGGGAAACATATTCATCGAGATCTAGGAACTGTCTGTAATTCAACAGAGGATAATTCTGTTGAGATTTAAGAACTCGTCCACACTTCGACGGAGGAAAATTGTCGACATTTAGAACCTTATCTGTAATTTATCCGAGGATAATTCAGTTGAGATTTAAGAACCGGTCAACACTTCGAATGAGGGAAACATCTTCATCGAGATCTAGGAACTGTCTGTAATTCAACCGAGGATAATTCTGTTGAGATTTAAGAACTTGTCCGCACTTCGACGTAGGAAAATTGTCGAGATTTAGAACCTTATTTGTAATTCAACCGAGGATATTTAAATTGAGATTTAAGAACCGGTCAACACATCGACTGAGGGAAACATCTTCATCGAGATCTAGGAACTGTCTCTAATTCAACAGAGGATAATTCTGTTGAGATTTAAAAACTCGTCCACACTTCGACGGAGGAAAATTGTCGAGATTTAGAACCTTATCTGTAATTTAACCGAGGATAATTCAGTTGAGATTTAAGAACCGGTCAGTACTTCGACTGAGGGAAACATCTTCATCGAGATCTAGGAACCGTCTGTAATTTAACCGAGGATAATTCTGTTGAGATTTAAGAACTCGTCCACACTTCGACGGAGGATAATTGTCGAGATTTAGAACCTTATCTATAATTCCACCTAGGATAATTCTGTTGAGATTTAAGAACCGGTCAGCACTTCGACTGAGGGAAACATCTTCCTCGAGATCTAGGAACTGTCTGTAATTCAACCGAGGATAATTCTGTTGAGATTTAAGAACTCGTCCACACTTCGACGGAGGAAAATTGTTGACATTTAGAACCTTATCTGTAATCCAACCGAGGATAATTCAGTTGAGATTTAAGAACCGGTCAACACTTCGACTGAGGGAAATATCTTCAACGAGATCTAGGAACTGTCTGTAATTCTACCGAGGTTAATTCTGTTGAAATTTAAGAACTCGTCCACACTTCGACGGAGGAAAATTGTCGAGATTTAGAACCTTATCTGTAATTCAACCGAGGATAATTCAGTTGAGATTTAAGAACCGGTCAGTACTTCGACTGAGGGAAACATCTTCATCGAGATCTAGGAACCGTCTATAATTCAACTGAGGATAATTCTGTTGAGATTTTAGAACTCGTCCACACTTCGACGGAGGAAAATTGTCGACATTTACAACCTTATCTGTAATTCAACCGAAGATAATTCAGTTGAGATTTAAGAACCTGTCAGTACTTCAACTGAGGGAAATATCTTCATCGAGATCTAGGAACCGTCTGTAATTCCACCGAGGATAAATCTGTTGAGATTTAAGAACTCGTCCACACTTCGAAGGAGGAAAATTGTCGAGATTTAGAACCTTATCTATAATTCAACCGAGGATAATTCTGTTGAGATTTAAGAACTAGTAAGCACTTCGACTGAGGGAAACATCTTCATCGAGATCTAGGAACTGTCTGTAATTCAACCGAGGATAATTCTGTTGAGATTTAAGAACTCGTCCACACTTCGACGGAGGAAAATTGTCGAGATTTAGAACCTTATCTATAATTCAAGCGAGGATAATTCAGTTGAGATTTAAGAACCGGTTAGTACTTCGACTGAGGGAAACATCTTCATCGAGATCTAAGAAACGTCTGTAATTCAACTGAGGTTAATTCTGTTGAGATTTAAGAAATCGTCCAAACTTCGCGGAGGAAAATTGTCGAGATTTAGAACCTTATCTATAATTCAACCGAGGATAATTCTGTTGAGATTTAAGATCTGGTCAGCACTTCGAGTGAGGGAAACAAATTCATCGAGATCTAGGAACTGTCTGTAATTCAACCGAGGATAATTCTGTTGAGATTTAAAAACTCGTCCACACTTCGACGGAGGAAAATTGTCGAGATTTAGAACCTTATCTGTAATTCAACCGAGGATAATTCAGTTGAGATTTAAGAACCGGTCAACACTTCGAATGAGGGAAACATCTTCATCGAGATCTAGGAACTGTCTGTAATTCAGCCGAGGATAATTATGTTGAGATTTAAAAACTCGTTCACACTTCGACGGAGGAAAATTGTTGAGATTTAGAACCTTATCTGTAATTCAACCGAGGATAATTCAGTTGAGATTTAAGAACCGGTCAGTACTTCGACTGAGGGAAACATCTTCATCGAGATCTAGGAACCGTCTGTAATTTAATCGAGGGTAATTCTGTTGAGATTTAAGAACTCGTCCACACTTCGACGGAGGATAATTGTCGAGATTTAGAACCTTATCTATAATTCAACCGAGGATAATTCTGTTGAGATTTAAGAACCGGTCAGCACTTCGACTGAGGGAAACATATTCATCGAGATCTAGGAACTGTCTGTAATTCAACAGAGGATAATTCTGTTGAGATTTAAGAACTCGTCCACACTTCGACGGAGGAAAATTGTCGACATTTAGAACCTTATCTGTAATTTATCCGAGGATAATTCAGTTGAGATTTAAGAACCGGTCAACACTTCGAATGAGGGAAACATCTTCATCGAGATCTAGGAACTGTCTGTAATTCAACCGAGGATAATTCTGTTGAGATTTAAGAACTTGTCCGCACTTCGACGTAGGAAAATTGTCGAGATTTAGAACCTTATTTGTAATTCAACCGAGGATATTTAAATTGAGATTTAAGAACCGGTCAACACATCGACTGAGGGAAACATCTTCATCGAGATCTAGGAACTGTCTCTAATTCAACAGAGGATAATTCTATTGAGATTTAAAAACTCGTCCACACTTCGACGGAGGAAAATTGTCGAGATTTAGAACCTTATCTGTAATTTAACCGAGGATAATTCAGTTGAGATTTAAGAACCGGTCAGTACTTCGACTGAGGGAAACATCTTCATCGAGATCTAGGAACCGTCTGTAATTTAACCGAGGATAATTCTGTTGAGATTTAAGAACTCGTCCACACTTCGACGGAGGATAATTGTCGAGATTTAGAACCTTATCTATAATTCCACCTAGGATAATTCTGTTGAGATTTAAGAACCGGTCAGCACTTCGACTGAGGGAAACATCTTCCTCGAGATCTAGGAACTGTCTGTAATTCAACCGAGGATAATTCTGTTGAGATTTAAGAACTCGTCCACACTTCGACGGAGGAAAATTGTTGACATTTAGAACCTTATCTGTAATCCAACCGAGGATAATTCAGTTGAGATTTAAGAACCGGTCAACACTTCGACTGAGGGAAATATCTTCAACGAGATCTAGGAACTGTCTGTAATTCTACCGAGGTTAATTCTGTTGAAATTTAAGAACTCGTCCACACTTCGACGGAGGAAAATTGTCGAGATTTAGAACCTTATCTGTAATTCAACCGAGGATAATTCAGTTGAGATTTAAGAACCGGTCAGTACTTCGACTGAGGGAAACATCTTCATCGAGATCTAGGAACCGTCTATAATTCAACTGAGGATAATTCTGTTGAGATTTTAGAACTCGTCCACACTTCGACGGAGGAAAATTGTCGACATTTACAACCTTATCTGTAATTCAACCGAAGATAATTCAGTTGAGATTTAAGAACCTGTCAGTACTTCAACTGAGGGAAATATCTTCATCGAGATCTAGGAACCGTCTGTAATTCCACCGAGGATAAATCTGTTGAGATTTAAGAACTCGTCCACACTTCGAAGGAGGAAAATTGTCGAGATTTAGAACCTTATCTATAATTCAACCGAGGATAATTCTGTTGAGATTTAAGAACTAGTAAGCACTTCGACTGAGGGAAACATCTTCATCGAGATCTAAGAACTGTCTGTAATTCAACCGAGGATAATTTTGTTGAGATTTAAAAACTCGTCCACACTTCGATGGAGGAAAATTGTCGAGACTTAGAACCTTATATGTAATTCAACCGAGGATAATTCAGTTGAGATTTAAGAACCGGTCAGTACTTCGATTGAGGGAAACATCTTCATCGAGATCTAGGAACCGTCTGTAATTTAACCGAGGATAATTCTGTTGAGATTTAAGAACTCGTCCACACTTCGATGGAGGAAAATTGTCGAGATTTAGAACCTTATCTATAATTCAACCGAGGATAATTCTATTGAGATTTAAGAACCGGTCAGCACTTCGACTGAGGGAAACATCTTCATCGAGATCTAGGAACTGTCTGTAATTCAATCGAGGATAATTATGTTGAGATTTATGAACTCAACCACACTTCGATGGAGGAAAATTGTCGACATTTAGAACCTTATCTGTAATTCATCCAAGGATAATTCTGTTGAGATTTAAGAACCGGTCAGCACTTCGACTGAGGGAAATTCTTCATCGAGATCTAGGAACTGTCTGTAATTCAACCGAGGATAATTCTGTTGAGATTTAAAAACTCGTCCACACTTCGACGGAGGAAAATTGTCGAGATTTAGAACCTTATCTGTAATTCAACGGGGGATAATTCAGTTGAGATTTAAGAACCGGTCAGTACTTCGATTGAGGGAAACATCTTCATCGAGATCTAGGAACCGTCTGTAATTTAACTGAGGATAATTCTGTTGAGATTTAAGAACTCGTCCACACTTCGATGGAGGATAATTGTCGAGATTTAGAACCTTATCTATAATTCCACCGAGGATAATTCTGTTGAGATTTAAGAACCGGTCAGCACTTCGACTGAGGGAAACATCTTCATCGAGATCTAGGAACCGTCTGTAATTTAACCGAGGATAATTCTGTTGAGATTTAAGAACTCAACCACACTTCGACGGAGGATAATTGTCGAGATTTAGAACCTTATCTATAATTCCACCGAGGATAATTCTGTTGAGATTAAAGAACCGGTCAGCACTTCGACTAAGGGAAACATCTTCCTCGAGATCTAGGAATTGTCTGTAATTTAACCGAGGATAATTCTGTTGAGATTTAAGAACTCGTCCACACTTCGACGGAGGAAAATTGTCGAGATTTAGAACCTTATCTATAATTCAACCGAGGATAATTCTGTTGAGATTTAAGAACCGGTCAGCACTTCGACTGAGGGAAACATCTTCATCGAGATCTAGGAACTGTCTGTAATTCAACCGAGGATAATTCTGTTGAGATTTATGAACTCAACCACACTTCGATGGAGGAAAATTGTCGACATTTAGAACCTTATTTGTAATTCATCCAAGGATAATTCTGTTGAGATTTAAGAACCGGTCAGCACTTTGATTGAGGGAAATATCTTCATCGAGATCTAGGAACTGTCTGTAATTCCACCGAGGATAATTCTGTTGAGATTTAAAAACTTGCCACACTTCGACGGAGGAAAATTGTCGAGATTTAGAACCTTATCTGTAATTCAACCGAGGATAATTCAGTTGAGATTTAAGAACCCGTCAACACTTCGACTGAGGGAAACATCTTCATCGACATCTAGGAACTGTTTGTAATTCAACCGAGGATAATTCTGTTGAGATTTAAGAACTCGTCCACACTTCGACGGAGGAAAATTGTCGAGATTTAGAACCTTATCTGTAATTCAACCGAGGATAATTCAGTTGAGATTTAAGAACCGGTCAGTACTTCGACTGAGGGAAACATCTTCATCGAGATCTAGGAACCGTCTATAATTCAACCGAGGATAATTCTGTTGAGATTTTAGAACTTGTCCACACTTCGACGGAGGAAAATTGTCGACATTTAGAACCTTATCTGTAATTCAACCGAAGATAATTCAGTTGAGATTTAAGAACCGGTCAGTACTTTGACTGAGGGAAATATCTTCATCGAGATCTAGGAACCGTCTGTAATTCAACCGAGGATAATTCTGTTGAGATTTAAGAACTCGTCCACACTTCGATGGAGGAAAATTGTCGAGATTTAGAACCTTATCTGTAATTCAACCGAAGATAATTCAGTTGAGATTTAAGAACCGGTCAGTACTTCGATTGAGGGAAACATCTTCATCGATATCTAGGAACCGTCTGTAATTTAACCGAGGATAATTATGTTGAGATTAAAGAACTCGTCCACACTTTGACGGAGGATAATTTTCGAGATTTAGAACCTTATCTATAATTCCACCAAGGATAATTCTGTTGAGATTTAAGATCCGGTCAGCACTTCGACTGAGGGAAACATCTTCATCAAGATCTAGGAACTGTCTGTAATTCAACCGAGGATAATTCTGTTGAGATTTAAGAACTCGTCCACACTTCGACGGAGGAAAATTATCGAGATTTAGAACCTTATCTGTAATTCAACCGAGGATAATTCAGTTGAGATTTAAGAACCGGTCAGTACTTCGACTGAGGGAAACATCTTCATCGAGATCTAGGAACCGTCTGTAATTTAACCGAGGATAATTCTGTTGAAATTTAAGAACTCGTCCACACTTTGACGGAGGATAATTGTTGAGATTTAGAACCTTATCTATAATTCCACCGAGGATAATTCTGTTGAGATTTAAGAACCAGTCAGCACTTCGACTGAGGGAAACGTCTTCATCAAGATCTAGGAACTGTCTTTAATTCAACCAAGGATAATTCTGTTGAGATTTAAGAACTCGTCCACACTTCTACGGAGGATAATTGTAGAGATTTAGAACCTTATCTATAATTCAACCGAGGATAATTCTGTTGAGATTTAAGAACCGGTCAGCACTTCGACTGAGGGAAACATCTTCGTCGAGATCTAGGAACTGTCTGTAATTCAACCGAGGATAATTCTGTTGAGATTTAAAAACTCGTCCACACTTCGACGAAGGAAAATTGTCGAGATTTGGAACCTTATCTAAAATTCCACCGAGGATAATTCAATTGAGATTTAAGAACCGGTCAGTACTTCGACTGGGTGAAACATCCACATCGAGATCTAGGACTTGTCTGTAATTCCACCGAGGGTAATTCTTTTGAGATTTAAGAACTCATCCACACTTCGACGGAGGAAAATTTCAAGATTTAGCACCATATCTGTAATTCAACCTAGGATAATTCTGTTAAGATTTAAGAACCGGTCAGCACTTCGACTGAGGGAAACATCTTCATCGAGATCTAGGAACTGTCTGTAATTCAACAGGGGATAATTCTTTTGAGACTTAAGAACTCGTCCACACTTCGACGGAGGAAAATTGTCGAGATTTAGAACCTTATCTGTAATTCAACCGAGGATAATTCAGTTGAGATTTAAGAACCGGTCAGTACTACGACTGGGTGAAACATCCTCATCGAGATCTAGGACTTATCTGTAATTCAACCTAGGGTAATTCTGTTGAGATTTAAGGACTCGTCCACACTTCAACGGAGGAAAATTGTCGACATTTCGAACCTTATCTATAATTCAACCGAGGATACTTCAGTTGAGTTTTAAGAACAGGTCAGCACTTCAACTGAGGGGAACATCTTCATCGATATCTAGGAACTGTCTGTAATTCAACCGAGGATAATTCTGTTAAGATTTAAGAACTCGTCCACACTTCGACGGAGGAAAATTATCAAGATTTAGAACCTTATCTGTAATTCAACCGAGGATAATTCAGTTGAGATTTAAGAACCGGTCAGTACTTCTACTGAGGGAAACATCTTCATCGAGATCTAGGAACCGTCTGTAATTTAACCGAGGATAATTCTGTTGAGATTTAGAACCTTATCTGTAATTAAACCGAGGATAATTCAGTTGAGATTTAAGAACCGGTCAGTACTTGGACTGAGGTAAATATCTTCATCGAGATCTAGGAACCGTCTGTAATTCAACCGAGGATAATTCAGTTGAGATTTAAGAACTCGTCCACACTTCAAAGGAGGAAAATTGTCGAGATTTAGAACCTTATCTGTAATTCAACCGAGGATAATTCAGTGGAAATTTAAGAACCGGTCAGCACTTCGACTGAGGGAAACATCTTCATCGAGATCTAGGAACTGTCTGTAATTCAACCGAGGATAATTCTGTTGAGATTTAAAAACTCGTCCACACTTCGACGAAGGAAAATTGTCGAGATTTGGAACCTTATCTAAAATTCCACCGAGGATAATTCAATTGAGATTTAAGAACCGGTCAGTACTTCGACTGGGTGAAACATCCACATCGAGATCTAGGACTTGTCTGTAATTCCACCGAGGGTAATTCTTTTGAGATTTAAGAACTCATCCACACTTCGACGGAGGAAAATTTCAAGATTTAGCACCATATCTGTAATTCAACCTAGGATAATTCTGTTAAGATTTAAGAACCGGTCAGCACTTCGACTGAGGGAAACATCTTCATCGAGATCTAGGAAATGTCTGTAATTCAACAGGGGATAATTCTTTTGAGACTTAAGAACTCGTCCACACTTCGACGGAGGAAAATTGTCGAGATTTAGAACCTTATCTGTAATTCAACCGAGGATAATTCAGTTGAGATTTAAGAACCGGTCAGTACTACGACTGGGTGAAACATCCTCATCGAGATCTAGGACTTATCTGTAATTCAACCTAGGGTAATTCTGTTGAGATTTAAGGACTCGTCCACACTTAAACGGAGGAAAATTGTCGACATTTCGAACCTTATCTATAATTCAACCGAGGATACTTCAGTTGAGTTTTAAGAACAGGTCAGCACTTCGACTGAGGGGAACATCTTCATCGATATCTAGGAACTGTCTGTAATTCAACCGAGGATAATTCTGTTAAGACTTAAGAACTCGTCCACACTTCGACGGAGGAAAATTATCAAGATTTAGAACCTTATCTGTAATTCAACCGAGGATAATTCAGTTGAGATTTAAGAACCGGTCAGTACTTCTACTGAGGGAAACATCTTCATCGAGATCTAGGAACCGTCTGTAATTTAACCGAGGATAATTCTGTTGAGATTTAGAACCTTATCTGTAATTCAACCGAGGATAATTCAGTTGAGATTTAAGAACCGGTCAGTACTTGGACTGAGGTAAATATCTTCATCGAGATCTAGGAACCGTCTGTAATTCAACCGAGGATAATTCAGTTGAGATTTAAGAACTCGTCCACACTTCAAAGGAGGAAAATTGTCGAGATTTAGAACCTTATCTGTAATTCAACCGAGGATAATTCAGTGGAAATTTAAGAACCGGTCAGCACTTCGACTGAGGGAAACATCTTCATCGAGATCTAGGAACTGTCTGTAATTCAACCGAGGATAATTCTGTTGAGATTTAAGAACTCGTCCACACTTCGACGGAGGAAAATTGTCGACATTTAGAACCTTATCTGTAATTCATCCAAGGATAATTCTGTTGAGATTTAAGAGCCGGTCAACACTTCGACTGAGGGAAATATCTTCATCGAGATCTAGGAACTATCTGTAATTCAACCGAGGATAATTCTGTTGAGATTTAAGAACTCGTCCACACTTCGATGGAGGAAAATTGTCGAGATTTAGAACCTTATCTGTAATTCAACTGAGGATAATTCTGTTGAGATTTAAGAACCGGTCAGCACTTCGACTGAGGGAAACATCTTCATCGAGATCTAGGAACCGTCTGTAATTCAACCGAGGATAATTCTGTTGAGATTTATGAACCGGTCAGCACTTCGACTGAGGGAAACATCTTCATCGAGATCAAGGAACTGTCTGTAATTCAACCAAGGATAATTCTGTTGAGATTTATGAACTCAACAACACTTCGATGGAGGAAAATTGTCGACATTTAGAACCTTATATGTAATTCATCCAAGGATAATTCTTTTGAGATTTAAGAACCGGTCAGCACTTCGACTGAGGGAAACATCTTCATCGAGATCTAGGAACTGTCTGTAATTCAACCGAGGATAATTTTGTTGAGATTTAAGAACTCGTCCACACTTCGACGGAGGAAAATTGTCGTCATTTAGAACCTTAGCTGTAATTCAATCGAGGATAATTCAGTTGAGATTTAAGAACCGGTCAACACTTCGACTGAGGGAAACATCTTCATCGAGATCTAGGAACCGTCTGTAATTCAACCGAGGATAATTCTGTTGAGATTTAAGAACTCGTCCACACTTCGAAGGAGGAAAATTGTCGAGATTTAGAACCTTATCTGTAATTCAACCGAGGATAATTCAGTTGAGATTTAAGAACCGGTCAGCACTTCGACTGAGGGAAACATCTTCATCGAGATCTAGGAACTGTCTGTAATTCAACCGAGGATAATTCTGTTGAGATTTAAGAACTCGTCCACACTTCGACGAAGGAAAATTGTTGACATTTAGAACCTTATCTGTAATTCATCCAAGGATAATTCTGTTGAGATTTAAGAACCGGTCAACACTTCGACTGAGGGAAATATCTTCATCGAGATCTAGGAACTATCTGTAATTCAACCGAGGATAATTCTGTTGAGATTTAAGAACTCGTCCACACTTCGACGGAGGAAAATTGTCGACATTTAGAACCTTATCTGTAATTCATCCAAGGATAATTCTGTTGAGATTTAAGATCCGGTCAACACTTCGACTGAGGGAAATATCTTCATCGAGATCTAGGAACTATCTGTAATTCAACCGAGGATAATTCTGTTGAGATTTAAGAACTCGTCCACACTTCGATGGAGGAAAATTGTCGAGATTTAGAACCTTATCTGTAATTCAATCGAGGATAATTCAGTTGAGATTTAAGAATCGGTCAGTACTTGGACTGAGGTAAATATCTTCATCGAGATCTAGGAACCGTCTGTAATTCAACCGAGGATAATTCAGTTGAGATTTAAGAACTCGTCCACACTTCAAAGGAGGAAAATTGTCGAGATTTAGAACCTTATCTGTAATTCAACCGAGGATAATTCAGTTGAAATTTAAGAACCGGTCAGCACTTCGACTGAGGGAAACATCTTCATCGAGATCTAGGAACTGTCTGTAATTCAACCGAGGATAATTCTGTTGAGATTTAAGAACTCGTCCACACTTCGACAGAGGAAAATTGTCGACATTTAGAACCTTATCTGTAATTCAACCGAGGATAATTCAGTTGAGATTTAAGAACCGGTCAACACTTCGACTGAGGGAAACATCTTCATCGAGATCTAGGAACTGTCTGTAATTCAACCGAGTATAATTCTGTTGAGATTTAAGAACTCGTCCACACTTCGACGGAGGAAAATTGTCGACATTTAGAACCTTAGCTGTAATTCAATCGAGGATAATTCAGTTGAGATTTAAGAACCGGTCAACACTTCGACTGAGGGAAACATCTTCATCGAGATCTAGGAACCGTCTGTAATTCAACCGAGGATAATTCTGTTGAGATTTAAGAACTCGTCCACACTTCGAAGGAGGAAAATTGTCGAGATTTAGAACCTTATCTGTAATTCAACCGAGGATAATTCAGTTGAGATTTAAGAACCGGTCAGCACTTCGACTGAGGGAAACATCTTCATCGAGATCTAGGAACTGTCTGTAATTCAACCGAGGATAATTCTGTTGAGATTTAAGAAGTCGTCCACACTTCGACGTAGGAAAATTGTTGACATTTAGAACCTTATATGTAATTCATCCAAGGATAATTCTGTTGAGATTTAAGAACCGGTCAACACTTCGACTGAGGGAAACATCTTCATCGAGATCTAGGAACTGTCTGTAATTCAACCGAGGATAATTCTGTTGAGATTTAAGAACTCGTCCACACTTCGATGGAGGAAAATTGTCGAGATTTAGAACCTTATCTGTAATTCAACCGAGGATAATTCAGTTGAGATTTAAGGACCGGTCAGTACTTGGACTGAGGTAAATATCTTCATCGAGATCTAGGAACCGTCTGTAATTCAACCGAGGATAATTCAGTTGAGATTTAAGAACTCGTCCACACTTCAAAGGAGGAAAATTGTCGAGATTTAGAACCTTATCTGTAATTCAACCGAGGATAATTCATTTGAAATTTAAGAACCGGTCAGCACTTCGACTGAGGGAAACATCTTCATCGAGATCTAGGAACTGTCTGTAATTCAACCGAGGATAATTCTGTTGAGATTTAAGAACTCGTCCACACTTCGATGGAGGAAAATTGTCGAGATTTAGAACCTTATCTGTAATTCAACTGAGGATAATTCTGTTGAGATTTAAGAACCGGTCAGCACTTCGACTGAGGGAAACATCTTCATCGAGATCTAGGAACCGTCTGTAATTCAACCGAGGATAATTCTGTTGAGATTTATGAACCGGTCAGCACTTCGACTGAGGGAAACATCTTCATCGAGATCTAGGAACTGTCTGTAATTCAACCAAGGATAATTCTGTTGAGATTTATGAACTCAACAACACTTCGATGGAGGAAAATTGTCGAAATTTAGAACCTTATATGTAATTCATCCAAGGATAATTCTTTTGAGATTTAAGAATCGGTCAGCACTTCGACTGAGGGAAACATCTTCATCGAGATCTAGGAACTATCTGTAATTCAACCGAGGATAATTCTGTTGATATTTAAGAACTCGTCCACACTTCGACGGAGGAAAATTGTCGAGACTTAGAACCATATCTGTAATTCAACCGAGGATAATTTTGTTGAGATTTAAGAACCGGTCAGAACTTCGACTGAGGGAAACATCTTCATCGAGATCTAGAAACCGTCTGTAATTCAACCAAGGATGATTCTGTTGAGATTTATGAACTCGTCCACACATCGACAGAGGAAAATTGTCGACATTTAGAACCTTATCTGTAATTCAACCGAGGATAATTCAATTGAAATTTAAGAACCGGTCAACACTTCGACTGAGGGAAACATCTTCATCGAGATCTAGGAACTGTCTGTAATTCAACCGAGGATAATTCTGTTGAGATTTAAGAACTCGTCCACACTTCGACGGAGGAAAATTGTCGACATTTAGAACCTTATCTGTAATTCAACCGAGGATAATTCAGTTGAGATTTAAGAACCGGTCAACACTTCGACTGAGGGAAACATCTTCATCGAGATCTAGGAACTGTCTGTAATTCAACCGAGGATAATTTTGTTGAGATTTAAGAACTCGTCCACACTTCGACGGAGGAAAATTGTCGACATTTAGAAACTTAGCTGTAATTCAATCGAGGATAATTCAGTTGAGATTTAAGAACCGGTCAACACTTCGACTGAGGGAAACATCTTCATCGAGATCTAGGAACCGTCTGTAATTCAACCGAGGATAATTCTGTTGAGATTTAAGAACTCGTCCACACTTCGAAGGAGGAAAATTGTCGAGATTTAGAACCTTATCTGTAATTCAACCGAGGATAATTCAGTTGAGATTTAAGAACCGGTCAGCACTTCGACTGAGGGAAACATCTTCATCGAGATCTAGGAACTGTCTGTAATTCAACCGAGGATAATTCTGTTGAGATTTAAGAATTCGTCCACACTTCGACGAAGGAAAATTGTTGACATTTAGAACCTTATCTGTAATTCATCCAAGGATAATTCTGTTGAGATTTAAGAACCGGTCAACACTTCGACTGAGGGAAACATCTTCATCGAGATCTAGGAACTGTCTGTAATTCAACCGAGGATAATTCTGTTGAGATTTAAGAACTCGTCCACACTTCGATGGAGGAAAATTGTCGAGATTTAGAACCTTATCTGTAATTCAATCGAGGATAATTCAGTTGAGATTTAAGAATCGGTCAGTACTTGGACTGAGGTAAATATCTTCATCGAGATCTAGGAACCGTCTGTAATTCAACCGAGGATAATTCAGTTGAGATTTAAGAACTCGTCCACACTTCAAAGGAGGAAAATTGTCGAGATTTAGAACCTTATCTGTAATTCAACCGAGGATAATTCAGTTGAAATTTAAGAACCGGTCAGCACTTCGACTGAGGGAAACATCTTCATCGAGATCTAGGAACTGTCTGTAATTCAACCGAGGATAATTCTGTTGAGATTTAAGAACTCGTCCACACTTCGACGGAGGAAAATTGTCGACATTTAGAACCTTATCTGTAATTCAACCGAGGATAATTCAGTTGAGATTTAAGAACCGGTCAACACTTCGACTTAGGGAAACATCTTCATCGAGATCTAGGAACTGTCTGTAATTCAACCGAGTATAATTCTGTTGAGATTTAAGAACTCGTCCACACTTCGACGGAGGAAAATTGTCGACATTTAGAACCTTAGCTGTAATTCAATCGAGGATAATTCAGTTGAGATTTAAGAACCGGTCAACACTTCGACTGAGGGAAACATCTTCATCGAGATCTAGGAACCGTCTGTAATTCAACCGAGGATAATTCTGTTGAGATTTAAGAACTCGTCCACACTTCGAAGGAGGAAAATTGTCGAGATTTAGAACCTTATCTGTAATTCAACCGAGGATAATTCAGTTGAGATTTAAGAACCGGTCAGCACTTCGACTGAGGGAAACATCTTCATCGAGATCTAGGAACTGTCTGTAATTCAACCGAGGATAATTCTGTTGAGATTTAAGAACTCGTCCACACTTCGACGTAGGAAAATTGTTGACATTTAGAACCTTATATGTAATTCATCCAAGGATAATTCTGTTGAGATTTAAGAACCGGTCAACACTTCGACTGAGGGAAACATCTTCATCGAGATCTAGGAACTGTCTGTAATTCAACCGAGGATAATTCTGTTGAGATTTAAGAACTCGTCCACACTTCGATGGAGGAAAATTGTCGAGATTTAGAACCTTATCTGTAATTCAACCGAGGATAATTCAGTTGAGATTTAAGAACCGGTCAGTACTTGGACTGAGGTAAATATCTTCATCGAGATCTAGGAACCGTCTGTAATTCAACCGAGGATAATTCAGTTGAGATTTAAGAACTCGTCCACACTTCAAAGGAGGAAAATTGTCGAGATTTAGAACCTTATCTGTAATTCAACCGAGGATAATTCATTTGAAATTTAAGAACCGGTCAGCACTTCGACTGAGGGAAACATCTTCATCGAGATCTAGGAACTGTCTGTAATTCAACCGAGGATAATTCTGTTGAGATTTAAGAACTCGTCCACACTTCTACGAAGGAAAATTGTTGACATTTAGAACCTTATCTGTAATTCATCCAAGGATAATTCTGTTGAGATTTAAGAACCGGTCAACACTTCGACTGAGGGAAACATCTTCATCGAGATCTAGGAACTGTCTGTAATTCAACCGAGGATAATTCTGTTGAGATTTAAGAACTCGTCCACACTTCGATGGAGGAAAATTGTCGAGATTTAGAACCTTATCTGTAATTCAATCGAGGATAATTCAGTTGAGATTTAAGAATCGGTCAGTACTTGGACTGAGGGAAACATCTTCATCGAGATCTAGGAACTGTCTGTAATTCAACCGAGGATAATTCTGTTGAGATTTAAGAACTCGTCCACACTTCGACGGAGGAAAATTGTCGAGATTTAGAACCTTATCTGTAATTCAACCGAGGATAATTCAGTTGAGATTTAAGAACCGGTCAGCACTTCGACTGAGGGAAACATCTTCATCGAGATCTAGGAACTGTCTGTAATTCAACCGAGGATAATTCTGTTGAGATTTAAGAACTCGTCCACACTTCGACGTAGGAAAATTGTTGACATTTAGAACCTTATATGTAATTCATCCAAGGATAATTCTGTTGAGATTTAAGAACCGGTCAACACTTCGACTGAGGGAAACATCTTCATCGAGATCTAGGAACTGTCTGTAATTCAACCGAGGATAATTCTGTTGAGATTTAAGAACTCGTCCACACTTCGATGGAGGAAAATTGTCGAGATTTAGAACCTTATCTGTAATTCAACCGAGGATAATTCAGTTGAGATTTAAGAACCGGTCAGTACTTGGACTGAGGTAAATATCTTCATCGAGATCTAGGAACCGTCTGTAACTCAACCGAGGATAATTCAGTTGAGATTTAAGAACTCGTCCACACTTCAAAGGAGGAAAATTGTCGAGATTTAGAACCTTATCTGTAATTCAACTGAGGATAATTCATTTGAAATTTAAGAACCGGTCAGCACTTCGACTGAGGGAAACATCTTCATCGAGATCTAGGAACTGTCTGTAATTCAACCGAGGATAATTCTGTTGAGATTTAAGAACTCGTCCACACTTCGACGGAGGAAAATTGTCGACATTTAGAACCTTATCTGTAATTCATCCAAGGATAATTCTGTTGAGATTTAAGAGCCGGTCAACACTTCGACTGAGGGAAATACCTTCATCGAGATCTAGGAACTATCTGTAATTCAACCGAGGATAATTCTGTTGAGATTTATGAACTCGTCCACACATCGACAGAGGAAAATTGTCGACATTTAGAACCTTATCTGTAATTCAACCGAGGATAATTCAATTGAAATTTAAGAACCGGTCAACACTTCGACTGAGGGAAACATCTTCATCGAGATCTAGGAACTGTCTGTAATTCAACCGAGGATAATTCTGTTGAGATTTAAGAACTCGTCCACACTTCGACGGAGGAAAATTGTCGACATTTAGAACCTTATCTGTAATTCAACCGAGGATAATTCAGTTGAGATTTAAGAACCGGTCAACACTTCGACTGAGGGAAACATCTTCATCGAGATCTAGGAACTGTCTGTAATTCAACCGAGGATAATTTTGTTGAGATTTAAGAACTCGTCCACACTTCGACGGAGGAAAATTGTCGACATTTAGAAACTTAGCTGTAATTCAATCGAGGATAATTCAGTTGAGATTTAAGAACCGGTCAACACTTCGACTGAGGGAAACATCTTCATCGAGATCTAGGAACCGTCTGTAATTCAACCGAGGATAATTCTGTTGAGATTTAAGAACTCGTCCACACTTCGACGGAGGAAAATTGTCGAGATTTAGAACCTTATCTGTAATTCAACCGAGGATAATTCAGTTGAGATTTAAGAACCGGTCAGCACTTCGACTGAGGGAAACATCTTCATCGAGATCTAGGAACTGTCTGTAATTCAACCGAGGATAATTCTGTTGAGATTTAAGAACTCGTCCACACTTCGACGAAGGAAAATTGTTGACATTTAGAACCTTATCTGTAATTCATCCAAGGATAATTCTGTTGAGATTTAAGAACCGGTCAACACTTCGACTGAGGGAAACATCTTCATCGAGATCTAGGAACTGTCTGTAATTCAACCGAGGATAATTCTGTTGAGATTTAAGAACTCGTCCACACTTCGATGGAGGAAAATTGTCGAGATTTAGAACCTTATCTGTAATTCAATCGAGGATAATTCAGTTGAGATTTAAGAATCGGTCAGTACTTGGACTGAGGGAAACATCTTCATCGAGATCTAGGAACTGTCTGTAATTCAACCGAGTATAATTCTGTTGAGATTTAAGAACTCGTCCACACTTCGACGGAGGAAAATTGTCGACATTTAGAACCTTAGCTGTAATTCAATCGAGGATAATTCAGTTGAGATTTAAGAACCGGTCAACACTTCGACTGAGGGAAACATCTTCATCGAGATCTAGGAACCGTCTGTAATTCAACCGAGGATAATTCTGTTGAGATTTAAGAACTCGTCCACACTTCGAAGGAGGAAAATTGTCGAGATTTAGAACCTTATCTGTAATTCAACCGAGGATAATTCAGTTGAGATTTAAGAACCGGTCAGCACTTCGACTGAGGGAAACATCTTCATCGAGATCTAGGAACTGTCTGTAATTCAACCGAGGATAATTCTGTTGAGATTTAAGAACTCGTCCACACTTCGACGTAGGAAAATTGTTGACATTTAGAACCTTATATGTAATTCATCCAAGGATAATTCTGTTGAGATTTAAGAACCGGTCAACACTTCGACTGAGGGAAACATCTTCATCGAGATCTAGGAACTGTCTGTAATTCAACCGAGGATAATTCTGTTGAGATTTAAGAACTCGTCCACACTTCGATGGAGGAAAATTGTCGAGATTTAGAACCTTATCTGTAATTCAACCGAGGATAATTCAGTTGAGATTTAAGAACCGGTCAGTACTTGGACTGAGGTAAATATCTTCATCGAGATCTAGGAACCGTCTGTAATTCAACCGAGGATAATTCAGTTGAGATTTAAGAACTCGTCCACACTTCAAAGGAGGAAAATTGTCGAGATTTAGAACCTTATCTGTAATTCAACCGAGGATAATTCATTTGAAATTTAAGAACCGGTCAGCACTTCGACTGAGGGAAACATCTTCATCGAGATCTAGGAACTGTCTATAATTCAACCGAGGATAATTCTGTTGAGATTTAAGAACTCGTCCACACTTCGACGAAGGAAAATTGTTGACATTTATAACCTTATCTGTAATTCATCCAAGGATAATTCTGTTGAGATTTAAGAACCGGTCAACACTTCGACTGAGGGAAACATCTTCATCGAGATCTAGGAACTGTCTGTAATTCAACCGAGGATAATTCTGTTGAGATTTAAGAACTCGTCCACACTTCGATGGAGGAAAATTGTCGAGATTTAGAACCTTATCTGTAATTCAATCGAGGATAATTCAGTTGAGATTTAAGAATCGGTCAGTACTTGGACTGAGGTAAATATCTTCATCGAGATCTAGGAACCGTCTGTAATTCAACTGAGGATAATTCAGTTGAGATTTAAGAACTCGTCCACACTTCAAAGGAGGAAAATTGTCGAGATTTAGAACCTTATCTGTAATTCAACCGAGGATAATTCAGTTGAAATTTAAGAACCGGTCAGCACTTCGACTGAGGGAAACATCTTCATCGAGATCTAGGAACTGTCTGTAATTCCACCGAGGATAATTCTGTTGAGATTTAAGAACTCGTCCACACTTCGACGGAGGAAAATTGTCGACATTTAGAACCTTATCTGTAATTCAACCGAGGATAATTCAGTTGAGATTTAAGAACCGGTCAACACTTCGACTGAGGGAAACATCTTCATCGAGATCTAGGAACTGTCTGTAATTCAACCGAGTATAATTCTGTTGAGATTTAAGAACTCGTCCACACTTCGACGGAGGAAAATTGTCGACATTTAGAACCTTAGCTGTAATTCAATCGAGGATAATTCAGTTGAGATTTAAGAACCGGTCAACACTTCGACTGAGGGAAACATCTTCATCGAGATCTAGGAACCGTCTGTAATTCAACCGAGGATAATTCTGTTGAGATTTAAGAACTCGTCCACACTTCGAAGGAGGAAAATTGTCGAGATTTAGAACCTTATCTGTAATTCAACCGAGGATAATTCAGTTGAGATTTAAGAACCGGTCAGCACTTCGACTGAGGGAAACATCTTCATCGAGATCTAGGAACTGTCTGTAATTCAACCGAGGATAATTCTGTTGAGATTTAAGAACTCGTCCACACTTCGACGTAGGAAAATTGTTGACATTTAGAACCTTATATGTAATTCATCCAAGGATAATTCTGTTGAGATTTAAGAACCGGTCAACACTTCGACTGAGGGAAACATCTTCATCGAGATCTAGGAACTGTCTGTAATTCAACCGAGGATAATTCTGTTGAGATTTAAGAACTCGTCCACACTTCGATGGAGGAAAATTGTCGAGATTTAGAACCTTATCTGTAATTCAACCGAGGATAATTCAGTTGAGATTTAAGAACCGGTCAGTACTTGGACTGAGGTAAATATCTTCATCGAGATCTAGGAACCGTCTGTAATTCAACCGAGGATAATTGAGTTGAGATTTAAGAACTCGTCCACACTTCAAAGGAGGAAAATTGTCGAGATTTAGAACCTTATCTGTAATTCAACCGAGGATAATTCATTTGAAATTTAAGAACCGGTCAGCACTTCGACTGAGGGAAACATCTTCATCGAGATCTAGGAACTGTCTGTAATTCAACCGAGGATAATTCTGTTGAGATTTAAGAACTCGTCCACACTTCGACGGAGGAAAATTGTCGACATTTAGAACCTTATCTGTAATTCATCCAAGGATAATTCTGTTGAGATTTAAGAGCCGGTCAACACTTCGACTGAGGGAAATACCTTCATCGAGATCTAGGAACTATCTGTAATTCAACCGAGGATAATTCTGTTGAGATTTAAGAACTCGTCCACACTTCGACGGAGGAAAATTGTCGAGATTTAGAACCTTATCTGTAATTCAACTGAGGATAATTCTGTTGAGATTTAAGAACCGGTCAGCACTTCGACTGAGGGAAACATCTTCATCGAGATCTAGGAACCGTCTGTAATTCAACCGAGGATAACTCTGTTGAGATTTATGAACCGGTCAGCACTTCGACTGAGGGAAACATCTTCATCGAGATCTAGGAACTGTCTGTAATTCAACCAAGGATAATTCTGTTGAGATTTATGAACTCAACAACACTTCGATGGAGGAAAATTGTCGACATTTAGAACCTTATATGTAATTCATCCAAGGATAATTCTTTTGAGATTTAAGAACCGGTCAGCACTTCGACTGAGGGAAACATCTTCATCGAGATCTAGGAACTATCTGTAATTCAACCGAGGATAATTCTGTTGATATTTAAGAACTCGTCCACACTTCGACGGAGGAAAATTGTCGAGATTTAGAACCTTATCTGTAATTCAATTGAGGATAATTCTGTTGAGATTTAAGAACCGGTCAGCACTTCGACTGAGGGAAACATCTTCATCGAGATCTAGGAACCGTCTGTAATTCAACCGAGGATAACTCTGTTGAGATTTATGAACCGGTCAGCACTTCGACTAAGGGAAACATCTTCATCGAGATCTAGGAACTGTCTGTAATTCAACCAAGGATAATTCTGTTGAGATTTATGAACTCAACAACACTTCGATGGAGGAAAATTGTCGACATTTAGAACCTTATATGTAATTCATCCAAGGATAATTCTTTTGAGATTTAAGAACCGGTCAGCACTTCGACTGAGGGAAACATCTTCATCGAGATCTAGGAACTATCTGTAATTCAACCGAGGATAATTCTGTTGATATTTAAGAACTCGTCCACACTTCGACGGAGGAAAATTGTCGAGACTTAGAACCATATCTGTAATTCAACCGAGGATAATTTTGTTGAGATTTAAGAACCGGTCAGAACTTCGACTGAGGGAAACATCTTCATCGAGATCTAGAAACCGTCTGTAATTCAACCAAGGATGATTCTGTTGAGATTTATGAACTCGTCCACACATCGACAGAGGAAAATTGTCGACATTTAGAACCTTATCTGTAATTCAACCGAGGATAATTCAATTGAAATTTAAGAACCGGTCAACACTTCGACTGAGGGAAACATCTTCATCGAGATCTAGGAACTGTCTGTAATTCAACCGAGGATAATTCTGTTGAGATTTAAGAACTCGTCCACACTTCGACGGAGGAAAATTGTCGACATTTAGAACCTTATCTGTAATTCAACCGAGGATAATTCAGTTGAGCTTTAAGAACCGGTCAACACTTCGACTGAGGGAAACATCTTCATCGAGATCTAGGAACTGTCTGTAATTCAACCGAGGATAATTTTGTTGAGATTTAAGATTTCGTCCACACTTCGACGGAGGAAAATTGTCGACATTTAGAACCTTAGCTGTAATTCAATCGAGGATAATTCAGTTGAGATTTAAGAACCGGTCAACACTTCGACTGAGGGAAACATCTTCATCGAGATCTAGGAACCGTTTGTAATTCAACCGAGGATAATTCTGTTGAGATTTAAGAACTCGTCCACACTTCGAAGGAGGAAAATTGTCGAGATTTAGAACCTTATCTATAATTCAACCGAGGATAATTCAGTTGAGATTTAAGAACCGGTCAGCACTTCGACTGAGGGAAACATCTTCATCGAGATCTAGGAACTGTCTGTAATTCAACCGAGGATAATTCTGTTGAGATTTAAGAACTCGTCCACACTTCGACGAAGGAAAATTGTTGACATTTAGAACCTTATCTGTAATTCATCCAAGGATAATTCTGTTGAGATTTAAGAACCGGTCAACACTTCGACTGAGGGAAACATCTTCATCGAGATCTAGGAACTGTCTGTAATTCAACCGAGGATAATTCTGTTGAGATTTAAGAACTCGTCCACACTTCGATGGAGGAAAATTGTCGAGATTTAGAACCTTATCTGTAATTCAACCGAGGATAATTCAGTTGAGATTTAAGAATCGGTCAGTACTTGGACTGAGGTAAATATCTTCATCGAGATCTAGGAACCGTCTGTAATTCAACCGAGGATAATTCAGTTGAGATTTAAGAACTCGTCCACACTTCAAAGGAGGAAAATTGTCGAGATTTAGAACCTTATCTGTAATTCAACCGAGGATAATTCAGTTGAAATTTAAGAACCGGTCAGCACTTCGACTGAGGGAAACATCTTCATCGAGATCTAGGAACTGTCTGTAATTCAACCGAGGATAATTCTGTTGAGATTTAAGAACTCGTCCACACTTCGACGGAGGAAAATTGTCGACATTTAGAACCTTATCTGTAATTCAACCGAGGATAATTCAGTTGAGATTTAAGAACCGGTCAACACTTCGACTGAGGGAAACATCTTCATCGAGATCTAGGAACTGTCTGTAATTCAACCGAGTATAATTCTGTTGAGATTTAAGAACTCCTCCACACTTCGACGGAGGAAAATTGTCGACATTTAGAACCTTAGCTGTAATTCAATCGAGGATAATTCAGTTGAGATTTAAGAACCGGTCAACACTTCGACTGAGGGAAACATCTTCATCGAGATCTAGGAACCGTCTGTAATTCAACCGAGGATAATTCTGTTGAGATTTAAGAACTCGTCCACACTTCGAAGGAGGAAAATTGTCGAGATTTAGAACCTTATCTGTAATTCAACCGAGGATAATTCAGTTGAGATTTAAGAACCGGTCAGCACTTCGACTGAGGGAAACATCTTCATCGAGATCTAGGAACTGTCTGTAATTCAACCGAGGATAATTCTGTTGAGATTTAAGAACTCGTCCACACTTCGACGAAGGAAAATTGTTGACATTTAGAACCTTATATGTAATTCATCCAAGGATAATTCTGTTTAGATTTAAGAACCGGTCAACACTTCGACTGAGGGAAACATCTTCATCGAGATCTAGGAACTGTCTGTAATTCAACCGAGGATAATTCTGTTGAGATTTAAGAACTCGTCCACACTTCGATGGAGGAAAATTGTCGAGATTTAGAACCTTATCTGTAATTCAACCGAGGATAATTCAGTTAAAATTTAAGAACCGGTCAGTACTTGGACTGAGGTAAATATCTTCATCGAGATCTAGGAACCGTCTGTAATTCAACCGAGGATAATTCAGTTGAGATTTAAGAACTCGTCCACACTTCAAAGGAGGAAAATTGTCGAGATTTAGAACCTTATCTGTAATTTAACCGAGGATAATTCAGTTGAAATTTAAGAACCGGTCAGCACTTCGACTGAGGGAAACATCTTCATCGAGATCTAGGAACTGTCTGTAATTCAACCGAGGATAATTCTGTTGAGATTTAAGAACTCGTCCACACTTCGACGGAGGAAAATTGTCGACATTTAGAACCTTATCTGTAATTCATCCAAGGATAATTCTGTTGAGATTTAAGAGCCGGTCAACACTTCGACTGAGGGAAATACCTTCATCGAGATCTAGGAACTATCTGTAATTCAACCGAGGATAATTCTGTTGAGATTTAAGAACTCGTCCACATTTCGACGGAGGAAAATTGTCGAGATTTAGAACCTTATCTGTAATTCAACTGAGGATAATTCTGTTGAGATTTAAGAACCGGTCAGCACTTCGACTGAGGGAAACATCTTCATCGAGATCTAGGAACCGTCTGTAATTCAACCGAGGATAATTCTGTTGAGATTTATGAACCGGTCAGCACTTCGATTGAGGGAAACATCTTCATCGAGATCTAGGAACTGTCTGTAATTCAACCAAGGATAATTCTGTTGAGATTTATGAACTCAAAAACACTTCGATGGAGGAAAATTGTCGACATTTAGAACCTTATATGTAATTCATCCAAGGATAATTCTTTTGAGATTTAAGAACCGGTCAGCACTTCGACTGAGGGAAACATCTTCATCGAGATCTAGGAACTATCTGTAATTCAACCGAGGATAATTCTGTTGATATTTAAGAACTCGTCCACACTTCGACGGAGGAAAGTTGTCGACTTAGAACCATATCTGTAATTCAACCGAGGATAATTTTGTTGAGATTTAAGAAACGGTCAGAACTTCGACTGAGGGAAACATCTTCATCGAGATCTAGAAACCGTCTGTAATTCAACCAAGGATGATTCTGTTGAGATTTATGAACTCGTCCACACATCGACAGAGGAAAATTGTCGACATTTAGAACCTTATCTGTAATTCAACCGAGGATAATTCAATTGAAATTTAAGAACCGGTCAACACTTCGACTGAGGGAATCATCTTCATCGAGATCTAGGAACTGTCTGTAATTCAACCGAGGATAATTCTGTTGAGATTTAAGAACTCGTCCACACTTCGACGGAGGAAAATTGTCGACATTTAGAACCTTATCTGTAATTCAACCGAGGATAATTCAGTTGAGATTTAAGAACCGGTCAACACTTCGACTGAGGGAAACATCTTCATCGAGATCTAGGAACTGTCTGTAATTCAACCGAGGATAATTCTGTTGAGATTTAAGAACTCGTCCACACTTCGACGGAGGAAAATTGTCGACATTTAGAACCTTAGTTGTAATTCAATCGAGGATAATTCAGTTGAGATTTAAGAACCGGTCAACACTTCGACTGAGGGAAACATCTTCATCGAGATCTAGGAACCGTCTGTAATTCAACCGAGGATAATTCTGTTGAGATTTAAGAACTCGTCCACACTTCGAAGGAGGAAAATTGTCTAGATTTAGAACCTTATCTGTAATTCAACCGAGGATAATTCAGTTGAGATTTAAGAACCGGTCAGCACTTCAACTGAGGGAAATATCTTCATCGAGATCTAGGAACTGTCTGTAATTCAACCGAGGATAATTCTGTTGAGATTTAAGAACTCGTCCACACTTCGACGAAGGAAAATTGTTGACATTTAGAACCTTATCTGTAATTCATCCAAGGATAATTCTGTTGAGATTTAAGAACCGATCAACACTTCGACTGAGGGAAACATCTTCATCGAGATCTAGGAACTGTCTGTAATTCAACCGAGGATAATTCTGTTGAGATTTAAGAACTCGTCCACACTTCGATGGAGGAAAATTGTCGAGATTTAGAACCTTATCTGTAATTCAACCGAGGATAATTCAGTTCAGATTTAAGAACCGGTCAGTACTTGGACTGAGGTAAATATCTTCATCGAGATCTAGGAACCGTCTGTAATTCAACCGAGGATAATTCAGTTGAGATTTAAGAACTCGTCCACACTTCAAAGGAGGAAAATTGTCGAGATTTAGAACCTTATCTGTAATTCAACCGAGGATAATTCAGTTGAAATTTAAGAACCGGTCAGCACTTCGACTGAGGGAAACATCTTCATCGAGATCTAGGAACTGTCTGTAATTCAACCGAGGATAATTCTGTTGAGATTTAAGAACTCGTCTACACTTCGACGGAGGAAAATTGTCGACATTTAGAACCTTATCTGTAATTCATCCAAGGATAATTCTGTTGAGATTTAAGAGCCGGTCAACACTTCGACTGAGGGAAATATCTTCATCGAGATCTAGGAACTATCTGTAATTCAACCGAGGATAATTCTGTTGAGATTTAAGAACTCGTTCACACTTCGACGGAGGAAAATTGTCGAGATTTAGAACCTTATCTCTAATTCAACTGAGGATAATTCTGTTGAGATTTAAGAACCGGTCAGCACTTCGACTGAGGGAAACATCTTCATCGAGATCTAGGAACCGTCTGTAATTCAACCGAGGATAATTCTGTTGAGATTTATGAACCGGTCAGCACTTCGACTGAGGGAAACATCTTCATCGAGATCTAGGAACTGTCTGTAATTCAACCAAGGATAATTCTGTTGAGATTTATGAACTCAACAACACTTCGATGGAGGAAAATTGTCGACATTTAGAACCTTATATGTAATTCATCCAAGGATAATTCTTTTGAGATTTAAGAACCGGTCAGCACATCGACTGAGGGAAACATCTTCATCGAGATCTAGGAACTATCTGTAATTCAACCGAGGATAATTCTGTTGATATTTAAGAACTTGTCCACACTTCGACGGAGGAAAATTGTCGAGACTTAGAACCATATCTGTAATTCAACCAAGGATAATTTTGTTGAGATTTAAGAACCAGTCAGAACTTCGACTGAGGGAAACATCTTCATCGAGATCTAGAAACCGTCTGTAATTCAACTGAGGATGATTCTGTTGAGATTTATGAACTCGTCCACACATCGACAGAGGAAAATTGTCGACATTTAGAACCTTATCTGTAATTCAACCGAGGATAATTCAGTTGAAATTTAAGAACCGGTCAACACTTCGACTGAGGGAAACATCTTCATCGAGATCTAGGAACTGTCTGTAATTCAACCGAGGATAATTCTGTTGAGATTTAAGAACTCGTCCACACTTCAACGGAGGAAAATTGTCGAGATTTAGAACCTTATCTATAATTCAACCGAGGATAATTCAGTTGAGATTTAAGAACCGGTCAGTAATTCGACTGAGGGAAATATCTTCATCAAGATCTAGGAACCGTCTGTAATTCAACCGAGGATAATTCTGTTGAGATTTAAGAACTCGTCCACACTTCGACAGAGGAAAATTGTCGACATTTAGAACCTTATCTGTAATTCAATCGAGGATAATTCAGTTGAGATTTAAGAACCGGTCAACACTTCGACTGAGGGAAACATCTTCATCGAGATCTAGGAACCGTCTGTAATTCAACCGAGGATAATTCTGTTGAGATTTAAGAACTCGTCCACACCTCGAAGGAGGAAAATTGTCGAGATTTAGAACCTTATCTGTAATTCAACCGAGGATAATTCAGTTGAGATTTAAGAACCGGTCAGCACTTTGACTGAGGGAAACATCTTCATCGAGATCTAGGAACTGTCTGTAATTCAACCAAGGATAATTCTGTTGAGATTTATGAACTCAACAACACTTCGATGGAGGAAAATTGTCGACATTTAGAACCTTATATGTAATTCATCCAAGGATAGTTCTTTTGAGATTTAAGAACCGGTCAGCACTTCGACTGAGGGAAACATCTTCATCGAGATCTAGGAACTATCTGTAATTCAACCGAGGATAATTCTGTTGATATTTAAGAACTTGTCCACACTTCGACGGAGGAAAATTGTCGAGACTTAGAACCATATCTGTAATTCAACCAAGGATAATTTTGTTGAGATTTAAGAACCAGTCAGAACTTCGACTGAGGGAAACATCTTCATCGAGATCTAGAAACCGTCTGTAATTCAACCGAGGATGATTCTGTTGAGATTTATGAACTCGTCCACACATCGACAGAGGAAAATTGTCGACATTTAGAACCTTATCTGTAATTCAACCGAGGATAATTCAGTTGAAATTTAAGAACCGGTCAACACTTCGACTGAGGGAAACATCTTCATCGAGATCTAGGAACTGTCTGTAATTCAACCGAGGATAATTCTGTTGAGATTTAAGAACTCGTCCACACTTCAACGGAGGAAAATTGTCGAGATTTAGAACCTTATCTATAATTCAACCGAGGATAATTCAGTTGAGATTTAAGAACCGGTCAGTAATTCGACTGAGGGAAATATCTTCATCAAGATCTAGGAACCGTCTTTAATTCAACCGAGGATAATTCTGTTGAGATTTAAGAACTCGTCCACCCTTCGACAGAGGAAAATTGTCGACATTTAGAACCTTATCTGTAATTCAATCGAGGATAATTCAGTTGAGATTTAAGAACCGGTCAACACTTCGACTGAGGGAAACATCTTCATCGAGATCTAGGAACCGTCTGTAATTCAACCGAGGATAATTCTGTTGAGATTTAATAACTCGTCCACACCTCGAAGGAGGAAAATTGTCGAGATTTAGAACCTTATCTGTAATTCAACCGAGGATAATTCAGTTGAGATTTAAGAACCGGTCAGCACTTTGACTGAGGGAAACATCTTCATCGAGATCTAGGAACTGTCTGTAATTCAACCAAGGATAATTCTGTTGAGATTTATGAACTCAACAACACTTCGATGGAGGAAAATTGTCGACATTTAGAACCTTATATGTAATTCATCCAAGGATAGTTCTTTTGAGATTTAATAACCGGTCAGCACTTCGACTGAGGGAAACATCTTCATCGAGATCTAGGAACTATCTGTAATTCAACCGAGGATAATTCTGTTGATATTTAAGAACTTGTCCACACTTCGACGGAGGAAAATTGTCGAGACTTAGAACCATATCTGTAATTCAACCAAGGATAATTTTGTTGAGATTTAAGAACCAGTCAGAACTTCGACTGAGGGAAACATCTTCATCGAGATCTAGAAACCGTCTGTAATTCAACCGAGGATGATTCTGTTGAGATTTATGAACTCGTCCACACATCGACAGAGGAAAATTGTCGACATTTAGAACCTTATCTGTAATTCAACCGAGGATAATTCAGTTGAAATTTAAGAACCGGTCAACACTTCGACTGAGGGAAACATCTTCATCGAGATCTAGGAACTGTCTGTAATTCAACCGAGGATAATTCTGTTGAGATTTAAGAACTCGTCCACACTTCAACGGAGGAAAATTGTCGAGATTTAGAACCTTATCTATAATTCAACCGAGGATAATTCAGTTGAGATTTAAGAACCGGTCAGTAATTCGACTGAGGGAAATATCTTCATCAAGATCTAGGAATCGTCTTTAATTCAACCGAGGATAATTCTGTTGAGATTTAAGAACTCGTCCACCCTTCGACAGAGGAAAATTGTCGACATTTAGAACCTTATCTGTAATTCAATCGAGGATAATTCAGTTGAGATTTAAGAACCGGTCAACACTTCGACTGAGGGAAACATCTTCATCGAGATCTAGGAACCGTCTGTAATTCAACCGAGGATAATTCTGTTGAGATTTAAGAACTCGTCCACACCTCGAAGGAGGAAAATTGTCGAGATTTAGAACCTTATCTGTAATTCAACCGAGGATAATTCAGTTGAGATTTAAGAACCGGTCAGCACTTTGACTGAGGGAAACATCTTCATCGAGATCTAGGAACTGTCTGTAATTCAACCAAGGATAATTCTGTTGAGATTTATGAACTCAACAACACTTCGATAGAGGAAAATTGTCGACATTTAGAACCTTATATGTAATTCATCCAAGGATAGTTCTTTTGAGATTTAAGAACCGGTCAGCACTTCGACTGAGGGAAACATCTTCATCGAGATCTAGGAACTATCTGTAATTCAACCGAGGATAATTCTGTTGATATTTAAGAACTTGTCCACACTTCGACGGAGGAAAATTGTCGAGACTTAGAACCATATCTGTAATTCAACCAAGTATAATTTTGTTGAGATTTAAGAACCAGTCAGAACTTCGACTGAGGGAAACATCTTCATCGAGATCTAGAAACCGTCTGTAATTCAACCGAGGATGATTCTGTTGAGATTTATGAACTCGTCCACACATCGACAGAGGAAAATTGTCGACATTTAGAACCTTATCTGTAATTCAACCGAGGATAATTCAGTTGAAATTTAAGAACTGGTCAACACTTCGACTGAGGGAAACATCTTCATCGATATCTAGGAACTGTCTGTAATTCAACCGAGGATAATTCTGTTGAGATTTAAGAACTCGTCCACACTTCAACGGAGGAAAATTGTCGAGATTTAGAACCTTATCTATAATTCAACCGAGGATAATTCAGTTGAGATTTAAGAACCGGTCAGTAATTCGACTGAGGGAAATATCTTCATCAAGATCTAGGAATCGTCTTTAATTCAACCGAGGATAATTCTGTTGAGATTTAAGAACTCGTCCACCCTTCGACAGAGGAAAATTGTCGACATTTAGAACCTTATCTGTAATTCAATCGAGGATAATTCAGTTGAGATTTAAGAACCGGTCAACACTTCGACTGAGGGAAACATCTTCATCGAGATCTAGGAACCGTCTGTAATTCAACCGAGGATAATTCTGTTGAGATTTAAGAACTCGTCCACACCTCGAAGGAGGAAAATTGTCGAGATTTAGAACCTTATCTGTAATTCAACCGAGGATAATTCAGTTGAGATTTAAGAACCGGTCAGCACTTTGACTGAGGGAAACATCTTCATCGAGATCTAGGAACTGTCTGTAATTCAACAAAGGATAATTCTGTTGAGATTTATGAACTCAACAACACTTCGATAGAGGAAAATTGTCGACATTTAGAACCTTATATGTAATTCATCCAAGGATAGTTCTTTTGAGATTTAAGAACCGGTCAGCACTTCGACTGAGGGAAACATCTTCATCGAGATCTAGGAACTATCTGTAATTCAACCGAGGATAATTCTGTTGATATTTAAGAACTTGTCCACACTTCGACGGAGGAAAATTGTCGAGACTTAGAACCATATCTGTAATTCAACCAAGGATAATTTTGTTGAGATTTAAGAACCAGTCAGAACTTCGACTGAGGGAAACATCTTCATCGAGATCTAGAAACCGTCTGTAATTCAACCGAGGATGATTCTGTTGAGATTTATGAACTCGTCCACACATCGACAGAGGAAAATTTTCGACATTTAGAACCTTATCTGTAATTCAACCGAGGATAATTCAGTTGAAATTTAAGAACCGGTCAACACTTCGACTGAGGGAAACATCTTCATCGAGATCTAGGAACTGTCTGTAATTCAACCGAGGATAATTCGGTTGAGATTTAAGAACTCGTCCACACTTCAACGGAGGAAAATTGTCGAGATTTAGAACCTTATCTATAATTCAACCGAGGATAATTCAGTTGAGATTTAAGAACCGGTCAGTAATTCGACTGAGGGAAATATCTTCATCAAGATCTAGGAACCGTCTTTAATTCAACCGAGGATAATTCTGTTGAGATTTAAGAACTCGTCCACCCTTCGACAGAGGAAAATTGTCGACATTTAGAACCTTATCTGTAATTCAATCGAGGATAATTCAGTTGAGATTTAAGAACCGGTCAACACTTCGACTGAGGGAAACATCTTCATCGAGATCTAGGAACCGTCTGTAATTCAACCGAGGATAATTCTGTTGAGATTTAAGAACTCGTCCACACCTCGAAGGAGGAAAATTGTCGAGATTTAGAACCTTATCTGTAATTCAACCGAGGATAATTCAGTTGAGATTTAAGAACCGGTCAGCACTTTGACTGAGGGAAACATCTTCATCGAGATCTAGGAACTGTCTGTAATTCAACCAAGGATAATTCTGTTGAGATTTATGAACTCAACAACACTTCGATGGAGGAAAATTGTCGACATTTAGAACCTTATATGTAATTCATCCAAGGATAGTTCTTTTGAGATTTAAGAACCGGTCAGCACTTCGACTGAGGGAAACATCTTCATCGAGATCTAGGAACTATCTGTAATTCAACCGAGGATAATTCTGTTTTATATTTAAGAACTTGTCCACACTTCGACGGAGGAAAATTGTCGAGACTTAGAACCATATCTGTAATTCAACCAAGGATAATTTTGTTGAGATTTAAGAACCAGTCAGAACTTCGACTGAGGGAAACATCTTCATCGAGATCTAGAAACCGTCTGTAATTCAACCGAGGATGATTCTGTTGAGATTTATGAACTCGTCCACACATCGACAGAGGAAAATTGTCGACATTTAGAACCTTATCTGTAATTCAACCGAGGATAATTCAGTTGAAATTTAAGAACCGATCAACACTTCGACTGAGGGAAACATCTTCATCGAGATCTAGGAACTGTCTGTAATTCAACCGAGGATAATTATGTTGAGATTTAAGAACTCGTCCACACTTCAACGGAGGAAAATTGTCGAGATTTAGAACCTTATCTATAATTCAACCGAGGATAATTCAGTTGAGATTTAAGAACCGGTCAGTAATTTGACTGAGGGAAATATCTTCATCAAGATCTAGGAACCGTCTTTAATTCAACCGAGGATAATTCTGTTGAGATTTAAGAACTCGTCCACCCTTCGACAGAGGAAAATTGTCGACATTTAGAACCTTATCTGTAATTCAATCGAGGATAATTCAGTTGAGATTTAAGAACCGGTCAACACTTCGACTGAGGGAAACATCTTCATCGAGATCTAGGAACCGTCTGTAATTCAACCGAGGATAATTCTGTTGAGATTTAAGAACTCGTCCACACCTCGAAGGAGGAAAATTGTCGAGATTTAGAACCTTATCTGTAATTCAACCGAGGATAATTCAGTTGAGATTTAAGAACCGGTCAGCACTTTGACTGAGGGAAACATCTTCATCGAGATCTAGGAACTGTCTGTAATTCAACCAAGGATAATTCTGTTGAGATTTATGAACTCAACAACACTTCGATGGAGGAAAATTGTCGACATTTAGAACCTTATATGTAATTCATCCAAGGATAGTTCTTTTGAGATTTAAGAACCGGTCAGCACTTCGACTGAGGGAAACATCTTCATCGAGATCTAGGAACTATCTGTAATTCAACCGAGGATAATTCTGTTGATATTTAAGAACTTGTCCACACTTCGAAGGAGGAAAATTGTCGAGACTTAGAACCATATCTGTAATTCAACCAAGGATAATTTTGTTGAGATTTAAGAACCAGTCAGAACTTCGACTGAGGGAAACATCTTCATCGAGATCTAGAAACCGTCTGTAATTCAACCGAGGATGATTCTGTTGAGATTTATGAACTCGTCCACACATCGACAGAGGAAAATTGTCGACATTTAGAACCTTATCTGTAATTCAACCGAGGATAATTCAGTTGAAATTTAAGAACCGGTCAACACTTCGACAGAGGGAAACATCTTCATCGAGATCTAGGAACTGTCTGTAATTCAACCGAGGATAATTCTGTTGAGATTTAAGAACTCGTCCACACTTCAACGGAGGAAAATTGTCGAGATTTAGAACCTTATCTATAATTCAACCGAGGATAATTCAGTTGAGATTTAAGAACCGGTCAGTAATTCGACTGAGGGAAATATCTTCATCAAGATCTAGGAACCGTCTTTAATTCAACCGAGGATAATTCTGTTGAGATTTAAGAACTCGTCCACCCTTCGACAGAGGAAAATTGTCGACATTTAGAACCTTATCTGTAATTCAATCGAGGATAATTCAGTTGAGATTTAAGAACCGGTCAACACTTCGACAAAGGGAAACATCTTCATCGAGATCTAGGAACCGTCTGTAATTCAACCGAGGATAATTCTGTTGAGATTTAAGAACTCGTCCACACCTCGAAGGAGGAAAATTGTCGAGATTTAGAACCTTATCTGTAATTCAACCGAGGATAATTCAGTTGAGATTTAAGAACCGGTCAGCACTTTGACTGAGGGAAACATCTTCATCGAGATCTAGGAACTGTCTGTAATTCAACCAAGGATAATTCTGTTGAGATTTATGAACTCAACAACACTTCGATGGAGGAAAATTGTCGACATTTAGAACCTTATATGTAATTCATCCAAGGATAGTTCTTTTGAGATTTAAGAACCGGTCAGCACTTCGACTGAGGGAAACATCTTCATCGAGATCTAGGAACTATCTGTAATTCAACCGAGGATAATTCTGTTGATATTTAAGAACTTGTCCACACTTCGACGGAGGAAAATTGTCGAGACTTAGAACCATATCTGTAATTCAACCAAGGATAATTTTGTTGAGATTTAAGAACCAGTCAGAACTTCGACTGAGGGAAACATCTTCATCGAGATCTAGAAACCGTCTGTAATTCAACCGAGGATGATTCTGTTGAGATTTATGAACTCGTCCACACATCGACAGAGGAAAATTTTCGACATTTAGAACCTTATATGTAATTCAACCGAGGATAATTCAGTTGAAATTTAAGAACCGGTCAACACTTCGACTGAGGGAAACATCTTCATCGAGATCTAGGAACTGTCTGTAATTCAACCGAGGATAATTCTGTTGATATTTAAGAACTCGTCCACACTTCGACGGAGGAAAATTGTCGAGACTTAGAACCATATCTGTAATTCAACCGAGGATAATTTTGTTGAGATTTAAGAACCGGTCAGAACTTCGACTGAGGGAAACATCATCATCGAGATCTAGAAACCATCTGTAATTAAACCAAGGATGATTCTGTTGAGATTTATGAACTCGTCCACACATCGACAGAGGAAAATTGTCGACATTTAGAACCTTATCTGTAATTCAACCGAGGATAATTCAATTGAAATTTATGAACTGGTCAACACTTCGACTGAGGGAAACATCTTCATCGAGATCTAGGAACTGTCTGTAATTTAACCGAGGATAATTCTGTTGAGATTTAAGAACTCGTCCACACTTCGACGGAGGAAAATTGGCGACATTTAGAACCTTATCTGTAATTCAACCGAGGATAATTCAGTTGAGATTTAAGAACCGGTCAGCACTTTGACTGAGGGAAACATCTTCATCGAGATCTAGGAACTGTCTGTAATTCAACCAAGGATAATTCTGTTGAGATTTATGAACTCAACAACACTTCGATGGAGGAAAATTGTCGACATTTAGAACCTTATATGTAATTCATCCAAGGATAGTTCTTTTGAGATTTAAGAACCGGTCAGCACTTCGACTGAGGGAAACATCTTCATCAAGATCTAGGAACTATCTGTAATTCAACCGAGGATAATTCTGTTTTATATTTAAGAACTTGTCCACACTTCGACGGAGGAAAATTGTCGAGACTTAGAACCATATCTGTAATTCAACCAAGGATAATTTTGTTGAGATTTAAGAACCAGTCAGAACTTCGACTGAGGGAAACATCTTCATCGAGATCTAGAAACCGTCTGTAATTCAACCGAGGATGATTCTGTTGAGATTTATGAACTCGTCCACACATCGACAGAGGAAAATTGTCGACATTTAGAACCTTATCTGTAATTCAACCGAGGATAATTCAGTTGAAATTTAAGAACCGATCAACACTTCGACTGAGGGAAACATCTTCATCGAGATCTAGGAACTGTCTGTAATTCAACCGAGGATAATTATGTTGAGATTTAAGAACTCGTCCACACTTCAACGGAGGAAAATTGTCGAGATTTAGAACCTTATCTATAATTCAACCGAGGATAATTCAGTTGAGATTTAAGAACCGGTCAGTAATTTGACTGAGGGAAATATCTTCATCAAGATCTAGGAACCGTCTTTAATTCAACCGAGGATAATTCTGTTGAGATTTAAGAACTCGTCCACCCTTCGACAGAGGAAAATTGTCGACATTTAGAACCTTATCTGTAATTCAATCGAGGATAATTCAGTTGAGATTTAAGAACCGGTCAACACTTCGACTGAGGGAAACATCTTCATCGAGATCTAGGAACCGTCTGTAATTCAACCGAGGATAATTCTGTTGAGATTTAAGAACTCGTCCACACCTCGAAGGAGGAAAATTGTCGAGATTTAGAACCTTATCTGTAATTCAACCGAGGATAATTCAGTTGAGATTTAAGAACCGGTCAGCACTTTGACTGAGGGAAACATCTTCATCGAGATCTAGGAACTGTCTGTAATTCAACCAAGGATAATTCTGTTGAGATTTATGAACTCAACAACACTTCGATGGAGGAAAATTGTCGACATTTAGAACCTTATATGTAATTCATCCAAGGATAGTTCTTTTGAGATTTAAGAACCGGTCAGCACTTCGACTGAGGGAAACATCTTCATCGAGATCTAGGAACTATCTGTAATTCAACCGAGGATAATTCTGTTGATATTTAAGAACTTGTCCACACTTCGAAGGAGGAAAATTGTCGAGACTTAGAACCATATCTGTAATTCAACCAAGGATAATTTTGTTGAGATTTAAGAACCAGTCAGAACTTCGACTGAGGGAAACATCTTCATCGAGATCTAGAAACCGTCTGTAATTCAACCGAGGATGATTCTGTTGAGATTTATGAACTCGTCCACACATCGACAGAGGAAAATTGTCGACATTTAGAACCTTATCTGTAATTCAACCGAGGATAATTCAGTTGAAATTTAAGAACCGGTCAACACTTCGACAGAGGGAAACATCTTCATCGAGATCTAGGAACTGTCTGTAATTCAACCGAGTATAATTCTGTTGAGATTTAAGAACTCGTCCACACTTCAACGGAGGAAAATTGTCGAGATTTAGAACCTTATCTATAATTCAACCGAGGATAATTCAGTTGAGATTTAAGAACCGGTCAGTAATTCGACTGAGGGAAATATCTTCATCAAGATCTAGGAACCGTCTTTAATTCAACCGAGGATAATTCTGTTGAGATTTAAGAACTCGTCCACCCTTCGACAGAGGAAAATTGTCGACATTTAGAACCTTATCTGTAATTCAATCGAGGATAATTCAGTTGAGATTTAAGAACCGGTCAACACTTCGACAAAGGGAAACATCTTCATCGAGATCTAGGAACCGTCTGTAATTCAACCGAGGATAATTCTGTTGAGATTTAAGAACTCGTCCACACCTCGAAGGAGGAAAATTGTCGAGATTTAGAACCTTATCTGTAATTCAACCGAGGATAATTCAGTTGAGATTTAAGAACCGGTCAGCACTTTGACTGAGGGAAACATCTTCATCGAGATCTAGGAACTGTCTGTAATTCAACCAAGGATAATTCTGTTGAGATTTATGAACTCAACAACACTTCGATGGAGGAAAATTGTCGACATTTAGAACCTTATATGTAATTCATCCAAGGATAGTTCTTTTGAGATTTAAGAACCGGTCAGCACTTCGACTGAGGGAAACATCTTCATCGAGATCTAGGAACTATCTGTAATTCAACCGAGGATAATTCTGTTGATATTTAAGAACTTGTCCACACTTCGACGGAGGAAAATTGTCGAGACTTAGAACCATATCTGTAATTCAACCAAGGATAATTTTGTTGAGATTTAAGAACCAGTCAGAACTTCGACTGAGGGAAACATCTTCATCGAGATCTAGAAACCGTCTGTAATTCAACCGAGGATGATTCTGTTGAGATTTATGAACTCGTCCACACATCGACAGAGGAAAATTTTCGACATTTAGAACCTTATATGTAATTCAACCGAGGATAATTCAGTTGAAATTTAAGAACCGGTCAACACTTCGACTGAGGGAAACATCTTCATCGAGATCTAGGAACTATCTGTAATTCAACCGAGGATAATTCTGTTGATATTTAAGAACTCGTCCACACTTCGACGGAGGAAAATTGTCGAGACTTAGAACCATATCTGTAATTCAACCGAGGATAATTTTGTTGAGATTTAAGAACCGGTCAGAACTTCGACTGAGGGAAACATCATCATCGAGATCTAGAAACCATCTGTAATTAAACCAAGGATGATTCTGTTGGGATTTATGAACTCGTCCACACATCGACAGAGGAAAATTGTCGACATTTAGAACCTTATCTGTAATTCAACCGAGGATAATTCAATTGAAATTTATGAACTGGTCAACACTTCGACTGAGGGAAACATCTTCATCGAGATCTAGGAACTGTCTGTAATTCAACCGAGGATAATTCTGTTGAGATTTAAGAACTCGTCCACACTTCGACGGAGGAAAATTGGCGACATTTAGAACCTTATCTGTAATTCAACCGAGGATAATTCAGTTGAGATTTAAGAACCGGTCAACACTTCGACTGAGGGAAACATCTTCATCGAGATCTAGGAACTGTCTGTAATTCAATCGAGGATAATTCTGTTGAGATTTAAGAACTCGTCCACACTTCGACGGAGGAAAATTGTCGACATTTAGAACCTTAGCTGTAATTCAATCGAGGATAATTCAGTTGAGATTTAAGAACCGGTCAACACTTCGACTGAGGGAAACATCTTCATCGAGATCTAGGAACCGTCTGTAATTCAACCGAGGATAATTCTGTTGAGATTTAAGAACTCGTCCACACTTCGAAGGAGGAAAATTGTCGAGATTTAGAACCTTATATGTAATTCATCCAAGGATAATTTATTTGAGATTTAAGATCCGGTCAGCACTTCGACTGAGGGAAACATCTTCATCGAGATCTAGGAACTATTTGTAATTCAACCGAGGATAATTCTGTTGATATTTAAGAACTCGTCCACACTTCGACGGAGGAAAATTGTCGAGACTTAGAACCATATCTGTAATTCAACCGAGGATAATTTTGTTGAGATTTAAGAACCGGTCAGAACTTCGATTGAGGGAAACATCTTCATCGAGATCTAGAAACCGTCTGTAATTCAACCAAGGATGATTCTGTTGAGATTTATGAACTCGTCCACACATCGACAGAGGAAAATTGTCGACATTTAGAACCTTATCTGTAATTCAACCGAGGATAATGCAATTGAAATTTAAGAACCAGTCAACACTTCGACTGAGGGAAACATCTTCATCGAGATCTAGGAACTGTCTGTAATTCAACCGAGGATAATTCTGTTGAGATTTAAGAACTCGTCCACACTTCGACGGAGGAAAATTGTCGACATTTAGAACCTTATCTGTAATTCAACCGAGGATAATTCAGTTGAGATTTAAGAACCGGTCAACACTTCGACTGAGGGAAACATCTTCATCGAGATCTAGGAACTGTCTGTAATTCAACCGAGGATAATTCTGTTGAGATTTAAGAACTCGTCCACACTTCGACGGAGGAAAATTGTTGACATTTAGAACCTTAGATGTAATTCAATCGAGGATAATTCAGTTGAGATTTAAGAACCGGTCAACACTTCGACTGAGGGAAACATCTTCATCGAGATCTAGGAACCGTCTGTAATTCAACCGAGGATAATTCTGTTGAGATTTAAGAACTCGTCCACACTTCGAAGGAGGAAAATTGTCGAGATTTAGAACCTTATCTGTAATTCAACTGAGGATAATTCAGTTGAAATTTAAGAACCGGTCAGCACTTCGACTGAGGGAAACATCTTCATCGAGATCTAGGAACTGTCTGTAATTCAACCGAGGATAATTCTGTTGAGATTTAAGAACTCGTCCACACTTCGACGAAGGAAAATTGTTGACATTTAGAACCTTATCTGTAATTCATCCAAGGATAATTCTGTTGAGATTTAAGAACCGGTCAACACTTCGACTGAGGGAAACATCTTCATCGAGATCTAGGAACTGTCTGTAATTCAACCGAGGATAATTCTGTTGAGATTTAAGAACTCGTCCACACTTCGACGGAGGAAAATTGTCGACATTTAGAACCTTATCTGTAATTCAACCGAGGATAATTCAGTTGAGATTTAAGAACCGGTCAACACTTCGACTGAGGGAAACATCTTCATCGAGATCTAGGAACTGTCTGTAATTCAACCGAGGATAATTCTGTTGAGATTTAAGAACTCGTCCACACTTCGACGGAGGAAAATTATCGACATTTAGAACCTTAGCTGTAATTCAATCGAGGATAATTCAGTGGAGATTTAAGAACCGGTCAACACTTCGACTGAGGGAAACATCTTCATCGAGATCTAGGAACCGTCTGTAATTCAACCGAGGATAATTCTGTTGAGATTTAAGAACTCGTCCACACTTTGAAGGAGGAAAATTGTCGAGATTTAGAACCTTATATGTAATTCATCCAAGGATAATTCTTTTGAGATTTAAGAACCGGTCAGCACTTCGTCTGAGGGAAACATCTTCATCGAGATCTAGGAACTATTTGTAATTCAACCGAGGATAATTCCGTTGATATTTAAGAACTCGTCCACACTTCGACGGAGGAAAATTGTCGAGACTTAGAACCATATCTGTAATTCAACCGAGGATAATTTTGTTGAGATTTAAGAACCGGTCAGAACTTCGACTGAGGGAAACATCTTCATCGAGATCTAGAAACCGTCTGTAATTCAACGAAGGATGATTCTGTTGAGATTTATGAACTCGTCCACACATCGACAGAGGAAAATTGTCGACATTTAGAACCTTATCTGTAATTCAACCGAGGATAATTCAATTGAAATTTAAGAACCAGTCAACACTTCGACTGAGGGAAACATCTTCATCGAGATCTAGGAACTGTCTGTAATTCAACCGAGGATAATTCTGTTGAGATTTAAGAACTCGTCCACACTTCGACGGAGGAAAATTGTCGACATTTAGAACCTTATCTGTAATTCAACCGAGGATAATTCAGTTGAGATTTAAGAACCGGTCAACACTTCGACTGAGGGAAACATCTTCATCGAGATCTAGGAACTGTCTGTAATTCAACCGAGGATGATTCTGTTGAGATTTAAGAACTCGTCCACACTTCGACGGAGGAAAATTGTCGACATTTAGAACCTTAGCTGTAATTCAATCGAGGATAACTCAGTTGAGATTTAAGAACCGGTCAACACTTCGACTGAGGGAAACATCTTCATCGAGATCTAGGAACCGTCTGTAATTCAACCGAGGATAATTCTGTTGAGATTTAAGAACTCGTCCACACTTCGAAGGAGGAAAATTGTCGAGATTTAGAACCTTATCTGTAATTCAACTGAGGATAATTCAGTTGAAATTTAAGAACCGGTCAGCACTTCGACTGAGGGAAACATCTTCATCGAGATCTAGGAACTGTCTGTAATTCAACCGAGGATAATTCTGTTGAGATTTAAGAACTCGTCCACACTTCGACGAAGGAAAATTGTTGACATTTAGAACCTTATCTGTAATTCATCCAAGGATAATTCTGTTGAGATTTAAGAACCGGTCAACACTTCGACTGAGGGAAACATCTTCATCGAGATCTAGGAACTGTCTGTAATTCAACCGAGGATAATTCTGTTGAGATTTAAGAACTCGTCCACACTTCTATGGAGGAAAATTGTCGAGATTTAGAACCTTATCTGTAATTCAACCGAGGATAATTCAGTTGAGATTTAAGAATCGGTCAGTACTTGGACTGAGGTAAATATCTTCATCGAGATCTAGGAACCGTCTGTAATTCAACCGAGGATAATTCAGTTGAGATTTAAGAAATCGTCCACACTTCAAAGGAGGAAAATTGTCGAGATTTAGAACCTTATCTGTAATTCCACCGAGGATAATTCAGTTGAAATTTAAGAACCGGTCAGCACTTCGACTGAGGGAAACATCTTCATCGAGATCTAGGAACTGTCTGTAATTCAACCGAGGATAATTCTGTTGACATTTAAGAACTCGTCCACACTTCGACGGAGGAAAATTGTCGACATTTAGAACCTTATCTGTAATTCAACCGAGGATAATTCAGTTGAGATTTAAGAACCGGTCAACACTTCGACTGAGGGAAACATCTTCATCGAGATCTAGGAACTGTCTGTAATTCAACCGAGGATAATTCTGTTGAGATTTAAGAACTCGTCCACACTTCGACGGAGGAAAATTGTCGACATTTAGAACCTTAGCTGTAATTCAATCGAGGATAATTCAGTTGAGATTTAAGAACCGGTCAACACTTCGACTGAGGGAAACATCTTCATCGAGATCTAGGAACCGTCTGTAATTCAACCGAGGATAATTCTGTTGAGATTTAAGAACTCGTCCACACTTCGAAGGAGGAAAATTGTCGAGATTTAGAACCTTATATGTAATTCATCCAAGGATAATTTATTTGAGATTTAAGAACCGGTCAGCACTTCGACTGAGGGAAACATCTTCATCGAGATCTAGGAACTATTTGTAATTCAACCGAGGATAATTCTGTTGATATTTAAGAACTCGTCCACACTTCGACGGAGGAAAATTGTCGAGACATAGAACCATATCTGTAATTCAACCGTGGATAATTTTGTTGAGATTTAAGAACCGGTCAGAACTTCGACTGAGGGAAACATCTTCATCGAGATCTAGAAACCGTCTGTAATTCAACCAAGGATGATTCTGTTGAGATTTATGAACTCGTCCACACATCGACAGAGGAAAATTGTCGACATTTAGAACCTTATCTGTAATTCAACCGAGGATAATTCAATTGAAATTTAAGAACCAGTCAACACTTCGACTGAGGGAAACATCTTCATCGAGATCTAGGAACTGTCTGTAATTCAACCGAGGATAATTCTGTTGAGATTTAAGAACTCGTCCACACTTCGACGGAGGAAAATTGTCGACATTTAGAACCTTATCTGTAATTCAACCGAGGATAATTCAGTTGAGATTTAAGAACCGGTCAACACTTCGACTGAGGGAAACATCTTCATCGAGATCTAGGAACTGTCTGTAATTCAACCGAGGATAATTCTGTTGAGATTTAAGAACTCGTCCACACTTCGACGGAGGAAAATTGTTGACATTTAGAACCTTAGCTGTAATTCAATCGAGGATAATTCAGTTGAGATTTAAGAACCGGTCAACACTTCGACTGAGGGAAACATCTTCATCGAGATCTAGGAACCGTCTGTAATTCAACCGAGGATAATTCTGTTGAGATTTAAGAACTCGTCCACACTTCGAAGGAGGAAAATTGTCGAGATTTAGAACCTTATCTGTAATTCAACTGAGGATAATTCAGTTGAAATTTAAGAACCGGTCAGCACTTCGACTGAGGGAAACATCTTCATCGAGAACTAGGAACTGTCTGTAATTCAACCGAGGATAATTCTGTTGAGATTTAAGAACTCGTCCACACTTCGACGAAGGAAAATTGTTGACATTTAGAACCCTATCTGTAATTCATCCAAGGATAATTCTGTTGAGATTTAAGAACCGGTCAACACTTCGACTGAGGGAAACATCTTCATCGAGATCTAGGAACTGTCTGTAATTCAACCGAGGATAATTCTGTTGAGATTTAAGAACTCGTCCACACTTCGACGGAGGAAAATTGTCGACATTTAGAACCTTATCTGTAATTCAACCGAGGATAATTCAGTTGAGATTTAAGAACCGGTCAACACTTCGACTGAGGGAAACATCTTCATCGAGATCTAGGAACTGTCTGTAATTCAACCGAGGATAATTCTGTTGAGATTTAAGAACTCGTCCACACTTCGACGGAGGAAAATTATCGACATTTAGAACCTTAGCTGTAATTCAATCGAGGATAATTCAGTTGAGATTTAAGAACCGGTCAACACTTCGACTGAGGGAAACATCTTCATCGAGATCTAGGAACCGTCTGTAATTCAACCGAGGATAATTCTGTTGAGATTTAAGAACTCGTCCACACTTCGAAGGAGGAAAATTGTCGAGATTTAGAACCTTATCTGTAATTCAACTGAGGATAATTCAGTTGAAATTTAAGAACCGGTCAGCACTTCGACTGAGGGAAACATCTTCATCGAGATCTAGGAACTGTCTGTAATTCAACCGAGGATAATTCTGTTGAGATTTAAGAACTCGTCCACACTTCGACGAAGGAAAATTGTTGACATTTAGAACCTTATCTGTAATTCATCCAAGGATAATTCTGTTGAGATTTAAGAACCGGTCAACACTTCGACTGAGGGAAACATCTTCATCGAGATCTAGGAACTGTCTGTAATTCAACCGAGGATAATTCTGTTGAGATTTAAGAACTCGTCCACACTTCTATGGAGGAAAATTGTCGAGATTTAGAACCTTATCTGTAATTCAACCGAGGATAATTCAGTTGAGATTTAAGAATCGGTCAGTACTTGGACTGAGGTAAATATCTTCATCGAGATCTAGGAATCGTCTGTAATTCAACCGAGGATAATTCAGTTGAGATTTAAGAAATCGTCCACACTTCAAAGGAGGAAAATTGTCGAGATTTAGAACCTTATCTGTAATTCCACCGAGGATAATTCAGTTGAAATTTAAGAACCGGTCAGCACTTCGACTGAGGGAAACATCTTCATCGAGATCTAGGAACTGTCTGTAATTCAACCGAGGATAATTCTGTTGAGATTTAAGAACTCGTCCACACTTCGACGGAGGAAAATTGTCGACATTTAGAACCTTATCTGTAATTCAACCGAGGATAATTCAGTTGAGATTTAAGAACCGGTCAACACTTCGACTGAGGGAAACATCTTCATCGAGATCTAGGAACTGTCTGTAATTCAACCGAGGATAATTCTGTTGAGATTTAAGAACTCGTCCACACTTCGACGGAGGAAAATTGTCGACATTTAGAACCTTAGCTGTAATTCAATCGAGGATAATTCAGTTGAGATTTAAGAACCGGTCAACACTTCGACTGAGGAAAACATCTTCATCGAGATCTAGGAACCGTCTGTAATTCAACCGAGGATAATTCTGTTGAGATTTAAGAACTCGTCCACACTTCGAAGGAGGAAAATTGTCGAGATTTAGAACCTTATATGTAATTCATCCAAGGATAATTTATTTGAGATTTAAGAACCGGTCAGCACTTCGACTGAGGGAAACATCTTCATCGAGATCTAGGAACTATTTGTAATTCAACCGAGGATAATTCTGTTGATATTTAAGAACTCGTCCACACTTCGACGGAGGAAAATTGTCGAGACTTAGAACCATATCTGTAATTCAACCGAGGATAATTTTGTTGAGATTTAAGAACCGGTCAGAACTTCGACTGAGGGAAACATCTTCATCGAGATCTAGAAACCGTCTGTAATTCAACCAAGGATGATTCTGTTGAGATTTATGAACTCGTCCACACATCGACAGAGGAAAATTGTCGACATTTAGAACCTTATCTGTAATTCAACCGAGGATAATTCAATTGAAATTTAAGAACCAGTCAACACTTCGACTGAGGGAAACATCTTCATCGAGATCTAGGAACTGTCTGTAATTCAACCGAGGATAATTCTGTTGAGATTTAAGAACTCGTCCACACTTCGACGGAGGAAAATTGTCGACATTTAGAACCTTATCTGTAATTCAACCGAGGATAATTCAGTTGAGATTTAAGAACCGGTCAACACTTCGACTGAGGGAAACATCTTCATCGAGATCTAGGAACTGTCTGTAATTCAACCGAGGATAATTCTGTTGAGATTTAAGAACTCGTCCACACTTCGACGGAGGAAAATTGTTGACATTTAGAACCTTAGCTGTAATTCAATCGAGGATAATTCAGTTGAGATTTAAGAACCGGTCAACACTTCGACTGAGGGAAACATCTTCATCGAGATCTAGGAACCGTCTGTAATTCAACCGAGGATAATTCTGTTGAGATTTAAGAACTCGTCCACACTTCGAAGGAGGAAAATTGTCGAGATTTAGAACCTTATCTGTAATTCAACTGAGGATAATTCAGTTGAAATTTAAGAACCGGTCAGCACTTCGACTGAGGGAAACATCTTCATCGAGAACTAGGAACTGTCTGTAATTCAACCGAGGATAATTCTGTTGAGATTTAAGAACTCGTCCACACTTCGACGAAGGAAAATTGTTGACATTTAGAACCCTATCTGTAATTCATCCAAGGATAATTTTGTTGAGATTTAAGAACCGGTCAACACTTCGACTGAGGGAAACATCTTCATCGAGATCTAGGAACTGTCTGTAATTCAACCGAGGATAATTCTGTTGAGATTTAAGAACTCGTCCACACTTCGACGGAGGAAAATTGTCGACATTTAGAACCTTATCTGTAATTCAACCGAGGATAATTCAGTTGAGATTTAAGAACCGGTCAACACTTCGACTGAGGGAAACATCTTCATCGAGATCTAGGAACTGTCTGTAATTCAACCGAGGATAATTCTGTTGAGATTTAAGAACTCGTCCACACTTCGACGGAGGAAAATTATCGACATTTAGAACCTTAGCTGTAATTCAATCGAGGATAATTCAGTTGAGATTTAAGAACTGGTCAACACTTCGACTGAGGGAAACATCTTCATCGAGATCTAGGAACCGTCTGTAATTCAACCGAGGATAATTCTGTTGAGATTTAAGAACTCGTCCACACTTCGAAGGAGGAAAATTGTCGAGATTTAGAACCTTATATGTAATTCATCCAAGGATAATTCTTTTGAGATTTAAGAACCGGTCAGCACTTCGTCTGAGGGAAACATCTTCATCGAGATCTAGGAACTATTTGTAATTCAACCGAGGATAATTCCGTTGATATTTAAGAACTCGTCCACACTTCGACGGAGGAAAATTGTCGAGACTTAGAAACATATCTGTAATTCAACCGAGGATAATTTTGTTGAGATTTAAGAACCGGTCAGAACTTCGACTGAGGGAAACATCTTCATCGAGATCTAGAAACCGTCTGTAATTCAACCAAGGATGATTCTGTTGAGATTTATGAACTCGTCCACACATCGACAGAGGAAAATTGTCGACATTTAGAACCTTATCTGTAATTCAACCGAGGATAATTCAATTGAAATTTAAGAACCAGTCAACACTTCGACTGAGGGAAACATCTTCATCGAGATCTAGGAACTGTCTGTAATTCAACCGAGGATAATTCTGTTGAGATTTAAGAACTCGTCCACACTTCGACGGAGGAAAATTGTCGACATTTAGAACCTTATCTGTAATTCAACCGAGGATAATTCAGTTGAGATTTAAGAACCGGTCAACACTTCGACTGAGGGAAACATCTTCATCGAGATCTAGGAACTGTCTGTAATTCAACCGAGGATAATTCTGTTGAGATTTAAGAACTCGTCCACACTTCGACGGAGGAAAATTGTCGACATTTAGAACCTTAGCTGTAATTCAATCGAGGATAATTCAGTTGAGATTTAAGAACCGGTCAACACTTCGACTGAGGGAAACATCTTCATCGAGATCTAGGAACCGTCTGTAATTCAACCGAGGATAATTCTGTTGAGATTTAAGAACTCGTCCACACTTCGAAGGAGGAAAATTGTCGAGATTTAGAACCTTATCTGTAATTCAACTGAGGATAATTCAGTTGAAATTTAAGAACCGGTCAGCACTTCGACTGAGGGAAACATCTTCATCGAGATCTAGGAACTGTCTGTAATTCAACCGAGGATAATTCTGTTGAGATTTAAGAACTCGTCCACACTTCGACGGAGGAAAATTGTCGACATTTAGAACCTTATCTGTAATTCAACCGAGGATAATTCAGTTGAGATTTAAGAACCGGTCAACACTTCGACTGAGGGAAACATCTTCATCGAGATCTAGGAACTGTCTGTAATTCAACCGAGGATAATTCTGTTGAGATTTAAGAACTCGTCCACACTTCGACGGAGGAAAATTGTCGACATTTAGAACCTTAGCTGTAATTCAATCGAGGATAATTCAGTTGAGATTTAAGAACCGGTCAACACTTCGACTGAGGGAAACATCTTCATCGAGATCTAGGAACCGTCTGTAATTCAACCGAGGATAATTCTGTTGAGATTTAAGAACTCGTCCACACTTCGAAGGAGGAAAATTGTCGAGATTTAGAACCTTATATGTAATTCATCCAAGGATAATTCTTTTGAGATTTAAGAACCGGTCAGCACTTCGACTGAGGGAAACATCTTCATCGAGATCTAGGAACTATTTGTAATTCAACCGAGGATAATTCTGTTGATATTTAAGAACTCGTCCACACTTCAACGGAGGAAAATTGTCGAGACTTAGAACCATATCTGTAATTCAACCGAGGATAATTTTGTTGAGATTTAAGAACCGGTCAGAACTTCGACTGAGGGAAACATCTTCATCGAGATCTAGAAACCGTCTGTAATTCAACCAAGGATGATTCTGTTGAGATTTATGAACTCGTCCACACATCGACAGAGGAAAATTGTCGACATTTAGAACCTTATCTGTAATTCAACCGAGGATAATTCAATTGAAATTTAAGAACCAGTCAACACTTCGACTGAGGGAAACATCTTCATCGAGATCTAGGAACTGTCTGTAATTCAACCGAGGATAATTCTGTTGAGATTTAAGAACTCGTCCACACTTCGACGGAGGAAAATTGTCGACATTTAGAACCTTATCTGTAATTCAACCGAGGATAATTCAGTTGAGATTTAAGAACCGGTCAACACTTCGACTGAGGGAAACATCTTCATCGAGATCTAGGAACTGTCTGTAATTCAACCGAGGATAATTCTGTTGAGATTTAAGAACTCGTCCACACTTCGACGGAGGAAAATTGTTGACATTTAGAACCTTAGCTGTAATTCAATCGAGGATAATTCAGTTGAGATTTAAGAACCGGTCAACACTTCGACTGAGGGAAACATCTTCATCGAGATCTAGGAACCGTCTGTAATTCAACCGAGGATAATTCTGTTGAGATTTAAGAACTCGTCCACACTTCGAAGGAGGAAAATTGTCGAGATTTAGAACCTTATCTGTAATTCAACTGAGGATAATTCAGTTGAAATTTAAGAACCGGTCAGCACTTCGACTGAGGGAAACATCTTCATCGAGATCTAGGAACTGTCTGTAATTCAACCGAGGATAATTCTGTTGAGATTTAAGAACTCGTCCACACTTCGACGAAGGAAAATTGTTGACATTTAGAACCTTATCTGTAATTCATCCAAGGATAATTCTGTTGAGATTTAAGAACCGGTCAACACTTCGACTGAGGGAAACATCTTCATCGAGATCTAGGAACTGTCTGTAATTCAACCGAGGATAATTCTGTTGAGATTTAAGAACTCGTCCACACTTCGACGGAGGAAAATTGTCGACATTTAGAACCTTATCTGTAATTCAACCGAGGATAATTCAGTTGAGATTTAAGAACCGGTCAACACTTCGACTGAGGGAAACATCTTCATCGAGATCTAGGAACTGTCTGTAATTCAACCGAGGATAATTCTGTTGAGATTTAAGAACTCGTCCACACTTCGACGGAGGAAAATTATCGACATTTAGAACCTTACCTGTAATTCAATCGAGGATAATTCAGTTGAGATTTAAGAACCGGTCAACACTTCGACTGAGGGAAACATCTTCATCGAGATCTAGGAACCGTCTGTAATTCAACCGAGGATAATTCTGTTGAGATTTAAGAACTCGTCCACACTTCGAAGGAGGAAAATTGTCGAGATTTAGAACCTTATATGTAATTCATCCAAGGATAATTCTTTTGAGATTTAAGAACCGGTCAGCACTTCGTCTGAGGGAAACATCTTCATCGAGATCTAGGAACTATTTGTAATTCAACCGAGGATAATTCCGTTGATATTTAAGAACTCGTCCACACTTCGACGGAGGAAAATTGTCGAGACTTAGAACCATATCTGTAATTCAACCGAGGATAATTTTGTTGAGATTTAAGAACCGGTCAGAACTTCGACTGAGGGAAACATCTTCATCGAGATCTAGAAACCGTCTGTAATTCAACCAAGGATGATTCTGTTGAGATTTATGAACTCGTCCACACATCGACAGAGGAAAATTGTCGATATTTAGAACCTTATCTGTAATTCAACCGAGGATAATTCAATTGAAATTTAAGAACCAGTCAACACTTCGACTGAGGGAAACATCTTCATCGAGATCTAGGAACTGTCTGTAATTCAACCGAGGATAATTCTGTTGAGATTTAAGAACTCGTCCACACTTCGACGGAGGAAAATTGTCGACATTTAGAACCTTATCTGTAATTCAACCGAGGATAATTCAGTTGAGATTTAAGAACCGGTCAACACTTCGACTGAGGGAAACATCTTCATCGAGATCTAGGAACTGTCTGTAATTCAACCGAGGATAATTCTGTTGAGATTTAAGAACTCGTCCACACTTCGACGGAGGAAAATTGTCGACATTTAGAACCTTAGCTGTAATTCAATCGAGGATAATTCAGTTGAGATTTAAGAACCGGTCAACACTTCGACTGAGGGAAACATCTTCATCGAGATCTAGGAACCGTCTGTAATTCAACCGAGGATAATTCTGTTGAGATTTAAGAACTCGTCCACACTTCGAAGGAGGAAAATTGTCGAGATTTAGAACCTTATCTGTAATTCAACTGAGGATAATTCAGTTGAAATTTAAGAACCGGTCAGCACTTCGACAGAGGGAAACATCTTCATCGAGATCTAGGAACTGTCTGTAATTCAACCGAGGATAATTCTGTTGAGATTTAAGAACTCGTCCACACTTCGACGGAGGAAAATTGTCGAGACTTAGAACCATATATGTAATTCAACCAAGGATAATTTTGTTGAGATTTAAGAACCGGTCAACACTTCGACTGAGGGAAACATCTTCATCGAGATCTAGGAACTGTCTGTAATTCAACCGAGGATAATTCTGTTGAGATTTAAGAACTCGTCCTCACTTCTATGGAGGAAAATTGTCGAGATTTAGAACCTTATCTGTAATTCAACCGAGGATAATTCAGTTGAGATTTAAGAATCGGTCAGTACTTGGACTGAGGTAAATATCTTCATCGAGATCTAGGAACCGTCTGTAATTCAACCGAGGATAATTCAGTTGAGATTTAAGAAATCGTCCACACTTCAAAGGAGGAAAATTGTCGAGATTTAGAACCTTATCTGTAATTCCACCGAGGATAATTCAGTTGAAATTTAAGAACCGGTCAGCACTTCGACTGAGGGAAACATCTTCATCGAGATCTAGGAACTGTCTGTAATTCAACCGAGAATAATTCTGTTGAGATTTAAGAACTCGTCCACACTTCGACGGAGGAAAATTGTCGACATTTAGAACCTTATCTGTAATTCATCCAAGGATAATTCTGTTGAGATTTAAGAGCCGGTCAACACTTCGACTGAGGGAAATATCTTCATCGAGATCTAGGAACTATCTGTAATTCAACCGAGGATAATTCTGTTGAGATTTAAGAACTCGTCCACACTTCGACGGAGGAAAATTGTCGACATTTAGAACCTTATATGTAATTCATCCAAGGATAATTCTTTTGAGATTTAAGAACCGGTCAGCACTTCGACTGAGGGAAACATCTTCATCGAGATCTAGGAACTATCTGTAATTCAACCGAGGATAATTCTGTTGATATTTAAGAACTTGTCCACACTTCGACGGAGGAAAATTGTCGAGACTTAGAACCATATCTGTAATTCAACCGAGGATAATTTTGTTGAGATTTAAGAACCGGTCAGAACTTCGACTGAGGGAAACATCTTCATCGAGATCTAGAAACCGTCTGTAATTCAACCGAGGATGATTCTGTTGAGATTTATGAACTCGTCCACACATCGACAGAGGAAAATTGTCGACATTTAGAACCTTATCTGTAATTCAACCGAGGATAATTCAATTGAAATTTAAGAACCAGTCAACACTTCGACTGAGGGAAACATCTTCATCGACATCTAGGAACTGTCTGTAATTCAACCGAGGATAATTCTGTTGAGATTTAAGAACTCGTCCACACTTCGACGGAGGAAAATTGTTGACATTTAGAACCTTAGCTGTAATTCAATCGAGGATAATTCAGTTGAGATTTAAGAACCGGTCAACACTTCGACTGAGGGAAACATCTTCATCGAGATCTAGGAACCGTCTGTAATTCAACCGAGGATAATTCTGTTGAGATTTAAGAACTCGTCCACACTTCGAAGGAGGAAAATTGTCGACATTTAGAACCTTATCTGTAATTCAACCGAGGATAATTCAGTTGAAATTTAAGAACCGGTCAACACTTCGACTGAGGGAAACATCTTCATCGAGATCTAGGAACTGTCTGTAATTCAACCGAGGATAATTCTGTTGAGATTTAAGAACTTGTCCACACTTCAACGGAGGAAAATTGTCGAGATTTAGAACCTTATCTATAATTCAACCGAGGATAATTCAGTTGAGATTTAAGAACCGGTCAGTAATTCGACTGAGGGAAATATCTTCATCAAGATCTAGGAACCATCTGTAATTCAACCGAGGATAATTCTGTTGAGATTTAAGAACTCGTCCACACTTCGACAGAGGAAAATTGTCGACATTTAGAACCTTATCTGTAATTCAATCGAGGATAATTCAGTTGAGATTTAAGAACCGGTCAACACTTCGACTGAGGGAGACATCTTCATCGAGATCTAGGAACCGTCTGTAATTCAACCGAGGATAATTCTGTTGAGATTTAAGAACTCGTCCACACCTCGAAGGAGGAAAATTGTCGAGATTTAGAACCTTATCTGTAATTCAACCGAGGATAATTCAGTTGAGATTTAAGAACCGGTCAGCACTTTGACTGAGGGAAACATCTTCATCGAGATCTAGGAACTGTCTGTAATTCAACCGAGGATAATTCTGTTGAGATTTAAGAACTCGTCCACACTTCGACGGAGGAAAATTGTCGACATTTAGAGCCTTATCTGTAATTCAATCGAGGATAATTCAGTTGAGATTTAAGAACCGGTCAACACTTCGACTGAGGGAGACATCTTCATCGAGATCTAGGAACCGTCTGTAATTCAACCGAGGATAATTCTGTTGAGATTTAAGAACTCGTCCACACCTCGAAGGAGGAAAATTGTCGAGATTTAGAACCTTATCTGTAATTCAACCGAGGATAATTCTGTTGAGATTTAAGAACCGGTCAACACTTTGACTGAGGGAAACATCTTCATCGAGATCTAGGAACTGTCTGTAATTCAACCGTGGATAATTCTGTTGAGATTTAAGAACTCGTCCACACTTTGACGGAGGAAAATTGTCGAGATTTAGAACCTTATCTGTAATTCAACCGAGGATAATTCAGTTGAGATTTAAGAACCGGTCAGTACTTCGACTGAGGGAGATATCTTCATCGAGATCTAGGAACCGTCTGTAATTCAACCGAGGATAATTCTGTTGAGATTTAAGAACTCGTCCACACTTCGAAGGAGGAAAATTGTCGAGATTTAGAACCTTATCTGTAATTCAACCGAGGATAATTCAGTTGAGATTTAAGAACCGGTCAGCACTTCGACTGAGGGAAACATCTTCATCGAGATCTAGGAACTGTCTGTAATTCAACCAAGGATAATTCTGTTGAGATTTATGAACTCAACAACACTTCGATGGAGGAAAATTGTCGACATTTAGAACCTTATATGTAATTCATCCAAGGATTATTCTTTTGAGATTTAAGAACCGGTCATCACTTCGACTGAGGGAAACATCTTCATCGAGATCTAGGACCTATCTGTAATTCAACCGAGGATAATTTTGTTGATATTTAAGAACTCGTCCACACTTCGACGAAGGAAAATTGTCGAGACTTAGAACCATATCTGTAATTCAACCGAGGATAATTTTGTTGAGATTTAAGAACCGGTCAGAACTTCGACTGAGGGAAACATCTTCATCGAGATCTAGAAACCGTCTGTAATTCAACCAAGGATGATTCTGTTGAGATTTATGAACTCGTCCACACATCGACAGAGGAAAATTGTCGACATTTAGAACCTTATCTGTAATTCAACCGAGGATAATTCAATTGAAATTTAAGAATTGGTCAACAGTTTGACTGAGGGAAACATCTTCATCGAGATCTAGGAACTGTCTGTAATTCAACCGAGGATAATTCTGTTGAGATTTAAGAACTCGTCCACACTTCGACGGAGGAAAATTGTCGACATTTAGAACCTTATCTGTAATTCAACCGAGGATAATTCAGTTGAGATTTAAGAACCGGTCAACACTTCGACTGAGGGAAACATCTTCATCGAGATCTAGGAACTGTCTGTAATTCAACCGAGGATAATTCTGTTGAGATTTAAGAACTCGTCCACACTTCGACGGAGGAAAATTGTCGACATTTAGAACCTTAGCTGTAATTCAATCGAGGATAATTCAGTTGAGATTTAAGAACCGGTCAACACTTCGACTGAGGGAAACATCTTCATCGAGATCTAGGAACCGTCTGTAATTCAACCGAGGATAATTCTGTTGAGATTTAAGAACTCGTCCACACTTCGACGGAGGAAAATTATCGAAATTTAGAACCTTATCTGTAATTCAACCGAGGATAATTCAATTGAAATTTAAGAACCAGTCAACACTTCGACTGAGGGAAACATCTTCATCGAGATCTAAAAACTGTCTCTAATTCAACCGAGGATAATTCTGTTGAGATTTAAGAACTCGTCCACACTTCGACGGAGGAAAATTGTCGACACTTAGAACCTTATCTGTAATTCATCCAAGGATAATTCTGTTGAGATTTAAGAACCGGTCAACACTTCGACTGAGGGAAACATCTTCATCGAGATCTAGGAACTGTCTGTAATTCAACCGAGGATAATTCTGTTGAGATTTAAGAACTCGTCCACACTTCGACGGAGGAAAATTGTCGACATTTAGAACCTTATCTGTAATTCAACCGAGGATAATTCAATTGAAATTTAAGAACCGGTCAACACTTCGACTGAGGGAAACATCTTCATCGAGATCTAAAAACTGTCTCTAATTCAACCGAGGATAATTCTGTTGAGATTTAAGAACTCGTCCACACTTCGACGGAGGAAAATTGTCGACATTTAGAACCTTATCTGTAATTCAACCGAGGATAATTCAGTTGAGATTTAAGAACCGGTCAACACTTCGACTGAGGGAAACATCTTCATCGAGATCTAGGAACTGTCTGTAATTCAACCGAGGATAATTCTGTTGAGATTTAAGAACTCGTCCACACTTCGACGGAGGAACATTGTCGACATTTAGAACCTTAGCTGTAATTCAATCGAGGATAATTCAGTTGAGATTTAAGAACCGGTCAACACTTCGACTGAGGGAAACATCTTCATCGAGATCTAGGAACCGTCTGTAATTCAACCGAGGATAATTCTGTTGAGATTTAAGAACTCGTCCACACTTCGAAGGAGGAAAATTGTCGAGATTTAGAACCTTATATGTAATTCATCCAAGGATAATTCTTTTGAGATTTAAGAACCGGTCAGCACTTCGACTGAGGGAAACATCTTCATCGAGATCTAGGAACTATTTGTAATTCAACCGAGGATAATTCTGTTGATATTTAAGAACTCGTCCACACTTCGACGGAGGAAAATTGTCGAGACTTAGAACCATATCTGTAATTCAACCGAGGATAATTTTGTTGAGATTTAAGAACCGGTCAGAACTTCGACTGAGGGAAACATCTTCATCGAGATCTAGAAACCGTCTGTAATTCAACCAAGGATGATTCTGTTGAGATTTATGAACTCGTCCACACATCGACAGAGGAAAATTGTCGACATTTAGAACCTTATCTGTAATTCAACCGAGGATAATTCAATTGAAATTTAAGAACCAGTCAACACTTCGACTGAGGGAAACATCTTCATCGAGATCTAGGAACTGTCTGTAATTCAACCGAGGATAATTCTGTTGAGATTTAAGAACTCGTCCACACTTCGACAGAGGAAAATTGTTGACATTTAGAACCTTAGCTGTAATTCAATCGAGGATAATTCAGTTGAGATTTAAGAACCGGTCAACACTTCGACTGAGGGAAACATCTTCATCGAGATCTAGGAACCGTCTGTAATTCAACCGAGGATAATTCTGTTGAGATTTAAGAACTCGTCCACACTTCGAAGGAGGAAAATTGTCGAGATTTAGAACCTTATCTGTAATTCAACTGAGGATAATTCAGTTGAAATTTAAGAACCGGTCAGCACTTCGACTGAGGGAAACATCTTCATCGAGATCTAGGAACTGTCTGTAGTTCAACCGAGGATAATTCTGTTGAGATTTAAGAACTCGTCCACACTTCGACGAAGGAAAATTGTTGACATTTAGAACCTTATCTGTAATTCATCCAAGGATAATTCTGTTGAGATTTAAGAACCGGTCAACACTTCGACTGAGGGAAACATCTTCATCGAGATCTAGGAACTGTCTGTAATTCAACCGAGGATAATTCTGTTGAGATTTAAGAACTCGTCCACACTTCGACGGAGGAAAATTGTCGACATTTAGAACCTTATCTGTAATTCAACCGAGGATAATTCAGTTGAGATTTAAGAACCGGTCAACACTTCGACTGAGGGAAACATCTTCATCGAGATCTAGGAACTGTCTGTAATTCAACCGAGCATTATTCTGTTGAGATTTAAGAACTCGTCCACACTTCGACGGAGGAAAATTATCGAAATTTAGAACCTTAGCTGTAATTCAATCGAGGATAATTCAGTTGAGATTTAAGAACCGGTCAACACTTCGACTGAGGGAAACATCTTCATCGAGATCTAGGAACCGTCTGTAATTCAACCGAGGATAATTCTGTTGAGATTTAAGAACTCGTCCACACTTCGAAGGAGGAAAATTGTCGAGATTTAGAACCTTATATGTAATTCATCCAAGGATAATTCTTTTGAGATTTAAGAACCGGTCAGCACTTCGACTGAGGGAAATATCTTCATCGAGATCTAGGAACTATTTGTAATTCAACCGAGGATAATTCCGTTGATATTTAAGAACTCGTCCACACTTCGACGGAGGAAAATTGTCGAGACTTAGAACCATATCTGTAATTCAACCGAGGATAATTTTGTTGAGATTTAAGAACCGGTCAGAACTTTGACTGAGGGAAACATCTTCATCGAGATCTAGAAACCGTCTGTAATTCAACCAAGGATGATTCTGTTGAGATTTATGAACTCGTCCACACATCGACAGAGGAAAATTGTCGACATTTAGAACCTTATCTGTAATTCAACCGAGGATAATTCAATTGAAATTTAAGAACCAGTCAACACTTCGACTGAGGGAAACATCTTCATCGAGATCTAGAAACTGTCTGTAATTCAACCGAGGATAATTCTGTTGAGATTTAAGAATTCGTCCACACTTCGACGGAGGAAAATTGTCGACATTTAGAACCTTATCTGTAATTCAACCGAGGATAATTCAGTTGAGATTTAAGAACCGGTCAACACTTCGACTGAGGGAAACATCTTCATCGAGATCTAGGAACTGTCTGTAATTCAACCGAGGATAATTCTGTTGAGATTTAAGAACTCGTCCACACTTCGACGGAGGAAAATTGTCGACATTTAGAACCTTAGCTGTAATTCAATCGAGGATAATTCAGTTGAGATTTAAGAACCGGTCAACACTTCGACTGAGGGAAACATCTTCATCGAGATCTAGGAACCGTCTGTAATTCAACCGAGGATAATTCTGTTGAGATTTAAGAACTCGTCCACACTTCGAAGGAGGAAAATTGTCGAGATTTAGAACCTTATCTGTAATTCAACTGAGGATAATTCAGTTGAAATTTAAGAACCGGTCAGCACTTCGACTGAGGGAAACATCTTCATCGAGATCTAGGAACTGTCTGTAAATCAACCGAGGATAATTCTGTTGAGATTTAAGAACTCGTCCACACTTCGTCGAAGGAAAATTGTTGACATTTAGAACCTTATCTGTAATTCATCCAAGGATAATTCTGTTGAGATTTAAGAACCGGTCAACACTTCGACTGAGGGAAACATCTTCATCGAGATCTAGGAACTGTCTGTAATTCAACCGAGGATAATTCTGTTGAGATTTAAGAACTCGTCCACACTTCTATGGAGGAAAATTGTCGAGATTTAGAACCTTATCTGTAATTCAACCGAGGATAATTCAGTTGAGATTTAAGAATCGGTCAGTACTTGGACTGAGGTAAATATCTTCATCGAGATCTAGGAACCGTCTGTAATTCAACCGAGGATAATTCAGTTGAGATTTAAGAAATCGTCCACACTTCAAAGGAGGAAAATTGTCGAGATTTAGAACCTTATCTGTAATTCAACCGAGGATAATTCAGTTGAAATTTAAGAACCGGTCAGCACTTCGACTGAGGGAAACATCTTCATCGAGATCTAGGAACTGTCTGTAATTCAACCGAGAATAATTCTGTTGAGATTTAAGAACTCGTCCACACTTCGACGGAGGAAAATTGTCGACATTTAGAACCTTATCTGTAATTCATCCAAGGATAATTCTGTTGAGATTTAAGAGCCGGTCAACACTTCGACTGAGGGAAATATCTTCATCGAGATCTAGGAACTATCTGTAATTCAACCGAGGATAATTCTGTTGAGATTTAAGAACTCGTCCACACTTCGACGGAGGAAAATTGTCGACATTTAGAACCTTATATGTAATTCATCCAAGGATAATTCTTTTGAGATTTAAGAACCGGTCAGCACTTCGACTGAGGGAAACATCTTCATCGAGATCTAGGAACTATCTGTAATTCAACCGAGGATAATTCTGTTGATATTTAAGAACTTGTCCACACTTCGACGGAGGAAAATTGTCGAGACTTAGAACCATATCTGTAATTCAACCAAGGATAATTTTGTTGAGATTTAAGAACCAGTCAGAACTTCGACTGAGGGAAACATCTTCATCGATATCTAGAAACCGTCTGTAATTCAACCGAGGATGATTCTGTTGAGATTTAAGAACTCGTCCACACTTCGACGGAGGAAAATTGTCGACATTTAGAACCTTATCTGTAATTCATCCAAGGATAATTCTGTTGAGATTTAAGAGCCGGTCAACACTTCGACTGAGGGAAATATCTTCATCGAGATCTAGGAACTATCTGTAATTCAACCGAGGATAATTCTGTTGAGATTTAAGAACTCGTCCACACTTCGACGGAGGAAAATTGTCGACATTTAGAACCTTATATGTAATTCATCCAAGGATAATTCTTTTGAGATTTAAGAACCGGTCAGCACTTCGACTGAGGGAAACATCTTCATCGAGATCTAGGAACTATCTGTAATTCAACCGAGGATAATTCTGTTGATATTTAAGAACTTGTCCACACTTCGACGGAGGAAAATTGTCGAGACTTAGAACCATATCTGTAATTCAACCAAGGATAATTTTGTTGAGATTTAAGAACCAGTCAGAACTTCGACTGAGGGAAACATCTTCATCGAGATCTAGAAACCGTCTGTAATTCAACCGAGGATGATTCTGTTGAGATTTATGAACTCGTCCACACATCGACAGAGGAAAATTGTCGACATTTATAACCTTATCTGTAATTCAACCGAAGATAATTCAGTTGAAATTTAAGAACCGGTCAACACTTCGACTGAGGGAAACATCTTCATCGAGATCTAGGAACTGTCTGTAATTCAACCGAGGATAATTCTGTTGAGATTTAAGAACTTGTCCACACTTCAACGGAGGAAAATTGTCGAGATTTAGAACCTTATCTATAATTCAACCGAGGATAATTCAGTTGAGATTTAAGAACCGGTCAGTAATTCGACTGAGGGAAATATCTTCATCAAGATCTAGGAACCGTCTGTAATTCAACCGAGGATAATTCTGTTGAGATTTAAGAACTCGTCCACACTTCGACAGAGGAAAATTGTCGACATTTAGAACCTTATCTGTAATTCAATCGAGGATAATTCAGTTGAGATTTAAGAACCGGTCAACACTTCGACTGAGGGAGACATCTTCATCGAGATCTAGGAACCGTCTGTAATTCAACCGAGGATAATTCTGTTGAGATTTAAGAACTCGTCCACACCTCGAAGGAGGAAAATTGTCGAGATTTAGAACCTTATCTGTAATTCAACCGAGGATAATTCAGTTGAGATTTAAGAACCGGTCAGCACTTTGACTGAGGGAAACATCTTCATCGAGATCTAGGAACTGTCTGTAATTCAACCGAGGAAAATTCTGTTGAGATTTAAGAACTCGTCCACACTTCGACGGAGGAAAATTGTCGACATTTAGAGCCTTATCTGTAATTCAATCGAGGATAATTCAGTTGAGATTTAAGAACCGGTCAACACTTCGACTGAGGGAGACATCTTCATCGAGATCTAGGAACCGTCTGTAATTCAACCGAGGATAATTCTGTTGAGATTTAAGAACTCGTCCACACCTCGAAGGAGGAAAATTGTCGAGATTTAGAACCTTATCTGTAATTCAACCGAGGATAATTCTGTTGAGATTTAAGAACCGGTCAACACTTTGACTGAGGGAAACATCTTCATCGAGATCTAGGAACTGTCTGTAATTCAACCGTGGATAATTCTGTTGAGATTTAAGAACTCGTCCACACTTTGACGGAGGAAAATTGTCGAGATTTAGAACCTTATCTGTAATTCAACCGAGGATAATTCAGTTGAGATTTAAGAACCGGTCAGTACTTCGACTGAGGGAGATATCTTCATCGAGATCCAGGAACCGTCTGTAATTCAACCGAGGATAATTCTGTTGAGATTTAAGAACTCGTCCACACTTCGAAGGAGGAAAATTGTCGAGATTTAGAACCTTATCTGTAATTCAACCGAGGATAATTCAGTTGAGATTTAAGAACCGGTCAGCACTTCGACTGAGGGAAACATCTTCATCGAGATCTAGGAACTGTCTGTAATTCAACCAAGGATAATTCTGTTGAGATTTATGAACTCAACAACACTTCGATGGAGGAAAATTGTCGACATTTAGAACCTTATATGTAATTCATCCAAGGATAATTCTTTTGAGATTTAAGAACCGGTCAGCACTTCGACTGAGGGAAACATCTTCATCGAGATCTAGGACCTATCTGTAATTCAACCGAGGATAATTCTGTTGATATTTAAGAACTCGTCCACACTTCGAAGGAGGAAAATTGTCGAGACTTAGAACCATATCTGTAATTCAACCGAGGATAATTTTGTTGAGATTTAAGAACCGGTCAGAACTTCGACTGAGGGAAACATCTTCATCGAGATCTAGAAACCGTCTGTAATTCAACCAAGGATGATTCTGTTGAGATTTATGAACTCGTCCACACATCGACAGAGGAAAATTGTCGACATTTAGAACCTTATCTGTAATTCAACCGAGGATAATTCAATTGAAATTTAAGAATTGGTCAACACTTTGACTGAGGGAAACATCTTCATCGAGATCTAGGAACTGTCTGTAATTCAACCGAGGATAATTCTGTTGAGATTTAAGAACTCGTCCACACTTCGACGGAGGAAAATTGTCGACATTTAGAACCTTATCTGTAATTCAACCGAGGATAATTCAGTTGAGATTTAAGAACCGGTCAACACTTCGACTGAGGGAAACATCTTCATCGAGATCTAGGAACTGTCTGTAATTCAACCGAGGATAATTCTGTTGAGATTTAAGAACTCGTCCACACTTCGACGGAGGAAAATTGTCGACATTTAGAACCTTAGCTGTAATTCAATCGAGGATAATTCAGTTGAGATTTATGAACCGGTCAACACTTCGACTGAGGGAAACATCTTCATCGAGATCTAGGAACCGTCTGTAATTCAACCGAGGATAATTCTGTTGAGATTTAAGAACTCGTCCACACTTCGAAGGAGGAAAATTGTCGAGATTTAGAACCTTATATGTAATTCATCCAAGGATAATTCTTTTGAGATTTAAGAACCGGTCAGCACTTCGACAGAGGGAAACATCTTCATCGAGATCTAGGAACTATCTGTAATTCAACCGAGGATAATTCTGTTGATATTTAAGAACTCGTCCACACTTCGACGGAGGAAAATTGTCGAGACTTAGAACCATATCTGTAATTCAACCAAGGATAATTTTGTTGAGATTTAAGAACCGGTCAGAACTTCGACTGAGGGAAACATCTTCATCGAGATCTAGAAACCGTCTGTAATTCAACCAAGGATGATTCTGTTGAGATTTATGAACTCGTCCACACATCGACAGAGGAAAATTGTCGACATTTAGAACCTTATCTGTAATTCAACCGAGGATAATTCAATTGAAATTTAAGAACCGGTCAACACTTCGACTGAGGGAAACATCTTCATCGAGATCTAGGAACTGTCTGTAATTCAACCGAGGATAATTCTGTTGAGATTTAAGAACTCGTCCACACTTCGACGGAGGAAAATTGTCGACATTTAGAACCTTATCTGTAATTCAACCGAGGATAATTCAGTTGAGATTTAAGAACCGGTCAACACTTCGACTGAGGGAAACATCTTCATCGAGATCTAGGAACTGTCTGTAATTCAACCGAGGATAATTTTGTTGAGATTTAAGAACTCGTCCACACTTCGACGGAGGAAAATTGTCGACATTTAGAACCTTAGCTGTAATTCAATCGAGGATAATTCAGTTGAGATTTAAGAACCGGTCAACACTTCGACTGAGGGAAACATCTTCATCGAGATCTAGGAACCGTCTGTAATTCAACCGAGGATAATTCTGTTGAGATTTAAGAACTCGTCCACACTTCGAAGGAGGAAAATTGTCGAGATTTAGAACCTTATCTGTAATTCAACTGAGGATAATTCAGTTGAGATTTAAGAACCGGTCAGCACTTCGACTGAGGGAAACATCTTCATCGAGATCTAGGAACCGTCTGTAATTCAACCGAGGATAATTCTGTTGAGATTTAAGAACTCGTCCACACTTCGACAGAGGAAAATTGTCGACATTTAGAACCTTATCTGTAATTCAATCGAGGATAATTCAGTTGAGATTTAAGAACCGGTCAACACTTCGACTGAGGGAGACATCTTCATCGAGATCTAGGAACCGTCTGTAATTCAACCGAGGATAATTCTGTTGAGATTTAAGAACTCGTCCACACCTCGAAGGAGGAAAATTGTCGAGATTTAGAACCTTATCTGTAATTCAACCGAGGATAATTCAGTTGAGATTTAAGAACCGGTCAGCACTTTGACTGAGGTAAATATCTTCATCGAGATCTAGGAACCGTCTGTAATTCAACCGAGGATAATTCAGTTGAGATTTAAGAAATCGTCCACACTTCAAAGGAGGAAAATTGTCGAGATTTAGAACCTTATCTGTAATTCAACCGAGGATAATTCAGTTGAAATTTAAGAACCGGTCAGCACTTCGACTGAGGGAAACATCTTCATCGAGATCTAGGAACGGTCTGTAATTCAACCGAGGATAATTCTGTTGAGATTTAAGAACTCGTCCACACTTCGACGGAGGAAAATTGTCGACATTTAGAACCTTATCTGTAATTCATCCAAGGATAATTCTGTTGAGATTTAAGAGCCGGTCAACACATCGACTGAGGGAAATATCTTCATCGAGATCTAGGAACTATCTGTAATTCAACCGAGGATAATTCTTTTGAGATTTAAGAACTCGTCCACACTTGGACGGAGGAAAATTGTCGAGATTTAGAACCTTATCTCTAATTCAACTGAGGATAATTCTGTTGAGATTTAAGAACCGGTCAGCACTTCGACTGAGGGAAACATCTTCATCGAGATCTAGGAACCGTCTGTAATTCAACCGAGGATAATTCAGTTGAGATTTAAGAACCGGTCAGCACTTCGACTGAGGGAAACATCTTCATCGAGATCTAGGAACTGTCTGTAATTCAACCAAGGATAATTCTGTTGAGATTTATGAACTCAACAACACTTCGATGGAGGAAAATTGTCGACATTTAGAACCTTATATGTAATTCATCCAAGGATAATTCTTTTGAGATTTAAGAACCGGTCAGCACTTCGACTGAGGGAAACATCTTCATCGAGATCTAGGACCTATCTGTAATTCAACCGAGGATAATTCTGTTGATATTTAAGAACTCGTCCACACTTCGAAGGAGGAAAATTGTCGAGACTTAGAACCATATCTGTAATTCAACCGAGGATAATTTTGTTGAGATTTAAGAACCGGTCAGAACTTCGACTGAGGGAAACATCTTCATCGAGATCTAGAAACCGTCTGTAATTCAACCAAGGATGATTCTGTTGAGATTTATGAACTCGTCCACACATCGACAGAGGAAAATTGTCGACATTTAGAACCTTATCTGTAATTCAACCGAGGATAATTCAATTGAAATTTAAGAATTGGTCAACACTTTGACTGAGGGAAACATCTTCATCGAGATCTAGGAACTGTCTGTAATTCAACCGAGGATAATTCTGTTGAGATTTAAGAACTCGTCCACACTTCGACGGAGGAAAATTGTCGACATTTAGAACCTTATCTGTAATTCAACCGAGGATAATTCAGTTGAGATTTAAGAACCGGTCAACACTTCGACTGAGGGAAACATCTTCATCGAGATCTAGGAACTGTCTGTAATTCAACCGAGGATAATTCTGTTAAGATTTAAGAACTCGTCCACACTTCGACGGAGGAAAATTGTCGACATTTAGAACCTTAGCTGTAATTCAATCGAGGATAATTCAGTTGAGATTTAAGAACCGGTCAACACTTCGACTGAGGGAAACATCTTCATCGAGATCTAGGAACCGTCTGTAATTCAACCGAGGATAATTCTGTTGAGATTTAAGAACTCGTCCACACTTCGAAGGAGGAAAATTGTCGAGATTTAGAACCTTATATGTAATTCATCCAAGGATAATTCTTTTGAGATTTAAGAACCGGTCAGCACTTCGACAGAGGGAAACATCTTCATCGAGATCTAGGAACTATCTGTAATTCAACCGAGGATAATTCTGTTGATATTTAAGAACTCGTCCACACTTCGACGGAGGAAAATTGTCGAGACTTAGAACCATATCTGTAATTCAACCAAGGATAATTTTGTTGAGATTTAAGAACCGGTCAGAACTTCGACTGAGGGAAACATCTTCATCGAGATCTAGAAACCGTCTGTAATTCAACCAAGGATGATTCTGTTGAGATTTATGAACTCGTCCACACATCGACAGAGGAAAATTGTCGACATTTAGAACCTTATCTGTAATTCAACCGAGGATAATTCAATTGAAATTTAAGAAACGGTCAACACTTCGACTGAGGGAAACATCTTCATCGAGATCTAGGAACTGTCTGTAATTCAACCGAGGATAATTCTGTTGAGATTTAAGAACTCGTCCACACTTCGACGGAGGAAAATTGTCGACATTTAGAACCTTATCTGTAATTCAACCGAGGATAATTCAGTTGAGATTTAAGAACCGGTCAACACTTCGACTGAGGGAAACATCTTCATCGAGATCTAGGAACTGTCTGTAATTCAACCGAGGATAATTCTGTTGAGATTTAAGAACTCGTCCACACTTCGACGGAGGAAAATTGTCGACATTTAGAACCTTAGCTGTAATTCAATCGAGGATAATTCAGTTGAGATTTAAGAACCGGTCAACACTTCGACGGAGGGAAACATCTTCATCGAGATCTAGGAACCGTCTGTAATTCAACCGAGGATAATTCTGTTGAGATTTAAGAACTCGTCCACACTTCGAAGGAGGAAAATTGTCGAGATTTAGAACCTTATCTGTAATTCAACTGAGGATAATTCAGTTGAGATTTAAGAACCGGTCAGCACTTCGACTGAGGGAAACATCTTCATCGAGATCTAGGAACTGTCTGTAATTCAACCGAGGATAATTCTGTTGAGATTTAAGAACTCGTCCACACTTCGACGAAGGAAAATTGTTGACATTTAGAACCTTATCTGTAATTCATCCAAGGATAATTCTGTTGAGATTTAAGAACCGGTCAACACTTCGACTGAGGGAATCATCTTCATCGAGATCTAGGAACTGTCTGTAATTCAACCGAGGATAATTCTGTTGAGATTTAAGAACTCGTCCACACTTCGATGGAGGAAAATTGTCGAGATTTAGAACCTTATCTGTAATTCAACCGAGGATAATTCAGTTGAGATTTAAGAACCGGTCAATACTTGGACTGAGGTAAATATCTTCATCGAGATCTAGGAACCGTCTGTAATTCAACCGAGGATAATTCAGTTGAGATTTAAGAAATCGTCCACACTTCAAAGGAGTAAAATTGTCGAGATTTAGAACCTTATCTGTAATTCAACCGAGGATAATTCAGTTGAAATTTAAGAACCGGTCAGCACTTCGACTGAGGGAAACATCTTCATCGAGATCTAGGAACTGTCTGTAATTCAACCGAGGATAATTCTGTTGAGATTTAAGAACTCGTCCACACTTCGACGGAGGAAAATTGTCGACATTTAGAACCTTATCTGTAATTCATCCAAGGATAATTCTGTTGAGATTTAAGAGCCGGTCAACACATCGACTGAGGGAAATATCTTCATCGAGATCTAGGAACTATCTGTAATTCAACCGAGGATAATTCTGTTGAGATTTAAGAACTCGTCCACACTTCGACGGAGGAAAATTTTCGAGATTTAGAACCTTATCTCTAATTCAACTGATGATAATTTTGTTGAGATTTAAGAACCGGTCAGCACTTCGACTGAGGGAAACATCTTCATCGAGATCTAGGAACCGTCTGTAATTCAACCGAGGATAATTCTGTTGAGATTTATGAACCGGTCAGCACTTCGACTGAGGGAAACATCTTCATCGAGATCTAGGAACTGTCTGTAATTCAACCAAGTATAATTCTGTTGAGATTTATGAACTCAACAACACTTCAATGGAGGAAAATTGTCGACATTTAGAACCTTATATGTAATTCATCCAAGGATAATTCTTTTAAGATTTAAGAACCGGTCAGCACTTCGACAGAGGGAAACATCTTCATCGAGATCTAGGAACTATCTGTAATTCAACCGAGGATAATTCTGTTGATATTTAAGAACTTGTCCACACTTCGACGGAGGAAAATTGTCGAGACTTAGAACCATATCTGTAATTCAACCAAGGATAATTTTGTTGAGATTTAAGAACCAGTCAAAACTTCGACTGAGGGAAACATCTTCATTGAGATCTAGAAACCGTCTGTAATTCAACCGAGGATGATTCTGTTGAGATTTATGAACTCGTCCACACATCGACAAAGGAAAATTGTCGATATTTAGAACCTTATCTGTAATTCAACAGAGGATAATTCAGTTGAAATTTAAGAACCGGTCAACACTTCGACTGAGGGAAACATCTTCATCGAGATCTAGGAACTGTCTGTAATTCAACCGAGGATAATTCTGTTGAGATTTAAGAACTCGTCCACACTTCAACGGAGGAAAATTGTCGAGATTTAGAACCTTATCTATAATTCAACCGAGGATACTTCAGTTGAGATTTAAGAACCGGTCAGTAATTCGACTGAGGGAAATATCTTCATCAAGATCTAGGAACCGTCTGTAATTCAACCGAGGATAATTCTGTTGAGATTTAAGAACTCGTCCACACTTCGACGAAGGAAAATTGTTGACATTTAGAACCTTATCTGTAATTCATCCAAGGATAATTCTGTTGAGATTTAAGAACCGGTCAACACTTCGACTGAGGGAATCATCTTCATCGAGATCTAGGAACTGTCTGTAATTCAACCGAGGATAATTCTGTTGAGATTTAAGAACTCGTCCACACTTCGACGGAGGAAAATTTTCGAGATTTAGAACCTTATCTCTAATTCAACTGATGATAATTTTGTTGAGATTTAAGAACCGGTCAGCACTTCGACTGAGGGAAACATCTTCATCGAGATCTAGGAACCGTCTGTAATTCAACCGAGGATAATTCTGTTGAGATTTATGAACCGGTCAGCACTTCGACTGAGGGAAACATCTTCATCGAGATCTAGGAACTGTCTGTAATTCAACCAAGGATAATTCTGTTGAGATTTATGAACTCAACAACACTTCGATGGAGGAAAATTGTCGACATTTAGAACCTTATATGTAATTCATCCAAGGATAATTCTTTTAAGATTTAAGAACCGGTCAGCACTTCGACAGAGGGAAACATCTTCATCGAGATCTAGGAACTATCTGTAATTCAACCGAGGATAATTCTGTTGATATTTAAGAACTTGTCCACACTTCGACGGAGGAAAATTGTCGAGACTTAGAACCATATCTGTAATTCAACCAAGGATAATTTTGTTGAGATTTAAGAACCAGTCAAAACTTCGACTGAGGGAAACATCTTCATTGAGATCTAGAAACCGTCTGTAATTCAACCGAGGATGATTCTGTTGAGATTTATGAACTCGTCCACACATCGACAAAGGAAAATTGTCGATATTTAGAACCTTATCTGTAATTCAACAGAGGATAATTCAGTTGAAATTTAAGAACCGGTCAACACTTCGACTGAGGGAAACATCTTCATCGAGATCTAGGAACTGTCTGTAATTCAACCGAGGATAATTCTGTTGAGATTTAAGAACTCGTCCACACTTCAACGGAGGAAAATTGTCGAGATTTAGAACCTTATCTATAATTCAACCGAGGATACTTCAGTTGAGATTTAAGAACCGGTCAGTAATTCGACTGAGGGAAATATCTTCATCAAGATCTAGGAACCGTCTGTAATTCAACCGAGGATAATTCTGTTGAGATTTAAGAACTCGTCCACACTTCGACGAAGGAAAATTGTTGACATTTAGAACCTTATCTGTAATTCATCCAAGGATAATTCTGTTGAGATTTAAGAACCGGTCAACACTTCGACTGAGGGAATCATCTTCATCGAGATCTAGGAACTGTCTGTAATTCAACCGAGGATAATTCTGTTGAGATTTAAGAACTCGTCCACACTTCGATGGAGGAAAATTGTCGAGATTTAGAACCTTATCTGTAATTCAACCGAGGATAATTCAGTTGAGATTTAAGAACCGGTCAATACTTGGACTGAGGTAAATATCTTCATCGAGATCTAGGAACCGTCTGTAATTCAACCGAGGATAATTCAGTTGAGATTTAAGAAATCGTCCACACTTCAAAGGAGGAAAATTGTCGAGATTTAGAACCTTATCTGTAATTCAACCGAGGATAATTCAGTTGAAATTTAAGAACCGGTCAGCACTTCGACTGAGGGAAACATCTTCATCGAGATCTAGGAACTGTCTGTAATTCAACCGAGGATAATTCTGTTGAGATTTAAGAACTCGTCCACACTTCGACGGAGGAAAATTGTCGACATTTAGAACCTTATCTGTAATTCATCCAAGGATAATTTTGTAGAGATTTAAGAGCCGGTCAACACATCGACTGAGGGAAATATCTTCATCGAGATCTAGGAACTATCTGTAATTCAACCGAGGATAATTCTGTTGAGATTTAAGAACTCGTCCACACTTCGACGGAGGAAAATTTTCGAGATTTAGAACCTTATCTCTAATTCAACTGAGGATAATTTTGTTGAGATTTAAGAACCGGTCAGCACTTCGACTGAGGGAAACATCTTCATCGAGATCTAGGAACCGTCTGTAATTCAACCGAGGATAATTCTGTTGAGATTTATGAACCGGTCAGCACTTCGACTGAGGGAAACATCTTCATCGAGATCTAGGAACTGTCTGTAATTCAACCAAGGATAATTCTGTTGAGATTTATGAACTCAACAACACTTCGATGGAGGAAAATTGTCGACATTTAGAACCTTATATGTAATTCATCCAAGGATAATTCTTTTAAGATTTAAGAACCGGTCAGCACTTCGACTGAGGGAAACATCTTCATCGAGATCTAGGAACTATCTGTAATTCAACCGAGGATAATTCTGTTGATATTTAAGAACTTGTCCACACTTCGACGGAGGAAAATTGTCGAGACTTAGAACCATATCTGTAATTCAACCAAGGATAATTTTGTTGAGATTTAAGAACCAGTCAAAACTTCGACTGAGGGAAACATCTTCATCGAGATCTAGAAACCGTCTGTAATTCAACCGAGGATGATTCTGTTGAGATTTATGAACTCGTCCACACATCGACAGAGGAAAATTGTCGACATTTAGAACCTTATCTGTAATTCAACAGAGGATAATTCAGTTGAAATTTAAGAACCGGTCAACACTTCGACTGAGGGAAACATCTTCATCGAGATCTAGGAACTGTCTGTAATTCAACCGAGGATAATTCTGTTGAGATTTAAGAACTCGTCCACACTTCAACGGAGGAAAATTGTCGAGATTTAGAACTTTATCTATAATTCAACCGAGGATAACTCAGTTGAGATTTAAGAACCGGTCAGTAATTCGACTGAGGGAAATATCTTCATCAAGATCTAGGAACCGTCTGTAATTCAACCGAGGATAATTCTGTTGAGATTTAAGAACTCGTCCACACTTCGACGGAGGAAAATTGTCGACATTTAGAACCTTAGCTGTAATTCAATCGAGGATAATTCAGTTGAGATTTAAGAACCGGTCAACACTTCGACTGAGGGAAACATCTTCATCGAGATCTAGGAACCGTCTGTAATTCAACCGAGGATAATTATGTTGAGATTTAAGAACTCGTCCACACTTCGAAGGAGGAAAATTGTCGAGATTTACAACCTTATCTGTAATTCAACTGAGGATAATTCAGTTGAGATTTAAGAACCGGTCAGCACTTCGACTGAGGGAAACATCTTCATCGAAATATAGGAACTGTCTTTAATTCAACCGAGGATAATTCTGTTGAGATTTAAGAACTCGTCCACACTTCGACGGAGGAAAATTGTCGACATTTAGAACATTATCTGTAATTCATCCAAGGATAATTCTGTTGAGATTTAAGAACCGGTCAACACTTCGACTGAGGGAATCATCTTCATCGAGATCTAGGAACTGTCTGTAATTCAACCGAGGATAATTCTGTTGAGATTTAAGAACTCGTCCACACTTCGATGGAGGAAAATTGTCGAGATTTAGAACCTTATCTGTAATTCAACCGAGGATAATTCAGTTGAGATTTAAGAACCGGTCAGTACTTGGACTGAGGTAAATATCTTCATCGAGATCTAGGAACCGTCTGTAATTCAACCGAGGATAATTCAGTTGAGATTTAAGAAATCGTCCACACTTCAAAGGAGGAAAATTGTCGAGATTTAGAACCTTATCTGTAATTCAACCGAGGATAATTCAGTTGAAATTTAAGAACCGGTCAACACTTCGACTGAGGGAAACATCTTCATCGAGATCTAGGAACTGTCTGTAATTCAACCGAGGATAATTCTGTTGAGATTTAAGAACTCGTCCACACTTCGACGGAGGAAAATTGTCGACATTTAGAACCTTATCTGTAATTCATCCAAGGATAATTCTGTTGAGATTTAAGAGCCGGTCAACACTTCGACTGAGGGAAATATCTTCATCGAGATCTAGGAACTATCTGTAATTCAACCGAGGATAATTCTGTTGAGATTTAAGAACTCGTCCACACTTCGACGGAGGAAAATTGTCGAGATTTAGAACCTTATCTCTAATTCAACTGAGGATAATTCTGTTGAGATTTAAGAACCGGTCAGCACTTCGACTGAGGGAAACATCTTCATCGAGATCTAGGAACCGTATGTAATTCAACCGAGGATAATTCTGTTGAGATTTATGAACCGGTCAGCACTTCGACTGAGGGAAACATCTTCATCGAGATCTAGGAACTGTCTATAATTCAACCAAGGATAATTCTGTTGAGATTTATGAACTCAACAACACTTCGATGGAGGAAAATTGTCGACATTTAGAACCATATCTGTAATTCAACCAAGGATAATTTTGTTGAGATTTAAGAACCAGTCAGAACTTCGACTGAGGGAAACATCTTCATCGAGATCTAGAAACCGTCTGTAATTCAACCGAGGATGATTCTGTTGAGATTTATGAACTCGTCCACACATCGACAGAGGAAAATTGTCGACATTTAGAACCTTATCTGTAATTCAACAGAGGATAATTCAGTTGAAATTTAAGAATCGGTCAACACTTCGACTGAGGGAAACATCTTCATCGAGATCTAGGAACTGTCTGTAATTCAACCGAGGATAATTCTGTTGAGATTTAAGAACTCGTCCACACTTCAACGGAGGAAAATTGTCGAGATTTAGAACCTTATCTATAATTCAACCGAGGATAATTCAGTTGAGATTTAAGAACCGGTCAACACTTCGACTGAGGGAAATATCTTCATCAAGATCTAGGAACCGTCTGTAATTCAACCGAGGATAATTCTGTTGAGATTTAAGAACTCGTCCACACTTCGACAGAGGAAAATTGTCGACATTTAGAACCTTATCTGTAATTCAATCGAGGATAATTCAGTTGAGATTTAAGAACCGGTCAACACTTCGACTGAGGGAAACATCTTCATCGAGATCTAGGAACCGTCTGTAATTCAACCGAGGATAATTCTGTTGAGATTTAAGAACTCGTCCACACCTCGAAGGAGGAAAATTGTCGAGATTTAGAACCTTATCTGTAATTCAACCGAGGATAATTCAGTTGAGATTTAAGAACCGGTCAGCACTTTGACTGAGGGAAACATCTTCATCGAGATCTAGGAACTGTCTGTAATTCAACCGAGGATAATTCTATTGAGATTTAAGAACTCGTCCACACTTCGACGGAGGAAAATTGTCGACATTTAGAACATTATCTGTAATTCATCATAGGATAATTCTGTTGAGATTTAAGAACCGGTCAACACTTCGACTGAGGGAAACATCTTCATCGAGATCTAGGAACTGTCTGTAATTCAACTGAGGATAATTCTGTTGAGATTTAAGAACTCGTCCACACTTTGACGGAGGAAAATTGTCGAGATTTAGAACCTTATCTGTAATTCAACCAAGGATAATTCAGTTGAGATTTAAGAACCGGTCAGTACTTCGACTGAGGGAGATATCTTCATCGAGATCTAGGAACCGTCTGTAATTCAACCGAGGATAATTCTGTTGAGATTTAAGAACTCGTCCACACTTCGAAGGAGGAAAATTGTCGAGATTTAGAACCTTATCTGTAATTCAACCGAGGATAATTCAGTTGAGATTTAAGAACCGGTCAGCACTTAGACTGAGGGAAACATCTTCATCGAGATCTAGGAACTGTCTGTAATTCAACCGAGGATAATTCTGTTGAGATTTAAGAACTCGTCCACACCTCGAAGGAGGAAAATTGTCGAGATTTAGAACCTTATCTGTAATTCAACCGAGGATAATTCAGTTGAGATTTAAGTACCGGTCAGCACTTTGACTGAGGGAAGCATCTTCATCGAGATCTAGGAACTGTCTGTAATTCAACCGAGGATAATTCTATTGAGATTTAAGAACTCGTCCACACTTCGACGGAGGAAAATTGTCGACATTTAGAACATTATCTGTAATTCATCCAAGGATAATTCTGTTGAGATTTAAGAACCGGTCAACACTTCGACTGAGGGAAACATCTTCATCGAGATCTAGGAACTGTCTGTAATTCAACCGAGGATAATTCTGTTGAGATTTAAGAACTCGTCCACACTTTGACGGAGGAAAATTGTCGAGATTTAGAACCTTATCTGTAATTCAACCAAGGATAATTCAGTTGAGATTTAAGAACCGGTCAGTACTTCGACTGAGGGAGATATCTTTATCGAGATCTAGGAACCGTCTGTAATTCAACCGAGGATAATTCTGTTGAGATTTAAGAACTCGTCCACACTTCGAAGGAGGAAAATTGTCGAGATTTAGAACCTTATCTGTAATTCAACCGAGGATAATTCAGTTGAGATTTAAGAACCGGTCAGCACTTAGACTGAGGGAAACATCTTCATCGAGATCTAGGAACTGTCTGTAATTCAACCGAGGATAATTCTGTTGAGATTTAAGAACTCGTCCACACTTCGACCGAGGAAAATTGTCGACATTTAGAACCTTATCTGTAATTCATCCAAGGATAATTCTGTTGAGATTTAAGAACCGGTCAACACTTCGACTGAGGGAAATATCTTCATCGAGATCTAGGAACTATCTGTAATTCAACCGAGGATAATTCTGTTGAGATTTAAGAACTCGTCCACACTTCGACGGAGGAAAATTGTCGAGATTTAGAACCTTATCTGTAATTCAACCGAGGATAATTCTGTTGAGATTTAAGAACCGGTCAGCACTTCGACTGAGGGAAACATCTTCATCGAGATCTAGGAACCGTCTGTAATTCAACCGAGGATAATTCTGTTGAGATTTATGAACCGGTCAGCACTTCGACTGAGGGAAACATCTTCATCGAGATCTAGGAACTGTCTGTAATTCAACCAAGGATAATTCTGTTGAGATTTATGAACTCAACAACACTTCGATGGAGGAAAATTGTCGACATTTAGAACCTTATATGTAATTCATCCAAGGATAATTCTTTTAAGATTTAAGAACCGGTCAGCACTTCGACTGAGGGAAACATCTTCATCGAGATCTAGGAACTATCTGTAATTCAACCGAGGATAATTCTGTTGATATTTAAGAACTTGTCCACACTTCGACGGAGGAAAATTGTCGAGACTTAGAACCATATCTGTAATTCAACCAAGGATAATTTTGTTGAGATTTAAGAACCAGTCAGAACTTCGACTGAGGGAAACATCTTCATCGAGATCTAGAAACCGTCTGTAATTCAACCGAGGATGATTCTGTTGAGATTTATGAACTCGTCCACACATCGACAGAGGAAAATTGTCGACATTTAGAACCTTATCTGTAATTCAACAGAGGATAATTCAGTTGAAATTTAAGAACCGGTCAACACTTCGACTGAGGGAAACATCTTCATCGAGATCTAGGAACTGTCTGTAATTCAACCGAGGATAATTCTGTTGAGATTTAAGAACTCGTCCACACTTCAACGGAGGAAAATTGTCGAGATTTAGAACCTTATATATAATTCAACCGAGGATAATTCAGTTGAGATTTAAGAACCGGTCAGTAATTCGACTGAGGGAAATATCTTCATCAAGATCTAGGAACCGTCTGTAATTCAACCGAGGATAATTCTGTTGAGATTTAAGAACTCGTCCACACTTCGACAGAGGAAAATTGTCGACATTTAGAACCTTATCTGTAATTCAATCGAGGATAATTCAGTTGAGATTTAAGAATCGGTCAACACTTCGACTGAGGGAAACATCTTCATCGAGATCTAGGAACCGTCTGTAATTCAACCGAGGATAATTCTGTTGAGATTTAAGAACTCGTCCACACCTCGAAGGAGGAAAATTGTCGAGATTTAGAACCTTATCTGTAATTCAACCGAGGATAATTCAGTTGAGATTTAAGAACCGGTCAGCACTTTGACTGAGGGAAACATCTTCATCGAGATCTAGGAACTGTCTGTAATTCAACCGAGGATAATTCTATTGAGATTTAAGAACTCGTCCACACTTCGACGGAGGAAAATTGTCGACATTTAGAACATTATCTGTAATTCATCCAAGGATAATTCTGTTGAGATTTAAGAACCGGTCAACACTTCGACTGAGGGAAACATCTTCATCGAGATCTAGGAACTGTCTGTAATTCAACCGAGGATAATTCTGTTGAGATTTAAGAACTCGTCCACACTTTGACGGAGGAAAATTGTCGAGATTTAGAACCTTATCTGTAATTCAACCAAGGATAATTCAGTTAAGATTTAAGAACCGGTCAGTACTTCGACTGAGGGAGATATCTTCATCGAGATCTAGGAACCGTCTGTAATTCAACCAAGGATAATTCTGTTGATATTTAAGAACTCGTCCACACTTCGAAGGAGGAAAATTGTCGAGATTTAGAACCTTATCTGTAATTCAACCGAGGATAATTCAGTTGAGATTTAAGAACCGGTCAGCACTTAGACTGAGGGAAACATCTTCATCGAGATCTAGGAACTGTCTGTAATTCAACCGAGGATAATTCTGTTGAGATTTAAGAACTCGTCCACACTTTGACGGAGGAAAATTGTCGAGATTTAGAACCTTATCTGTAATTCAACCAAGGATAATTCAGTTGAGATTTAAGAACCGGTCAGTACTTCGATTGAGGGAGATATCTTCATCGAGATCTAGGAACCATCTGTAATTCAACCGAGGATAATTCTGTTGATATTTAAGAACTCGTCCACACTTCGAAGGAGGAAAATTGTCGAGATTTAGAACCTTATCTGTAATTCAACCGAGGATAATTCAGTTGAGATTTAAGAACCGGTCAGCACTTAGACTGAGGGAAACATCTTCATCGAGATCTAGGAACTGTCTATAATTCAACCGAGGATAATTCTGTTGAGATTTAAGAACTCGTCCACACTTTGACGGAGGAAAATTGTCGAGATTTAGAACCTTATCTGTAATTCAACCAAGGATAATTCAGTTGAGATTTAAGAACCGGTCAGTACTTCGATTGAGGGAGATATCTTCATCGAGATCTAGGAACCGTCTGTAATTCAACCGAGGATAATTCTGTTGAGATTTAAGAACTCGTCCACACTTCGAAGGAGGAAAATTGTCGAGATTTAGAACCTTATCTGTAATTCAACCGAGGATAATTCAGTTGAGATTTAAGAACCGGTCAGCACTTAGACTGAGGGAAACATCTTCATCGAGATCTAGGAACTGTCTGTAATTCAACCGAGGATAATTCTGTTGAGATTTAAGAACTCGTCCACACTTCGACCGAGGAAAATTGTCGACATTTAGAACCTTATCTGTAATTCATCCAAGGATAATTCTGTTGAGATTTAAGAACCGGTCAACACTTCGACTGAGGGAAATATCTTCATCGAGATATAGGAACTATCTGTAATTAAACCGAGGATAATTCTGTTGAGATTTAAGAACTCATCCACACTTCGACGGAGGAAAATTGTCGAGATTTAGAACCTTATCTGTAATTCAACCGAGGATAATTCTGTTGAGATTTAAGAACCGGTCAGCACTTCGACTGAGGGAAACATCTTCATCGAGATCTAGGAACCGTCTGTAATTCAACCGAGGATAATTCTGTTGAGATTTATGAACCGGTCAGCACTTCGACTGAGGGAAACATCTTCATCGAGATCTAGGAACTGTCTGTAATTCAACCAAGGATAATTCTGTTGAGATTTATGAACTCAACAACACTTCGATGGAGGAAAATTGTCGACATTTAGAACCTTATATGTAATTCATCCAAGGATAATTCTTTTAAGATTTAAGAACCGGTCAGCACTTCGACTGAGGGAAACATCTTCATCGAGATCTAGGAACTATCTGTAATTCAACCGAGGATAATTCTGTTGATATTTAAGAACTTGTCCACACTTCGACGGAGGAAAATTGTCGAGACTTAGAACCATATCTGTAATTCAACCAAGGATAATTTTGTTGAGATTTAAGAACCAGTCAGAACTTCGACTGAGGGAAACATCTTCATCGAGATCTAGAAACCGTCTGTAATTCAACCGAGGATGATTCTGTTGAGATTTATGAACTCGTCCACACATCGACAGAGGAAAATTGTCGACATTTAGAACCTTATCTGTAATTCAACAGAGGATAATTCAGTTGAAATTTAAGAACCGGTCAACACTTCGACTGAGGGAAACATCTTCATCGAGATCTAGGAAATGTCTGTAATTCAACCGAGGATAATTCTGTTGAGATTTAAGAACTCGTCCACACTTCAACGGAGGAAAATTGTTGAGATTTAGAACCTTATCTATAATTCAACCGAGGATAATTCAGTTGAGATTTAAGAACCGGTCAGTAATTCGACTGAGGGAAATATCTTCATCAAGATCTAGGAACCGTCTGTAATTCAACCGAGGATAATTCTGTTGAGATTTAAGAACTCGTCCACACTTCGACAGAGGAAAATTGTCGACATTTAGAACCTTATCTGTAATTCAATCGAGGATAATTCAGTTGAGATTTAAGAACCGGTCAACACTTCGACTGAGGGAAACATCTTCATCGAGATCTAGGAACCGTCTGTAATTCAACCGAGGATAATTCTGTTGAGATTTAAGAACTCGTCCACACCTCGAAGGAGGAAAATTGTCGAGATTTAGAACCTTATCTGTAATTCAACCGAGGATAATTCAGTTGAGATTTAAGAACCGGTCAGCACTTTGACTGAGGGAAACATCTTCATCGAGATCTAGGAACTGTCTGTAATTCAACCGAGGATAATTCTATTGAGATTTAAGAACTCGTCCACACTTCGACGGAGGAAAATTGTCGACATTTAGAACATTATCTATAATTCATCCAAGGATAATTCTGTTGAGATTTAAGAACCGGTCAACACTTCGACTTAGGGAAACATCTTCATCGAGATCTAGGAACTGTCTGTAATTCAACCGAGGATAATTCTGTTGAGATTTAAGAACTCGTCCACACTTTGACGGAGGAAAATTGTCGAGATTTAGAACCTTATCTGTAATTCAACCAAGGATAATTCAGTTGAGATTTAAGAACCGGTCAGTACTTCGACTGAGGGAGATATCTTCATCGAGATCTAGGAACCGTCTGTAATTCAACCGAGGATAATTCTGTTGAGATTTAAGAACTCGTCCACACTTCGAAGGAGGAAAATTGTCGAGATTTAGAACCTTATCTGTAATTCAACCGAGGATAATTCAGTTGAGATTTAAGAACCGGTCAGCACTTAGACTGAGGGAAACATCTTCATCGAGATCTAGGAATTGTCTGTAATTCAACCGAGGATAATTCTGTTGAGATTTAAGAACTCGTCCACACTTCGACCGAGGAAAATTGTCGACATTTAGAACCTTATCTGTAATTCATCCAAGGATAATTCTGTTGAGATTTAAGAACCGGTCAACACTTCGACTGAGGGAAATATCTTCATCGAGATCTAGGAACTATCTGTAATTCAACCGAGGATAATTCTGTTGAGATTTAAGAACTCGTCCACACTTCGACGGAGGAAAATTGTCGAGATTTAGAACCTTATCTGTAATTCAACCGAGGATAATTCTGTTGAGATTTAAGAACCGGTCAGCACTTCGACTGAGGGAAACATCTTCATCGAGATCTAGGAACCGTCTGTAATTCAACCGAGGATAATTCTGTTGAGATTTATGAACCGGTCAGCACTTCGACTGAGGGAAACATCTTCATCGAGATCTAGGAACTGTCTGTAATTCAACCAAGGATAATTCTGTTGAGATTTATGAACTCAACAACACTTCGATGGAGGAAAATTGTCGACATTTAGAACCTTATATGTAATTCATCCAAGGATAATTCTTTTAAGATTTAAGAACCGGTCAGCACTTCGACTGAGGGAAACATCTTCATCGAGATCTAGGAACTATCTGTAATTCAACCGAGGATAATTCTGTTGATATTTAAGAACTTGTCCACACTTCGACGAAGGAAAATTGTCGAGACTTAGAACCATATCTGTAATTCAACCAAGGATAATTTTGTTGAGATTTAAGAACCAGTCAGAACTTCGACAGAGGGAAACATCTTCATCGAGATCTAGAAACCGTCTGTAATTCAACCGAGGATGATTCTGTTGAGATTTATGAACTCGTCCACACATCGACAGAGGAAAATTGTCGACATTTAGAACCTTATCTGTAATTCAACAGAGGATAATTCAGTTGAAATTTAAGAACCGGTCAACACTTCGACTGAGGGAAACATCTTCATCGAGATCTAGGAACTGTCTGTAATTCAACCGAGGATAATTCTGTTGAGATTTAAGAACTCGTCCACACTTCAACGGAGGAAAATTGTCGAGATTTAGAACCTTATCTATAATTCAACCGAGGATAATTCAGTTGAGATTTAAGAACCGGTCAATAATTCGACTGAGGGAAATATCTTCATCAAGATCTAGGAACCGTCTGTAATTCAACCGAGGATAATTCTGTTGAGATTTAAGAAGTCGTCCACACTTCGACAGAGGAAAATTGTCGACATTTAGAACCTTATCTGTAATTCAATCGAGGATAATTCAGTTGAGATTTAAGAACCGGTCAACACTTCGACTGAGGGAAACATCTTCATCGAGATCTAGGAACCGTCTGTAATTCAACCGAGGATAATTCTGTTGAGATTTAAGAACTCGTCCACACCTCGAAGGAGGAAAATTGTCGAGATTTAGAACCTTATCTGTAATTCAACCGAGGATAATTCAGTTGAGATTTAAGAACCGGTCAGCACTTTGACTGAGGGAAACATCTTCATCGAGATCTAGGAACTGTCTGTAATTCAACCGAGGATAATTCTGTTGAGATTTAAGAACTCGTCCACACTTCGACGGAGGAAAATTGTCGACATTTAGAACATTATCTGTAATTCATCCAAGGATAATTCTGTTGAGATTTAAGAACCGGTCAACACTTCGACTGAGGGAAACATCTTCATCGAGATCTAGGAACTGTCTGTAATTCAACCGAGGATAATTCTGTTGAGATTTAAGAACTCGTCCACACTTTGACGGAGGAAAATTGTCGAGATTTAGAACCTTATCTGTAATTCAACCAAGGATAATTCAGTTGAGATTTAAGAACCGGTCAGTACTTCGACTGAGGGAGATATCTTCATCGAGATCTAGGAACCGTCTGTAATTCAACCGAGGATAATTTTGTTGATATTTAAGAACTCGTCCACACTTCGAAGGAGGAAAATTGTCGAGATTTAGAACCTTATCTGTAATTCAACCGAGGATAATTCAGTTGAGATTTAAGAACCGGTCAGCACTTAGACTGAGGGAAACATCTTCATCGAGATCTAGGAACTGTCTGTAATTCAACCGAGGATAATTCTGTTGAGATTTAAGAACTCGTCCACACTTCGACGGAGGAAAATTGTCGACATTTAGAACATTATCTGTAATTCATCCAAGGATAATTCTGTTGAGATTTAAGAACCGGTCAACACTTCGACTGAGGGAAACATCTTCATCGAGATCTAGGAACTGTCTGTAATTCAACCGAGGATAATTCTGTTGAGATTTAAGAACTCGTCCACACTTTGACGGAGGAAAATTGTCGAGATTTAGAACCTTATCTGTAATTCAACCAAGGATAATTCAGTTGAGATTTAAGAACCGGTCAGTACTTCGACTGAGGGAGATATCTTCATCGAGATCTAGGAACCGTCTGTAATTCAACCGAGGATAATTCTGTTGATATTTAAGAACTCGTCCACACTTCGAAGGAGGAAAATTGTCGAGATTTAGAACCTTATCTGTAATTCAACCGAGGATAATTCAGTTGAGATTTAAGAACCGGTCAGCACTTAGACTGAGGGAAACATCTTCATCGAGATCTAGGAACTGTCTGTAATTCAACCGAGGATAATTCTGTTGAGATTTAAGAACTCGTCCACACTTCGACGGAGGAAAATTGTCGACATTTAGAACATTATCTGTAATTCATCCAAGGATAATTCTGTTGAGATTTAAGAACCGGTCAACACTTCGACTGAGGGAAACATCTTCATCGAGATCTAGGAACTGTCTGTAATTCAACCGAGGATAATTCTGTTGAGATTTAAGAACTCGTCCACACTTTGACGGAGGAAAATTGTCGAGATTTAGAACCTTATCTATAATTCAACCAAGGATAATTCAGTTGAGATTTAAGAACCGGTCAGTACTTCGACTGAGGGAGATATCTTCATCGAGATCTAGGAACCGTCTGTAATTCAACCGAGGATAATTCTGTTGATATTTAAGAACTCGTCCACACTTCGAAGGAGGAAAATTGTCGAGATTTAGAACCTTATCTGTAATTCAACCGAGGATAATTCAGTTGAGATTTAAGAACCGGTCAGCACTTAGACTGAGGGAAACATCTTCATCGAGATCTAGGAACTGTCTGTAATTCAACCGAGGATAATTCTGTTGAGATTTAAGAACTCGTCCACACTTCGACCGAGGAAAATTGTCGACATTTAGAACCTTATCTGTAATTCATCCAAGGATAATTCTGTTGAGATTTAAGAACCGGTCAACACTTCGACTGAGGGAAATATCTTCATCGAGATCTAGGAACTATCTGTAATTCAACCGAGGATAATTCTGTTGAGATTTAAGAACTCGTCCACACTTCGACGGAGGAAAATTGTCGAGATTTAGAACCTTATCTGTAATTCAACCGAGGATAATTCTGTTGAGATTTAAGAACCGGTCAGCACTTCGACTGAGGGAAACATCTTCATCGAGATCTAGGAACCGTCTGTAATTCAACCGAGGATAATTCTGTTGAGATTTATGAACCGGTCAGCACTTCGACTGAGGGAAACATCTTCATCGAGATCTAGGAACTGTCTGTAATTCAACCAAGGATAATTCTGTTGAGATTTATGAACTCAACAACACTTCGATGGAGGAAAATTGTCGACATTTAGAACCTTATATGTAATTCATCCAAGGATAATTCTTTTAAGATTTAAGAACCGGTCAGCACTTCGACTGAGGGAAACATCTTCATCGAGATCTAGGAACTATCTGTAATTCAACCGAGGATAATTCTGTTGATATTTAAGAACTTGTCCACACTTCGACGGAGGAAAATTGTCGAGACTTAGAACCATATCTGTAATTCAACCAAGGATAATTTTGTTGAGATTTAAGAACCAGTCAGAACTTCGACTGAGGGAAACATCTTCATCGAGATCTAGAAACCGTCTGTAATTCAACCGAGGATGATTCTGTTGAGATTTATGAACTCGTCCACACATCGACAGAGGAAAATTGTCGACATTTAGAACCTTATCTGTAATTCAACAGAGGATAATTCAGTTGAAATTTAAGAACCGGTCAACACTTCGACTGAGGGAAACATCTTCATCGAGATCTAGGAACTGTCTGTAATTCAACCGAGGATAATTCTGTTGAGATTTAAGAACTCGTCCACACTTCAACGGAGGAAAATTGTCGAGATTTAGAACCTTATATATAATTCAACCGAGGATAATTCAGTTGAGATTTAAGAACCGGTCAGTAATTCGACTGAGGGAAATATCTTCATCAAGATCTAGGAACCGTCTGTAATTCAACCGAGGATAATTCTGTTGAGATTTAAGAACTCGTCCACACTTCGACAGAGGAAAATTGTCGACATTTAGAACCTTATCTGTAATTCAATCGAGGATAATTCAGTTGAGATTTAAGAATCGGTCAACACTTCGACTGAGGGAAACATCTTCATCGAGATCTAGGAACCGTCTGTAATTCAACCGAGGATAATTCTGTTGAGATTTAAGAACTCGTCCACACCTCGAAGGAGGAAAATTGTCGAGATTTAGAACCTTATCTGTAATTCAACCGAGGATAATTCAGTTGAGATTTAAGAACCGGTCAGCACTTTGACTGAGGGAAACATCTTCATCGAGATCTAGGAACTGTCTGTAATTCAACCGAGGATAATTCTGTTGAGATTTAAGAACTCGTCCACACTTCGACGGAGGAAAATTGTCGACATTTAGAACATTATCTGTAATTCATCCAAGGATAATTCTGTTGAGATTTAAGAACCGGTCAACACTTCGACTGAGGGAAACATCTTCATCGAGATCTAGGAACTGTCTGTAATTCAACCGAGGATAATTCTGTTGAGATTTAAGAACTCGTCCACACTTTGACGGAGGAAAATTGTCGAGATTTAGAACCTTATCTGTAATTCAACCAAGGATAATTCAGTTAAGATTTAAGAACCGGTCAGTACTTCGACTGAGGGAGATATCTTCATCGAGATCTAGGAACCGTCTGTAATTCAACCAAGGATAATTCTGTTGATATTTAAGAACTCGTCCACACTTCGAAGGAGGAAAATTGTCGAGATTTAGAACCTTATCTGTAATTCAACCGAGGATAATTCAGTTGAGATTTACGAACCGGTCAGCACTTCGACTGAGGGAAACATCTTCATCGAGATCTAGGAACCGTCTGTAATTCAACCGAGGATAATTCTGTTGAGATTTATGAACCGGTCAGCACTTCGACTGAGGGAAACATCTTCATCGAGATCTAGGAACTGTCTGTAATTCAACCAAGGATAATTCTGTTGAGATTTATGAACTCAACAACACTTCGATGGAGGAAAATTGTCGACATTTAGAACCTTATATGTAATTCATCCAAGGATAATTCTTTTAAGATTTAAGAACCGGTCAGCACTTCGACTGAGGGAAACATCTTCATCGAGATCTAGGAACTATCTGTAATTCAACCGAGGATAATTCTGTTGATATTTAAGAACTTGTCCACACTTCGACGGAGGAAAATTGTCGAGACTTAGAACCATATCTGTAATTCAACCAAGGATAATTTTGTTGAGATTTAAGAACCAGTCAGAACTTCGACTGAGGGAAACATCTTCATCGAGATCTAGAAACCGTCTGTAATTCAACCGAGGATGATTCTGTTGAGATTTATGAACTCGTCCACACATCGACAGAGGAAAATTGTCGACATTTAGAACCTTATCTGTAATTCAACAGAGGATAATTCAGTTGAAATTTAAGAACCGGTCAACACTTCGACTGAGGGAAACATCTTCATCGAGATCTAGGAACTGTCTGTAATTCAACCGAGGATAATTCTGTTGAGATTTAAGAACTCGTCCACACTTCAACGGAGGAAAATTGTCGAGATTTAGAACCTTATCTATAATTCAACCGAGGATAATTCAGTTGAGATTTAAGAACCGGTCAGTAATTCGACTGAGGGAAATATCTTCATCAAGATCTAGGAACCGTCTGTAATTCAACCGAGGATAATTCTGTTGAGATTTAAGAACTCGTCCACACTTCGACAGAGGAAAATTGTCGACATTTAGAACCTTATCTGTAATTCAATCGAGGATAATTCAGTTGAGATTTAAGAACCGGTCAACACTTCGACTGAGGGAAACATCTTCATCGAGATCTAGGAACCGTCTGTAATTCAACCGAGGATAATTCTGTTGAGATTTAAGAACTCGTCCACACCTCGAAGGAGGAAAATTGTCGAGATTTAGAACCTTATCTGTAATTCAACCGAGGATAATTCAGTTGAGATTTAAGAACCGGTCAGCACTTTGACTGAGGGAAACATCTTCATCGAGATCTAGGAACTGTCTGTAATTCAACCGAGGATAATTCTATTGAGATTTAAGAACTCGTCCACACTTCGACGGAGGAAAATTGTCGACATTTAGAACATTATCTATAATTCATCCAAGGATAATTCTGTTGAGATTTAAGAACCGGTCAACACTTCGACTTAGGGAAACATCTTCATCGAGATCTAGGAACTGTCTGTAATTCAACCGAGGATAATTCTGTTGAGATTTAAGAACTCGTCCACACTTTGACGGAGGAAAATTGTCGAGATTTAGAACCTTATCTGTAATTCAACCAAGGATAATTCAGTTGAGATTTAAGAACCGGTCAGTACTTCGACTGAGGGAGATATCTTCATCGAGATCTAGGAACCGTCTGTAATTCAACCGAGGATAATTCTGTTGAGATTTAAGAACTCGTCCACACTTCGAAGGAGGAAAATTGTCGAGATTTAGAACCTTATCTGTAATTCAACCGAGGATAATTCAGTTGAGATTTAAGAACCGGTCAGCACTTAGACTGAGGGAAACATCTTCATCGAGATCTAGGAATTGTCTGTAATTCAACCGAGGATAATTCTGTTGAGATTTAAGAACTCGTCCACACTTCGACCGAGGAAAATTGTCGACATTTAGAACCTTATCTGTAATTCATCCAAGGATAATTCTGTTGAGATTTAAGAACCGGTCAACACTTCGACTGAGGGAAATATCTTCATCGAGATCTAGGAACTATCTGTAATTCAACCGAGGATAATTCTGTTGAGATTTAAGAACTCGTCCACACTTCGACGGAGGAAAATTGTCGAGCTTTAGAACCTTATCTGTAATTCAACCGAGGAGAATTCTGTTGAGATTTAAGAACCGGTCAGCACTTCGACTGAGGGAAACATCTTCATCGAGATCTAGGAACCGTCTGTAATTCAACCGAGGATAATTCTGTTGAGATTTATGAACCGGTCAGCACTTCGACTGAGGGAAACATCTTCATCGAGATCTAGGAACTGTCTGTAATTCAACCAAGGATAATTCTGTTGAGATTTATGAACTCAACAACACTTCGATGGAGGAAAATTGTCGACATTTAGAACCTTATATGTAATTCATCCAAGGATAATTCTTTTAAGATTTAAGAACCGGTCAGCACTTCGACTGAGGGAAACATCTTCATCGAGATCTAGGAACTATCTGTAATTCAACCGAGGATAATTCTGTTGATATTTAAGAACTTGTCCACACTTCGACGAAGGAAAATTGTCGAGACTTAGAACCATATCTGTAATTCAACCAAGGATAATTTTGTTGAGATTTAAGAACCAGTCAGAACTTCGACAGAGGGAAACATCTTCATCGAGATCTAGAAACCGTCTGTAATTCAACCGAGGATGATTCTGTTGAGATTTATGAACTCGTCCACACATCGACAGAGGAAAATTGTCGACATTTAGAACCTTATCTGTAATTCAACAGAGGATAATTCAGTTGAAATTTAAGAACCGGTCAACACTTCGATTGAGGGAAACATCTTCATCGAGATCTAGGAACTGTCTGTAATTCAACCGAGGATAATTCTGTTGAGATTTAAGAACTCGTCCACACTTCAACGGAGGAAAATTGTCGAGATTTAGAACCTTATCTATAATTCAACCGAGGATAATTCAGTTGAGATTTAAGAACCGGTCAATAATTCGACTGAGGGAAATATCTTCATCAAGATCTAGGAACCGTCTGTAATTCAACCGAGGATAATTCTGTTGAGATTTAAGAAGTCGTCCACACTTCGACAGAGGAAAATTGTCGACATTTAGAACCTTATCTGTAATTCAATCGAGGATAATTCAGTTGAGATTTAAGAACCGGTCAACACTTCGACTGAGGGAAACATCTTCATCGAGATCTAGGAACCGTCTGTAATTCAACCGAGGATAATTCTGTTGAGATTTAAGAACTCGTCCACACCTCGAAGGAGGAAAATTGTCGAGATTTAGAACCTTATCTGTAATTCAACCGAGGATAATTCAGTTGAGATTTAAGAACCGGTCAGCACTTTGACTGAGGGAAACATCTTCATCGAGATCTAGGAACTGTCTGTAATTCAACCGAGGATAATTCTGTTGAGATTTAAGAACTCGTCCACACTTCGACGGAGGAAAATTGTCGACATTTAGAACATTATCTGTAATTCATCCAAGGATAATTCTGTTGAGATTTAAGAACCGGTCAACACTTCGACTGAGGGAAACATCTTCATCGAGATCTAGGAACTGTCTGTAATTCAACCGAGGATAATTCTGTTGAGATTTAAGAACTCGTCCACACTTTGACGGAGGAAAATTGTCGAGATTTAGAACCTTATCTGTAATTCAACCAAGGATAATTCAGTTGAGATTTAAGAACCGGTCAGTACTTCGACTGAGGGAGATATCTTCATCGAGATCTAGGAACCGTCTGTAATTCAACCGAGGATAATTCTGTTGATATTTAAGAACTCGTCCACACTTCGAAGGAGGAAAATTGTCGAGATTTAGAACCTTATCTGTAATTCAACCGAGGATAATTCAGTTGAGATTTAAGAACCGGTCAGCACTTAGACTGAGGGAAACATCTTCATCGAGATCTAGGAACTGTCTGTAATTCAACCGAGGATAATTCTGTTGAGATTTAAGAACTCGTCCACACTTCGACCGAGGAAAATTGTCGACATTTAGAACCTTATCTGTAATTCATCCAAGGATAATTCTGTTGAGATTTAAGAACCGGTCAACACTTCGACTGAGGGAAATATCTTCATCGAGATCTAGGAACTATCTGTAATTCAACCGAGGATAATTCTGTTGAGATTTAAGAACTCGTCCACACTTCGACGGAGGAAAATTGTCGAGATTTAGAACCTTATCTGTAATTCAACCGAGGATAATTCTGTTGAGATTTAAGAACCGGTCAGCACTTCGACTGAGGGAAACATCTTCATCGAGATCTAGGAACCGTCTGTAATTCAACCGAGGATAATTCTGTTGAGATTTATGAACCGGTCAGCACTTCGACTGAGGGAAACATCTTCATCGAGATCTAGGAACTGTCTGTAATTCAACCAAGGATAATTCTGTTGAGATTTATGAACTCAACAACACTTCGATGGAGGAAAATTGTCGACATTTAGAACCTTATATGTAATTCATCCAAGGATAATTCTTTTAAGATTTAAGAACCGGTCAGCACTTCGACTGAGGGAAACATCTTCATCGAGATCTAGGAACTATCTGTAATTCAACCGAGGATAATTCTGTTGATATTTAAGAACTTGTCCACACTTCGACGGAGGAAAATTGTCGAGACTTAGAACCATATCTGTAATTCAACCAAGGATAATTTTGTTGAGATTTAAGAACCAGTCAGAACTTCGACTGAGGGAAACATCTTCATCGAGATCTAGAAACCGTCTGTAATTCAACCGAGGATGATTCTGTTGAGATTTATGAACTCGTCCACACATCGACAGAGGAAAATTGTCGACATTTAGAACCTTATCTGTAATTCAACAGAGGATAATTCAGTTGAAATTTAAGAACCGGTCAACACTTCGACTGAGGGAAACATCTTCATCGAGATCTAGGAACTGTCTGTAATTCAACCGAGGATAATTCTGTTGAGATTTAAGAACTCGTCCACACTTCAACGGAGGAAAATTGTCGAGATTTAGAACCTTATATATAATTCAACCGAGGATAATTCAGTTGAGATTTAAGAACCGGTCAGTAATTCGACTGAGGGAAATATCTTCATCAAGATCTAGGAACCGTCTGTAATTCAACCGAGGATAATTCTGTTGAGATTTAAGAACTCGTCCACACTTCGACAGAGGAAAATTGTCGACATTTAGAACCTTATCTGTAATTCAATCGAGGATAATTCAGTTGAGATTTAAGAATCGGTCAACACTTCGACTGAGGGAAACATCTTCATCGAGATCTAGGAACCGTCTGTAATTCAACCGAGGATAATTCTGTTGAGATTTAAGAACTCGTCCACACCTCGAAGGAGGAAAATTGTCGAGATTTAGAACCTTATCTGTAATTCAACCGAGGATAATTCAGTTGAGATTTAAGAACCGGTCAGCACTTTGACTGAGGGAAACATCTTCATCGAGATCTAGGAACTGTCTGTAATTCAACCGAGGATAATTCTGTTGAGATTTAAGAACTCGTCCACACTTCGACGGAGGAAAATTGTCGACATTTAGAACATTATCTGTAATTCATCCAAGGATAATTCTGTTGAGATTTAAGAACCGGTCAACACTTCGACTGAGGGAAACATCTTCATCGAGATCTAGGAACTGTCTGTAATTCAACCGAGGATAATTCTGTTGAGATTTAAGAACTCGTCCACACTTTGACGGAGGAAAATTGTCGAGATTTAGAACCTTATCTGTAATTCAACCAAGGATAATTCAGTTAAGATTTAAGAACCGGTCAGTACTTCGACTGAGGGAGATATCTTCATCGAGATCTAGGAACCGTCTGTAATTCAACCAAGGATAATTCTGTTGATATTTAAGAACTCGTCCACACTTCGAAGGAGGAAAATTGTCGAGATTTAGAACCTTATCTGTAATTCAACCGAGGATAATTCAGTTGAGATTTAAGAACCGGTCAGCACTTAGACTGAGGGAAACATCTTCATCGAGATCTAGGAACTGTCTGTAATTCAACCGAGGATAATTCTGTTGAGATTTAAGAACTCGTCCACACTTTGACGGAGGAAAATTGTCGAGATTTAGAACCTTATCTGTAATTCAACCAAGGATAATTCAGTTGAGATTTAAGAACCGGTCAGTACTTCGATTGAGGGAGATATCTTCATCGAGATCTAGGAACCGTCTGTAATTCAACCGAGGATAATTCTGTTGATATTTAAGAACTCGTCCACACTTCGAAGGAGGAAAATTGTCGAGATTTAGAACCTTATCTGTAATTCAACCGAGGATAATTTAGTTGAGATTTAAGAACCGGTCAGCACTTAGACTGAGGGAAACATCTTCATCGAGATCTAGGAACTGTCTATAATTCAACCGAGGATAATTCTGTTGAGATTTAAGAACTCGTCCACACTTTGACGGAGGAAAATTGTCGAGATTTAGAACCTGATCTGTAATTCAACCAAGGATAATTCAGTTGAGATTTAAGAACCGGTCAGTACTTCGATTGAGGGAGATATCTTCATCGAGATCTAGGAACCGTCTGTAATTCAACCGAGGATAATTCTGTTGAGATTTAAGAACTCGTCCACACTTCGAAGGAGGAAAATTGTCGACATTTAGAACCTTATCTGTAATTCAACCGAGGATAATTCAGTTGAGATTTAAGAACCGGTCAGCACTTCGACTGAGGGAAACATCTTCATCGAGATCTAGGAACTGTCTGTAATTCAACCGAGGATAATTCTGTTGAGATTTAAGAACTCGTCCACACTTTGACCGAGGAAAATTGTCGACATTTAGAACCTTATCTGTAATTCATCCAAGGATAATTCTGTTGAGATTTAAGAACCGGTCAACACTTCGACTGAGGGAAATATCTTCATCGAGATATAGGAACTATCTGTAATTAAACCGAGGATAATTCTGTTGAGATTTAAGAACTCATCCACACTTCGACGGAGGAAAATTGTCGAGATTTAGAACCTTATCTGTAATTCAACCGAGGATAATTCTGTTGAGATTTAAGAACCGGTCAGCACTTCGACTGAGGGAAACATCTTCATCGAGATCTAGGAATCGTCTGTAATTCAACCGAGGATAATTCTGTTGAGATTTATGAACCGGTCAGCACTTCGACTGAGGGAAACATCTTCATCGAGATCTAGGAACTGTCTGTAATTCAACCAAGGATAATTCTGTTGAGATTTATGAACTCAACAACACTTCGATGGAGGAAAATTGTCGACATTTAGAACCTTATATGTAATTCATCCAAGGATAATTCTTTTAAGATTTAAGAACCGGTCAGCACTTCTACTGAGGGAAACATCTTCATCGAGATCTAGGAACTATCTGTAATTCAACCGAGGATAATTCTGTTGATATTTAAGAACTTGTCCACACTTCGACGGAGGAAAATTGTCGAGACTTAGAACCATATCTGTAATTCAACCAAGGATAATTTTGTTGAGATTTAAGAACCAGTCAGAACTTCGACTGAGGGAAACATCTTCATCGAGATCTAGAAACCGTCTGTAATTCAACCGAGGATGATTCTGTTGAGATTTATGAACTCGTCCACACATCGACAGAGGAAAATTATCGACATTTAGAACCTTATCTGTAATTCAACAGAGGATAATTCAGTTGAAATTTAAGAACCGGTCAACACTTCGACTGAGGGAAACATCTTCATCGAGATCTAGGAACTGTCTGTAATTCAACCGAGGATAATTCTGTTGAGATTTAAGAACTCGTCCACACTTCAACGGAGGAAAATTGTCGAGATTTAGAACCTTATCTATAATTCAACCGAGGATAATTCAGTTGAGATTTAAGAACCGGTCAGTAATTCGACTGAGGGAAATATCTTCATCAAGATCTAGGAACCGTCTGTAATTCAACCGAGGATAATTCTGTTGAGATTTAAGAACTCGTCCACACTTCGACAGAGGAAAATTGTCGACATTTAGAACCTTATCTGTAATTCAATCGAGGATAATTCAGTTGAGATTTAAGAACCGGTCAACACTTCGACTGAGGGAAACATCTTCATCGAGATCTAGGAACCGTCTGTAATTCAACCGAGGATAATTCTGTTGAGATTTAAGAACTCGTCCACACCTCGAAGGAGGAAAATTGTCGAGATTTAGAACCTTATCTGTAATTCAACCGAGGATAATTCAGTTGAGATTTAAGAACCGGTCAGCACTTTGACTGAGGGAAACATCTTCATCGAGATCTAGGAACTGTCTGTAATTCAACCGAGGATAATTCTATTGAGATTTAAGAACTCGTCCACACTTCGACGGAGGAAAATTGTCGACATTTAGAACATTATCTATAATTCATCCAAGGATAATTCTGTTGAGATTTAAGAACCGGTCAACACTTCGACTTAGGGAAACATCTTCATCGAGATCTAGGAACTGTCTGTAATTCAACCGAGGATAATTCTGTTGAGATTTAAGAACTCGTCCACACTTTGACGGAGGAAAATTGTCGAGATTTAGAACCTTATCTGTAATTCAACCAAGGATAATTCAGTTGAGATTTAAGAACCGGTCAGTACTTCGACTGAGGGAGATATCTTCATCGAGATCTAGGAACCGTCTGTAATTCAACCGAGGATAATTCTGTTGAGATTTAAGAACTCGTCCACACTTCGAAGGAGGAAAATTGTCGAGATTTAGAACCTTATCTGTAATTCAACCGAGGATAATTCAGTTGAGATTTAAGAACCGGTCAGCACTTAGACTGAGGGAAACATCTTCATCGAGATCTAGGAATTGTCTGTAATTCAACCGAGGATAATTCTGTTGAGATTTAAGAACTCGTCCACACTTCGACCGAGGAAAATTGTCGACATTTAGAACCTTATCTGTAATTCATCCAAGGATAATTCTGTTGAGATTTAAGAACCGGTCAACACTTCGACTGAGGGAAATATCTTCATCGAGATCTAGGAACTATCTGTAATTCAACCGAGGATAATTCTGTTGAGATTTAAGAACTCGTCCACACTTCGACGGAGGAAAATTGTCGAGATTTAGAACCTTATCTGTAATTCAACCGAGGATAATTCTGTTGAGATTTAAGAACCGGTCAGCACTTCGACTGAGGGAAACATCTTCATCGAGATCTAGGAACCGTCTGTAATTCAACCGAGGATAATTCTGTTGAGATTTATGAACCGGTCAGCACTTCGACTGAGGGAAACATCTTCATCGAGATCTAGGAACTGTCTGTAATTCAACCAAGGATAATTCTGTTGAGATTTATGAACTCAACAACACTTCGATGGAGGAAAATTGTCGACATTTAGAACCTTATATGTAATTCATCCAAGGATAATTCTTTTAAGATTTAAGAACCGGTCAGCACTTCGACTGAGGGAAACATCTTCATCGAGATCTAGGAACTATCTGTAATTCAACCGAGGATAATTTTGTTGATATTTAAGAACTTGTCCACACTTCCGGAGGAAAATTGTCGAGACTTAGAACCATATCTGTAATTCAACCAAGGATAATTTTGTTGAGATTTAAGAACCAGTCAGAACTTCGACAGAGGGAAACATCTTCATCGAGATCTAGAAACCGTCTGTAATTCAACCGAGGATGATTCTGTTGAGATTTATGAACTCGTCCACACATCGACAGAGGAAAATTGTCGACATTTAGAACCTTATCTGTAATTCAACAGAGGATAATTCAGTTGAAATTTAAGAACCGGTCAACACTTCGACTGAGGGAAACATCTTCATCGAGATCTAGGAACTGTCTGTAATTCAACCGAGGATAATTCTGTTGAGATTTAAGAACTCGTCCACACTTCAACGGAGGAAAATTGTCGAGATTTAGAACCTTATCTATAATTCAACCGAGGATAATTCAGTTGAGATTTAAGAACCGGTCAATAATTCGACTGAGGGAAATATCTTCATCAAGATCTAGGAACCGTCTGTAATTCAACCGAGGATAATTCTGTTGAGATTTAAGAAGTCGTCCACACTTCGACAGAGGAAAATTGTCGACATTTAGAACCTTATCTGTAATTCAATCGAGGATAATTCAGTTGAGATTTAAGAACCGGTCAACACTTCGACTGAGGGAAACATCTTCATCGAGATCTAGGAACCGTCTGTAATTCAACCGAGGATAATTCTGTTGAGATTTAAGAACTCGTCCACACCTCGAAGGAGGAAAATTGTCGAGATTTAGAACCTTATCTGTAATTCAACCGAGGATAATTCAGTTGAGATTTAAGAACTGGTCAGCACTTTGACTGAGGGAAACATCTTCATCGAGATCTAGGAACTGTCTGTAATTCAACCGAGGATAATTCTGTTGAGATTTAAGAACTCGTCCACACTTCGACGGAGGAAAATTGTCGACATTTAGAACATTATCTGTAATTCATCCAAGGATAATTCTGTTGAGATTGAAGAACCGGTCAACACTTCGACTGAGGGAAACATCTTCATCGAGATCTAGGAACTGTCTGTAATTCAACCGAGGATAATTCTGTTGAGATTTAAGAACTCGTCCACACTTTGACGGAGGAAAATTGTCGAGATTTAGAACCTTATCTGTAATTCAACCAAGGATAATTCAGTTGAGATTTAAGAACCGGTCAGTACTTCGACTGAGGGAGATATCTTCATCGAGATCTAGGAACCGTCTGTAATTCAACCGAGGATAATTCTGTTGATATTTAAGAACTCGTCCACACTTCGAAGGAGGAAAATTGTCGAGATTTAGAACCTTATCTGTAATTCAACCGAGGATAATTCAGTTGAGATTTAAGAACCGGTCAGCACTTAGACTGAGGGAAACATCTTCATCGAGATCTAGGAACTGTCTGTAATTCAACCGAGGATAATTCTGTTGAGATTTAAGAACTCGTCCACACTTCGACCGAGGAAAATTGTCGACATTTAGAACCTTATCTGTAATTCATCCAAGGATAATTCTGTTGAGATTTAAGAACCGGTCAACACTTTGACTGAGGGAAATATCTTCATCGAGATCTAGGAACTATCTGTAATTCAACCGAGGATAATTCTGTTGAGATTTAAGAACTCGTCCACACTTCGACGGAGGAAAATTGTCGAGATTTAGAACCTTATCTGTAATTCAACCGAGGATAATTCTGTTGAGATTTAAGAACCGGTCAGCACTTCGACTGAGGGAAACATCTTCATCGAGATCTAGGAACCGTCTGTAATTCAACCGAGGATAATTCTGTTGAGATTTATGAACTCAACAACACTTCGATGGAGGAAAATTGTCGACATTTAGAACCTTATATGTAATTCATCCAAGGATAATTCTGTTGAGATTTAAGAACCGGTCAGCACTTCGACTGAGGGAAACATCTTCATCAAGATCTAGGAACTATCTGTAATTCAACCGAGGATAATTCTGTTGAGATTTAAGAACTTGTTCACACTTCGACGGAGGAAAATTGTCGAGATTTAGAACCATATATGTAATTCAATCGAGGATAATTTTGTTGAGATTTAAGAACCGGTCAGAACTTCGACTGAAGGAAACATCTTCATCGAGATCTAGAAACCGTCTAAAATTCAACCGAGGATGATTCTGTTGAGATTTAAAAACTCATCCACACTTCGATGGAGGAAAATTGTCGAGATTTAGAACCTTATCTGTAATTCAACCGAGGATAATTCAGTTGAGATTTAAGAATCGGTCAGTACTTCGACTGAGGGAAACATCTTCATCGAGATCTAGGAACCGTCTGTAATTTAACCGAGGATAATTCTGTTCAGATTTAAGAACTCATCCACACTTCGACGGAGGAAAATTGTCGAGATTTAGAACCTTATCTATAATTCAACCGAGGATAATTCTGTTGAGATTTAAGAACCGGTCAGCACTTCGACTGAGGGAAACATCTTCATCGAGATCTAGGAACTGTCTGTAGTTCAACCAAGGATAATTCTGTTGAGATTTATGAACTCAAAAACACTTCGATGGAGGAAAATTGTCGACATTTAGAACTTTATATGTAATTCATCCAAGGATAATTCTTTTGAGATTTAAGAACCGGTCAGCACTGCGACTGAGGGAAACATCTTCATCATGATCTAGGAACTATCTGTAATTCAACCGAGGATAATTCTGTTGATATTTAAGAACTTGTCCACACTTCGACGGAGGAAAATTGTCGAGACTTAGAACCATATCTGTAATTCAACCGAGGATAGTTTTATTGAGATTTAAGAACCGGTCAGAACTTCGACTGAGGGAAACATCTTCATCGAGATCTAGAAACCGTCTGTAATTCAACCTAGGATGATTCTGTTGAGATTTATGAACTCGTCCACACATCGACAGAGGAAAATTGTCGACATTTAGAACCTTATCTGTAATTCAACCGAGGATAATTCAATTGAAATTTAAGAACCGGTTAACACTTTGACTGAGGGAAACATCTTCATCGAGATCTAGGAACTGTCTGTAATTCAACCGAGGATAATTCTGTTGAGATTTAAGAACTCGTCCACACTTCGATGGAGGAAAATTGTCGAGATTTAGAACCTTATTTATAATTCAACCGAGGATAATTCAGTTGAGATTTTAGAACCGGTCAGTAATTCGACTGAGGGAAATATCTTCATCAAGATCTAGGAATCGTCTGTACTTCAACCGAGGATAATTCTGTTGAGATTTAAGAACTCGTCCACACTTCGACAGAGGAAAATTGTCGACATTTAGAACCTTATCTGTAATTCAATCGAGGATAATTCAGTTGAGATTTAAGAACCGGTCAACACTTCGACTGAGAGAAACATCTTCATCGAGATCTAGGAACCGTCTGTAATTCAACCGAGGATAATTCTGTTGAGATTTAAGAACTCATCCACACTTCGAAGGAGGAAAATTGTCGAGATTTAGAACCTTATCTGTAATTCAACCGAGGATAATTCAGTTGAGATTTAAGAACCGGTCAGCACTTCGACTGAGGGAAACATCTTCATCGAGATCTAGGAACTGTCTGTAATTCAACCGAGGATAATTCTGTTGAGATTTAAGAACTCTTCCACACTTCGACGGAGGAAAATTGTCGACATTTAGAACCTTATCTGTAATTCATCCAAGGATAATTCTGTTGAGATTTAAGAACCGGTCAACACTTTGACTGAGGGAAATATCTTCATCGAGATCTAGGAACTATCTGTAATTCAACTGCGGATAATTCTGTTGAGATTTAAGAACTCGTCCACACTTCGACGGAGGAAAATTGTCGAGATTTAGAACCTTATTTGTAATTCAACCGAGGATAATTCTGTTTCAATTTAAGAATCGGTCAGCATTTCGACTGAGGGAAACATCTTCATCGAGATCTAGGAACCGTCTGTAATTCAACCGAGGATAATTCTGTTGAGATTTATGAACTCGTCCACACTTCGACGGAGGGAAATTTTCGAGATTTAAAACCTTATCTGTAATTCAACCGAGGATAATTCAGTTGAGATTTAAGAACCGGTCAGTACTTCGACTAAGGGAAATATCTTCATCGAGATCTAGGAACTGACTGTAATTCAACCTAGGATAATTCTGTTGAGATTTAAGAACTCGTCCACACTTCGAAGGAGGAAAATTGTCGAGATTTAGAACCTTATCTTAATTCAACCGAGGATAATTCTATTGAGATTTAAGAACCGGTCAGCACTTTGACTGAGGGAAACATCTTCATCGAGATCTAGGAACTATCTGTAATTCAACCGAGGATAATTCTGTTGAGATTTAAAAACTCGTCCACACTTCGACGGTGGAAAATTGTCAAGATTTAGAACCTTATCTGTAATTCAACCGAGGATAATTCAGTTGAGATTTAAGAACCGGTCAACACTTCGACTGAGGGAAACAACTTCATCAAGATCTAGGAACTGTCTGTAATTCAACCGAGGATAATTCTGTTGAGATTTAAGAACTCATCCACACTTCGACGAAGGAAAATTGTTGACATTTAGAACCTTATCTGTAATTCATCCAAGGATAATTCTGTTGAGATTTAAGAACCGATCAACACTTCGACTGAGGGAAACATCTTCATCGAGATCTAGGAACTGTCTGTAATTCAACCGAGGATAATTCTGTTGAGATTTAAGAACTCGTCCACACTTCGATGGAGGAAAATTGTCGTGATTTAGAACCTTATCTGTAATTCAACCGAGGATAATTCAGTTGAGATTTAAGAACCGGTCAGTACTTGGACTGAGGTAAATATCTTCATCGAGATCTAGGAACCGTCTGTAATTCAACCGAGGATAATTCAGTTGAGATTTAAGAAATCGTCCACACTTCAAAGGAGGAAAATTGTCGAGATTTAGAACCTTATCTGTAATTCAACCGAGGATAATTCAGTTGAAATTTAAGAACCGGTCAGCACTTCGACTGAGGGAAACATCTTCATCGAGATCTAGGAACTGTCTGTAATTCAACCGAGGATAATTCTGTTGAGATTTAAGAACTCGTCCACACTTCGACGGAGGAAAATTGTCGACATTTAGAACCTTATCTGTAATTCATCCAAGGATAATTCTGTTGAGATGTAAGAGCCGGTCAACACTTCGACTGAGGGAAATATCTTCATCGAGATCTAGGAACTATCTGTAATTCAACCGAGGATAATTCTGTTGAGATTTAAGAACTCGTCCACACTTCGACGGAGGAAAACTGTCGAGATTTAGAACCTTATCTCTAATTCAACTGAGGATAATTCTGTTGAGATTTAAGAACCGGTCAGCACTTCGACTGAGGGAAACATCTTCATCAAGATCTAGGAACCGTCTGTAATTCAACCGAGGATAATTCTGTTGAGATTTATGAACCGGTCAGCACTTCGACTGAGGGAAACATCTTCATCGAGATCTAGGAATTGTCTGTAATTCAACCAAGGATAATTCTGTTGAGATTTATGAACTCAACAACACTTCGATGGAGGAAAATTGTCGACATTTAGAACCTTATAGGTAATTCATCCAAGGATAATTCTTTTAAGATTTAAGAACCGGTCAGCACTTCGACTGAGGGAAACATCTTCATCGAGATCTAGGAACTATCTGTAATTCAACCGAGGATAATTCTGTTGATATTTAAGAACTTGTCCACACTTCGACGGAGGAAAATTGTCGAGACTTAGAACCATATCTGTAATTCAACCAAGGATAATTTTGTTGAGATTTAAGAACCAGTCAGAACTTCGACTGAGGGAAACATCTTCATCGAGATCTAGAAACCGTCTGTAATTCAACCGAGGATGATTCTGTTGAGATTTATGAACTCGTCCACACATCGACAGAGGAAAATTGTCGACATTTAGAACCTTATCTGTAATTCAACAGAGGATAATTCAGTTGAAATTTAAGAACCGGTCAACACTTCGACTGAGGGAAACATCTTCATCGAGATCTAGGAACTGTCTGTAATTCAACCGAGGATAATTCTGTTGAGATTTAAGAACTCGTCCACACTTCAACAGAGGAAAATTGTCGAGATTTAGAACCTTATCTATAATTCAACCGAGGATAATTCAGTTGAGATTTAAGAACCGGTCAGTAATTCGACTGAGGGAAATATCTTCATCAAGATCTAGGAACCGTCTGTAATTCAACCGAGGATAATTCTGTTGAGATTTAAGAACTCGTCCACACCTCGAAGGAGGAAAATTGTCGAGATTTAGAACCTTATCTATAATTCAACCGAGGATAATTCAGTTGAAATTTAAGAACCGGTCAGCACTTTGACTGAGGGAAACATCTTCATCGAGATCTAGGAACTGTCTGTAATTCAACCGAGGATAATTCTGTTGAGATTTAAGAACTCGTCCACACTTTGACGGAGGAAAATTGTTGAGATTTAGAACCTTATCTGTAATTCAACCAAGGATAATTCAGTTGAGATTTAAGAACCGGTCAGTACTTCGACTGAGGGAGATATCTTCATCGAGATCTAGGAACCGTCTGTAATTCAACCGAGGATAATTCTGTTGAGATTTAAGAACTCGTCCACACTTCGAAGGAGGAAAATTGTCGAGATTTAGAACCTTATCTGTAATTCAACCGAGGATAATTCAGTTGAGATTTAAGAACCGGTCAGCACTTCGACTGAGGGAAACATCTTCATCGAGATCTAGGAACTGTCTGTAATTCAACCGAGGATAATTCTGTTGAGATTTAAGAACTCGTCCACACTTCGACCGAGGAAAATTGTCGACATTTAGAACCTTATCTGTAATTCATCCAAGGATAATTCTGTTGAGATTTAAGAACCGGTCAACAATTCGACTGAGGGAAATATCTTCATCGAGATCTAGGAACTATCTGTAATTCAACCGAGGATAATTCTGTTGAGATTTAAGAACTCGTCCACACTTCGACGGAGGAAAATTGTCGAGATTTAGAACCTTATCTGTAATTCAACCGAGGATAATTCTGTTGAGATTTAAGAACCGGTCAGCACTTCGACTGAGGGAAACATCTTCATCGAGATCTAGGAACCGTCTGTAATTCAACCGAGGATAATTCTGTTGAGATTTATGAACTCAACAACACTTTGATGGAGGAAAATTGTCGACATTTAGAACCTTATATGTAATTCATCCAAGGATAATTCTGTTGAGATTTAAGAACCGGTCAGCACTTCGACTGAGGGAAACATCTTCATCGAGATCTAGGAACTATCTGTAATTCAACCGAGGATAATTCTGTTGAGATTTAAGAACTTGTCCACACTTCGACGGAGGAAAATTGTCGAGATTTAGAACCATATCTGTAATTCAATCGAGGATAATTTTGTTGAGATTTAAGAACCGGTCAGAACTTCGACTGAGGGAAACATCTTCATCGAGATCTAGAAACCGTCTGTAATTCAACCGAGGATGATTCTGTTGAGATTTAAAAACTCATCCACACTTCGATGGAGGAAAATTGTCGAGATTTAGAACCTTATCTGTAATTCAACCGAGGATAATTCAGTTGAGATTTAAGAATCGGTCAGTACTTCGACTGAGGGAAACATCTTCATCGAGATCTAGGAACCGTCTGTAATTTAACCGAGGATAATTCTGTTCAGATTTAAGAACTCATCCACACTTCGACGGAGGAAAATTGTCGAGATTTAGAACCTTATCTATAATTCAACCGAGGATAATTCTGTTGAGATTTAAGAACCGGTCAGCACTTCGACTGAGGGAAACATCTTCATCGAGATCTAGGAACTGTCTGTAATTCAACCAAGGATAATTCTGTTGAGATTTATGAACTCAAAAACACTTCGATGGAGGAAAATTGTCGACATTTAGAACTTTATATGTAATTCATCCAAGGATAATTCTTTTGAGATTTAAGAACCGGTCAGCACTGCGACTGAGGGAAACATCTTCATCATGATCTAGGAACTATCTGTAATTCAACCGAGGATAATTCTGTTGATATTTAAGAACTTGTCCACACTTCGACGGAGGAAAATTGTCGAGACTTAGAACCATATCTGTAATTCAACCGAGGATAGTTTTATTGAGATTTAAGAACCGGTCAGAACTTCGACTGAGGGAAACATCTTCATCGAGATCTAGAAACCGTTTGTAATTCAACCGAGGATGATTCTGTTGAGATTTATGAACTCGTCCACACAATGACAGAGGAAAATTGTCGAAATTTAGAACCTTATCTGTAATTCAACCGAGGATAATTCAGTTGAAATTTAAGAACCGGTTAACACTTCGACTGAGGGAAACATCTTCATCGAGATCTAGGAAATGTCTATAATTCAACCGAGGATAATTCTGTTGAGATTTAAGAACTCGTCCACACTTCGATGGAGGAAAATTGTCGAGATTTAGAACCTTATTTATAATTCAACCGAGGATAATTCAGTTGAGATTTTAGAACCGGTCAGTAATTCGACTGAGGGAAATATCTTCATCAAGATCTAGGAATCGTCTGTAATTCAACCGAGGATAATTCTGTTGAGATTTAAGAACTCGTCCACACTTCGACAGAGGAAAATTGTCGACATTTAGAACCTTATCTGTAATTCAATCGAGGATAATTCAGTTGAGATTTAAGAACCGGTCAACACTTCGACTGAGGGAAACATCTTCATCGAGATCTAGGAACCGTCTGTAATTCAACCGAGGATAATTCTGTTGAGATTTAAGAACTCATCCACACTTCGAAGGAGGAAAATTGTCGAGATTTAGAACCTTATCTGTAATTCAACCGAGGATAATTCAGTTGAGATTTAAGAACCGGTCAGCACTTCGACTGAGGGAAACATCTTCATCGAGATCTAGGAACTGTCTGTAATTCAACCGAGGATAATTCTGTTGAGATTTAAGAACTCTTCCACACTTCGACGGAGGAAAATTGTCGACATTTAGAACCTTATCTGTAATTCATCCAAGGATAATTCTGTTGAGATTTAAGAACCGGTCAACACTTTGACTGAGGGAAATATCTTCATCGAGATCTAGGAACTATCTGTAATTCAACTGCGGATAATTCTGTTCAGATTTAAGAACTCGTCCACACTTCGACGGAAGAAAATTGTCGAGATTTAGAACCTTATTTGTAATTCAACCGAGGATAATTCTGTTTCGATTTAAGAATCGGTCAGCACTTCGACTGAGGGAAACATCTTCATCGAGATCTAGGAACCTTCTGTAATTCAACCGAGGATAATTCTGTTGAGATTTATGAACTCGTCCACACTTCGACGGAGGGAAATTTTCGAGATTTAAAACCTTATCTGTAATTCAACCGAGGATAATTCAGTTGAGATTTAAGAACCGGTCAGTACTTCGACTAAGGGAAATATCTTCATCGAGATCTAGGAACTGACTGTAATTCAACCTAGGATAATTCTGTTGAGATTTAAGAACTCGTCCACACTTCGAAGGAGGAAAATTGTCGAGATTTAGAACCTTATCTTAATTCAACCGAGGATAATTCTATTGAGATTTAAGAACCGGTCAGCACTTTGACTGAGGGAAACATCTTCATCGAGATCTAGGAACTATCTGTAATTCAACCGAGGATAATTCTGTTGAGATTTAAAAACTCGTCCACACTTCGACGGTGGAAAATTGTCAAGATTTAGAACCTTATCTGTAATTCAACCGAGGATAATTCAGTTGAGATTTAAGAACCGGTTAACACTTCGACTGAGGGAAACAACTTCATCGAGATCTAGGAACTGTCTGTAATTCAACCGAGGATAATTCTGTTGAGATTTAAGAACTCATCCACACTTCGACGAAGGAAAAATGTTGACATTTAGAACCTTATCTGTAATTCATCCAAGGATAATTCTGTTGAGATTTAAGAACCGGTCAACACTTCGACTGAGGGAAACATCTTCATCGAGATCTAGGAACTGTCTGTAATTCAACCGAGGATAATTCTGTTGAGATTTAAGAACTCGTCCACACTTCGATGGAGGAAAATTGTCGTGATTTAGAACCTTATCTGTAATTCAACCGAGGATAATTCAGTTGAGATTTAAGAACCGGTCAGCACTTCGACTGAGGGAAACATCTTCATCGAGATCTAGGAACTGTCTGTAATTCAACCGAGGATAATTCTGTTGAGATTTAAGAACTCTTCCACACTTCGACGGAGGAAAATTGTCGACATTTAGAACCTTATCTGTAATTCATCCAAGGATAATTCTGTTGAGATTTAAGAACCGGTCAACACTTTGACTGAGGGAAATATCTTCATCGAGATCTAGGAACTATCTGTAATTCAACTGCGGATAATTCTGTTGAGATTTAAGAACTCGTCCACACTTCGACGGAGGAAAATTGTCGAGATTTAGAACCTTATTTGTAATTCAACCGAGGATAATTCTGTTTCGATTTAAGAATCGGTCAGCACTTCGACTGAGGGAAACATCTTCATCGAGATCTAGGAACCGTCTGTAATTCAACCGAGGATAATTCTGTTGAGATTTATGAACTCGTCCACACTTCGACGGAGGGAAATTTTCGAGATTTAAAACCTTATCTGTAATTCAACCGAGGATAATTCAGTTGAGATTTAAGAACCGGTCAGTACTTCGACTAAGGGAAATATCTTCATCGAGATCTAGGAACTGACTGTAATTCAACCTAGGATAATTCTGTTGAGATTTAAGAACTCGTCCACACTTCGAAGGAGGAAAATTGTCGAGATTTAGAACCTTATCTTAATTCAACCGAGGATAATTCTATTGAGATTTAAGAACCGGTCAGCACTTTGACTGAGGGAAACATCTTCATCGAGATCTAGGAACTATCTGTAATTCAACCGAGGATAATTCTGTTGAGATTTAAAAACTCGTCCACACTTCGACGGTGGAAAATTGTCAAGATTTAGAACCTTATCTGTAATTCAACCGAGGATAATTCAGTTGAGATTTAAGAACCGGTCAACACTTCGACTGAGGGAAACAACTTCATCGAGATCTAGGAACTGTCTGTAATTCAACCGAGGATAATTCTGTTGAGATTTAAGAACTCATCCACACTTCGACGAAGGAAAAATGTTGACATTTAGAACCTTATCTGTAATTCATCCAAGGATAATTCTGTTGAGATTTAAGAACCGGTCAACACTTCGACTGAGGGAAACATCTTCATCGAGATCTAGGAACTGTCTGTAATTCAACCGAGGATAATTCTGTTGAGATTTAAGAACTCGTCCACACTTCGATGGAGGAAAATTGTCGTGATTTAGAACCTTATCTGTAATTCAACCGAGGATAATTCAGTTGAGATTTAAGAACCGGTCAGTACTTGGACTAAGGTAAATATCTTCATCGAGATCTAGGAACCGTCTGTAATTCAACCGAGGATAATTTAGTTGAGATTTAAGAAATCGTCCACACTTCAAAGGAGGAAAATTGTCGAGATTTAGAACCTTATCTGTAATTCAACCGAGGATAATTCAGTTGAAATTTAAGAACCGGTCAGCACTTCGACTGAGGGAAACATCTTCATCGAGATCTAGGAACTGTCTGTAATTCAACCGAGGATAATTCTGTTGAGATTTAAGAACTCGTCCACACTTCGACGGAGGAAAATTGTCGACATTTAGAACCTTATCTGTAATTCATCCAAGGATAATTCTGTTGAGATTTAAGAGCCGGTCAACACTTTGACTGAGGGAAATATCTTCATCGAGATCTAGGAACTATCTGTAATTCAACCGAGGATAATTCTGTTGAGATTTAAGAACTCGTCCACACTTCGACGGAGGAAAATTGTCGAGATTTAGAACCTTATCTCTAATTCAACTGAGGATAATTCTGTTGAGATTTAAGAACCGGTCAGCACTTCGACTGAGGGAAACATCTACATCGAGATCTAGGAACCGTCTGTAATTCAACGGAGGATAATTCTGTTAAAATTTATGAACCGGTCAGCACTTCGACTGAGGGAAACATATTCATCGAGATCTAGGAACTGTCTGTAATTCAACCAAGGATAATTCTGTTGAGATTTATGAACTCAACAACACTTCGATGGAGGAAAATTGTCGACATTTAGAACCTTATATGTAATTCATCCAAGGATAATTCTTTTAAGATTTAAGAACCGGTCAGCACTTCGACTGAGGGAAACATCTTCATCGAGATCTAGGAACTATCTGTAATTCAACCGAGGATAATTCTGTTGATATTTAAGGACTTGTCCACACTTCGACGGAGGAAAATTGTCGAGACTTAGAACCATATCTGTAATTCAACCAAGGATAATTTTGTTGAGATTTAAGAACCAGTCAGAACTTTGACTGAGGGAAACATCTTCATCGAGATCTAGAAACCGTCTGTAATTCAACCGAGGATGATTCTGTTGAGATTTATGAACTCGTCCACACATCGACAGAGGAAAATTGTCGACATTTAGAACCTTATCTGTAATTCAACAGAGGATAATTCAGTTGAAATTTAAGAACCGGTCAACACTTCGACTGAGGGAAACATCTTCATCGAGATCTAGGAACTGTCTGTAATTCAACCGAGGATAATTCTGTTGAGATTTAAGAACTCGTCCACACTTCAACGGAGGAAAATTGTCGAGATTTAGAACCTTATCTATAATTCAACCGAGGATAATTCTGTTGAGATTTAAGAACCGGTCAGCACTTCGACTGAGGGAAACATCTTCATCGAGATCTAGGAACTGTCTGTAATTCAACCAAGGATAATTCTGTTGAGATTTATGAACTCAAAAACACTTCGATGGAGGAAAATTGTCGACATTTAGAACTTTATATGTAATTCATCCAAGGATAATTCTTTTGATATTTAAGAACCGGTCAGCACTGCGACTGAGGGAAACATCTTCATCATGATCTAGGAACTATCTGTAATTCAACCGAGGATAATTCTGTTGATATTTAAGAACTTGTCCACACTTCGACGGAGGAAAATTGTCGAGACTTAGAACCATATCTGTAATTCAACCGAGGATAGTTTTATTGAGATTTAAGAACCGGTCAGAACTTCGACTGAGGGAAACATCTTCATCGAGATCTAGAAACCGTCTGTAATTCAACCGAGGATGATTCTGTTGAGATTTATGAACTCGTCCACACATCGACAGAGGAAAATTGTCGACATTTAGAACCTTATCTGTAATTCAACCGAGGATAATTCAGTTGAAATTTAAGAACCGGTTAACACTTCGACTGAGGGAAACATCTTCATCGAGATCTAGGAACTGTCTGTAATTCAACCGAGGATAATTCTGTTGAGATTTAAGAACTCGTCCACACTTCGATGGAGGAAAATTGTCGAGATTTAGAACCTTATTTATAATTCAACCGAGGATAATTCAGTTGAGATTTTAGAACCGGTCAGTAATTCGACTGAGGGAAATATCTTCATCAAGATCTAGGAATCGTCTGTAATTCAACCGAGGATAATTCTGTTGAGATTTAAGAACTCGTCCACACTTCGACAGAGGAAAATTGTCGACATTTAGAACCTTATCTGTAATTCAATCGAGGATAATTCAGTTGAGATTTAAGAACCGGTCAACACTTCGACTGAGGGAAACATCTTCATCGAGATCTAGGAACCGTCTGTAATTCAACCGAGGATAATTCTGTTGAGATTTAAGAACTCATCCACACTTCGAAGGAGGAAAATTGTCGAGATTTAGAACCTTATCTGTAATTCAACCGAGGATAATTCAGTTGAGATTTAAGAACCGGTCAGCACTTTGACTGAGGGAAACATCTTCATCGAGATCTAGGAACTATCTGTAATTCAACCGAGGATAATTCTGTTGAGATTTAAAAACTCGTCAACACTTCGACGGTGGAAAATTGTCAAGATTTAGAACCTTATCTGTAATTCAACCGAGGATAATTCAGTTGAGATTTAAGAACCGGTTAACACTTCGACTGAGGGAAACAACTTCATCGAGATCTAGGAACTGTCTGTAATTCAACCGAGGATAATTCTGTTGAGATTTAAGAACTCATCCACACTTCGACGAAGGAAAAATGTTGACATTTAGAACCTTATCTGTAATTCATCCAAGGATAATTCTGTTGAGATTTAAGAACCGGTCAACACTTCGACTGAGGGAAACATCTTCATCGAGATCTAGGAACTGTCTGTAATTCAACCGAGGATAATTCTGTTGAGATTTAAGAACTCGTCCACACTTCGATGGAGGAAAATTGTCGTGATTTAGAACCTTATCTGTAATTCAACCGAGGATAATTCAGTTGAGATTTAAGAACCGGTCAGCACTTCGACTGAGGGAAACATCTTCATCGAGATCTAGGAACTGTCTGTAATTCAACCGAGGATAATTCTGTTGAGATTTAAGAACTCTTCCACACTTCGACGGAGGAAAATTGTCGACATTTAGAACCTTATCTGTAATTCATCCAAGGATAATTCTGTTGAGATTTAAGAACCCGTCAACACTTTGACTGAGGGAAATATCTTCATCGAGATCTAGGAACTATCTGTAATTCAACTGCGGATAATTCTGTTGAGATTTAAGAACTCGTCCACACTTCGACGGAGGAAAATTGTCGAGATTTAGAACCTTATTTGTAATTCAACCGAGGATAATTCTGTTTCGATTTAAGAATCGGTCAGCACTTCGACTGAGGGAAACATCTTCATCGAGATCTAGGAACCGTCTGTAATTCAACCGAGGATAATTCTGTTGAGATTTATGAACTCGTCCACACTTCGACGGAGGGAAATTTTCGAGATTTAAAACCTTATCTGTAATTCAACCGAGGATAATTCAGTTGAGATTTAAGAACCGGTCAGTACTTCGACTAAGGGAAATATCTTCATCGAGATCTAGGAACTGACTGTAATTCAACCTAGGATAATTCTGTTGAGATTTAAGAACTCGTCCACACTTCGAAGGAGGAAAATTGTCGAGATTTAGAACCTTATCTTAATTCAACCGAGGATAATTCTATTGAGATTTAAGAACCGGTCAGCACTTTGACTGAGGGAAACATCTTCATCGAGATCTAGGAACTATCTGTAATTCAACCGAGGATAATTCTGTTGAGATTTAAAAACTCGTCCACACTTCGACGGTGGAAAATTGTCAAGATTTAGAACCTTATCTGTAATTCAACCGAGGATAATTCAGTTGAGATTTAAGAACCGGTCAACACTTCGACTGAGGGAAACAACTTCATCGAGATCTAGGAACTGTCTGTAATTCAACCGAGGATAATTCTGTTGAGATTTAAGAACTCATCCACACTTCGACGAAGGAAAAATGTTGACATTTAGAACCTTATCTGTAATTCATCCAAGGATAATTCTGTTGAGATTTAAGAACCGGTCAACACTTCGACTGAGGGAAACATCTTCATCGAGATCTAGGAACTGTCTGTAATTCAACCGAGGATAATTCTGTTGAGATTTAAGAACTCGTCCACACTTCGATGGAGGAAAATTGTCGTGATTTAGAACCTTATCTGTAATTCAACCGAGGATAATTCAGTTGAGATTTAAGAACCGGTCAGTACTTGGACTAAGGTAAATATCTTCATCGAGATCTAGGAACCGTCTGTAATTCAACCGAGGATAATTCAGTTGAGATTTAAGAAATCGTCCACACTTCAAAGGAGGAAAATTGTCGAGATTTAGAACCTTATCTGTAATTCAACCGAGGATAATTCAGTTGAAATTTAAGAACCGGTCAGCACTTCGACTGAGGGAAACATCTTCATCGAGATCTAGGAACTGTCTGTAATTCAACCGAGGATAATTCTGTTGAGATTTAAGAACTCGTCCACACTTCGACGGAGGAAAATTGTCGACATTTAGAACCTTATCTGTAATTCATCCAAGGATAATTCTGTTGAGATTTAAGAGCCGGTCAACACTTCGACTGAGGGAAATATCTTCATCGAGATCTAGGAACTATCTGTAATTCAACCGAGGATAATTCTGTTGAGATTTAAGAACTCGTCCACACTTCGACGGAGGAAAATTGTCGAGATTTAGAACCTTATCTCTAATTCAACTGAGGATAATTCTGTTGAGATTTAAGAACCGGTCAGCACTTCGACTGAGGGAAACATCTTCATCGAGATCTAGGAACCGTCTGTAATTCAACGGAGGATAATTCTGTTAAAATTTATGAACCGGTCAGCACTTCGACTGAGGGAAACATATTCATCGAGATCTAGGAACTGTCTGTAATTCAACCAAGGATAATTCTGTTGAGATTTATGAACTCAACAACACTTCGATGGAGGAAAATTGTCGACATTTAGAACCTTATATGTAATTCATCCAAGGATAATTCTTTTAAGATTTAAGAACCGGTCAGCACTTCGACTGAGGGAAACATCTTCATCGAGATCTAGGAACTATCTGTAATTCAACCGAGGATAATTCTGTTGATATTTAAGAACTTGTCCACACTTCGACGGAGGAAAATTGTCGAGACTTAGAACCATATCTGTAATTCAACCAAGGATAATTTTGTTGAGATTTAAGAACCAGTCAGAACTTCGACTGAGGGAAACATCTTCATCGAGATCTAGAAACCGTCTGTAATTCAACCGAGGATGATTCTGTTGAGATTTATGAACTCGTCCACACATCGACAGAGGAAAATTGTCGACATTTAGAACCTTATATGTAATTCAACAGAGGATAATTCAGTTGAAATTTAAGAACCGGTCAACACTTCGACTGAGGGAAACATCTTCATCGAGATCTAGGAACTGTCTGTAATTCAACCGAGGATAATTCTGTTGAGATTTAAGAACTCGTCCACACTTCAACGGAGGAAAATTGTCGAGATTTAGAACCTTATCTATAATTCAACCGAGGATAATTCTGTTGAGATTTAAGAACCGGTCAGCACTTCGACTGAGGGAAACATCTTCATCGAGATCTAGGAACTGTCTGTAATTCAACCAAGGATAATTCTGTTGAGATTTATGAACTCAAAAACACTTCGATGGAGGAAAATTGTCGACATTTAGAACTTTATATGTAATTCATCCAAGGATAATTCTTTTGATATTTAAGAACCGGTCAGCACTGCGACTGAGGGAAACATCTTCATCATGATCTAGGAACTATCTGTAATTCAACCGAGGATAATTCTGTTGATATTTAAGAACTTGTCCACACTTCGACGGAGGAAAATTGTCGAGACTTAGAACCATATCTGTAATTCAACCGAGGATAGTTTTATTGAGATTTAAGAACCGGTCAGAACTTCGACTGAGGGAAACATCTTCATCGAGATCTAGAAACCGTCTGTAATTCAACCGAGGATGATTCTGTTGAGATTTATGAACTCGTCCACACATCGACAGAGGAAAATTGTCGACATTTAGAACCTTATCTGTAATTCAACCGAGGATAATTCAGTTGAAATTTAAGAACCGGTTAACACTTCGACTGAGGGAAACATCTTCATCGAGATCTAGGAACTGTCTGTAATTCAACCGAGGATAATTCTGTTGAGATTTAAGAACTCGTCCACACTTCGATGGAGGAAAATTGTCGAGATTTAGAACCTTATTTATAATTCAACCGAGGATAATTCAGTTGAGATTTTAGAACCGGTCAGTAATTCGACTGAGGGAAATATCTTCATCAAGATCTAGGAATCGTCTGTAATTCAACCGAGGATAATTCTGTTGAGATTTAAGAACTCGTCCACACTTCGACAGAGGAAAATTGTCGACATTTAGAACCTTATCTGTAATTCAATCGAGGATAATTCAGTTGAGATTTAAGAACCGGTCAACACTTCGACTGAGGGAAACATCTTCATCGAGATCTAGGAACCGTCTGTAATTCAACCGAGGATAATTCTGTTGAGATTTAAGAACTCATCCACACTTCGAAGGAGGAAAATTGTCGAGATTTAGAACCTTATCTGTAATTCAACCGAGGATAATTCAGTTGAGATTTAAGAACCGGTCAGCACTTCGACTGAGGGAAACATCTTCATCGAGATCTAGGAACTGTCTGTAATTCAACCGAGGATAATTCTGTTGAGATTTAAGAACTCTTCCACACTTCGACGGAGGAAAATTGTCGACATTTAGAACCTTATCTGTAATTCATCCAAGGATAATTCTGTTGAGATTTAAGAACCGGTCAACACTTTGACTGAGGGAAATATCTTCATCGAGATCTAGGAACTATCTGTAATTCAACTGCGGATAATTCTGTTGAGATTTAAGAACTCGTCCACACTTCGACGGAGGAAAATTGTCGAGATTTAGAACCTTATTTGTAATTCAACCGAGGATAATTCTGTTTCGATTTAAGAATCGGTCAGCACTTCGACTGAGGGAAACATCTTCATCGAGATCTAGGAACCGTCTTTAATTCAACCGAGGATAATTCTGTTGAGATTTATGAACTCGTCCACACTTCGACGGAGGGAAATTTTCGAGATTTAAAACCTTATCTGTAATTCAACCGAGGATAATTCAGTTGAGATTTAAGAACCGGTCAGTACTTCGACTAAGGGAAATATCTTCATCGAGATCTAGGAACTGACTGTAATTCAACCTAGGATAATTCTGTTGAGATTTAAGAACTCGTCCACACTTCGAAGGAGGAAAATTGTCGAGATTTAGAACCTTATCTTAATTCAACCGAGGATAATTCTATTGAGATTTAAGAACCGGTCAGCACTTTGACTGAGGGAAACATCTTCATCGAGATCTAGGAACTATCTGTAATTCAACCGAGGATAATTCTGTTGAGATTTAAAAACTCGTCCACACTTCGACGGTGGAAAATTGTAAAGATTTAGAACCTTATCTGTAATTCAACCGAGGATAATTCAGTTGAGATTTAAGAACCGGTCAACACTTCGACTGAGGGAAACAACTTCATCGAGATCTAGGAACTGTCTGTAATTCAACCGAGGATAATTCTGTTGAGATTTAAGAACTCATCCACACTTCGACGAAGGAAAATTGTTGACATTTAGAACCTTATCTGTAATTCATCCAAGGATAATTCTGTTGAGATTTAAGAACCGGTCAACACTTCGACTGAGGGAAACATCTTCATCGAGATCTAGGAACTGTCTGTAATTCAACCAAGGATAATTCTGTTGAGATTTAAGAACTCGTCCACACTTCGATGGAGGAAAATTGTCGTGATTTAGAACCTTATCTGTAATTCAACCGAGGATAATTCAGTTGAGATTTAAGAACCGGTCAGTACTTGGACTGAGGTAAATATCTTCATCGAGATCTAGGAACCGTCTGTAATTCAACCGAGGATAATTCAGTTGAGATTTAAGAAATCGTCCACACTTCAAAGGAGGAAAATTGTCGAGATTTAGAACCTTATCTGTAATTCAACCGAGGATAATTCAGTTGAAATTTAAGAACCGGTCAGCACTTCGACTGAGGGAAACATCTTCATTGAGATCTAGGAAATGTCTGTAATTCAACCGAGGATAATTCTGTTGAGATTTAAGAACTCGTCCACACTTCGACGGAGGAAAATTATCGACATTTAGAACCTTATCTGTAATTCATCCAAGGATAATTCTGTTGAGATTTAAGAGCCGGTCAACACTTCGACTGAGGGAAATATCTTCATCGAGATCTAGGAACTATCTGTAATTCAACCGAGGATAATTCTGTTGAGATTTAAGAACTCGTCCACACTTCGACGGAGGAAAATTGTCGAGATTTAGAACCTTATCTCTAATTCAACTGAGGATAATTCTGTTGAGATTTAAGAACCGGCCAGCACTTCGACTGAGGGAAATATCTTCATCGAGATCTAGGAACCGTCTGTAATTCAACCGAGGATAATTCTGTTGAGATTTATGAACCGGTCAGCACTTCGACTGAGGGAAACATCTTCATCGAGATCTAGGAACTGTCTATAATTCAACCAAGGATAATTCTGTTGAGATTTATGAACTCAACAACACTTCGATGGAGGAAAATTGTCGACATTTAGAACCTTATATGTAATTCATCCAAGGATAATTCTTTTAAGATTTAAGAACCGGTCAGCACTTCGACTGAGGGAAACATCTTCATCGAGATCTAGGAACTATCTGTAATTCAACCGAGGATAATTCTGTTGATATTTAAGAACTTGTCCACACTTCGACGGAGGAAAATTGTCGAGACTTAGAACCATATCTGTAATTCAACCAAGGATAATTTTGTTGAGATTTAAGAACCAGTCAGAACTTCGACTGAGGGAAACATCTTCATCGAGATCTAGAAACCGTCTGTAATTCAACCGAGGATGATTCTGTTGAGATTTATGAACTCGTCCACACATCGACAGAGGAAAATTGTCGACATTTAGAACCTTATCTGTAATTCAACAGAGGATAATTCAGTTGAAATTTAAGAACCGGTCAACACTTCGACTGAGGGAAACATCTTCATCGAGATCTAGGAACTGTCTGTAATTCAACCGAGGATAATTCTGTTGAGATTTAAGAACTCGTCCACACTTCAACGGAGGAAAATTGTCGAGATTTAGAACCTTATCTATAATTCAACCGAGGATAATTCAGTTGAGATTTAAGAACCGGTCAGTAATTCGACTGAGGGAAATATCTTCATCAAGATCTAGGAACCGTCTGTAATTCAACCGAGGATAATTCTGTTGAGATTTAAGAATTCGTCCACACTTCGACAGAGGAAAATTGTCGACATTTAGAACCTTATCTGTAATTCAATCGAGGATAATTCAGTTGAGATTTAAGAACCGGTCAAAACTTCGACTGAGGGAAACATCTTCATCGAGATCTAGGAACCGTCTGTAATTCAACCGAGGATAATTCTGTTGAGATTTAAGAACTCGTCCACACCTCGAAGGAGGAAAATTGTCGAGATTTAGAACCTTATCTATAATTCAACCGAGGATAATTCAGTTGAGATTTAAGAACCGGTCAGCACTTTGACTGAGGGAAACATCTTCATCGAGATCTAGGAACTGTCTGTAATTCAACCGAGGATAATTCTGTTGAGATTTAAGAACTCGTCCACACTTCGACGGAGGAAAATTGTCGACATTTAGAACATTATCTGTAATTCATCCAAGGATAATTCTGTTGAGATTTAAGAACCGGTCAACACTTCGACTGAGGGAAACATCTTCATCGAGATCTAGGAACTGTCTATAATTCAACCGAGGATAATTCTGTTGAGATTTAAGAACTCGTCCACACTTTGACGGAGGAAAATTGTCGAGATTTAGAACCTTATCTGTAATTCAACCAAGGATAATTCAGTTGAGATTTAAGAATCGGTCAGTACTTCGACTGAGGGAGATATCTTCATCGAGATCTAGGAACCGTCTGTAATTCAACCGAGGATAATTCTGTTGAGATTTAAGAACTCGTCCACACTTCGAAGGAGGAAAATTGTCGAGATTTAGAACCTTATCTGTAATTCAACCGAGGATAATTCAGTTGAGATTTAAGAACCGGTCAGCACTTCGACTGAGGGAAACATCTTCATCGAGATCTAGGAACTGTCTGTAATTCAACCGAGGATAATTCTGTTGAGATTTAAGAACTCGTCCACACTTCGACCGAGGAAAATTGTCGACATTTAGAACCTTATCTGTAATTCATCCAAGGATAATTCTGTTGAGATTTAAGAACCGGTCAACACTTCGACTGAGGGAAATATCTTCATCGAGATCTAGGAACTATCTGTAATTCAACCGAGGATAATTCTGTTGAGATTTAAGAACTCGTCCACACTTCGACGGAGGAAAATTGTCGAGATTTAGAACCTTATCTGTAATTCAACCGAGGATAATTCTGTTGAGATTTAAGAACCGGTCAGCACTTCGACTGAGGGAAACATCTTCATCGAGATCTAGGAACCGTCTGTAATTCAACCGAGGATAATTCTGTTGAGATTTATGAACTCAACAACACTTTGATGGAGGAAAATTGTCGACATTTAGAACCTTATATGTAATTCATCCAAGGATAATTCTGTTGAGATTTAAGAACCGATCAGCACTTCGACTGAGGGAAACATCTTCATCGAGATCTAGGAACTATCTGTAATTCAACCGAGGATAATTCTGTTGAGATTTAAGAACTTGTCCACACTTCGACGGAGGAAAATTGTCGAGATTTAGAACCATATCTGTAATTCAATCGAGGATAATTTTGTTGAGATTTAAGAACCGGTCAGAACTTCGACTGAGGGAAACATCTTCATCGAGATCTAGAAACCGTCTGTAATTCAACCGAGGATGATTCTGTTGAGATTTAAAAACTCATCCACACTTCGATGGAGGAAAATTGTCGAGATTTAGAACCTTATCTGTAATTCAACCGAGGACAATTCAGTTGAGATTTAAGAATCGGTCAGTACTTCGACTGAGGGAAACATCTTCATCGAGATCTAGGAACCGTCTATAATTTAACCGAGGATAATTCTGTTCAGATTTAAGAACTCATCCACACTTCGACGGAGGAAAATTGTCGAGATTTAGAACCTTATCTATAATTCAACCGAGGATAATTCTGTTGAGATTTAAGAACCGGTCAGCACTTCGACTGAGGGAAACATCTTCATCGAGATCTAGGAACTGTCTGTAATTCAACCAAGGATAATTCTGTTGAGATTTATGAACTCAAAAACACTTCGATGGAGGAAAATTGTCGACATTTAGAACTTTATATGTAATTCATCCAAGGATAATTCTTTTGAGATTTAAGAACCGGTCAGCACTGCGACTGAGGGAAACATCTTCATCATGATCTAGGAACTATCTGTAATTCAACCGAGGATAATTCTGTTGATATTTAAGAACTTGTCCACACTTCGACGGAGGAAAGTTGTCGAGACTTAGAACCATATCTGTAATTCAACCGAGGATAGTTTTATTGAGATTTAAGAACCGGTCAGAACTTCGACTGAGGGAAACATCTTCATCGAGATCTAGAAACCGTCTGTAATTCAACCGAGGATGATTCTGTTGAGATTTATGAACTCGTCCACACATCGACAAAGGAAAATTGTCGACATTTAGAACCTATCTGTAATTCAACCGAGGATAATTCAGTTGAAATTTAAGAACCGGTTAACACTTCGACTGAGGGAAACATCTTCATCGAGATCTAGGAACTGTCTGTAATTCAACCGAGGATAATTCTGTTGAGATTTAAGAACTCATCCACACCTCGAAGGAGGAAAATTGTCGAGATTTAGAACCTTATCTATAATTCAACCTTGGATAATTCAGTTGAGATTTAAGAACCGGTCAGCACTTTGACTGAGGGAAACATCTTCATCGAGATCTAGGAACTGTCTGTAATTCAACCGAGGATAATTCTGTTGAGATTTAGGAACTCGTCCACACATCGACAGAGGAAAATTGTCGACATTTAGAACCTTATCTGTAATTCAACCGAGGATAATTCAGTTGAAATTTAAGAACCGGTTAACACTTCGACTGAGGGAAACATCTTCATCGAGATCTAGGAACTGTCTGTAATTCAACCGAGGATAATTCTGTTGAGATTTAAGAACTCGTCCACACTTCGATGGAGGAAAATTGTCGAGATTTAGAACCTTATTTATAATTCAACCGAGGATAATTCAGTTGAGATTTTAGAACCGGTCAGTATTTCGACTGAGGGAAATATCTTCATCAAGATCTAGGAATCGTCTGTAATTCAACCGAGGATAATTCTGTTGAGATTTAAGAACTCGTCCACACTTCGACAGAGGAAAATTGTCGACATTTAGAACCTTATCTGTAATTCAATCGAGGATAATTCAGTTGAGATTTAAGAACCGGTCAACACTTCGACTGAGGGAAACATCTTCATCGAGATCTAGGAACCGTCTGTAATTCAACCGAGGATAATTCTGTTGAGATTTAAGAACTCATCCACACTTCGAAGGAGGAAAATTGTCGAGATTTAGAACCTTATCTGTAATTCAACCGAGGATAATTCAGTTGAGATTTAAGAACCGGTCAGAATTTCGACTGAGGGAAACATCTTCATCGAGATCTAGGAACTGTCTGTAATTCAACCGAGGATAATTCTGTTGAGATTTAAGAACTCTTCCACACTTCGACGGAGGAAAATTGTCGACATTTAGAACCTTATCTGTAATTCATCCAAGGATAATTCTGTTGAGATTTAAGAACCGGTCAACACTTCGACTGAGGGAAATATCTTCATCGAGATCTAGGAACTATCTGTAATTCAACCGAGGATAATTCTGTTGAGATTTAAGAACTCGTCCACACTTCGACGGAGGAAAATTGTCGAGATTTAGAACCTTATCTGTAATTCAACCGAGGATAATTCTGTTGAGATTTAAGAACCGGTCAGCACTTCGACTGAGGGAAACATCTTCATCGAGATCTAGGAACCGTCTGTAATTCAACCGAGGATAATTCTGTTGAGATTTATGAACTCAACAACACTTTGATGGAGGAAAATTGTCGACATTTAGAACCTTATATGTAATTCATCCAAGGATAATTCTGTTGAGATTTAAGAACCGGTCAGCACTTCGACTGAGGGAAACATCTTCATCGAGATCTAGGAACTATCTATAATTCAACCGAGGATAATTCTGTTGAGATTTAAGAACTTGTCCACACTTCGACGGAGGAAAATTGTCGAGATTTAGAACCATATCTGTAATTCAATCGAGGATAATTTTGTTGAGATTTAAGAACCGGTCAGAACTTCGACTGAGGGAAACATCTTCATCGAGATCTAGAAACCGTCTGTAATTCAACCGAGGATGATTCTGTTGAGATTTAAAAACTCATCCACACTTCGATGGAGGAAAATTGTCGAGATTTAGAACCTTATCTGTAATTCAACCGAGGATAATTCAGTTGAGATTTAAGAATCGGTCAGTACTTCGACTGAGGGAAACATCTTCATCGAGATCTAGGAACCGTCTATAATTTAACCGAGGATAATTCTGTTCAGATTTAAGAGCTCATCCACACTTCGACGGAGGAAAATTGTCGAGATTTAGAACCTTATCTATAATTCAACCGAGGATAATTCTGTTGAGATTTAAGAACCGGTCAGCACTTCGACTGAGGGAAACATCTTCATCGAGATCTAGGAACTGTCTGTAATTCAACCAAGGATAATTCTGTTGAGATTTATGAACTCAAAAACACTTCGATGGAGGAAAATTGTCGACATTTAGAACTTTATATGTAATTCATCCAAGGATAATTCTTTTGAGATTTAAGAACCGGTCAGCACTGCGACTGAGGGAAACATCTTCATCATGATCTAGGAACTATCTGTAATTCAACCGAGGATAATTCTGTTGATATTTAAGAACTTGTCCACACTTCGACGGAGGAAAATTGTCGAGACTTAGAACCATATCTGTAATTCAACCGAGGATAGTTTTATTGAGATTTAAGAACCGGTCAGTAATTCGACTGAGGGAAATATCTTCATCAAGATCTAGGAATCGTCTGTAATTCAACCGAGGATAATTCTGTTGAGATTTAAGAACTCGTCCACACTTCGACAGAGGAAAATTGTCGACATTTAGAACCTTATCTGTAATTCAATCGAGGATAATTCAGTTGAGATTTAAGAACCGGTCAACACTTCGACTGAGGGAAACATCTTCATCGAGATCTAGGAACCGTCTGTAATTCAACCGAGGATAATTCTGTTGAGATTTAAGAACTCATCCACACTTCGAAGGAGGAAAATTGTCGAGATTTAGAACCTTATCTGTAATTCAACCAAGGATAATTCAGTTGAGATTTAAGAATCGGTCAGTACTTCGACTGAGGGAGATATCTTCATCGAGATCTAGGAACCGTCTGTAATTCAACCGAGGATAATTCTGTTTAGATTTAAGAACTCTTCCACACTTCGAAGGAGGAAAATTGTCGAGATTTAGAACCTTATCTGTAATTCAACCGAGGATAATTCAGTTGAGATTTAAGAACCGGTCAGCACTTCGACTGAGGGAAACATCTTCATCGAGATCTAGGAACTGTCTGTAATTCAACCGAGGATAATTCTGTTGAGATTTAAGAACTCGTCCACACTTCGACCGAGGAAAATTGTCGACATTTAGAACCTTATCTGTAATTCATCCAAGGATAATTCTGTTGAGATTTAAAAACCGGTCAACACTTCGACTGAGGGAAATATCTTCATCGAGATCTAGGAACTATCTGTAATTCAACCGAGGATAATTCTGTTGAGATTTAAGAACTCGTCCACACTTCGACGGAGGAAAATTGTCGAGATTTAGAACCTTATCTGTAATTCAACCGAGGATAATTCTGTTGAGATTTAAGAACCGGTCAGCACTTCGACTGAGGGAAACATCTTCATCGAGATCTAGGAACCGTCTGTAATTCAACCGAGGATAATTCTGTTGAGATTTATGAACTCAACAACACTTTGATGGAGGAAAATTGTCGACATTTAGAACCTTATATGTAATTCATCCAAGGATAATTCTGTTGAGATTTAAGAACCGGTCAGCACTTCGACTGAGGGAAACATCTTCATCGAGATCTAGGAACTATCTGTAATTCAACCGAGGATAATTCTGTTGAGATTTAAGAACTTGTCCACACTTCGACGGAGGAAAATTGTCGAGATTTAGAACCATATCTGTAATTCAATCGAGGATAATTTTGTTGAGATTTAAGAACCGGTCAGAACTTCGACTGAGGGAAACATCTTCATCGAGATCTAGAAACCGTCTGTAATTCAACCGAGGATGATTCTGTTGAGATTTAAAAACTCATCCACACTTCGATGGAGGAAAATTTTCGAGATTTAGAACCTTATCTGTAATTCAACCGAGGATAATTCAGTTGAGATTTAAGAATCGGTCAGTACTTCGACTGAGGGAAACATCTTCATCGAGATCTAGGAACCGTCTATAATTTAACCGAGGATAATTCTGTTCAGATTTAAGAACTCATCCACACTTCGACGGAGGAAAATTGTCGAGATTTAGAACCTTATCTATAATTCAACCGAGGATAATTCTGTTGAGATTTAAGAACCGGTCAGCACTTCGACTGAGGGAAACATCTTCATCGAGATCTAGGAACTGTCTGTAATTCAACCAAGGATAATTCTGTTGAGATTTATGAACTCAAAAACACTTCGATGGAGGAAAATTGTCGACATTTAGAACTTTATATGTAATTCATCCAAGGATAATTCTTTTGAGATTTAAGAACCGGTCAGCACTGCGACTGAGGGAAACATCTTCATCATGATCTAGGAACTATCTGTAATTCAACCGAGGATAATTCTGTTGATATTTAAGAACTTGTCCACACTTCGACGGAGGAAAATTGTCGAGACTTAGAACCATATCTGTAATTCAACCGAGGATAGTTTTATTGAGATTTAAGAACCGGTCAGAACTTCGACTGAGGGAAACATCTTCATCGAGATCTAGAAACCGTCTGTAATTCAACCGAGGATGATTCTGTTGAGATTTAGGAACTCGTCCACACATCGACAGAGGAAAATTGTCGACATTTAGAACCTTATCTGTAATTCAACCGAGGATAATTCAGTTGAAATTTAAGAACCGGTTAACACTTCGACTGAGGGAAACATCTTCATCGAGATCTAGGAACTGTCTGTAATTCAACCGAGGATAATTCTGTTGAGATTTAAGAACTCGTCCACACTTCGATGAAGGAAAATTGTCGAGATTTAGAACCTTATTTATAATTCAACCGAGGATAATTCAGTTGAGATTTTAGAACCGGTCAGTATTTCGACTGAGGGAAATATCTTCATCAAGATCTAGGAATCGTCTGTAATTCAACCGAGGATAATTCTGTTGAGATTTAAGAACTCGTCCACACTTCGACAGAGGAAAATTGTCGACATTTAGAACCTTATCTGTAATTCAATCGAGGATAATTCAGTTGAGATTTAAGAACCGGTCAACACTTCGACTGAGGGAAACATCTTCATCGAGATCTAGGAACCGTCTGTAATTCAACCGAGGATAATTCTGTTGAGATTTAAGAACTCATCCACACTTCGAAGGAGGAAAATTGTCGAGATTTAGAACCTTATCTGTAATTCAACCGAGGATAATTCAGTTGAGATTTAAGAACCGGTCAGAATTTCGACTGAGGGAAACATCTTCATCGAGATCTAGGAACTGTCTGTAATTCAACCGAGGATAATTCTGTTGAGATTTAAGAACTCTTCCACACTTCGACGGAGGAAAATTGTCGACATTTAGAACCTTATCTGTAATTCATCCAAGGATAATTCTGTTGAGATTTAAGAACCGGTCAACACTTCGACTGAGGGAAATATCTTCATCGAGATCTAGGAACTATCTGTAATTCAACCGAGGATAATTCTGTTGAGATTTAAGAACTCGTCCACACTTCGACGGAGGAAAATTGTCGAGATTTAGAACCTTATCTGTAATTCAACCGAGGATAATTCTGTTGAGATTTAAGAACCGGTCAGCACTTCGACTGAGGGAAACATCTTCATCGAGATCTAGGAACCGTCTGTAATTCAACCGAGGATAATTCTGTTGAGATTAATGAACTCAACAACACTTTGATGGAGGAAAATTGTCGACATTTAGAACCTTATATGTAATTCATCCAAGGATAATTCTGTTGAGATTTAAGAACCGGTCAGCACTTCGACTGAGGGAAACATCTTCATCGAGATCTAGGAACTATCTGTAATTCAACCGAGGATAATTCTGTTGAGATTTAAGAACTTGTCCACACTTCGACGGAGGAAAATTGTCGAGATTTAGAACCATATCTGTAATTCAATCGAGGATAATTTTGTTGAGATTTAAGAACCGGTCAGAACTTCGACTGAGGGAAACATCTTCATCGAGATCTAGAAACCGTCTGTAATTCAACCGAGGATGATTCTGTTGAGTTTTAAAAACTCATCCACACTTCGATGGAGGAAAATTGTCGAGATTTAGAACCTTATCTGTAATTCAGCCGAGGATAATTCAGTTGAGATTTAAGAATCGGTCAGTACTTCGACTGAGGGAAACATCTTCATCGAGATCTAGGAACCGTCTATAATTTAACCGAGGATAATTCTGTTCAGATTTAAGAACTCATCCACACTTCGACGGAGGAAAATTGTCGAGATTTAGAACCTTATCTATAATTCAACCGAGGATAATTCTGTTGAGATTTAAGAACCGGTCAGCACTTCGACTGAGGGAAACATCTTCATCGAGATCTAGGAACTGTCTGTAATTCAACCAAGGATAATTCTGTTGAGATTTATGAACTCAAAAACACTTCGATGGAGGAAAATTGTCGACATTTAGAACTTTATATGTAATTCATCCAAGGATAATTCTTTTGAGATTTAAGAACCGGTCAGCACTGCGACTGAGGGAAACATCTTCATCATGATCTAGGAACTATCTGTAATTCAACCGAGGATAATTCTGTTGATATTTAAGAACTTGTCCACACTTCGACGGAGGAAAATTGTCGAGACTTAGAACCATATCTGTAATTCAACCGAGGATAGTTTTATTGAGATTTAAGAACCGGTCAGAACTTCGACTGAGGGAAACATCTTCATCGAGATCTAGAAACCGTCTGTAATTCAACCGAGGATGATTCTGTTGAGATTTAGGAACTCGTCCACACATCGACAGAGGAAAATTGTCGACATTTAGAACCTTATCTGTAATTCAACCGAGGATAATTCAGTTGAAATTTAAGAACCGGTTAACACTTCGACTGAGGGAAACATCTTCATCGAGATCTAGGAACTGTCTGTAATTCAACCGAGGATAATTCTGTTGAGATTTAAGAACTCGTCCACACTTCGATGGAGGAAAATTGTCGAGATTTAGAACCTTATTTATAATTCAACCGAGGATAATTCAGTTGAGATTTTAGAACCGGTCAGTAATTCGACTGAGGGAAATATCTTCATCAAGATCTAGGAATCGTCTGTAATTCAACCGAGGATAATTCTGTTGAGATTTAAGAACTCGTCCACACTTCGACAGAGGAAAATTGTCGACATTTAGAACCTTATCTGTAATTCAATCGAGGATAATTCAGTTGAGATTTAAGAACCGGTCAACACTTCGACTGAGGGAAACATCTTCATCGAGATTTAGGAACCGTCTGTAATTCAACCGAGGATAATTCTGTTGAGATTTAAGAACTCATCCACACTTCGAAGGAGGAAAATTGTCGAGATTTAGAACCTTATCTGTAATTCAACCGAGGATAATTCAGTTGAGATTTAAGAACCGGTCAGCACTTCGACTGAGGGAAACATCTTCATCGAGATCTAGGAACTGTCTGTAATTCAACCGAGGATAATTCTGTTGAGATTTAAGAACTCTTCCACACTTCGACGGAGGAAAATTGTCGACATTTAGAACCTTATCTGTAATTCATCCAAGGATAATTCTGTTGAGATTTAAGAACCGGTCAACACTTTGACTGAGGGAAATATCTTCATCGAGATCTAGGAACTATCTGTAATTCAACTGCGGATAATTCTGTTGAGATTTAAGAACTCGTCCACACTTCGACGGATGAAAATTGTCGAGATTTAGAACCTTATTTGTAATTCAACCGAGGATAATTCTGTTTCTATTTAAGAATCGGTCAACACTTCGACTGAGGGAAACATCTTCATCGAGATCTAGGAACCGTCTGTAATTCAACCGAGGATAATTCTGTTGAGATTTATGAACTCGTCCACACTTCGACGGAGGGAAATTTTCGAGATTTAAAACCTTATCTGTAATTCAACCGAGGATAATTCAGTTGAGATTTAAGAACCGGTCAGTACTTCGACTAAGGGAAATATCTTCATCGAGATCTAGGAACTGACTGTAATTCAACCTAGGATAATTCTATTGAGATTTAAGAACTCGTCCACACTTCAAAGGAGGAAAATTGTCGAGATTTAGAACCTTATCTTAATTCAACCGAGGATAATTCTATTGAGATTTAAGAACCGGTCAGCACTTTGACTGAGGGAAACATCTTCATCGAGATCTAGGAACTATCTGTAATTCAACCGAGGATAATTCTGTTGAGATTTAAAAACTCGTCCACACTTCGACGATGGAAAATTGTCAAGATTTAGAACCTTATCTGTAATTCAACCGAGGATAATTCAGTTGAGATTTAAGAACCGGTCACCACTTCGACTGAGGGAAACAACTTCATCGAGATCTAGGAACTGTCCGTAATTCAACCGAGGATAATTCTGTTGAGATTTAAGAACTCGTCCACACTTCGACGGAGGAAAATTGTCGAGATTTAGAACCTCATCTGTAATTCAACTGAGTATAATTCAGTTGAGATTTAAGAACCGGTCAGTACTTCGACTGAGGGAAATATCTTCATCGAGTTCTAGGAACCATCTATAATTCAACCAAGGATAATTCTGTTGAGATTTAAGAACTCGTCCACACTTCGAAGGAGGAAAATTGTCGAGATTTAGAACCTTATCTATATTTTAACCGAGGATAATTCTGTTGAGATTTAAGAACTGGTCAGCACTTCGACTGAGGGAAACATCTTCATCGAGATCTAGGAACTGTCTGTAATTCAACCGAGGATAATTCTGTTGAGATTTAAGAACTCATCCACACTTCGAAGGAGGAAAATTGTCGAGATTTAGAACCTTATCTGTAATTCAACCGAGGATAATTCAGTTGAGATTTAAGAACCGGTCAGCACTTCGACTGAGGGAAACATCTTCATCGAGATCTAGGAACTGTCTGTAATTCAACCGAGGATAATTCTGTTGAGATTTAAGAACTCTTCCACACTTCGACAGAGGAAAATTGTCGACATTTAGAACCTTATCTGTAATTCATAGAAGGATAATTCTGTTGAGATTTAAGAACCGGTCAACACTTTGACTGAGGGAAATATCTTCATCGAGATCTAGGAACTATCTGTAATTCAACTGCGGATAATTCTGTTGAGATTTAAGAACTCGTCCACACTTCGACGGATGAAAATTGTCGAGATTTAGAACCTTATTTGTAATTCAACCGAGGATAATTCTGTTTCGATTTAAGAATCGGTCAACACTTCGACTGAGGGAAACATCTTCATCGAGATCTAGGAACCGTCTGTAATTCAACCGAGGATAATTCTGTTGAGATTTATGAACTCGTCCACACTTCGACGGAGGGAAATTTTCGAGATTTAAAACCTTATCTGTAATTCAACCGAGGATAATTCAGTTGAGATTTAAGAACCGGTCAGTACTTCGACTAAGGGAAATATCTTCATCGAGATCTAGGAACTGACTGTAATTCAACCTAGGATAATTCTGTTGAGATTTAAGAACTCGTCCACACTTCGAAGGAGGAAAATTGTCGAGATTTAGAACCTTATCTTAATTCAACCGAGGATAATTCTATTGAGATTTAAGAACCGGTCAGCACTTTGACTGAGGGAAACATCTTCATCGAGATCTAGGAACTATCTGTAATTCAACCGAGGATAATTCTGTTGAGATTTAAAAACTCGTCCACACTTCGACGATGGAAAATTGTCAAGATTTAGAACCTTATCTGTAATTCAACCGAGGATAATTCAGTTGAGATTTAAGAACCGGTCACCACTTCAACTGAGGGAAACAACTTCATCGAGATCTAGGAACTGTCTGTAATTCAACCGAGGATAATTCTGTTGAGATTTAAGAACTCGTCCACACTTCGACGGAGGAAAATTGTCGAGATTTAGAACCTCATCTGTAATTCAACTGAGTATAATTCAGTTGAGATTTAAGAACCGGTCAGTACTTCGACTGAGGGAAATATCTTCATCGAGTTCTAGGAACCATCTATAATTCAACCAAGGATAATTCTGTTGAGATTTAAGAACTCGTCCACACTTCGAAGGAGGAAAATTGTCGAGATTTAGAACCTTATCTATATTTTAACCGAGGATAATTCTGTTGAGATTTAAGAACTGGTCAGCACTTCGACTGAGGGAAACATCTTCATCGAGATCTAGGAACTGTCTGTAATTCAACCGAGGATAATTCTGTTGAGATTTAAGAACCCGTCCACACTTCGACGGAGTAAAATTGTCAAGATTTAGAACCTTATCTGTAATTCAACCGAGGATAATTCAGTTGAGATTTAAGAATCGGTCAGTACTTCGACTGAGGGAAACATCTTCATCGAGATCTAGGAACCGTCTATAATTTAATCGAGGATAATTCTGTTCAGATTTAAGAACTCATCCACACTTCGACGGAGGAAAATTGTCGAGATTTAGAACCTTATCTATAATTCAACCGAGGATAATTCTGTTGAGATTTAAGAACCGGTCAGCACTTCGACTGAGGGAAACATCTTCATCGAGATCTAGGAACTGTCTGTAATTCAACCAAGGATAATTCTGTTGAGATTTATGAACTCAAAAACACTTCGATGGAGGAAAATTGTCGACATTTAGAACTTTATATGTAATTCATCCAAGGATAATTCTTTTGAGATTTAAGAACCGGTCATCACTGCGACTGAGGGAAACATCTTCATCATGATCTAGGAACTATCTGTAATTCAACCGAGGATAATTCTGTTGATATTTAAGAACTTGTCCACACTTCGACGGAGGAAAATTGTCGAGACTTAGAACCATATCTGTAATTCAACCGAGGATAGTTTTATTGAGATTTAAGAACCGGTCAGAACTTCGACTGAGGGAAACATCTTCATCGAGATCTAGAAACCGTCTGTAATTCAACCAAGGATGATTCTGTTGAGATTTATGAACTCGTCCACACATCGACAGAGGAAAATTGTCGACATTTAGAACCTTATCTGTAATTCAACCGAGGATAATTCAGTTGAAATTTAAGAACCGGTTAACACTTCGACTGAGGGAAACATCTTCATCGAGATCTAGGAACTGTCTGTAATTCAACCGAGGATAATTCTGTTGAGATTTAAGAACTCGTCCACACTTCGATGGAGGAAAATTGTCGAGATTTAGAACCTTATTTATAATTCAACCGAGGATAATTCAGTTGAGATTTTAGAACCGGTCAGTATTTCGACTGAGGGAAATATCTTCATCAAGATCTAGGATTCGTCTGTAATTCAACCGAGGATAATTCTGTTGAGATTTAAGAACTCGTCCACACTTCGACAGAGGAAAATTGTCGACATTTAGAACCTTATCTGTAATTCAATCGAGGATAATTCAGTTGAGATTTAAGAACTGGTCAGTACTTCAACTGGGTGAAACATCCACATCGAGATCTAGGACTTGCCTGTAATTCAACCGAGGGAATTCTGTTGAGATTTAAGAACTCCTCCACACTTCGACGGAGGAAAATTGTCAAGATTTAGAACCATATATGTAATTCAACCAAGGATAATTCTGTTAAGATTTAAGAACCGGTCAGCACTTCGACTGAGGGAAACATCTTCATCGAGATCTAGGAACTGTCTGTAATTCAACCGGGGATAATTCTGTTGAGATTTAAGAACTCGTCCACACTTCGACGGAGGAAAATTGTCGAGATTTAGAACCTTATCTGTAATTTAACCGAGGATAATATAGTTGAGATTTAAGAACCGGTCAGTACATCGACTGGGTGAAACATCCTCATCGAGATCTAGGACTTATCTTTAATTCAACCTAGGGTAATTCTGTTGAGAATTAAGAACTCGTCCACACTTCGACGGAGGAAAATTGTCGAGATTTAGAACCTTATCTATAATTCAACCGAGGATACTTCTGTTGAGTTTTAAGAACCGATCAGCACTTCGACTTAGGGAAACATCTTCATCGATATCTAGGAACTGTCTGTAATTCAACCGAGGATAATTCTGTTGAGATTTAGGAACTCTTCCGCCCTTCGGCGGAGGAAAATTGTCGACATTTAGAACCTTATCTGTAATTCAATGGAGGATAATTCAGTTGAGATTTAAGAACCGGTAAACACTTCGACTGAGGGAAACATATTCATCGAGATCTAGGAACTGTCTGTAATTCAACCGAGGATAATTCTGTTGAGATTGAAAAACTCGTCCACACTTCGACGGAGGAAAATTGTCGATATTTAGAACCTTATCTGTAATTCAACCGAGGATAATTCAGTAGAGATTTTAGAACAGGTCAGTACTTCGACTGAGGGAAATATCTTCATCGAGATCTAGGAACCGTCTTTAATTTAACCGACGTTAATTCCATTAAGATTTAAGAACTCGTCGACACTTCGATGGAGGAAAATTGTCGAGATTTAGAACCTTATCTTAATTCAACCGAGGATAATTCTGTTGAGATTTAAGAACCGGTCAGCATTTTGACTGAGGGAAACATCTTCATCGAGATCTAGGAACTATCTGTAATTCAACCGAGGATAATTCTATTGAGATTTAAAAACTCGTCCACACTTCGACGGTGGAAAATTGACAAGATTTAGAACCTTATCTGTAATTCACCGAGGATAATTCAGTTGAGATTTAAGAACCGGTCAGTACTTCGACTGAGGGAAACATCTTCATCGTGATTTAGGAACCGTCTGTAATTTAACCAAGGATAATTCTGTTGAGATTTAAGAACTCGTCCACACTTCGACGGAGGATAATTGTCGAGATTTAGAACCTTATCTATAATTCAGCCGAGGATAATTCTGTTGAGATTTAAGAACCGGTAAGCACTTCGACTGGGGGAAACATCTTCATCGAGATCTAGGAATTGTCTGTAATTCAACCGAGGATAATTCTGTTGAGATTTAAGAACTCGTCCACACTTCGACGGAGGAAAATTGTCAAGATTTAGAACCATATATGTAATTCAACCAAGGATAATTCTGTTAAGATTTAAGAACCGGTCAGCACTTCGACTGAGGGAAACATCTTCATCGAGATCTAGGAACTGTCTGTAATTCAACCGGGGATAATTCTGTTGAGATTTAAGAACTCGTCCACACTTCGACGGAGGAAAATTGTCGAGATTTAGAACCTTATCTGTAATTCAACCAAGGATAATATAGTTGAGATTTAAGAACTGGTCAGTACATCGACTGGGTGAAACATCCTCATCGAGATCTAGGACTTATCTTTAATTCAACCTAGGGTAATTCTGTTGAGATTTAAGAACTCGTCCACACTTCGACGGAGGAAAATTGTCGAGATTTAGAACCTTATCTATAATTAAACCGAGGATACTTTTGTTGAGTTTTAAGAAACGATCAGCATTTCGACTGAGGGAAACATCTTCATCGATATCTAGGAACTGTCTGTAATTCAACCGAGGATAATTCTGTTGAGATTTAAGAACTCTTCCGCACTTCGACGGAGGAAATTTGTCGACATTTAGAACCTTATCTGTAATTCAATTGAGGATAATTCAGTTGAGATTTAAGAACCGGTAAACACTTCGACTGAGGGAAACATATTCATCGAGATCTAGGAACCGTCTTTAATTTAACCGACGTTAATTCCATTAAGATTTAAGAACTCGTCGACACTTCGATGGATGAAAATTGTCGAGATTTAGAACCTTATCTTAATTCAACCGAGGATAATTCTGTTGAGATTTAAGAACTGGTCAGCACTTTGACTGAGGGAAACATCTTCATCGAGATCTAGGAACTATCTGTAATTCAACCGAGGATAATTCTATTGAGATTTAAAAACTCGTCCACACTTCGACGGTGGAAAATTGACAAGATTTAGAACCTTATCTGTAATTCAACCGAGGATAATTCAGTTGAGATTTAAGAACCGGTCAGTACTTCGACTGAGGGAAACATCTTCATCGAGATTTAGGAACCGTCTATAATTTAACCAAGGATAATTCTGTTGAGATTTAAGAACTCGTCCACACTTTGACGGAGGATAATTTTCGAGATTTAGAACCTTATCTATAATTCAGCCGAGTATAATTCTAATTAGATTTAAGAACCGGTAAGCACTTCGACTGAGGGAAACATCTTCATCGAGATCTAGGAATTGTCTGTAATTCAACCGAGGATAATTCTGTTGAGATTTAAGAACTCGTCCACACTTCGAAGGAGGAAAATTGTCGACATTTAGAACCTTATCTGTAATTCAACTGAGGATATTCAGTTGAGATTTAAGAACCGGTCAACACTTCGACTGAGGGAAACATCTTCATCGAGATCTAGGAACTGTCTGTAATTCAACCGAGGATAATTCTGTTGAGATTTAAGAACTCGTCCACACTTCGACGGAGGAAAATTGTCGAGATTTAGAACCTTATCTGTAATTCAACCGAGGATAATTCAGTTGATATTTAAGAACCGGTCAGTACTTCGACTGAGGGAAATATCTTCATCGAGTTCTAGGAACCGTCTGTGATTCAACCGAGGGTAATTCTGTTGAGATTTAAGAACTCATCCACACTTCGAAGGAGGAAAATTGTCGAGATTTAGAAACTTATCTATAATTCAACCAAGGATAATTCTGTTAAGATTTAAGAACTGGTAAGCACTTAGACTGAGGGAAACATCTTCATCGAGACCTAGGAACTGTCTATAATTCAACCGAGGATAATTTTGTTGAGATTTAAAAACTCGTCCACACTTCATTGGAGGAAAATTGTCGAGATTTAGAACCTTATCTGTAATTCAACCGAGGATAATTCAGTTTAGATTTAAGAACCGATCAGTACTTCGACTGAGGGAAACATCTTCATCGAGATCTAGGAACCGTCTGTAATTTAACCGAGGATAATTCTGTTGAGATTTAAGAACTCGTCCACACTTCGACGGAGGAAAATTGTCAAGATTTAGAACCATATATGTAATTCAACCAAGGATAATTCTGTTAAGATTTAAGAACCGGTCAGCACTTCGACTGAGGGAAACATCTTCATCGAGATCTAGGAACTGTCTGTAATTCAACCGGGGATAATTCTATTGAGATTTAAGAACTCGTCCACACTTCGACGGAGGAAAATTGTCGAGATTTAGAACCTTATCTGTAATTCAACCAAGGATAATATAGTTGAGATTTAAGAACTGGTCAGTACATCGACTGGGTGAAACATCCTCATCGAGATCTAGGACTTATCTTTAATTCAACCTAGGGTAATTCTGTTGAGATTTAAGAACTCGTCCACACTTCGACGGAGGAAAATTGTCGAGATTTAGAACCTTATCTATAATTCAACCGAGGATACTTTTGTTGAGTTTTAAGAAACGATCAGCATTTCGACTGAGGGAAACATCTTCATCGATATCTAGGAACTGTCTGTAATTCAACCGAGGATAATTCTGTTGAGATTTAAGAACTCTTCCGCACTTCGACGGAGGAAAATTGTCGACATTTAGAACCTTATCTGTAATTCAATTGAGGATAATTCAGTTGAGATTTAAGAACCGGTAAACACTTCGACTGAGGGAAACATATTCATCGAGATCTAGGAACCGTCTTTAATTTAACCGACGTTAATTCCATTAAGATTTAAGAACTCGTCGACACTTCGATGGATGAAAATTGTCGAGATTTAGAACCTTATCTTAATTCAACCGAGGATAATTCTGTTGAGATTTAAGAACTGGTCAGCACTTTGACTGAGGGAAACATCTTCATCGAGATCTAGGAACTATCTGTAATTCAACCGAGGATAATTCAATTGAGATTTAAAAACTCGTCCACACTTCGACGGTGGAAAATTGACAAGATTTAGAACCTTATCTGTAATTCAACCGAGGATAATTCAGTTGAGATTTAAGAACCGGTCAGTACTTCGACTGAGGGAAACATCTTCATCGAGATTTAGGAACCGTCTATAATTTAACCAAGGATAATTCTGTTGAGATTTAAGAACTCGTCCACACTTTGACGGAGGATAATTGTCGAGATTTAGAACCTTATCTATAATTCAGCCGAGGATAATTCTATTGAGATTTAAGAACCGGTAAGCACTTCGACTGAGGGAAACATCTTCATCGAGATCTAGGAATTGTCTGTAATTCAACCGAGGATAATTCTGTTGAGATTTAAGAACTCGTCCACACTTCGAAGGAGGAAAATTGTCGACATTTAGAACCTTATCTGTAATTCAACTGAGGATATTCAGTTGAGATTTAAGAACCGGTCAACACTTCGACTGAGGGAAACATCTTCATCGAGATCTAGGAACTGTCTGTAATTCAACCGAGGATAATTCTGTTGAGATTTAAGAACTCGTCCACACTTCGACGGAGGAAAATTGTCGAGATTTAGAACCTTATCTGTAATTCAACCGAGGATAATTCAGTTGATATTTAAGAACCGGTCAGTACTTCGACTGAGGGAAATATCTTCATCGAGTTCTAGGAACCGTCTGTGATTCAACCGAGGGTAATTCTGTTGAGATTTAAGAACTCATCCACACTTCGAAGGAGGAAAACTGTCGAGATTTAGAAACTTATCTATAATTCAACCAAGGATAATTCTGTTAAGATTTAAGAACTGGTAAGCACTTCGACTGAGGGAAACATCTTCATCGAGACCTAGGAACTGTCTATAATTCAACCGAGGATAATTTTGTTGAGATTTAAAAACTCGTCCACACTTCATTGGAGGAAAATTGTCGAGATTTAGAACCTTATCTGTAATTCAACCGAGGATAATTCAGTTGAGATTTAAGAACCGATCAGTACTTCGACTGAGGGAAACATCTTCATCGAGATCTAGGAACCGTCTGTAATTTAACCGAGGATAATTCTGTTGAGATTTAAGAACTCGTCCACACTTCGACGGAGGAAAATTGTCAAGATTTAGAACCATATATGTAATTCAACCAAGGATAATTCTGTTAAGATTTAAGAACCGGTCAGCACTTCGACTGAGGGAAACATCTTCATCGAGATCTAGGAACTGTCTGTAATTCAACCGGGGATAATTCTGTTGAGATTTAAGAACTCGTCCACACTTCGACGGAGGAAAATTGTCGAGATTTAGAACCTTATCTGTAATTCAACCAAGGATAATATAGTTGAGATTTAAGAACTGGTCAGTACATCGACTGGGTGAAACATCCTCATCGAGATCTAGGACTTATCTTTAATTCAACCTAGGGTAATTCTGTTGAGATTTAAGAACTCGTCCACACTTCGACGGAGGAAAATTGTCGAGATTTAGAACCTTATCTATAATTCAACCGAGGATACTTTTGTTGAGTTTTAAGAAACGATCAGCATTTCGACTGAGGGAAACATCTTCATCGATATCTAGGAACTGTCTGTAATTCAACCGAGGATAATTCTGTTGAGATTTAAGAACTCTTCCGCACTTCGACGGAGGAAAATTGTCGACATTTAGAACCTTATCTGTAATTCAATTGAGGATAATTCAGTTGAGATTTAAGAACCGGTAAACACTTCGACTGAGGGAAACATATTCATCGAGATCTAGGAACCGTCTTTAATTTAACCGACGTTAATTCCATTAAGATTTAAGAACTCGTCGACACTTCGATGGATGAAAATTGTCGAGATTTAGAACCTTATCTTAATTCAACCGAGGATAATTCTGTTGAGATTTAAGAACTGGTCAGCACTTTGACTGAGGGAAACATCTTCATCGAGATCTAGGAACTATCTGTAATTCAACCGAGGATAATTCTATTGAGATTTAAAAACTCGTCCACACTTCGACGGTGGAAAATTGACAAGATTTAGAACCTTATCTGTAATTCAACCGAGGATAATTCAGTTGAGATTTAAGAACCGGTCAGTACTTCGACTGAGGGAAACATCTTCATCGAGATTTAGGAACCGTCTATAATTTAACCAAGGATAATTCTGTTGAGATTTAAGAACTCGTCCACACTTTGACGGAGGATAATTGTCGAGATTTAGAACCTTATCTATAATTCAGCCGAGGATAATTCTATTGAGATTTAAGAACCGGTAAGCACTTCGACTGAGGGAAACATCTTCATCGAGATCTAGGAATTGTCTGTAATTCAACCGAGGATAATTCTGTTGAGATTTAAGAACTCGTCCACACTTCGAAGGAGGAAAATTGTCGACATTTAGAACCTTATCTGTAATTCAACTGAGGATATTCAGTTGAGATTTAAGAACCGGTCAACACTTCGACTGAGGGAAACATCTTCATCGAGATCTAGGAACTGTCTGTAATTCAACCGAGGATAATTCTGTTGAGATTTAAGAACTCGTCCACACTTCGACGGAGGAAAATTGTCGAGATTTAGAACCTTATCTGTAATTCAACCGAGGATAATTCAGTTGATATTTAAGAACCGGTCAGTACTTCGACTGAGGGAAATATCTTCATCGAGTTCTAGGAACCGTCTGTGATTCAACCGAGGGTAATTCTGTTGAGATTTAAGAACTCATCCACACTTCGAAGGAGGAAAACTGTCGAGATTTAGAAACTTATCTATAATTCAACCAAGGATAATTCTGTTAAGATTTAAGAACTGGTAAGCACTTCGACTGAGGGAAACATCTTCATCGAGACCTAGGAACTGTCTATAATTCTGAGATTTAAAAACTCGTCCACACTTCATTGGAGGAAAATTGTCGAGATTTAGAACCTTATCTGTAATTCAACCGAGGATAATTCAGTTGAGATTTAAGAACCGATCAGTACTTCGACTGAGGGAAACATCTTCATCGAGATCTAGGAACCGTCTGTAATTTAACCGAGGATAATTCTGTTGAGATTTAAGAACTCGTCCACACTTCGACGGAGGAAAATTGTCAAGATTTAGAACCATATATGTAATTCAACCAAGGATAATTCTGTTAAGATTTAAGAACCGGTCAGCACTTCGACTGAGGGAAACATCTTCATCGAGATCTAGGAACTGTCTGTAATTCAACCGGGGATAATTCTGTTGAGATTTAAGAACTCGTCCACACTTCGACGGAGGAAAATTGTCGAGATTTAGAACCTTATCTGTAATTCAACCAAGGATAATATAGTTGAGATTTAAGAACTGGTCAGTACATCGACTGGGTGAAACATCCTCATCGAGATCTAGGACTTATCTTTAATTCAACCTAGGGTAATTCTGTTGAGATTTAAGAACTCGTCCACACTTCGACGGAGGAAAATTGTCGAGATTTAGAACCTTATCTATAATTCAACCGAGGATACTTTTGTTGAGTTTTAAGAAACGATCAGCATTTCGACTGAGGGAAACATCTTCATCGATATCTAGGAACTGTCTGTAATTCAACCGAGGATAATTCTGTTGAGATTTAAGAACTCTTCCGCACTTCGACGGAGGAAAATTGTCGACATTTAGAACCTTATCTGTAATTCAATTGAGGATAATTCAGTTGAGATTTAAGAACCGGTAAACACTTCGACTGAGGGAAACATATTCATCGAGATCTAGGAACCGTCTTTAATTTAACCGACGTTAATTCCATTAAGATTTAAGAACTCGTCGACACTTCGATGGATGAAAATTGTCGAGATTTAGAACCTTATCTTAATTCAACCGAGGATAATTCTGTTGAGATTTAAGAACTGGTCAGCACTTTGACTGAGGGAAACATCTTCATCGAGATCTAGGAACTATCTGTAATTCAACCGAGGATAATTCTATTGAGATTTAAAAACTCGTCCACACTTCGACGGTGGAAAATTGACAAGATTTAGAACCTTATCTGTAATTCAACCGAGGATAATTCAGTTGAGATTTAAGAACCGGTCAGTACTTCGACTGAGGGAAACATCTTCATCGAGATTTAGGAACCGTCTATAATTTAACCAAGGATAATTCTGTTGAGATTTAAGAACTCGTCCACACTTTGACGGAGGATAATTGTCGAGATTTAGAACCTTATCTATAATTCAGCCGAGGATAATTCTATTGAGATTTAAGAACCGGTAAGCACTTCGACTGAGGGAAACATCTTCATCGAGATCTAGGAATTGTCTGTAATTCAACCGAGGATAATTCTGTTGAGATTTAAGAACTCGTCCACACTTCGAAGGAGGAAAATTGTCGACATTTAGAACCTTATCTGTAATTCAACTGAGGATATTCAGTTGAGATTTAAGAACCGGTCAACACTTCGACTGAGGGAAACATCTTCATCGAGATCTAGGAACTGTCTGTAATTCAACCGAGGATAATTCTGTTGAGATTTAAGAACTCGTCCACACTTCGACGGAGGAAAATTGTCGAGATTTAGAACCTTATCTGTAATTCAACCGAGGATAATTCAGTTGATATTTAAGAACCGGTCAGTACTTCGACTGAGGGAAATATCTTCATCGAGTTCTAGGAACCGTCTGTGATTCAACCGAGGTTAATTCTGTTGAGATTTAAGAACTCATCCACACTTCGAAGGAGGAAAATTGTCGAGATTTAGAAACTTATCTATAATTCAACCAAGGATAATTCTGTTAAGATTTAAGAACTGGTAAGCACTTCGACTGAGGGAAACATCTTCATCGAGACCTAGGAACTGTCTATAATTCAACCGAGGATAATTTTGTTGAGATTTAAAAACTCGTCCACACTTCATTGGAGGAAAATTGTCGAGATTTAGAACCTTATCTGTAATTCAACCGAGGATAATTCAGTTGAGATTTAAGAACCGATCAGTACTTCGACTGAGGGAAACATCTTCATGGAGATCTAGGAACCGTCTGTAATTTAACCGAGGATAATTCTGTTGAGATTTAAGAACTCGTCCACACTTCGACGGAGGAAAATTGTCGAGATTTAGAACCTTATCTTAATTCAACCGAGGATAATTCTGTTGAGATTTAAGAACCGGTCAGCACTTTGACTGAGGGAAACATCTTCATCGAGATCTAGGAACTATCTGTAATTCAACCGAGGATAATTCTATTGAGATTTAAAAACTCGTCCACACTTCGACGGTGGAAAATTGACAAGATTTAGAACCTTATCTGTAATTCAACCGAGGATAATTCAGTTGAGATTTAAGAACCGGTCAGTACTTCGACTGAGGGAAACATCTTCATCGAGATTTAGGAACCATCTGTAATTTAACCAAGGATAATTCTGTTGAGATTTAAGAACTCGTCCACACTTTGACGGAGGATAATTGTCGAGATTTAGAACCTTATCTATAATTCAGCCGAGGATAATTCTGTTGAGATTTAAGAACCGGTAAGCACTTCGACTGAGGGAAACATCTTCATCGAGATCTAGGAATTGTCTGTAATTCAACCGAGGATAATTCTGTTGAGATTTAAGAACTCGTCCACACTTCGAAGGAGGAAAATTGTCGACATTTAGAACCTTATCTGTAATTCAACTGAGGATATTCAGTTGAGATTTAAGAACCGGTCAACACTTCGACTGAGGGAAACATCTTCATCGAGATCTAGGAACTGTCTATAATTCAACCGAGGATAATTCTGTTGAGATTTAAGAACTCGTCCACACTTCGACGGAGGAAAATTGTCGAGATTTAGAACCTTATCTGTAATTCAACCGAGGATAATTCAGTTGATATTTAAGAACCGGTCAGTACTTCGACTGAGGGAAATATCTTCATCGAGTTCTAGGAACCGTCTGTGATTCAACCGAGGGTAATTCTGTTGAGATTTAAGAACTCGTCCACACTTCGAAGGAGGAAAATTGTCGAGATTTAGAAACTTATCTATAATTCAACCGAGGATAATTCTGTTAAGATTTAAGAACTGGTAAGCACTTCGACTGAGGGAAACATCTTCATCGAGATCTAGGAACTGTCTATAATTCAACCGAGGATAATTTTGTTGAGATTTAAAAACTCGTCCACACTTCATTGGAGGAAAATTGTCGAGATTTAGAACCTTATCTGTAATTCAACCGAGGATAATTCAGTTGAGATTTAAGAACCGGTCAGTACTTCGACTGAGGGAAACATCTTCATCGAGATCTAGGAACCGTCTGTAATTTAAGCGAGGATAATTCTGCTGAGATTTAAGAACTCGTCCACACTTCGACGGAGGAAAATTGTCGAGATTTAGAACCTTATCTTAATTCAACCGAGGATAATTCTGTTGAGATTTAAGAACCGGTCAGCACTTTGACTGAGGGAAACATCTTCATCGAGATCTAGGAACTATCTGTAATTCAACCGAGGATAATTCTATTGAGATTTAAAAACTCGTCCACACTTCGACGGTGGAAAATTGACAAGATTTAGAACCTTATCTGTAACTCAACCGAGGATAATTCAGTTGAGATTTAAGAACCGGTCAGTACTTCGACTGAGGGAAACATCTTCATCGAGATTTAGGAACCGTCTGTAATTTAACCAAGGATAATTCTGTTGAGATTTAAGAACTCGTCCACACTTTGACGGAGGATAATTGTCGAGATTTAGAACCTTATCTATAATTCAGCCGAGGATAATTCTGTTGATATTTAAGAACCGGTAAGCACTTCGACTGAGGGAAACATCTTCATCGAGATCTAGGAATTGTCTGTAATTCAACCGAGGATAACTCTGTTGAGATTTAAGAACTCGTCCACACTTCGTAGGAGGAAAATTGTCGACATTTAGAACCTTATCTGTAATTCAACTGAGGATATTCAGTTGAGATTTAAGAACCGGTCAACACTTCGACTGAGGGAAACATCTTCATCGAGATCTAGGAACTGTCTGTAATTCAACCGAGGATAATTCTGTTGAGATTTAAGAACTCGTCCACACTTCGACGGAGGAAAATTGTCGAGATTTAGAACCTTATCTGTAATTCAACCGAGGATAATTCAGTTGATATTTAAGAACCGGTCAGTACTTCGACTGAGGGAAATATCTTCATCGAGTTCTAGGAACCGTCTGTAATTCAACCGAGGGTAATTCTGTTGAGATTTAAGAACTCGTCCACAATTCGAAGGAGGAAAATTGTCGAGATTTAGAAACTTATCTATAATTCAACCGAGGATAATTCTGTTAAGATTTAAGAACTGGTAAGCACTTCGACTGAGGGAAACATCTTCATCGAGATCTAGGAACTGTCTATAATTCATCCGAGGATAATTTTGTTGAGATTTAAAAACTCGTCAACACTTCATTGGAGGAAAATTGTCGAGATTTAAAACCTTATCTGTAATTCAACCGAGGATAATTCAGTTGAGATTTAAGAACCGGTCAGTACTTCGACTGAGGGAAACATCTTCATCGAGATCTAGGAACCGTCTGTAATTTAACCGAGGATAATTCTGTTGAGATTTAAGAACTCGTCCACACTTCGAAGGAGGAAAATTGTCGACATTTAGAACCTTATCTGTAATTCAACTGAGGATATTCAGTTGAGATTTAAGAACCGGTCAACACTTCGACTGAGGGAAACATCTTCATCGAGATCTAGGAACTGTCTGTAATTCAACCGAGGATAATTCTGTTGAGATTTAAGAACTCGTCCACACTTCGACGGAGGAAAATTGTCGGAATTTAGAACCTTATCTGTAATTCAACCGAGGATAATTCAGTTGATATTTAAGAACCGGTCAGTACTTCGACTGAGGGAAATATCTTCATCGAGTTCTAGGAACCGTCTGTAATTCAACCGAGGGTAATTCTGTTGAGATTTAAGAACTCGTCCACACTTCGAAGGAGGAAAATTGTCGAGATTTAGAAACTTATCTATAATTCAACCGAGGATAATTCTGTTAAGATTTAAGAACTGGTAAGCACTTCGACTGAGGGAAACATCTTCATCGAGATCTTGGAACTGTCTATAATTCAACCGAGGATAATTTTGTTGAGATTTAAAAACTCTTCCACACTTCATTGGAGGAAAATTGTCGAGATTTAGAACCTTATCTGTAATTCAACCGAGGATAATTCAGTTGAGATTTAAGAACCGGTCAGGACTTCGACTGAGGGAAACATCTTCATCGAGATCTAGGAACCATCTGTAATTTAACTGAGGATAATTCTGTTGAGATTTAAGAACTCGTCCACACTTCGACGGAGGAAAATTGTCGAGATTTAGAACCTTATCTATAATTCAACCGAGGATAATTCTGTTGAGATTTAAGAACCGGTCAGCACTTCGACTGAGGGAAACATCTTCATCGAGATCAAGGAACTCTCTGTAATTCAACCGAGGATAATTCTGTTGAGATTTATGAACTCAACCACACTTTGATGGAAGAAAATTGTTGACATTTAGAACCTTATCTGTAATTCATCCAAGGATAATTCTGTTGAGATTTATGAACCGGTCAACACTTCGACTGAGGGAAATATCTTCATCGAGATCTAGGAACTATCTGTAATTCAACCGAGGATAATTCTGTTGAGATTTAAGAACTCGTCCACACTTCGACGGAGGAAAATTGTCGAGATTTAGAACCTTATCTGTAATTCAACCGAGGATAATTCTGTTGAGATTTAAGAACCGGTCAACACATCGACTGAGGGAAACATCTTCATCGAGATGTAGGAACCGTCTGTAATTCAACCGAGGATAATTCTGTTGAGATTTATGAACTCGTCCACACTTCGAAGGAGGAAAATTGTCGAGATTTAGAACCATATCTATAATTCAACCAAGGATAATTCTGTTGAGATTTAAGAACCGGTCAGCACTTCGACTGAGGGAAACATCTTCATCGAGATCTAGGAACTATCTGTAATTCAACCAAGGATAATTCTGTTGAGATTTAAAACCTCGTCCACACTTCGACGGAGGAAAATTGTCGAGATTTGGAACCTTATCTGTAATTCAACCGAGGATAATTCAGTTGAGATTTAAGAACCGGTCAGTACTTCGACTGGGTGAAACATCCACATCGAGATCTAGGACTTGTCTGTAATTCAACCGAGGGTAATTCTGTTGAGATTTAAGAACTCGTCCACACTTCGAAGGAGGAAAATTGTCGACATTTAGAACCTTATCTGTAATTCAATTGAGGATATTCAGTTGAGATTTAAGAACCGGTCAACACTTCGACTGAGGGAAACATCTTCATCGAGATCTAGGAACTGTCTGTAATTCAACCGAGGATAATTCTGTTGAGATTTAAGAACTCGTCCACACTTCGACGGAGGAAAATTGTCGAGATTTAGAACCTTATCTGTAATTCAACCGAGGATAATTCAGTTGATATTTAAGAACCGGTCAGTACTTCGACTGAGGGAAATATCTTCATCGAGTTCTAGGAACCGTCTGTAATTCAACCGAGGGTAATTCTGTTGAGATTTAAGAACTCGTCCACACTTCGAAGGAGGAAAATTGTCGAGATTTAGAAACTTATCTATAATTCAACCGAGGATAATTCTGTTAAGATTTAAGAACTGGTAAGCACTTCGACTGAGGGAAACATCTTCATCGAGATCTAGGAACTTTCTATAATTCAACCGAGGATAATTTTGTTGAGATTTAAAAACTCGTCCACACTTCATTGGAGGAAAATTGTCGAGATTTAGAACCTTATCTGTAATTCAACCGAGGATAATTCTGTTGAGATTTATGAACCGGTCAACACTTCGACTGAGGGAAATATCTTCATCGTGATCTAGGAACTATCTGTAATTCAACCGAGGATAATTCTGTTGAGATTTAAGAACTCGTCCACACTTCGACGAAGGAAAATTGTCGAGATTTAGAACCTTATCTGTAATTCAACCGAGGATAATTCTGTTGAGATTCAAGAACCGGTCAACACATCGACTGAGGGAAACTTCTTCATCGAGATGTAGGAACCGTCTGTAATTCAACCGAGGATAATTTTGTTGAGATTTATGAACTCGTCCACACTTCGAAGGAGGAAAATTGTCGAGATTTAGAACCATATCTATAATTCAACCGAGGATAATTCTGTTGAGATTTCAGAACCGGTCAGCACTTCGACTGAGGGAAACATCTTCATCGAGATCTAGGAACTATCTGTAATTCAACCAAGGATAATTCTGTTGAGATTTAAAACCTCGTCCACACTTCGACGGAGGAAAATTGTCGAGATTTGGAACCTTATCTGTAATTCAACCGAGGATAATTCAGTTGAGATTTAAGAACCGGTCAGTACTTCGACTGGGTGAAACATCCACATCGAGATCTAGGACTTGTCTGTAATTCAACCGAGGGTAATTCTGTTGAGATTTAAGAACTCGTCCACACTTCGAAGGAGGAAAATTGTCGACATTTAGAACCTTATCTGTAATTCAACTGAGGATATTCAGTTGAGATTTAAGAACCGGTCAACACTTCGACTGAGGGAAACATCTTCATCGAGATCTAGGAACTGTCTGTAATTCAACCGAGGATAATTCTGTTGAGATTTAAGAACTCGTCCACACTTCGACGGAGGAAAATTGTCGAGATTTAGAACCTTATCTGTAATTCAACCGAGGATAATTCAGTTGATATTTAAGAACCGGTCAGTACTTCGACTGAGGGAAATATCTTCATCGAGTTCTAGGAACCGTCTGTAATTCAACCGAGGGTAATTCTGTTGAGATTTAAGAACTCGTCCACACTTCGAAGGAGGAAAATTGTCGAGATTTAGAAACTTATCTATAATTCAACCGAGGATAATTCTGTTAAGATTTAAGAACTGGTAAGCACTTCGACTGAGGGAAACATCTTCATCGAGATCTAGGAACTTTCTATAATTCAACCGAGGATAATTTTGTTGAGATTTAAAAACTCGTCCACACTTCATTGGAGGAAAATTGTCGAGATTTAGAACCTTATCTGTAATTCAACCGAGGATAATTCTGTTGAGATTTATGAACCGGTCAACACTTCGACTGAGGGAAATATCTTCATCGTGATCTAGGAACTATCTGTAATTCAACCGAGGATAATTCTGTTGAGATTTAAGAACTCGTCCACACTTCGACGAAGGAAAATTGTCGAGATTTAGAACCTTATCTGTAATTCAACCGAGGATAATTCTGTTGAGATTCAAGAACCGGTCAACACATCGACTGAGGGAAACTTCTTCATCGAGATGTAGGAACCGTCTGTAATTCAACCGAGGATAATTTTGTTGAGATTTATGAACTCGTCCACACTTCGAAGGAGGAAAATTGTCGAGATTTAGAACCATATCTATAATTCAACCGAGGATAATTCTGTTGAGATTTCAGAACCGGTCAGCACTTCGACTGAGGGAAACATCTTCATCGAGATCTAGGAACTATCTGTAATTCAACCAAGGATAATTCTGTTGAGATTTAAAACCTCGTCCACACTTCGACGGAGGAAAATTGTCGAGATTTGGAACCTTATCTGTAATTCAACCGAGGATAATTCAGTTGAGATTTAAGAACCGGTCAGTACTTCGACTGGGTGAAACATCCACATCGAGATCTAGGACTTGTCTGTAATTCAACCGAGGGTAATTCTGTTGAGATTTAAGAACTCGTCCACACTTCGAAGGAGGAAAATTGTCGACATTTAGAACCTTATCTGTAATTCAACTGAGGATATTCAGTTGAGATTTAAGAACCGGTCAACACTTCGACTGAGGGAAACATCTTCATCGAGATCTAGGAACTGTCTGTAATTCAACCGAGGATAATTCTGTTGAGATTTAAGAACTCGTCCACACTTCGACGGAGGAAAATTGTCGAGATTTAGAACCTTATCTGTAATTCAACCGAGGATAATTCAGTTGATATTTAAGAACCGGTCAGTACTTCGACTGAGGGAAACATCTTCATCGAGATCTAGGAACCGTCTGTAATTTAACCGAGGATAATTCTGTTGAGATTTAAGAACTCGTCCACACTTCGACGGAGGAAAATTGTCGAGATTTAGAACCTTATCTATAATTCAACCGAGGATAATTCTGTTGAGATTTAAGAACCGGTCAGCACTTCGACTGAGGGAAACATCTTCATCGAGATCAAGGAACTGTCTGTAATTCAACCGAGGATAATTGTGTTGAGATTTATGAACTCAACCACACTTTGATGGACGAAAATTGTCGACATTTAGAACCTTATCTGTAATTCATCCAAGGATAATTCTGTTGAGATTTATGAACCGGTCAACACTTCGACTGAGGGAAATATCTTCATCGAGATCTAGGAACTATCTGTAATTCAACCGAGGATAATTCTGTTGAGATTTAAGAACTCGTCCACACTTCGACGGAGGAAAATTGTCGAGATTTAGAACCTTATCTGTAATTCAACCGAGGATAATTCTGTTGAGATTTAAGAACCGGTCAACACTTCGACTGAGGGAAACATATTCATTGAGATCTAGGAACTGTCTGTAATTCAACCGAGGATATTTCTGTTGAGATTTATGAACTCGTCCACACTTCGAAGGAGGAAAATTGTCGAGATTTAGAACCATATCTATAATTCAACCGAGGATAATTCTGTTGAGATTTAAGAACCGGTCAGCACTTTGACTGAGGGAAACATCTTCATCGAGATCTAGGAACTATCTGTAATTTAACCAAGGATAATTCTGTTGAGATTTAAAACCTCGTCCACACTTCGACGGAGGAAAATTGTCGAGATTTGGAACCTTATCTGTAATTCAACCGAGGATAATTCAGTTGAGATTTAAGAAACGGTCAGTACTTCGACTGGGTGAAACATCCACATCGAGATCTAGGACTTGTCTGTAATTCAACCGAGGGTAATTCTGTTGAGAGTTAAGAACTCGTCCACACTTCGAAGGAGGAAAATTGTCGACATTTAGAACCTTATTTGTAATTCAACTGAGGATATTCAGTTGAGATTAAAGAACCGGTCAACACTTCGACTGAGGGAAACATCTTCATCGAGATCTAGGAACTGTCTGTAATTCAACCGGGGATAATTCTGTTGAGATTTAAGAACTCGTCCACACTTCGACGGAGGAAAATTGTCGAGATTTAGAAACTTATCTGTAATTCAACCGAGGATAATTCTATTGAGATTTAAGAACCGGTCAGCACTTTGACTGAGGGAAAAATCTTCATCGAGATCTGGGAACCGTCTGTAATTCAACCGAGAGTAATTCTGTTGAGATTTAAGAACTCGTCCACACTTCGACCGTGGAAAATTGTCGAGATTTAGAACCTTATCTGTAATTCTACCGAGGATAATTCAGTTGAGATTTAAGAACCGGTCAGTACTTCGACTGAGGGAAACATCTTCATCGAGATTTAGGAACCCTCTGTAATTTAACCGAGGATAATTCTGTTGAGATTTAAGAACTCGTCCACACTTCGACGGAGGAAAATTGTCGTCATTTAGAACCTTATCTGTAATTCAACCGAGGATAATTCAGTTGAGATATAAGAACCGGTAAACACTTCGACTGAGGGAAACATATTCATCGAGATCTAGGAACTATCTGTAATTCAACCGAGGATAATTCTGTTGAGATTTAAGAACTCGTCCACACTTCGACGGAGGAAAATTGTCGAGATTTAGAACCTTATCTTAATTCAACCGAGGATAATTCTATTGAGATTTAAGAACCGGTCAGCACTTTAACTGAGGGAAACATCTTCATCGAGATCTAGGAACTATCTGTAATTCAACCGGGGATAATTCTGTTGAGATTTAAAAATTCGTCCACACTTCGACGGTGGAAAATTGTCAAGATTTAGAACCTTATCTGTAATTCTACCGAGGATAATTCAGTTGAGATTTAAGAACCGGTCAGTACTTCGACTGAGGGAAACATGTTAATCGATATTTAGGAGTCGTCTGTAATTTAACCGAGGTTAATTCCGTTGAGATTTAAGAACTCGTCCACACTTCGACGGAGGAAAATTGTCGAGATTTAGAACCTTATCTTAATTCAACCGAGGATAATTCTGTTGAGATTTAAGAACCGGTCAGCACTTTGACTGAGGGAAACATCTTCATCGAGATCTGGGAACTGTCTGTAATTCAACCGAGGATAATTCTGTTGAGATTTAAAAACTCGTCCACACTTCGACGGTGGAAAATTGTCAAGATTTAAAACCTTATCTGTAATTCTACCGAGGATAATTCAGTTGAGATTTAAGAACAGGTCAGTACTTTGACTGGGTGAAACATCCACATCGAGATCTAGGACTTGTCTGTAATTCAACCGAGGGTAATTCTGTTGAGAGTTAAGAACTCGTCCACACTTCGACGGAGGAAAATTGTCAAGATTTAGAACCATAACTGTAATTCTACCGAGGATAATTCTGTTAAGATTAAAGAACCGGTCAACACTTCGACTGAGGGAAACATCTTCATCGAGATCTAGGAACTGTCTGTAATTCAACCGAGGATAATTGTGTTGAGATTTATGAACTCAACCACACTTTGATGGACGAAAATTGTCGACATTTAGAACCTTATCTGTAATTCAACCGAGGATAATTCTATTGAGATTTAAGAACCGGTCAGCACTTTGACTGAGGGAAAAATCTTCATCGAGATCTGGGAACTATCTGTAATTCAACCGAGAGTAATTCTGTTGAGATTTAAGAACTCGTCCACACTTCGACGGAGGAAAATTGTCGAGATTTAGAACCTTATCTGGAATTCAACCGAGGATAATTCTGTTGAGATTTAAGAACCGGTCAACACTTCGACTGAGGGAAACATATTCATTGAGATCTAGGAACTGTCTGTAATTCAACCGAGGATATTTCTGTTGAGATTTATGAACTCGTCCATACTTCGAAGGAGGAAAATTGTCGTCATTTAGAACCTTATCTGTAATTCAACCGAGGATAATTCAGTTGAGATATAAGAACCGGTAAACACTTCGACTGAGGGAAACATATTCATCGAGATCTAGGAACTGTCTGTAATTCAACCGAGGATATTTCTTTTGAGATTTAAAAAATCGTCCACACTTCGACGGAGGAAAATTGTCGAGATTTAGAACCTTATCTGTAATTCAACCGAGGATAATTCAGTAGAGATTTAAGAACCGGTCATTACTTCGACTGTGGGAAACATCTTCATCGAGATCTAGGAACCGTCTGTAATTTAACCGAGGTTAATTCCGTTGAGATTTAAGAACTCGTCCACACTTCAACGGAGGAAAATTGTCGAGATTTAGAACCTTATCTTAATTCAACCGAGGATAATTCTATTGAGATTTAAGAACCGGTCAGCACTTTAACTGAGGGAAACATCTTCATCGAGATCTAGGAACTATCTGTAATTCAACCGGGGATAATTCTGTTGAGATTTAAAAATTCGTCCACACTTCGACGGTGGAAAATTGTCAAGATTTAGAACCTTATCTGTAATTCTACCGAGGATAATTCAGTTGAGATTTAAGAACCGGTCAGTACTTCGACTGAGGGAAACATCTTAATCGATATTTAGGAGTCGTCTGTAATTTAACCGAGGTTAATTCCGTTGAGATTTAAGAACTCGACCACACTTCGACGGAGGAAAATTGTCGAGATTTAGAACCTTATCTTAATTCAACCGAGGATAATTCTATTGAGATTTAAGAACCGGTCAGCACTTTGACTGAGGGAAACATCTTCATCGAGATCTAGGAACTATCTGTAATTCAACCGAGGATAATTCTGTTGAGATTTAAAAACTCGTCCACACTTCGACGGTGGAAAATTGTCAAGATTTAGAACCTTATCTGTAATTCTACCGAGGATAATTCAGTTGAGATTTAAGAACCGGTCAGTACTTCGACTGGGTGAAACATCCACATCGAGATCTAGGACTTGTCTGTAATTCAACCGAGGGTAATTCTGTTGAGAGTTAAGAACTCGTCCACACTTCGATGGAGGAAAATTGTCAAGATTTAGAACCATAACTGTAATTCTACCGAGGATAATTCTGGTAAGATTAAAGAACCGGTCAACACTTCGACTGAGGGAAACATCTTCATCGAGATCTAGGAACTGTCTGTAATTCAACCGGGGATAATTCTGTTGAGATTTAAGAACTCGTCCACACTTCGACGGAGGAAAATTGTCGAGATTTAGAAACTTATCTGTAATTCAACCGAGGATAATTCTATTGAGATTTAAGAACCGGTCAGCACTTTGACTGAGGGAAAAATCTTCATCGAGATCTGGGAACTATCTGTAATTCAACCGAGAGTAATTCTGTTGAGATTTAAGAACTCGTCCACACTTCGACCGTGGAAAATTGTCAAGATTTAGAACCTTATCTGTAATTCTACCGAGGATAATTCAGTTGAGATTTAAGAACCGGTCAGTACTTCGACTGAGGGAAACATCTTCATCGAGATTTAGGAACCGTCTGTAATTTAACCGAGGATAATTCTGTTGAGATTTAAGAACTCGTCCACACTTCGACGGAGGAAAATTGTCGTCATTTAGAACCTTATCTGTAATTCAACCGAGGATAATTCAGTTCAGATATAAGAACCGGTAAACACTTCGACTGAGGGAAACATATTCATCGAGATCTAGGAACTGTCTGTAATTCAACCGAGGATATTTCTGTTGAGATTTAAAAAATCGTCCACACTTCGACGGAGGAAAATTGTCGAGATTTAGAACCTTATCTGTAATTCAACCGAGGATAATTCAGTAGAGATTTAAGAACCGGTCAGTACTTCGACTGTGGGAAACATCTTCATCGAGATCTAGGAACCGTCTGTAATTTAACCGAGGTTAATTCCGTTGAGATTTAAGAACTCGTCCACACTTCAACGGAGGAAAATTGTCGAGATTTAGAACCTTATCTTAATTCAACCGAGGATAATTCTATTGAGATTTAAGAACCGGTCAGCACTTTAACTGAGGGAAACATCTTCATCGAGATCTAGGAACTATCTGTAATTCAACCGGGGATAATTCTGTTGAGATTTAAAAATTCGTCCACACTTCGACGGTGGAAAATTGTCAAGATTTAGAACCTTATCTGTAATTCTACCGAGGATAATTCAGTTGAGATTTAAGAACCGGTCAGTACTTCGACTGAGGGAAACATCTTAATCGATATTTAGGAGTCGTCTGTAATTTAACCGAGGTTAATTCCGTTGAGATTTAAGAACTCGTCCACACTTCGACGGAGGAAAATTGTCGAGATTTAGAACCTTATCTTAATTCAACCGAGGATAATTCTATTGAGATTTAAGAACCGGTCAGCACTTTGACTGAGGGAAACATCTTCATCGAGATCTGGGAACTATCTGTAATTCAACCGAGGATAATTCTGTTAAGATTTAAAAACTCGTCCACACTTCGACGGTGGAAAATTGTCAAGATTTAGAACCTTATCTGTAATTCTACCGAGGATAATTCAGTTGAGATTTAAGAACCGGTCAGTACTTCGACTGAGGGAAACATCTTCATCGAGATTTAGGAACCGTCTGTAATTTAACCGAGGATAATTCTGTTGAGATTTAAGAACTCGTCCACACTTCGACGGAGGAAAATTATCGTCATTTAGAACCTTATCTGTAATTCAACCGAGGATAATTCAGTTGAGATATAAGAATCGGTAAACACTTCTACTGAGGGAAACATATTCATCGAGATCTAGGAACTGTCTGTAATTCAACCGAGGATATTTCTGTTGATATTTAAAAAATCGTCCACACTTCGACGGAGGAAAATTGTCGAGATTTAGAACCTTATCTGTAATTCAACCGAGGATAATTCAGTAGAGATTTAAGAACCGGTCAGTACTTCGACTGTGGGAAACATCTTCATCGAGATCTAGGAACCGTCTGTAATTTAACCAAGGTTAATTCCGTTGAGATTTAAGAACTCGTCCACACTTCGACGGAGGAAAATTGTCGAGATTTAGAACCTTATCTTAATTCAACCAAGGATAATTCTATTGAGATTTAAGAACCGGTCAGCACTTTAACCGAGGGAAACATCTTCATTGAGATCTAGGAACTATCTGTAATTCAACCGGGGATAATTCTGTTGAGATTTAAAAACTCGTCCACACTTCCACGGTGGAAAATTGTCAAGATTTAGAACCTTATCTGTAATTCTACCGAGGATAATTCAGTTGAGATTTAAGAACCGGTCAGTACTTCGACTGAGGGATACATCTTAATCGATATTTAGGAATCGTCTGTAATTTAACCGAGGTTAATTCCGTTGAGATTTAAGAACTCGTCCACACTTCGACGGAGGAAAATTGTCGAGATTTAGAACCTTATCTTAATTCAACCGAGGATAATTCTATTGAGATTTAAGAACCGGTCAGCACTTTGACTGAGGGAAACATCTTCATCGAGATCTGGGAACTATCTGTAATTCAACCGAGGATAATTCTGTTGAGATTTAAAAACTTGTCCACACTTCGACGGTGGAAAATTGTCAAGATTTAGAACCTTATCTGTAATTCTACCGAGGATAATTCAGTTGAGATTTAAGAACCGGTCAGTACTTCGACTGAGGGAAACATCTTCATCGAGATTTAGGAACCGTCTGTAATTTAACCGAGGATAATTCTGTTGAGATTTAAGAACTCGTCCACACTTCGACGGAGGAAAATTGTCGTCATTTAGAACCTTATCTGTAATTCAACCGAGGATAATTCAGTTGAGATATAAGAACCGGTAAACACTTCGACTGAGGGAAACATATTCATCGAGATCTAGGAACTGTCTGTAATTCAACCGAGGATAAATCTGTTGAGATTTAAAAAATCGTCCACACTTCGACGGAGGAAAATTGTCGAGATTTAGAACCTTATCTGTAATTCAACCGAGGATAATTCAGTAGAGATTTAAGAACCGGTCAGTACTTCTACTGTGGGAAACATCTTCATCGAGATCTAGGAACCGTCTGTAATTTAACCGAAGTTAATTCCGTTGAGATTTAAGAACTCGTCCACACTTCGACGGAGGAAAATTGTCGAGATTTAGAACCTTATCTTAATTCAACCGAGGATAATTCTATTGAGATTTAAGAACCGTTCAGCACTTTAAATGAGGGAAACATCTTCATCGAGATCTAGGAACTATCTGTAATTCAACCGGGGATAATTCTGTTGAGATTTAAAAACTCGTCCACACTTCGACGGTGGAAAATTGTCAAGATTTAGAACCTTATCTGTAATTCTACCGAGGATAATTCAGTTGAGATTTAAGAACCGGTCAGTACTTCGATTGAGGGAAACATCTTAATCGAGATTTAGGAACCGTCTGTAATTTAACCGAGGTTAATTCCGTTGAGATTTAAGAACTCGTCCACACTTCGACGGAGGAAAATTGTCGAGATTTAGAACCTTATCTTAATATCACCGAGGATAATTCTACGGAGATTTAAGAACCGATCAGCACTTTGACTGAGGGAAACATCTTCATCGAGATCTGGGAACTATCTGTAATTCAACCGAGGATAATTCTGTTGAGATTTAAAAACTCGTCCACACTTCGACGGTGGAAAATTGTCAAGATTTAGAACCTTATCTGTAATTCTACCGAGGATAATTCAGTTGAGATTTAAGAACCGGTCAGTACTTCGACTGAGGGAAACATCTTCATCGAGATTTAGGAACCGTCTGTAATTTAACCGAGGATAATTCTGTTGAGATTTAAGAACTCGTCCACACTTCGACGGAGGAAAATTGTCGTCATTTAGAACCTTATCTGTAATTCAACCGAGGATAATTCAGTTGAGATATAAGAACCGGTAAACACTTCGACTGAGGGAAACATATTAATCGAGATCTAGGAACTGTCTGTAATTCAACCGAGGATAAATCTGTTGAGATTTAAAAAATCGTCCACACTTCGACGGAGGAAAATTGTCGAGATTTAGAACCTTATCTGTAATTTAACCGAGGATAATTCAGTAGAGATTTAAGAACCGGTCAGTACTTCGACTGTGGGAAACATCTTCATGGAGATCTAGGAACCGTCTGTAATTTAACCGTTGTTAACTCCGTTGAGATTTAAGAACTCGTCCACACTTCAACAGAGGAAAATTGTCGAGATTTAGAACCTTATTTTAATTCAACCGAGGATAATTCTATTGAGATTTAAGAACCGGTCAGCACTTTAACTGAGGGAAACATCTTCATCGAGATCTAGGAACTATTTGTAATTCAACCGGGGATAATTCTGTTGAGATTTAAAAACTCGTCCACACTTCGACGGTGGAAAATTGTCAAGATTTAGAACCTTATCTGTAATTCTACCAAGGATAATTCAGTTGAGATTTAAGAACCGGTCAATACTTTGACTGAGGGAAACATCTTCATCGAGATTTAGGAACCGTCTGTAATTTAACCGAGGTTAATTCTGTTGAGATTTAAGAACTCGTCCACACTTCGACGAAGGAAAATTGTCGAGATTTAGAACCTTATCTTAATATCACCGAGGATAATTCTATGGAGATTTAAGAACCGGTTAGCACTTTGACTGAGGGAAACATCTTCATCGAGATCTGGGAACTATCTGTAATTCAACCGAGGATAATTCTGTTGAGATTTAAAAACTCGTCCACACTTCGACGGTGGAAAATTGTCAAGATTTAGAACCTTATCTGTAATTCTACCGAGGATAATTCAGTTGAGATTTAAGAACCGGTCAGTACTTCGACTGAGGGAAACATCTTCATCGAGATTTAGGAACCGTCTGTAATTTAACCGAGGATAATTCTGTTGAGATTTAAGAACTCGTCCACACTTCGACGGAGGAAAATTGTCGTCATTTAGAACCTTATCTGTAATTCAACCGAGGATAATTCAGTTGAGATATAAGAACCGGTAAACACTTCGACTGAGGGAAACATATTCATCGAGATCTAGGAACTGTCTGTAATTCAACCGAGGATAAATCTGTTGAGATTTAAAAAATCGTCCACACTTCGACGGAGGAAAATTGTCGAGATTTAGAACCTTATCTGTAATTCAACCGAGGATAATTCAGTAGAGATTTAAGAACCGGTCAGTACTTCGACTGTGGGAAACATCTTCATGGAGATCTAGGAACCGTCTGTAATTTAACCGTTGTTAACTCCGTTGAGATTTAAGAACTCGTCCACACTTCAACGGAGGAAAATTGTCGAGATTTAGAACATTATCTTAATTCAACCGAGGATAATTCTATTGAGATTTAAGAACCGGTCAGCACTTTAACTGAGGGAAACATCTTCATCGAGATCTAGGAACTATCTGTAATTCAACCGGGGATAATTCTGTTGAGATTTAAAAACTCGTCCACACTTCGACGGTGGAAAATTGTCAAGATTTAGAACCTTATCTGTAATTCTACCGAGGATAATTCAGTTGAGATTTAAGAACCGGTCAGTACTTTGACTGAGGGAAACATCTTCATCGAGGTTTAGGAACTGTCTGTAATTTAACCGAGGTTAATTCTGTTGAGATTTAAGAACTCGTCCACACTTCGACGGAGGAAAATTGTCGAGATTTAGAACCTTATCTTAATTCAACCGAGGATAATTCTATTGAGATTTAAGAACCGGTCAGCACTTTGACTGAGGGAAAAATCTTCATCGAGATCTGGGAACTATCTGTAATTCAACTGAGGGTAATTCTGTTGAGATTTAAGAACTCGTCCACACTTCGACCGTGGAAAATTGTCAAGATTTAGAACCTTATCTGTAATTCTACCGAGGATAATTCAGTTGAGATTTAAGAACCGGTCAGTACTTCGACTGAGGGAAACATCTTCATCGAGATTTAGGAACCGTCTGTAATTTAACCGAGGATAATTCTGTTGAGATTTAAGAACTCGTCCACACTTCGACGGAGGAAAATTGTCGTCATTTAGAACCTTATCTGTAATTCAACCAAGGATAATTCAGTTGAGATATAAGAACCGGTAAACACTTCGACTGAGGGAAACATATTCATTGAGATCTAGGAACTGTCTGTAATTCAACCGAGGATATTTCTGTTGAGATTTAAAAAATCGTCCACACTTCGACGAAGGAAAATTGTCGAGATTTAGAACCTTATCTGTAATTCAACCGAGGATAATTCAGTAGAGATTTAAGAACCGGTCAGTACTTCGACTGTGGGAAACATCTTAATCGAGATCTAGGAACCGTCTGTAATTTAACCGAGGTTAATTCCGTTGAGATTTAAGAACTCGTCCACACTTCGACGGAGGAAAATTGTCGAGATTTAGAACCTTATCTTAATTCAACCGAGGATAATTCTATTGAGATTTAAGAACCGGTTCAGCACTTTAACTGAGGGAAACATCTTCATCGAGATCTAGGAACTATCTGTAATTCAACCGGGGATAATTCTGTTGAGATTTAAAAACTCGTCCACACTTCGACGGTGGAAAATTGTCAAGATTTAGAACCTTATCTGTAATTCTACCGAGGATAATTCAGTTGAGATTTAAGAACCGGTCAATAATTTGACTGAGGGAAACATCTTCATCGAGATTTAGGAACTGTCTGTAAATTAACCGAGGTTAATTCTGTTGAGATTTAAGAACTCGTCCACACTTCGGCGGAGGAAAATTGTCGAGATTTAGAACCTTATCTTAATTCAACCGAGGATAATTCTATTGAGATTTAAGAACCGGTCAGCACTTTGACTGAGGGAAAAATCTTCATCGAGATCTGGGAACTATCTGTAATTCAACCGAGGGTAATTCTGTTGAGATTTAAGAACTCGTCCACACTTCGACCGTGGAAAATTGTCAAGATTTAGAACCTTATCTGTAATTCTACCGAGGATAATTCAGTTGAGATTTAAGAACCGGTCAGTACTTCGACTGAGGGAAACATCTTCATCGAGATTTAGGAACCGTCTGTAATTTAACCGTTGTTAACTCCGTTGAGATTTAAGAACTCGTCCACACTTCAACGGAGGAAAATTGTCGAGATTTAGAACCTTATCTTAATTCAACCGAGGATAATTCTATTGAGATTTAAGAACCGGTCAGCACTTTAACTGAGGGAAACATCTTCATCGAGATCTAGGAACTATCTATAATTCAACCGGGGATAATTCTGTTGATATTTAAAAACTCGTCCACACTTCGACGGTGGAAAATTGTCAAGATTTAGAACCTTATATGTAATTCTACCGAGGATAATTCAGTTGAGATTTAAGAACCGGTCAGTACTTCGACTGAGGGAAACATCTTAATCGAGATTTAGGAACCGTCTGTAATTTAACCGAGGTTAATTCCGTTGAGATTTAAGAACTCGTACACACTTCGACGGAGGAAAATTGTCGAGATTTAGAACCTTATCTTAATATCACCGAGGATAATTCTATGGAGATTTAAGAACCGGTCAGCACTTTGACTGAGGGAAACATCTTCATCGAGATCCAGGAACTATCTGTAATTCAACCGAGGATAATTCTGTTGAGATTTAAAAACTCGTCCACACTTCGACGTTGGAAAATTGTCAAGATTTAGAACCTTATCTGTAATTCTACCGAGGATAATTCAGTTGAGATTTAAGAACCGGTCAGTACTTCGACTGAGGGAAACATCTTCATCTAAATTTAGGAACCGTCTGTAATTTAACCGAGGATAATTCTGTTGAGATTTAAGAACTCGTCCACACTTCGACGGAGGAAAATTGTCGCCATTTAGAACCTTATCTGTAATTCAACCGAGGATAATTCAGTTGAGATATAAGAACCGGTAAACACTTCGACTGAGGGAAACATATTCATCGAGATCTAGGATCTGTCTGTAATTCAACCGAGGATATTTCTGTTGAGATTTAAAAAATCGTCCACACTTCGACGGAGGAAAATTGTCGAGATTTAGAACCTTATCTGTAATTCAACCGAGGATAATTCAGTAGAGATTTAAGAACCGGTCAGTACTTCGACTGTGGGAAACATGTTCATCGAGATCTAGGAACCGTCTGTAATTTAACCGAGGTTAATTCTGTTGAGATTTAAGAACTCGTCCACACTTCAACGGAGGAAAATTGTCGAGATTTAGAACCTTATCTTAATTCAACCGAGGATAATTCTATTGAGATTTTAGAACCGGTTCAGCACTTTAACTGAGGGAAACATCTTCATCGAGATCTAGGAACTATCTGTAATTCAACCGGGGATAATTCTGTTGAGATTTAAAAACTCGTCCACACTTCGACGGTGGAAAATTGTCAAGATTTAGAACCTTATCTGTAATTCTACCGAGGATAATTCAGTTGAGATTTAAGAACCGGTCAATAATTTGACTGAGGGAAACATCTTCATCGAGATTTAGGAACTGTCTGTAAATTAACCGAGGTTAATTCTGTTGAGATTTAAGAACTCGTCCACACTTCGACGGAGGAAAATTGTCGAGATTTAGAACCTTATCTTAATTCAACCGAGGATAATTCTATTGAGATTTAAGAACCGGTCAGCACTTTGACTGAGGGAAAAATCTTCATCGAGATCTGGGAACTATCTGTAATTCAACCGAGGGTAATTCTGTTGAGATTTAAGAACTCGTCCACACTTCGACCGTGGAAAATTGTCAAGATTTAGAACCTTATCTGTAATTCTACCGAGGATAATTCAGTTGAGATTTAAGAACCGGTCAGTACTTCGACTGAGGGAAACATCTTCATCGAGATTTAGGAACCGTCTGTAATTTAACCGTTGTTAACTCCGTTGAGATTTAAGAACTCGTCCACACTTCAACGGAGGAAAATTGTCGAGATTTAGAACCTTATCTTAATTCAACTGAGGATAATTCTATTGAGATTTAAGAACCGGTCAGCACTTTAACTGAGGGAAACATCTTCATCGAGATCTAGGAACTATCTATAATTCAACCGGGGATAATTCTGTTGATATTTAAAAACTCGTCCACACTTCGACGGTGGAAAATTGTCAAGATTTAGAACCTTATATGTAATTCTACCGAGGATAATTCAGTTGAGATTTAAGAACCGGTCAGTACTTCGACTGAGGCAAACATCTTAATCGAGATTTAGGAACCGTCTGTAATTTAACCGAGGTTAATTCCGTTGAGATTTAAGAACTCGTACACACTTCGACGGAGGAAAATTGTCGAGATTTAGAACCTTATCTTAATATCACCGAGGATAATTCTATGGAGATTTAAGAACCGGTCAGCACTTTGACTGAGGGAAACATCTTCATCGAGATCCAGGAACTATCTGTAATTCAACCGAGGATAATTCTGTTGAGATTTAAAAACTCGTCCACACTTCGACGTTGGAAAATTGTCAAGATTTAGAACCTTATCTGTAATTCTACCGAGGATAATTCAGTTGAGATTTAAGAACCGGTCAGTACTTCGACTGAGGGAAACATCTTCATCTAAATTTAGGAACCGTCTGTAATTTAACCGAGGATAATTCTGTTGAGATTTAAAAACTCGTCCACACTTCGACGGAGGAAAATTTTCGACATTTAGAACCTTATCTGTAATTCAACCGAGGATAATTCAGTTGAGATATAAGAACCGGTCAGTACTTCGACTGAGGGAAACATATTCATCGAGATCTAGGAACTGTCTGTAATTCAACCGAGGATAATTCTGTTGAGATTTAAAAACTCGTCCACACTTCGACGGAGGTAAATTGAAGAGATTTAGAACCTTATCTGTAATTCAACCAAGGATAATTAAGTAGAGATTTAAGAACCGGTCAACACTTTGACTGAGGGAAACATCTTCATCGAGATCTAGGAACTGTCTGTAATTCAACTGAGGATAATTCTGTTGAGATTTAAAAACTCGTACACACTTCGACGGAGGAAAATTGTCGAGATTTAAAACCTTATCTGTAATTCAACCGAGGATAATTCATTTGAGATTTAAGAACCGGTCAGTACTTCGACCGAGGGAAACATCATCATCGAGATCTAGGAACCGTCTGTAATTCAACCGAGGTTAATTCTGTTATGATTTAAGAAATCGTCCACACTTCGACGGAGGAAAATTGTCGAGATTTAGAACCTTATCTTAATTCAACCGAGGATAATTCTATTGAGATTTAAGAACCGGTCAGCACTTTAACTGAGGGAAACATATTCATCGAGATCTAGGAACTATCTGTAATTCAACCGGGGATAATTCTGTTGAGATTTAAAAACTCGTCCAAACTTCGACGGTGGAAAATTGTCAAGATTTAGAACCTTATCTGTAATTCTACCGAGGATAATTCAGTTGAGATTTAAGAACCGGTCAGTACTTCGACTGAGGGAAACATCTTAATCGATATTTAGGAATCGTCTGTAATTTAACCGAGGTTAATTCCGTTGAGATTTAAGAACTCGTCCACACTTCGACGGAGGAAAATTGTCGAGATTTAGAACCTTATCTTAATTCAACCGAGGATAATTCTATTGAGATTTAAGAACCGGTCAGCACTTTGACTGAGGGAAACATCTTCATCGAGATCTGGGAACTATCTGTAATTCAACCGAGGATAATTCTGTTGAGATTTAAAAACTCGTCCACACTTCGACGGTTGAAAATTGTCAAGATTTAGAACCTTATCTGTAATTCTACCGAGGATAATTCAGTTGAGATTTAAGAACCAGTCAGTACTTCGACTGAGGGAAACATCTTCATCGAGATTTAGGAACCGTCTGTAATTTAACCGAGGATAATTCTGTTGAGATTTAAGAACTCGTCCACACTTCGACGGAGGAAAATTGTCGTCATTTAGAACCTTATCTGTAATTCAACCGAGGATAATTCAGTTGAGATATAAGAACCGGTAAACACTTCGACTGAGGGAAACATATTCATCGAGATCTAGGAACTGTCTGTAATTCAACCGAGGATAATTCTGTTGAGATTTAAAAAATCGTCCACACTTCGATGGAGGTAAATTGAAGAGATTTAGAACCTTATCTGTAATTCAACCGAGGATAATTAAGTAGAGATTTAAGAACCGGTCAACACTTCGACTGAGGGAAACATCTTCATCGAGATCTAGGAACTGTCTGTAATTCAACTGAGGATAATTCTGTTGAGATTTAAAAACTCGTACACACTTCGACGGAGGAAAATTGTCGAGATTTAAAACCTTATCTGTAATTCAACCGAGGATAATTCAGTTGAGATTTAAGAACCGGTCAGTACTTCGACCGAGGGAAACATCATCATCGAGATCTAGGAACCGTCTGTAATTAAACCGAGGTTAATTCTTTTATGATTTAAGAAATCGTCCACACTTCGACGGAGGAAAATTGTCGAGATTTAGAACCTTATCTTAATTCAACCGAGGATAATTCTATTGAGATTTAAGAACCGGTCAGCACTTTAACTGAGGGAAACATCTTCATCGAGATCTAGGAACCGTCTGTAATTCAACCGGGGATAATTCTGTTGAGATTTAAAAACTCGTCCAAACTTCGACGGTGGAAAATTGTCAAGATTTAGAACCTTATCTGTAATTCTACCGAGGATAATTCAGTTGAGATTTAAGAACCGGTCAGTACTTCGACTGAGGGAAACATCTTAATCGATATTTAGGAATCGTCTGTAATTTAACCGAGGTTAATTTCGTTGAGATTTAAGAACTCGTCCACACTTCGACGGAGGAAAATTGTCGAGATTTAGAACCTTATCTTAATTCAACCGAGGATAATTCTATTGAGATTTAAGAATCGGTCAGCACTTTGACTGAGGGAAACATCTTCATCGAGATCTGGGAACTATCTGTAATTCAACCGAGGATAATTCTGTTGAGATTTAAAAACTCGTCCACACTTCGACGGTGGAAAATTGTCAAGATTTAGAACCTTATCTGTAATTCTACCGAGGATAATTCAGTTGAGATTTAAGAACCGGTCAGTACTTCGACTGAGGGAAACATCTTCATCGAGATTTAGGAACCGTCTGTAATTTAACCGAGGATAATTCTGTTGAGATTTAAGAACTCGTCCACACTTCGACGGAGGAAAATTGTCATCATTTAGAACCTTATCTGTAATTCAACCGAGGATAATTCAGTTGAGATATAAGAACCGGTAAACACTTCGACTGAGGGAAACATATTCATCGAGATCTAGGAACTGTCTGTAATTCAACCGAGGATAATTCTGTTGAGATTTAAAAAATCGTCCACACTTCGATGGAGGAAAATTGTCGAGATTTAGAACCTTATCTGTAATTCAACCGAGGATAATTCAGTAGAGATTTAAGAACCGGTCAGTACTTCGACTGAGGGAATCATCTTTATCGAGATCTAGGAACCGTCTGTAATTTAACCGAGGTTAATTTCGTTGAGATTTAAGAACTCGTCCACACTTCGACGGAGGAAAATTGTCGAGATTTAGAACCTTATCTTAATTCAACCGAGGATAATTCTATTGAGATTTAAGAACCGGTCAGCACTTTAACTGAGGGAAACATCTTCATCGAGATCTAGGAACCGTCTGTAATTCAACCGGGGATAATTCTGTTGAGATTTAAAAACTCGTCCAAACTTCGACGGTGGAAAATTGTCAAGATTTAGAACCTTATCTGTAATTCTACCGAGGATAATTCAGTTGAGATTTAAGAACCGGTCAGTACTTCGACTGAGGGAAACATCTTAATCGATATTTAGGAATCGTCTGTAATTTAACCGAGGTTAATTTCGTTGAGATTTAAGAACTCGTCCACACTTCGACGGAGGAAAATTGTCGAGATTTAGAACCTTATCTTAATTCAACCGAGGATAATTCTATTGAGATTTAAGAATCGGTCAGCACTTTGACTGAGGGAAACATCTTCATCGAGATCTGGGAACTATCTGTAATTCAACCGAGGATAATTCTGTTGAGATTTAAAAACTCGTCCACACTTCGACGGTGGAAAATTGTCAAGATTTAGAACCTTATCTGTAATTCTACCGAGGATAATTCAGTTGAGATTTAAGAACCGGTCAGTACTTCGACTGAGGGAAACATCTTCATCGAGATTTAGGAACCGTCTGTAATTTAACCGAGGATAATTCTGTTGAGATTTAAGAACTCGTCCACACTTCGACGGAGGAAAATTGTCATCATTTAGAACCTTATCTGTAATTCAACCGAGGATAATTCAGTTGAGATATAAGAACCGGTAAACACTTCGACTGAGGGAAACATATTCATCGAGATCTAGGAACTGTCTGTAATTCAACCGAGGATAATTCTGTTGAGATTTAAAAAATCGTCCACACTTCGATGGAGGAAAATTGTCGAGATTTAGAACCTTATCTGTAATTCAACCGAGGATAATTCAGTAGAGATTTAAGAACCGGTCAGTACTTCGACTGAGGGAATCATCTTTATCGAGATCTAGGAACCGTCTGTAATTTAACCGAGGTTAATTTCGTTGAGATTTAAGAACTCGTCCACACTTCGACGGAGGAAAATTGTCGAGATTTAGAACCTTATCTTAATTCAACCGAGGATAATTCTATTGAGATTTAAGAACCGGTCAGCACTTTAACTGAGGGAAACATCTTCATCGAGATCTAGGAACTATCTATAATTCAACCGGGGATAATTCTGTTGAGATTTAAAAACTCGTCCACACTTCGACGGTGGAAAATTGTCAAGATTTAGAACCTTATATGTAATTCTACCGAGGATAATTCAGTTGAGATTTAAGAACCGGTCAGTACTTCGACTGAGGGAAACATCTTAATCGATATTTAGGAACCGTCTGTAATTTAACCGAGGTTAATTCCGTTGAGATTTAAGAACTCGTCCACACTTCGAAGGAGGAAAATTGTCGAGATTTAGAACCTTATTTTAATATCACCGAGGATAATTCTATTGAGATTTAAGAACCGGTCAGCACTTTGACTGAGGGAAACATCTTCATCGAGATCTGGGAACTATCTGTAATTCAACCGAGGATAATTCTGTTGAGATTTAAAAACTCGTCCACACTTCGACGTTGGAAAATTGTCAAGATTTAGAACCTTATCTGTAATTCTACCGAGGATAATTCAGTTGAGATTTAAGAATCGGTCAGTACTTCGACTGAGGGAAACATCTTCATCGAAATTTAGGAACCGTCTGTAATTTAACCGAGGATAATTCTGTTGAGATTTAAGAACTCGTCCACACTTCGATGGAGGAAAATTGTCGTCATTTAGAACCTTATCTGTAATTCAACCGAGGATAATTCAGTTGAGATATAAGAACCGGTAAACACTTCGACTGAGGGAAACATATTCATCGAGATCTAGGAACTGTCGGTAATTCAACCGAGGATAATTTTGTTGAGATTTCAAAAATCGTCCACACTTCGACGGAGGAAAATTGTTGAGATTTAGAACCTTATCTGTAATTCAACCGAGGATAATTCGGTAGAGATTTAAGAACCGGTCAGTACTTCGACTGTGGGAAACATCTTCATCGGGATCTAGGAACCGTCTGTAATTTAACCGAGGTTAATTCCGTTGAGATTTAAGAACTCGTCCACACTTTGATGGAGGAAAATTGTCGAGATTTAAAACCTTATCTTAATTCAACCGAGGATAATTCTATTGAGATTTAAGAACCGGTCAGCACTTTAACTGAGGGAAACATCTTCATCGAGATCTAGGAACTATCTGTAATTCAACCGGGGATAATTCTGTTGAGATTTAAAAACTCGTCCACACTTAGACGGTGGAAAATTGTCAAGATTTAGAACCTTATCTGTAATTCTACCGAGGATAATTCAGTTGATATTTAAGAACCGGTCAGTTCTTCGACTGAGTTAAACATCTTAATCGAGATTTAGGAACCCTCTGTAATTTAACCGAGGTTAATTCCGTTGAGATTTAGGAACTCGTCCACAATTCGACGGAGGAAAATTGTCGAGATTTAGAACCTTATCTTAATTCAACCGAGGATAATTCTATTGAGATTTAAGAACCGGTAAAGACTTCGACTGAGGGAAACATATTCATCGAGATCTAGGAACTGTCTGTAATTCAACCGAGGATAATTCTGTTGAGATTTAAAAACTCGTACACACTTCGACGGAGGTAAATTGAAGAGATTTAGAACCTTATATGTAATTCAACCGAGGATAATTAAGTAGAGATTTAAGAACCGGTCAACACTTCGACTGAGGGAAACATCTTCATCGAGATCTAAGAACTGTCTGTAATTCAACTGAGGATAATTCTGTTGAGATTTAAAAACTCGTACACACTTCGACGGAGGAAAATTGTCGAGATTTAAAACCTTATCTGTAATTTAACCGAGGAAAATTCAGTTGAGATTTAAGAACCGGTCAGTACTTCGACCGAGGGAAACATCTTCATCGAGATCTAGGAACCGTCTGAAATTCAACCGAGGTTAATTCTGTTATGATTTAAGAAATCGTCCACACTTCGACGGAGGAAAATTGTCGAGATTTAGAACCTTATCTATAATTCAACCGAGGATAATTCTGTTGAGATTTAAGATCTGGTCAGCACATCGACTGAGGGTCACATCTTCATCAAGATCTAGGAATTGTCTGTAATTCAACAGAGGATAATTCTGTTGAGATTTAAAAACTTGTCCACACTTCGACGGAGGAAAATTGTCGAGATTTAGAACCTTATTTGTAATTCAACCAAGGATAATTCAGTTGAGATTTAAGAACCGGTCAGTACTTCGACTGAGGGAAACATCTTCATCGAGATCTATGAACCGTCTGTAATTCAACCGAGGATAATTCTGTTGAGATTTAAGAACTCGTCCACACTTCGATGGAGGAAAATTCTTGACATTTAGAACCTTATCAGTAATTCAACCGAGGATAATTCAGTTGAGATTTAAGAACCGGTCAACACTTCGACTGAGGGAAACATCTTCATTGAGATCTAGGAAATGTCTGTAATTCAAGCGAGGATAACTCTGTTGAGATTTAAGAACTCGTCCACACTTCGACGGAGGAAAATTGTCGAGATTTAGAACCTTATCTGTAATTCAACCGAGGATAATTCAGTTGAGATTTAAGAACCGGTCAGTACTTCGACTGAGGGAAATATCTTCATCGAGATCTAGGAACCGTCTGTAATTCAACCGAGGATAATTCTGTTGAGATTTAAGAACTCGTCCACACTTCGGAGGAGGAAAATTGTCGAGATTTAGAACCTTATCTATAATTCAACCGAGGATAATTCTGTTGAGATTTAAGAACTGGTCAGCACTTCGACTGAGGGAAACATCTTCATCGAGATCTAGGAACTGTCTGTAATTCAACCGAGGATAATTTTGTTGAGATTTAAAAACTCGTCCACACTTCGATGGAGGAACATTGTCGAGATTTAGAACCTTATCTGTAATTCAACCGAGGATAATTTTGTTGAGATTTAAGAACCGGTCAGAACTTCGACTGAGGGAAACATCTTCATCGAGATCTAGAAACCGTCTATAATTCAACCGAGGATGATTCTGTTGAGATTTAAAAACTCGTCCACACTTCGATGGAGGAAAATTGTCGAGATTTAGAACCTTATCTGTAATTCAACCGAGGATAATTCAATTGAGATTTAAGAATCGGTCAGTACTTCGACTGAGGGTCACATCTTCATCGAGATCTAGGAATTGTCTGTAATTCAACAGAGGATAATTCTGTTGAGATTTAAAAACTTGTCCACACTTCGACGGAGGAAAATTGTCGAGATTTAGAACCTTATCTATAATTCAACCGAGGATAATTCAGTTGAGATTTAAGAACCGGTCAGTACTTCGACTGAGGGAAACATCTTCATCGAGATCTATGAACCGTCTGTAATTCAACCGAGGATAATTCTGTTGAGATTTAAGAACTCGTCCACACTTCGATGGAGGAAAATTCTTGACATTTAGAACCTTATCAGTAATTCAACCGAGGATAATTCAGTTGAGATTTAAGAACCGGTCAACACTTCGACTGAGGGAAACATCTTCATCGAGATCTAGGAAATGTCTGTAATTCAAGCGAGGATAACTCTGTTGAGATTTAAGAACTCGTCCACACTTCGACGGAGGAAAATTGTCGAGATTTAGAACCTTATCTGTAATTCAACCGAGGACAATTCAGTTGAGATTTAAGAACCGGTCAATACTTCGACTGAGGGAAATATCTTCATCGAGATCTAGGAACCGTCTGTAATTCAACCGAGGATAATTCTGTTGAGATTTAAGAACTCGTCCACACTTCGGAGGAGGAAAATTGTCGAGATTTAGAACCTTATCTATAATTCAACCGAGGATAATTCTGTTGAGATTTAAGAACTGGTCAGCACTTCGACTGAGGGAAACATCTTCATCGAGATCTATGAACTGTCTGTAATTCAACCGAGGATAATTTTGTTGAGATTTAAAAACTCGTCCACACTTCGATGGAGGAACATTGTCGAGATTTAGAACCTTATCTGTAATTCAACCGAGGATAATTTTGTTGAGATTTAAGAACCGGTCAGAACTTCGACTGAGGGAAACATCTTCATCGAGATCTAGAAACCGTCTGTAATTCAACCGAGGATGATTCTGTTGAGATTTAAAAACTCGTCCACACTTCGATGGAGGAAAATTGTCGAGATTTAGAACCTTATCTGTAATTCAACCGAGGATAATTCAATTGAGATTTAAGAATCGGTCAGTACTTCGACTGAGGGAAACATCTTCATCGAGATCTAGGAACCGTCTGTAATTTAACCGAGGATAATTTTGTTCAGATTTAAGAACTTATCCACACTTCGACGGAGGAAAATTGTCGAGATTTAGAACCTTATCTATAATTCAACAGAGGATAATTCTGTTAAGATTTAAGAACCGGTCAGCACTTCGACTAAGGGAAACATCTTCATCGAGATCTAGGAACTGTCTGTAATTCAACCAAGGATAATTCTGTTGAGATTTATGAACTCAACAACACTTCGATGGAGGAAAATTGTCGACATTTAGAACCTTATATGTAATTCATCCAAGGATAAATCTGTTGAGATTTAAGAACCGGTCAGCACTTCGACTGAGGGAAACATCTTCATCGAGATCTAGGAACTATCTGTAATTCAACCGAGGATAATTATGTTGATATTTAAGAACTTGTCCACACTTCGACGGAGGAAAATTGTCGAGATTTAGAACCATATCTGTAATTAAACCAAGGATAATTTTGTTGAGATTTAAAAACCGGTCAGAACTTCGACTGAGGGAAACATCTTCATCGAGATCTAGAAACCGTCTGTAATTCAACCGAGGATGATTCTGTTTAGATTTATGACCTCGTCCACACATCGACGGAGGAAAATTGTCGACATTTAGAACCTTATCTGTAATTCAACCGAGGATAATTCAGTTGAAATTTAAGAACTGGTCAACACTTCGACTGAGGGAAACATCTTCATCGAGATCTAGGAACTGTCTGTAATTCAACCGAGGATAATTCTGTTGAGATTTAAGAACTCGTCCACACTTCGATGGAGGAAAATTGTCGAGATTTAGAACCTTATCTGTAATTCAACCGAGGATAATTCAGTTGAGATTTAAGAACCAGTCAGTACTTCGACTGAGGGAAATATCTTCATCAAGATCTAGGAACCGTCTGTATTTCAACCGAGGATAATTCTGTTAAGATTTAAGAACTCGTCCACACTTCGACGGAGGAAAATTGTCGACATTTAGAACCTTATCTGTAATTCAATCGAGGATAATTCAGTGGAGATTTAAGAACCGGTCAACACTTCAACTGAGGGAAACATATTCATCGAGATCTAGGAACTGTCTGTAATTCAACCGAGGATAATTCTGTTGAGATTTATAAACTCGTCCACACTTCGACGGAGGAAAATTATCGAGATTTAGAACCTTATCTGTAATTTAACTGAGGATAATTCAGTTGAGATTTAAGAACCAGTCAGTACTTCGACTGAGGGAAACATCTTCATCGAGATCTAAGAACTGTCTGTAATTCAACTGAGGATAATTCTGTTGAGATTTAAAAACTCGTACACACTTCGACGGAGGAAAATTGTCGAGATTTAAAACCTTATCTGTAATTCAACCGAGGATAATTCAGTTGAGATTTAAGAACCGGTCAGTACTTCGACCGAGGGAAACATCTTCATCGAGATCTAGGAACTGTCTGTAATTCAACCGAGGATAATTTTGTTGAGATTTAAAAACTCGTCCACACTTCGATGGAGGAACATTGTCGAGATTTGGAACCTTATCTGTAATTCAACCGAGGATAATTTTGTTGAGATTTAAGAACCGGTCAGAACTTCGACTGAGGGAAACATCTTCATCGAGATCTAGAAACCGTCTGTAATTCAACCGAGGATGATTCTGTTGAGATTTAAAAACTCGTCCACACTTCGATGGAGGAAAATTGTCGAGATTTAGAACCTTATCTGTAATTCAACCGAGGATAATTCAATTGAGATTTAAGAATCGGTCAGTACTTCGACTGAGGGAAACATCTTCATCGAGATCTAGGAACCGTCTGTAATTTAACCGAGGATAATTTTGTTCAGATTTAAGAACTTATCCACACTTCGACAGAGGAAAATTGTCGAGATTTAGAACCTTATCTATAATTCAACAGAGGATAATTCTGTTAAGATTTAAGAACCGGTCAGCACTTCGACTAAGGGAAACATCTTCATCGAGATCTAGGAACTGTCTGTAATTCAACCAAGGATAATTCTGTTGAGATTTATGAACTCAACAACACTTCGATGGAGAAAAATTGTCGACATTTAGAACCTTATATGTAATTCATCCAAGGATAAATCTGTTGAGATTTAAGAACCGGTCAGCACTTCGACTGAGGGAAACATCTTCATCGAGATCTAGGAACTATCTGTAATTCAACCGAGGATAATTATGTTGATATTTAAGAACCTCTCACACTTCGACGGAGGAAAATTGTCGAGATTTAGAACCATATCTGTAATTCAACCGAGGATAATTTTGTTGAGATTTAAAAACCGGTCAGAACTTCGACTGAGGGAAACATCTTCATCGAGATCTAGAAACCGTCTGTAATTCAACCGAGGATGATTCTGTTTAGATTTATGACCTCGTCCACACATCGACGGAGGAAAATTGTCGACATTTAGAACCTTATCTGTAATTCAACCGAGGATAATTCAGTTGAAATTTAAGACTTGGTCAACACTTCGACTGAGGGAAACATCTTCATCGAGATCTAGGAACTGTCTGTAATTCAACTGAGGATAATTCTGTTGATATTTAAAAACTCGTCCACACTTCGACGGAGGAAAATTATCGAGATTTAGAACCTTATCTGTAATTTAACCGAGGATAATTCAGTTGAGATTTAAGAACCAGTCAGTACTTCGACTGAGGGAAACATCTTCATCGAGATCTAAGAATTGTCTGTAATTCAACTGAGGATAATTCTGTTGAGATTTAAAAACTCGTACACACTTCGACGGAGGAAAATTGTCGAGATTTAAAACCTTATCTGTAATTCAACCGAGGATAATTCAGTTGAGATTTAAGAACTGGTCAGTACTTCGACCGAGGGAAACATCTTCATCGAGATCTAGGAACCGTCTGTAATTCAACCGAGGTTAATTCTGTTATGATTTAAGAAATCGTCCACACTTCGACGGAGGAAAATTGTCGAGATTTAGAACCTTATCTATAATTCAACCGAGGATAATTCTGTTGAGATTTAAGATCTGGTCAGCACATCGACTGAGGGTCACATCTTCATCAAGATCTAGGAACTGTCTGTAATTCAACAGAGGATAATTCTGTTGAGATTTAAAAACTTGTCCACACTTCGACGGAGGAAAATTGTCGAGATTTAGAACCTTATCTGTAATTCAACCGAGGATAATTCAGTTGAGATTTAAGAACCGGTCAGTACTTCGACTGAGGGAAACATCTTCATCGAGATCTATGAACCGTCTGTAATTCAACCGAGGATAATTCTGTTGAGATTTAAGAACTCGTCCACACTTCGACGGAGGAAAATTCTTGACATTTAGAACCTTATCAGTAACTCAACCGAGGATAATTCAGTTGAGATTTAAGAACCGGTCAACACTTCGACTGAGGGAAACATCTTCATCGAGATCTAGGAAATGTCTGTAATTCAAGCGAGGATAACTCTGTTGAGATTTAAGAACTCGTCCACACTTCGACGGAGGAAAATTGTCGAGATTTAGAACCTTATCTGTAATTCAACCGAGGATTATTCAGTTGAGATTTAAGAACCGGTCAGTACTTCGACTGAGGGAAATATCTTCATCGAGATCTAGGAACCGTCTGTAATTCAACCGAGGATAATTCTGTTGAGATTTAAGAACTCATCCACACTTCGGAGGAGGAAAATTGTCGAGATTTAGAACCTTATCTATAATTCAACCGAGGATAATTCTGTTGAGATTTAAGAACTGGTCAGCACTTCGACTGAGGGAAACATCTTCATCGAGATCTAGGAACTGTCTGTAATTCAAACGAGGATAATTTTGTTGAGATTTAAAAACTCGTCCACACTTCGATGGAGGAACATTGTCGAGATTTAGAACCTTATCTGTAATTCAACCGAGGATAATTTTGTTGAGATTTAAGAACCGGTCAGAACTTCGACTGAGGGAAACATCTTCATCGAGATCTAGAAACCGTCTGTAATTCAACCGAGGATGATTCTGTTGAGATTTAAAAACTCATCCACACTTCGATGGAGGAAAATTGTCGAGATTTAGAACCTTATCTGTAATTCAACCGAGGATAATTCAATTGAGATTTAAGAATCGGTCAGTACTTCGACTGAGGGAAACATCTTCATCGAGATCTAGGAACCGTCTGTAATTTAACCGAGGATAATTTTGTTCAGATTTAAGAACTTATCCACACTTCGACGGAGGAAAATTGTCGAGATTTAGAACCTTATCTATAATTCAACAGAGGATAATTCTGTTAAGATTTAGGAATCGGTCAGCACTTCGACTAAGGGAAACATCTTCATCGAGATCTAGGAACTGTCTGTAATTCAACCAAGGATAATTCTGTTGAGATTTATGAACTCAACAACACTTCGATGGAGGAAAATTGTCGACATTTAGAACCTTATATGTAATTCATCCAAGGATAAATCTGTTGAGTTTTAAGAACCGGTCAGCACTTCGACTGAGGGAAACATCTTCATCGAGATCTAGGAACTATCTGTAATTCAACCGAGGATAATTATGTTGATATTTAAGAACTTGTCCACACTTCGTTGGAGGAAAATTATCGAGATTTAGAACCATATCTGTAATTCAACCGAGGATAATTTTGTTGAGATTTAAAAACCGGTCAGAACTTCGACTGAGGGAAACATCTTCATCGAGATCTAGAAACCTTCTGTAATTCAACCGAGGATGATTCTGTTTAGATTTATGACCTCGTCCACACATCGACGGAGGAAAATTGTCGACATTTAGAACCTTATCTGTAATTCAACCGAGGATAATTCAGTTGAAATTTAAGAACTGGTCAACACTTCGACTGAGGGAAACATCTTCATCGAGATCTAGGAACTGTCTGTAATTCAACCGAGGATAATTCTGTTGAGATTTAAGAACTCGTCCACACTTCGATGGAGGAAAATTGTCGAGATTTAGCACCTTATCTGTAATTCAACCGAGGATAATTCAGTTGAGATTTAAGAACCAGTCAGTACTTCGACTGAGGGAAATATCTTCATCAAGATCTAGGAACCGTCTGTATTTCAACCGAGGATAATTCTGTTGAGATTTAAGAACTCGTCCACACTTTGACGGAGGAAAATTGTCGACATTTAGAACCTTATCTGTAATTCAATCGAGGATAATTCAGTTGAGATTTAAGAACCGGTCAACACTTCAACTGAGGGAAACATATTCATCGAGATCTAGGAACTGTCTGTAATTCAACCGAGGATAATTCCTTTGAGATTTAAAAACTAGTCCACACTTCGACGGAGGAAAATTATCGAGATTTAGAACCTTATCTGTAATTTAACCGAGGATAATTCAGTTGAGATTTAAGAACCAGTCAGTACTTTGACTGAGGGAAATATCTTCATCAAGATCTAGGAACCGTCTGTATTTCAACCGAGGATAATTCTGTTGAGATTTAAGAACTCGTCCACACTTCGACAGAGGAAAATTGTCGACATTTAGAACCTTATCTGTAATTCAATCGAGGATAATTCAGTTGAGATTTAAGAACCGGTCAACACTTCAACTGAGGGAAACATATTCATCGAGATCTAGGAACTGTCTGTAATTCAACCGAGGATAATTCTGTTGAGATTTAAAAACTCGTCCACACTACGACGGAGGAAAATTATCGAGATTTAGAACCTTATCTGTAAGTCAACCGAGGATAATTCAGTAGAGATTTAAGAACCGGTAAGTACTTCGACTGAGGGAAACATCTTCATCGAGATCTAGGAATCATCTGTAATTCAACCGAGGTTAATTCTATTATGATTTAAGAAATCGTCCACACTTTGACGGAGGAAAATTGTCGAGATTTAGAACCTTATCTATAATTCAACCGAGGATAATTCTGTTGAGATTTAAGATCTGGTCAGCACTTCGACTGAGGGAAACATCTTCATCGAGATCTAGGAATTGTCTGTAATTCAACTGAGGATAATTCTGTTGAGATTTAAAAACTCGTCCACACTTCGACGGAGGAAAATTGTCGAGATTTAGAACCTTATCTGTAATTCAACCGAGGATAATTCAGTTGAGATTTAAGAACCGGTCAGTACTTCGACTGAGGGAAATATCTTCATCGAGATCTAGGAACCGTCTGTAATTCAACCGAGGATAATTCTGTTGAGATTTAAGAACTCGTCCACACTTCGGAGGAGGAAAATTTTCGAGATTTAGAACCTTATCTGTAATTCAACCGAGGATAATTCAGTTGAGATTTAAGAACCGGTCAGTACTTCGACTGAGGGAAACATCTTCATCGAGATCTAGGAACTGTCTGTAATTCAACCGAGGATAATTTTGTTGAGATTTAAAAACTCGTCCACACTTCGAATGAAGAAAATTGTCGAGATTTAGAACCTTATCTATAATTCAACCGAGGATAAATTTGTTGAGATTTAAGAACCGGTCAGAACTTCGACTGAGGGAAACATCTTCATCGAGATCTAGAGACCGTCTGTAATTCAACCGAGGATGATTCTGTTGAGATTTAAAAACTCGTCCACACTTCGATGGAGGAAAATTGTCGAGATTTAGAACCTTATCTGTAATTCAACCGAGGATAATTCAATTGAGATTTAAGAATCGGTCAGTACTTCGACTGAGGGAAACATCTTCATCGAGATCTAGGAACCGTCTGTAATTTAACCGAGGATAATTTTGTTCAGATTTAAGAACTTATCCACACTTCGACGAAGGAAAATTGTCGATATTTAGAACCTTATCTATAATTCAACCGATGATAATTCTGTTAAGATTTAAGAACCGGTCAGCACTTCGACTAAGGGAAACATCTTCATCGAGATCTAGGAACTATCTGTAATTCAACCAAGGATAATTCTGTTGAGATTTATGAACTCAACAACACTTCGATGGAGGAAAATTATCGACATTTAGAACCTTATATGTAATTCATCCCAGGATAAATCTATTGAGATTTAAGAACCGGTCAGCACTTCGACTGAGGGAAACATCTTCATCGAGATCTAGGAACTATCTGTAATTCAACCGAGGATAATTATGTTGATATTTAAGAACTTGTCCACACTTCGACGGAGGAAAATTGTCGAGATTTAGAACCATATCTGTAATTCAACCGAGGATAATTTTGTTGAGATTTAAAAACCGGTCAGAACTTCGACTGAGGGAAACATCTTCATCGAGATCTAGAAACCGTCTGTAATTCAACCGAGGATGATTCTGTTTAGATTTATGAACTCGTCCACACATCGACGGAGGAAAATTGTCGACATTTAGAACCTTATCTGTAATTCAACCGAGGATAATTCAGTTGAAATTTAAGAACTGGTCAACACTTCGACTGAGGGAAACATCTTCATCGAGATCTAGGAACTGTCTGTAATTCAACCGAGGATAATTCTGTTGAGATTTAAGAACTCGTCCACACTTCGATGGAGGAAAATTGTCGAGATTTAGAACCTTATCTGTAATTCAACCGAGGATATTTCAGTTGAGATTTAAGAACCAGTCAGTACTTCGACTGAGGGAAATATCTTCATCAAGATCTAGGAACCGTCTTTATTTCAACCGAGGATAATTCTGTTGAGATTTAAGAACTCGTCCACACTTCGACAGAGGAAAATTGTCGACATTTAGAACCTTATCTGTAATTCAATCGAGGATAATTCAGTTGAGATTTAAGAACCGGTCAACACTTCGACTGAGGGAAACATATTCATCGAGATCTAGGAACTGTCTGTAATTCAACCGAGGATAATTCTGTTGAGATTTAAAAACTCGTCCACACTTCGACGGAGGAAAATTATCGAGATTTAGAACCTTATCTGTAATTCAACCGAGGATAATTCAGTAGATATTTAAGAACCGGTAAGTACTTCGACTGAGGGAAACATCTTCATCGAGATCTAGGAATCGTCTGTAATTCAACCGAGGTTAATTCTATTATGATTTAACATATCGTCCACACTTTGACGGAGGAAAATTGTCGAGATTTAGAACCTTATCTATAATTCAACCGAGGATAATTCTGTTGAGATTTAAGATCTGGTCAGCACTTCGACTGAGGGAAACATCTTCATCGAGATATAGGAACTGTCTGTAATTCAACCGAGGATAATTCTGTTGAGATTTAAAAACTCGTCCACACTTCGACGGAGGAAAATTGTCGAGATTTAGAACCTTATCTGTAATTCAACCGAGGATAATTCAGTTGAGATTTAAGAACCGGTCAGTACTTCGACTGAGGGAAACATCTTCATCGAGATCTATGAACCGTCTGTAATTTAACCGAGGATAATTCTGTTGACATTTAAGAACTCGTCCACATTCCGACGGAGGAAAATTGTCGAGATTTAGAACCTTATCTGTAATTCAACCGAGGATAATTCAGTTGAGATTTAAGAACCGGTCAGTACTTCGACTGAGGGAAATATCTTCATCGAGATCTAGGAACCGTCTGTAATTCAACCGAGGATAATTTGGTTGAGATTTAAGAACTCGTCCACACTTCGGAGGAGGAAAATTTTCGAGATTTAGAACCTTATCTGTAATTCAACCGAGGATAATTCAGTTGAGATTTAAGAACCGGTCAGTACTTCGACTGAGGGAAACATCTTCATCGAGATCTAGGAGCTGTCTGTAATTCAACCGAGGATAATTTGGTTGAGATTTAAAAACTCGTCCACACTTCGAATGAGGAAAATTGTCGAGATTTAGAACCTTATCTATAATTCAACCGAGGATAATTCTGTTGAGATTTAAGATCTGGTCAGCACTTCGACTGAGGGAAACATCTTCATCGAGATCTAGGAACTGTCTGTAATTCAACCGAGGATAATTCTGTTGAGATTTAAAAACTCGTCCACACTTCGATGGAGGAAAATTGTCGAGATTTAGAACCTTATCTGTAATTCAACCGAGGATAATTTTGTTGAGATTTAAGAACCGGTCAGAACTTCGACTGAGGGAAACATCTTCATCGAGATCTAGAAACCGTCTGTAATTTAACCGAGGATGATTCTGTTGAGATTTAAAAACTCGTCCACACTTCGATGGAGGAAAATTGTCGAGATTTAGAACCTTATCTGTAATTCAACCGAGGATAATTCAGTTGAGATTTAAGAACCGGTCAGTACTTCGACTGAGGGAAACATCTTCATCGAGATCTATGAACCGTCTGTAATTCAACCGAGGATAATTCTGTTGAGATTTAAGAACTCGTCCACTTTCCGACGGAGGAAAATTGTCGAGATTTAGAACCTTATGTGTAATTCAACCGAGGATAATTCAGTTGAGATTTAAGAACCGGTCAGTACTTCGACTGAGGGAAATATCTTCATCGAGATCTAGGAACTATCTGTAATTCAACCAAGGATAATTATGTTGAGATTTATGAACTCAACAACACTTCGATGGAGGAAAATTGTCGACATTTAGAACCTTATATGTAATTCATCCAAGGATAAATCTATTGAGATTTAAGAACCGGTCAGCACTTCGACTGAGGGAAACATCTTCATCGAGATCTAGGAACTATCTGTAATTCAACCGAGGATAATTATGTTGATATTTAAGAACTTGTCCACACTTCGACGGAGGAAAATTGTCGAGATTTAGAACCATATCTGTAATTCAACCGAGGATAATTTTGTTGAGATTTAAAAACCGGTCAGAACTTCGACTGAGGGAAACATCTTCATCGAGATCTAGAAACCGTCTGTAATTCAACCGAGGATGATTCTGTTTAGATTTATGAACTCGTCCACACATCGACGGAGTAAAATTGTCGACATTTAGAACCTTATCTGTAATTCAACCGAGGATAATTCAGTTGAAATTTAAGAACTGGTCAACACTTCGACTGAGGGAAACATCTTCATTGAGATCTAGGAACTGTCTGTAATTCAACCGAGGATAATTCTGTTGAGATTTAAGAACTCGTCCACACTTCGACGGAGGAAAATTGTCGACATTTAAAACCTTATCTGTAATTTAATCGAGGATAATTCAGTTGAGATTTAAGAACCGGTCAACACTTCGACTGAGGGAAACATATTCATCGAGATCTAGGAACTGTCTGTAATTCAACCGAGGATAATTCTGTTGAGATTTAAAAACTCTTCCACACTTCGACGGAGGAAAATTATCGAGATTTAGAACCTTGTCTGTAATTCAACCGAGGATAATTCTGTTGAGATTTAAAAACTCGTCCACACTTCGACGGAGGAAAATTGTCGAGATTTAGAACCTTATCTATAATTCAACAGAGGATAATTCTGTTGAGATTTAAGATCTGGTCAGCACTTCGACTGAGGGAAACATCTTTATCGAGATCTAGGAACTGTCTGTAATTCAACCGAGGATAATTCTGTTGAGATTTAAAAACTCGTCCACACTTCGACGGAGGTAAATTGTCGAGATTTAGAACCTTATCTGTAATTCAACCGAGGATAATTCAGTTGAGATTTAAGAACCGGTCAGTACTTCGACTGAGGGAAACATCTTCATCGAGATCTATGAACCGTCTGTAATTCAACCGAGGATAATTCTGTTGAGATTTAAGAACTCGTCCACATTCTGACGGAGGAAAATTGTCGAGATTTAGAACCTTATCTGTAATTCAACCGAGGATAATTCAGTTGAGATTTAAGAACCGGTCAGTACTTCGACTGAGGGAAATATCTTCATCGAGATCTAGGAACCGTCTGTAATTCAACCGAGGATAATTCTGTTTAGATTTAAGAACTCGTCCACACTTCGGAGGAGGAAAATTGTCGAGATTTATAACCTTATCTATAATTCAAGCGAGGATAATTCTGTTGAGATTTAAGAACTGGTCAGCACTTCGACTGAGGGAAACATCTTCATCGAGATCTAGGAACTGTCTGTAATTCAACCGAGGATAATTTTGTTGAGATTTAAAAACTCGTCCACACTTCGAAGGAGGAAAATTGTCGAGATTTAGAACCTTATCTATAATTCAACCGAGGATAATTCTGTTGAGATTTAAGATCTGTTCAGCACTTCGACTGAGGGAAACAACTTCATCGAGATCTAGGAACTGTCTGTAATTCAACTGAGGATAATTCTGTTGAGATTTATGAACTCGTCCACACTTCGACGGAGGAAAATTGTCGAGATTTAGAACCTTATCTGTAATTCAACCGAGGATAATTCAGTTGAGATTTAAGAACCGGTCAGTACTTCGACTGAGGGAAACATCTTCATCGAGATCTAGAAACCGTCTGTAATTCAACCGAGGATGATTCTGTTGAGATTTAAAAACTCGTCCACACTTCGATGGAGGAAAATTGTCGAGATTTAGAACCTTATCTGTAATTCAACCGAGGATAATTCAATTGAGATTTAAGAATCGGTCAGTACTTCGACTGAGGGAAACATCTTCATCGAGATCTAGGAACCGTCTATAATTTTATCGAGGATAATTTTGTTCAGATTTAAGAACTTATCCACACTTCGACGGAGGAAAATTGTCGAGATTTAGAACCTTATCTATAATTCAACCGAGGATAATTCTGTTAAGATTTAAGAACCGGTCAGCACTTCGACTAAGGGAAACATCTTCATCGAGATCTAGGAACTGTCTGTAATTCAACCAAGGATAATTCTATTGAGATTTATGAACTCAACAACACATCGATGGAGGAAAATTGTCGACATTTAGAACCTTATATGTAATTAATCCAAGGAAAAATCTGTTGAGATTTAAGAACCGGTCAGCACTTCGACTGAGGGAAACATCTTCATCGAGATCTAGGAACTATCTGTAATTCAACCGAGGATAATTATGTTGATATTTAAGAACTTGTCCATACTTCGACGGAGGAAAATTGTCGAGATTTAGAACCATATCTGTAATTCAACCGAGGATAATTTTGTTGAGATTTAAAAACCGGTCAGAACTTCGACTGAGGGAAATATCTTCATCGAGATCTAGAAACCGTCTGTAATTCAACCGAGGATGATTCTGTTTAGATTTATGAACTCGTCCACACATCGACGGAGGAAAATTGTCGAGATTTAGAACCTTATGTGTAATTCAACCGAGGATAATTCAGTTGAGATTTAAGAACCGGTCAGTACTTCGACTGAGGGAAATATCTTCATCGAGATCTAGGAACTATCTGTAATTCAACCAAGGATAATTATGTTGAGATTTATGAACTCAACAACACTTCGATGGAGGAAAATTGTCGACATTTAGAACCTTATATGTAATTCATCCAAGGATAAATCTATTGAGATTTAAGAACCGGTCAGCACTTCGACTGAGGGAAACATCTTCATCGAGATCTAGGAACTATCTGTAATTCAACCGAGGATAATTATGTTGATATTTAAGAACTTGTCCACACTTCGACGGAGGAAAATTGTCGAGATTTAGAACCATATCTGTAATTCAACCGAGGATAATTTTGTTGAGATTTAAAAACCGGTCAGAACTTCGACTGAGGGAAACATCTTCATCGAGATCTAGAAACCGTCTGTAATTCAACCGAGGATGATTCTGTTTAGATTTATGAACTCGTCCACACATCGACGGAGTAAAATTGTCGACATTTAGAACCTTATCTGTAATTCAACCGAGGATAATTCAGTTGAAATTTAAGAACTGGTCAACACTTCGACTGAGGGAAACATCTTCATTGAGATCTAGGAACTGTCTGTAATTCAACCGAGGATAATTCTGTTGAGATTTAAGAACTCGTCCACACTTCGACGGAGGAAAATTGTCGACATTTAAAACCTTATCTGTAATTTAATCGAGGATAATTCAGTTGAGATTTAAGAACCGGTCAACACTTCGACTGAGGGAAACATATTCATCGAGATCTAGGAACTGTCTGTAATTCAACCGAGGATAATTCTGTTGAGATTTAAAAACTCTTCCACACTTCGACGGAGGAAAATTATCGAGATTTAGAACCTTGTCTGTAATTCAACCGAGGATAATTCTGTTGAGATTTAAAAACTCGTCCACACTTCGACGGAGGAAAATTGTCGAGATTTAGAACCTTATCTATAATTCAACAGAGGATAATTCTGTTGAGATTTAAGATCTGGTCAGAACTTCGACTGAGGGAAACATCTTTATCGAGATCTAGGAACTGTCTGTAATTCAACCGAGGATAATTCTGTTGAGATTTAAAAACTCGTCCACACTTCGACGGAGGAAAATTGTCGAGATTTAGAACCTTATCTGTAATTCAACCGAGGATAATTCAGTTGAGATTTAAGAACCGGTCAGTACTTCGACTGAGGGAAACATCTTCATCGAGATCTATGAACCGTCTGTAATTCAACCGAGGATAATTCTGTTGAGATTTAAGAACTCGTCCACATTCTGACGGAGGAAAATTGTCGAGATTTAGAACCTTATCTGTAATTCAACCGAGGATAATTCAGTTGAGATTTAAGAACCGGTCAGTACTTCGACTGAGGGAAATATCTTCATCGAGATCTAGGAACCGTCTGTAATTCAACCGGGGATAATTCTGTTTAGATTTAAGAACTCGTCCACACTTCGGAGGAGGAAAATTGTCGAGATTTATAACCTTATCTATAATTCAAGCAAGGATAATTCTGTTGAGATTTAAGAACTGGTCAGCACTTCGACTGAGGGAAACATCTTCATCGAGATCTAGGAACTGTCTGTAATTCAACCGAGGATAATTTTGTTGAGATTTAAAAACTCGTCCACACTTCGAAGGAGGAAAATTGTCGAGATTTAGAACCTTATCTATAATTCAACCGAGGATAATTCTGTTGAGATTTAAGATCTGGTCAGCACTTCGACTGAGGGAAACAACTTCATCGAGATCTAGAAACTGTCTGTAATTCAACTGAGGATAATTCTGTTGAGATTTAAAAACTCGTCCACACTTCGACGGAGGAAAATTGTCGAGATTTAGAACCTTATCTGTAATTCAACCGAGGATAATTCAGTTGAGATTTAAGAACCGGTCAGTACTTCGACTGAGGGAAACATCTTCATCGAGATCTAGAAACCGTCTGTAATTCAACCGAGGATGATTCTGTTGAGATTTAAAAACTCGTCCACACTTCGATGGAGGAAAATTGTCGAGATTTAGAACCTTATCTGTAATTCAACCGAGGATAATTCAATTGAGATTTAAGAATCGGTCAGTACTTCGACTGAGGGAAACATCTTCATCGAGATCTAGGAACCGTCTATAATTTTACCGAGGATAATTTTGTTCAGATTTAAGAACTTATCCACACTTCGACGGAGGAAAATTGTCGAGATTTAGAACCTTATCTATAATTCAACCGAGGATAATTCTGTTAAGATTTAAGAACCGGTCAGCACTTCGACTAAGGGAAACATCTTCATCGAGATCTAGGAACTGTCTGTAATTCAACCAAGGATAATTCTATTGAGATTTATGAACTCAACAACACTTCGATGGAGGAAAATTGTCGACATTTAGAACCTTATATGTAATTAATCCAAGGAAAAATCTGTTGAGATTTAAGAACCGGTCAGCACTTCGACTAAGGGAAACATCTTCATCGAGATCTAGGAACTATCTGTAATTCAACCGAGGATAATTATGTTGATATTTAAGAACTTGTCCACACTTCGACGGAGGAAAATTGTCGAGATTTAGAACCATATCTGTAATTCAACCGAGGATAATTTTGTTGAGATTTAAAAACCGGTCAGAACTTCGACTGAGGGAAATATCTTCATCGAGATCTAGAAACCGTCTGTAATTCAACCGAGGATGATTCTGTTTAGATTTATGAACTCGTCCACACATCGACGGAGGAAAATTGTCGACATTTAGAACCTTATCTGTAATTCAACCGAGGATAATTCAGTTGAAATTTAAGAACTGGTCAACACTTCGACTGAGGGAAACATCTTCATCGAGATCTAGGAACTGTCTGTAATTCAACCGAGGATAATTCTGTTGAGATTTAAGAACTCGTCCACACTTCGACGGAGGAAAATTGTCGACATTTAAAACCTTATCTGTAATTTAATCGAGGATAATTCAGTTGAGATTTAAGAACCGGTCAACACTTCGACTGAGGGAAACATATTCATCGAGATCTAGGAACTGTCTGTAATTAAACCGAGGATAATTCTGTTGAGATTTAAAAACTCGTCCACACTTCGACGGAGGAAAATTATCGAGATTTAGAACCTTGTCTGTAATTCAACCGAGGATAATTCTGTTGAGATTTAAAAACTCGTCCACACTTCGACGGAGGAAAATTGTCGAGATTTAGAACCTTATCTATAATTCAACAGAGGATAATTCTGTTGAGATTTAAGATCTGGTCAGCACTTCGACTGAGGGAAACATCTTCATCGAGATCTAGGAACTGTCTGTAATTCAACCGAGGATAATTCTGTTGAGATTTAAAAACTCGTCCACACTTCGACGGAGGAAAATTGTCGAGATTTAGAACCTTATCTGTAATTCAACCGAGGATAATTCAGTTGAGATTTAAGAACTGGTCAGCACTTCGACTGAGGGAAATATCTTCATCAAGATCTAGGAACCGTCTGTAATTCAACCGAGGATAATTCTGTTGAGATTTAAGAACTCGTCCACACTTCGACAGAGGAAAATTGTCGACATTTAGAACCTTATCTGCAATTCAATCGAGGATAATTCAGTTGAGATTTAAGAACCGGTCAACACTTCGACTGAGGGAAACATCTTCATCGAGATCTAGGAACCGTCTGTAATTCAACCGAGGATAATTCTGTTGAGATTTAAGAACTCGTCCACACCTCGAAGGAGGAAAATTGTCGAGATTTAGAACCTTATCTGTAATTCAACCGAGGATAATTCAGTTGAGATTTAAGAACCGGTCAGCACTTTGACTGAGGGAAACATCTTCATCGAGATCTAGGAACTGTCTGTAATTCAACCAAGGATAATTCTGTTGAGATTTATGAACTCAACAACACTTCGATGGAGGAAAATTGTCGACATTTAGAACCTTATATGTAATTCATCCAAGGATAGTTCTTTTGAGATTTAAGAACCGGTCAGCACTTCGACTGAGGGAAACATCTTCATCGAGATCTAGGAACTATCTGTAATTCAACCGAGGATAATTCTGTTGATATTTAAGAACTTGTCCACACTTCGACGGAGGAAAATTGTCGAGACTTAGAACCATATCTGTAATTCAACCAAGGATAATTTTGTTGAGATTTAAGAACCAGTCAGAACTTCGACTGAGGGAAACATCTTCATCGAGATCTAGAAACCGTCTGTAATTCAACCGAGGATGATTCTATTGAGATTTATGAACTCGTCCACACATCGACAGAGGAAAATTGTCGACATTTAGAACCTTATCTGTAATTCAACCGAGGATAATTCAGTTGAAATTTAAGAACCGGTCAACACTTCGACTGAGGGAAACATCTTCATCGAGATCTATGAACCGTCTGTAATTCAACCGAGGATAATTCTGTTGAGATTTAAGAACTCGTCCACACTTCAACGGAGGAAAATTGTCGAGATTTAGAACCTTATCTATAATTCAACCGAGGATAATTCAGTTGAGATTTAAGAACCGGTCAGTAATTCGACTGAGGGAAATATCTTCATCAAGATTTAGGAACCGTCTTTAATTCAACCGAGGATAATTCTGTTGAGATTTAAGAACTCGTCCACCCTTCGACAGAGGAAAATTGTCGACATTTAGAACCTTATCTGTAATTCAATCGAGGATAATTCAGTTGAGATTTAAGAACCGGTCAACACTTCGACTGAGGGAAACATCTTCATCGAGATCTAGGAACCGTCTGTAATTCAACCGAGGATAATTCTGTTGAGATTTAATAACTCGTCCACACCTCGAAGGAGGAAAATTGTCGAGATTTAGAACCTTATCTGTAATTCAACCGAGGATAATTCAGTTGAGATTTAAGAACCGGTCAGCACTTTGACTGAGGGAAACATCTTCATCGAGATCTAGGAACTGTCTGTAATTCAACCAAGGATAATTCTGTTGAGATTTATGAACTCAACAACACTTCGATGGAGGAAAATTGTCGACATTTAGAACCTTATATGTAATTCATCCAAGGATAGTTCTTTTGAGATTTAATAACCGGTCAGCACTTCGACTGAGGGAAACATCTTCATCGAGATCTAGGAACTATCTGTAATTCAACCGAGGATAATTCTGTTGATATTTAAGAACTTGTCCACACTTCGACGGAGGAAAATTGTCGAGACTTAGAACCATATCTGTAATTCAACCAAGGATAATTTTGTTGAGATTTAAGAACCAGTCAGAACTTCGACTGAGGGAAACATCTTCATCGAGATCTAGAAACCGTCTGTAATTCAACCGAGGATGATTCTGTTGAGATTTATGAACTCGTCCACACATCGACAGAGGAAAATTGTCGACATTTAGAACCTTATCTGTAATTCAACCGAGGATAATTCAGTTGAAATTTAAGAACCGATCAACACTTCGACTGAGGGAAACATCTTCATCGAGATCTAGGAACTGTCTGTAATTCAACCGAGGATAATTCTGTTGAGATTTAAGAACTCGTCCACACTTCAACGGAGGAAAATTGTCGAGATTTAGAACCTTATCTATAATTCAACCGAGGATAATTCAGTTGAGATTTAAGAACCGGTCAGTAATTCGACTGAGGGAAATATCTTCATCAAGATCTAGGAATCGTCTTTAATTCAACCGAGGATAATTCTGTTGAGATTTAAGAACTCGTCCACCCTTCGACAGAGGAAAATTGTCGACATTTAGAACCTTATCTGTAATTCAATCGAGGATAATTCAGTTGAGATTTAAGAACCGGTCAACACTTCGACTGAGGGAAACATCTTCATCGAGATCTAGGAACCGTCTGTAATTCAACCGAGGATAATTCTGTTGAGATTTAAGAACTCGTCCACACCTCGAAGGAGGAAAATTGTCGAGATTTAGAACCTTATCTGTAATTCAACCGAGGATAATTCAGTTGAGATTTAAGAACCGGTCAGCACTTTGACTGAGGGAAACATCTTCATCGAGATCTAGGAACTGTCTGTAATTCAACCAAGGATAATTCTGTTGAGATTTATGAACTCAACAACACTTCGATAGAGGAAAATTGTCGACATTTAGAACCTTATATGTAATTCATCCAAGGATAGTTCTTTTGAGATTTAAGAACCGGTCAGCACTTCGACTGAGGGAAACATCTTCATCGAGATCTAGGAACTATCTGTAATTCAACCGAGGATAATTCTGTTGATATTTAAGAACTTGTCCACACTTCGACGGAGGAAAATTGTCGAGACTTAGAACCATATCTGTAATTCAACCAAGTATAATTTTGTTGAGATTTAAGAACCAGTCAGAACTTCGACTGAGGGAAACATCTTCATCGAGATCTAGAAACCGTCTGTAATTCAACCGAGGATGATTCTGTTGAGATTTATGAACTCGTCCACACATCGACAGAGGAAAATTGTCGACATTTAGAACCTTATCTGTAATTCAACCGAGGATAATTCAGTTGAAATTTAAGAACTGGTCAACACTTCGACTGAGGGAAACATCTTCATCGAGATCTAGGAACTGTCTGTAATTCAACCGAGGATAATTCTGTTGAGATTTAAGAACTCGTCCACACTTCGACGGAGGAAAATTGTCGACATTTAAAACCTTATCTGTAATTTAATCGAGGATAATTCAGTTGAGATTTAAGAACCGGTCAACACTTCGACTGAGGGAAACATATTCATCGAGATCTAGGAACTGTCTGTAATTAAACCGAGGATAATTCTGTTGAGATTTAAAAACTCGTCCACACTTCGACGGAGGAAAATTATCGAGATTTAGAACCTTGTCTGTAATTCAACCGAGGATAATTCTGTTGAGATTTAAAAACTCGTCCACACTTCGACGGAGGAAAATTGTCGAGATTTAGAACCTTATCTATAATTCAACAGAGGATAATTCTGTTGAGATTTAAGATCTGGTCAGCACTTCGACTGAGGGAAACATCTTCATCGAGATCTAGGAACTGTCTGTAATTCAACCGAGGATAATTCTGTTGAGATTTAAAAACTCGTCCACACTTCGACGGAGGAAAATTGTCGAGATTTAGAACCATATCTGTAATTCAACCGAGGATAATTTTGTTGAGATTTAAAAACCGGTCAGAACTTCGACTGAGGGAAATATCTTCATCGAGATCTAGAAACCGTCTGTAATTCAACCGAGGATGATTCTGTTTAGATTTATGAACTCGTCCACACATCGACGGAGGAAAATTGTCGACATTTAGAACCTTATCTGTAATTCAACCGAGGATAATTCAGTTGAAATTTAAGAACTGGTCAACACTTCGACTGAGGGAAACATCTTCATCGAGATCTAGGAACTGTCTGTAATTCAACCGAGGATAATTCTGTTGAGATTTAAGAACTCGTCCACACTTCGACGGAGGAAAATTGTCGACATTTAAAACCTTATCTGTAATTTAATCGAGGATAATTCAGTTGAGATTTAAGAACCGGTCAACACTTCGACTGAGGGAAACATATTCATCGAGATCTAGGAACTGTCTGTAATTAAACCGAGGATAATTCTGTTGAGATTTAAAAACTCGTCCACACTTCGACGGAGGAAAATTATCGAGATTTAGAACCTTGTCTGTAATTCAACCGAGGATAATTCTGTTGAGATTTAAAAACTCGTCCACACTTCGACGGAGGAAAATTGTCGAGATTTAGAACCTTATCTATAATTCAACAGAGGATAATTCTGTTGAGATTTAAGATCTGGTCAGCACTTCGACTGAGGGAAACATCTTCATCGAGATCTAGGAACTGTCTGTAATTCAACCGAGGATAATTCTGTTGAGATTTAAAAACTCGTCCACACTTCGACGGAGGAAAATTGTCGAGATTTAGAACCTTATCTGTAATTCAACCGAGGATAATTCAGTTGAGATTTAAGAACTGGTCAGCACTTCGACTGAGGGAAATATCTTCATCAAGATCTAGGAACCGTCTGTAATTCAACCGAGGATAATTCTGTTGAGATTTAAGAACTCGTCCACACTTCGACAGAGGAAAATTGTCGACATTTAGAACCTTATCTGCAATTCAATCGAGGATAATTCAGTTGAGATTTAAGAACCGGTCAACACTTCGACTGAGGGAAACATCTTCATCGAGATCTAGGAACCGTCTGTAATTCAACCGAGGATAATTCTGTTGAGATTTAAGAACTCGTCCACACCTCGAAGGAGGAAAATTGTCGAGATTTAGAACCTTATCTGTAATTCAACCGAGGATAATTCAGTTGAGATTTAAGAACCGGTCAGCACTTTGACTGAGGGAAACATCTTCATCGAGATCTAGGAACTGTCTGTAATTCAACCAAGGATAATTCTGTTGAGATTTATGAACTCAACAACACTTCGATGGAGGAAAATTGTCGACATTTAGAACCTTATATGTAATTCATCCAAGGATAGTTCTTTTGAGATTTAAGAACCGGTCAGCACTTCGACTGAGGGAAACATCTTCATCGAGATCTAGGAACTATCTGTAATTCAACCGAGGATAATTCTGTTGATATTTAAGAACTTGTCCACACTTCGACGGAGGAAAATTGTCGAGACTTAGAACCATATCTGTAATTCAACCAAGGATAATTTTGTTGAGATTTAAGAACCAGTCAGAACTTCGACTGAGGGAAACATCTTCATCGAGATCTAGAAACCGTCTGTAATTCAACCGAGGATGATTCTATTGAGATTTATGAACTCGTCCACACATCGACAGAGGAAAATTGTCGACATTTAGAACCTTATCTGTAATTCAACCGAGGATAATTCAGTTGAAATTTAAGAACCGGTCAACACTTCGACTGAGGGAAACATCTTCATCGAGATCTATGAACCGTCTGTAATTCAACCGAGGATAATTCTGTTGAGATTTAAGAACTCGTCCACACTTCAACGGAGGAAAATTGTCGAGATTTAGAACCTTATCTATAATTCAACCGAGGATAATTCAGTTGAGATTTAAGAACCGGTCAGTAATTCGACTGAGGGAAATATCTTCATCAAGATTTAGGAACCGTCTTTAATTCAACCGAGGATAATTCTGTTGAGATTTAAGAACTCGTCCACCCTTCGACAGAGGAAAATTGTCGACATTTAGAACCTTATCTGTAATTCAATCGAGGATAATTCAGTTGAGATTTAAGAACCGGTCAACACTTCGACTGAGGGAAACATCTTCATCGAGATCTAGGAACCGTCTGTAATTCAACCGAGGATAATTCTGTTGAGATTTAATAACTCGTCCACACCTCGAAGGAGGAAAATTGTCGAGATTTAGAACCTTATCTGTAATTCAACCGAGGATAATTCAGTTGAGATTTAAGAACCGGTCAGCACTTTGACTGAGGGAAACATCTTCATCGAGATCTAGGAACTGTCTGTAATTCAACCAAGGATAATTCTGTTGAGATTTATGAACTCAACAACACTTCGATGGAGGAAAATTGTCGACATTTAGAACCTTATATGTAATTCATCCAAGGATAGTTCTTTTGAGATTTAATAACCGGTCAGCACTTCGACTGAGGGAAACATCTTCATCGAGATCTAGGAACTATCTGTAATTCAACCGAGGATAATTCTGTTGATATTTAAGAACTTGTCCACACTTCGACGGAGGAAAATTGTCGAGACTTAGAACCATATCTGTAATTCAACCAAGGATAATTTTGTTGAGATTTAAGAACCAGTCAGAACTTCGACTGAGGGAAACATCTTCATCGAGATCTAGAAACCGTCTGTAATTCAACCGAGGATGATTCTGTTGAGATTTATGAACTCGTCCACACATCGACAGAGGAAAATTGTCGACATTTAGAACCTTATCTGTAATTCAACCGAGGATAATTCAGTTGAAATTTAAGAACCGATCAACACTTCGACTGAGGGAAACATCTTCATCGAGATCTAGGAACTGTCTGTAATTCAACCGAGGATAATTCTGTTGAGATTTAAGAACTCGTCCACACTTCAACGGAGGAAAATTGTCGAGATTTAGAACCTTATCTATAATTCAACCGAGGATAATTCAGTTGAGATTTAAGAACCGGTCAGTAATTCGACTGAGGGAAATATCTTCATCAAGATCTAGGAATCGTCTTTAATTCAACCGAGGATAATTCTGTTGAGATTTAAGAACTCGTCCACCCTTCGACAGAGGAAAATTGTCGACATTTAGAACCTTATCTGTAATTCAATCGAGGATAATTCAGTTGAGATTTAAGAACCGGTCAACACTTCGACTGAGGGAAACATCTTCATCGAGATCTAGGAACCGTCTGTAATTCAACCGAGGATAATTCTGTTGAGATTTAAGAACTCGTCCACACCTCGAAGGAGGAAAATTGTCGAGATTTAGAACCTTATCTGTAATTCAACCGAGGATAATTCAGTTGAGATTTAAGAACCGGTCAGCACTTTGACTGAGGGAAACATCTTCATCGAGATCTAGGAACTGTCTGTAATTCAACCAAGGATAATTCTGTTGAGATTTATGAACTCAACAACACTTCGATAGAGGAAAATTGTCGACATTTAGAACCTTATATGTAATTCATCCAAGGATAGTTCTTTTGAGATTTAAGAACCGGTCAGCACTTCGACTGAGGGAAACATCTTCATCGAGATCTAGGAACTATCTGTAATTCAACCGAGGATAATTCTGTTGATATTTAAGAACTTGTCCACACTTCGACGGAGGAAAATTGTCGAGACTTAGAACCATATCTGTAATTCAACCAAGTATAATTTTGTTGAGATTTAAGAACCAGTCAGAACTTCGACTGAGGGAAACATCTTCATCGAGATCTAGAAACCGTCTGTAATTCAACCGAGGATGATTCTGTTGAGATTTATGAACTCGTCCACACATCGACAGAGGAAAATTGTCGACATTTAGAACCTTATCTGTAATTCAACCGAGGATAATTCAGTTGAAATTTAAGAACTGGTCAACACTTCGACTGAGGGAAACATCTTCATCGAGATCTAGGAACTGTCTGTAATTCAACCGAGGATAATTCTGTTGAGATTTAAGAACTCGTCCACACTTCAACGGAGGAAAATTGTCGAGATTTAGAACCTTATCTATAATTCAACCGAGGATAATTCCGTTGAGATTTAAGAACCGGTCAGTAATTCGACTGAGGGAAATATCTTCATCAAGATCTAGGAATCGTCTTTAATTCAACCAAGGATAATTCTGTTGAGATTTAAGAACTCGTCCACCCTTCGACAGAGGAAAATTGTCGACATTTAGAACCTTATCTGTAATTCAATCGAGGATAATTCAGTTGAGATTTAAGAACCGGTCAACACTTCGACTGAGGGAAACATCTTCATCGAGATCTAGGAACCGTCTGTAATTCAACCGAGGATAATTCTGTTGAGATTTAAGAACTCGTCCACACCTCGAAGGAGGAAAATTGTCGAGATTTAGAACCTTATCTGTAATTCAACCGAGGATAATTCAGTTGAGATTTAAGAACCGGTCAGCACTTTGACTGAGGGAAACATCTTCATCGAGATCTAGGAACTGTCTGTAATTCAACAAAGGATAATTCTGTTGAGATTTATGAACTCAACAACACTTCGATAGAGGAAAATTGTCGACATTTAGAACCTTATATGTAATTCATCCAAGGATAGTTCTTTTGAGATTTAAGAACCGGTCAGCACTTCGACTGAGGGAAACATCTTCATCGAGATCTAGGAACTATCTGTAATTCAACCGAGGATAATTCTGTTGATATTTAAGAACTTGTCCACACTTCGACGGAGGAAAATTGTCGAGACTTAGAACCATATCTGTAATTCAACCAAGGATAATTTTGTTGAGATTTAAGAACCAGTCAGAACTTCGACTGAGGGAAACATCTTCATCGAGATCTAGAAACCGTCTGTAATTCAACCGAGGATGATTCTGTTGAGATTTATGAACTCGTCCACACATCGACAGAGGAAAATTTTCGACATTTAGAACCTTATCTGTAATTCAACCGAGGATAATTCAGTTGAAATTTAAGAACCGGTCAACACTTCGACTGAGGGAAACATCTTCATCGAGATCTAGGAACTGTCTGTAATTCAACCGAGGATAATTCGGTTGAGATTTAAGAACTCGTCCACACTTCAACGGAGGAAAATTGTCGAGATTTAGAACCTTATCTATAATTCAACCGAGGATAATTCAGTTGAGATTTAAGAACCGGTCAGTAATTCGACTGAGGGAAATATCTTCATCAAGATCTAGGAACCGTCTTTAATTCAACCGAGGATAATTCTGTTGAGATTTAAGAACTCGTCCACCCTTCGACAGAGGAAAATTGTCGACATTTAGAACCTTATCTGTAATTCAATCGAGGATAATTCAGTTGAGATTTAAGAACCGGTCAACACTTCGACTGAGGGAAACATCTTCATCGAGATCTAGGAACCGTCTGTAATTCAACCGATGATAATTCTGTTGAGATTTAAGAACTCGTCCACACCTCGAAGGAGGAAAATTGTCGAGATTTAGAACCTTATCTGTAATTCAACCGAGGATAATTCAGTTGAGATTTAAGAACCGGTCAGCACTTTGACTGAGGGAAACATCTTCATCGAGATCTAGGAACTGTCTGTAATTCAACCAAGGATAATTCTGTTGAGATTTATGAACTCAACAACACTTCGATGGAGGAAAATTGTCGACATTTAGAACCTTATATGTAATTCATCCAAGGATAGTTCTTTTGAGATTTAAGAACCGGTCAGCACTTCGACTGAGGGAAACATCTTCATCGAGATCTAGGAACTATCTGTAATTCAACCGAGGATAATTCTGTTTTATATTTAAGAACTTGTCCACACTTCGACGGAGGAAAATTGTCGAGACTTAGAACCATATCTGTAATTCAACCAAGGATAATTTTGTTGAGATTTAAGAACCAGTCAGAACTTCGACTGAGGGAAACATCTTCATCGAGATCTAGAAACCGTCTGTAATTCAACCGAGGATGATTCTGTTGAGATTTATGAACTCGTCCACACATCGACAGAGGAAAATTGTCGACATTTAGAACCTTATCTGTAATTCAACCGAGGATAATTCAGTTGAAATTTAAGAACCGATCAACACTTCGACTGAGGGAAACATCTTCATCGAGATCTAGGAACTGTCTGTAATTCAACCGAGGATAATTATGTTGAGATTTAAGAACTCGTCCACACTTCAACGGAGGAAAATTGTCGAGATTTAGAACCTTATCTATAATTCAACCGAGGATAATTCAGTTGAGATTTAAGAACCGGTCAGTAATTTGACCGAGGGAAATATCTTCATCGAGATCTAGAAACCGTCTGTAATTCAACCGAGGATGATTCTGTTGAGATTTATGAACTCGTCCACACATCGACAGAGGAAAATTTTCGACATTTAGAACCTTATATGTAATTCAACCGAGGATAATTCAGTTGAAATTTAAGAACCGGTCAACACTTCGACTGAGGGAAACATCTTCATCGAGATCTAGGAACTGTCTGTAATTCAACCGAGGATAATTCTGTTGATATTTAAGAACTCGTCCAGACTTCGACGGAGGAAAATTGTCGAGACTTAGAACCATATCTGTAATTCAACCGAGGATAATTTTGTTGAGATTTAAGAACCGGTCAGAACTTCGACTGAGGGAAACATCATCATCGAGATCTAGAAACCATCTGTAATTAAACCAAGGATGATTCTGTTGAGATTTATGAACTCGTCCACACATCGACAGAGGAAAATTGTCGACATTTAGAACCTTATCTGTAATTCAACCGAGGATAATTCAATTGAAATTTATGAACTGGTCAACACTTCGACTGAGGGAAACATCTTCATCGAGATCTAGGAACTGTCTGTAATTCAACCGAGGATAATTCTGTTGAGATTTAAGAACTCGTCCACACTTCGACGGAGGAAAATTGTCGACATTTAGAACCTTATCTGTAATTCAACCGAGGATAATTCAGTTGAGATTTAAGAACCGGTCAACACTTCGACTGAGGGAAACATCTTCATCGAGATCTAGGAACTGTCTGTAATTCAATCGAGGATAATTCTGTTGAGATTTAAGAACTCGTCCACACTTCGACGGAGGAAAATTGTCGACATTTAGAACCTTAGCTGTAATTCAATCGAGGATAATTCAGTTGAGATTTAAGAACCGGTCAACACTTCGACTGAGGGAAACATCTTCATCGAGATCTAGGAACCGTCTGTAATTCAACCGAGGATAATTCTGTTGAGATTTAAGAACTCGTCCACACTTCGAAGGAGGAAAATTGTCGAGATTTAGAACCTTATATGTAATTCATCCAAGGATAATTTATTTGAGATTTAAGAACCGGTCAGCACTTCGACTGAGGGAAACATCTTCATCGAGATCTAGGAACTATTTGTAATTCAACCGAGGATAATTCTGTTGATATTTAAGAACTCGTCCACACTTCGATGGAGGAAAATTGTCGAGACTTAGAACCATATCTGTAATTCAACCGAGGATAATTTTGTTGAGATTTAAGAACCGGTCAGAACTTCGATTGAGGGAAACATCTTCATCGAGATCTAGAAACCGTCTGTAATTCAACCAAGGATGATTCTGTTGAGATTTATGAACTCGTCCACACATCGACAGAGGAAAATTGTCGACATTTAGAACCTTATCTGTAATTCAACCGAGGATAATGAAATTGAAATTTAAGAACCAGTCAACACTTCGACTGAGGGAAACATCTTCATCGAGATCTAGGAACTGTCTGTAATTCAACCGAGGATAATTCTGTTGAGATTTAAGAACTCGTCCACACTTCGACGGAGGAAAATTGTCGACATTTAGAACCTTATCTGTAATTCAACCGAGGATAATTCAGTTGAGATTTAAGAACCGGTCAACACTTCGACTGAGGGAAACATCTTCATCGAGATCTAGGAACTGTCTGTAATTCAACCGAGGATAATTCTGTTGAGATTTAAGAACTCGTCCACACTTCGACGGAGGAAAATTGTTGACATTTAGAACCTTAGATGTAATTCAATCGAGGATAATTCAGTTGAGATTTAAGAACCGGTCAACACTTCGACTGAGGGAAACATCTTCATCGAGATCTAGGAACCGTCTGTAATTCAACCGAGGATAATTCTGTTGAGATTTAAGAACTCGTCCACACTTCGAAGGAGGAAAATTGTCGAGATTTAGAACCTTATCTGTAATTCAACTGAGGATAATTCAGTTGAAATTTAAGAACCGGTCAGCACTTCGACTGAGGGAAACATCTTCATCGAGATCTAGGAACTGTCTGTAATTCAACCGAGGATAATTCTGTTGAGATTTAAGAACTCGTCCACACTTCGACGAAGGAAAATTGTTGACATTTAGAACCTTATCTGTAATTCATCCAAGGATAATTCTGTTGAGATTTAAGAACCGGTCAACACTTCGACTGAGGGAAACATCTTCATCGAGATCTAGGAACTGTCTGTAATTCAACCGAGGATAATTCTGTTGAGATTTAAGAACTCGTCCACACTTCGACGGAGCAAAATTGTCGACATTTAGAACCTTATCTGTAATTCAACCGAGGATAATTCAGTTGAGATTTAAGAACCGGTCAACACTTCGACTGAGGGAAACATCTTCATCGAGATCTAGGAACTGTCTGTAATTCAACCGAGGATAATTCTGTTGAGATTTAAGAACTCGTCCACACTTCGAAGGAGGAAAATTATCGACATTTAGAACCTTAGCTGTAATTCAATCGAGGATAATTCAGTGGAGATTTAAGAACCGGTCAACACTTCGACTGAGGGAAACATCTTCATCGAGATCTAGGAACCGTCTGTAATTCAACCGAGGATAATTCTGTTGAGATTTAAGAACTCGTCCACACTTTGAAGGAGGAAAATTGTCGAGATTTAGAACCTTATATGTAATTCATCCAAGGATAATTCTTTTGAGATTTAAGAACCGGTCAGCACTTCGTCTGAGGGAAACATCTTCATCGAGATCTAGGAACTATTTGTAATTCAACCGAGGATAATTCCGTTGATATTTAAGAACTCGTCCACACTTCGACGGAGGAAAATTGTCGAGACTTAGAACCATATCTGTAATTCAACCGAGGATAATTTTGTTGAGATTTAAGAACCGGTCAGAACTTCGACTGAGGGAAACATCTTCATCGAGATCTAGAAACCGTCTGTAATTCAACCAAGGATGATTCTGTTGAGATTTATGAACTCGTCCACACATCGACAGAGGAAAATTGTCGACATTTAGAACCTTATCTGTAATTCAACCGAGGATAATTCAATTGAAATTTAAGAACCAGTCAACACTTCGACTGAGGGAAACATCTTCATCGAGATCTAGGAACTGTCTGTAATTCAACCGAGGATAATTCTGTTGAGATTTAAGAACTCGTCCACACTTCGACGGAGGAAAATTGTCGACATTTAGAACCTTATCTGTAATTCAACCGAGGATAATTCAGTTGAGATTTAAGAACCGGTCAACACTTCGACTGAGGGAAACATCTTCATCGAGATCTAGGAACTGTCTGTAATTCAACCGAGGATGATTCTGTTGAGATTTAAGAACTCGTCCACACTTCGACAGAGGAAAATTGTCGACATTTAGAACCTTAGCTGTAATTCAATCGAGGATAATTCAGTTGAGATTTAAGAACCGGTCAACACTTCGACTGAGGGAAACATCTTCATCGAGATCTAGGAACCGTCTGTAATTCAACCGAGGATAATTCTGTTGAGATTTAAGAACTCGTCCACACTTCGAAGGAGGAAAATTGTCGAGATTTAGAACCTTATCTGTAATTCAACTGAGGATAATTCAGTTGAAATTTAAGAACCGGTCAGCACTTCGACTGAGGGAAACATCTTCATCGAGATCTAGGAACTGTCTGTAATTCAACCGAGGATAATTCTGTTGAGATTTAAGAACTCGTCCACACTTCGACGAAGGAAAATTGTTGACATTTAGAACCTTATCTGTAATTCATCCAAGGATAATTCTGTTGAGATTTAAGAACCGGTCAACACTTCGACTGAGGGAAACATCTTCATCGAGATCTAGGAACTGTGTGTAATTCAACCGAGGATAATTCTGTTGAGATTTAAGAACTCGTCCACACTTCTATGGAGGAAAATTGTCGAGATTTAGAACCTTATCTGTAATTCAACCGAGGATAATTCAGTTGAGATTTAAGAATCGGTCAGTACTTGGACTGAGGTAAATATCTTCATCGAGATCTAGGAACCGTCTGTAATTCAACCGAGGATAATTCAGTTGAGATTTAAGAAATCGTCCACACTTCAAAGGAGGAAAATTGTCGAGATTTAGAACCTTATCTGTAATTCCACCGAGGATAATTCAGTTGAAATTTAAGAACCGGTCAGCACTTCGACTGAGGGAAACATCTTCATCGAGATCTAGGAACTGTCTGTAATTCAACCGAGGATAATTCTGTTGAGATTTAAGAACTCGTCCACACTTCGACGGAGGAAAATTGTCGACATTTAGAACCTTATCTGTAATTCAACCGAGGATAATTCAGTTGAGATTTAAGAACCGGTCAACACTTCGACTGAGGGAAACATCTTCATCGAGATCTAGGAACTGTCTGTAATTCAACCGAGGATAATTCTGTTGAGATTTAAGAACTCGTCCACACTTCGACGGAGGAAAATTGTCGACATTTAGAACCTTAGCTGTAATTCAATCGAGGATAATTCAGTTGAGATTTAAGAACCGGTCAACACTTCGACTGAGGGAAACATCTTCATCGAGATCTAGGAACCGTCTGTAATTCAACCGAGGATAATTCTGTTGAGATTTAAGAACTCGTCCACACTTCGAAGGAGGAAAATTGTCGAGATTTAGAACCTTATATGTAATTCATCCAAGGATAATTTATTTGAGATTTAAGAACCGGTCAGCACTTCGACTGAGGGAAACATCTTCATCGAGATCTAGGAACTATTTGTAATTCAACCGAGGATAATTCTGTTGATATTTAAGAACTCGTCCACACTTCGACGGAGGAAAATTGTCGAGACTTAGAACCATATATGTAATTCAACCGTGGATAATTTTGTTGAGATTTAAGAACCGGTCAGAACTTCGACTGAGGGAAACATCTTCATCGAGATCTAGAAACCGTCTGTAATTCAACCAAGGATGATTCTGTTGAGATTTATGAACTCGTCCACACATCGACAGAGGAAAATTGTCGACATTTAGAACCTTATCTGTAATTCAACCGAGGATAATTCAATTGAAATTTAAGAACCAGTCAACACTTCGACTGAGGGAAACATCTTCATCGAGATCTAGGAACTGTCTGTAATTCAACCGAGGATAATTCTGTTGAGATTTAAGAACTCGTCCACACTTCGACGGAGGAAAATTGTCGACATTTAGAACCTTATCTGTAATTCAACCGAGGATAATTCAGTTGAGATTTAAGAACCGGTCAACACTTCGACTGAGGGAAACATCTTCATCGAGATCTAGGAACTGTCTGTAATTCAACCGAGGATAATTCTGTTGAGATTTAAGAACTCGTCCACACTTCGACGGAGGAAAATTGTTGACATTTAGAATCTTAGCTGTAATTCAATCGAGGATAATTCAGTTGAGATTTAAGAACCGGTCAACACTTCGACTGAGGGAAACATCTTCATCGAGATCTAGGAACCGTCTGTAATTCAACCGAGGATAATTCTGTTGAGATTTAAGAACTCGTCCACACTTCGAAGGAGGAAAATTGTCGAGATTTAGAACCTTATCTGTAATTCAACTGAGGATAATTCAGTTGAAATTTAAGAACCGGTCAGCACTTCGACTGAGGGAAACATCTTCATCGAGAACTAGGAACTGTCTGTAATTCAACCGAGGATAATTCTGTTGAGATTTAAGAACTCGTCCACACTTCGACGAAGGAAAATTGTTGACATTTAGAACCCTATCTGTAATTCATCCAAGGATAATTCTGTTGAGATTTAAGAACCGGTCAACACTTCGACTGAGGGAAACATCTTCATCGAGATCTAGGAACTGTCTGTAATTCAACCGAGGATAATTTTGTTGAGATTTAAGAACTCGTCCACACTTCGACGGAGGAAAATTGTCGACATTTAGAACCTTATCTGTAATTCAACCGAGGATAATTCAGTTGAGATTTAAGAACCGGTCAACACTTCGACTGAGGGAAACATCTTCATCGAGATCTAGGAACTGTCTGTAATTCAACCGAGGATAATTCTGTTGAGATTTAAGAACTCGTCCACACTTCGACGGAGGAAAATTATCGACATTTAGAACCTTAGCTGTAATTCAATCGAGGATAATTCAGTTGAGATTTAAGAACCGGTCAACACTTCGACTGAGGGAAACATCTTCATCGAGATCTAGGAACCGTCTGTAATTCAACCGAGGATAATTCTGTTGAGATTTAAGAACTCGTCCACACTTCGAAGGAGGAAAATTGTCGAGATTTAGAACCTTATCTGTAATTCAACTGAGGATAATTCAGTTGAAATTTAAGAACCGGTCAGCACTTCGACTGAGGGAAACATCTTCATCGAGATCTAGGAACTGTCTGTAATTCAACCGAGGATAATTCTGTTGAGATTTAAGAACTCGTCCACACTTCGACGAAGGAAAATTGTTGACATTTAGAACCTTATCTGTAATTCATCCAAGGATAATTCTGTTGAGATTTAAGAACCGGTCAACACTTCGACTGAGGGAAACATCTTCATCGAGATCTAGGAACTGTCTGTAATTCAACCGAGGATAATTCTGTTGAGATTTAAGAACTCGTCCACACTTCTATGGAGGAAAATTGTCGAGATTTAGAACCTTATCTGTAATTCAACCGAGGATAATTCAGTTGAGATTTAAGAATCGGTCAGTACTTGGACTGAGGTAAATATCTTCATCGAGATCTAGGAACCGTCTGTAATTCAACCGAGGATAATTCAGTTGAGATTTAAGAAATCGTCCACACTTCAAAGGAGGAAAATTGTCGAGATTTAGAACCTTATCTGTAATTCCACCGAGGATAATTCAGTTGAAATTTAAGAACCGGTCAGCACTTCGACTGAGGGAAACATCTTCATCGAGATCTAGGAACTGTCTGTAATTCAGCCGAGGATAATTCTGTTGAGATTTAAGAACTCGTCCACACTTCGACGGAGGAAAATTGTCGACATTTAGAACCTTATCTGTAATTCAACCGAGGATAATTCAGTTGAGATTTAAGAACCGGTCAACACTTCGACTGAGGGAAACATCTTCATCGAGATCTAGGAACTGTCTGTAATTCAACCGAGGATAATTCTGTTGAGATTTAAGAACTCGTCCACACTTCGACGGAGGAAAATTGTCGACATTTAGAACCTTAGCTGTAATTCAATCGAGGATAATTCAGTTGAGATTTAAGAACCGGTCAACACTTCGACTGAGGGAAACATCTTCATCGAGATCTAGGAACCGTCTGTAATTCAACCGAGGATAATTCTGTTGAGATTTAAGAACTCGTCCACACTTCGAAGGAGGAAAATTGTCGAGATTTAGAACCTTATATGTAATTCATCCAAGGATAATTTATTTGAGATTTAAGAACCGGTCAGCACTTCGACTGAGGGAAACATCTTCATCGAGATCTAGGAACTATTTGTAATTCAACCGAGGATAATTCTGTTGATATTTAAGAACTCGTCCACTCTTCGACGGAGGAAAATTGTCGAGACTTAGAACCATATCTGTAATTCAACCGAGGATAATTTTGTTGAGATTTAAGAACCGGTCAGAACTTCGACTGAGGGAAACATCTTCATCGAGATCTAGAAACCGTCTGTAATTCAACCAAGGATGATTCTGTTGAGATTTATGAACTCGTCCACACATCGACAGAGGAAAATTGTCGACATTTAGAACCTTATCTGTAATTCAACCGAGGATAATTCAATTGAAATTTAAGAACCAGTCAACACTTCGACTGAGGGAAACATCTTCATCGAGATCTAGGAACTGTCTGTAATTCAACCGAGGATAATTCTGTTGAGATTTAAGAACTCGTCCACACTTCGACGGAGGAAAATTGTCGACATTTAGAACCTTATCTGTAATTCAACCGAGGATAATTCAGTTGAGATTTAAGAACCGGTCAACACTTCGACTGAGGGAAACATCTTCATCGAGATCTAGGAACTGTCTGTAATTCAACCGAGGATAATTCTGTTGAGATTTAAGAACTCGTCCACACTTCGACGGAGGAAAATTGTTGACATTTAGAACCTTAGCTGTAATTCAATCGAGGATAATTCAGTTGAGATTTAAGAACCGGTCAACACTTCGACTGAGGGAAACATCTTCATCGAGATCTAGGAACCGTCTGTAATTCAACCGAGGATAATTCTGTTGAGATTTAAGAACTCGTCCACACTTCGAAGGAGGAAAATTGTCGAGATTTAGAACCTTATCTGTAATTCAACTGAGGATAATTCAGTTGAAATTTAAGAACCGGTCAGCACTTCGACTGAGGGAAACATCTTCATCGAGAACTAGGAACTGTCTGTAATTCAACCGAGGATAATTCTGTTGAGATTTAAGAACTCGTCCACACTTCGACGAAGGAAAATTGTTGACATTTAGAACCCTATCTGTAATTCATCCAAGGATAATTTTGTTGAGATTTAAGAACCGGTCAACACTTCGACTGAGGGAAACATCTTCATCGAGATCTAGGAACTGTCTGTAATTCAACCGAGGATAATTCTGTTGAGATTTAAGAACTCGTCCACACTTCGACGGAGGAAAATTGTCGACATTTAGAACCTTATCTGTAATTCAACCGAGGATAATTCAGTTGAGATTTAAGAACCGGTCAACACTTCGACTGAGGGAAACATCTTCATCGAGATCTAGGAACTGTCTGTAATTCAACCGAGGATAATTCTGTTGAGATTTAAGAACTCGTCCACACTTCGACGGAGGAAAATTATCGACATTTAGAACCTTAGCTGTAATTCAATCGAGGATAATTCAGTTGAGATTTAAGAACCGGTCAACACTTCGACTGAGGGAAACATCTTCATCGAGATCTAGGAACCGTCTGTAATTCAACCGAGGATAATTCTGTTGAGATTTAAGAACTCGTCCACACTTCGAAGGAGGAAAATTGTCGAGATTTAGAACCTTATATGTAATTCATCCAAGGATAATTCTTTTGAGATTTAAGAACCGGTCAGCACTTCGTCTGAGGGAAACATCTTCATCGAGATCTAGGAACTATTTGTAATTCAACCGAGGATAATTCCGTTGATATTTAAGAACTCGTCCACACTTCGACGGAGGAAAATTGTCGAGACTTAGAAACATATCTGTAATTCAACCGAGGATAATTTTGTTGAGATTTAAGAACCGGTCAGAACTTCGACTGAGGGAAACATCTTCATCGAGATCTAGAAACCGTCTGTAATTCAACCAAGGATGATTCTGTTGAGATTTATGAACTCGTCCACACATCGACAGAGGAAAATTGTCGACATTTAGAACCTTATCTGTAATTCAACCGAGGATAATTCAATTGAAATTTAAGAACCAGTCAACACTTCGACTGAGGGAAACATCTTCATCGAGATCTAGGAACTGTCTGTAATTCAACCGAGGATAATTCTGTTGAGATTTAAGAACTCGTCCACACTTCGACGGAGGAAAATTGTCGACATTTAGAACCTTATCTGTAATTCAACCGAGGATAATTCAGTTGAGATTTAAGAACCGGTCAACACTTCGACTGAGGGAAACATCTTCATCGAGATCTAGGAACTGTCTGTAATTCAACCGAGGATAATTCTGTTGAGATTTAAGAACTCGTCCACACTTCGACGGAGGAAAATTGTCGACATTTAGAACCTTAGCTGTAATTCAATCGAGGATAATTCAGTTGAGATTTAAGAACCGGTCAACACTTCGACTGAGGGAAACATCTTCATCGAGATCTAGGAACCGTCTGTAATTCAACCGAGGATAATTCTGTTGAGATTTAAGAACACGTCCACACTTCGAAGGAGGAAAATTGTCGAGATTTAGAACCTTATCTGTAATTCAACTGAGGATAATTCAGTTGAAATTTAAGAACCGGTCAGCACTTCGACTGAGGGAAACATCTTCATCGAGATCTAGGAACTGTCTGTAATTCAACCGAGGATAATTCTGTTGAGATTTAAGAACTCGTCCACACTTCGACGGAGGAAAATTGTCGACATTTAGAACCTTATCTGTAATTCAACCGAGGATAATTCAGTTGAGATTTAAGAACCGGTCAACACTTCGACTGAGGGAAACATCTTCATCGAGATCTAGGAACTGTCTGTAATTCAACCGAGGATAATTCTGTTGAGATTTAAGAACTCGTCCACACTTCGACGGAGGAAAATTGTCGACATTTAGAACCTTAGCTGTAATTCAATCGAGGATAATTCAGTTGAGATTTAAGAACCGGTCAACACTTCGACTGAGGGAAACATCTTCATCGAGATCTAGGAACCGTCTGTAATTCAACCGAGGATAATTCTGTTGAGATTTAAGAACTCGTCCACACTTCGAAGGAGGAAAATTGTCGAGATTTAGAACCTTATATGTAATTCATCCAAGGATAATTCTTTTGAGATTTAAGAACCGGTCAGCACTTCGACTGAGGGAAACATCTTCATCGAGATCTAGGAACTATTTGTAATTCAACCGAGGATAATTCTGTTGATATTTAAGAACTCGTCCACACTTCAACGGAGGAAAATTGTCGAGACTTAGAACCATATCTGTAATTCAACCGAGGATAATTTTGTTGAGATTTAAGAACCGGTCAGAACTTCGACTGAGGGAAACATCTTCATCGAGATCTAGAAACCGTCTGTAATTCAACCAAGGATGATTCTGTTGAGATTTATGAACTCGTCCACACATCGACAGAGGAAAATTGTCGACATTTAGAACCTTATCTGTAATTCAACCGAGGATAATTCAATTGAAATTTAAGAACCAGTCAACACTTCGACTGAGGGAAACATCTTCATCGAGATCTAGGAACTGTCTGTAATTCAACCGAGGATAATTCTGTTGAGATTTAAGAACTCGTCCACACTTCGACGGAGGAAAATTGTCGACATTTAGAACCTTATCTGTAATTCAACCGAGGATAATTCAGTTGAGATTTAAGAACCGGTCAACACTTCGACTGAGGGAAACATCTTCATCGAGATCTAGGAACTGTCTGTAATTCAACCGAGGATAATTCTGTTGAGATTTAAGAACTCGTCCACACTTCGACGGAGGAAAATTGTTGACATTTAGAACCTTAGCTGTAATTCAATCGAGGATAATTCAGTTGAGATTTAAGAACCGGTCAACACTTCGACTGAGGGAAACATCTTCATCGAGATCTAGGAACCGTCTGTAATTCAACCGAGGATAATTCTGTTGAGATTTAAGAACTCGTCCACACTTCGAAGGAGGAAAATTGTCGAGATTTAGAACCTTATCTGTAATTCAACTGAGGATAATTCAGTTGAAATTTAAGAACCGGTCAGCACTTCGACTGAGGGAAACATCTTCATCGAGATCTAGGAACTGTCTGTAATTCAACCGAGGATAATTCTGTTGAGATTTAAGAACTCGTCCACACTTCGACGAAGGAAAATTGTTGACATTTAGAACCTTATCTGTAATTCATCCAAGGATAATTCTGTTGAGATTTAAGAACCGGTCAACACTTCGACTGAGGGAAACATCTTCATCGAGATCTAGGAACTGTCTGTAATTCAACCGAGGATAATTCTGTTGAGATTTAAGAACTCGTCCACACTTCGACGGAGGAAAATTGTCGACATTTAGAACCTTATCTGTAATTCAACCGAGGATAATTCAGTTGAGATTTAAGAACCGGTCAACACTTCGACTGAGGGAAACATCTTCATCGAGATCTAGGAACTGTCTGTAATTCAACCGAGGATAATTCTGTTGAGATTTAAGAACTCGTCCACACTTCGACGGAGGAAAATTATCGACATTTAGAACCTTAGCTGTAATTCAATCGAGGATAATTCAGTTGAGATTTAAGAACCGGTCAACACTTCGACTGAGGGAAACATCTTCATCGAGATCTAGGAACCGTCTGTAATTCAACCGAGGATAATTCTGTTGAGATTTAAGAACTCGTCCACACTTCGAAGGAGGAAAATTGTCGAGATTTAGAACCTTATATGTAATTCATCCAAGTTTAATTCTTTTGAGATTTAAGAACCGGTCAGCACTTCGTCTGAGGGAAACATCTTCATCGAGATCTAGGAACTATTTGTAATTCAACCGAGGATAATTCCGTTGATATTTAAGAACTCGTCCACACTTCGACGGAGGAAAATTGTCGAGACTTAGAACCATATCTGTAATTCAACCGAGGATAATTTTGTTGAGATTTAAGAACCGGTCAGAACTTCGACTGAGGGAAACATCTTCATCGAGATCTAGAAACCGTCTGTAATTCAACCAAGGATGATTCTGTTGAGATTTATGAACTCGTCCACACATCGACAGAGGAAAATTGTCGATATTTAGAACCTTATCTGTAATTCAACCGAGGATAATTCAATTGAAATTTAAGAACCAGTCAACACTTCGACTGAGGGAAACATCTTCATCGAGATCTAGGAACTGTCTGTAATTCAACCGAGGATAATTCTGTTGAGATTTAAGAACTCGTCCACACTTCGACGGAGGAAAATTGTCGACATTTAGAACCTTATCTGTAATTCAACCGAGGATAATTCAGTTGAGATTTAAGAACCGGTCAACACTTCGACTGAGGGAAACATCTTCATCGAGATCTAGGAACTGTCTGTAATTCAACCGAGGATAATTCTGTTGAGATTTAAGAACTCGTCCACACTTCGACGGAGGAAAATTGTCGACATTTAGAACCTTAGCTGTAATTCAATCGAGGATAATTCAGTTGAGATTTAAGAACCGGTCAACACTTCGACTGAGGGAAACATCTTCATCGAGATCTAGGAACCGTCTGTAATTCAACCGAGGATAATTCTGTTGAGATTTAAGAACTCGTCCACACTTCGAAGGAGGAAAATTGTCGAGATTTAGAACCTTATCTGTAATTCAACTGAGGATAATTCAGTTGAAATTTAAGAACCGGTCAGCACTTCGACAGAGGGAAACATCTTCATCGAGATCTAGGAACTGTCTGTAATTCAACCGAGGATAATTCTGTTGAGATTTAAGAACTCGTCCACACTTCGACGGAGGAAAATTGTCGAGACTTAGAACCATATATGTAATTCAACCAAGGATAATTTTGTTGAGATTTAAGAACCGGTCAACACTTCGACTGAGGGAAACATCTTCATCGAGATCTAGGAACTGTCTGTAATTCAACCGAGGATAATTCTGTTGAGATTTAAGAACTCGTCCTCACTTCTATGGAGGAAAATTGTCGAGATTTAGAACCTTATCTGTAATTCAACCGAGGATAATTCAGTTGAGATTTAAGAATCGGTCAGTACTTGGACTGAGGTAAATATCTTCATCGAGATCTAGGAACCGTCTGTAATTCAACCGAGGATAATTCAGTTGAGATTTAAGAAATCGTCCACACTTCAAAGGAGGAAAATTGTCGAGATTTAGAACCTTATCTGTAATTCCACCGAGGATAATTCAGTTGAAATTTAAGAACCGGTCAGCACTTCGACTGAGGGAAACATCTTCATCGAGATCTAGGAACTGTCTGTAATTCAACCGAGAATAATTCTGTTGAGATTTAAGAACTCGTCCACACTTCGACGGAGGAAAATTGTCGACATTTAGAACCTTATCTGTAATTCATCCAAGGATAATTCTGTTGAGATTTAAGAGCCGGTCAACACTTCGACTGAGGGAAATATCTTCATCGAGATCTAGGAACTATCTGTAATTCAACCGAGGATAATTCTGTTGAGATTTAAGAACTCGTCCACACTTCGACGGAGGAAAATTGTCGACATTTAGAACCTTATATGTAATTCATCCAAGGATAATTCTTTTGAGATTTAAGAACCGGTCAGCACTTCGACTGAGGGAAACATCTTCATCGAGATCTAGGAACTATCTGTAATTCAACCGAGGATAATTCTGTTGATATTTAAGAACTTGTCCACACTTCGACGGAGGAAAATTGTCGAGACTTAGAACCATATCTGTAATTCAACCGAGGATAATTTTGTTGAGATTTAAGAACCGGTCAGAACTTCGACTGAGGGAAACATCTTCATCGAGATCTAGAAACCGTCTGTAATTCAACCGAGGATGATTCTGTTGAGATTTATGAACTCGTCCACACATCGACAGAGGAAAATTGTCGACATTTAGAACCTTATCTGTAATTCAACCGAGGATAATTCAATTGAAATTTAAGAACCAGTCAACACTTCGACTGAGGGAAACATCTTCATCGAGATCTAGGAACTGTCTGTAATTCAACCGAGGATAATTCTGTTGAGATTTAAGAACTCGTCCACACTTCGACGGAGGAAAATTGTTGACATTTAGAACCTTAGCTGTAATTCAATCGAGGATAATTCAGTTGAGATTTAAGAACCGGTCAACACTTCGACTGAGGGAAACATCTTCATCGAGATCTAGGAACCGTCTGTAATTCAACCGAGGATAATTCTGTTGAGATTTAAGAACTCGTCCACACTTCGAAGGAGGAAAATTGTCGACATTTAGAACCTTATCTGTAATTCAACCGAGGATAATTCAGTTGAAATTTAAGAACCGGTCAACACTTCGACTGAGGGAAACATCTTCATCGAGATCTAGGAACTGTCTGTAATTCAACCGAGGATAATTCTGTTGAGATTTAAGAACTTGTCCACACTTCAACGGAGGAAAATTGTCGAGATTTAGAACCTTATCTATAATTCAACCGAGGATAATTCAGTTGAGATTTAAGAACCGGTCAGTAATTCGACTGGGGGAAATATCTTCATCAAGATCTAGGAACCATCTGTAATTCAACCGAGGATAATTCTGTTGAGATTTAAGAACTCGTCCACACTTCGACAGAGGAAAATTGTCGACATTTAGAACCTTATCTGTAATTCAATCGAGGATAATTCAGTTGAGATTTAAGAACCGGTCAACACTTCGACTGAGGGAGACATCTTCATCGAGATCTAGGAACCGTCTGTAATTCAACCGAGGATAATTCTGTTGAGATTTAAGAACTCGTCCACACCTCGAAGGAGGAAAATTGTCGAGATTTAGAACCTTATCTGTAATTCAACCGAGGATAATTCAGTTGAGATTTAAGAACCGGTCAGCACTTTGACTGAGGGAAACATCTTCATCGAGATCTAGGAACTGTCTGTAATTCAACCGAGGATAATTCTGTTGAGATTTAAGAACTCGTCCACACTTCGACGGAGGAAAATTGTCGACATTTAGAGCCTTATCTGTAATTCAATCGAGGATAATTCAGTTGAGATTTAAGAACCGGTCAACACTTCGACTGAGGGCGACATCTTCATCGAGATCTAGGAACCGTCTGTAATTCAACCGAGGATAATTCTGTTGAGATTTAAGAACTCGTCCACACCTCGAAGGAGGAAAATTGTCGAGATTTAGAACCTTATCTGTAATTCAACCGAGGATAATTCTGTTGAGATTTAAGAACCGGTCAACACTTTGACTGAGGGAAACATCTTCATCGAGATCTAGGAACTGTCTGTAATTCAACCGTGGATAATTCTGTTGAGATTTAAGAACTCGTCCACACTTTGACGGAGGAAAATTGTCGAGATTTAGAACCTTATCTGTAATTCAACCGAGGATAATTCAGTTGAGATTTAAGAACCGGTCAGTACTTCGACTGAGGGAGATATCTTCATCGAGATCTAGGAACCGTCTGTAATTCAACCGAGGATAATTCTGTTGAGATTTAAGAACTCGTCCACACTTCGAAGGAGGAAAATTGTCGAGATTTAGAACCTTATCTGTAATTCAACCGAGGATAATTCAGTTGAGATTTAAGAACCGGTCAGCACTTCGACTGAGGGAAACATCTTCATCGAGATCTAGGAACTGTCTGTAATTCAACCAAGGATAATTCTGTTGAGATTTATGAACTCAACAACACTTCGATGGAGGAAAATTGTCGACATTTAGAACCTTATATGTAATTCATCCAAGGATTATTCTTTTGAGATTTAAGAACCGGTCATCACTTCGACTGAGGGAAACATCTTCATCGAGATCTAGGACCTATCTGTAATTCAACCGAGGATAATTTTGTTGATATTTAAGAACTCGTCCACACTTCGACGAAGGAAAATTGTCGAGACTTAGAACCATATCTGTAATTCAACCGAGGATAATTTTGTTGAGATTTAAGAACCGGTCAGAACTTCGACTGAGGGAAACATCTTCATCGAGATCTAGAAACCGTCTGTAATTCAACCAAGGATGATTCTGTTGAGATTTATGAACTCGTCCACACATCGACAGAGGAAAATTGTCGACATTTAGAACCTTATCTGTAATTCAACCGAGGATAATTCAATTGAAATTTAAGAATTGGTCAACAGTTTGACTGAGGGAAACATCTTCATCGAGATCTAGGAACTGTCTGTAATTCAACCGAGGATAATTCTGTTGAGATTTAAGAACTCGTCCACACTTCGACGGAGGAAAATTGTCGACATTTAGAACCTTATCTGTAATTCAACCGAGGATAATTCAGTTGAGATTTAAGAACCGGTCAACACTTCGACTGAGGGAAACATCTTCATCGAGATCTAGGAACTGTCTGTAATTCAACCGAGGATAATTCTGTTGAGATTTAAGAACTCGTCCACACTTCGACGGAGGAAAATTGTCGACATTTAGAACCTTAGCTGTAATTCAATCGAGGATAATTCAGTTGAGATTTAAGAACCGGTCAACACTTCGACTGAGGGAAACATCTTCATCGAGATCTAGGAACCGTCTGTAATTCAACCGAGGATAATTCTGTTGAGATTTAAGAACTCGTCCACACTTCGACGGAGGAAAATTATCGAAATTTAGAACCTTATCTGTAATTCAACCGAGGATAATTCAATTGAAATTTAAGAACCAGTCAACACTTCGACTGAGGGAAACATCTTCATCGAGATCTAAAAACTGTCTCTAATTCAACCGAGGATAATTCTGTTGAGATTTAAGAACTCGTCCACACTTCGACGGAGGAAAATTGTCGACACTTAGAACCTTATCTGTAATTCATCCAAGGATAATTCTGTTGAGATTTAAGAACCGGTCAACACTTCGACTGAGGGAAACATCTTCATCGAGATCTAGGAACTGTCTGTAATTCAACCGAGGATAATTCTGTTGAGATTTAAGAACTCGTCCACACTTCGACGGAGGAAAATTGTCGACATTTAGAACCTTATCTGTAATTCAACCGAGGATAATTCAATTGAAATTTAAGAACCGGTCAACACTTCGACTGAGGGAAACATCTTCATCGAGATCTAAAAACTGTCTCTAATTCAACCGAGGATAATTCTGTTGAGATTTAAGAACTCGTCCACACTTCGACGGAGGAAAATTGTCGACATTTAGAACCTTATCTGTAATTCAACCGAGGATAATTCAGTTGAGATTTAAGAACCGGTCAACACTTCGACTGAGGGAAACATCTTCATCGAGATCTAGGAACTGTCTGTAATTCAACCGAGGATAATTCTGTTGAGATTTAAGAACTCGTCCACACTTCGACGGAGGAACATTGTCGACATTTAGAACCTTAGCTGTAATTCAATCGAGGATAATTCAGTTGAGATTTAAGAACCGGTCAACACTTCGACTGAGGGAAACATCTTCATCGAGATCTAGGAACCGTCTGTAATTCAACCGAGGATAATTCTGTTGAGATTTAAGAACTCGTCCACACTTCGAAGGAGGAAAATTGTCGAGATTTAGAACCTTATATGTAATTCATCCAAGGATAATTCTTTTGAGATTTAAGAACCGGTCAGCACTTCGACTGAGGGAAACATCTTCATCGAGATCTAGGAACTATTTGTAATTCAACCGAGGATAATTCTGTTGATATTTAAGAACTCGTCCACACTTCGACGGAGGAAGATTGTCGAGACTTAGAACCATATCTGTAATTCAACCGAGGATAATTTTGTTGAGATTTAAGAACCGGTCAGAACTTCGACTGAGGGAAACATCTTCATCGAGATCTAGAAACCGTCTGTAATTCAACCAAGGATGATTCTGTTGAGATTTATGAACTCGTCCACACATTGACAGAGGAAAATTGTCGACATTTAGAACCTTATCTGTAATTCAACCGAGGATAATTCAATTGAAATTTAAGAACCAGTCAACACTTCGACTGAGGGAAACATCTTCATCGAGATCTAGGAACTGTCTGTAATTCAACCGAGGATAATTCTGTTGAGATTTAAGAACTCGTCCACACTTCGACAGAGGAAAATTGTTGACATTTAGAACCTTAGCTGTAATTCAATCGAGGATAATTCAGTTGAGATTTAAGAACCGGTCAACACTTCGACTGAGGGAAACATCTTCATCGAGATCTAGGAACCGTCTGTAATTCAACCGAGGATAATTCTGTTGAGATTTAAGAACTCGTCCACACTTCGAAGGAGGAAAATTGTCGAGATTTAGAACCTTATCTGTAATTCAACTGAGGATAATTCAGTTGAAATTTAAGAACCGGTCAGCACTTCGACTGAGGGAAACATCTTCATCGAGATCTAGGAACTGTCTGTAGTTCAACCGAGGATAATTCTGTTGAGATTTAAGAACTCGTCCACACTTCGACGAAGGAAAATTGTTGACATTTAGAACCTTATCTGTAATTCATCCAAGGATAATTCTGTTGAGATTTAAGAACCGGTCAACACTTCGACTGAGGGAAACATCTTCATCGAGATCTAGGAACTGTCTGTAATTCAACCGAGGATAATTCTGTTGAGATTTAAGAACTCGTCCACACTTCGACGGAGGAAAATTGTCGACATTTAGAACCTTATCTGTAATTCAACCGAGGATAATTCAGTTGAGATTTAAGAACCGGTCAACACTTCGACTGAGGGAAACATCTTCATCGAGATCTAGGAACTGTCTGTAATTCAACCGAGCATTATTCTGTTGAGATTTAAGAACTCGTCCACACTTCGACGGAGGAAAATTATCGAAATTTAGAACCTTAGCTGTAATTCAATCGAGGATAATTCAGTTGAGATTTAAGAACCGGTCAACACTTCGACTGAGGGAAACATCTTCATCGAGATCTAGGAACCGTCTGTAATTCAACCGAGGATAATTCTGTTGAGATTTAAGAACTCGTCCACACTTCGAAGGAGGAAAATTGTCGAGATTTAGAACCTTATATGTAATTCATCCAAGGATAATTCTTTTGAGATTTAAGAACCGGTCAGCACTTCGACTGAGGGAAACATCTTCATCGAGATCTAGGAACTATTTGTAATTCAACCGAGGATAATTCCGTTGATATTTAAGAACTCGTCCACACTTCGACGGAGGAAAATTGTCGAGACTTAGAACCATATCTGTAATTCAACCGAGGATAATTTTGTTGAGATTTAAGAACCGGTCAGAACTTCGACTGAGGGAAACATCTTCATCGAGATCTAGAAACCGTCTGTAATTCAACCAAGGATGATTCTGTTGAGATTTATGAACTCGTCCACACATCGACAGAGGAAAATTGTCGACATTTAGAACCTTATCTGTAATTCAACCGAGGATAATTCAATTGAAATTTAAGAACCAGTCAACACTTCGACTGAGGGAAACATCTTCATCGAGATCTAGAAACTGTCTGTAATTCAACCGAGGATAATTCTGTTGAGATTTAAGAATTCGTCCACACTTCGACGGAGGAAAATTGTCGACATTTAGAACCTTATCTGTAATTCAACCGAGGATAATTCAGTTGAGATTTAAGAACCGGTCAACACTTCGACTGAGGGAAACATCTTCATCGAGATCTAGGAACTGTCTGTAATTCAACCGAGGATAATTCTGTTGAGATTTAAGAACTCGTCCACACTTCGACGGAGGAAAATTGTCGACATTTAGAACCTTATCTGTAATTCAACCGAGGATAATTCAGTTGAGATTTAAGAACCGGTCAACACTTCGACTGAGGGAAACATCTTCATCGAGATCTAGGAACTGTCTGTAATTCAACCGAGGATAATTCTGTTGAGATTTAAGAAATCGTCCACACTTCAAAGGAGGAAAATTGTCGAGATTTAGAACCTTATCTGTAATTCAACCGAGGATAATTCAGTTGAAATTTAAGAACCGGTCAGCACTTCGACTGAGGGAAACATCTTCATCGAGATCTAGGAACTGTCTGTAATTCAACCGAGAATAATTCTGTTGAGATTTAAGAACTCGTCCACACTTCGACGGAGGAAAATTGTCGACATTTAGAACCTTATCTGTAATTCATCCAAGGATAATTCTGTTGAGATTTAAGAGCCGGTCAACACTTCGACTGAGGGAAATATCTTCATCGAGATCTAGGAACTATCTGTAATTCAACCGAGGATAATTCTGTTGAGATTTAAGAACTCGTCCACACTTCGACGGAGGAAAATTGTCGACATTTAGAACCTTATATGTAATTCATCCAAGGATAATTCTTTTGAGATTTAAGAACCGGTCAGCACTTCGACTGAGGGAAACATCTTCATCGAGATCTAGGAACTATCTGTAATTCAACCGAGGATAATTCTGTTGATATTTAAGAACTTGTCCACACTTCGACGGAGGAAAATTGTCGAGACTTAGAACCATATCTGTAATTCAACCAAGGATAATTTTGTTGAGATTTAAGAACCAGTCAGAACTTCGACTGAGGGAAACATCTTCATCGAGATCTAGAAACCGTCTGTAATTCAACCGAGGATGATTCTGTTGAGATTTAAGAACTCGTCCACACTTCGACGAAGGAAAATTGTCGACATTTAGAACCTTATCTGTAATTCATCCAAGGATAATTCTGTTGAGATTTAAGAGCCGGTCAACACTTCGACTGAGGGAAATATCTTCATCGAGATCTAGGAACTATCTGTAATTCAACCGAGGATAATTCTGTTGAGATTTAAGAACTCGTCCACACTTCGACGGAGGAAAATTGTCGACATTTAGAACCTTATATGTAATTCATCCAAGGATAATTCTTTTGAGATTTAAGAACCGGTCAGCACTTCGACTGAGGGAAACATCTTCATCGAGATCTAGGAACTATCTGTAATTCAACCGAGGATAATTCTGTTGATATTTAAGAACTTGTCCACACTTCGACGGAGGAAAATTGTCGAGACTTAGAACCATATCTGTAATTCAACCAAGGATAATTTTGTTGAGATTTAAGAACCAGTCAGAACTTCGACTGAGGGAAACATCTTCATCGAGATCTAGAAACCGTCTGTAATTCAACCGAGGATGATTCTGTTGAGATTTATGAACTCGTCCACACATCGACAGAGGAAAATTGTCGACATTTATAACCTTATCTGTAATTCAACCGAAGATAATTCAGTTGAAATTTAAGAACCGGTCAACACTTCGACTGAGGGAAACATCTTCATCGAGATCTAGGAACTGTCTGTAATTCAACCGAGGATAATTCTGTTGAGATTTAAGAACTTGTCCACACTTCAACGGAGGAAAATTGTCGAGATTTAGAACCTTATCTATAATTCAACCGAGGATAATTCAGTTAAGATTTAAGAACCGGTCAGTAATTCGACTGAGGGAAATATCTTCATCAAGATCTAGGAACCGTCTGTAATTCAACCGAGGATAATTCTGTTGAGATTTAAGAACTCGTCCACACTTCGACAGAGGAAAATTGTCGACATTTAGAACCTTATCTGTAATTCAATCGAGGATAATTCAGTTGAGATTTAAGAACCGGTCAACACTTCGACTGAGGGAGACATCTTCATCGAGATCTAGGAACCGTCTGTAATTCAACCGAGGATAATTCTGTTGAGATTTAAGAACTCGTCCACACCTCGAAGGAGGAAAATTGTCGAGATTTAGAACCTTATCTGTAATTCAACCGAGGATAATTCAGTTGAGATTTAAGAACCGGTCAGCACTTTGACTGAGGGAAACATCTTCATCGAGATCTAGGAACTGTCTGTAATTCAACCGAGGAAAATTCTGTTGAGATTTAAGAACTCGTCCACACTTCGACGGAGGAAAATTGTCGACATTTAGAGCCTTATCTGTAATTCAATCGAGGATAATTCAGTTGAGATTTAAGAACCGGTCAACACTTCGACTGAGGGAGACATCTTCATCGAGATCTAGGAACCGTCTGTAATTCAACCGAGGATAATTCTGTTGAGATTTAAGAACTCGTCCACACCTCGAAGGAGGAAAATTGTCGAGATTTAGAACCTTATCTGTAATTCAACCGAGGATAATTCTGTTGAGATTTAAGAACCGGTCAACACTTTGACTGAGGGAAACATCTTCATCGAGATCTAGGAACTGTCTGTAATTCAACCGAGGAAAATTCTGTTGAGATTTAAGAACTCGTCCACACTTCGACGGAGGAAAATTGTCGACATTTAGAGCCTTATATGTAATTCAATCGAGGATAATTCAGTTGAGATTTAAGAACCGGTCAACACTTCGACTGAGGGAGACATCTTCATCGAGATCTAGGAACCGTCTGTAATTCAACCGAGGATAATTCTGTTGAGATTTAAGAACTCGTCCACACCTCGAAGGAGGAAAATTGTCGAGATTTAGAACCTTATCTGTAATTCAACCGAGGATAATTCTGTTGAGATTTAAGAACCGGTCAACACTTTGACTGAGGGAAACATCTTCATCGAGATCTAGGAACTGTCTGTAATTCAACCGTGGATAATTCTGTTGAGATTTAAGAACTCGTCCACACTTTGACGGAGGAAAATTGTCGAGATTTAGAACCTTATCTGTAATTCAACCGAGGATAATTCAGTTGAGATTTAAGAACCGGTCAGTACTTCGACTGAGGGAGATATCTTCATCAAGATCCAGGAACCGTTTGTAATTCAACCGAGGATAATTCTGTTGAGATTTAAGAACTCGTCCACACTTCGAAGGAGGAAAATTGTCGAGATTTAGAACCTTATCTGTAATTCAACCGAGGATAATTCAGTTGAGATTTAAGAACCGGTCAGCACTTCGACTGAGGGAAACATCTTCATCGAGATCTAGGAACTGTCTGTAATTCAACCAAGGATAATTCTGTTGAGATTTATGAACTCAACAACACTTCGATGGAGGAAAATTGTCGACATTTAGAACCTTATATGTAATTCATCCAAGGATAATTCTTTTGAGATTTAAGAACCGGTCAGCACTTCGACTGAGGGAAACATCTTCATCGAGATCTAGGACCTATCTGTAATTCAACCGAGGATAATTCTGTTAATATTTAAGAACTCGTCCACACTTCGAAGGAGGAAAATTGTCGAGACTTAGAACCATATCTGTAATTCAACCGAGGATAATTTTGTTGAGATTTAAGAACCGGTCAGAACTTCGACTGAGGGAAACATCTTCATCGAGATCTAGAAACCGTCTGTAATTCAACCAAGGATGATTCTGTTGAGATTTATGAACTCGTCCACACATCGACAGAGGAAAATTGTCGACATTTAGAACCTTATCTGTAATTCAACCGAGGATAATTCAAATGAAATTTAAGAATTGGTCAACACTTTGACTGAGGGAAACATCTTCATCGAGATCTAGGAACTGTCTGTAATTCAACCGAGGATAATTCTGTTGAGATTTAAGAACTCGTCCACACTTCGACGGAGGAAAATTGTCGACATTTAGAACCTTATCTGTAATTCAACCGAGGATAATTCAGTTGAGATTTAAGAACCGGTCAACACTTCGACTGAGGGAAACATCTTCATCGAGATCTAGGAACTGTCTGTAATTCAACCAAGGATAATTCTGTTGAGATTTAAGAACTCGTCCACACTTCGACGGAGGAAAATTGTCGACATTTAGAACCTTAGCTGTAATTCAATCGAGGATAATTCAGTTGAGATTTATGAACCGGTCAACACTTCGACTGAGGGAAACATCTTCATCGAGATCTAGGAACCGTCTGTAATTCAACCGAGGATAATTCTGTTGAGATTTAAGAACTCGTCCACACTTCGAAGGAGGAAAATTGTCGAGATTTAGAACCTTATATGTAATTCATCCAAGGATAATTCTTTTGAGATTTAAGAACCGGTCAGCACTTCGACAGAGGGAAACATCTTCATCGAGATCTAGGAACTATCTGTAATTCAACCGAGGATAATTCTGTTGATATTTAAGAACTCGTCCACACTTCGACGGAGGAAAATTGTCGAGACTTAGAACCATATCTGTAATTCAACCAAGGATAATTTTGTTGAGATTTAAGAACCGGTCAGAACTTCGACTGAGGGAAACATCTTCATCGAGATCTAGAAACCGTCTGTAATTCAACCAAGGATGATTCTGTTGAGATTTATGAACTCGTCCACACATCGACAGAGGAAAATTGTCGACATTTAGAACCTTATCTGTAATTCAACCGAGGATAATTCAATTGAAATTTAAGAACCGGTCAACACTTCGACTGAGGGAAACATCTTCATCGAGATCTAGGAACTGTCTGTAATTCAACCGAGGATAATTCTGTTGAGATTTAAGAACTCGTCCACACTTCGACGGAGGAAAATTGTCGACATTTAGAACCTTATCTGTAATTCAACCGAGGATAATTCAGTTGAGATTTAAGAACCGGTCAACACTTCGACTGAGGGAAACATCTTCATCGAGATCTAGGAACTGTCTGTAATTCAACCGAGGATAATTTTGTTGAGATTTAAGAACTCGTCCACACTTCGACGGAGGAAAATTGTCGACATTTAGAACCTTAGCTGTAATTCAATCGAGGATAATTCAGTTGAGATTTAAGAACCGGTCAACACTTCGACTGAGGGAAACATCTTCATCGAGATCTAGGAACCGTCTGTAATTCAACCGAGGATAATTCTGTTGAGATTTAAGAACTCGTCCACACTTCGAAGGAGGAAAATTGTCGAGATTTAGAACCTTATCTGTAATTCAACTGAGGATAATTCAGTTGAGATTTAAGAACCGGTCAGCACTTCGACTGAGGGAAACATCTTCATCGAGATCTAGGAACCGTCTGTAATTCAACCGAGGATAATTCTGTTGAGATTTAAGAACTCGTCCACACTTCGACAGAGGAAAATTGTCGACATTTAGAACCTTATCTGTAATTCAATCGAGGATAATTCAGTTGAGATTTAAGAACCGGTCAACACTTCGACTGAGGGAGACATCTTCATCGAGATCTAGGAACCGTCTGTAATTCAACCGAGGATAATTCTGTTGAGATTTAAGAACTCGTCCACACCTCGAAGGAGGAAAATTGTCGAGATTTAGAACCTTATCTGTAATTCAACCGAGGATAATTCAGTTGAGATTTAAGAACCGGTCAGCACTTTGACTGAGGTAAATATCTTCATCGAGATCTAGGAACCGTCTGTAATTCAACCGAGGATAATTCAGTTGAGATTTAAGAAATCGTCCACACTTCAAAGGAGGAAAATTGTCGAGATTTAGAACCTTATCTGTAATTCAACCGAGGATAATTCAGTTGAAATTTAAGAACCGGTCAGCACTTCGACTGAGGGAAACATCTTCATCGAGATCTAGGAACGGTCTGTAATTCAACCGAGGATAATTCTGTTGAGATTTAAGAACTCGTCCACACTTCGACGGAGGAAAATTGTCGACATTTAGAACCTTATCTGTAATTCATCCAAGGATAATTCTGTTGAGATTTAAGAGCCGGTCAACACATCGACTGAGGGAAATATCTTCATCGAGATCTAGGAACTATCTGTAATTCAACCGAGGATAATTCTTTTGAGATTTAAGAACTCGTCCACACTTGGACGGAGGAAAATTGTCGAGATTTAGAACCTTATCTCTAATTCAACTGAGGATAATTCTGTTGAGATTTAAGAACCGGTCAGCACTTCGACTGAGGGAAACATCTTCATCGAGATCTAGGAACCGTCTGTAATTCAACCGAGGATAATTCAGTTGAGATTTAAGAACCGGTCAGCACTTCGACTGAGGGAAACATCTTCATCGAGATCTAGGAACTGTCTGTAATTCAACCAAGGATAATTCTGTTGAGATTTATGAACTCAACAACACTTCGATGGAGGAAAATTGTCGACATTTAGAACCTTATATGTAATTCATCCAAGGATAATTCTTTTGAGATTTAAGAACCGGTCAGCACTTCGACTGAGGGAAACATCTTCATCGAGATCTAGGACCTATCTGTAATTCAACCGAGGATAATTCTGTTGATATTTAAGAACTCGTCCACACTTCGAAGGAGGAAAATTGTCGAGACTTAGAACCATATCTGTAATTCAACCGAGGATAATTTTGTTGAGATTTAAGAACCGGTCAGAACTTCGACTGAGGGAAACATCTTCATCGAGATCTAGAAACCGTCTGTAATTCAACCAAGGATGATTCTGTTGAGATTTATGAACTCGTCCACACATCGACAGAGGAAAATTGTCGACATTTAGAACCTTATCTGTAATTCAACCGAGGATAATTCAATTGAAATTTAAGAATTGGTCAACACTTTGACTGAGGGAAACATCTTCATCGAGATCTAGGAACTGTCTGTAATTCAACCGAGGATAATTCTGTTGAGATTTAAGAACTCGTCCACACTTCGACGGAGGAAAATTGTCGACATTTAGAACCTTATCTGTAATTCAACCGAGGATAATTCAGTTGAGATTTAAGAACCGGTCAACACTTCGACTGAGGGAAACATCTTCATCGAGATCTAGGAACTGTCTGTAATTCAACCGAGGATAATTCTGTTAAGATTTAAGAACTCGTCCACACTTCGACGGAGGAAAATTGTCGACATTTAGAACCTTAGCTGTAATTCAATCGAGGATAATTCAGTTGAGATTTAAGAACCGGTCAACACTTCGACTGAGGGAAACATCTTCATCGAGATCTAGGAACCGTCTGTAATTCAACCGAGGATAATTCTGTTGAGATTTAAGAACTCGTCCACACTTCGAAGGAGGAAAATTGTCGAGATTTAGAACCTTATATGTAATTCATCCAAGGATAATTCTTTTGAGATTTAAGAACCGGTCAGCACTTCGACAGAGGGAAACATCTTCATCGAGATCTAGGAACTATCTGTAATTCAACCGAGGATAATTCTGTTGATATTTAAGAACTCGTCCACACTTCGACGGAGGAAAATTGTCGAGACTTAGAACCATATCTGTAATTCAACCAAGGATAATTTTGTTGAGATTTAAGAACCGGTCAGAACTTCGACTGAGGGAAACATCTTCATCGAGATCTAGAAACCGTCTGTAATTCAACCAAGGATGATTCTGTTGAGATTTATGAACTCGTCCACACATCGACAGAGGAAAATTGTCGACATTTAGAACCTTATCTGTAATTCAACCGAGGATAATTCAATTGAAATTTAAGAAACGGTCAACACTTCGACTGAGGGAAACATCTTCATCGAGATCTAGGAACTGTCTGTAATTCAACCGAGGATAATTCTGTTGAGATTTAAGAACTCGTCCACACTTCGACGGAGGAAAATTGTCGACATTTAGAACCTTATCTGTAATTCAACCGAGGATAATTCAGTTGAGATTTAAGAACCGGTCAACACTTCGACTGAGGGAAACATCTTCATCGAGATCTAGGAACTGTCTGTAATTCAACCGAGGATAATTCTGTTGAGATTTAAGAACTCGTCCACACTTCGACGGAGGAAAATTGTCGACATTTAGAACCTTAGCTGTAATTCAATCGAGGATAATTCAGTTGAGATTTAAGAACCGGTCAACACTTCGACGGAGGGAAACATCTTCATCGAGATCTAGGAACCGTCTGTAATTCAACCGAGGATAATTCTGTTGAGATTTAAGAACTCGTCCACACTTCGAAGGAGGAAAATTGTCGAGATTTAGAACCTTATCTGTAATTCAACTGAGGATAATTCAGTTGAGATTTAAGAACCGGTCAGCACTTCGACTGAGGGAAACATCTTCATCGAGATCTAGGAACTGTCTGTAATTCAACCGAGGATAATTCTGTTGAGATTTAAGAACTCGTCCACACTTCGACGAAGGAAAATTGTTGACATTTAGAACCTTATCTGTAATTCATCCAAGGATAATTCTGTTGAGATTTAAGAACCGGTCAACACTTCGACTGAGGGAATCATCTTCATCGAGATCTAGGAACTGTCTGTAATTCAACCGAGGATAATTCTGTTGAGATTTAAGAACTCGTCCACACTTCGATGGAGGAAAATTGTCGAGATTTAGAACCTTATCTGTAATTCAACCGAGGATAATTCAGTTGAGATTTAAGAACCGGTCAATACTTAGACTGAGGTAAATATCTTCATCGAGATCTAGGAACCGTCTGTAATTCAACCGAGGATAATTCAGTTGAGATTTAAGAAATCGTCCACACTTCAAAGGAGTAAAATTGTCGAGATTTAGAACCTTATCTGTAATTCAACCGAGGATAATTCAGTTGAAATTTAAGAACCGGTCAGCACTTCGACTGAGGGAAACATCTTCATCGAGATCTAGGAACTGTCTGTAATTCAACCGAGGATAATTCTGTTGAGATTTAAGAACTCGTCCACACTTCGATGGAGGAAAATTGTCGACATTTAGAACCTTATCTGTAATTCATCCAAGGATAATTCTGTTGAGATTTAAGAGCCGGTCAACACATCGACTGAGGGAAATATCTTCATCGAGATCTAGGAACTATCTGTAATTCAACCGAGGATAATTCTGTTGAGATTTAAGAACTCGTCCACACTTCGACGGAGGAAAATTTTCGAGATTTAGAACCTTATCTCTAATTCAACTGATGATAATTTTGTTGAGATTTAAGAACCGGTCAGCACTTCGACTGAGGGAAACATCTTCATCGAGATCTAGGAACCGTCTGTAATTCAACCGAGGATAATTCTGTTGAGATTTATGAACCGGTCAGCACTTCGACTGAGAGAAACATCTTCATCGAGATCTAGGAACTGTCTGTAATTCAACCAAGGATAATTCTGTTGAGATTTATGAACTCAACAACACTTCGATGGAGGAAAATTGTCGACATTTAGAACCTTATATGTAATTCATCCAAGGATAATTCTTTTAAGATTTAAGAACCGGTCAGCACTTCGACAGAGGGAAACATCTTCATCGAGATCTAGGAACTATCTGTAATTCAACCGAGGATAATTCTGTTGATATTTAAGAACTTGTCCACACTTCGACGGAGGAAAATTGTCGAGACTTAGAACCATATCTGTAATTCAACCAAGGATAATTTTGTTGAGATTTAAGAACCAGTCAAAACTTCGACTGAGGGAAACATCTTCATTGAGATCTAGAAACCGTCTGTAATTCAACCGAGGATGATTCTGTTGAGATTTATGAACTCGTCCACACATCGACAAAGGAAAATTGTCGATATTTAGAACCTTATCTGTAATTCAACAGAGGATAATTCAGTTGAAATTTAAGAACCGGTCAACACTTCGACTGAGGGAAACATCTTCATCGAGATCTAGGAACTGTCTGTAATTCAACCGAGGATAATTCTGTTGAGATTTAAGAACTCGTCCACACTTCAACGGAGGAAAATTGTCGAGATTTAGAACCTTATCTATAATTCAACCGAGGATACTTCAGTTGAGATTTAAGAACCGGTCAGTAATTCGACTGAGGGAAATATCTTCATCAAGATCTAGGAACCGTCTGTAATTCAACCGAGGATAATTCTGTTGAGATTTAAGAACTCGTCCACACTTCGACGAAGGAAAATTGTTGACATTTAGAACCTTATCTGTAATTCATCCAAGGATAATTCTGTTGAGATTTAAGAACCGGTCAACACTTCGACTGAGGGAATCATCTTCATCGAGATCTAGGAACTGTCTGTAATTCAACCGAGGATAATTCTGTTGAGATTTAAGAACTCGTCCACACTTCGATGGAGGAAAATTGTCGAGATTTAGAACCTTATCTGTAATTCAACCGAGGATAATTCAGTTGAGATTTAAGAACCGGTCAATACTTGGACTGAGGTAAATATCTTCATCGAGATCTAGGAACCGTCTGTAATTCAACCGAGGATAATTCAGTTGAGATTTAAGAAATCGTCCACACTTCAAAGGAGGAAAATTGTCGAGATTTAGAACCTTATCTGTAATTCAACCGAGGATAATTCAGTTGAAATTTAAGAACCGGTCAGCACTTCGACTGAGGGAAACATCTTCATCGAGATCTAGGAACTGTCTGTAATTCAACCGAGGATAATTCTGTTGAGATTTAAGAACTCGTCCACACTTCGATGGAGGAAAATTGTCGACATTTAGAACCTTATCTGTAATTCATCCAAGGATAATTTTGTTGAGATTTAAGAGCCGGTCAACACATCGACTGAGGGAAATATCTTCATCGAGATCTAGGAACTATCTGTAATTCAACTGAGGATAATTCTGTTGAGATTTAAGAACTCGTCCACACTTCGACGGAGGAAAATTTTCGAGATTTAGAACCTTATCTCTAATTCAACTGAGGATAATTTTGTTGAGATTTAAGAACCGGTCAGCACTTCGACTGAGGGAAACATCTTCATCGAGATCTAGGAACCGTCTGTAATTCAACCGAGGATAATTCTGTTGAGATTTATGAACCGGTCAGCACTTCGACTGAGGGAAACATCTTCATCGAGATCTAGGAACTGTCTGTAATTCAACCAAGGATAATTCTGTTGAGATTTATGAACTCAACAACACTTCGATGGAGGAAAATTGTCGACATTTAGAACCTTATATGTAATTCATCCAAGGATAATTCTTTTAAGATTTAAGAACCGGTCAGCACTTCGACTGAGGGAAACATCTTCATCGAGATCTAGGAACTATCTGTAATTCAACCGAGGATAATTCTGTTGATATTTAAGAACTTGTCCACACTTCGACGGAGGAAAATTGTCGAGACTTAGAACCATATCTGTAATTCAACCAAGGATAATTTTGTTGAGATTTAAGAACCAGTCAAAACTTCGACTGAGGGAAACATCTTAATCGAGATCTAGAAACCGTCTGTAATTCAACCGAGGATGATTCTGTTGAGATTTATGAACTCGTCCACACATCGACAGAGGAAAATTGTCGACATTTAGAACCTTATCTGTAATTCAACAGAGGATAATTCAGTTGAAATTTAAGAACCGGTCAACACTTCGACTGAGGGAAACATCTTCATCGAGATCTAGGAACTGTCTGTAATTCAACCGAGGATAATTCTGTTGAGATTTAAGAACTCGTCCACACTTCAACGGAGGAAAATTGTCGAGATTTAGAACTTTATCTATAATTCAACCGAGGATAACTCAGTTGAGATTTAAGAACCGGTCAGTAATTCGACTGAGGGAAATATCTTCATCAAGATCTAGGAACCGTTTGTAATTCAACCGAGGATAATTCTGTTGAGATTTAAGAACTCGTCCACACTTCGACGGAGGAAAATTGTCGACATTTAGAACCTTAGCTGTAATTCAATCGAGGATAATTCAGTTGAGTTTTAAGAACCGGTCAACATTTCGACTGAGGGAAACATCTTCATCGAGATCTAGGAACCGTCTGTAATTCAACCGAGGATAATTCTGTTGAGATTTAAGAACTCGTCCACACTTCGAAGGAGGAAAATTGTCGAGATTTACAACCTTATCTGTAATTCAACTGAGGATAATTCAGTTGAGATTTAAGAACCGGTCAACACTTCGACTGAGGGAAACATCTTCATCGAAATATAGGAACTGTCTTTAATTCAACCGAGGATAATTCTGTTGAGATTTAAGAACTCGTCCACACTTCGACGGAGGAAAATTGTCGACATTTAGAACATTATCTGTAATTCATCCAAGGATAATTCTGTTGAGATTTAAGAACCGGTCAACACTTCGACTGAGGGAATCATCTTCATCGAGATCTAGGAACTGTCTGTAATTCAACCGAGGATAATTCTGTTGAGATTTAAGAACTCGTCCACACTTCGATGGAGGAAAATTGTCGAGATTTAGAACCTTATCTGTAATTCAACCGAGGATAATTCAGTTGAGATTTAAGAACCGGTCAGTACTTGGACTGAGGTAAATATCTTCATCGAGATCTAGGAACCGTCTGTAATTCAACCGAGGATAATTCAGTTGAGATTTAAGAAATCGTCCACACTTCAAAGGAGGAAAATTGTCGAGATTTAGAACCTTATCTGTAATTCAACCGAGGATAATTCAGTTGAAATTTAAGAACCGGTCAACACTTCGACTGAGGGAAACATCTTCATCGAGATCTAGGAACTGTCTGTAATTCAACCGAGGATAATTCTGTTGAGATTTAAGAACTCGTCCACACTTCGACGGAGGAAAATTGTCGACATTTAGAACCTTATCTGTAATTCATCCAAGGATAATTCTGTTGAGATTTAAGAGCCGGTCAACACTTCGACTGAGGGAAATATCTTCATCGAGATCTAGGAACTATCTGTAATTCAACCGAGGATAATTCTGTTGAGATTTAAGAACTCGTCCACACTTCGACGGAGGAAAATTGTCGAGATTTAGAACCTTATCTCTAATTCAACTGAGGATAATTCTGTTGAGATTTAAGAACCGGTCAGCACTTCGACTGAGGGAAACATCTTCATCGAGATCTAGGAACCGTATGTAATTCAACCGAGGATAATTCTGTTGAGATTTATGAACCGGTCAGCACTTCGACTGAGGGAAACATCTTCATCGAGATCTAGGAACTGTCTATAATTCAACCAAGGATAATTCTGTTGAGATTTATGAACTCAACAACACTTCGATGGAGGAAAATTGTCGACATTTAGAACCATATCTGTAATTCAACCAAGGATAATTTTGTTGAGATTTAAGAACCAGTCAGAACTTCGACTGAGGGAAACATCTTCATCGAGATCTAGAAACCGTCTGTAATTCAACCGAGGATGATTCTGTTGAGATTTATGAACTCGTCCACACATCGACAGAGGAAAATTGTCGACATTTAGAACCTTATCTGTAATTCAACAGAGGATAATTCAGTTGAAATTTAAGAACCGGTCAACACTTCGACTGAGGGAAACATCTTCATCGAGATCTAGGAACTGTCTGTAATTCAACCGAGGATAATTCTGTTGAGATTTAAGAACTCGTCCACACTTCAACGGAGGAAAATTGTCGAGATTTAGAACCTTATCTATAATTCAACCGAGGATAATTCAGTTGAGATTTAAGAACCGGTCAACACTTCGACTGAGGGAAATATCTTCATCAAGATCTAGGAACCGTCTGTAATTCAACCGAGGATAATTCTGTTGAGATTTAAGAACTCGTCCACACTTCGACAGAGGAAAATTGTCGACATTTAGAACCTTATCTGTAATTCAATCGAGGATAATTCAGTTGAGATTTAAGAACCGGTCAACACTTCGACTGAGGGAAACATCTTCATCGAGATCTAGGAACCGTCTGTAATTCAACCGAGGATAATTCTGTTGAGATTTAAGAACTCGTCCACACCTCGAAGGAGGAAAATTGTCGAGATTTAGAACCTTATCTGTAATTCAACCGAGGATAATTCAGTTGAGATTTAAGAACCGGTCAGCACTTTGACTGAGGGAAACATCTTCATCGAGATCTAGGAACTGTCTGTAATTCAACCGAGGATAATTCTATTGAGATTTAAGAACTCGTCCACACTTCGACGGAGGAAAATTGTCGACATTTAGAACATTATCTGTAATTCATCATAGGATAATTCTGTTGAGATTTAAGAACCGGTCAACACTTCGACTGAGGGAAACATCTTCATCGAGATCTAGGAACTGTCTGTAATTCAACTGAGGATAATTCTGTTGAGATTTAAGAACTCGTCCACACTTTGACGGAGGAAAATTGTCGAGATTTAGAACCTTATCTGTAATTCAACCAAGGATAATTCAGTTGAGATTTAAGAACCGGTCAGTACTTCGACTGAGGGAGATATCTTCATCGAGATCTAGGAACCGTCTGTAATTCAACCGAGGATAATTCTGTTGAGATTTAAGAACTCGTCCACACTTCGAAGGAGGAAAATTGTCGAGATTTAGAACCTTATCTGTAATTCAACCGAGGATAATTCAGTTGAGATTTAAGAACCGGTCAGCACTTAGACTGAGGGAAACATCTTCATCGAGATCTAGGAACTGTCTGTAATTCAACCGAGGATAATTCTGTTGAGATTTAAGAACTCGTCCACACCTCGAAGGAGGAAAATTGTCGAGATTTAGAACCTTATCTGTAATTCAACCGAGGATAATTCAGTTGAGATTTAAGAACCGGTCAGCACTTTGACTGAGGGAAGCATCTTCATCGAGATCTAGGAACTGTCTGTAATTCAACCGAGGATAATTCTATTGAGATTTAAGAACTCGTCCACACTTCGACGGAGGAAAATTGTCGACATTTAGAACATTATCTGTAATTCATCCAAGGATAATTCTGTTGAGATTTAAGAACCGGTCAACACTTCGACTGAGGGAAACATCTTCATCGAGATCTAGGAACTGTCTGTAATTCAACCGAGGATAATTCTGTTGAGATTTAAGAACTCGTCCACACTTTGACGGAGGAAAATTGTCGAGATTTAGAACCTTATCTGTAATTCAACCAAGGATAATTCAGTTGAGATTTAAGAACCGGTCAGTACTTCGACTGAGGGAGATATCTTCATCGAGATCTAGGAACCGTCTGTAATTCAACCGAGGATAATTCTGTTGAGATTTAAGAACTCGTCCACACTTCGAAGGAGGAAAATTGTCGAGATTTAGAACCTTATCTGTAATTCAACCGAGGATAATTCAGTTGAGATTTAAGAACCGGTCAGCACTTAGACTGAGGGAAACATCTTCATCGAGATCTAGGAACTGTCTGTAATTCAACCGAGGATAATTCTGTTGAGATTTAAGAACTCGTCCACACTTCGACCGAGGAAAATTGTCGACATTTAGAACCTTATCTGTAATTCATCCAAGGATAATTCTGTTGAGATTTAAGAACCGGTCAACACTTCGACTGAGGGAAATATCTTCATCGAGATCTAGGAACTATCTGTAATTCAACCGAGGATAATTCTGTTGAGATTTAAGAACTCGTCCACACTTCGACGGAGGAAAATTGTCGAGATTTAGAACCTTATCTGTAATTCAACCGAGGATAATTCTGTTGAGATTTAAGAACCGGTCAGCACTTCGACTGAGGGAAACATCTTCATCGAGATCTAGGAACCGTCTGTAATTCAACCGAGGATAATTCTGTTGAGATTTATGAACCGGTCAGCACTTCGACTGAGGGAAACATCTTCATCGAGATCTAGGAACTGTCTGTAATTCAACCAAGGATAATTCTGTTGAGATTTATGAACTCAACAACACTTCGATGGAGGAAAATTGTCGACATTTAGAACCTTATATGTAATTCATCCAAGGATAATTCTTTTAAGATTTAAGAACCGGTCAGCACTTCGACTGAGGGAAACATCTTCATCGAGATCTAGGAACTATCTGTAATTCAACCGAGGATAATTCTGTTGATATTTAAGAACTTGTCCACACTTCGACGGAGGAAAATTGTCGAGACTTAGAACCATATCTGTAATTCAACCAAGGATAATTTTGTTGAGATTTAAGAACCAGTCAGAACTTCGACTGAGGGAAACATCTTCATCGAGATCTAGAAACCGTCTGTAATTCAACCGAGGATGATTCTGTTGAGATTTATGAACTCGTCCACACATCGACAGAGGAAAATTGTCGACATTTAGAACCTTATCTGTAATTCAACAGAGGATAATTCAGTTGAAATTTAAGAACCGGTCAACACTTCGACTGAGGGAAACATCTTCATCGAGATCTAGGAACTGTCTGTAATTCAACCGAGGATAATTCTGTTGAGATTTAAGAACTCGTCCACACTTCAACGGAGGAAAATTGTCGAGATTTAGAACCTTATATATAATTCAACCGAGGATAATTCAGTTGAGATTTAAGAACCGGTCAGTAATTCGACTGAGGGAAATATCTTCATCAAGATCTAGGAACCGTCTGTAATTCAACCGAGGATAATTCTGTTGAGATTTAAGAACTCGTCCACACTTCGACAGAGGAAAATTGTCGACATTTAGAACCTTATCTGTAATTCAATCGAGGATAATACAGTTGAGATTTAAGAATCGGTCAACACTTCGACTGAGGGAAACATCTTCATCGAGATCTAGGAACCGTCTGTAATTCAACCGAGGATAATTCTGTTGAGATTTAAGAACTCGTCCACACCTCGAAGGAGGAAAATTGTCGAGATTTAGAACCTTATCTGTAATTCAACCGAGGATAATTCAGTTGAGATTTAAGAACCGGTCAGCACTTTGACTGAGGGAAACATCTTCATCGAGATCTAGGAACTGTCTGTAATTCAACCGAGGATAATTCTATTGAGATTTAAGAACTCGTCCACACTTCGACGGAGGAAAATTGTCGACATTTAGAACATTATCTGTAATTCATCCAAGGATAATTCTGTTGAGATTTAAGAACCGGTCAACACTTCGACTGAGGGAAACATCTTCATCGAGATCTAGGAACTGTCTGTAATTCAACCGAGGATAATTCTGTTGAGATTTAAGAACTCGTCCACACTTTGACGGAGGAAAATTGTCGAGATTTAGAACCTTATCTGTAATTCAACCAAGGATAATTCAGTTAAGATTTAAGAACCGGTCAGTACTTCGACTGAGGGAGATATCTTCATCGAGATCTAGGAACCGTCTGTAATTCAACCAAGGATAATTCTGTTGATATTTAAGAACTCGTCCACACTTCGAAGGAGGAAAATTGTCGAGATTTAGAACCTTATCTGTAATTCAACCGAAGATAATTCAGTTGAGATTTAAGAACCGGTCAGCACTTAGACTGAGGGAAACATCTTCATCGAGATCTAGGAACTGTCTGTAATTCAACCGAGGATAATTCTGTTGAGATTTAAGAACTCGTCCACACTTTGACGGAGGAAAATTGTCGAGATTTAGAACCTTATCTGTAATTCAACCAAGGATAATTCAGTTGAGATTTAAGAACCGGTCAGTACTTCGATTGAGGGAGATATCTTCATCGAGATCTAGGAACCATCTGTAATTCAACCGAGGATAATTCTGTTGATATTTAAGAACTCGTCCACACTTCGAAGGAGGAAAATTGTCGAGATTTAGAACCTTATCTGTAATTCAACCGAGGATAATTCAGTTGAGATTTAAGAACCGGTCAGCACTTAGACTGAGGGAAACATCTTCATCGAGATCTAGGAACTGTCTATAATTCAACCGAGGATAATTCTGTTGAGATTTAAGAACTCGTCCACACTTTGACGGAGGAAAATTGTCGAGATTTAGAACCTTATCTGTAATTCAACCAAGGATAATTCAGTTGAGATTTAAGAACCGGTCAGTACTTCGATTGAGGGAGATATCTTCATCGAGATCTAGGAACCGTCTGTAATTCAACCGAGGATAATTCTGTTGAGATTTAAGAACTCGTCCACACTTCGAAGGAGGAAAATTGTCGAGATTTAGAACCTTATCTGTAATTCAACCGAGGATAATTCAGTTGAGATTTAAGAACCGGTCAGCACTTAGACTGAGGGAAACATCTTCATCGAGATCTAGGAACTGTCTGTAATTCAACCGAGGATAATTCTGTTGAGATTTAAGAACTCGTCCACACTTCGACCGAGGAAAATTGTCGACATTTAGAACCTTATCTGTAATTCATCCAAGGATAATTCTGTTGAGATTTAAGAACCGGTCAACACTTCGACTGAGGGAAATATCTTCATCGAGATATAGGAACTATCTGTAATTAAACCGAGGATAATTCTGTTGAGATTTAAGAACTCATCCACACTTCGACGGAGGAAAATTGTCGAGATTTAGAACCTTATCTGTAATTCAACCGAGGATAATTCTGTTGAGATTTAAGAACCGGTCAGCACTTCGACTGAGGGAAACATCTTCATCGAGATCTAGGAACCGTCTGTAATTCAACCGAGGATAATTCTGTTGAGATTTATGAACCGGTCAGCACTTCGACTGAGGGAAACATCTTCATCGAGATCTAGGAACTGTCTGTAATTCAACCAAGGATAATTCTGTTGAGATTTATGAACTCAACAACACTTCGATGGAGGAAAATTGTCGACATTTAGAACCTTATATGTAATTCATCCAAGGATAATTCTTTTAAGATTTAAGAACCGGTCAGCACTTCGACTGAGGGAAACATCTTCATCGAGATCTAGGAACTATCTGTAATTCAACCGAGGATAATTCTGTTGATATTTAAGAACTTGTCCACACTTCGACGGAGGAAAATTGTCGAGACTTAGAACCATATCTGTAATTCAACCAAGGATAATTTTGTTGAGATTTAAGAACCAGTCAGAACTTCGACTGAGGGAAACATCTTCATCGAGATCTAGAAACCGTCTGTAATTCAACCGAGGATGATTCTGTTGAGATTTATGAACTCGTCCACACATCGACAGAGGAAAATTGTCGACATTTAGAACCTTATCTGTAATTCAACAGAGGATAATTCAGTTGAAATTTAAGAACCGGTCAACACTTCGACTGAGGGAAACATCTTCATCGAGATCTAGGAACTGTCTGTAATTCAACCGAGGATAATTCTGTTGAGATTTAAGAACTCGTCCACACTTCAACGGAGGAAAATTGTCGAGATTTAGAACCTTATCTATAATTCAACCGAGGATAATTCAGTTGAGATTTAAGAACCGGTCAGTAATTCGACTGAGGGAAATATCTTCATCAAGATCTAGGAACCGTCTGTAATTCAACCGAGGATAATTCTGTTGAGATTTAAGAACTCGTCCACACTTCGACAGAGGAAAATTGTCGACATTTAGAACCTTATCTGTAATTCAATCGAGGATAATTCAGTTGAGATTTAAGAACCGGTCAACACTTCGACTGAGGGAAACATCTTCATCGAGATCTAGGAACCGTCTGTAATTCAACCGAGGATAATTCTGTTGAGATTTAAGAACTCGTCCACACCTCGAAGGAGGAAAATTGTCGAGATTTAGAACCTTATCTGTAATTCAACCGAGGATAATTCAGTTGAGATTTAAGAACCGGTCAGCACTTTGACTGAGGGAAACATCTTCATCGAGATCTAGGAACTGTCTGTAATTCAACCGAGGATAATACTATTGAGATTTAAGAACTCGTCCACACTTCGACGGAGGAAAATTGTCGACATTTAGAACATTATCTATAATTCATCCAAGGATAATTCTGTTGAGATTTAAGAACCGGTCAACACTTCGACTTAGGGAAACATCTTCATCGAGATCTAGGAACTGTCTGTAATTCAACCGAGGATAATTCTGTTGAGATTTAAGAACTCGTCCACACTTTGACGGAGGAAAATTGTCGAGATTTAGAACCTTATCTGTAATTCAACCAAGGATAATTCAGTTGAGATTTAAGAACCGGTCAGTACTTCGACTGAGGGAGATATCTTCATCGAGATCTAGGAACCGTCTGTAATTCAACCGAGGATAATTCTGTTGAGATTTAAGAACTCGTCCACACTTCGAAGGAGGAAAATTGTCGAGATTTAGAACCTTATCTGTAATTCAACCGAGGATAATTCAGTTGAGATTTAAGAACCGGTCAGCACTTAGACTGAGGGAAACATCTTCATCGAGATCTAGGAATTGTCTGTAATTCAACCGAGGATAATTCTGTTGAGATTTAAGAACTCGTCCACACTTCGACCGAGGAAAATTGTCGACATTTAGAACCTTATCTGTAATTCATCCAAGGATAATTCTGTTGAGATTTAAGAACCGGTCAACACTTCGACTGAGGGAAATATCTTCATCGAGATCTAGGAACTATCTGTAATTCAACCGAGGATAATTCTGTTGAGATTTAAGAACTCGTCCACACTTCGACGGAGGAAAATTGCCGAGATTTAGAACCTTATCTGTAATTCAACCGAGGATAATTCTGTTGAGATTTAAGAACCGGTCAGCACTTCGACTGAGGGAAACATCTTCATCGAGATCTAGGAACCGTCTGTAATTCAACCGAGGATAATTCTGTTGAGATTTATGAACCGGTCAGCACTTCGACTGAGGGAAACATCTTCATCGAGATCTAGGAACTGTCTGTAATTCAACCAAGGATAATTCTGTTGAGATTTATGAACTCAACAACACTTCGATGGAGGAAAATTGTCGACATTTAGAACCTTATATGTAATTCATCCAAGGATAATTCTTTTAAGATTTAAGAACCGGTCAGCACTTCGACTGAGGGAAACATCTTCATCGAGATCTAGGAACTATCTGTAATTCAACCGAGGATAATTCTGTTGATATTTAAGAACTTGTCCACACTTCGACGGAGGAAAATTGTCGAGACTTAGAACCATATCTGTAATTCAACCAAGGATAATTTTGTTGAGATTTAAGAACCAGTCAGAACTTCGACAGAGGGAAACATCTTCATCGAGATCTAGAAACCGTCTGTAATTCAACCGAGGATGATTCTGTTGAGATTTATGAACTCGTCCACACATCGACAGAGGAAAATTGTCGACATTTAGAACCTTATCTGTAATTCAACAGAGGATAATTCAGTTGAAATTTAAGAACCGGTCAACACTTCGACTGAGGGAAACATCTTCATCGAGATCTAGGAACTGTCTGTAATTCAACCGAGGATAATTCTGTTGAGATTTAAGAACTCGTCCACACTTCAACGGAGGAAAATTGTCGAGATTTAGAACCTTATCTATAATTCAACCGAGGATAATTCAGTTGAGATTTAAGAACCGGTCAATAATTCGACTGAGGGAAATATCTTCATCAAGATCTAGGAACCGTCTGTAATTCAACCGAGGATAATTCTGTTGAGATTTAAGAAGTCGTCCACACTTCGACAGAGGAAAATTGTCGACATTTAGAACCTTATCTGTAATTCAATCGAGGATAATTCAGTTGAGATTTAAGAACCGGTCAACACTTCGACTGAGGGAAACATCTTCATCGAGATCTAGGAACCGTCTGTAATTCAACCGAGGATAATTCTGTTGAGATTTAAGAACTCGTCCACACCTCGAAGGAGGAAAATTGTCGAGATTTAGAACCTTATCTGTAATTCAACCGAGGATAATTCAGTTGAGATTTAAGAACCGGTCAGCACTTTGACTGAGGGAAACATCTTCATCGAGATCTAGGAACTGTCTGTAATTCAACCGAGGATAATTCTGTTGAGATTTAAGAACTCGTCCACACTTCGACGGAGGAAAATTGTCGACATTTAGAACATTATCTGTAATTCATCCAAGGATAATTCTGTTGAGATTTAAGAACCGGTCAACACTTCGACTGAGGGAAACATCTTCATCGAGATCTAGGAACTGTCTGTAATTCAACCGAGGATAATTCTGTTGAGATTTAAGAACTCGTCCACACTTTGACGGAGGAAAATTGTCGAGATTTAGAACCTTATCTGTAATTCAACCAAGGATAATTCAGTTGAGATTTAAGAACCGGTCAGTACTTCGACTGAGGGAGATATCTTCATCGAGATCTAGGAACCGTCTGTAATTCAACCGAGGATAATTCTGTTGATATTTAAGAACTCGTCCACACTTCGAAGGAGGAAAATTGTCGAGATTTAGAACCTTATCTGTAATTCAACCGAGGATAATTCAGTTGAGATTTAAGAACCGGTCAGCACTTAGACTGAGGGAAACATCTTCATCGAGATCTAGGAACTGTCTGTAATTCAACCGAGGATAATTCTGTTGAGATTTAAGAACTCGTCCACACTTCGACCGAGGAAAATTGTCGACATTTAGAACCTTATCTGTAATTCATCCAAGGATAATTCTGTTGAGATTTAAGAACCGGTCAACACTTCGACTGAGGGAAATATCTTCATCGAGATCTAGGAACTATCTGTAATTCAACCGAGGATAATTCTGTTGAGATTTAAGAACTCGTCCACACTTCGACGGAGGAAAATTGTCGAGATTTAGAACCTTATCTGTAATTCAACCGAGGATAATTCTGTTGAGATTTAAGAACCGGTCAGCACTTCGACTGAGGGAAACATCTTCATCGAGATCTAGGAACCGTCTGTAATTCAACCGAGGATAATTCTGTTGAGATTTATGAACCGGTCAGCACTTCGACTGAGGGAAACATCTTCATCGAGATCTAGGAACTGTCTGTAATTCAACCAAGGATAATTCTGTTGAGATTTATGAACTCAACAACACTTCGATGGAGGAAAATTGTCGACATTTAGAACCTTATATGTAATTCATCCAAGGATAATTCTTTTAAGATTTAAGAACCGGTCAGCACTTCGACTGAGGGAAACATCTTCATCGAGATCTAGGAACTATCTGTAATTCAACCGAGGATAATTCTGTTGATATTTAAGAACTTGTCCACACTTCGACGGAGGAAAATTGTCGAGACTTAGAACCATATCTGTAATTCAACCAAGGATAATTTTGTTGAGATTTAAGAACCAGTCAGAACTTCGACTGAGGGAAACATCTTCATCGAGATCTAGAAACCGTCTGTAATTCAACCGAGGATGATTCTGTTGAGATTTATGAACTCGTCCACACATCGACAGAGGAAAATTGTCGACATTTAGAACCTTATCTGTAATTCAACAGAGGATAATTCAGTTGAAATTTAAGAACCGGTCAACACTTCGACTGAGGGAAACATCTTCATCGAGATCTAGGAACTGTCTGTAATTCAACCGAGGATAATTCTGTTGAGATTTAAGAACTCGTCCACACTTCAACGGAGGAAAATTGTCGAGATTTAGAACCTTATATATAATTCAACCGAGGATAATTCAGTTGAGATTTAAGAACCGATCAGTAATTCGACTGAGGGAAATATCTTCATCAAGATCTAGGAACCGTCTGTAATTCAACCGAGGATAATTCTGTTGAGATTTAAGAACTCGTCCACACTTCGACAGAGGAAAATTGTCGACATTTAGAACCTTATCTGTAATTCAATCGAGGATAATTCAGTTGAGATTTAAGAATCGGTCAACACTTCGACTGAGGGAAACATCTTCATCGAGATCTAGGAACCGTCTGTAATTCAACCGAGGATAATTCTGTTGAGATTTAAGAACTCGTCCACACCTCGAAGGAGGAAAATTGTCGAGATTTAGAACCTTATCTGTAATTCAACCGAGGATAATTCAGTTGAGATTTAAGAACCGGTCAGCACTTTGACTGAGGGAAACATCTTCATCGAGATCTAGGAACTGTCTGTAATTCAACCGAGGATAATTCTGTTGAGATTTAAGAACTCGTCCACACTTCGACGGAGGAAAATTGTCGACATTTAGAACATTATCTGTAATTCATCCAAGGATAATTCTGTTGAGATTTAAGAACCGGTCAACACTTCGACTGAGGGAAACATCTTCATCGAGATCTAGGAACTGTCTGTAATTCAACCGAGGATAATTCTGTTGAGATTTAAGAACTCGTCCACACTTTGACGGAGGAAAATTGTCGAGATTTAGAACCTTATCTGTAATTCAACCAAGGATAATTCAGTTAAGATTTAAGAACCGGTCAGTACTTCGACTGAGGGAGATATCTTCATCGAGATCTAGGAACCGTCTGTAATTCAACCAAGGATAATTCTGTTGATATTTAAGAACTCGTCCACACTTCGAAGGAGGAAAATTGTCGAGATTTAGAACCTTATCTGTAATTCAACCGAGGATAATTCAGTTGAGATTTAAGAACCGGTCAGCACTTAGACTGAGGGAAACATCTTCATCGAGATCTAGGAACTGTCTGTAATTCAACCGAGGATAATTCTGTTGAGATTTAAGAACTCGTCCACACTTTGACGGAGGAAAATTGTCGAGATTTAGAACCTTATCTGTAATTCAACCAAGGATAATTCAGTTGAGATTTAAGAACCGGTCAGTACTTCGATTGAGGGAGATATCTTCATCGAGATCTAGGAACCGTCTGTAATTCAACCGAGGATAATTCTGTTGATATTTAAGAACTCGTCCACACTTCGAAGGAGGAAAATTGTCGAGATTTAGAACCTTATCTGTAATTCAACCGAGGATAATTCAGTTGAGATTTAAGAACCGGTCAGCACTTAGACTGAGGGAAACATCTTCATCGAGATCTAGGAACTGTCTATAATTCAACCGAGGATAATTCTGTTGAGATTTAAGAACTCGTCCACACTTTGACGGAGGAAAATTGTCGAGATTTAGAACCTGATCTGTAATTCAACCAAGGATAATTCAGTTGAGATTTAAGAACCGGTCAGTACTTCGATTGAGGGAGATATCTTCATCGAGATCTAGGAACCGTCTGTAATTCAACCGAGGATAATTCTGTTGAGATTTAAGAACTCGTCCACACTTCGAAGGAGGAAAATTGTCGACATTTAGAACCTTATCTGTAATTCAACCGAGGATAATTCAGTTGAGATTTAAGAACCGGTCAGCACTTCGACTGAGGGAAACATCTTCATCGAGATCTAGGAACTGTCTGTAATTCAACCGAGGATAATTCTGTTGAGATTTAAGAACTCGTCCACACTTCGACCGAGGAAAATTGTCGACATTTAGAACCTTATCTGTAATTCATCCAAGGATAATTCTGTTGAGATTTAAGAACCGGTCAACACTTCGACTGAGGGAAATATCTTCATCGAGATATAGGAACTATCTGTAATTAAACCGAGGATAATTCTGTTGAGATTTAAGAACTCATCCACACTTCGACGGAGGAAAATTGTCGAGATTTAGAACCTTATCTGTAATTCAACCGAGGATAATTCTGTTGAGATTTAAGAACCGGTCAGCACTTCGACTGAGGGAAACATCTTCATCGAGATCTAGGAATCGTCTGTAATTCAACCGAGGATAATTCTGTTGAGATTTATGAACCGGTCAGCACTTCGACTGAGGGAAACATCTTCATCGAGATCTAGGAACTGTCTGTAATTCAACCAAGGATAATTCTGTTGAGATTTATGAACTCAACAACACTTCGATAGAGGAAAATTGTCGACATTTAGAACCTTATATGTAATTCATCCAAGGATAATTCTTTTAAGATTTAAGAACCGGTCAGCACTTCGACTGAGGGAAACATCTTCATCGAGATCTAGGAACTATCTGTAATTCAACCGAGGATAATTCTGTTGATATTTAAGAACTTGTCCACACTTCGACGGAGGAAAATTGTCGAGACTTAGAACCATATCTGTAATTCAACCAAGGATAATTTTGTTGAGATTTAAGAACCAGTCAGAACTTCGACTAAGGGAAACATCTTCATCGAGATCTAGAAACCGTCTGTAATTCAACCGAGGATGATTCTGTTGAGATTTATGAACTCGTCCACACATCGACAGAGGAAAATTGTCGACATTTAGAACCTTATCTGTAATTCAACAGAGGATAATTCAGTTGAAATTTAAGAACCGGTCAACACTTCGACTGAGGGAAACATCTTCATCGAGATCTAGGAACTGTCTGTAATTCAACCGAGGATAATTCTGTTGAGATTTAAGAACTCGTCCACACTTCAACGGAGGAAAATTGTCGAGATTTAGAACCTTATCTATAATTCAACCGAGGATAATTCAGTTGAGATTTAAGAACCGGTCAGTAATTCGACTGAGGGAAATATCTTCATCAAGATCTAGGAACCGTCTGTAATTCAACCGAGGATAATTCTGTTGAGATTTAAGAACTCGTCCACACTTCGACAGAGGAAAATTGTCGACATTTAGAACCTTATCTGTAATTCAATCGAGGATAATTCAGTTGAGATTTAAGAACCGGTCAACACTTCGACTGAGGGAAACATCTTCATCGAGATCTAGGAACCGTCTGTAATTCAACCGAGGATAATTCTGTTGAGATTTAAGAACTCGTCCACACCTCGAAGGAGGAAAATTGTCGAGATTTAGAACCTTATCTGTAATTCAACCGAGGATAATTCAGTTGAGATTTAAGAACCGGTCAGCACTTTGACTGAGGGAAACATCTTCATCGAGATCTAGGAACTGTCTGTAATTCAACCGAGGATAATTCTATTGAGATTTAAGAACTCGTCCACACTTCGACGGAGGAAAATTGTCGACATTTAGAACATTATCTATAATTCATCCAAGGATAATTCTGTTGAGATTTAAGAACCGGTCAACACTTCGACTTAGGGAAACATCTTCATCGAGATCTAGGAACTGTCTGTAATTCAACCGAGGATAATTCTGTTGAGATTTAAGAACTCGTCCACACTTTGACGGAGGAAAATTGTCGAGATTTAGAACCTTATCTGTAATTCAACCAAGGATAATTCAGTTGAGATTTAAGAACCGGTCAGTACTTCGACTGAGGGAGATATCTTCATCGAGATCTAGGAACCGTCTGTAATTCAACCGAGGATAATTCTGTTGAGATTTAAGAACTCGTCCACACTTCGAAGGAGGAAAATTGTCGAGATTTAGAACCTTATCTGTAATTCAACCGAGGATAATTCAGTTGAGATTTAAGAACCGGTCAGCACTTAGACTGAGGGAAACATCTTCATCGAGATCTAGGAATTGTCTGTAATTCAACCGAGGATAATTCTGTTGAGATTTAAGAACTCGTCCACACTTCGACCGAGGAAAATTGTCGACATTTAGAACCTTATCTGTAATTCATCCAAGGATAATTCTGTTGAGATTTAAGAACCGGTCAACACTTCGACTGAGGGAAATATCTTCATCGAGATCTAGGAACTATCTGTAATTCAACCGAGGATAATTCTGTTGAGATTTAAGAACTCGTCCACACTTCGACGGAGGAAAATTGTCGAGATTTAGAACCTTATCTGTAATTCAACCGAGGATAATTCTGTTGAGATTTAAGAACCGGTCAGCACTTCGACTGAGGGAAACATCTTCATCGAGATCTAGGAACCGTCTGTAATTCAACCGAGGATAATTCTGTTGAGATTTATGAACCGGTCAGCACTTCGACTGAGGGAAACATCTTCATCGAGATCTAGGAACTGTCTGTAATTCAACCAAGGATAATTCTGTTGAGATTTATGAACTCAACAACACTTCGATGGAGGAAAATTGTCGACATTTAGAACCTTATATGTAATTCATCCAAGGATAATTCTTTTAAGATTTAAGAACCGGTCAGCACTTCGACTGAGGGAAACATCTTCATCGAGATCTAGGAACTATCTGTAATTCAACCGAGGATAATTCTGTTGATATTTAAGAACTTGTCCACACTTCGACGGAGGAAAATTGTCGAGACTTAGAACCATATCTGTAATTCAACCAAGGATAATTTTGTTGAGATTTAAGAACCAGTCAGAACTTCGACAGAGGGAAACATCTTCATCGAGATCTAGAAACCGTCTGTAATTCAACCGAGGATGATTCTGTTGAGATTTATGAACTCGTCCACACATCGACAGAGGAAAATTGTCGACATTTAGAACCTTATCTGTAATTCAACAGAGGATAATTCAGTTGAAATTTAAGAACCGGTCAACACTTCGACTGAGGGAAACATCTTCATCGAGATCTAGGAACTGTCTGTAATTCAACCGAGGATAATTCTGTTGAGATTTAAGAACTCGTCCACACTTCAACGGAGGAAAATTGTCGAGATTTAGAACCTTATCTATAATTCAACCGAGGATAATTCAGTTGAGATTTAAGAACCGGTCAATAATTCGACTGAGGGAAATATCTTCATCAAGATCTAGGAACCGTCTGTAATTCAACCGAGGATAATTCTGTTGAGATTTAAGAAGTCGTCCACACTTCGACAGAGGAAAATTGTCGACATTTAGAACCTTATCTGTAATTCAATCGAGGATAATTCAGTTGAGATTTAAGAACCGGTCAACACTTCGACTGAGGGAAACATCTTCATCGAGATCAAGGAACCGTCTGTAATTCAACCGAGGATAATTCTGTTGAGATTTAAGAACTCGTCCACACCTCGAAGGAGGAAAATTGTCGAGATTTAGAACCTTATCTGTAATTCAACCGAGGATAATTCAGTTGAGGTTTAAGAACCGGTCAGCACTTTGACTGAGGGAAACATCTTCATCGAGATCTAGGAACTGTCTGTAATTCAACCGAGGATAATTCTGTTGAGATTTAAGAACTCGTCCACACTTCGACGGAGGAAAATTGTCGACATTTAGAACATTATCTGTAATTCATCCAAGGATAATTCTGTTGAGATTTAAGAACCGGTCAACACTTCGACTGAGGGAAACATCTTCATCGAGATCTAGGAACTGTCTGTAATTCAACCGAGGATAATTCTGTTGAGATTTAAGAACTCGTCCACACTTTGACGGAGGAAAATTGTCGAGATTTAGAACCTTATCTGTAATTCAACCAAGGATAATTCAGTTGAGATTTAAGAACCGGTCAGTACTTCGACTCAGGGAGATATCTTCATCGAGATCTAGGAACCGTCTGTAATTCAACCGAGGATAATTCTGTTGATATTTAAGAACTCGTCCACACTTCGAAGGAGGAAAATTGTCGAGATTTAGAACCTTATCTGTAATTCAACCGAGGATAATTCAGTTGAGATTTAAGAACCGGTCAGCACTTAGACTGAGGGAAACATCTTCATCGAGATCTAGGAACTGTCTGTAATTCAACCGAGGATAATTCTGTTGAGATTTAAGAACTCGTCCACACTTCGACCGAGGAAAATTGTCGACATTTAGAACCTTATCTGTAATTCATCCAAGGATAATTCTGTTGAGATTTAAGAACCGGTCAACACTTCGACTGAGGGAAACATCTTCATCGAGATCTAGGAACTGTCTGTAATTCAACCGAGGATAATTCTGTTGAGATTTAAGAACTCGTCCACACTTCGACGGAGGAAAATTGTCGAGATTTAGAACCTTATCTGTAATTCAACCGAGGATAATTCTGTTGAGATTTAAGAACCGGTCAGCACTTCGACTGAGGGAAACATCTTCATCGAGATCTAGGAACCGTCTGTAATTCAACCGAGGATAATTCTGTTGATATTTAAGAACTCGTCCACACTTCGAAGGAGGAAAATTGTCGAGATTTAGAACCTTATCTGTAATTCAACCGAGGATAATTCAGTTGAGATTTAAGAACCGGTCAGCACTTAGACTGAGGGAAACATCTTCATCGAGATTTAGGAACTGTCTGTAATTCAACCGAGGATAATTCTGTTGAGATTTAAGAACTCGTCCACACTTCGACCGAGGAAAATTGTCGACATTTAGAACCTTATCTGTAATTCATCCAAGGATAATTCTGTTGAGATTTAAGAACCGGTCAACACTTTGACTGAGGGAAATATCTTCATCGAGATCTAGGAACTATCTGTAATTCAACCGAGGATAATTCTGTTGAGATTTAAGAACTCGTCCACACTTCGACGGAGGAAAATTGTCGAGATTTAGAACCTTATCTGTAATTCAACCGAGGATAATTCTGTTGAGATTTAAGAACCGGTCAGCACTTCGACTGAGGGAAACATCTTCATCGAGATCTAGGAACCGTCTGTAATTCAACCGAGGATAATTCTGTTGAGATTTATGAACTCAACAACACTTCGATGGAGGAAAATTGTCGACATTTAGAACCTTATATGTAATTCATCCAAGGATAATTCTGTTGAGATTTAAGAACCGGTCAGCACTTCGACTGAGGGAAACATCTTCATCAAGATCTAGGAACTATCTGTAATTCAACCGAGGATAATTCTGTTGAGATTTAAGAACTTGTTCACACTTCGACGGAGGAAAATTGTCGAGATTTAGAACCATATATGTAATTCAATCGAGGATAATTTTGTTGAGATTTAAGAACCGGTCAGAACTTCGACTGAAGGAAACATCTTCATCGAGATCTAGAAACCGTCTAAAATTCAACCGAGGATGATTCTGTTGAGATTTAAAAACTCATCCACACTTCGATGGAGGAAAATTGTCGAGATTTAGAACCTTATCTGTAATTCAACCGAGGATAATTCAGTTGAGATTTAAGAATCGGTCAGTACTTCGACTGAGGGAAACATCTTCATCGAGATCTAGGAACCGTCTGTAATTTAACCGAGGATAATTCTGTTCAGATTTAAGAACTCATCCACACTTCGACGGAGGAAAATTGTCGAGATTTAGAACCTTATCTATAATTCAACCGAGGATAATTCTGTTGAGATTTAAGAACCGGTCAGCACTTCGACTGAGGGAAACATCTTCATTGAGATCTAGGAACTGTCTGTAGTTCAACCAAGGATAATTCTGTTGAGATTTATGAACTCAAAAACACTTCGATGGAGGAAAATTGTCGACATTTAGAACTTTATATGTAATTCATCCAAGGATAATTCTTTTGAGATTTAAGAACCGGTCAGCACTGCGACTGAGGGAAACATCTTCATCATGATCTAGGAACTATCTGTAATTCAACCGAGGATAATTCTGTTGATATTTAAGAACTTGTCCACACTTCGACGGAGGAAAATTGTCGAGACTTAGAACCATATCTGTAATTCAACCGAGGATAGTTTTATTGAGATTTAAGAACCGGTCAGAACTTCGACTGAGGGAAACATCTTCATCGAGATCTAGAAACCGTCTGTAATTCAACCTAGGATGATTCTGTTGAGATTTATGAACTCGTCCACACATCGACAGATGAAAATTGTCGACATTTAGAACCTTATCTGTAATTCAACCGAGGATAATTCAATTGAAATTTAAGAACCGGTTAACACTTCGACTGAGGGAAACATCTTCATCGAGATCTAGGAACTGTCTGTAATTCAACCGAGGATAATTCTGTTGAGATTTAAGAACTCGTCCACACTTCGATGGAGGAAAATTGTCGAGATTTAGAACCTTATTTATAATTCAACCGAGGATAATTCAGTTGAGATTTTAGAACCGGTCAGTAATTCGACTGAGGGAAATATCTTCATCAAGATCTAGGAATCGTCTGTAATTCAACCGAGGATAATTCTGTTGAGATTTAAGAACTCGTCCACACTTCGACAGAGGAAAATTGTCGACATTTAGAGCCTTATCTGTAATTTAATCGAGGATAATTCAGTTGAGATTTAAGAACCGGTCAACACTTCGACTGAGGGAAACATCTTCATCGAGATCTAGGAACCGTCTGTAATTCAACCGAGGATAATTCTGTTGAGATTTAAGAACTCATCCACACTTCGAAGGAGGAAAATTGTCGAGATTTAGAACCTTATCTGTAATTCAACCGAGGATAATTCAGTTGAGATTTAAGAACCGGTCAGCACTTCGACTGAGGGAAACATCTTCATCGAGATCTAGGAACTGTCTGTAATTCAACCGAGGATAATTCTGTTGAGATTTAAGAACTCTTCCACACTTCGACGGAGGAAAATTGTCGACATTTAGAACCTTATCTGTAATTCATCCAAGGATAATTCTGTTGAGATTTAAGAACCGGTCAACACTTTGACTGAGGGAAATATCTTCATCGAGATCTAGGAACTATCTGTAATTCAACTGCGGATAATTCTGTTGAGATTTAAGAACTCGTCCACACTTCAACGGAGGAAAATTGTCGAGATTTAGAACCTTATTTGTAATTCAGCCGAGGATAATTCTGTTTCGATTTAAGAATCGGTCAGCACTTCGACTGAGGGAAACATCTTCATCGAGATCTAGGAATCATCTATAATTCAACCGAGGATAATTCTGTTGAGATTTATGAACTCGTCCACACTTTGACGGAGGGAAATTTTCGAGATTTAAAACCTTATCTGTAATTCAACCGAGGATAATTCAGTTGAGATTTAAGAACCGGTCAGTACTTCGACTAAGGGAAATATCTTCATCGAGATCTAGGAACTGACTGTAATTCAACCTAGGATAATTCTGTTGAGATTTAAGAACTCGTCCACACTTCGAAGGAGGAAAATTGTCGAGATTTAGAACCTTATCTTAATTCAACCGAGGATAATTCTATTGAGATTTAAGAACCGGTCAGCACTTTGACTGAGGGAAACATCTTCATCGAGATCTAGGAACTATCTGTAATTCAACCGAGGATAATTCTGTTGAGATTTAAAAACTCGTCCACACTTCGACGGTGGAAAATTGTCAAGATTTAGAACCTTATCTGTAATTCAACCGAGGATAATTCAGTTGAGATTTAAGAACCGGTCAACACTTCGACTGAGGGAAACAACTTCATCAAGATCTAGGAACTGTCTGTAATTCAACCGAGGATAATTCTGTTGAGATTTAAGAACTCATCCACACTTCGACGAAGGAAAATTGTTGACATTTAGAACCTTATCTGTAATTCATCCAAGGATAATTCTGTTGAGATTTAAGAACCGATCAACACTTCGACTGAGGGAAACATCTTCATCGAGATCTAGGAACTGTCTGTAATTCAACCGAGGATAATTCTGTTGAGATTTAAGAACTCGTCCACACTTCGATGGAGGAAAATTGTCGTGATTTAGAACCTTATCTGTAATTCAACCGAGGATAATTCAGTTGAGATTTAAGAACCGGTCAGTACTTGGACTGAGGTAAATATCTTCATCGAGATCTAGGAACCGTCTGTAATTCAACCGAGGATAATTCAGTTGAGATTTAAGAAATCGTCCACACTTCAAAGGAGGAAAATTGTCGAGATTTAGAACCTTATCTGTAATTCAACCGAGGATAATTCAGTTGAAATTTAAGAACCGGTCAGCACTTCGACTGAGGGAAACATCTTCATCGAGATCTAGGAACTGTCTGTAATTCAACCGAGGATAATTCTGTTGAGATTTAAGAACTCGTCCACACTTCGACGGAGGAAAATTGTCGACATTTAGAACCTTATCTGTAATTCATCCAAGGATAATTCTGTTGAGATTTAAGAGCCGGTCAACACTTCGACTGAGGGAAATATCTTCATCGAGATCTAGGAACTATCTGTAATTCAACCGAGGATAATTCTGTTGAGATTTAAGAACTCGTCCACACTTCGACGGAGGAAAATTGTCGAGATTTAGAACCTTATCTCTAATTCAACTGAGGATAATTCTGTTGAGATTTAAGAACCGGTCAGCACTTCGACTGAGGGAAACATCTTCATCGAGATCTAGGAACCGTCTGTAATTCAAACGAGGATAATTCTGTTGAGATTTATGAACCGGTCAGCACTTCGACTGAGGGAAACATCTTCATCGAGATCTAGGAACTGTCTGTAATTCAACCAAGGATAATTCTGTTGAGATTTATGAACTCAACAACACTTCGATGGAGGAAAATTGTCGACATTTAGAACCTTATATGTAATTCATCCAAGGATAATTCTTTTAAGATTTAAGAACCGGTCAGCACTTCGACTGAGGGAAACATCTTCATCGAGATCTAGGAACTATCTGTAATTCAACCGAGGATAATTCTGTTGATATTTAAGAACTTGTCCACACTTCGACGGAGGAAAATTGTCGAGACTTAGAACCATATCTGTAATTCAACCAAGGATAATTTTGTTGAGATTTAAGAACCATTCAGAACTTCGACTGAGGGAAACATCTTCATCGAGATCTAGAAACCGTCTGTAATTCAACCGAGGATGATTCTGTTGAGATTTATGAACTCGTCCACACATCGACAGAGGAAAATTGTCGACATTTAGAACCTTATCTGTAATTCAACAGAGGATAATTCAGTTGAAATTTAAGAACCGGTCAACACTTCGACTGAGGGAAACATCTTCATCGAGATCTAGGAACTGTCTGTAATTCAACCGAGGATAATTCTGTTGAGATTTAAGAACTCGTCCACACTTCAACGGAGGAAAATTGTCGAGATTTAGAACCTTATCTATAATTCAACCGAGGATAATTCTGTTGAGATTTAAGAACCGGTCAGCACTTCGACTGAGGGAAACATCTTCATCGAGATCTAGGAACTGTCTGTAATTCAACCAAGGATAATTCTGTTGAGATTTATGAACTCAAAAACACTTCGATGTAGGAAAATTGTCGACATTTAGAACTTTATATGTAATTCATCCAAGGATAATTCTTTTGAGATTTAAGAACCGGTCAGCACTGCGACTGAGGGAAACATCTTCATCATGATCTAGGAACTATCTGTAATTCAACCGAGGATAATTCTGTTGATATTTAAGAACTTGTCCACACTTCGACGGAGGAAAATTGTCGAGACTTACAACCATATCTGTAATTCAACCGAGGATAGTTTTATTGAGATTTAAGAACCGGTCAGAACTTCGACTGAGGGAAACATCTTCATCGAGATCTAGAAACCGTCTGTAATTCAACCGAGGATGATTCTGTTGAGATTTATGAACTCGTCCACACATCGACAGAGGAAAATTGTCGACATTTAGAACCTTATCTGTAATTCAACCGAGGATAATTCAGTTGAAATTTAAGAACCGGTTAACACTTCGACTGAGGGAAACATCTTCATCGAGATCTAGGAACTGTCTGTAATTCAACCGAGGATAATTCTGTTGAGATTTAAGAACTCGTCCACACTTCGATGGAGGAAAATTGTCGAGATTTAGAACCTTATTTATAATTCAACCGAGGATAATTCAGTTGAGATTTTAGAACCGGTCAGTAATTCGACTGAGGGAAATATCTTCATCAAGATCTAGGAATCGTCTGTACTTCAACCGAGGATAATTCTGTTGAGATTTAAGAACTCGTCCACACTTCGACAGAGGAAAATTGTCGACATTTAGAACCTTATCTGTAATTCAATCGAGGATAATTCAGTTGAGATTTAAGAACCGGTCAACACTTCGACTGAGAGAAACATCTTCATCGAGATCTAGGAACCGTCTGTAATTCAACCGAGGATAATTCTGTTGAGATTTAAGAACTCATCCACACTTCGAAGGAGGAAAATTGTCGAGATTTAGAACCTTATCTGTAATTCAACCGAGGATAATTCAGTTGAGATTTAAGAACCGGTCAGCACTTCGACTGAGGGAAACATCTTCATCGAGATCTAGGAACTGTCTGTAATTCAACCGAGGATAATTCTGTTGAGATTTAAGAACTCTTCCACACTTCGACGGAGGAAAATTGTCGACATTTAGAACCTTATCTGTAATTCATCCAAGGATAATTCTGTTGAGATTTAAGAACCGGTCAACACTTTGACTGAGGGAAATATCTTCATCGAGATCTAGGAACTATCTGTAATTCAACTGCGGATAATTCTGTTGAGATTTAAGAACTCGTCCACACTTCGACGGAGGAAAATTGTCGAGATTTAGAACCTTATTTGTAATTCAACCGAGGATAATTCTGTTTCAATTTAAGAATCGGTCAGCATTTCGACTGAGGGAAACATCTTCATCGAGATCTAGGAACCGTCTGTAATTCAACCGAGGATAATTCTGTTGAGATTTATGATCTCGTCCACACTTCGACGGAGGGAAATTTTCGAGATTTAAAACCTTATCTGTAATTCAACCGAGTATAATTCAGTTGAGATTTAAGAACCGGTCAGTACTTCGACTAAGGGAAATATCTTCATCGAGATCTAGGAACTGACTGTAATTCAACCTAGGATAATTCTGTTGAGATTTAAGAACTCGTCCACACTTCGAAGGAGGAAAATTGTCGAGATTTAGAACCTTATCTTAATTCAACCGAGGATAATTCTATTGAGATTTAAGAACCGGTCAGCACTTTGACTGAGGGAAACATCTTCATTGAGATCTAGGAACTATCTGTAATTCAACCGAGGATAATTCTGTTGAGATTTAAAAACTCGTCCACACTTCGACGGTGGAAAATTGTCAAGATTTAGAACCTTATCTGTAATTCAACCGAGGATAATTCAGTTGAGATTTAAGAACCGGTCAACACTTCGACTGAGGGAAACAACTTCATCGAGATCTAGGAACTGTCTGTAATTCAACCGAGGATAATTCTGTTGAGATTTAAGAACTCATCCACACTTCGACGAAGGAAAATTGTTGACATTTAGAACCTTATCTGTAATTCATCCAAGGATAATTCTGTTGAGATTTAAGAACCGGTCAACACTTCGACTGAGGGAAACATCTTCATCGAGATCTAGGAACTGTCTGTAATTCAACCGAGGATAATTCTGTTGAGATTTAAGAACTCGTCCACACTTCGATGGAGGAAAATTGTCGTGATTTAGAACCTTATCTGTAATTCAACCGAGGATAATTCAGTTGAGATTTAAGAACCGGTCAGTACTTGGACTGAGGTAAATATCTTCATCGAGATCTAGGAACCGTCTGTAATTCAACCGAGGATAATTCAGTTGAGATTTAAGAAATCGTCCACACTTCAAAGGAGGAAAATTGTCGAGATTTAGAACCTTATCTGTAATTCAACCGAGGATAATTCAGTTGAAATTTAAGAACCGGTCAGCACTTCGACTGAGGGAAACATCTTCATCGAGATCTAGGAACTGTCTGTAATTCAACCGAGGATAATTCTGTTGAGATTTAAGAACTCGTCCACACTTCGACGGAGGAAAATTGTCGACATTTAGAACCTTATCTGTAATTCATCCAAGGATAATTCTGTTGAGATTTTAGAGCCGGTCAACACTTCGACTGAGGGAAATATCTTCATCGAGATCTAGGAACTATCTGTAATTAAACCGAGGATAATTCTGTTGAGATTTAAGAACTCGTCCACACTTCGACGGAGGAAAATTGTCGAGATTTAGAACCTTATCTCTAATTCAACTGAGGATAATTCTGTTGAGATTTAAGAACCGGTCAGCACTTCGACTGAGGGAAACATCTTCATCAAGATCTAGGAACCGTCTGTAATTCAACCGAGGATAATTCTGTTGAGATTTATGAACCGGTCAGCACTTCGACTGAGGGAAACATCTTCATCGAGATCTAGGAACTGTCTGTAATTCAACCAAGGATAATTCTGTTGAGATTTATGAACTCAACAACACTTCGATGGAGGAAAATTGTCGACATTTAGAACCTTATAGGTAATTCATCCAAGGATAATTCTTTTAAGATTTAAGAACCGGTCAGCACTTCGACTGAGGGAAACATCTTCATCGAGATCTAGGAACTATCTGTAATTCAACCGAGGATAATTCTGTTGATATTTAAGAACTTGTCCACACTTCGACGGAGGAAAATTGTCGAGACTTAGAACCATATCTGTAATTCAACCAAGGATAATTTTGTTGAGATTTAAGAACCAGTCAGAACTTCGACTGAGGGAAACATCTTCATCGAGATCTAGAAACCGTCTGTAATTCAACCGAGGATGATTCTGTTGAGATTTATGAACTCGTCCACACATCGACAGAGGAAAATTGTCGACATTTAGAACCTTATCTGTAATTCAACAGAGGATAATTCAGTTGAAATTTAAGAACCGGTCAACACTTCGACTGAGGGAAACATCTTCATCGAGATCTAGGAACTGTCTGTAATTCAACCGAGGATAATTCTGTTGAGATTTAAGAACTCGTCCACACTTCAACAGAGGAAAATTGTCGAGATTTAGAACCTTATCTATAATTCAACCGAGGATAATTCAGTTGAGATTTAAGAACCGGTCAGTAATTCGACTGAGGGAAATATCTTCATCAAGATCTAGGAACCGTCTGTAATTCAACCGAGGATAATTCTGTTGAGATTTAAGAACTCGTCCACACTTCGACAGAGGAAAATTGTCGACATTTAGAACCTTATCTGTAATTCAATCGAGGATAATTCAGTTGAGATTTAAGAACCGGTCAACACTTCGACTGAGGGAAACATCTTCATCGAGATCTAGGAACCGTCTGTAATTCAACCGAGGATAATTCTGTTGAGATTTAAGAACTCGTCCACACCTCGAAGGAGGAAAATTGTCGAGATTTAGAACCTTATCTATAATTCAACCGAGGATAATTCAGTTGAAATTTAAGAACCGGTCAGCACTTTGACTGAGGGAAACATCTTCATCGAGATCTAGGAACTGTCTGTAATTCAACCGAGGATAATTCTGTTGAGATTTAAGAACTCGTCCACACTTTGACGGAGGAAAATTGTTGAGATTTAGAACCTTATCTGTAATTCAACCAAGGATAATTCAGTTGAGATTTAAGAACCGGTCAGTACTTCGACTGAGGGAGATATCTTCATCGAGATCTAGGAACCGTCTGTAATTCAACCGAGGATAATTCTGTTGAGATTTAAGAACTCGTCCACACTTCGAAGGAGGAAAATTGTCGAGATTTAGAACCTTATCTGTAATTCAACCGAGGATAATTCAGTTGAGATTTAAGAACCGGTCAGCACTTCGACTGAGGGAAACATCTTCATCGAGATCTAGGAACTGTCTGTAATTCAACCGAGGATAATTCTGTTGAGATTTAAGAACTCGTCCACACTTCGACCAAGGAAAATTGTCGACATTTAGAACCTTATCTGTAATTCATCCAAGGATAATTCTGTTGAGATTTAAGAACCGGTCAACAATTCGACTGAGGGAAATATCTTCATCGAGATCTAGGAACTATCTGTAATTCAACCGAGGATAATTCTGTTGAGATTTAAGAACTCGTCCACACTTCGACGGAGGAAAATTGTCGAGATTTAGAACCTTATCTGTAATTCAACCGAGGATAATTCTGTTGAGATTTAAGAACCGGTCAGCACTTCGACTGAGGGAAACATCTTCATCGAGATCTAGGAACCGTCTGTAATTCAACCGAGGATAATTCTGTTGAGATTTATGAACTCAACAACACTTTGATGGAGGAAAATTGTCGACATTTAGAACCTTATATGTAATTCATCCAAGGATAATTCTGTTGAGATTTAAGAACCGGTCAGCACTTCGACTGAGGGAAACATCTTCATCGAGATCTAGGAACTATCTGTAATTCAACCGAGGATAATTCTGTTGAGATTTAAGAACTTGTCCACACTTCGACGGAGGAAAATTGTCGAGATTTAGAACCATATCTGTAATTCAATCGAGGATAATTTTGTTGAGATTTAAGAACCGGTCAGAACTTCGACTGAGGGAAACATCTTCATCGAGATCTAGAAACCGTCTGTAATTCAACCGAGGATGATTCTGTTGAGATTTAAAAACTCATCCACACTTCGATGGAGGAAAATTTTCGAGATTTAGAACCTTATCTGTAATTCAACCGAGGATAATTCAGTTGAGATTTAAGAATCGGTCAGTACTTCGACTGAGGGAAACATCTTCATCGAGATCTAGGAACCGTCTGTAATTTAACCGAGGATAATTCTGTTCAGATTTAAGAACTCATCCACACTTCGACGGAGGAAAATTGTCGAGATTTAGAACCTTATCTATAATTCAACCGAGGATAATTCTGTTGAGATTTAAGAACCGGTCAGCACTTCGACTGAGGGAAACATCTTCATCGAGATCTAGGAACTGTCTGTAATTCAACCAAGGATAATTCTGTTGAGATTTATGAACTCAAAAACACTTCGATGGAGGAAAATTGTCGACATTTAGAACTTTATATGTAATTCATCCAAGGATAATTCTTTTGAGATTTAAGAACCGGTCAGCACTGCGACTGAGGGAAACATCTTCATCATGATCTAGGAACTATCTGTAATTCAACCGAGGATAATTCTGTTGATATTTAAGAACTTGTCCACACTTCGACGGAGGAAAATTGTCGAGACTTAGAACCATATCTGTAATTCAACCGAGGATAGTTTTATTGAGATTTAAGAACCGGTCAGAACTTCGACTGAGGGAAACATCTTCATCGAGATCTAGAAACCGTTTGTAATTCAACCGAGGATGATTCTGTTGAGATTTATGAACTCTTCCACACAATGACAGAGGAAAATTGTCGAAATTTAGAACCTTATCTGTAATTCAACCGAGGATAATTCAGTTGAAATTTAAGAACCGGTTAACACTTCGACTGAGGGAAACATCTTCATCGAGATCTAGGAAATGTCTATAATTCAACCGAGGATAATTCTGTTGAGATTTAAGAACTCGTCCACACTTCGATGGAGGAAAATTGTCGAGATTTAGAACCTTATTTATAATTCAACCGAGGATAATTCAGTTGAGATTTTAGAACCGGTCAGTAATTCGACTGAGGGAAATATCTTCATCAAGATCTAGGAATCGTCTGTAATTCAACCGAGGATAATTCTGTTGAGATTTAAGAACTCGTCCACACTTCGACAGAGGAAAATTGTCGACATTTAGAACCTTATCTGTAATTCAATCGAGGATAATTCAGTTGAGATTTAAGAACCGGTCAACACTTCGACTGAGGGAAACATCTTCATCGAGATCTAGGAACCGTCTGTAATTCAACCGAGGATAATTCTGTTGAGATTTAAGAACTCATCCACACTTCGAAGGAGGAAAATTGTAGAGATTTAGAACCTTATCTGTAATTCAACCGAGGATAATTCAGTTGAGATTTAAGAACCGGTCAGCACTTCGACTGAGGGAAACATCTTCATCGAGATCTAGGAACTGTCTGTAATTCAACCGAGGATAATTCTGTTGAGATTTAAGAACTCTTCCACACTTCGACGGAGGAAAATTGTCGACATTTAGAACCTTATCTGTAATTCATCCAAGGATAATTCTGTTGAGATTTAAGAACCGGTCAACACTTTGACTGAGGGAAATATCTTCATCGAGATCTAGGAACTATCTGTAATTCAACTGCGGATAATTCTGTTCAGATTTAAGAACTCGTCCACACTTCGACGGAGGAAAATTGTCGAGATTTAGAACCTTATTTGTAATTCAACCGAGGATAATTCTGTTTCGATTTAAGAATCGGTCAGCACTTCGACTGAGGGAAACATCTTCATCGAGATCTAGGAACCGTCTATAATTCAACCGAGGATAATTCTGTTGAGATTTATGAACTCGTCCACACTTCGACGGAGGGAAATTTTCGAGATTTAAAACCTTATCTGTAATTCAACCGAGGATAATTCAGTTGAGATTTAAGAACCGGTCAGTACTTCGACTAAGGGAAATATCTTCATCGAGATCTAGGAACTGACTGTAATTCAACCTAGGATAATTCTGTTGAGATTTAAGAACTCGTCCACACTTCGAAGGAGGAAAATTGTCGAGATTTAGAACCTTATCTTAATTCAACCGAGGATAATTCTATTGAGATTTAAGAACCGGTCAGCACTTTGACTGAGGGAAACATCTTCATCGAGATCTAGGAACTATCTGTAATTCAACCGAGGATAATTCTGTTGAGATTTAAAAACTCGTCCACACTTCGACGGTGGAAAATTGTCAAGATTTAGAACCTTATCTGTAATTCAACCGAGGATAATTCAATTGAGATTTAAGAACCGATTAACACTTCGACTGAGGGAAACAACTTCATCGAGATCTAGGAACTGTCTGTAATTCAACCGAGGATAATTCTGTTGAGATTTAAGAACTCATCCACACTTCGACGAAGGAAAAATGTTGACATTTAGAACCTTATCTGTAATTCATCCAAGGATAATTCTGTTGAGATTTAAGAACCGGTCAACACTTCGACTGAGGGAAACATCTTCATCGAGATCTAGGAACTGTCTGTAATTCAACCGAGGATAATTCTGTTGAGATTTAAGAACTCGTCCACACTTCGATGGAGGAAAATTGTCGTGGTTTAGAACCTTATCTGTAATTCAACCGAGGATAATTCAGTTGAGATTTAAGAACCGGTCAGCACTTCGACTGAGGGAAACATCTTCATCGAGATCTAGGAACTGTCTGTAATTCAACCGAGGATAATTCTGTTGAGATTTAAGAACTCTTCCACACTTCGACGGAGGAAAATTGTCGACATTTAGAACCTTATCTGTAATTCATCCAAGGATAATTCTGTTGAGATTTAAGAACCGGTCAACACTTTGACTGAGGGAAATATCTTCATCGAGATCTAGGAACTATCTGTAATTCAACTGCGGATAATTCTGTTGAGATTTAAGAACTCGTCCACACTTCGACGGAGGAAAATTGTCGAGATTTAGAACCTTATTTGTAATTCAACCGAGGATAATTCTGTTTCGATTTAAGAATCGGTCAGCACTTCGACTGAGGGAAACATCTTCATCGAGATCTAGGAACCGTCTGTAATTCAACCGAGGATAATTCTGTTGAGATTTATGAACTCGTCCACACTTCGACGGAGGGAAATTTTCGAGATTTAAAACCTTATCTGTAATTCAACCGAGGATAATTCAGTTGAGATTTAAGAACCGGTCAGTACTTCGACTAAGGGAAATATCTTCATCGAGATCTAGGAACTGACTGTAATTCAACCTAGGATAATTCTGTTGAGATTTAAGAACTCGTCCACACTTCGAAGGAGGAAAATTGTCGAGATTTAGAACCTTATCTTAATTCAACCGAGGATAATTCTATTGAGATTTAAGAACCGGTCAGCACTTTGACTGAGGGAAACATCTTCATCGAGATCTAGGAACTATCTGTAATTCAACCGAGGATAATTCTGTTGAGATTTAAAAACTCGTCCACACTTCGACGGTGGAAAATTGTCAAGATTTAGAACCTTATCTGTAATTCAACCGAGGATAATTCAGTTGAGATTTAAGAACCGGTCAACACTTCGACTGAGGGAAACAACTTCATCGAGATCTAGGAACTGTCTGTAATTCAACCGAGGATAATTCTGTTGAGATTTAAGAACTCATCCACACTTCGACGAAGGAAAAATGTTGACATTTAGAACCTTATCTGTAATTCATCCAAGGATAATTCTGTTGAGATTTAAGAACCGGTCAACACTTCGACTGAGGGAAACATCTTCATCGAGATCTAGGAACTGTCTGTAATTCAACCGAGGATAATTCTGTTGAGATTTAAGAACTCGTCCACACTTCGATGGAGGAAAATTGTCGTGATTTAGAACCTTATCTGTAATTCAACCGAGGATAATTCAGTTGAGATTTAAGAACCGGTCAGTACTTGGACTAAGGTAAATATCTTCATCGAGATCTAGGAACCGTCTGTAATTCAACCGAGGATAATTCAGTTGAGATTTAAGAAATCGTCCACACTTCAAAGGAGGAAAATTGTCGAGATTTAGAACCTTATCTGTAATTCAACCGAGGATAATTCAGTTGAAATTTAAGAACCGGTCAGCACTTCGACTGAGGGAAACATCTTCATCGAGATCTAGGAACTGTCTGTAATTCAACCGAGGATAATTCTGTTGAGATTTAAGAACTCGTCCACACTTCGACGGAGGAAAATTGTCGACATTTAGAACCTTATCTGTAATTTATCCAAGGATAATTCTGTTGAGATTTAAGAGCCGGTCAACACTTTGACTGAGGGAAATATCTTCATCGAGATCTAGGAACTATCTGTAATTCAACCGAGGATAATTCTGTTGAGATTTAAGAACTCGTCCACACTTCGACGGAGGAAAATTGTCGAGATTTAGAACCTTATCTCTAATTCAACTGAGGATAATTCTGTTGAGATTTAAGAACCGGTCAGCACTTCGACTGAGGGAAACATCTTCATCGAGATCTAGGAACCGTCTGTAATTCAACGGAGGATAATTCTGTTAAAATTTATGAACCGGTCAGCACTTCGACTGAGGGAAACATATTCATCGAGATCTAGGAACTGTCTGTAATTCAACCAAGGATAATTCTGTTGAGATTTATGAACTCAACAACACTTCGATGGAGGAAAATTGTCGACATTTAGAACCTTATATGTAATTCATCCAAGGATAATTATTTTAAGATTTAAGAACCGGTCAGCACTTCGACTGAGGGAAACATCTTCATCGAGATCTAGGAACTATCTGTAATTCAACCGAGGATAATTCTGTTGATATTTAAGAACTTGTCCACACTTCGACGGAGGAAAATTGTCGAGACTTAGAACCATATCTGTAATTCAACCAAGGATAATTTTGTTGAGATTTAAGAACCAGTCAGAACTTCGACTGAGGGAAACATCTTCATCGAGATCTAGAAACCGTCTGTAATTCAACCGAGGATGATTCTGTTGAGATTTATGAACTCGTCCACACATCGACAGAGGAAAATTGTCGACATTTAGAACCTTATCTGTAATTCAACAGAGGATAATTCAGTTGAAATTTAAGAACCGGTCAACACTTCGACTGAGGGAAACATCTTCATCGAGATCTAGGAACTGTCTGTAATTCAACCGAGGATAATTCTGTTGAGATTTAAGAACTCGTCCACACTTCAACGGAGGAAAATTGTCGAGATTTAGAACCTTATCTATAATTCAACCGAGGATAATTATGTTGAGATTTAAGAACCGGTCAGCACTTCGACTGAGGGAAACATCTTCATCGAGATCTAGGAACTGTCTGTAATTCAACCAAGGATAATTCTGTTGAGATTTATGAACTCAAAAACACTTCGATGGAGGAAAATTGTCGACATTTAGAACTTTATATGTAATTCATCCAAGGATAATTCTTTTGATATTTAAGAACCGGTCAGCACTGCGACTGAGGGAAACATCTTCATCATGATCTAGGAACTATCTGTAATTCAACCGAGGATAATTCTGTTGATATTTAAGAACTTGTCCACACTTCGACGGAGGAAAATTGTCGAGACTTAGAACCATATCTGTAATTCAACCGAGGATAGTTTTATTGAGATTTAAGAACCGGTCAGAACTTCGACTGAGGGAAACATCTTCATCGAGATCTAGAAACCGTCTGTAATTCAACCGAGGATGATTCTGTTGAGATTTATGAACTCGTCCACACATCGACAGAGGAAAATTGTCGACATTTAGAACCTTATCTGTAATTCAACCGAGGATAATTCAGTTGAAATTTAAGAACCGGTTAACACTTCGACTGAGGGAAACATCTTCATCGAGATCTAGGAACTGTCTGTAATTCAACCGAGGATAATTCTGTTGAGATTTAAGAACTCGTCCACACTTCGATGGAGGAAAATTGTCGAGATTTAGAACCTTATTTATAATTCAACCGAGGATAATTCAGTTGAGATTTTAGAACCGGTCAGTAATTCGACTGAGGGAAATATCTTCATCAAGATCTAGGAATCGTCTGTAATTCAACCGAGGATAATTCTGTTGAGATTTAAGAACTCGTCCACACTTCGACAGAGGAAAATTGTCGACATTTAGAACCTTATCTGTAATTCAATCGAGGATAATTCAGTTGAGATTTAAGAACCGGTCAACACTTCGACTGAGGGAAACATCTTCATCGAGATCTAGGAACCGTCTGTAATTCAACCGAGGATAATTCTGTTGAGATTTAAGAACTCATCCACACTTCGAAGGAGGAAAATTGTCGAGATTTAGAACCTTATCTGTAATTCAACCGAGGATAATTCAGTTGAGATTTAAGAACCGGTCAGCACTTTGACTGAGGGAAACATCTTCATCGAGATCTAGGAACTATCTGTAATTCAACCGAGGATAATTCTGTTGAGATTTAAAAACTCGTCCACACTTCGACGGTGGAAAATTGTCAAGATTTAGAACCTTATCTGTAATTCAACCGAGGATAATTCAGTTGAGATTTAAGAACCGGTTAACACTTCGACTGAGGGAAACAACTTCATCGAGATCTAGGAACTGTCTGTAATTCAACCGAGGATAATTCTGTTGAGATTTAAGAACTCATCCACACTTCGACGAAGGAAAAATGTTGACATTTAGAACCTTATCTGTAATTCATCCAAGGATAATTCTGTTGAGATTTAAGAACCGGTCAACACTTCGACTGAGGGAAACATCTTCATCGAGATCTAGGAACTGTCTGTAATTCAACCGAGGATAATTCTGTTGAGATTTAAGAACTCGTCCACACTTCGATGGAGGAAAATTGTCGTGATTTAGAACCTTATCTGTAATTCAACCGAGGATAATTCAGTTGAGATTTAAGAACCGGTCAGCACTTCGACTGAGGGAAACATCTTCATCGAGATCTAGGAACTGTCTGTAATTCAACCGAGGATAATTCTGTTGAGATTTAAGAACTCTTCCACACTTCGACGGAGGAAAATTGTCGACATTTAGAACCTTATCTGTAATTCATCCAAGGATAATTCTGTTGAGATTTAAGAACCGGTCAACACTTTGACTGAGGGAAATATCTTCATCGAGATCTAGGAACTATCTGTAATTCAACTGCGGATAATTCTGTTGAGATTTAAGAACTCGTCCACACTTCGACGGAGGAAAATTGGCGAGATTTAGAACCTTATTTGTAATTCAACCGAGGATAATTCTGTTTCGATTTAAGAATCGGTCAGCACTTCGACTGAGGGAAACATCTTCATCGAGATCTAGGAACCGTCTGTAATTCAACCGAGGATAATTCTGTTGAGATTTATGAACTCGTCCACACTTCGACGGAGGGAAATTTTCGAGATTTAAAACCTTATCTGTAATTCAACCGAGGATAATTCAGTTGAGATTTAAGAACCGGTCAGTACTTCGACTAAGGGAAATATCTTCATCGAGATCTAGGAACTGACTGTAATTCAACCTAGGATAATTCTGTTGAGATTTAAGAACTCGTCCACACTTCGAAGGAGGAAAATTGTCGAGATTTAGAACCTTATCTTAATTCAACCGAGGATAATTCTATTGAGATTTAAGAACCGGTCAGCACTTTGACTGAGGGAAACATCTTCATCGAGATCTAGGAACTATCTGTAATTCAACCGAGGATAATTCTGTTGAGATTTAAAAACTCGTCCACACTTCGACGGTGGAAAATTGTCAAGATTTAGAACCTTATCTGTAATTCAACCGAGGATAATTCAGTTGAGATTTAAGAACCGGTCAACACTTCGACTGAGGGAAACAACTTCATCGAGATCTAGGAACTGTCTGTAATTCAACCGAGGATAATTCTGTTGAGATTTAAGAACTCATCCACACTTCGACGAAGGAAAAATGTTGACATTTAGAACCTTATCTGTAATTCATCCAAGGATAATTCTGTTGAGATTTAAGAACCGGTCAACACTTCGACTGAGGGAAACATCTTCATCGAGATCTAGGAACTGTCTGTAATTCAACCGAGGATAATTCTGTTGAGATTTAAGAACTCGTCCACACTTCGATGGAGGAAAATTGTCGTGATTTAGAACCTTATCTGTAATTCAACCGAGGATAATTCAGTTGAGATTTAAGAACCGGTCAGTACTTGGACTAAGGTAAATATCTTCATCGAGATCTAGGAACCGTCTGTAATTCAACCGAGGATAATTCAGTTGAGATTTAAGAAATCGTCCACACTTCAAAGGAGGAAAATTGTCGAGATTTAGAACCTTATCTGTAATTCAACCGAGGATAATTCAGTTGAAATTTAAGAACCGGTCAGCACTTCGACTGAGGGAAACATCTTCATCGAGATCTAGGAATTGTCTGTAATTCAACCGAGGATAATTCTGTTGAGATTTAAGAACTCGTCCACACTTCGACGGAGGAAAATTGTCGACATTTAGAACCTTATCTGTAATTCATCCAAGGATAATTCTGTTGAGATTTAAGAGCCGGTCAACACTTCGACTGAGGGAAATATCTTCATCGAGATCTAGGAACTATCTGTAATTCAACCGAGGATAATTCTGTTGAGATTTAAGAACTCGTCCACACTTCGAAGGAGGAAAATTGTCGAGATTTAGAACCTTATCTCTAATTCAACCGAGGATAATTCTGTTGAGATTTAAGAACCGGTCAGCACTTCGACTGAGGGAAACATCTTCATCGAGATCTAGGAACTGTCTGTAATTCAACCGAGGATAATTCTGTTGAGATTTAAGAACTCTTCCACACTTCGACGGAGGAAAATTGTCGACATTTAGAACCTTATCTGTAATTCATCCAAGGATAATTCTGTTGAGATTTAAGAACCGGTCAACACTTTGACTGAGGGAAATATCTTCATCGAGATCTAGGAACTATCTGTAATTCAACTGCGGATAATTCTGTTCAGATTTAAGAACTCGTCCACACTTCGACGGAGGAAAATTGTCGAGATTTAGAACCTTATTTGTAATTCAACCGAGGATAATTCTGTTTCGATTTAAGAATCGGTCAGCACTTCGACTGAGGGAAACATCTTCATCGAGATCTAGGAACCGTCTATAATTCAACCGAGGATAATTCTGTTGAGATTTATGAACTCGTCCACACTTCGACGGAGGGAAATTTTCGAGATTTAAAACCTTATCTGTAATTCAACCGAGGATAATTCAGTTGAGATTTAAGAACCGGTCAGTACTTCGACTAAGGGAAATATCTTCATCGAGATCTAGGAACTGACTGTAATTCAACCTAGGATAATTCTGTTGAGATTTAAGAACTCGTCCACACTTCGAAGGAGGAAAATTGTCGAGATTTAGAACCTTATCTTAATTCAACCGAGGATAATTCTATTGAGATTTAAGAACCGGTCAGCACTTTGACTGAGGGAAACATCTTCATCGAGATCTAGGAACTATCTGTAATTCAACCGAGGATAATTCTGTTGAGATTTAAAAACTCGTCCACACTTCGACGGTGGAAAATTGTCAAGATTTAGAACCTTATCTGTAATTCAACCGAGGATAATTCAATTGAGATTTAAGAACCGATTAACACTTCGACTGAGGGAAACAACTTCATCGAGATCTAGGAACTGTCTGTAATTCAACCGAGGATAATTCTGTTGAGATTTAAGAACTCATCCACACTTCGACGAAGGAAAAATGTTGACATTTAGAACCTTATCTGTAATTCATCCAAGGATAATTCTGTTGAGATTTAAGAACCGGTCAACACTTCGACTGAGGGAAACATCTTCATCGAGATCTAGGAACTGTCTGTAATTCAACCGAGGATAATTCTGTTGAGATTTAAGAACTCGTCCACACTTCGATGGAGGAAAATTGTCGTGGTTTAGAACCTTATCTGTAATTCAACCGAGGATAATTCAGTTGAGATTTAAGAACCGGTCAGCACTTCGACTGAGGGAAACATCTTCATCGAGATCTAGGAACTGTCTGTAATTCAACCGAGGATAATTCTGTTGAGATTTAAGAACTCTTCCACACTTCGACGGAGGAAAATTGTCGACATTTAGAACCTTATCTGTAATTCATCCAAGGATAATTCTGTTGAGATTTAAGAACCGGTCAACACTTTGACTGAGGGAAATATCTTCATCGAGATCTAGGAACTATCTGTAATTCAACTGCGGATAATTCTGTTGAGATTTAAGAACTCGTCCACACTTCGACGGAGGAAAATTGTCGAGATTTAGAACCTTATTTGTAATTCAACCGAGGATAATTCTGTTTCGATTTAAGAATCGGTCAGCACTTCGACTGAGGGAAACATCTTCATCGAGATCTAGGAACCGTCTGTAATTCAACCGAGGATAATTCTGTTGAGATTTATGAACTCGTCCACACTTCGACGGAGGGAAATTTTCGAGATTTAAAACCTTATCTGTAATTCAACCGAGGATAATTCAGTTGAGATTTAAGAACCGGTCAGTACTTCGACTAAGGGAAATATCTTCATCGAGATCTAGGAACTGACTGTAATTCAACCTAGGATAATTCTGTTGAGATTTAAGAACTCGTCCACACTTCGAAGGAGGAAAATTGTCGAGATTTAGAACCTTATCTTAATTCAACCGAGGATAATTCTATTGAGATTTAAGAACCGGTCAGCACTTTGACTGAGGGAAACATCTTCATCGAGATCTAGGAACTATCTGTAATTCAACCGAGGATAATTCTGTTGAGATTTAAAAACTCGTCCACACTTCGACGGTGGAAAATTGTCAAGATTTAGAACCTTATCTGTAATTCAACCGAGGATAATTCAGTTGAGATTTAAGAACCGGTCAACACTTCGACTGAGGGAAACAACTTCATCGAGATCTAGGAACTGTCTGTAATTCAACCGAGGATAATTCTGTTGAGATTTAAGAACTCATCCACACTTCGACGAAGGAAAAATGTTGACATTTAGAACCTTATCTGTAATTCATCCAAGGATAATTCTGTTGAGATTTAAGAACCGGTCAACACTTCGACTGAGGGAAACATCTTCATCGAGATCTAGGAACTGTCTGTAATTCAACCGAGGATAATTCTGTTGAGATTTAAGAACTCGTCCACACTTCGATGGAGGAAAATTGTCGTGATTTAGAACCTTATCTGTAATTCAACCGAGGATAATTCAGTTGAGATTTAAGAACCGGTCAGTACTTGGACTAAGGTAAATATCTTCATCGAGATCTAGGAACCGTCTGTAATTCAACCGAGGATAATTCAGTTGAGATTTAAGAAATCGTCCACACTTCAAAGGAGGAAAATTGTCGAGATTTAGAACCTTATCTGTAATTCAACCGAGGATAATTCAGTTGAAATTTAAGAACCGGTCAGCACTTCGACTGAGGGAAACATCTTCATCGAGATCTAGGAACTGTCTGTAATTCAACCGAGGATAATTCTGTTGAGATTTAAGAACTCGTCCACACTTCGACGGAGGAAAATTGTCGACATTTAGAACCTTATCTGTAATTTATCCAAGGATAATTCTGTTGAGATTTAAGAGCCGGTCAACACTTTGACTGAGGGAAATATCTTCATCGAGATCTAGGAACTATCTGTAATTCAACCGAGGATAATTCTGTTGAGATTTAAGAACTCGTCCACACTTCGACGGAGGAAAATTGTCGAGATTTAGAACCTTATCTCTAATTCAACTGAGGATAATTCTGTTGAGATTTAAGAACCGGTCAGCACTTCGACTGAGGGAAACATCTTCATCGAGATCTAGGAACCGTCTGTAATTCAACGGAGGATAATTCTGTTAAAATTTATGAACCGGTCAGCACTTCGACTGAGGGAAACATATTCATCGAGATCTAGGAACTGTCTGTAATTCAACCAAGGATAATTCTGTTGAGATTTATGAACTCAACAACACTTCGATGGAGGAAAATTGTCGACATTTAGAACCTTATATGTAATTCATCCAAGGATAATTATTTTAAGATTTAAGAACCGGTCAGCACTTCGACTGAGGGAAACATCTTCATCGAGATCTAGGAACTATCTGTAATTCAACCGAGGATAATTCTGTTGATATTTAAGAACTTGTCCACACTTCGACGGAGGAAAATTGTCGAGACTTAGAACCATATCTGTAATTCAACCAAGGATAATTTTGTTGAGATTTAAGAACCAGTCAGAACTTCGACTGAGGGAAACATCTTCATCGAGATCTAGAAACCGTCTGTAATTCAACCGAGGATGATTCTGTTGAGATTTATGAACTCGTCCACACATCGACAGAGGAAAATTGTCGACATTTAGAACCTTATCTGTAATTCAACAGAGGATAATTCAGTTGAAATTTAAGAACCGGTCAACACTTCGACTGAGGGAAACATCTTCATCGAGATCTAGGAACTGTCTGTAATTCAACCGAGGATAATTCTGTTGAGATTTAAGAACTCGTCCACACTTCAACGGAGGAAAATTGTCGAGATTTAGAACCTTATCTATAATTCAACCGAGGATAATTATGTTGAGATTTAAGAACCGGTCAGCACTTCGACTGAGGGAAACATCTTCATCGAGATCTAGGAACTGTCTGTAATTCAACCAAGGATAATTCTGTTGAGATTTATGAACTCAAAAACACTTCGATGGAGGAAAATTGTCGACATTTAGAACTTTATATGTAATTCATCCAAGGATAATTCTTTTGATATTTAAGAACCGGTCAGCACTGCGACTGAGGGAAACATCTTCATCATGATCTAGGAACTATCTGTAATTCAACCGAGGATAATTCTGTTGATATTTAAGAACTTGTCCACACTTCGACGGAGGAAAATTGTCGAGACTTAGAACCATATCTGTAATTCAACCGAGGATAGTTTTATTGAGATTTAAGAACCGGTCAGAACTTCGACTGAGGGAAACATCTTCATCGAGATCTAGAAACCGTCTGTAATTCAACCGAGGATGATTCTGTTGAGATTTATGAACTCGTCCACACATCGACAGAGGAAAATTGTCGACATTTAGAACCTTATCTGTAATTCAACCGAGGATAATTCAGTTGAAATTTAAGAACCGGTTAACACTTCGACTGAGGGAAACATCTTCATCGAGATCTAGGAACTGTCTGTAATTCAACCGAGGATAATTCTGTTGAGATTTAAGAACTCGTCCACACTTCGATGGAGGAAAATTGTCGAGATTTAGAACCTTATTTATAATTCAACCGAGGATAATTCAGTTGAGATTTTAGAACCGGTCAGTAATTCGACTGAGGGAAATATCTTCATCAAGATCTAGGAATCGTCTGTAATTCAACCGAGGATAATTCTGTTGAGATTTAAGAACTCGTCCACACTTCGACAGAGGAAAATTGTCGACATTTAGAACCTTATCTGTAATTCAATCGAGGATAATTCAGTTGAGATTTAAGAACCGGTCAACACTTCGACTGAGGGAAACATCTTCATCGAGATCTAGGAACCGTCTGTAATTCAACCGAGGATAATTCTGTTGAGATTTAAGAACTCATCCACACTTCGAAGGAGGAAAATTGTCGAGATTTAGAACCTTATCTGTAATTCAACCGAGGATAATTCAGTTGAGATTTAAGAACCGGTCAGCACTTTGACTGAGGGAAACATCTTCATCGAGATCTAGGAACTATCTGTAATTCAACCGAGGATAATTCTGTTGAGATTTAAAAACTCGTCCACACTTCGACGGTGGAAAATTGTCAAGATTTAGAACCTTATCTGTAATTCAACCGAGGATAATTCAGTTGAGATTTAAGAACCGGTTAACACTTCGACTGAGGGAAACAACTTCATCGAGATCTAGGAACTGTCTGTAATTCAACCGAGGATAATTCTGTTGAGATTTAAGAACTCATCCACACTTCGACGAAGGAAAAATGTTGACATTTAGAACCTTATCTGTAATTCATCCAAGGATAATTCTGTTGAGATTTAAGAACCGGTCAACACTTCGACTGAGGGAAACATCTTCATCGAGATCTAGGAACTGTCTGTAATTCAACCGAGGATAATTCTGTTGAGATTTAAGAACTCGTCCACACTTCGATGGAGGAAAATTGTCGTGATTTAGAACCTTATCTGTAATTCAACCGAGGATAATTCAGTTGAGATTTAAGAACCGGTCAGCACTTCGACTGAGGGAAACATCTTCATCGAGATCTAGGAACTGTCTGTAATTCAACCGAGGATAATTCTGTTGAGATTTAAGAACTCTTCCACACTTCGACGGAGGAAAATTGTCGACATTTAGAACCTTATCTGTAATTCATCCAAGGATAATTCTGTTGAGATTTAAGAACCGGTCAACACTTTGACTGAGGGAAATATCTTCATCGAGATCTAGGAACTATCTGTAATTCAACTGCGGATAATTCTGTTGAGATTTAAGAACTCGTCCACACTTCGACGGAGGAAAATTGGCGAGATTTAGAACCTTATTTGTAATTCAACCGAGGATAATTCTGTTTCGATTTAAGAATCGGTCAGCACTTCGACTGAGGGAAACATCTTCATCGAGATCTAGGAACCGTCTGTAATTCAACCGAGGATAATTCTGTTGAGATTTATGAACTCGTCCACACTTCGACGGAGGGAAATTTTCGAGATTTAAAACCTTATCTGTAATTCAACCGAGGATAATTCAGTTGAGATTTAAGAACCGGTCAGTACTTCGACTAAGGGAAATATCTTCATCGAGATCTAGGAACTGACTGTAATTCAACCTAGGATAATTCTGTTGAGATTTAAGAACTCGTCCACACTTCGAAGGAGGAAAATTGTCGAGATTTAGAACCTTATCTTAATTCAACCGAGGATAATTCTATTGAGATTTAAGAACCGGTCAGCACTTTGACTGAGGGAAACATCTTCATCGAGATCTAGGAACTATCTGTAATTCAACCGAGGATAATTCTGTTGAGATTTAAAAACTCGTCCACACTTCGACGGTGGAAAATTGTCAAGATTTAGAACCTTATCTGTAATTCAACCGAGGATAATTCAGTTGAGATTTAAGAACCGGTCAACACTTCGACTGAGGGAAACAACTTCATCGAGATCTAGGAACTGTCTGTAATTCAACCGAGGATAATTCTGTTGAGATTTAAGAACTCATCCACACTTCGACGAAGGAAAAATGTTGACATTTAGAACCTTATCTGTAATTCATCCAAGGATAATTCTGTTGAGATTTAAGAACCGGTCAACACTTCGACTGAGGGAAACATCTTCATCGAGATCTAGGAACTGTCTGTAATTCAACCGAGGATAATTCTGTTGAGATTTAAGAACTCGTCCACACTTCGATGGAGGAAAATTGTCGTGATTTAGAACCTTATCTGTAATTCAACCGAGGATAATTCAGTTGAGATTTAAGAACCGGTCAGTACTTGGACTAAGGTAAATATCTTCATCGAGATCTAGGAACCGTCTGTAATTCAACCGAGGATAATTCAGTTGAGATTTAAGAAATCGTCCACACTTCAAAGGAGGAAAATTGTCGAGATTTAGAACCTTATCTGTAATTCAACCGAGGATAATTCAGTTGAAATTTAAGAACCGGTCAGCACTTCGACTGAGGGAAACATCTTCATCGAGATCTAGGAATTGTCTGTAATTCAACCGAGGATAATTCTGTTGAGATTTAAGAACTCGTCCACACTTCGACGGAGGAAAATTGTCGACATTTAGAACCTTATCTGTAATTCATCCAAGGATAATTCTGTTGAGATTTAAGAGCCGGTCAACACTTCGACTGAGGGAAATATCTTCATCGAGATCTAGGAACTATCTGTAATTCAACCGAGGATAATTCTGTTGAGATTTAAGAACTCGTCCACACTTCGACGGAGGAAAATTGTCGAGATTTAGAACCTTATCTCTAATTCAACTGAGGATAATTCTGTTGAGATTTAAGAACCGGTCAGCACTTCGACTGAGGGAAACATCTTCATCGAGATCTAGGAACCGTCTGTAATTCAACGGAGGATAATTCTGTTAAAATTTATGAACCGGTCAGCACTTCGACTGAGGGAAACATATTCATCGAGATCTAGGAACTGTCTGTAATTCAACCAAGGATAATTCTGTTGAGATTTATGAACTCAACAACACTTCGATGGAGGAAAATTGTCGACATTTAGAACCTTATATGTAATTCATCCAAGGATAATTCTTTTAAGATTTAAGAACCGGTCAGCACTTCGACTGAGGGAAACATCTTCATCGAGATCTAGGAACTATCTGTAATTCAACCGAGGATAATTCTGTTGATATTTAAGAACTTGTCCACACTTCGACGGAGGAAAATTGTCGAGACTTAGAACCATATCTGTAATTCAACCAAGGATAATTTTGTTGAGATTTAAGAACCAGTCAGAACTTCGATTGAGGGAAACATCTTCATCGAGATCTAGAAACCGTCTGTAATTCAACCGAGGATGATTCTGTTGAGATTTATGAACTCGTCCACACATCGACAGAGGAAAATTGTCGACATTTAGAACCTTATATGTAATTCAACAGAGGATAATTCAGTTGAAATTTAAGAACCGGTCAACACTTCGACTGAGGGAAACATCTTCATCGAGATCTAGGAACTGTCTGTAATTCAACCGAGGATAATTCTGTTGAGATTTAAGAACTCGTCCACACTTCAACGGAGGAAAATTGTCGAGATTTAGAACCTTATCTATAATTCAACCGAGGATAATTCTGTTGAGATTTAAGAACCGGTCAGCACTTCGACTGAGGGAAACATCTTCATCGAGATCTAGGAACTGTCTGTAATTCAACCAAGGATAATTCTGTTGAGATTTATGAACTCAAAAACACTTCGATGGAGGAAAATTGTCGACATTTAGAACTTTATATGTAATTCATCCAAGGATAATTCTTTTGATATTTAAGAACCGGTCAGCACTGCGACTGAGGGAAACATCTTCATCATGATCTAGGAACTATCTGTAATTCAACCGAGGATAATTCTGTTGATATTTAAGAACTTGTCCACACTTCGACGGAGGAAAATTGTCGAGACTTAGAACCATATCTGTAATTCAACCGAGGATAGTTTTATTGAGATTTAAGAACCGGTCAGAACTTCGACTGAGGGAAACATCTTCATCGAGATCTAGAAACCGTCTGTAATTCAACCGAGGATGATTCTGTTGAGATTTATGAACTCGTCCACACATCGACATAGGAAAATTGTCGACATTTAGAACCTTATCTGTAATTCAACCGAGGATAATTCAGTTGAAATTTAAGAACCGGTTAACACTTCGACTGAGGGAAACATCTTCATCGAGATCTAGGAACTGTCTATAATTCAACCGAGGATAATTCTGTTGAGATTTAAGAACTCGTCCACACTTCGATGGAGGAAAATTGTCGAGATTTAGAACCTTATTTATAATTCAACCGAGGATAATTCAGTTGAGATTTTAGAACAAGTCAGTAATTCGACTGAGGGAAATATCTTCATCAAGATCTAGGAATCGTCTGTAATTCAACCGAGGATAATTCTGTTGAGATTTAAGAACTCGTCCACACTTCGACAGAGGAAAATTGTCGACATTTAGAACCTTATCTGTAATTCAATCGAGGATAATTCAGTTGAGATTTAAGAACCGGTCAACACTTCGACTGAGGGAAACATCTTCATCGAGATCTAGGAACCGTCTGTAATTCAACCGAGGATAATTCTGTTGAGATTTAAGAACTCATCCACACTTCGAAGGAGGAAAATTGTCGAGATTTAGAACCTTATCTGTAATTCAACCGAGGATAATTCAGTTGAGATTTAAGAACCGGTCAGCACTTCGACTGAGGGAAACATCTTCATCGAGATCTAGGAACTGTCTATAATTCAACCGAGGATAATTCTGTTGAGATTTAAGAACTCTTCCACACTTCGACGGAGGAAAATTGTCGACATTTAGAACCTTATCTGTAATTCATCCAAGGATAATTCTGTTGAGATTTAAGAACCGGTCAACACTTTGACTGAGGGAAATATCTTCATCGAGATCTAGGAACTATCTGTAATTCAACTGCGGATAATTCTGTTGAGATTTAAGAACTCGTCCACACTTCGACGGAGGAAAATTGTCGAGATTTAGAACCTTATTTGTAATTCAACCGAGGATAATTCTGTTTCGATTTAAGAATCGGTCAGCACTTCGACTGAGGGAAACATCTTCATCGAGATCTAGGAACCGTCTTTAATTCAACCGAGGATAATTCTGTTGAGATTTATGAACTCGTCCACACTTCGACGGAGGGAAATTTTCGAGATTTAAAACCTTATCTGTAATTCAACCGAGGATAATTCAGTTGAGATTTAAGAACCGGTCAGTACTTCGACTAAGGGAAATATCTTCATCGAGATCTAGGAACTGACTGTAATTCAACCTAGGATAATTCTGTTGAGATTTAAGAACTCGTCCACACTTCGAAGGAGGAAAATTGTCGAGATTTAGAACCTTATCTTAATTCAACCGAGGATAATTCTATTGAGATTTAAGAACCGGTCAGCACTTTGACTGAGGGAAACATCTTCATCGAGATCTAGGAACTATCTGTAATTCAACCGAGGATAATTCTGTTGAGATTTAAAAACTCGTCCACACTTCGACGGTGGAAAATTGTAAAGATTTAGAACCTTATCTGTAATTCAACCGAGGATAATTCAGTTGAGATTTAAGAACCGGTCAACACTTCGACTGAGGGAAACAACTTCATCGAGATCTAGGAACTGTCTGTAATTCAACCGAGGATAATTCTGTTGAGATTTAAGAACTCATCCACACTTCGACGAAGGAAAATTGTTGACATTTAGAACCTTATCTGTAATTCATCCAAGGATAATTCTGTTGAGATTTAAGAACCGGTCAACACTTCGACTGAGGGAAACATCTTCATCGAGATCTAGGAACTGTCTGTAATTCAACCGAGGATAATTCTGTTGAGATTTAAGAACTCGTCCACACTTCGATGGAGGAAAATTGTCGTGATTTAGAACCTTATCTGTAATTCAACCGAGGATAATTCAGTTGAGATTTAAGAACCGGTCAGTACTTGGACTGAGGTAAATATCTTCATCGAGATCTAGGAACCGTCTGTAATTCAACCGAGGATAATTCAGTTGAGATTTAAGAAATCGTCCACACTTCAAAGGAGGAAAATTGTCGAGATTTAGAACCTTATCTGTAATTCAACCGAGGATAATTCAGTTGAAATTTAAGAACCGGTCAGCACTTCGACTGAGGGAAACATCTTCATCGAGATCTAGGAAATGTCTGTAATTCAACCGAGGATAATTCTGTTGAGATTTAAGAATTCGTCCACACTTCGACGGAGGAAAATTGTCGACATTTAGAACCTTATCTGTAATTCATCCAAGGATAATTCTGTTGAGATTTAAGAGCCGGTCAACACTTCGACTGAGGGAAACATCTTCATCGAGATCTAGGAACCGTCTGTAATTCAACCGAGGATAATTCTGTTGAGATTTAAGAACTCATCCACACTTCGAAGGAGGAAAATTGTCGAGATTTAGAACCTTATCTCTAATTCAACCGAGGATAATTCAGTTGAGATTTAAGAACCGGTCAGCACTTTGACTGAGGGAAACATCTTCATCGAGATCTAGGAACTATCTGTAATTCAACCGAGGATAATTCTGTTGAGATTTAAAAACTCGTCCACACTTCGACGGTGGAAAATTGTCAAGATTTAGAACCTTATCTGTAATTCAACCGAGGATAATTCAGTTGAGATTTAAGAACCGGTTAACACTTCGACTGAGGGAAACAACTTCATCGAGATCTAGGAACTGTCTGTAATTCAACCGAGGATAATTCTGTTGAGATTTAAGAACTCATCCACACTTCGACGAAGGAAAAATGTTGACATTTAGAACCTTATCTGTAATTCATCCAAGGATAATTCTGTTGAGATTTAAGAACCGGTCAACACTTCGACTGAGGGAAACATCTTCATCGAGATCTAGGAACTGTCTGTAATTCAACCGAGGATAATTCTGTTGAGATTTAAGAACTCGTCCACACTTCGATGGAGGAAAATTGTCGTGATTTAGAACCTTATCTGTAATTCAACCGAGGATAATTCAGTTGAGATTTAAGAACCGGTCAGCACTTCGACTGAGGGAAACATCTTCATCGAGATCTAGGAACTGTCTGTAATTCAACCGAGGATAATTCTGTTGAGATTTAAGAACTCTTCCACACTTCGACGGAGGAAAATTGTCGACATTTAGAACCTTATCTGTAATTCATCCAAGGATAATTCTGTTGAGATTTAAGAACCGGTCAACACTTTGACTGAGGGAAATATCTTCATCGATATCTAGGAACTATCTGTAATTCAACTGCGGATAATTCTGTTGAGATTTAAGAACTCGTCCACACTTCGACGGAGGAAAATTGGCGAGATTTAGAACCTTATTTGTAATTCAACCGAGGATAATTCTGTTTCGATTTAAGAATCGGTCAGCACTTCGACTGAGGGAAACATCTTCATCGAGATCTAGGAACCGTCTGTAATTCAACCGAGGATAATTCTGTTGAGATTTATGAACTCGTCCACACTTCGACGGAGGGAAATTTTCGAGATTTAAAACCTTATCTGTAATTCAACCGAGGATAATTCAGTTGAGATTTAAGAACCGGTCAGTACTTCGACTAAGGGAAATATCTTCATCGAGATCTAGGAACTGACTGTAATTCAACCTAGGATAATTCTGTTGAGATTTAAGAACTCGTCCACACTTCGAAGGAGGAAAATTGTCGAGATTTAGAACCTTATCTTAATTCAACCGAGGATAATTCTATTGAGATTTAAGAACCGGTCAGCACTTTGACTGAGGGAAACATCTTCATCGAGATCTAGGAACTATCTGTAATTCAACCGAGGATAATTCTGTTGAGATTTAAAAACTCGTCCACACTTCGACGGTGGAAAATTGTAAAGATTTAGAACCTTATCTGTAATTCAACCGAGGATAATTCAGTTGAGATTTAAGAACCGGTCAACACTTCGACTGAGGGAAACAACTTCATCGAGATCTAGGAACTGTCTGTAATTCAACCGAGGATAATTCTGTTGAGATTTAAGAACTCATCCACACTTCGACGAAGGAAAATTGTTGACATTTAGAACCTTATCTGTAATTCATCCAAGGATAATTCTGTTGAGATTTAAGAACCGGTCAACACTTCGACTGAGGGAAACATCTTCATCGAGATCTAGGAACTGTCTGTAATTCAACCGAGGATAATTCTGTTGAGATTTAAGAACTCGTCCACACTTCGATGGAGGAAAATTGTCGTGATTTAGAACCTTATCTGTAATTCAACCGAGGATAATTCAGTTGAGATTTAAGAACCGGTCAGTACTTGGACTAAGGTAAATATCTTCATCGAGATCTAGGAACCGTCTGTAATTCAACCGAGGATAATTCAGTTGAGATTTAAGAAATCGTCCACACTTCAAAGGAGGAAAATTGTCGAGATTTAGAACCTTATCTGTAATTCAACCGAGGATAATTCAGTTGAAATTTAAGAACCGGTCAGCACTTCGACTGAGGGAAACATCTTCATCGAGATCTAGGAACTGTCTGTAATTCAACCGAGGATAATTCTGTTGAGATTTAAGAACTCGTCCACACTTCGACGGAGGAAAATTGTCGACATTTAGAACCTTATCTGTAATTCATCCAAGGATAATTCTGTTGAGATTTAAGAGCCGGTCAACACTTCGACTGAGGGAAATATCTTCATCGAGATCTAGGAACTATCTGTAATTCAACCGAGGATAATTCTGTTGAGATTTAAGAACTCGTCCACACTTCGACGGAGGAAAATTGTCGAGATTTAGAACCTTATCTCTAATTCAACTGAGGATAATTCTGTTGAGATTTAAGAACCGGTCAGCACTTCGACTGAGGGAAACATCTTCATCGAGATCTAGGAACCGTCTGTAATTCAACGGAGGATAATTCTGTTAAAATTTATGAACCGGTCAGCACTTCGACTGAGGGAAACATATTCATCGAGATCTAGGAACTGTCTGTAATTCAACCAAGGATAATTCTGTTGAGATTTATGAACTCAACAACACTTCGATGGAGGAAAATTGTCGACATTTAGAACCTTATATGTAATTCATCCAAGGATAATTCTTTTAAGATTTAAGAACCGGTCAGCACTTCGACTGAGGGAAACATCTTCATCGAGATCTAGGAACTATCTGTAATTCAACCGAGGATAATTCTGTTGATATTTAAGAACTTGTCCACACTTCGACGGAGGAAAATTGTCGAGACTTAGAACCATATCTGTAATTCAACCAAGGATAATTTTGTTGAGATTTAAGAACCAGTCAGAACTTCGACTGAGGGAAACATCTTCATCGAGATCTAGAAACCGTCTGTAATTCAACCGAGGATGATTCTGTTGAGATTTATGAACTCGTCCACACATCGACAGAGGAAAATTGTCGACATTTAGAACCTTATATGTAATTCAACAGAGGATAATTCAGTTGAAATTTAAGAACCGGTCAACACTTCGACTGAGGGAAACATCTTCATCGAGATCTAGGAACTGTCTGTAATTCAACCGAGGATAATTCTGTTGAGATTTAAGAACTCGTCCACACTTCAACGGAGGAAAATTGTCGAGATTTAGAACCTTATCTATAATTCAACCGAGGATAATTCTGTTGAGATTTAAGAACCGGTCAGCACTTCGACTGAGGGAAACATCTTCATCGAGATCTAGGAACTGTCTGTAATTCAACCAAGGATAATTCTGTTGAGATTTATGAACTCAAAAACACTTCGATGGAGGAAAATTGTCGACATTTAGAACTTTATATGTAATTCATCCAAGGATAATTCTTTTGATATTTAAGAACCGGTCAGCACTGCGACTGAGGGAAACATCTTCATCATGATCTAGGAACTATCTGTAATTCAACCGAGGATAATTCTGTTGATATTTAAGAACTTGTCCACACTTCGACGGAGGAAAATTGTCGAGACTTAGAACCATATCTGTAATTCAACCGAGGATAGTTTTATTGAGATTTAAGAACCGGTCAGAACTTCGACTGAGGGAAACATCTTCATCGAGATCTAGAAACCGTCTGTAATTCAACCGAGGATGATTCTGTTGAGATTTATGAACTCGTCCACACATCGACAGAGGAAAATTGTCGACATTTAGAACCTTATCTGTAATTCAACCGAGGATAATTCAGTTGAAATTTAAGAACCGGTTAACACTTCGACTGAGGGAAACATCTTCATCGAGATCTAGGAACTGTCTATAATTCAACCGAGGATAATTCTGTTGAGATTTAAGAACTCGTCCACACTTCGATGGAGGAAAATTGTCGAGATTTAGAACCTTATTTATAATTCAACCGAGGATAATTCAGTTGAGATTTTAGAACCGGTCAGTAATTCGACTGAGGGAAATATCTTCATCAAGATCTAGGAATCGTCTGTAATTCAACCGAGGATAATTCTGTTGAGATTTAAGAACTCGTCCACACTTCGATAGAGGAAAATTGTCGACATTTAGAACCTTATCTGTAATTCAATCGAGGATAATTCAGTTGAGATTTAAGAACCGGTCAACACTTCGACTGAGGGAAACATCTTCATCGAGATCTAGGAACCGTCTGTAATTCAACCGAGGATAATTCTGTTGAGATTTAAGAACTCATCCACACTTCGAAGGAGGAAAATTGTCGAGATTTAGAACCTTATCTGTAATTCAACCGAGGATAATTCAGTTGAGATTTAAGAACCGGTCAGCACTTCGACTGAGGGAAACATCTTCATCGAGATCTAGGAACTGTCTATAATTCAACCGAGGATAATTCTGTTGAGATTTAAGAACTCTTCCACACTTCGACGGAGGAAAATTGTCGACATTTAGAACCTTATCTGTAATTCATCCAAGGATAATTCTGTTGAGATTTAAGAACCGGTCAACACTTTGACTGAGGGAAATATCTTCATCGAGATCTAGGAACTATCTGTAATTCAACTGCGGATAATTCTGTTGAGATTTAAGAACTCGTCCACACTTCGACGGAGGAAAATTGTCGAGATTTAGAACCTTATTTGTAATTCAACCGAGGATAATTCTGTTTCGATTTAAGAATCGGTCAGCACTTCGACTGAGGGAAACATCTTCATCGAGATCTAGGAACCGTCTTTAATTCAACCGAGGATAATTCTGTTGAGATTTATGAACTCGTCCACACTTCGACGGAGGGAAATTTTCGAGATTTAAAACCTTATCTGTAATTCAACCGAGGATAATTCAGTTGAGATTTAAGAACCGGTCAGTACTTCGACTAAGGGAAATATCTTCATCGAGATCTAGGAACTGACTGTAATTCAACCTAGGATAATTCTGTTGAGATTTAAGAACTCGTCCACACTTCGAAGGAGGAAAATTGTCGAGATTTAGAACCTTATCTTAATTCAACCGAGGATAATTCTATTGAGATTTAAGAACCGGTCAGCACTTTGACTGAGGGAAACATCTTCATCGAGATCTAGGAACTATCTGTAATTCAACCGAGGATAATTCTGTTGAGATTTAAAAACTCGTCCACACTTCGACGGTGGAAAATTGTAAAGATTTAGAACCTTATCTGTAATTCAACCGAGGATAATTCAGTTGAGATTTAAGAACCGGTCAACACTTCGACTGAGGGAAACAACTTCATCGAGATCTAGGAACTGTCTGTAATTCAACCGAGGATAATTCTGTTGAGATTTAAGAACTCATCCACACTTCGACGAAGGAAAATTGTTGACATTTAGAACCTTATCTGTAATTCATCCAAGGATAATTCTGTTGAGATTTAAGAACCGGTCAACACTTCGACTGAGGGAAACATCTTCATCGAGATCTAGGAACTGTCTGTAATTCAACCGAGGATAATTCTGTTGAGATTTAAGAACTCGTCCACACTTCGATGGAGGAAAATTGTCGTGATTTAGAACCTTATCTGTAATTCAACCGAGGATAATTCAGTTGAGATTTAAGAACCGGTCAGTACTTGGACTGAGGTAAATATCTTCATCGAGATCTAGGAACCGTCTGTAATTCAACCGAGGATAATTCAGTTGAGATTTAAGAAATCGTCCACACTTCAAAGGAGGAAAATTGTCGAGATTTAGAACCTTATCTGTAATTCAACCGAGGATAATTCAGTTGAAATTTAAGAACCGGTCAGCACTTCGACTGAGGGAAACATCTTCATCGAGATCTAGGAAATGTCTGTAATTCAACCGAGGATAATTCTGTTGAGATTTAAGAACTCGTCCACACTTCGACGGAGGAAAATTGTCGACATTTAGAACCTTATCTGTAATTCATCCAAGGATAATTCTGTTGAGATTTAAGAGCCGGTCAACACTTCGACTGAGGGAAATATCTTCATCGAGATCTAGGAACTATCTGTAATTCAACCGAGGATAATTCTGTTGAGATTTAAGAACTCGTCCACACTTCGACGGAGGAAAATTGTCGAGATTTAGAACCTTATCTCTAATTCAACTGAGGATAATTCTGTTGAGATTTAAGAACCGGCCAGCACTTCGACTGAGGGAAACATCTTCATCGAGATCTAGGAACCGTCTGTAATTCAACCGAGGATAATTCTGTTGAGATTTATGAACCGGTCAGCACTTCGACTGAGGGAAACATCTTCATCGAGATCTAGGAACTGTCTATAATTCAACCAAGGATAATTCTGTTGAGATTTATGAACTCAACAACACTTCGATGGAGGAAAATTGTCGACATTTAGAACCTTATATGTAATTCATCCAAGGATAATTCTTTTAAGATTTAAGAACCGGTCAGCACTTCGACTGAGGGAAACATCTTCATCGAGATCTAGGAACTATCTGTAATTCAACCGAGGATAATTCTGTTGATATTTAAGAACTTGTCCACACTTCGACGGAGGAAAATTGTCGAGACTTAGAACCATATCTGTAATTCAACCAAGGATAATTTTGTTGAGATTTAAGAACCAGTCAGAACTTCGACTGAGGGAAACATCTTCATCGAGATCTAGAAACCGTCTGTAATTCAACCGAGGATGATTCTGTTGAGATTTATGAACTCGTCCACACATCGACAGAGGAAAATTGTCGACATTTAGAACCTTATCTGTAATTCAACAGAGGATAATTCAGTTGAAATTTAAGAACCGGTCAACACTTCGACTGAGGGAAACATCTTCATCGAGATCTAGGAACTGTCTGTAATTCAACCGAGGATAATTCTGTTGAGATTTAAGAACTCGTCCACACTTCAACGGAGGAAAATTGTCGAGATTTAGAACCTTATCTATAATTCAACCGAGGATAATTCAGTTGAGATTTAAGAACCGGTCAGTAATTCGACTGAGGGAAATATCTTCATCAAGATCTAGGAACCGTCTGTAATTCAACCGAGGATAATTCTGTTGAGATTTAAGAATTCGTCCACACTTCGACAGAGGAAAATTGTCGACATTTAGAACCTTATCTGTAATTCAATCGAGGATAATTCAGTTGAGATTTAAGAACCGGTCAAAACTTCGACTGAGGGAAACATCTTCATCGAGATCTAGGAACCGTCTGTAATTCAACCGAGGATAATTCTGTTGAGATTTAAGAACTCGTCCACACCTCGAAGGAGGAAAATTGTCGAGATTTAGAACCTTATCTATAATTCAACCGAGGATAATTCAGTTGAGATTTAAGAACCGGTCAGCACTTTGACTGAGGGAAACATCTTCATCGAGATCTAGGAACTGTCTGTAATTCAACCGAGGATAATTCTGTTGAGATTTAAGAACTCGTCCACACTTCGACGGAGGAAAATTGTCGACATTTAGAACATTATCTGTAATTCATCCAAGGATAATTCTGTTGAGATTTAAGAACCGGTCAACACTTCGACTGAGGGAAACATCTTCATCGAGATCTAGGAACTGTCTGTAATTCAACCGAGGATAATTCTGTTGAGATTTAAGAACTCGTCCACACTTTGACGGAGGAAAATTGTCGAGATTTAGAACCTTATCTGTAATTCAACCAAGGATAATTCAGTTGAGATTTAAGAATCGGTCAGTACTTCGACTGAGGGAGATATCTTCATCGAGATCTAGGAACCGTCTGTAATTCAACCGAGGATAATTCTGTTGAGATTTAAGAACTCGTCCACACTTCGAAGGAGGAAAATTGTCGAGATTTAGAACCTTATCTGTAATTCAACCGAGGATAATTCAGTTGAGATTTAAGAACCGGTCAGCACTTCGACTGAGGGAAACATCTTCATCGAGATCTAGGAACTGTCTGTAATTCAACCGAGGATAATTCTGTTGAGATTTAAGAACTCGTCCACACTTCGACCGAGGAAAATTGTCGACATTTAGAACCTTATCTGTAATTCATCCAAGGATAATTCTGTTGAGATTTAAGAACCGGTCAACACTTCGACTGAGGGAAATATCTTCATCGAGATCTAGGAACTATCTGTAATTCAACCGAGGATAATTCTGTTGAGATTTAAGAACTCGTCCACACTTCGACGGAGGAAAATTGTCGAGATTTAGAACCTTATCTGTAATTCAACCGAGGATAATTCTGTTGAGATTTAAGAACCGGTCAGCACTTCGACTGAGGGAAACATCTTCATCGAGATCTAGGAACCGTCTGTAATTCAATCGAGGATAATTCTGTTGAGATTTATGAACTCAACAACACTTTGATGGAGGAAAATTGTCGACATTTAGAACCTTATATGTAATTCATCCAAGGATAATTCTGTTGAGATTTAAGAACCGGTCAGCACTTCGACTGAGGGAAACATCTTCATCGAGATCTAGGAACTATCTGTAATTCAACCGAGGATAATTCTGTTGAGATTTAAGAACTTGTCCACACTTCGACGGAGGAAAATTGTCGAGATTTAGAACCATATCTGTAATTCAATCGAGGATAATTTTGTTGAGATTTAAGAACCGGTCAGAACTTCGACTGAGGGAAACATCTTCATCGAGATCTAGAAACCGTCTGTAATTCAACCGAGGATGATTCTGTTGAGATTTAAAAACTCATCCACACTTCGATGGAGGAAAATTGTCGAGATTTAGAACCTTATCTGTAATTCAACCGAGGACAATTCAGTTGAGATTTAAGAATCGGTCAGTACTTCGACTGAGGGAAACATCTTCATCGAGATCTAGGAACCGTCTATAATTTAACCGAGGATAATTCTGTTCAGATTTAAGAACTCATCCACACTTCGACGGAGGAAAATTGTCGAGATTTAGAACCTTATCTATAATTCAACCGAGGATAATTCTGTTGAGATTTAAGAACCGGTCAGCACTTCGACTGAGGGAAACATCTTCATCGAGATCTAGGAACTGTCTGTAATTCAACCAAGGATAATTCTGTTGAGATTTATGAACTCAAAAACACTTCGATGGAGGAAAATTGTCGACATTTAGAACTTTATATGTAATTCATCCAAGGATAATTCTTTTGAGATTTAAGAACCGGTCAGCACTGCGACTGAGGGAAACATCTTCATCATGATCTAGGAACTATCTGTAATTCAACCGAGGATAATTCTGTTGATATTTAAGAACTTGTCCACACTTCGACGGAGGAAAGTTGTCGAGACTTAGAACCATATCTGTAATTCAACCGAGGATAGTTTTATTGAGATTTAAGAACCGGTCAGAACTTCGACTGAGGGAAACATCTTCATCGAGATCTAGAAACCGTCTGTAATTCAACCGAGGATGATTCTGTTGAGATTTATGAACTCGTCCACACATCGACAGAGGAAAATTGTCGACATTTAGAACCTATCTGTAATTCAACCGAGGATAATTCAGTTGAAATTTAAGAACCGGTTAACACTTCGACTGAGGGAAACATCTTCATCGAGATCTAGGAACTGTCTGTAATTCAACCGAGGATAATTCTGTTGAGATTTAAGAACTCATCCACACCTCGAAGGAGGAAAATTGTCGAGATTTAGAACCTTATCTATAATTCAACCTTGGATAATTCAGTTGAGATTTAAGAACCGGTCAGCACTTTGACTGAGGGAAACATCTTCATCGAGATCTAGGAACTGTCTGTAATTCAACCGAGGATAATTCTGTTGAGATTTAGGAACTCGTCCACACATCGACAGAGGAAAATTGTCGACATTTAGAACCTTATCTGTAATTCAACCGAGGATAATTCAGTTGAAATTTAAGAACCGGTTAACACTTCGACTGAGGGAAACATCTTCATCGAGATCTAGGAACTGTCTGTAATTCAACCGAGGATAATTCTGTTGAGATTTAAGAACTCGTCCACACTTCGATGGAGGAAAATTGTCGAGATTTAGAACCTTATTTATAATTCAACCGAGGATAATTCAGTTGAGATTTTAGAACCGGTCAGTATTTCGACTGAGGGAAATATCTTCATCAAGATCTAGGAATCGTCTGTAATTCAACCGAGGATAATTCTGTTGAGATTTAAGAACTCGTCCACACTTCGACAGAGGAAAATTGTCGACATTTAGAACCTTATCTGTAATTCAATCGAGGATAATTCAGTTGAGATTTAAGAACCGGTCAACACTTCGACTGAGGGAAACATCTTCATCGAGATCTAGGAACCGTCTGTAATTCAACCGAGGATAATTCTGTTGAGATTTAAGAACTCATCCACACTTCGAAGGAGGAAAATTGTCGAGATTTAGAACCTTATCTGTAATTCAACCGAGGATAATTCAGTTGAGATTTAAGAACCGGTCAGAATTTCGACTGAGGGAAACATCTTCATCGAGATCTAGGAACTGTCTGTAATTCAACCGAGGATAATTCTGTTGAGATTTAAGAACTCTTCCACACTTCGACGGAGGAAAATTGTCGACATTTAGAACCTTATCTGTAATTCATCCAAGGATAATTCTGTTGAGATTTAAGAACCGGTCAACACTTCGACTGAGGGAAATATCTTCATCGAGATCTAGGAACTATCTGTAATTCAACCGAGGATAATTCTGTTGAGATTTAAGAACTCGTCCACACTTCGACGGAGGAAAATTGTCGAGATTTAGAACCTTATCTGTAATTCAACCGAGGATAATTCTGTTGAGATTTAAGAACCGGTCAGCACTTCGACTGAGGGAAACATCTTCATCGAGATCTAGGAACCGTCTGTAATTCAACCGAGGATAATTCTGTTGAGATTTATGAACTCAACAACACTTTGATGGAGGAAAATTGTCGACATTTAGAACCTTATATGTAATTCATCCAAGGATAATTCTGTTGAGATTTAAGAACCGGTCAGCACTTCGACTGAGGGAAACATCTTCATCGAGATCTAGGAACTATCTGTAATTCAACCGAGGATAATTCTGTTGAGATTTAAGAACTTGTCCACACTTCGACGGAGGAAAATTGTCGAGATTTAGAACCATATCTGTAATTCAATCGAGGATAATTTTGTTGAGATTTAAGAACCGGTCAGAACTTCGACTGAGGGAAACATCTTCATCGAGATCTAGAAACCGTCTGTAATTCAACCGAGGATGATTCTGTTGAGATTTAAAAACTCATCCACACTTCGATGGAGGAAAATTGTCGAGATTTAGAACCTTATCTGTAATTCAACCGAGGATAATTCAGTTGAGATTTAAGAATCGGTCAGTACTTCGACTGAGGGAAACATCTTCATCGAGATCTAGGAACCGTCTATAATTTAACCGAGGATAATTCTGTTCAGATTTAAGAACTCATCCACACTTCGACGGAGGAAAATTGTCGAGATTTAGAACCTTATCTATAATTCAACCGAGGATAATTCTGTTGAGATTTAAGAACCGGTCAGCACTTCGACTGAGGGAAACATCTTCATCGAGATCTAGGAAATGTCTGTAATTCAACCAAGGATAATTCTGTTGAGATTTATGAACTCAAAAACACTTCGATGGAGGAAAATTGTCGACATTTAGAACTTTATATGTAATTCATCCAAGGATAATTCTTTTGAGATTTAAGAACCGGTCAGCACTGCGACTGAGGGAAACATCTTCATCATGATCTAGGAACTATCTGTAATTCAACCGAGGATAATTCTGTTGATATTTAAGAACTTGTCCACACTTCGACGGAGGAAAATTGTCGAGACTTAGAACCATATCTGTAATTCAACCGAGGATAGTTTTATTGAGATTTAAGAACCGGTCAGTAATTCGACTGAGGGAAATATCTTCATCAAGATCTAGGAATCGTCTGTAATTCAACCGAGGATAATTCTGTTGAGATTTAAGAACTCGTCCACACTTCGACAGAGGAAAATTGTCGACATTTAGAACCTTATCTGTAATTCAATCGAGGATAATTCAGTTGAGATTTAAGAACCGGTCAACACTTCGACTGAGGGAAACATCTTCATCGAGATCTAGGAACCGTCTGTAATTCAACCGAGGATAATTCTGTTGAGATTTAAGAACTCATCCACACTTCGAAGGAGGAAAATTGTCGAGATTTAGAACCTTATCTGTAATTCAACCAAGGATAATTCAGTTGAGATTTAAGAATCGGTCAGTACTTCGACTGAGGGAGATATCTTCATCGAGATCTAGGAACCGTCTGTAATTCAACCGAGGATAATTCTGTTGAGATTTAAGAACTCGTCCACACTTCGAAGGAGGAAAATTGTCGAGATTTAGAACCTTATCTGTAATTCAACCGAGGATAATTCAGTTGAGATTTAAGAACCGGTCAGCACTTCGACTGAGGGAAACATCTTCATCGAGATCTAGGAACTGTCTGTAATTCAACCGAGGATAATTCTGTTGAGATTTAAGAACTCGTCCACACTTCGACCGAGGAAAATTGTCGACATTTAGAACCTTATCTGTAATTCATCCAAGGATAATTCTGTTGAGATTTAAAAACCGGTCAACACTTCGACTGAGGGAAATATCTTCATCGAGATCTAGGAACTATCTGTAATTCAACCGAGGATAATTCTGTTGAGATTTAAGAACTCGTCCACACTTCGACGGAGGAAAATTGTCGAGATTTAGAACCTTATCTGTAATTCAACCGAGGATAATTCTGTTGAGATTTAAGAACCGGTCAGCACTTCGACTGAGGGAAACATCTTCATCGAGATCTAGGAACCGTCTGTAATTCAACCGAGGATAATTCTGTTGAGATTTATGAACTCAACAACACTTTGATGGAGGAAAATTGTCGACATTTAGAACCTTATATGTAATTCATCCAAGGATAATTCTGTTGAGATTTAAGAACCGGTCAGCACTTCGACTGAGGGAAACATCTTCATCGAGATCTAGGAACTATCTGTAATTCAACCGAGGATAATTCTGTTGAGATTTAAGAACTTGTCCACACTTCGACGGAGGAAAATTGTCGAGATTTAGAACCATATCTGTAATTCAATCGAGGATAATTTTGTTGAGATTTAAGAACCGGTCAGAACTTCGACTGAGGGAAACATCTTCATCGAGATCTAGAAACCGTCTGTAATTCAACCGAGGATGATTCTGTTGAGATTTAAGAACTCATCCACACTTCGAAGGAGGAAAATTGTCGAGATTTAGAACCTTATCTGTAATTCAACCAAGGATAATTCAGTTGAGATTTAAGAATCGGTCAGTACTTCGACTGAGGGAGATATCTTCATCGAGATCTAGGAACCGTCTGTAATTCAACCGAGGATAATTCTGTTGAGATTTAAGAACTCGTCCACACTTCGAAGGAGGAAAATTGTCGAGATTTAGAACCTTATCTGTAATTCAACCGAGGATAATTCAGTTGAGATTTAAGAACCGGTCAGCACTTCGACTGAGGGAAACATCTTCATCGAGATCTAGGAACTGTCTGTAATTCAACCGAGGATAATTCTGTTGAGATTTAAGAACTCGTCCACACTTCGACCGAGGAAAATTGTCGACATTTAGAACCTTATCTGTAATTCATCCAAGGATAATTCTGTTGAGATTTAAAAACCGGTCAACACTTCGACTGAGGGAAATATCTTCATCGAGATCTAGGAACTATCTGTAATTCAACCGAGGATAATTCTGTTGAGATTTAAGAACTCGTCCACACTTCGACGGAGGAAAATTGTCGAGATTTAGAACCTTATCTGTAATTCAACCGAGGATAATTCTGTTGAGATTTAAGAACTCGTCCACACTTCGACAGAGGAAAATTGTCGACATTTAGAACCTTATCTGTAATTCAATCGAGGATAATTCAGTTGAGATTTAAGAACCGGTCAACACTTCGACTGAGGGAAACATCTTCATCGAGATCTAGGAACCGTCTGTAATTCAACCGAGGATAATTCTGTTGAGATTTAAGAACTCATCCACACTTCGAAGGAGGAAAATTGTCGAGATTTAGAACCTTATCTGTAATTCAACCAAGGATAATTCAGTTGAGATTTAAGAATCGGTCAGTACTTCGACTGAGGGAGATATCTTCATCGAGATCTAGGAACCGTCTGTAATTCAACCGAGGATAATTCTGTTGAGATTTAAGAACTCGTCCACACTTCGAAGGAGGAAAATTGTCGAGATTTAGAACCTTATCTGTAATTCAACCGAGGATAATTCAGTTGAGATTTAAGAACCGGTCAGCACTTCGACTGAGGGAAACATCTTCATCGAGATCTAGGAACTGTCTGTAATTCAACCGAGGATAATTCTGTTGAGATTTAAGAACTCGTCCACACTTCGACCGAGGAAAATTGTCGACATTTAGAACCTTATCTGTAATTCATCCAAGGATAATTCTGTTGAGATTTAAAAACCGGTCAACACTTCGACTGAGGGAAATATCTTCATCGAGATCTAGGAACTATCTGTAATTCAACCGAGGATAATTCTGTTGAGATTTAAGAACTCGTCCACACTTCGACGGAGGAAAATTGTCGAGATTTAGAACCTTATCTGTAATTCAACCGAGGATAATTCTGTTGAGATTTAAGAACCGGTCAGCACTTCGACTGAGGGAAACATCTTCATCGAGATCTAGGAACCGTCTGTAATTCAACCGAGGATAATTCTGTTGAGATTTATGAACTCAACAACACTTTGATGGAGGAAAATTGTCGACATTTAGAACCTTATATGTAATTCATCCAAGGATAATTCTGTTGAGATTTAAGAACCGGTCAGCACTTCGACTGAGGGAAACATCTTCATCGAGATCTAGGAACTATCTGTAATTCAACCGAGGATAATTCTGTTGAGATTTAAGAACTTGTCCACACTTCGACGGAGGAAAATTGTCGAGATTTAGAACCATATCTGTAATTCAATCGAGGATAATTTTGTTGAGATTTAAGAACCGGTCAGAACTTCGACTGAGGGAAACATCTTCATCGAGATCTAGAAACCGTTTGTAATTCAACCGAGGATGATTCTGTTGAGATTTAAAAACTCATCCACACTTCGATGGAGGAAAATTGTCGAGATTTAGAACCTTATCTGTAATTCAACCGAGGATAATTCAGTTGAGATTTAAGAATCGGTCAGTACTTCGACTGAGGGAAACATCTTCATCGAGATCTAGGAACCGTCTATAATTTAACCGAGGATAATTCTGTTCAGATTTAAGAACTCATCCACACTTCGACGGAGGAAAATTGTCGAGATTTAGAACCTTATCTATAATTCAACCGAGGATAATTCTGTTGAGATTTAAGAACCGGTCAGCACTTCGACTGAGGGAAACATCTTCATCGAGATCTAGGAACTGTCTGTAATTCAACCAAGGATAATTCTGTTGAGATTTATGAACTCAAAAACACTTCGATGGAGGAAAATTGTCGACATTTAGAACTTTATATGTAATTCATCCAAGGATAATTCTTTTGAGATTTAAGAACCGGTCAGCACTGCGACTGAGGGAAACATCTTCATCATGATCTAGGAACTATCTGTAATTCAACCGAGGATAATTCTGTTGATATTTAAGAACTTGTCCACACTTCGACGGAGGAAAATTGTCGAGACTTAGAACCATATCTGTAATTCAACCGAGGATAGTTTTATTGAGATTTAAGAACCGGTCAGAACTTCGACTGAGGGAAACATCTTCATCGAGATCTAGAAACCGTCTGTAATTCAACCGAGGATGATTCTGTTGAGATTTAGGAACTCGTCCACACATCGACAGAGGAAAATTGTCGACATTTAGAACCTTATCTGTAATTCAACCGAGGATAATTCAGTTGAAATTTAAGAACCGGTTAACACTTCGACTGAGGGAAACATCTTCATCGAGATCTAGGAACTGTCTGTAATTCAACCGAGGATAATTCTGTTGAGATTTAAGAACTCGTCCACACTTCGATGAAGGAAAATTGTCGAGATTTAGAACCTTATTTATAATTCAACCGAGGATAATTCAGTTGAGATTTTAGAACCGGTCAGTATTTCGACTGAGGGAAATATCTTCATTAAGATCTAGGAATCGTCTGTAATTCAACCGAGGATAATTCTGTTGAGATTTAAGAACTCGTCCACACTTCGACAGAGGAAAATTGTCGACATTTAGAACCTTATCTGTAATTCAATCGAGGATAATTCAGTTGAGATTTAAGAACCGGTCAACACTTCGACTGAGGGAAACATCTTCATCGAGATCTAGGAACCGTCTGTAATTCAACCGAGGATAATTCTGTTGAGATTTAAGAACTCATCCACACTTCGAAGGAGGAAAATTGTCGAGATTTAGAACCTTATCTGTAATTCAACCGAGGATAATTCAGTTGAGATTTAAGAACCGGTCAGAATTTCGACTGAGGGAAACATCTTCATCGAGATCTAGGAACTGTCTGTAATTCAACCGAGGATAATTCTGTTGAGATTTAAGAACTCTTCCACACTTCGACGGAGGAAAATTGTCGACATTTAGAACCTTATCTGTAATTCATCCAAGGATAATTCTGTTGAGATTTAAGAACCGGTCAACACTTTGACTGAAGGAAATATCTTCATCGAGATCTAGGAACTATCTGTAATTCAACCGAGGATAATTCTGTTGAGATTTAAGAACTCGTCCACACTTCGACGGAGGAAAATTGTCGAGATTTAGAACCTTATCTGTAATTCAACCGAGGATAATTCTGTTGAGATTTAAGAACCGGTCAGCACTTCGACTGAGGGAAACATCTTCATCGAGATCTAGGAACCGTCTGTAATTCAACCGAGGATAATTCTGTTGAGATTAATGAACTCAACAACACTTTGATGGAGGAAAATTGTCGACATTTAGAACCTTATATGTAATTCATCCAAGGATAATTCTGTTGAGATTTAAGAACCGGTCAGCACTTCGACTGAGGGAAACATCTTCATCGAGATCTAGGAACTATCTGTAATTCAACCGAGGATAATTCTGTTGAGATTTAAGAACTTGTCCACACTTCGACGGAGGAAAATTGTCGAGATTTAGAACCATATCTGTAATTCAATCGAGGATAATTTTGTTGAGATTTAAGAACCGGTCAGAACTTCGACTGAGGGAAACATCTTCATCGAGATCTAGAAACCGTCTGTAATTCAACCGAGGATGATTCTGTTGAGATTTAAAAACTCATCCACACTTCGATGGAGGAAAATTGTCGAGATTTAGAACCTTATCTGTAATTCAACCGAGGATAATTCAGTTGAGATTTAAGAATCGGTCAGTACTTCGACTGAGGGAAACATCTTCATCGAGATCTAGGAACCGTCTATAATTTAACCGAGGATAATTCTGTTCAGATTTAAGAACTCATCCACACTTCGACGGAGGAAAATTGTCGAGATTTAGAACCTTATCTATAATTCAACCGAGGATAATTCTGTTGAGATTTAAGAACCGGTCAGCACTTCGACTGAGGGAAACATCTTCATCGAGATCTAGGAACTGTCTGTAATTCAACCAAGGATAATTCTGTTGAGATTTATGAACTCAAAAACACTTCGATGGAGGAAAATTGTCGACATTTAGAACTTTATATGTAATTCATCCAAGGATAATTCTTTTGAGATTTAAGAACCGGTCAGCACTGCGACTGAGGGAAACATCTTCATCATGATCTAGGAACTATCTGTAATTCAACCGAGGATAATTCTGTTGATATTTAAGAACTTGTCCACACTTCGACGGAGGAAAATTGTCGAGACTTAGAACCATATCTGTAATTCAACCGAGGATAGTTTTATTGAGATTTAAGAACCGGTCAGAACTTCGACTGAGGGAAACATCTTCATCGAGATCTAGAAACCGTCTGTAATTCAACCGAGGATGATTCTGTTGAGATTTAGGAACTCGTCCACACATCGACAGAGGAAAATTGTCGACATTTAGAACCTTATCTGTAATTCAACCGAGGATAATTCAGTTGAAATTTAAGAACCGGTTAACACTTCGACTGAGGGAAACATCTTCATCGAGATCTAGGAACTGTCTGTAATTCAACCGAGGATAATTCTGTTGAGATTTAAGAACTCGTCCACACTTCGATGGAGGAAAATTGTCGAGATTTAGAACCTTATTTATAATTCAACCGAGGATAATTCAGTTGAGATTTTAGAACCGGTCAGTAATTCGACTGAGGGAAATATCTTCATCAAGATCTAGGAATCGTCTGTAATTCAACCGAGGATAATTCTGTTGAGATTTAAGAACTCGTCCACACTTCGACAGAGGAAAATTGTCGACATTTAGAACCTTATCTGTAATTCAATCGAGGATAATTCAGTTGAGATTTAAGAACCGGTCAACACTTCGACTGAGGGAAACATCTTCATCGAGATCTAGGAACCGTCTGTAATTCAACCGAGGATAATTCTGTTGAGATTTAAGAACTCATCCACACTTCGAAGGAGGAAAATTGTCGAGATTTAGAACCTTATCTGTAATTCAACCGAGGATAATTCAGTTGAGATTTAAGAACCGGTCAGCACTTCGACTGAGGGAAACATCTTCATCGAGATCTAGGAACTGTCTGTAATTCAACCGAGGATAATTCTGTTGAGATTTAAGAACTCTTCCACACTTCGACGGAGGAAAATTGTCGACATTTAGAACCTTATCTGTAATTCATCCAAGGATAATTCTGTTGAGATTTAAGAACCGGTCAACACTTTGACTGAGGGAAATATCTTCATCGAGATCTAGGAACTATCTGTAATTCAACTGCGGATAATTCTGTTGAGATTTAAGAACTCGTCCACACTTCGACGGATGAAAATTGTCGAGATTTAGAACCTTATTTGTAATTCAACCGAGGATAATTCTGTTTCTATTTAAGAATCGGTCAACACTTCGACTGAGGGAAACATCTTCATCGAGATCTAGGAACCGTCTGTAATTCAACCGAGGATAATTCTGTTGAGATTTATGAACTCGTCCACACTTCGACGGAGGGAAATTTTCGAGATTTAAAACCTTATCTGTAATTCAACCGAGGATAATTCAGTTGAGATTTAAGAACCGGTCAGTACTTCGACTAAGGGAAATATCTTCATCGAGATCTAGGAACTGACTGTAATTCAACCTAGGATAATTCTATTGAGATTTAAGAACTCGTCCACACTTCGAAGGAGGAAAATTGTCGAGATTTAGAACCTTATCTTAATTCAACCGAGGATAATTCTATTGAGATTTAAGAACCGGTCAGCACTTTGACTGAGGGAAACATCTTCATCGAGATCTAGGAACTATCTGTAATTCAACCGAGGATAATTCTGTTGAGATTTAAAAACTCGTCCACACTTCGACGATGGAAAATTGTCAAGATTTAGAACCTTATCTGTAATTCAACCGAGGATAATTCAGTTGAGATTTAAGAACCGGTCACCACTTCGACTGAGGGAAACAACTTCATCGAGATCTAGGAACTGTCCGTAATTCAACCGAGGATAATTCTGTTGAGATTTAAGAACTCGTCCACACTTCGACGGAGGAAAATTGTCGAGATTTAGAACCTCATCTGTAATTCAACTGAGTATAATTCAGTTGAGATTTAAGAACCGGTCAGTACTTCGACTGAGGGAAATATCTTCATCGAGTTCTAGGAACCATCTATAATTCAACCAAGGATAATTCTGTTGAGATTTAAGAACTCGTCCACACTTCGAAGGAGGAAAATTGTCGAGATTTAGAACCTTATCTATATTTTAACCGAGGATAATTCTGTTGAGATTTAAGAACTGGTCAGCACTTCGACTGAGGGAAACATCTTCATCGAGATCTAGGAACTGTCTGTAATTCAACCGAGGATAATTCTGTTGAGATTTAAGAACTCATCCACACTTCGAAGGAGGAAAATTGTCGAGATTTAGAACCTTATCTGTAATTCAACCGAGGATAATTCAGTTGAGATTTAAGAACCGGTCAGCACTTCGACTGAGGGAAACATCTTCATCGAGATCTAGGAACTGTCTGTAATTCAACCGAGGATAATTCTGTTGAGATTTAAGAACTCTTCCACACTTCGACAGAGGAAAATTGTCGACATTTAGAACCTTATCTGTAATTCATAGAAGGATAATTCTGTTGAGATTTAAGAACCGGTCAACACTTTGACTGAGGGAAATATCTTCATCGAGATCTAGGAACTATCTGTAATTCAACTGCGGATAATTCTGTTGAGATTTAAGAACTCGTCCACACTTCGACGGATGAAAATTGTCGAGATTTAGAACCTTATTTGTAATTCAACCGAGGATAATTCTGTTTCGATTTAAGAATCGGTCAACACTTCGACTGAGGGAAACATCTTCATCGAGATCTAGGAACCGTCTGTAATTCAACCGAGGATAATTCTGTTGAGATTTATGAACTCGTCCACACTTCGACGGAGGGAAATTTTCGAGATTTAAAACCTTATCTGTAATTCAACCGAGGATAATTCAGTTGAGATTTAAGAACCGGTCAGTACTTCGACTAAGGGAAATATCTTCATCGAGATCTAGGAACTGACTGTAATTCAACCTAGGATAATTCTGTTGAGATTTAAGAACTCGTCCACACTTCGAAGGAGGAAAATTGTCGAGATTTAGAACCTTATCTTAATTCAACCGAGGATAATTCTATTGAGATTTAAGAACCGGTCAGCACTTTGACTGAGGGAAACATCTTCATCGAGATCTAGGAACTATCTGTAATTCAACCGAGGATAATTCTGTTGAGATTTAAAAACTCGTCCAAACTTCGACGATGGAAAATTGTCAAGATTTAGAACCTTATCTGTAATTCAACCGAGGATAATTCAGTTGAGATTTAAGAACTGGTCACCACTTCAACTGAGGGAAACAACTTCATCGAGATCTAGGAACTGTCTGTAATTCAACCGAGGATAATTCTGTTGAGATTTAAGAACTCGTCCACACTTCGACGGAGGAAAATTGTCGAGATTTAGAACCTCATCTGTAATTCAACTGAGTATAATTCAGTTGAGATTTAAGAACCGGTCAGTACTTCGACTGAGGGAAATATCTTCATCGAGTTCTAGGAACCATCTATAATTCAACCAAGGATAATTCTGTTGAGATTTAAGAACTCGTCCACACTTCGAAGGAGGAAAATTGTCGAGATTTAGAACCTTATCTATATTTTAACCGAGGATAATTCTGTTGAGATTTAAGAACTGGTCAGCACTTCGACTGAGGGAAACATCTTCATCGAGATCTAGGAACTGTCTGTAATTCAACCGAGGATAATTCTGTTGAGATTTAAGAACCCGTCCACACTTCGACGGAGTAAAATTGTCAAGATTTAGAACCTTATCTGTAATTCAACCGAGGATAATTCAGTTGAGATTTAAGAATCGGTCAGTACTTCGACTGAGGGAAACATCTTCATCGAGATCTAGGAACCGTCTATAATTTAACCGAGGATAATTCTGTTCAGATTTAAGAACTCATCCACACTTCGACGGAGGAAAATTGTCGAGATTTAGAACCTTATCTATAATTCAACCGAGGATAATTCTGTTGAGATTTAAGAACCGGTCAGCACTTCGACTGAGGGAAACATCTTCATCGAGATCTAGGAACTGTCTGTAATTCAACCAAGGATAATTCTGTTGAGATTTATGAACTCAAAAACACTTCGATGGAGGAAAATTGTCGACATTTAGAACTTTATATGTAATTCATCCAAGGATAATTCTTTTGAGATTTAAGAACCGGTCATCACTGCGACTGAGGGAAACATCTTCATCATGATCTAGGAACTATCTGTAATTCAACCGAGGATAATTCTGTTGATATTTAAGAACTTGTCCACACTTCGACGGAGGAAAATTGTCGAGACTTAGAACCATATCTGTAATTCAACCGAGGATAGTTTTATTGAGATTTAAGAACCGGTCAGAACTTCGACTGAGGGAAACATCTTCATCGAGATCTAGAAACCGTCTGTAATTCAACCAAGGATGATTCTGTTGAGATTTATGAACTCGTCCACACATCGACAGAGGAAAATTGTCGACATTTAGAACCTTATCTGTAATTCAACCGAGGATAATTCAGTTGAAATTTAAGAACCGGTTAACACTTCGACTGAGGGAAACATCTTCATCGAGATCTAGGAACTGTCTGTAATTCAACCGAGGATAATTCTGTTGAGATTTAAGAACTCGTCCACACTTCGATGGAGGAAAATTGTCGAGATTTAGAACCTTATTTATAATTCAACCGAGGATAATTCAGTTGAGATTTTAGAACCGGTCAGTATTTCGACTGAGGGAAATATCTTCATCAAGATCTAGGAATCGTCTGTAATTCAACCGAGGATAATTCTGTTGAGATTTAAGAACTCGTCCACACTTCGACAGAGGAAAATTGTCGACATTTAGAACCTTATCTGTAATTCAATCGAGGATAATTCAGTTGAGATTTAAGAACCGGTCAACACTTCGACTGAGGGAAACATCATCATCGAGATCTAGGAACCGTCTGTAATTCAACCGAGGATAATTCTGTTGAGATTTAAGAACTCATCCACACTTCGAAGGAGGAAAATTGTCGAGATTTAGAACCTTATCTGTAATTCAACCGAGGATAATTCAGTTGAGATTTAAGAACCGGTCAGCACTTCGACTGAGGGAAACATCTTCATCGAGATCTAGGAACTGTCTGTAATTCAACCGAGGATAATTCTGTTGAGATTTAAGAACTCTTCCACACTTCGACGGAGGAAAATTGTCGACATTTAGAACCTTATCTGTAATTCATCCAAGGATAATTCTGTTGAGATTTAAGAACCGGTCAACACTTTGACTGAGGGAAATATCTTCATCGAGATCTAGGAACTATCTGTAATTCAACTGCGGATAATTCTGTTGAGATTTAAGAACTCGTCCACACTTCGACGGATGAAAATTGTCGAGATTTAGAACCTTATTTGTAATTCAACCGAGGATAATTCTGTTTCGATTTAAGAATCGGTCAACACTTCGACTGAGGGAAACATCTTCATCGAGATCTAGGAACCGTCTGTAATTCAACCGAGGATAATTCTGTTGAGATTTATGAACTCGTCCACACTTCGACGGAGGGAAATTTTCGAGATTTAAAACCTTATCTGTAATTCAACCGAGGATAATTCAGTTGAGATTTAAGAACCGGTCAGTACTTCGACTAAGGGAAATATCTTCATCGAGATCTAGGAACTGACTGTAATTCAACCTAGGATAATTCTGTTGAGATTTAAGAACTCGTCCACACTTCGAAGGAGGAAAATTGTCGAGATTTAGAACCTTATCTTAATTCAACCGAGGATAATTCTATTGAGATTTAAGAACCGGTCAGCACTTTGACTGAGGGAAACATCTTCATCGAGATCTAGGAACTATATGTAATTCAACCGAGGATAATTCTGTTGAGATTTAAAAACTCGTCCACACTTCGACGATGGAAAATTGTCAAGATTTAGAACCTTATCTGTAATTCAACCGAGGATAATTCAGTTGAGATTTAAGAACCGGTCACCACTTCGACTGAGGGAAACAACTTCATCGAGATCTAGGAACTGTCTGTAATTCAACCGAGGATAATTCTGTTGAGATTTAAGAACTCGTCCACACTTCGACGGAGGAAAATTGTCGAGATTTAGAACCTCATCTGTAATTCAACTGAGTATAATTCAGTTGAGATTTAAGAACCGGTCAGTACTTCGACTGAGGGAAATATCTTCATCGAGTTCTAGGAACCATCTATAATTCAACCAAGGATAATTCTGTTGAGATTTAAGAACTCGTCCACACTTCGAAGGAGGAAAATTGTCGAGATTTAGAACCTTATCTATATTTTAACCGAGGATAATTCTGTTGAGATTTAAGAACTGGTCAGCACTTCGACTGAGGGAAACATCTTCATCGAGATCTAGGAACTGTCTGTAATTCAACCGAGGATAATTCTGTTGAGATTTAAGAACCCGTCCACACTTCGACGGAGTAAAATTGTCAAGATTTAGAACCTTATCTGTAATTCAACCGAGGATAATTCAGTTGGGATTTAAGAACCGGTCAGTACTTCGACTAAGGGAAATATCTTCATCGAGATCTAGGAACCGTCTATAATTCAACCAAGGATAATTTTGTTGAGATTTAAGAACTCGTCCACACTTCGACGGAGGAAAATTGTCGAGATTTAGAACCTTATCTATAATTCAACCGAGGATAATTCTGTTAAGATTTAAGAACTGGTAAGCACTTCGACTGAGGGAAACATCTTCATCGAGATCTAGGAACCGTCTGTAATTCAACCGAGGTTAATTCCGTTGAGATTTAAGAACTCGTCCACACTTCATTGGAGGAAAATTGTCGAGATTTAGAACCTTATCTGTAATTCAACCGAGGATAATTCTATTGAGATTTAAGATCCGGTCAGCACTTCGACTGAGGGAAACATCTTCATCGAGATCTAGGAACCGTTTATAATTTAACCGAGGATAATTCTGTTGAGATTTAAGAACTCGTCCACACTTCGACGGAGGAAAATTGTCGAGATTTAGAACCTTATCTATAATTCAACCGAGGATAATTCTGTTGAGATTTAAGAACCGGTCAGCACTTCGACTGAGGGAAACATCTTCATCGAGATCTAGGATCTGTCTGTAATTCAATCGAGGATAATTCTGTTGAGATTTATGAACTCAACCACACTTTGATATAGGAAAATTGTCGACATTTAGAACCTTATCTGTAATTCATCCAAGGATAATTCTGTTGAGATTTAAGAACCGGTCAACACTTCGACTGAGGGAAATATCTTCATCGAGATCTAGGAACTATCTGTATTTCAACCGAGGATAATTCTGTTGAGATTTAAGAACTCGTCCACACTTCGACAGAGGAAAATTGTCGAGATTTAGAACCTTATCTGTAATTCGACCGAGGATAATTCTGTTGAGATTTAAGAACCGGTCAGCACTTCGACTAAGGAAAACATCTTCATCGAGATCTAGGAACCGTCTGTAATTCAACCGAGGATAATTTTGTTGAGATTTATGAACTCGTCCACACTTCGAAGGAGGAAAATTGTCGAGATTTAGAACCTTATCTATAATTCAACCGAGGATAATTCTGTTGAGATTTAAGAACCGGTAAACACTTCGACTGAGGGAAACATCTTCATCGAGATCTAGGAACTATCTGTAATTCAACCAAGGATAATTCTGTTGAGATTGAAAAACTCGTCCACACTTCGACGGAGGAAAATTATCGAGATTTGGAGCCTTATCTGTAATTCAACCGAGGATAATTCAGTTGAGATTTAAGAACTGGTCAGTACTTCAACTGGGTGAAACATCCACATCGAGATCTAGGACTTGCCTGTAATTCAACCGAGGGAATTCTGTTGAGATTTAAGAACTCCTCCACACTTCGACGGAGGAAAATTGTCAAGATTTAGAACCATATATGTAATTCAACCAAGGATAATTCTGTTAAGATTTAAGAACCGGTCAGCACTTCGACTGAGGGAAACATCTTCATCGAGATCTAGGAACTGTCTGTAATTCAACCGGGGATAATTCTGTTGAGATTTAAGAACTCGTCCACACTTCGACGGAGGAAAATTGTCGAGATTTAGAACCTTATCTGTAATTTAACCGAGGATAATATAGTTGAGATTTAAGAACCGGTCAGTACATCGACTGGGTGAAACATCCTCATCGAGATCTAGGACTTATCTTTAATTCAACCTAGGGTAATTCTGTTGAGAATTAAGAACTCGTCCACACTTCGACGGAGGAAAATTGTCGAGATTTAGAACCTTATCTATAATTCAACCGAGGATACTTCTGTTGAGTTTTAAGAACCGATCAGCACTTCGACTTAGGGAAACATCTTCATCGATATCTAGGAACTGTCTGTAATTCAACCGAGGATAATTCTGTTGAGATTTAGGAACTCTTCCGCCCTTCGGCGGAGGAAAATTGTCGACATTTAGAACCTTATCTGTAATTCAATTGAGGATAATTCAGTTGAGATTTAAGAACCGGTAAACACTTCGACTGAGGGAAACATATTCATCGAGATCTAGGAACTGTCTGTAATTCAACCGAGGATAATTCTGTTGAGATTGAAAAACTCGTCCACACTTCGACGGAGGAAAATTGTCGATATTTAGAACCTTATCTGTAATTCAACCGAGGATAATTCAGTAGAGATTTTAGAACAGGTCAGTACTTCGACTGAGGGAAATATCTTCATCGAGATCTAGGAACCGTCTTTAATTTAACCGACGTTAATTCCATTAAGATTTAAGAACTCGTCGACACTTCGATGGAGGAAAATTGTCGAGATTTAGAACCTTATCTTAATTCAACCGAGGATAATTCTGTTGAGATTTAAGAACCGGTCAGCATTTTGACTGAGGGAAACATCTTCATCGAGATCTAGGAACTATCTGTAATTCAACCGAGGATAATTCTATTGAGATTTAAAAACTCGTCCTCACTTCGACGGTGGAAAATTGACAAGATTTAGAACCTTATCTGTAATTCAACCGAGGATAATTTAGTTGAGATTTAAGAACCGGTCAGTACTTCGACTGAGGGAAACATCTTCATCGTGATTTAGGAACCGTCTGTAATTTAACCAAGGATAATTCTGTTGAGATTTAAGAACTCGTCCACACTTCGACGGAGGATAATTGTCGAGATTTAGAACCTTATCTATAATTCAGCCGAGGATAATTCTGTTGAGATTTAAGAACCGGTAAGCACTTCGACTGGGGGAAACATCTTCATCGAGATCTAGGAATTGTCTGTAATTCAACCGAGGATAATTCTGTTGAGATTTAAGAACTCGTCCACACTTCGACGGAGGAAAATTGTCAAGATTTAGAACCATATATGTAATTCAACCAAGGATAATTCTGTTAAGATTTAAGAACCGGTCAGCACTTCGACTGAGGGAAACATCTTCATCGAGATCTAGGAACTGTCTGTAATTCAACCGGGGATAATTCTGTTGAGATTTAAGAACTCGTCCACACTTCGACGGAGGAAAATTGTCGAGATTTAGAACCTTATCTGTAATTCAACCAAGGATAATATAGTTGAGATTTAAGAACTGGTCAGTACATCGACTGGGTGAAACATCCTCATCGAGATCTAGGACTTATCTTTAATTCAACCTAGGGTAATTCTGTTGAGATTTAAGAACTCGTCCACACTTCGACGGAGGAAAATTGTCGAGATTTAGAACCTTATCTATAATTAAACCGAGGATACTTTTGTTGAGTTTTAAGAAACGATCAGCATTTCGACTGAGGGAAACATCTTCATCGATATCTAGGAACTGTCTGTAATTCAACCGAGGATAATTCTGTTGAGATTTAAGAACTCTTCCGCACTTCGACGGAGGAAAATTGTCGACATTTAGAACCTTATCTGTAATTCAATTGAGGATAATTCAGTTGAGATTTAAGAACCGGTAAACACTTCGACTGAGGGAAACATATTCATCGAGATCTAGGAACCGTCTTTAATTTAACCGACGTTAATTCCATTAAGATTTAAGAACTCGTCGACACTTCGATGGATGAAAATTGTCGAGATTTAGAACCTTATCTTAATTCAACCGAGGATAATTCTGTTGAGATTTAAGAACTGGTCAGCACTTTGACTGAGGGAAACATCTTCATCGAGATCTAGGAACTATCTGTAATTCAACCGAGGATAATTCTATTGAGATTTAAAAACTCGTCCACACTTCGACGGTGGAAAATTGACAAGATTTAGAACCTTATCTGTAATTCAACCGAGGATAATTCAGTTGAGATTTAAGAACCGGTCAGTACTTCGACTGAGGGAAACATCTTCATCGAGATTTAGGAACCGTCTATAATTTAACCAAGGATAATTCTGTTGAGATTTAAGAACTCGTCCACACTTTGACGGAGGATAATTTTCGAGATTTAGAACCTTATCTATAATTCAGCCGAGGATAATTCTATTGAGATTTAAGAACCGGTAAGCACTTCGACTGAGGGAAACATCTTCATCGAGATCTAGGAATTGTCTGTAATTCAACCGAGGATAATTCTGTTGAGATTTAAGAACTCGTCCACACTTCGAAGGAGGAAAATTGTCGACATTTAGAACCTTATCTGTAATTCAACTGAGGATATTCAGTTGAGATTTAAGAACCGGTCAACACTTCGACTGAGGGAAACATCTTCATCGAGATCTAGGAACTGTCTGTAATTCAACCGAGGATAATTCTGTTGAGATTTAAGAACTCGTCCACACTTCGACGGAGGAAAATTGTCGAGATTTAGAACCTTATCTGTAATTCAACCGAGGATAATTCAGTTGATATTTAAGAACCGGTCAGTACTTCGACTGAGGGAAATATCTTCATCGAGTTCTAGGAACCGTCTGTGATTCAACCGAGGGTAATTCTGTTGAGATTTAAGAACTCATCCACACTTCGAAGGAGGAAAATTGTCGAGATTTAGAAACTTATCTATAATTCAACCAAGGATAATTCTGTTAAGATTTAAGAACTGGTAAGCACTTAGACTGAGGGAAACATCTTCATCGAGACCTAGGAACTGTCTATAATTCAACCGAGGATAATTTTGTTGAGATTTAAAAACTCGTCCACACTTCATTGGAGGAAAATTGTCGAGACTTAGAACCTTATCTGTAATTCAACCGAGGATAATTCAGTTGAGATTTAAGAACCGATCAGTACTTCGACTGAGGGAAACATCTTCATCGAGATCTAGGAACCGTCTGTAATTTAACCGAGGATAATTCTGTTGAGATTTAAGAACTCGTCCACACTTCGACGGAGGAAAATTGTCAAGATTTAGAACCATATATGTAATTCAACCAAGGATAATTCTGTTAAGATTTAAGAACCGGTCAGCACTTCGACTGAGGGAAACATCTTCATCGAGATCTAGGAACTGTCTGTAATTCAACCGGGGATAATTCTGTTGAGATTTAAGAACTCGTCCACACTTCGACGGAGGAAAATTGTCGAGATTTAGAACCTTATCTGTAATTCAACCAAGGATAATATAGTTGAGATTTAAGAACTGGTCAGTACATCGACTGGGTGAAACATCCTCATCGAGATCTAGGACTTATCTTTAATTCAACCTAGGGTAATTCTGTTGAGATTTAAGAACTCGTCCACACTTCGACGGAGGAAAATTGTCGAGATTTAGAACCTTATCTATAATTCAACCGAGGATACTTTTGTTGAGTTTTAAGAAACGATCAGCATTTCGACTGAGGGAAACATCTTCATCGATATCTAGGAACTGTCTGTAATTCAACCGAGGATAATTCTGTTGAGATTTAAGAACTCTTCCGCACTTCGACGGAGGAAAATTGTCGACATTTAGAACCTTATCTGTAATTCAATTGAGGATAATTCAGTTGAGATTTAAGAACCGGTAAACACTTCGACTGAGGGAAACATATTCATCGAGATCTAGGAACCGTCTTTAATTTAACCGACGTTAATTCCATTAAGATTTAAGAACTCGTCGACACTTCGATGGATGAAAATTGTCGAGATTTAGAACCTTATCTTAATTCAACCGAGGATAATTCTGTTGAGATTTAAGAACTGGTCAGCACTTTGACTGAGGGAAACATCTTCATCGAGATCTAGGAACTATCTGTAATTCAACCGAGGATAATTCTATTGAGATTTAAAAACTCGTCCACACTTCGACGGTGGAAAATTGACAAGATTTAGAACCTTATCTGTAATTCAACCGAGGATAATTCAGTTGAGATTTAAGAACCGGTCAGTACTTCGACTGAGGGAAACATCTTCATCGAGATTTAGGAACCGTCTATAATTTAACCAAGGATAATTCTGTTGAGATTTAAGAACTCGTCCACACTTTGACGGAGGATAATTGTCGAGATTTAGAACCTTATCTATAATTCAGCCGAGGATAATTCTATTGAGATTTAAGAACCGGTAAGCACTTCGACTGAGGGAAACATCTTCATCGAGATCTAGGAATTGTCTGTAATTCAACCGAGGATAATTCTGTTGAGATTTAAGAACTCGTCCACACTTCGAAGGAGGAAAATTGTCGACATTTAGAACCTTATCTGTAATTCAACTGAGGATATTCAGTTGAGATTTAAGAACCGGTCAACACTTCGACTGAGGGAAACATCTTCATCGAGATCTAGGAACTGTCTGTAATTCAACCGAGGATAATTCTGTTGAGATTTAAGAACTCGTCCACACTTCGACGGAGGAAAATTGTCGAGATTTAGAACCTTATCTGTAATTCAACCGAGGATAATTCAGTTGATATTTAAGAACCGGTCAGTACTTCGACTGAGGGAAATATCTTCATCGAGTTCTAGGAACCGTCTGTGATTCAACCGAGGGTAATTCTGTTGAGATTTAAGAACTCATCCACACTTCGAAGGAGGAAAACTGTCGAGATTTAGAAACTTATCTATAATTCAACCAAGGATAATTCTGTTAAGATTTAAGAACTGGTAAGCACTTCGACTGAGGGAAACATCTTCATCGAGACCTAGGAACTGTCTATAATTCAACCGAGGATAATTTTGTTGAGATTTAAAAACTCGTCCACACTTCATTGGAGGAAAATTGTCGAGATTTAGAACCTTATCTGTAATTCAACCGAGGATAATTCAGTTGAGATTTAAGAACCGATCAGTACTTCGACTGAGGGAAACATCTTCATCGAGATCTAGGAACCGTCTGTAATTTAACCGAGGATAATTCTGTTGAGATTTAAGAACTCGTCCACACTTCGACGGAGGAAAATTGTCAAGATTTAGAACCATATATGTAATTCAACCAAGGATAATTCTGTTAAGATTTAAGAACCGGTCAGCACTTCGACTGAGGGAAACATCTTCATCGAGATCTAGGAACTGTCTGTAATTCAACCGGGGATAATTCTGTTGAGATTTAAGAACTCGTCCACACTTCGACGGAGGAAAATTGTCGAGATTTAGAACCTTATCTGTAATTCAACCAAGGATAATATAGTTGAGATTTAAGAACTGGTCAGTACATCGACTGGGTGAAACATCCTCATCGAGATCTAGGACTTATCTTTAATTCAACCTAGGGTAATTCTGTTGAGATTTAAGAACTCGTCCACACTTCGACGGAGGAAAATTGTCGAGATTTAGAACCTTATCTATAATTCAACCGAGGATACTTTTGTTGAGTTTTAAGAAACGATCAGCATTTCGACTGAGGGAAACATCTTCATCGATATCTAGGAACTGTCTGTAATTCAACCGAGGATAATTCTGTTGAGATTTAAGAACTCTTCCGCACTTCGACGGAGGAAAATTGTCGACATTTAGAACCTTATCTGTAATTCAATTGAGGATAATTCAGTTGAGATTTAAGAACCGGTAAAAACTTCGACTGAGGGAAACATATTCATCGAGATCTAGGAACCGTCTTTAATTTAACCGACGTTAATTCCATTAAGATTTAAGAACTCGTCGACACTTCGATGGATGAAAATTGTCGAGATTTAGAACCTTATCTTAATTCAACCGAGGATAATTCTGTTGAGATTTAAGAACTGGTCAGCACTTTGACTGAGGGAAACATCTTCATCGAGATCTAGGAACTATCTGTAATTCAACCGAGGATAATTCTATTGAGATTTAAAAACTCGTCCACACTTCGACGGTGGAAAATTGACAAGATTTAGAACCTTATCTGTAATTCAACCGAGGATAATTCAGTTGAGATTTAAGAACCGGTCAGTACTTCGACTGAGGGAAACATCTTCATCGAGATTTAGGAACCGTCTATAATTTAACCAAGGATAATTCTGTTGAGATTTAAGAACTCGTCCACACTTTGACGGAGGATAATTGTCGAGATTTAGAACCTTATCTATAATTCAGCCGAGGATAATTCTATTGAGATTTAAGAACCGGTAAGCACTTCGACTGAGGGAAACATCTTCATCGAGATCTAGGAATTGTCTGTAATTCAACCGAGGATAATTCTGTTGAGATTTAAGAACTCGTCCACACTTCGAAGGAGGAAAATTGTCGACATTTAGAACCTTATCTGTAATTCAACTGAGGATATTCAGTTGAGATTTAAGAACCGGTCAACACTTCGACTGAGGGAAACATCTTCATCGAGATCTAGGAACTGTCTGTAATTCAACCGAGGATAATTCTGTTGAGATTTAAGAACTCGTCCACACTTCGACGGAGGAAAATTGTCGAGATTTAGAACCTTATCTGTAATTCAACCGAGGATAATTCAGTTGATATTTAAGAACCGGTCAGTACTTCGACTGAGGGAAATATCTTCATCGAGTTCTAGGAACCGTCTGTGATTCAACCGAGGGTAATTCTGTTGAGATTTAAGAACTCATCCACACTTCGAAGGAGGAAAATTGTCGAGATTTAGAAACTTATCTATAATTCAACCAAGGATAATTCTGTTAAGATTTAAGAACTGGTAAGCACTTCGACTGAGGGAAACATCTTCATCGAGACCTAGGAACTGTCTATAATTCAACCGAGGATAATTTTGTTGAGATTTAAAAACTCGTCCACACTTCATTGGAGGAAAATTGTCGAGATTTAGAACCTTATCTGTAATTCAACCGAGGATAATTCAGTTGAGATTTAAGAACCGATCAGTACTTCGACTGAGGGAAACATCTTCATGGAGATCTAGGAACCGTCTGTAATTTAACCGAGGATAATTCTGTTGAGATTTAAGAACTCGTCCACACTTCGACGGAGGAAAATTGTCGAGATTTAGAACCTTATCTTAATTCAACCGAGGATAATTCTGTTGAGATTTAAGAACCGGTCAGCACTTTGACTGAGGGAAACATCTTCATCGAGATCTAGGAACTATCTGTAATTCAACCGAGGATAATTCTATTGAGATTTAAAAACTCGTCCACACTTCGACGGTGGAAAATTGACAAGATTTAGAACCTTATCTGTAATTCAACCGAGGATAATTCAGTTGAGATTTAAGAACCGGTCAGTACTTCGACTGAGGGAAACATCTTCATCGAGATTTAGGAACCATCTGTAATTTAACCAAGGATAATTCTGTTGAGATTTAAGAACTCGTCCACACTTTGACGGAGGATAATTGTCGAGATTTAGAACCTTATCTATAATTCAGCCGAGGATAATTCTGTTGAGATTTAAGAACCGGTAAGCACTTCGACTGAGGGAAACATCTTCATCGAGATCTAGGAATTGTCTGTAATTCAACCGAGGATAATTCTGTTGAGATTTAAGAACTCGTCCACACTTCGAAGGAGGAAAATTGTCGACATTTAGAACCTTATCTGTAATTCAACTGAGGATATTCAGTTGAGATTTAAGAACCGGTCAACACTTCGACTGAGGGAAACATCTTCATCGAGATCTAGGAACTGTCTATAATTCAACCGAGGATAATTCTGTTGAGATTTAAGAACTCGTCCACACTTCGACGGAGGAAAATTGTCGAGATTTAGAACCTTATCTGTAATTCAACCGAGGATAATTCAGTTGATATTTAAGAACCGGTCAGTACTTCGACTGAGGGAAATATCTTCATCGAGTTCTAGGAACCGTCTGTGATTCAACCGAGGGTAATTCTGTTGAGATTTAAGAACTCGTCCACACTTCGAAGGAGGAAAATTGTCGAGATTTAGAAACTTATCTATAATTCAACCGAGGATAATTCTGTTAAGATTTAAGAACTGGTAAGCACTTCGACTGAGGGAAACATCTTCATCGAGATCTAGGAACTGTCTATAATTCAACCGAGGATAATTTTGTTGAGATTTAAAAACTCGTCCACACTTCATTGGAGGAAAATTGTCGAGATTTAGAACCTTATCTGTAATTCAACCGAGGATAATTCAGTTGAGATTTAAGAACCGGTCAGTACTTCGACTGAGGGAAACATCTTCATCGAGATCTAGGAACCGTCTGTAATTTAAGCGAGGATAATTCTGCTGAGATTTAAGAACTCGTCCACACTTCGACGGAGGAAAATTGTCGAGATTTAGAACCTTATCTTAATTCAACCGAGGATAATTCTGTTGAGATTTAAGAACCGGTCAGCACTTTGACTGAGGGAAACATCTTCATCGAGATCTAGGAACTATCTGTAATTCAACCGAGGATAATTCTATTGAGATTTAAAAACTCGTCCACACTTCGACGGTGGAAAATTGACAAGATTTAGAACCTTATCTGTAACTCAACCGAGGATAATTCAGTTGAGATTTAAGAACCGGTCAGTACTTCGACTGAGGGAAACATCTTCATCGAGATTTAGGAACCGTCTGTAATTTAACCAAGGATAATTCTGTTGAGATTTAAGAACTCGTCCACACTTTGACGGAGGATAATTGTCGAGATTTAGAACCTTATCTATAATTCAGCCGAGGATAATTCTGTTGATATTTAAGAACCGGTAAGCACTTCGACTGAGGGAAACATCTTCATCGAGATCTAGGAATTGTCTGTAATTCAACCGAGGATAACTCTGTTGAGATTTAAGAACTCGTCCACACTTCGAAGGAGGAAAATTGTCGACATTTAGAACCTTATCTGTAATTCAACTGAGGATATTCAGTTGAGATTTAAGAACCGGTCAACACTTCGACTGAGGGAAACATCTTCATCGAGATCTAGGAACTGTCTGTAATTCAACCGAGGATAATTCTGTTGAGATTTAAGAACTCGTCCACACTTCGACGGAGGAAAATTGTCGAGATTTAGAACCTTATCTGTAATTCAACCGAGGATAATTCAGTTGATATTTAAGAACCGGTCAGTACTTCGACTGAGGGAAATATCTTCATCGAGTTCTAGGAACCGTCTGTAATTCAACCGAGGGTAATTCTGTTGAGATTTAAGAACTCGTCCACAATTCGAAGGAGGAAAATTGTCGAGATTTAGAAACTTATCTATAATTCAACCGAGGATAATTCTGTTAAGATTTAAGAACTGGTAAGCACTTCGACTGAGGGAAACATCTTCATCGAGATCTAGGAACTGTCTATAATTCATCCGAGGATAATTTTGTTGAGATTTAAAAACTCGTCCACACTTCATTGGAGGAAAATTGTCGAGATTTAAAACCTTATCTGTAATTCAACCGAGGATAATTCAGTTGAGATTTAAGAACCGGTCAGTACTTCGACTGAGGGAAACATCTTCATCGAGATCTAGGAACCGTCTGTAATTTAACCGAGGATAATTCTGTTGAGATTTAAGAACTCGTCCACACTTCGAAGGAGGAAAATTGTCGACATTTAGAACCTTATCTGTAATTCAACTGAGGATATTCAGTTGAGATTTAAGAACCGGTCAACACTTCGACTGAGGGAAACATCTTCATCGAGATCTAGGAACTGTCTGTAATTCAACCGAGGATAATTCTGTTGAGATTTAAGAACTCGTCCACACTTCGACGGAGGAAAATTGTCGGAATTTAGAACCTTATCTGTAATTCAACCGAGGATAATTCAGTTGATATTTAAGAACCGGTCAGTACTTCGACTGAGGGAAATATCTTCATCGAGTTCTAGGAACCGTCTGTAATTCAACCGAGGGTAATTCTGTTGAGATTTAAGAACTCGTCCACACTTCGAAGGAGGAAAATTGTCGAGATTTAGAAACTTATCTATAATTCAACCGAGGATAATTCTGTTAAGATTTAAGAACTGGTAAGCACTTCGACTGAGGGAAACATCTTCATCGAGATCTTGGAACTGTCTATAATTCAACCGAGGATAATTTTGTTGAGATTTAAAAACTCTTCCACACTTCATTGGAGGAAAATTGTCGAGATTTAGAACCTTATCTGTAATTCAACCGAGGATAATTCAGTTGAGATTTAAGAACCGGTCAGGACTTCGACTGAGGGAAACATCTTCATCGAGATCTAGGAACCATCTGTAATTTAACTGAGGATAATTCTGTTGAGATTTAAGAACTCGTCCACACTTCGACGGAGGAAAATTGTCGAGATTTAGAACCTTATCTATAATTCAACCGAGGATAATTCTGTTGAGATTTAAGAACCGGTCAGCACTTCGACTGAGGGAAACATCTTCATCGAGATCAAGGAACTCTCTGTAATTCAACCGAGGATAATTCTGTTGAGATTTATGAACTCAACCACACTTTGATGGAAGAAAATTGTTGACATTTAGAACCTTATCTGTAATTCATCCAAGGATAATTCTGTTGAGATTTATGAACCGGTCAACACTTCGACTGAGGGAAATATCTTCATCGAGATCTAGGAACTATCTGTAATTCAACCGAGGATAATTCTGTTGAGATTTAAGAACTCGTCCACACTTCGACGGAGGAAAATTGTCGAGATTTAGAACCTTATCTGTAATTCAACCGAGGATAATTCTGTTGAGATTTAAGAACCGGTCAACACATCGACTGAGGGAAACATCTTCATCGAGATGTAGGAACCGTCTGTAATTCAACCGAGGATAATTCTGTTGAGATTTATGAACTCGTCCACACTTCGAAGGAGGAAAATTGTCGAGATTTAGAACCATATCTATAATTCAACCAAGGATAATTCTGTTGAGATTTAAGAACCGGTCAGCACTTCGACTGAGGGAAACATCTTCATCGAGATCTAGGAACTATCTGTAATTCAACCAAGGATAATTCTGTTGAGATTTAAAACCTCGTCCACACTTCGACGGAGGAAAATTGTCGAGATTTGGAACCTTATCTGTAATTCAACCGAGGATAATTCAGTTGAGATTTAAGAACCGGTCAGTACTTCGACTGGGTGAAACATCCACATCGAGATCTAGGACTTGTCTGTAATTCAACCGAGGGTAATTCTGTTGAGATTTAAGAACTCGTCCACACTTCGAAGGAGGAAAATTGTCGACATTTAGAACCTTATCTGTAATTCAACTGAGGATATTCAGTTGAGATTTAAGAACCGGTCAACACTTCGACTGAGGGAAACATCTTCATCGAGATCTAGGAACTGTCTGTAATTCAACCGAGGATAATTCTGTTGAGATTTAAGAACTCGTCCACACTTCGACGGAGGAAAATTGTCGAGATTTAGAACCTTATCTGTAATTCAACCGAGGATAATTCAGTTGATATTTAAGAACCGGTCAGTACTTCGACTGAGGGAAATATCTTCATCGAGTTCTAGGAACCGTCTGTAATTCAACCGAGGGTAATTATGTTGAGATTTAAGAACTCGTCCACACTTCGAAGGAGGAAAATTGTCGAGATTTAGAAACTTATCTATAATTCAACCGAGGATAATTCTGTTAAGATTTAAGAACTGGTAAGCACTTCGACTGAGGGAAACATCTTCATCGAGATCTAGGAACTTTCTATAATTCAACCGAGGATAATTTTGTTGAGATTTAAAAACTCGTCCACACTTCATTGGAGGAAAATTGTCGAGATTTAGAACCTTATCTGTAATTCAACCGAGGATAATTCTGTTGAGATTTATGAACCGGTCAACACTTCGACTGAGGGAAATATCTTCATCGTGATCTAGGAACTATCTGTAATTCAACCGAGGATAATTCTGTTGAGATTTAAGAACTCGTCCACACTTCGACGAAGGAAAATTGTCGAGATTTAGAACCTTATCTGTAATTCAACCGAGGATAATTCTGTTGAGATTCAAGAACCGGTCAACACATCGACTGAGGGAAACTTCTTCATCGAGATGTAGGAACCGTCTGTAATTCAACCGAGGATAATTTTGTTGAGATTTATGAACTCGTCCACAATTCGAAGGAGGAAAATTGTCGAGATTTAGAACCATATCTATAATTCAACCGAGGATAATTCTGTTGAGATTTCAGAACCGGTCAGCACTTCGACTGAGGGAAACATCTTCATCGAGATCTAGGAACTATCTGTAATTCAACCAAGGATAATTCTGTTGAGATTTAAAACCTCGTCCACACTTCGACGGAGGAAAATTGTCGAGATTTGGAACCTTATCTGTAATTCAACCGAGGATAATTCAGTTGAGATTTAAGAACCGGTCAGTACTTCGACTGGGTGAAACATCCACATCGAGATCTAGGACTTGTCTGTAATTCAACCGAGGGTAATTCTGTTGAGATTTAAGAACTCGTCCACACTTCGAAGGAGGAAAATTGTCGACATTTAGAACCTTATCTGTAATTCAACTGAGGATATTCAGTTGAGATTTAAGAACCGGTCAACACTTCGACTGAGGGAAACATCTTCATCGAGATCTAGGAACTGTCTGTAATTCAACCGAGGATAATTCTGTTGAGATTTAAGAACTCGTCCACACTTCGACGGAGGAAAATTGTCGAGATTTAGAACCTTATCTGTAATTCAACCGAGGATAATTCAGTTGATATTTAAGAACCGGTCAGTACTTCGACTGAGGGAAACATCTTCATCGAGATCTAGGAACCGTCTGTAATTTAACCGAGGATAATTCTGTTGAGATTTAAGAACTCGTCCACACTTCGACGGAGGAAAATTGTCGAGATTTAGAACCTTATCTATAATTCAACCGAGGATAATTCTGTTGAGATTTAAGAACCGGTCAGCACTTCGACTGAGGGAAACATCTTCATCGAGATCAAGGAACTGTCTGTAATTCAACCGAGGATAATTGTGTTGAGATTTATGAACTCAACCACACTTTGATGGACGAAAATTGTCGACATTTAGAACCTTATCTGTAATTCATCCAAGGATAATTCTGTTGAGATTTATGAACCGGTCAACACTTCGACTGAGGGAAATATCTTCATCGAGATCTAGGAACTATCTGTAATTCAACCGAGGATAATTCTGTTGAGATTTAAGAACTCGTCCACACTTCGACGGAGGAAAATTGTCGAGATTTAGAACCTTATCTGTAATTCAACCGAGGATAATTCTGTTGAGATTTAAGAACCGGTCAACACTTCGACTGAGGGAAACATATTCATTGAGATCTAGGAACTGTCTGTAATTCAACCGAGGATATTTCTGTTGAGATTTATGAACTCGTCCACACTTCGAAGGAGGAAAATTGTCGAGATTTAGAACCATATCTATAATTCAACCGAGGATAATTCTGTTGAGATTTAAGAACCGGTCAGCACTTTGACTGAGGGAAACATCTTCATCGAGATCTAGGAACTATCTGTAATTTAACCAAGGATAATTCTGTTGAGATTTAAAACCTCGTCCACACTTCGACGGAGGAAAATTGTCGAGATTTGGAACCTTATCTGTAATTCAACCGAGGATAATTCAGTTGAGATTTAAGAAACGGTCAGTACTTCGACTGGGTGAAACATCCACATCGAGATCTAGGACTTGTCTGTAATTCAACCGAGGGTAATTCTGTTGAGAGTTAAGAACTCGTCCACACTTCGAAGGAGGAAAATTGTCGACATTTAGAACCTTATTTGTAATTCAACTGAGGATATTCAGTTGAGATTAAAGAACCGGTCAACACTTCGACTGAGGGAAACATCTTCATCGAGATCTAGGAACTGTCTGTAATTCAACCGGGGATAATTCTGTTGAGATTTAAGAACTCGTCCACACTTCGACGGAGGAAAATTGTCGAGATTTAGAAACTTATCTGTAATTCAACCGAGGATAATTCTATTGAGATTTAAGAACCGGTCAGCACTTTGACTGAGGGAAAAATCTTCATCGAGATCTGGGAACCGTCTGTAATTCAACCGAGAGTAATTCTGTTGAGATTTAAGAACTCGTCCACACTTCGACCGTGGAAAATTGTCGAGATTTAGAACCTTATCTGTAATTCTACCGAGGATAATTCAGTTGAGATTTAAGAACCGGTCAGTACTTCGACTGAGGGAAACATCTTCATCGAGATTTAGGAACCCTCTGTAATTTAACCGAGGATAATTCTGTTGAGATTTAAGAACTCGTCCACACTTCGACGGAGGAAAATTGTCGTCATTTAGAACCTTATCTGTAATTCAACCGAGGATAATTCAGTTGAGATATAAGAACCGGTAAACACTTCGACTGAGGGAAACATATTCATCGAGATCTAGGAACTATCTGTAATTCAACCGAGGATAATTCTGTTGAGATTTAAGAACTCGTCCACACTTCGACGGAGGAAAATTGTCGAGATTTAGAACCTTATCTTAATTCAACCGAGGATAATTCTATTGAGATTTAAGAACCGGTCAGCACTTTAACTGAGGGAAACATCTTCATCGAGATCTAGGAACTATCTGTAATTCAACCGGGGATAATTCTGTTGAGATTTAAAAATTCGTCCACACTTCGACGGTGGAAAATTGTCAAGATTTAGAACCTTATCTGTAATTCTACCGAGGATAATTCAGTTGAGATTTAAGAACCGGTCAGTACTTCGACTGAGGGAAACATGTTAATCGATATTTAGGAGTCGTCTGTAATTTAACCGAGGTTAATTCCGTTGAGATTTAAGAACTCGTCCACACTTCGACGGAGGAAAATTGTCGAGATTTAGAACCTTATCTTAATTCAACCGAGGATAATTCTATTGAGATTTAAGAACCGGTCAGCACTTTGACTGAGGGAAACATCTTCATCGAGATCTGGGAACTGTCTGTAATTCAACCGAGGATAATTCTGTTGAGATTTAAAAACTCGTCCACACTTCGACGGTGGAAAATTGTCAAGATTTAAAACCTTATCTGTAATTCTACCGAGGATAATTCAGTTGAGATTTAAGAACAGGTCAGTACTTTGACTGGGTGAAACATCCACATCGAGATCTAGGACTTGTCTGTAATTCAACCGAGGGTAATTCTGTTGAGAGTTAAGAACTCGTCCACACTTCGACGGAGGAAAATTGTCAAGATTTAGAACCATAACTGTAATTCTACCGAGGATAATTCTGTTAAGATTAAAGAACCGGTCAACACTTCGACTGAGGGAAACATCTTCATCGAGATCTAGGAACTGTCTGTAATTCAACCGAGGATAATTGTGTTGAGATTTATGAACTCAACCACACTTTGATGGACGAAAATTGTCGACATTTAGAACCTTATCTGTAATTCAACCGAGGATAATTCTATTGAGATTTAAGAACCGGTCAGCACTTTGACTGAGGGAAAAATCTTCATCGAGATCTGGGAACTATCTGTAATTCAACCGAGAGTAATTCTGTTGAGATTTAAGAACTCGTCCACACTTCGACGGAGGAAAATTGTCGAGATTTAGAACCTTATCTGGAATTCAACCGAGGATAATTCTGTTGAGATTTAAGAACCGGTCAACACTTCGACTGAGGGAAACATATTCATTGAGATCTAGGAACTGTCTGTAATTCAACCGAGGATATTTCTGTTGAGATTTATGAACTCGTCCACACTTCGAAGGAGGAAAATTGTCGTCATTTAGAACCTTATCTGTAATTCAACCGAGGATAATTCAGTTGAGATATAAGAACCGGTAAACACTTCGACTGAGGGAAACATATTCATCGAGATCTAGGAACTGTCTGTAATTCAACCGAGGATATTTCTTTTGAGATTTAAAAAATCGTCCACACTTCGACGGAGGAAAATTGTCGAGATTTAGAACCTTATCTGTAATTCAACCGAGGATAATTCAGTAGAGATTTAAGAACCGGTCAGTACTTCGACTGTGGGAAACATCTTCATCGAGATCTAGGAACCGTCTGTAATTTAACCGAGGTTAATTCCGTTGAGATTTAAGAACTCGTCCACACTTCAACGGAGGAAAATTGTCGAGATTTAGAACCTTATCTTAATTCAACCGAGGATAATTCTATTGAGATTTAAGAACCTGTCAGCACTTTAACTGAGGGAAACATCTTCATCGAGATCTAGGAACTATCTGTAATTCAACCGGGGATAATTCTGTTGAGATTTAAAAATTCGTCCACACTTCGACGGTGGAAAATTGTCAAGATTTAGAACCTTATCTGTAATTCTACCGAGGATAATTCAGTTGAGATTTAAGAACCGGTCAGTACTTCGACTGAGGGAAACATCTTAATCGATATTTAGGAGTCGTCTGTAATTTAACCGAGGTTAATTCCGTTGAGATTTAAGAACTCGACCACACTTCGACGGAGGAAAATTGTCGAGATTTAGAACCTTATCTTAATTCAACCGAGGATAATTCTATTGAGATTTAAGAACCGGTCAGCACTTTGACTGAGGGAAACATCTTCATCGAGATCTAGGAACTATCTGTAATTCAACCGAGGATAATTCTGTTGAGATTTAAAAACTCGTCCACACTTCGACGGTGGAAAATTGTCAAGATTTAGAACCTTATCTGTAATTCTACCGAGGATAATTCAGTTGAGATTTAAGAACCGGTCAGTACTTCGACTGGGTGAAACATCCACATCGAGATCTAGGACTTGTCTGTAATTCAACCGAGGGTAATTCTGTTGAGAGTTAAGAACTCGTCCACACTTCGATGGAGGAAAATTGTCAAGATTTAGAACCATAACTGTAATTCTACCGAGGATAATTCTGTTAAGATTAAAGAACCGGTCAACACTTCGACTGAGGGAAACATCTTCATCGAGATCTAGGAACTGTCTGTAATTCAACCGGGGATAATTCTGTTGAGATTTAAGAACTCGTCCACACTTCGACGGAGGAAAATTGTCGAGATTTAGAAACTTATCTGTAATTCAACCGAGGATAATTCTATTGAGATTTAAGAACCGGTCAGCACTTTGACTGAGGGAAAAATCTTCATCGAGATCTGGGAACTATCTGTAATTCAACCGAGAGTAATTCTGTTGAGATTTAATAACTCGTCCACATTTCGACCGTGGAAAATTGTCAAGATTTAGAACCTTATCTGTAATTCTACCGAGGATAATTCAGTTGAGATTTAAGAACCGGTCAGTACTTCGACTGAGGGAAACATCTTCATCGAGATTTAGGAACCGTCTGTAATTTAACCGAGGATAATTCTGTTGAGATTTAAGAACTCGTCCACACTTCGACGGAGGAAAATTGTCGTCATTTAGAACCTTATCTGTAATTCAACCGAGGATAATTCAGTTCAGATATAAGAACCGGTAAACACTTCGACTGAGGGAAACATATTCATCGAGATCTAGGAACTGTCTGTAATTCAACCGAGGATATTTCTGTTGAGATTTAAAAAATCGTCCACACTTCGACGGAGGAAAATTGTCGAGATTTAGAACCTTATCTGTAATTCAACCGAGGATAATTCAGTAGAGATTTAAGAACCGGTCAGTACTTCGACTGTGGGAAACATCTTCATCGAGATCTAGGAACCGTCTGTAATTTAACCGAGGTTAATTCCGTTGAGATTTAAGAACTCGTCCACACTTCAACGGAGGAAAATTGTCGAGATTTAGAACCTTATCTTAATTCAACCGAGGATAATTCTATTGAGATTTAAGAACCGGTCAGCACTTTAACTGAGGGAAACATCTTCATCGAGATCTAGGAACTATCTATAATTCAACCGGGGATAATTCTGTTGAGATTTAAAAATTCGTCCACACTTCGACGGTGGAAAATTGTCAAGATTTAGAACCTTATCTGTAATTCTACCGAGGATAATTCAGTTGAGATTTAAGAACCGGTCAGTACTTCGACTGAGGGAAACATCTTAATCGATATTTAGGAGTCGTCTGTAATTTAACCGAGGTTAATTCCGTTGAGATTTAAGAACTCGTCCACACTTCGACGGAGGAAAATTGTCGAGATTTAGAACCTTATCTTAATTCAACCGAGGATAATTCTATTGAGATTTAAGAACCGGTCAGCACTTTGACTGAGGGAAACATCTTCATCGAGATCTGGGAACTATCTGTAATTCAACCGAGGATAATTCTGTTAAGATTTAAAAACTCGTCCACACTTCGACGGTGGAAAATTGTCAAGATTTAGAACCTTATCTGTAATTCTACCGAGGATAATTCAGTTGAGATTTAAGAACCGGTCAGTACTTCGACTGAGGGAAACATCTTCATCGAGATTTAGGAACCGTCTGTAATTTAACCGAGGATAATTCTGTTGAGATTTAAGAACTCGTCCACACTTCGACGGAGGAAAATTATCGTCATTTAGAACCTTATCTGTAATTCAACCGAGGATAATTCAGTTGAGATATAAGAATCGGTAAACACTTCTACTGAGGGAAACATATTCATCGAGATCTAGGAACTGTCTGTAATTCAACCGAGGATATTTCTGTTGATATTTAAAAAATCGTCCACACTTCGACGGAGGAAAATTGTCGAGATTTAGAACCTTATCTGTAATTCAACCGAGGATAATTCAGTAGAGATTTAAGAACCGGTCAGTACTTCGACTGTGGGAAACATCTTCATCGAGATCTAGGAACCGTCTGTAATTTAACCGAGGTTAATTCCGTTGAGATTTAAGAACTCGTCCACACTTCGACGGAGGAAAATTGTCGAGATTTAGAACCTTATCTTAATTCAACCGAGGATAATTCTATTGAGATTTAAGAACCGGTCAGCACTTTAACCGAGGGAAACATCTTCATTGAGATCTAGGAACTATCTGTAATTCAACCGGGGATAATTCTGTTGAGATTTAAAAACTCGTCCACACTTCGACGGTGGAAAATTGTCAAGATTTAGAACCTTATCTGTAATTCTACCGAGGATAATTCAGTTGAGATTTAAGAACCGGTCAGTACTTCGACTGAGGGATACATCTTAATCGATATTTAGGAATCGTCTGTAATTTAACCGAGGTTAATTCCGTTGAGATTTAAGAACTCGTCCACACTTCGACGGAGGAAAATTGTCGAGATTTAGAACCTTATCTTAATTCAACCGAGGATAATTCTATTGAGATTTAAGAACCGGTCAGCACTTTGACTGAGGGAAACATCTTCATCGAGATCTGGGAACTATCTGTAATTCAACCGAGGATAATTCTGTTGAGATTTAAAAACTTGTCCACACTTCGACGGTGGAAAATTGTCAAGATTTAGAACCTTATCTGTAATTCTACCGAGGATAATTCAGTTGAGATTTAAGAACCGGTCAGTACTTCGACTGAGGGAAACATCTTCATCGAGATTTAGGAACCATCTGTAATTTAACCGAGGATAATTCTGTTGAGATTTAAGAACTCGTCCACACTTCGACGGAGGAAAATTGTCGTCATTTAGAACCTTATCTGTAATTCAACCGAGGATAATTCAGTTGAGATATAAGAACCGGTAAACACTTCGACTGAGGGAAACATATTCATCGAGATCTAGGAACTGTCTGTAATTCAACCGAGGATAAATCTGTTGAGATTTAAAAAATCGTCCACACTTCGACGGAGGAAAATTGTCGAGATTTAGAACCTTATCTGTAATTCAACCGAGGATAATTCAGTAGAGATTTAAGAACCGGTCAGTACTTCTACTGTGGGAAACATCTTCATCGAGATCTAGGAACCGTCTGTAATTTAACCGAAGTTAATTCCGTTGAGATTTAAGAACTCGTCCACACTTCGACGGAGGAAAATTGTCGAGATTTAGAACCTTATCTTAATTCAACCGAGGATAATTCTATTGAGATTTAAGAACCGTTCAGCACTTTAAATGAGGGAAATATCTTCATCGAGATCTAGGAACTATCTGTAATTCAACCGGGGATAATTCTGTTGAGATTTAAAAACTCGTCCACACTTCGACGGTGGAAAATTGTCAAGATTTAGAACCTTATCTGTAATTCTACCGAGGATAATTCAGTTGAGATTTAAGAACCGGTCAGTACTTCGATTGAGGGAAACATCTTAATCGAGATTTAGGAACCGTCTGTAATTTAACCGAGGTTAATTCCGTTGAGATTTAAGAACTCGTCCACACTTCGACGGAGGAAAATTGTCGAGATTTAGAACCTTATCTTAATATCACCGAGGATAATTCTACGGAGATTTAAGAACCGATCAGCACTTTGACTGAGGGAAACATCTTCATCGAGATCTGGGAACTATCTGTAATTCAACCGAGGATAATTCTGTTGAGATTTAAAAACTCGTCCACACTTCGACGGTGGAAAATTGTCAAGATTTAGAACCTTATCTGTAATTCTACCGAGGATAATTCAGTTGAGATTTAAGAACCGGTCAGTACTTCGACTGAGGGAAACATCTTCATCGAGATTTAGGAACCGTCTGTAATTTAACCGAGGATAATTCTGTTGAGATTTAAGAACTCGTCCACACTTCGACGGAGGAAAATTGTCGTCATTTAGAACCTTATCTGTAATTCAACCGAGGATAATTCAGTTGAGATATAAGAACCGGTAAACACTTCGACTGAGGGAAACATATTAATCGAGATCTAGGAACTGTCTGTAATTCAACCGAGGATAAATCTGTTGAGATTTAAAAAATCGTCCACACTTCGACGGAGGAAAATTGTCGAGATTTAGAACCTTATCTGTAATTCAACCGAGGATAATTCAGTAGAGATTTAAGAACCGGTCAGTACTTCGACTGTGGGAAACATCTTCATGGAGATCTAGGAACCGTCTGTAATTTAACCGTTGTTAACTCCGTTGAGATTTAAGAACTCGTCCACACTTCAACAGAGGAAAATTGTCGAGATTTAGAACCTTATTTTAATTCAACCGAGGATAATTCTATTGAGATTTAAGAACCGGTCAGCACTTTAACTGAGGGAAACATCTTCATCGAGATCTAGGAACTATTTGTAATTCAACCGGGGATAATTCTGTTGAGATTTAAAAACTCGTCCACACTTCGACGGTGGAAAATTGTCAAGATTTAGAACCTTATCTGTAATTCTACCAAGGATAATTCAGTTGAGATTTAAGAACCGGTCAATACTTTGACTGAGGGAAACATCTTCATCGAGATTTAGGAACCGTCTGTAATTTAACCGAGGTTAATTCTGTTGAGATTTAAGAACTCGTCCACACTTCGACGAAGGAAAATTGTCGAGATTTAGAACCTTATCTTAATATCACCGAGGATAATTCTATGGAGATTTAAGAACCGGTTAGCACTTTGACTGAGGGAAACATCTTCATCGAGATCTGGGAACTATCTGTAATTCAACCGAGGATAATTCTGTTGAGATTTAAAAACTCGTCCACACTTCGACGGTGGAAAATTGTCAAGATTTAGAACCTTATCTGTAATTCTACCGAGGATAATTCAGTTGAGATTTAAGAACCGGTCAGTACTTCGACTGAGGGAAACATCTTCATCGAGATTTAGGAACCGTCTGTAATTTAACCGAGGATAATTCTGTTGAGATTTAAGAACTCGTCCACACTTCGACGGAGGAAAATTGTCGTCATTTAGAACCTTATCTGTAATTCAACCGAGGATAATTCAGTTGAGATATAAGAACCGGTAAACACTTCGACTGAGGGAAACATATTCATCGAGATCTAGGAACTGTCTGTAATTCAACCGAGGATAAATCTGTTGAGATTTAAAAAATCGTCCACACTTCGACGGAGGAAAATTGTCGAGATTTAGAACCTTATCTGTAATTCAACCGAGGATAATTCAGTAGAGATTTAAGAACCGGTCAGTACTTCGACTGTGGGAAACATCTTCATGGAGATCTAGGAACCGTCTGTAATTTAACCGTTGTTAACTCCGTTGAGATTTAAGAACTCGTCCACACTTCAACGGAGGAAAATTGTCGAGATTTAGAACATTATCTTAATTCAACCGAGGATAATTCTATTGAGATTTAAGAACCGGTCAGCACTTTAACTGAGGGAAACATCTTCATCGAGATCTAGGAACTATCTGTAATTCAACCGGGGATAATTCTGTTGAGATTTAAAAACTCGTCCACACTTCGACGGTGGAAAATTGTCAAGATTTAGAACCTTATCTATAATTCTACCGAGGATAATTCAGTTGAGATTTAAGAACCGGTCAGTACTTTGACTGAGGGAAACATCTTCATCGAGGTTTAGGAACTGTCTGTAATTTAACCGAGGTTAATTCTGTTGAGATTTAAGAACTCGTCCACACTTCGACGGAGGAAAATTGTCGAGATTTAGAACCTTATCTTAATTCAACCGAGGATAATTCTATTGAGATTTAAGAACCGGTCAGCACTTTGACTGAGGGAAAAATCTTCATCGAGATCTGGGAACTATCTGTAATTCAACTGAGGGTAATTCTGTTGAGATTTAAGAACTCGTCCACACTTCGACCGTGGAAAATTGTCAAGATTTAGAACCTTATCTGTAATTCTACCGAGGATAATTCAGTTGAGATTTAAGAACCGGTCAGTACTTCGACTGAGGGAAACATCTTCATCGAGATTTAGGAACCGTCTGTAATTTAACCGAGGATAATTCTGTTGAGATTTAAGAACTCGTCCACACTTCGACGGAGGAAAATTGTCGTCATTTAGAACCTTATCTGTAATTCAACCAAGGATAATTCAGTTGAGATATAAGAACCGGTAAACACTTCGACTGAGGGAAACATATTCATTGAGATCTAGGAACTGTCTGTAATTCAACCGAGGATATTTCTGTTGAGATTTAAAAAATCGTCCACACTTCGACGAAGGAAAATTGTCGAGATTTAGAACCTTATCTGTAATTCAACCGAGGATAATTCAGTAGAGATTTAAGAACCGGTCAGTACTTCGACTGTGGGAAACATCTTAATCGAGATCTAGGAACCGTCTGTAATTTAACCGAGGTTAATTCCGTTGAGATTTAAGAACTCGTCCACACTTCGACGGAGGAAAATTGTCGAGATTTAGAACCTTATCTTAATTCAACCGAGGATAATTCTATTGAGATTTAAGAACCGGTTCAGCACTTTAACTGAGGGAAACATCTTCATCGAGATCTAGGAACTATCTGTAATTCAACCGGGGATAATTCTGTTGAGATTTAAAAACTCGTCCACACTTCGACGGTGGAAAATTGTCAAGATTTAGAACCTTATCTGTAATTCTACCGAGGATAATTCAGTTGAGATTTAAGAACCGGTCAATAATTTGACTGAGGGAAACATCTTCATCGAGATTTAGGAACTGTCTGTAAATTAACCGAGGTTAATTCTGTTGAGATTTAAGAACTCGTCCACACTTCGGCGGAGGAAAATTGTCGAGATTTAGAACCTTATCTTAATTCAACCGAGGATAATTCTATTGAGATTTAAGAACCGGTCAGCACTTTGACTGAGGGAAAAATCTTCATCGAGATCTGGGAACTATCTGTAATTCAACCGAGGGTAATTCTGTTGAGATTTAAGAACTCGTCCACACTTCGACCGTGGAAAATTGTCAAGATTTAGAACCTTATCTGTAATTCTACCGAGGATAATTCAGTTGAGATTTAAGAACCGGTCAGTACTTCGACTGAGGGAAACATCTTCATCGAGATTTAGGAACCGTCTGTAATTTAACCGTTGTTAACTCCGTTGAGATTTAAGAACTCGTCCACACTTCAACGGAGGAAAATTGTCGAGATTTAGAACCTTATCTTAATTCAACCGAGGATAATTCTATTGAGATTTAAGAACCGGTCAGCACTTTAACTGAGGGAAACATCTTCATCGAGATCTAGGAACTATCTATAATTCAACCGGGGATAATTCTGTTGATATTTAAAAACTCGTCCACACTTCGACGGTGGAAAATTGTCAAGATTTAGAACCTTATATGTAATTCTACCGAGGATAATTCAGTTGAGATTTAAGAACCGGTCAGTACTTCGACTGAGGGAAACATCTTAATCGAGATTTAGGAACCGTCTGTAATTTAACCGAGGTTAATTCCGTTGAGATTTAAGAACTCGTACACACTTCGACGGAGGAAAATTGTCGAGATTTAGAACCTTATCTTAATATCACCGAGGATAATTCTATGGAGATTTAAGAACCGGTCAGCACTTTGACTGAGGGAAACATCTTCATCGAGATCCAGGAACTATCTGTAATTCAACCGAGGATAATTCTGTTGAGATTTAAAAACTCGTCCACACTTCGACGTTGGAAAATTGTCAAGATTTAGAACCTTATCTGTAATTCTACCGAGGATAATTCAGTTGAGATTTAAGAACCGGTCAGTACTTCGACTGAGGGAAACATCTTCATCTAAATTTAGGAACCGTCTGTAATTTAACCGAGGATAATTCTGTTGAGATTTAAGAACTCGTCCACACTTCGACGGAGGAAAATTGTCGCCATTTAGAACCTTATCTGTAATTCAACCGAGGATAATTCAGTTGAGATATAAGAACCGGTAAACACTTCGACTGAGGGAAACATATTCATCGAGATCTAGGATCTGTCTGTAATTCAACCGAGGATATTTCTGTTGAGATTTAAAAAATCGTCCACACTTCGACGGAGGAAAATTGTCGAGATTTAGAACCTTATCTGTAATTCAACCGAGGATAATTCAGTAGAGATTTAAGAACCGGTCAGTACTTCGACTGTGGGAAACATGTTCATCGAGATCTAGGAACCGTCTGTAATTTAACCGAGGTTAATTCTGTTGAGATTTAAGAACTCGTCCACACTTCAACGGAGGAAAATTGTCGAGATTTAGAACCTTATCTTAATTCAACCGAGGATAATTCTATTGAGATTTTAGAACCGGTTCAGCACTTTAACTGAGGGAAACATCTTCATCGAGATCTAGGAACTATCTGTAATTCAACCGGGGATAATTCTGTTGAGATTTAAAAACTCGTCCACACTTCGACGGTGGAAAATTGTCAAGATTTAGAACCTTATCTGTAATTCTACCGAGGATAATTCAGTTGAGATTTAAGAACCGGTCAATAATTTGACTGAGGGAAACATCTTCATCGAGATTTAGGAACTGTCTGTAAATTAACCGAGGTTAATTCTGTTGAGATTTAAGAACTCGTCCACACTTCGACGGAGGAAAATTGTCGAGATTTAGAACCTTATCTTAATTCAACCGAGGATAATTCTATTGAGATTTAAGAACCGGTCAGCACTTTGACTGAGGGAAAAATCTTCATCGAGATCTGGGAACTATCTGTAATTCAACCGAGGGTAATTCTGTTGAGATTTAAGAACTCGTCCACACTTCGACCGTGGAAAATTGTCAAGATTTAGAACCTTATCTGTAATTCTACCGAGGATAATTCAGTTGAGATTTAAGAACCGGTCAGTACTTCGACTGAGGGAAACATCTTCATCGAGATTTAGGAACCGTCTGTAATTTAACCGTTGTTAACTCCGTTGAGATTTAAGAACTCGTCCACACTTCAACGGAGGAAAATTGTCGAGATTTAGAACCTTATCTTAATTCAACTGAGGATAATTCTATTGAGATTTAAGAACCGGTCAGCACTTTAACTGAGGGAAACATCTTCATCGAGATCTAGGAACTATCTATAATTCAACCGGGGATAATTCTGTTGATATTTAAAAACTCGTCCACACTTCGACGGTGGAAAATTGTCAAGATTTAGAACCTTATATGTAATTCTACCGAGGATAATTCAGTTGAGATTTAAGAACCGGTCAGTACTTCGACTGAGGGAAACATCTTAATCGAGATTTAGGAACCGTCTGTAATTTAACCGAGGTTAATTCCGTTGAGATTTAAGAACTCGTACACACTTCGACGGAGGAAAATTGTCGAGATTTAGAACCTTATCTTAATATCACCGAGGATAATTCTATGGAGATTTAAGAACCGGTCAGCACTTTGACTGAGGGAAACATCTTCATCGAGATCCAGGAACTATCTGTAATTCAACCGAGGATAATTCTGTTGAGATTTAAAAACTCGTCCACACTTCGACGTTGGAAAATTGTCAAGATTTAGAACCTTATCTGTAATTCTACCGAGGATAATTCAGTTGAGATTTAAGAACCGGTCAGTACTTCGACTGAGGGAAACATCTTCATCTAAATTTAGGAACCGTCTGTAATTTAACCGAGGATAATTCTGTTGAGATTTAAGAACTCGTCCACACTTCGACGGAGGAAAATTGTCGCCATTTAGAACCTTATCTGTAATTCAACCGAGGATAATTCAGTTGAGATATAAGAACCGGTAAACACTTCGACTGAGGGAAACATATTCATCGAGATCTAGGATCTGTCTGTAATTCAACCGAGGATATTTCAGTTGAGATTTAAAAAATCGTCCACACCTCGACGGAGGAAAATTGTCGAGATTTAGAACCTTATCTGTAATTCAACCGAGGATAATTCAGTAGAGATTTAAGAACCGGTCAGTACTTCGACTGTGGGAAACATGTTCATCGAGATCTAGGAACCGTCTGTAATTTAACCGAGGTTAATTCCGTTGAGATTTAAGAACTCGTCCACACTTCAACGGAGGAAAATTGTCGAGATTTAGAACCTTATCTTAATTCAACCGAGGATAATTCTATTGAGATTTTAGAACCGGTCAGCACTTTAACTGAGGGAAACATCTTCATCGAGATCTAGGAACTAACTGTAATTCAACCGGGGATAATTCTGTTGATATTTTAAAACTCGTCCACACTTCGACGGTGGAAAATTGTCAAGATTTAGAACCTTATATGTAATTCTACCGAGGATAATTCAGTTGAGATTTAAGAACCGGTCAGTACTTCGACTGAGGGAAACATCTTCATCGAGATTTAGGAACTGTCTGTAAATTAACCGAGGTTAATTCTGTTGAGATTTAAGAACTCGTCCACACTTCGACGGAGGAAAATTGTCGAGATTTAGAACCTTATCTTAATATCACCGAGGATAATTCTATGGAGATTTAAGAACCGGTCAGCACTTTGACTGAGGGAAACATCTTCATCGAGATCCGGGAACTATCTGTAATTCAACCGAGGATAATTCTGTTGAGATTTAAAAACTCGTCCACACTTCGACGTTGGAAAATTTTCAAGATTTAGAACCTTATCTGTAATTCTACCGAGGATAATTCAGTTGAGATTTAAGAACCGGTCAGTACTTCGACTGAGGGAAACATCTTCATCTAAATTTAGGAACCGTCTGTAATTTAACCGAGGATAATTCTGTTGAGATTTAAGAACTCGTCCACACTTCGACGGAGGAAAATTGTCGTCATTTAGAACCTTATCTGTAATTCAACCGAGGATAATTCAGTTGAGATATAAGAACCGGTAAACACTTCGACTGAGGGAAACATATTCATCGAGATCTAGGAACTGTCTGTAATTCAACCGAGGATAATTTTGTTGAGATTTAAAAAATCGTCCACACTTCGACGGAGGAAAATTGTTGAGATTTAGAACCTTATCTGTAATTCAACCGAGGATAATTCAGTAGAGATTTAAGAACCGGTCAGTACTTCGACTATGGGAAACATCTTCATCGGGATCTAGGAACCGTCTGTAATTTAACCGAGGTTAATTCCGTTGAGATTTAAGAACTCGTCCACACTTTGACGGAGGAAAATTGTCGAGATTTAAAACCTTATCTTAATTCAACCGAGGATAATTCTATTGAGATTTAAGAACCGGTCAGCACTTTAACTGAGGGAAACATCTTCATCGAGATCTAGGAACTATCTGTAATTCAACCGGGGATAATTCTGTTGAGATTTAAAAAATCGTCCACACTTTGACGGTGGAAAATTGTCAAGATTTAGAACCTTATCTGTAATTCTACCGATGATAATTCAGTTGAGATTTAAGAACCGGTCAGTACTTCGACTGAGGGAAACATCTTAATCGATATTTAGGAATCGTCTGTAATTTAACCGAGGTTAATTCCGTTGAGATTTAAGAACTCGTCCACACTTCGACGGAGGAAAATTGTCGAGATTTAGAACCTTATCTTAATTCAACCGAGGATAATTCTATTGAGATTTAAGAACCGGTCAGCACTTTGACTGAGGGAAACATCTTCATCGAGATCTGGGAACTATCTGTAATTCAACCGAGGATAATTCTGTTGAGATTTAAAAACTCGTCCACACTTCGACGGTGGAAAATTGTCAAGATTTAGAACCTTATCTGTAACTCTACCGAGGATAATTCAGTTGAGATTTAAGAACCGGTCAGTACTTCGACTGAGGGAAACATCTTCATCTAAATTTAGGAACCGTCTGTAATTTAACCGAGGATAATTCTGTTGAGATTTAAGAACTCGTCCAAACTTCGACGGAGGAAAATTGTCGTCATTTAGAACCTTATCTGTAATTCAACCGAGGATAATTCAGTTGAGATATAAGAACCGGTAAACACTTCGACTGAGGGAAACATATTCATCGAGATCTAGGAACTGTCTGTAATTCAACCGAGGATAATTTTGTTGAGATTTAAAAAATCGTCCACACTTCGACGGAGGAAAATTGTTGAGATTTAGAACCTTATCTGTAATTCAACCGAGGATAATTCAGTAGAGATTTAAGAACCGGTCAGTACTTCGACTATGGGAAACATCTTCATCGGGATCTAGGAACCGTCTGTAATTTAACCGAGGTTAATTCCGTTGAGATTTAAGAACTCGTCCACACTTTGACGGAGGAAAATTGTCGAGATTTAAAACCTTATCTTAATTCAACCGAGGATAATTCTATTGAGATTTAAGAACCGGTCAGCACTTTAACTGAGGGAAACATCTTCATCGAGATCTAGGAACTATCTGTAATTCAACCGGGGATAATTCTGTTGAGATTTAAAAAATCGTCCACACTTCGACGGTGGAAAATTGTCAAGATTTAGAACCTTATCTGTAATTCTACCGATGATAATTCAGTTGAGATTTAAGAACCGGTCAGTACTTCGACTGAGGGAAACATCTTAATCGATATTTAGGAATCGTCTGTAATTTAACCGAGGTTAATTCCGTTGAGATTTAAGAACTCGTCCACACTTCGACGGAGGAAAATTGTCGAGATTTAGAACCTTATCTTAATTCAACCGAGGATAATTCTATTGAGATTTAAGAACCGGTCAGCACTTTGACTGAGGGAAACATCTTCATCGAGATCTGGGAACTATCTGTAATTCAACCGAGGATAATTCTGTTGAGATTTAAAAACTCGTCCACACTTCGACGGTGGAAAATTGTCAAGATTTAGAACCTTATCTGTAACTCTACCGAGGATAATTCAGTTGAGATTTAAGAACCGGTCAGTACTTCGACTGAGGGAAACATCTTCATCTAAATTTAGGAACCGTCTGTAATTTAACCGAGGATAATTCTGTTGAGATTTAAGAACTCGTCCAAACTTCGACGGAGGAAAATTGTCGTCATTTAGAACCTTATCTGTAATTCAACCGAGGATAATTCAGTTGAGATATAAGAACCGGTAAACACTTCGACTGAGGGAAACATATTCATCGAGATCTAGGAACTGTCTGTAATTCAACCGAGGATAAATCTGTTGAGATTTAAAAAATCGTCCACACTTCGACGGAGGAAAATTGTCGAGATTTAGAACCTTATCTGTAATTCAACCGAGGATAATTCAGTAGAGATTTAAGAACCGGTCAGTACTTCGACTGAGGGAAACATCTTCATCGAGATTTAGGAACCGTCTGTAATTTAACCGAGGATAATTCTGTTGAGATTTAAGAACTCGTCCACACTTCGACGGAGGAAAATTGTCGTCATTTAGAACCTTATCTGTAATTCAACCGAGGATAATTCAGTTGAGATATAAGAACCGGTAAACACTTCGACTGAGGGAAACATATTAATCGAGATCTAGGAACTGTCTGTAATTCAACCGAGGATAAATCTGTTGAGATTTAAAAAATCGTCCACACTTCGACGGAGGAAAATTGTCGAGATTTAGAACCTTATCTGTAATTCAACCGAGGATAATTCAGTAGAGATTTAAGAACCGGTCAGTACTTCGACTGTGGGAAACATCTTCATGGAGATCTAGGAACCGTCTGTAATTTAACCATTGTTAACTCCGTTGAGATTTAAGAACTCGTCCACACTTCAACAGAGGAAAATTGTCGAGATTTAGAACCTTATTTTAATTCAACCGAGGATAATTCTATTGAGATTTAAGAACCGGTCGGCACTTTAACTGAGGGAAACATCTTCATCGAGATCTAGGAACTATTTGTAATTCAACCGGGGATAATTCTGTTGAGATTTAAAAACTCGTCCACACTTCGACGGTGGAAAATTGTCAAGATTTAGAACCTTATCTGTAATTCTACCGAGGATAATTCAGTTGAGATTTAAGAACCGGTCAATACTTTGACTGAGGGAAACATCTTCATCGAGATTTAGGAACCGTCTGTAATTTAACCGAGGTTAATTCTGTTGAGATTTAAGAACTCGTCCACACTTCGACGAAGGAAAATTGTCGAGATTTAGAACCTTATCTTAATATCACCGAGGATAATTCTATGGAGATTTAAGAACCGGTTAGCACTTTGACTGAGGGAAACATCTTCATCGAGATCTGGGAACTATCTGTAATTCAACCGAGGATAATTCTGTTGAGATTTAAAAACTCGTCCACACTTCGACGGTGGAAAATTGTCAAGATTTAGAACCTTATCTGTAATTCTACCGAGGATAATTCAGTTGAGATTTAAGAACCGGTCAGTACTTCGACTGAGGGAAACATCTTCATCGAGATTTAGGAACCGTCTGTAATTTAACCGAGGATAATTCTGTTGAGATTTAAGAACTCGTCCATACTTCGACGGAGGAAAATTGTCGTCATTTAGAACCTTATCTGTAATTCAACCGAGGATAATTCAGTTGAGATATAAGAACCGGTAAACACTTCGACTGAGGGAAACATATTCATCGAGATCTAGGAACTGTCTGTAATTCAACCGAGGATAAATCTGTTGAGATTTAAAAAATCGTCCACACTTCGACGGAGGAAAATTGTCGAGATTTAGAACCTTATCTGTAATTCAACCGAGGATAATTCAGTAGAGATTTAAGAACCAGTCAGTACTTCGACTGTGGGAAACATCTTCATGGAGATCTAGGAACCGTCTGTAATTTAACCGTTGTTAACTCCGTTGAGATTTAAGAACTCGTCCACACTTCAACGGAGGAAAATTGTCGAGATTTAGAACCTTATCTTAATTCAACCGAGGATAATTCTATTGAGATTTAAGAACCGGTCAGCACTTTAATTGAGGGAAACATCTTCATCGAGATCTAGGAACTATCTGTAATTCAACCGGGGATAATTCTGTTGAGATTTAAAAACTCGTCCACACTTCGACGGTGGAAAATTGTCAAGATTTAGAACCTTTTCTGTAATTCTACCGAGGATAATTCAGTTGAGATTTAAGAACCGGTCAGTACTTTGACTGAGGGAAACATCTTCATCGAGGTTTAGGAACTGTCTGTAATTTAACCGAGGTTAATTCTGTTGAGATTTAAGAACTCGTCCACACTTCGACGGAGGAAAATTGTCGAGATTTAGAACCTTATCTTAATTCAACCGAGGATAATTCTATTGAGATTTAAGAACCGGTCAGCACTTTGACTGAGGGAAAAATCTTCATCGAGATCTGGGAACTATCTGTAATTCAACTGAGGGTAATTCTGTTGAGATTTAAGAACTCGTCCACACTTCGACCGTGGAAAATTGTCAAGATTTAGAACCTTATCTGTAATTATACCGAGGATAATTCAGTTGAGATTTAAGAACCGGTCAGTACTTCGACTGAGGGAAACATCTTCATCGAGATTTAGGAACCGTCTGTAATTTAACCGAGGATAATTCTGTTGAGATTTAAGAACTCGTCCACACTTCGACGGAGGAAAATTGTCGTCATTTAGAACCTTATCTGTAATTCAACCAAGGATAATTCAGTTGAGATATAAGAACCGGTAAACACTTCGACTGAGGGAAACATATTCATTGAGATCTAGGAACTGTCTGTAATTCAACCGAGGATATTTCTGTTGAGATTTAAAAAATCGTCCACACTTCGACGAAGGAAAATTGTCGAGATTTAGAACCTTATCTGTAATTCAACCGAGGATAATTCAGTAGAGATTTAAGAACCGGTCAGTACTTCGACTGTGGGAAACATCTTAATCGAGATCTAGGAACCGTCTGTAATTTAACCGAGGTTAATTCCGTTGAGATTTAAGAACTCGTCCACACTTCGACGGAGGAAAATTGTCGAGATTTAGAACCTTATCTTAATTCAACCGAGGATAATTCTATTGAGATTTAAGAACCGGTTCAGCACTTTAACTGAGGGAAACATCTTCATCGAGATCTAGGAACTATCTGTAATTCAACCGGGGATAATTCTGTTGAGATTTAAAAACTCGTCCACACTTCGACGGTGGAAAATTGTCAAGATTTAGAACCTTATCTGTAATTCTACCGAGGATAATTCAGTTGAGATTTAAGAACCGGTCAATAATTTGACTGAGGGAAACATCTTCATCGAGATTTAGGAACTGTCTGTAAATTAACCGAGGTTAATTCTGTTGAGATTTAAGAACTCGTCCACACTTCGACGGAGGAAAATTGTCGAGATTTAGAACCTTATCTTAATTCAACCGAGGATAATTCTATTGAGATTTAAGAACCGGTCAGCACTTTGACTGAGGGAAAAATCTTCATCGAGATCTGGGAACTATCTGTAATTCAACCGAGGGTAATTCTGTTGAGATTTAAGAACTCGTCCACACTTCGACCGTGGAAAATTGTCAAGATTTAGAACCTTATCTGTAATTCTACCGAGGATAATTCAGTTGAGATTTAAGAACCGGTCAGTACTTCGACTGAGGGAAACATCTTCATCGAGATTTAGGAACCGTCTGTAATTTAACCGTTGTTAACTCCGTTGAGATTTAAGAACTCGTCCACACTTCAACGGAGGAAAATTGTCGAGATTTAGAACCTTATCTTAATTCAACCGAGGATAATTCTATTGAGATTTAAGAACCGGTCAGCACTTTAACTGAGGGAAACATCTTCATCGAGATCTAGGAACTATCTATAATTCAACCGGGGATAATTCTGTTGATATTTAAAAACTCGTCCACACTTCGACGGTGGAAAATTGTCAAGATTTAGAACCTTATATGTAATTCTACCGAGGATAATTCAGTTGAGATTTAAGAACTGGTCAGTACTTCGACTGAGGGAAACATCTTAATCGAGATTTAGGAACCGTCTGTAATTTAACCGAGGTTAATTCCGTTGAGATTTAAGAACTCGTACACACTTCGACGGAGGAAAATTGTCGAGATTTAGAACCTTATCTTAATATCACCGAGGATAATTCTATGGAGATTTAAGAACCGGTCAGCACTTTGACTGAGGGAAACATCTTCATCGAGATCCAGGAACTATCTGTAATTCAACCGAGGATAATTCTGTTGAGATTTAAAAACTCGTCCACACTTCGACGTTGGAAAATTGTCAAGATTTAGAACCTTATCTGTAATTCTACCGAGGTTAATTCAGTTGAGATTTAAGAACCGGTCAGTACTTCGACTGAGGGAAACATCTTCATCTAAATTTAGGAATCGTCTGTAATTTAACCGAGGATAATTCTGTTGAGATTTAAGAACTCGTCCACACTTCGACGGAGGAAAATTGTCGCCATTTAGAACCTTATCTGTAATTCAACCGAGGATAATTCAGTTGAGATATAAGAACCGGTAAACACTTCGACTGAGGGAAACATATTCATCGAGATCTAGGATCTGTCTGTAATTCAACCGAGGATATTTCTGTTGAGATTTAAAAAATCGTCCACACTTCGACGGAGGAAAATTGTCGAGATTTAGAACCTTATCTGTAATTCAACCGAGGATAATTCAGTAGAGATTTAAGAACCGGTCAGTACTTCGACTGTGGGAAACATGTTCATCGAGATCTAGGAACCGTCTGTAATTTAACCGAGGTTAATTCTGTTGAGATTTAAGAACTCGTCCACACTTCAACGGAGGAAAATTGTCGAGATTTAGAACCTTATCTTAATTCAACCGAGGATAATTCTATTGAGATTTTAGAACTGGTTCAGCACTTTAACTGAGGGAAACATCTTCATCGAGATCTAGGAACTATCTGTAATTCAACCGGGGATAATTCTGTTGAGATTTAAAAACTCGTCCACACTTCGACGGTGGAAAATTGTCAAGATTTAGAACCTTATCTGTAATTCTACCGAGGATAATTCAGTTGAGATTTAAGAACCGGTCAATAATTTGACTGAGGGAAACATCTTCATCGAGATTTAGGAACTGTCTGTAAATTAACCGAGGTTAATTCTGTTGAGATTTAAGAACTCGTCCACACTTCGACGGAGGAAAATTGTCGAGATTTAGAACCTTATCTTAATTCAACCGAGGATAATTCTATTGAGATTTAAGAACCGGTCAGCACTTTGACGGAGGGAAAAATCTTCATCGAGATCTGGGAACTATCTGTAATTCAACCGAGGGTAATTCTGTTGAGATTTAAGAACTCGTCCACACTTCGACCGTGGAAAATTGTCAAGATTTAGAACCTTATCTGTAATTCTACCGAGGATAATTCAGTTGAGATTTAAGAACCGGTCAGTACTTCGACTGAGGGAAACATCTTCATCGAGATTTAGGAACCGTCTGTAATTTAACCGTTGTTAACTCCGTTGAGATTTAAGAACTCGTCCACACTTCAACGGAGGAAAATTGTCGAGATTTAGAACCTTATCTTAATTCAACTGAGGATAATTCTATTGAGATTTAAGAACCGGTCAGCACTTTAACTGAGGGAAACATCTTCATCGAGATCTAGGAACTATCTATAATTCAACCGGGGATAATTCTGTTGATATTTAAAAACTCGTCCACACTTCGACGGTGGAAAATTGTCAAGATTTAGAACCTTATATGTAATTCTACCGAGGATAATTCAGTTGAGATTTAAGAACCGGTCAGTACTTCGACTGAGGGAAACATCTTAATCGAGATTTAGGAACCGTCTGTAATTTAACCGAGGTTAATTCCGTTGAGATTTAAGAACTCGTACACACTTCGACGGAGGAAAATTGTCGAGATTTAGAACCTTATCTTAATATCACCGAGGATAATTCTATGGAGATTTAAGAACCGGTCAGCACTTTGACTGAGGGAAACATCTTCATCGAGATCCAGGAACTATCTGTAATTCAACCGAGGATAATTCTGTTGAGATTTAAAAACTCGTCCACACTTCGACGTTGGAAAATTGTCAAGATTTAGAACCTTATCTGTAATTCTACCGAGGATAATTCAGTTGAGATTTAAGAACCGGTCAGTACTTCGACTGAGAGAAACATCTTCATCTAAATTTAGGAACCGTCTGTAATTTAACCGAGGATAATTCTGTTGAGATTTAAGAACTCGTCCACACTTCGACGGAGGAAAATTGTCGCCATTTAGAACCTTATCTGTAATTCAACCGAGGATAATTCAGTTTAGATATAAGAACCGGTAAACACTTCGACTGAGGGAAACATATTCATCGAGATCTAGGATCTGTCTGTAATTCAACCGAGGATATTTCTGTTGAGATTTAAAAAATCGTCCACACTTCGACGGAGGAAAATTGTCGAGATTTAGAACCTTATCTGTAATTCAACCGAGGATAATTCAGTAGAGATTTAAGAACCGTTCAGTACTTCGACTGTGGGAAACATGTTCATCGAGATCTAGGAACCGTCTGTAATTTAACCGAGGTTAATTCCGTTGAGATTTAAGAACTCGTCCACACTTCAACGGAGGAAAATTGTCGAGATTTAGAACCTTATCTTAATTCAACCGAGGATAATTCTATTGAGATTTTAGAACCGGTCAGCACTTTAACTGAGGGAAACATCTTCATCGAGATCTAGGAACTAACTGTAATTCAACCGGGGATAATTCTGTTGATATTTAAAAACTCGTCCACACTTCGACGGTGGAAAATTGTCAAGATTTAGAACCTTATATGTAATTCTACCGAGGATAATTCAGTTGAGATTTAAGAACCGGTCAGTACTTCGACTGAGGGAAACATCTTCATCGAGATTTAGGAACTGTCTGTAAATTAACCGAGGTTAATTCTGTTGAGATTTAAGAACTCGTCCACACTTCGACGGAGTAAAATTGTCGAGATTTAGAACCTTATCTTAATATCACCGAGGATAATTCTATGGAGATTTAAGAACCGGTCAGCACTTTGACTGAGGGAAACATCTTCATCGAGATCCGGGAACTATCTGTAATTCAACCGAGGATAATTCTGTTGAGATTTAAAAACTCGTCCACACTTCGACGTTGGAAAATTGTCAAGATTTAGAACCTTATCTGTAATTCTACCGAGGATAATTCAGTTGAGATTTAAGAACCGGTCAGTACTTCGACTGAGGGAAACATCTTCATCTAAATTTAGGAACCGTCTGTAATTTAACCGAGGATAATTCTGTTGAGATTTAAGAACTCGTCCACACTTCGACGGAGGAAAATTGTCGTCATTTAGAACCTTATCTGTAATTCAACCGAGGATAATTCAGTTGAGATATAAGAACCGGTAAACACTTCGACTGAGGGAAACATATTCATCGAGATCTAGGAACTGTCTGTAATTCAACCGAGGATAATTTTGTTGAGATTTAAAAAATCGTCCACACTTCGACGGAGGAAAATTGTTGAGATTTAGAACCTTATCTGTAATTCAACCGAGGATAATTCAGTAGAGATTTAAGAACCGGTCAGTACTTCGACTATGGGAAACATCTTCATCGGGATCTAGGAACCGTCTGTAATTTAACCGAGGTTAATTCCGTTGAGATTTAAGAACTCGTCCACACTTTGACGGAGGAAAATTGTCGAGATTTAAAACCTTATCTTAATTCAACCGAGGATAATTCTATTGAGATTTAAGAACCGGTCAGCACTTTAACTGAGGGAAACATCTTCATCGAGATCTAGGAACTATCTGTAATTCAACCGGGGATAATTCTGTTGAGATTTAAAAACTCGTCCACACTTCGACGGTGGAAAATTGTCATGATTTAGAACCTTATCTGTAATTCTACCGATGATAATTCAGTTGAGATTTAAGAACCGGTCAGTACTTCGACTGAGGGAAACATCTTAATCGATATTTAGGAATCGTCTGTAATTTAACCGAGGTTAATTCCGTTGAGATTTAAGAACTCGTCCACACTTCGACGGAGGAAAATTGTCGAGATTTAGAACCTTATCTTAATTCAACCGAGGATAATTCTATTGAGATTTAAGAACCGGTCAGCACTTTGACTGAGGGAAACATCTTCATCGAGATCTGGGAACTATCTGTAATTCAACCGAGGATAATTCTGTTGAGATTTAAAAACTCGTCCACACTTCGACGGTGGAAAATTGTCAAGATTTAGAACCTTATCTGTAACTCTACCGAGGATAATTCAGTTGAGATTTAAGAACCGGTCAGTACTTCGACTGAGGGAAACATCTTCATCTAAATTTAGGAACCGTCTGTAATTTAACCGAGGATAATTCTGTTGAGATTTAAGAACTCGTCCACACTTCGACGGAGGAAAATTGTCGTCATTTAGAACCTTATCTGTAATTCAACCGAGGATAATTCAGTTGAGATATAAGAACCGGTAAACACTTCGACTGAGGGAAACATATTCATCGAGATCTAGGAACTGTCTGTAATTCAACCGAGGATAAATCTGTTGAGATTTAAAAAATCGTCCACACTTCGACGGAGGAAAATTGTCGAGATTTAGAACCTTATCTGTAATTCAACCGAGGATAATTCAGTAGAGATTTAAGAACCGGTCAGTACTTTGACTGAGGGAAACATCTTCATCGAGATCTAGGAACCGTCTGTAATTTAACCGAGGTTAATTCCGTTGAGATTTAAGAACTCGTCCACACTTCGACGGAGGAAAATTGTCGAGATTTAGAACCTTATCTTAATATCACCGAGGATAATTCTATGGAGATTTAAGAACCGGTCAGCACTTTGACTGAGGGAAACATCTTCATCGAGATCTAGGAACTATCTGTAATTCAACCGAGGATAATTCTGTTGAGATTTAAAAACTCGTCCACACTTCGACGTTGGAAAATTGTCAAGATTTAGAACCTTATCTGTAATTCTACCGAGGATAATTCAGTTGAGATTTAAGAACCGGTCAGTACTTCGACTGAGGGAAACATCTTCATCTAAATTTAGGAACCGTCTGTAATTTAACCGAGGATAATTCTGTTGAGATTTAAGAACTCGTCCACACTTCGACGGAGGAAAATTGTCGTCATTTAGAACCTTATCTGTAATTCAACCGAGGATAATTCAGTTGAGATATAAGAACCGGTAAACACTTCGACTGAGGGAAACATATTCATCGAGATCTAGGAACTGTCTGTAATTCAACCGAGGATAATTTTGTTGAGATTTAAAAAATCGTCCACACTTCGACGGAGGAAAATTGTTGAGATTTAGAACCTTATCTGTAATTCAACCGAGGATACTTCAGTAGAGATTTAAGAACCGGTCAGTACTTCGACTATGGGAAACATCTTCATCGGGATCTAGGAACCGTCTGTAATTTAACTGAGGTTAATTCCGTTGAGATTTAAGAACTCGTCCACACTTCGACGGAGGAAAATTGTCGAGATTTAAAACCTTATCTTAATTCAACCGAGGATAATTCTATTGAGATTTAAGAACCGGTCAGCACTTTAACTGAGGGAAACATCTTCATCGAGATCTAGGAACTATCTGTAATTCAACCGGGGATAATTCTATTGAGATTTAAAAACTCGTCCACACTTCGACGGTGGAAAATTGTCAAGATTTAGAACCTTATCTGTAATTCTACCGAGGATAATTCAGTTGAGATTTAAGAACCGGTCAGTTCTTCGACTGAGGGAAACATCTTAATCGAGATTTAGGAACCCTATGTAATTTAACCGAGGTTAATTCCGTTGAGATTTAGGAACTCGTCCACACTTCGACGGAGGAAAATTGTCGAGATTTAGAACCTTATCTTAATTCAACAGAGGATAATTCAATTGAGATTTAAGAACCGGTCAGCACTTTGACTGAGGGAAACATCTTCATCGAGATCTGGGAACTATCTGTAATTCAACCGAGGATAATTCTGTTGAGATTTAAAAACTCGTCCACACTTCGACGGTGGAAAATTGTCAAGATTTAGAACCTTATCTGTAATTCTACCGAGGATAATTCAGTTGAGATTTAAGAACCGGTCAGTACTTCCACTGAGGGAAACATCTTCATCGAGATTTAGGAACCGTCTGTAATTTAACCGAGGATAATTCTGTTGAGATTTAAAAACTCGTCCACACTTCGACGGAGGAAATTTTTCGACATTTAGAACCTTATCTGTAATTCAACCGAGGATAATTCAGTTGAGATATAAGAACCGGTCAGTACTTCGACTGAGGGAAACATATTCATCGAGATCTAGGAACTGTCTGTAATTCAACCGAGGATAATTCTGTTGAGATTTAAAAACTCGTCCACACTTCGACGGAGGTAAATTGAAGAGATTTAGAACCTTATCTGTAATTCAACCAAGGATAATTAAGTAGAGATTTAAGAACCGGTCAACACTTTGACTGAGGGAAACATCTTCATCGAGATCTAGGAACTGTCTGTAATTCAACTGAGGATAATTCTGTTGAGATTTAAAAACTCGTACACACTTCGACGGAGGAAAATTGTCGAGATTTAAAACCTTATCTGTAATTCAACCGAGGATAATTCATTTGAGATTTAAGAACCGGTCAGTACTTCGACCGATGGAAACATCATCATCGAGATCTAGGAACCGTCTGTAATTCAACCGAGGTTAATTCTGTTATGATTTAAGAAATCGTCCACACTTCGACGGAGGAAAATTGTCGAGATTTAGAACCTTATCTTAATTCAACCGAGGATAATTCTATTGAGATTTAAGAACCGGTCAGCACTTTAACTGAGGGAAACATATTCATCGAGATCTAGGAACTATCTGTAATTCAACCGGGGATAATTCTGTTGAGATTTAAAAACTCGTCCAAACTTCGACGGTGGAAAATTGTCAAGATTTAGAACCTTATCTGTAATTCTACCGAGGATAATTCAGTTGAGATTTAAGAACCGGTCAGTACTTCGACTGAGGGAAACATCTTAATCGATATTTAGGAATCGTCTGTAATTTAACAGAGGTTAATTCCGTTGAGATTTAAGAACTCGTCCACACTTCGACGGAGGAAAATTGTCGAGATTTAGAACCTTATCTTAATTCAACCGAGGATAATTCTATTGAGATTTAAGAACCGGTCAGCACTTTGTCTGAGGGAAACATCTTCATCGAGATCTGGGAACTATCTGTAATTCAACCGAGGATAATTCTGTTGAGATTTAAAAACTCGTCCACACTTCGACGGTGGAAAATTGTCAAGATTTAGAACCTTATCTGTAATTCTACCGAGGATAATTCAGTTGAGATTTAAGAACCGGTCAGTACTTCGACTGAGGGAAACATCTTCATCGAGATTTAGGAACCATCTGTAATTTAACCGAGGATAATTCTGTTGAGATTTAAGAACTCGTCCACACTTCGACGGAGGAAAATTGTCGTCATTTAGAACCTTATCTGTAATTCAACCGAGGATAATTCAGTTGAGATATAAGAACCGGTAAACACTTCGACTGAGGGAAACATATTCATCGAGATCTAGGAACTGTCTGTAATTCAACCGAGGATAATTCTATTGAGATTTAAAAAATCGTCCACACTTCGATGGAGGTAAATTGAAGAGATTTAGAACCTTATCTGTAATTCAACCGAGGATAATTAAGTAGAGATTTAAGAACCGGTCAACACTTCGACTGAGGGAAACATCTTCATCGAGATCTAGGAACTGTCTGTAATTCAACTGAGGATAATTCTGTTGAGATTTAAAAACTCGTACACACTTCGACGGAGGAAAATTGTCGAGATTTAAAACCTTATCTGTAATTCAACCGAGGATAATTCAGTTGAGATTTAAGAACCGGTCAGTACTTCGACCGAGGGAAACATCATCATCGAGATCTAGGAACCGTCTGTAATTAAACCGAGGTTAATTCTTTTATGATTTAAGAAATCGTCCACACTTCGACGGAGGAAAATTGTCGAGCTTTAGAACCTTATCTTAATTCAACCGAGGATAATTCTATTGAGATTTAAGAACCGGTCAGCACTTTAACTGAGGGAAACATCTTCATCGAGATCTAGGAACTATCTGTAATTCAACCGGGGATAATTCTGTTGAGATTTAAAAACTCGTCCAAACTTCGACGGCGGAAAATTGTCAAGATTTAGAACCTTATCTGTAATTCTACCGAGGATAATTCAGTTGAGATTTAAGAACCGGTCAGTACTTCGACTGAGGGAAACATCTTAATCGATATTTAGGAATCGTCTGTAATTTAACCGAGGTTAATTCCGTTGAGATTTAAGAACTCGTCCACACTTCGACGGAGGAAAATTGTCGAGATTTAGAACCTTATCTTAATTCAACCGAGGATAATTCTATTGAGATTTAAGAACCGGTCAGCACTTTGACTGAGGGAAACATCTTCATCGAGATCTGGGAACTATCTGTAATTCAACCGAGGATAATTCTGTTGAGATTTAAAAACTCGTCCACACTTCGACGGTTGAAAATTGTCAAGATTTAGAACCTTATCTGTAATTCTACCGAGGATAATTCAGTTGAGATTTAAGAACCAGTCAGTACTTCGACTGAGGGAAACATCTTCATCGAGATTTAGGAACCGTCTGTAATTTAACCGAGGATAATTCTGTTGAGATTTAAGAACTCGTCCACACTTCGACGGAGGAAAATTGTCGTCATTTAGAACCTTATCTGTAATTCAACCGAGGATAATTCAGTTGAGATATAAGAACCGGTAAACACTTCGACTGAGGGAAACATATTCATCGAGATCTAGGAACTGTCTGTAATTCAACCGAGGATAATTCTGTTGAGATTTAAAAAATCGTCCACACTTCGATGGAGGTAAATTGAAGAGATTTAGAACCTTATCTGTAATTCAACCGAGGATAATTAAGTAGAGATTTAAGAACCGGTCAACACTTCGACTGAGGGAAACATCTTCATCGAGATCTAGGAACTGTCTGTAATTCAACTGAGGATAATTCTGTTGAGATTTAAAAACTCGTACACACTTCGACGGAGGAAAATTGTCGAGATTTAAAACCTTATCTGTAATTCAACCGAGGATAATTCAGTTGAGATTTAAGAACCGGTCAGTACTTCGACCGAGGGAAACATCATCATCGAGATCTAGGAACCGTCTGTAATTAAACCGAGGTTAATTCTTTTATGATTTAAGAAATCGTCCACACTTCGACGGAGGAAAATTGTCGAGCTTTAGAACCTTATCTTAATTCAACCGAGGATAATTCTATTGAGATTTAAGAACCGGTCAGCACTTTAACTGAGGGAAACATCTTCATCGAGATCTAGGAACTATCTGTAATTCAACCGGGGATAATTCTGTTGAGATTTAAAAACTCGTCCAAACTTCGACGGCGGAAAATTGTCAAGATTTAGAACCTTATCTGTAATTCTACCGAGGATAATTCAGTTGAGATTTAAGAACCGGTCAGTACTTCGACTGAGGGAAACATCTTAATCGATATTTAGGAATCGTCTGTAATTTAACCGAGGTTAATTCCGTTGAGATTTAAGAACTCGTCCACACTTCGACGGAGGAAAATTGTCGAGATTTAGAACCTTATCTTAATTCAACCGAGGATAATTCTATTGAGATTTAAGAACCGGTCAGCACTTTGACTGAGGGAAACATCTTCATCGAGATCTGGGAACTATCTGTAATTCAACCGAGGATAATTCTGTTGAGATTTAAAAACTCGTCCACACTTCGACGGTTGAAAATTGTCAAGATTTAGAACCTTATCTGTAATTCTACCGAGGATAATTCAGTTGAGATTTAAGAACCAGTCAGTACTTCGACTGAGGGAAACATCTTCATCGAGATTTAGGAACCGTCTGTAATTTAACCGAGGATAATTCTGTTGAGATTTAAGAACTCGTCCACACTTCGACGGAGGAAAATTGTCGTCATTTAGAACCTTATCTGTAATTCAACCGAGGATAATTCAGTTGAGATATAAGAACCGGTAAACACTTCGACTGAGGGAAACATATTCATCGAGATCTAGGAACTGTCTGTAATTCAACCGAGGATAATTCTGTTGAGATTTAAAAAATCGTCCACACTTCGATGGAGGTAAATTGAAGAGATTTAGAACCTTATCTGTAATTCAACCGAGGATAATTAAGTAGAGATTTAAGAACCGGTCAACACTTCGACTGAGGGAAACATCTTCATCGAGATCTAGGAACTGTCTGTAATTCAACTGAGGATAATTCTGTTGAGATTTAAAAACTCGTACACACTTCGACGGAGGAAAATTGTCGAGATTTAAAACCTTATCTGTAATTCAACCGAGGATAATTCAGTTGAGATTTAAGAACCGGTCAGTACTTCGACCGAGGGAAACATCATCATCGAGATCTAGGAACCGTCTGTAATTAAACCGAGGTTAATTCTTTTATGATTTAAGAAATCGTCCACACTTCGACGGAGGAAAATTGTCGAGATTTAGAACCTTATCTTAATTCAACCGAGGATAATTCTATTGAGATTTAAGAACCGGTCAGCACTTTAACTGAGGGAAACATCTTCATCGAGATCTAGGAACCGTCTGTAATTCAACCGGGGATAATTCTGTTGAGATTTAAAAACTCGTCCAAACTTCGACGGTGGAAAATTGTCAAGATTTAGAACCTTATCTGTAATTCTACCGAGGATAATTCAGTTGAGATTTAAGAACCGGTCAGTACTTCGACTGAGGGAAACATCTTAATCGATATTTAGGAATCGTCTGTAATTTAACCGAGGTTAATTTCGTTGAGATTTAAGAACTCGTCCACACTTCGACGGAGGAAAATTGTCGAGATTTAGAACCTTATCTTAATTCAACCGAGGATAATTCTATTGAGATTTAAGAATCGGTCAGCACTTTGACTGAGGGAAACATCTTCATCGAGATCTGGGAACTATCTGTAATTCAACCGAGGATAATTCTGTTGAGATTTAAAAACTCGTCCACACTTCGACGGTGGAAAATTGTCAAGATTTAGAACCTTATCTGTAATTCTACCGAGGATAATTCAGTTGAGATTTAAGAACCGGTCAGTACTTCGACTGAGGGAAACATCTTCATCGAGATTTAGGAACCGTCTGTAATTTAACCGAGGATAATTCTGTTGAGATTTAAGAACTCGTCCACACTTCGACGGAGGAAAATTGTCATCATTTAGAACCTTATCTGTAATTCAACCGAGGATAATTCAGTTGAGATATAAGAACCGGTAAACACTTCGACTGAGGGAAACATATTCATCGAGATCTAGGAACTGTCTGTAATTCAACCGAGGATAATTCTGTTGAGATTTAAAAAATCGTCCACACTTCGATGGAGGAAAATTGTCGAGATTTAGAACCTTATCTGTAATTCAACCGAGGATAATTCAGTAGAGATTTAAGAACCGGTCAGTACTTCGACTGAGGGAATCATCTTTATCGAGATCTAGGAACCGTCTGTAATTTAACCGAGGTTAATTTCGTTGAGATTTAAGAACTCGTCCACACTTCGACGGAGGAAAATTGTCGAGATTTAGAACCTTATCTTAATTCAACCGAGGATAATTCTATTGAGATTTAAGAACCGGTCAGCACTTTAACTGAGGGAAACATCTTCATCGAGATCTAGGAACTATCTATAATTCAACCGGGGATAATTCTGTTGAGATTTAAAAACTCGTCCACACTTCGACGGTGGAAAATTGTCAAGATTTAGAACCTTATATGTAATTCTACCGAGGATAATTCAGTTGAGATTTAAGAACCGGTCAGTACTTCGACTGAGGGAAACATCTTAATCGATATTTAGGAACCGTCTGTAATTTAACCGAGGTTAATTCCGTTGAGATTTAAGAACTCGTCCACACTTCGAAGGAGGAAAATTGTCGAGATTTAGAACCTTATTTTAATATCACCGAGGATAATTCTATTGAGATTTAAGAACCGGTCAGCACTTTGACTGAGGGAAACATCTTCATCGAGATCTGGGAACTATCTGTAATTCAACCGAGGATAATTCTGTTGAGATTTAAAAACTCGTCCACACTTCGACGTTGGAAAATTGTCAAGATTTAGAACCTTATCTGTAATTCTACCGAGGATAATTCAGTTGAGATTTAAGAACCGGTCAGTACTTCGACTGAGGGAAACATCTTCATCGAAATTTAGGAACCGTCTGTAATTTAACCGAGGATAATTCTGTTGAGATTTAAGAACTCGTCCACACTTCGATGGAGGAAAATTGTCGTCATTTAGAACCTTATCTGTAATTCAACCGAGGATAATTCAGTTGAGATATAAGAACCGGTAAACACTTCGACTGAGGGAAACATATTCATCGAGATCTAGGAACTGTCGGTAATTCAACCGAGGATAATTTTGTTGAGATTTATAAAATCGTCCACACTTCGACGGAGGAAAATTGTTGAGATTTAGAACCTTATCTGTAATTCAACCGAGGATAATTCAGTAGAGATTTAAGAACCGGTCAGTACTTCGACTGTGGGAAACATCTTCATCGGGATCTAGGAACCGTCTGTAATTTAACCGAGGTTAATTCCGTTGAGATTTAAGAACTCGTCCACACTTTGATGGAGGAAAATTGTCGAGATTTAAAACCTTATCTTAATTCAACCGAGGATAATTCTATTGAGATTTAAGAACCGGTCAGCACTTTAACTGAGGGAAACATCTTCATCGAGATCTAGGAACTATCTGTAATTCAACCGGGGATAATTCTGTTGAGATTTAAAAACTCGTCCACACTTAGACGGTGGAAAATTGTCAAGATTTAGAACCTTATCTGTAATTCTACCGAGGATAATTCAGTTGATATTTAAGAACCGGTCAGTTCTTCGACTGAGTTAAACATCTTAATCGAGATTTAGGAACCCTCTGTAATTTAACCGAGGTTAATTCCGTTGAGATTTAGGAACTCGTCCACAATTCGACGGAGGAAAATTGTCGAGATTTAGAACCTTATCTTAATTCAACCGAGGATAATTCTATTGAGATTTAAGAACCGGTAAAGACTTCGACTGAAGGAAACATATTCATCGAGATCTAGGAACTGTCTGTAATTCAACCGAGGATAATTCTGTTGAGATTTAAAAACTCGTACACACTTCGACGGAGGTAAATTGAAGAGATTTAGAACCTTATCTGTAATTCAACCGAGGATAATTAAGTAGAGATTTAAGAACCGGTCAACACTTCGACTGAGGGAAACATCTTCATCGAGATCTAAGAACTGTCTGTAATTCCACTGAGGATAATTCTGTTGAGATTTAAAAACTCGTACACACTTCGACGGAGGAAAATTGTCGAGATTTAAAACCTTATCTGTAATTTAACCGAGGATAATTCAGTTGAGATTTAAGAACCGGTCAGTACTTCGACCGAGGGAAACATCTTCATCGAGATCTAGGAACCGTCTGAAATTCAACCGAGGTTAATTCTGTTATGATTTAAGAAATCGTCCACACTTCGACGGAGGAAAATTGTCGAGATTTAGAACCTTATCTATAATTCAACCGAGGATAATTCTGTTGAGATTTAAGATCTGGTCAGCACATCGACTGAGGGTCACATCTTCATCAAGATCTAGGAATTGTCTGTAATTCAACAGAGGATAATTCTGTTGAGATTTAAAAACTTGTCCACACTTCGACGGAGGAAAATTGTCGAGATTTAGAACCTTATTTGTAATTCAACCGAGGATAATTCAGTTGAGATTTAAGAACCGGTCAGTACTTCGACTGAGGGAAACATCTTCATCGAGATCTATGAACCGTCTGTAATTCAACCGAGGATAATTATGTTGAGATTTAAGAACTCGTCCACACTTCGATGGAGGAAAATTCTTGACATTTAGAACCTTATCAGTAATTCAACCGAGGATAATTCAGTTGAGATTTAAGAACCGGTCAACACTTCGACTGAGGGAAACATCTTCATTGAGATCTAGGAAATGTCTGTAATTCAAGCGAGGATAACTCTGTTGAGATTTAAGAACTCGTCCACACTTTGACGGAGGAAAATTGTCGAGATTTAGAACCTTATCTGTAATTCAACCGAGGATAATTCAGTTGAGATTTAAGAACCGGTCAGTACTTCGACTGAGGGAAATATCTTCATCGAGATCTAGGAACCGTCTGTAATTCAACCGAGGATAATTCTGTTGAGATTTAAGAACTCGTCCACACTTCGGAGGAGGAAAATTGTCGAGATTTAGAACCTTATCTATAATTCAACCGAGGATAATTCTGTTGAGATTTAAGAACTGGTCAGCACTTCGACTGAGGGAAACATCTTCATCGAGATCTAGGAACTGTCTGTAATTCAACCGAGGATAATTTTGTTGAGATTTAAAAACTCGTCCACACTTCGATGGAGGAACATTGTCGAGATTTAGAACCTTATCTGTAATTCAACCGAGGATAATTTTGTTGAGATTTAAGAACCGGTCAGAACTTCGACTGAGGGAAACATCTTCATCGAGATCTAGAAACCGTCTGTAATTCAACCGAGGATGATTCTGTTGAGATTTAAAAACTCGTCCACACTTCGATGGAGGAAAATTGTCGAGATTTAGAACCTTATCTGTAATTCAACCGAGGATAATTCAATTGAGATTTAAGAATCGGTCAGTACTTCGACTGAGGGTCACATCTTCATCGAGATCTAGGAATTGTCTGTAATTCAACAGAGGATAATTCTGTTGAGATTTAAAAACTTGTCCACACTTCGACGGAGGAAAATTGTCGAGATTTAGAACCTTATCTATAATTCAACCGAGGATAATTCAGTTGAGATTTAAGAACCGGTCAGTACTTCGACTGAGGGAAACATCTTCATCGAGATCTATGAACCGTCTGTAATTCAACCGAGGATAATTCTGTTGAGATTTAAGAACTCGTCCACACTTCGATGGAGGAAAATTCTTGACATTTAGAACCTTATCAGTAATTCAACCGAGGATAATTCAGTTGAGATTTAAGAACCGGTCAACACTTCGACTGAGGGAAACATCTTCATCGAGATCTAGGAAATGTCTGTAATTCAAGCGAGGATAACTCTGTTGAGATTTAAGAACTCGTCCACACTTCGACGGAGGAAAATTGTCGAGATTTAGAACCTTATCTGTAATTCAACCGAGGATAATTCAGTTGAGATTTAAGAACCGGTCAATACTTCGACTGAGGGAAATATCTTCATCGAGATCTAGGAACCGTCTGTAATTCAACCGAGGATAATTCTGTTGAGATTTAAGAACTCGTCCACACTTCGGAGGAGGAAAATTGTTGAGATTTAGAACCTTATCTATAATTCAACCGAGGATAATTCTGTTGAGATTTAAGAACTGGTCAGCACTTCGACTGAGGGAAACATCTTCATCGAGATCTAGGAACTGTCTGTAATTCAACCGAGGATAATTTTGTTGAGATTTAAAAACTCGTCCACACTTCGATGGAGGAACATTGTCGAGATTTAGAACCTTATCTGTAATTCAACCGAGGATAATTTTGTTGAGATTTAAGAACCGGTCAGAACTTCGACTGAGGGAAACATCTTCATCGAGATCTAGAAACCGTCTGTAATTCAACCGAGGATGATTCTGTTGAGATTTAAAAACTCGTCCACACTTCGATGGAGGAAAATTGTCGAGATTTAGAACCTTATCTGTAATTCAACCGAGGATAATTCAATTGAGATTTAAGAATCGGTCAGTACTTCGACTGAGGGTCACATCTTCATCGAGATCTAGGAATTGTCTGTAATTCAACAGAGGATAATTCTGTTGAGATTTAAAAACTTGTCCACACTTCGACGGAGGAAAATTGTCGAGATTTAGAACCTTATCTATAATTCAACCGAGGATAATTCAGTTGAGATTTAAGAACCGGTCAGTACTTCGACTGAGGGAAACATCTTCATCGAGATCTATGAACCGTCTGTAATTCAACCGAGGATAATTCTGTTGAGATTTAAGAACTCGTCCACACTTCGATGGAGGAAAATTCTTGACATTTAGAACCTTATCAGTAATTCAACCGAGGATAATTCAGTTGAGATTTAAGAACCGGTCAACACTTCGACTGAGGGAAACATCTTCATCGAGATCTAGGAAATGTCTGTAATTCAAGCGAGGATAACTCTGTTGAGATTTAAGAACTCGTCCACACTTCGACGGAGGAAAATTGTCGAGATTTAGAACCTTATCTGTAATTCAACCGAGGATAATTCAGTTGAGATTTAAGAACCGGTCAGTACTTCGACTGAGGGAAATATCTTCATCGAGATCTAGGAACCGTCTGTAATTCAACCGAGGATAATTCTGTTGAGATTTAAGAACTCGTCCACACTTCGGAGGAGGAAAATTGTCGAGATTTAGAACCTTATCTATAATTCAACCGAGGATAATTCTGTTGAGATTTAAGAACTGGTCAGCACTTCGACTGAGGGAAACATCTTCATCGAGATCTAGGAACTGTCTGTAATTCAACCGAGGATAATTTTGTTGAGATTTAAAAAATCGTCCACACTTCGATGGAGGAACATTGTCGAGATTTAGAACCTTATCTGTAATTCAACCGAGGATAATTTTGTTGAGATTTAAGAACCGGTCAGAACTTCGACTGAGGGAAACATCTTCATCGAGATCTAGAAACCGTCTGTAATTCAACCGAGGATGATTCTGTTGAGATTTAAAAACTCGTCCACACTTCGATGGAGGAAAATTGTCGAGATTTAGAACCTTATCTGTAATTCAACCGAGGATAATTCAATTGAGATTTAAGAATCGGTCAGTACTTCGACTGAGGGTCACATCTTCATCGAGATCTAGGAATTGTCTGTAATTCAACAGAGGATAATTCTGTTGAGATTTAAAAACTTGTCCACACTTCGACGGAGGAAAATTGTCGAGATTTAGAACCTTATCTATAATTCAACCGAGGATAATTCAGTTGAGATTTAAGAACCGGTCAGTACTTCGACTGAGGGAAACATCTTCATCGAGATCTATGAACCGTCTGTAATTCAACCGAGGATAATTCTGTTGAGATTTAAGAACTCGTCCACACTTCGATGGAGGAAAATTCTTGACATTTAGAACCTTATCAGTAATTCAACCGAGGATAATTCTGTTGAGATTTAAGAACTGGTCAGCACTTCGACTGAGGGAAACATCTTCATCGAGATCTAGGAACTGTCTGTAATTCAAGCGAGGATAACTCTGTTGAGATTTAAGAACTCGTCCACACTTCGACGGAGGAAAATTGTCGAGATTTAGAACCTTATCTGTAATTCAACCGAGGATAATTTTGTTGAGATTTAAGAACCGGTCAGAACTTCGACTGAGGGAAACATCTTCATCGAGATCTAGAAACCGTCTGTAATTCAACCGAGGATGATTCTGTTGAGATTTAAAAACTCGTCCACACTTCGATGGAGGAAAATTGTCGAGATTTAGAACCTTATCTGTAATTCAACCGAGGATAATTCAATTGAGATTTAAGAATCGGTCAGTACTTCGACTGAGGGTCACATCTTCATCGAGATCTAGGAATTGTCTGTAATTCAACAGAGGATAATTCTGTTGAGATTTAAAAACTTGTCCACACTGCGACGGAGGAAAATTGTCGAGATTTAGAACCTTATCTATAATTCAACCGAGGATAATTCAGTTGAGATTTAAGAACCGGTCAGTACTTCGACTGAGGGAAACATCTTCATCGAGATCTATGAACCGTCTGTAATTCAACCGAGGATAATTCTGTTGAGATTTAAGAACTCGTCCACACTTCGATGGAGGAAAATTCTTGACATTTAGAACCTTATCAGTAATTCAACCGAGGATAATTCAGTTGAGATTTAAGAACCGGTCAACACTTCGACTGAGGGAAACATCTTCATCGAGATCTAGGAAATGTCTGTAATTCAAGCGAGGATAACTCTGTTGAGATTTAAGAACTCGTCCACACTTCGACGGAGGAAAATTGTCGAGATTTAGAACCTTATCTGTAATTCAACCGAGGATAATTCAGTTGAGATTTAAGAACCGGTCAGTACTTCGACTGAGGGAAATATCTTCATCGAGATCTAGGAACCGTCTGTAATTCAACCGAGGATAATTCTGTTGAGATTTAAGAACTCGTCCACACTTCGGAGGAGGAAAATTGTCGAGATTTAGAACCTTATCTATAATTCAACCGAGGATAATTCTGTTGAGATTTAAGAACTGGTCAGCACTTCGACTGAGGGAAACATCTTCATCGAGATCTAGGAACTGTCTGTAATTCAACCGAGGATAATTTTGTTGAGATTTAAAAACTCGTCCACACTTCGATGGAGGAACATTGTCGAGATTTAGAACCTTATCTGTAATTCAACCGAGGATAATTTTGTTGAGATTTAAGAACCGGTCAGAACTTCGACTGAGGGAAACATCTTCATCGAGATCTAGAAACCGTCTGTAATTCAACCGAGGATGATTCTGTTGAGATTTAAAAACTCGTCCACACTTCGATGGAGGAAAATTGTCGAGATTTAGAACCTTATCTGTAATTCAACCGAGGATAATTCAATTGAGATTTAAGAATCGGTCAGTACTTCGACTGAGGGTCACATCTTCATCGAGATCTAGGAATTGTCTGTAATTCAACAGAGGATAATTCTGTTGAGATTTAAAAACTTGTCCACACTTCGACGGAGGAAAATTGTCGAGATTTAGAACCTTATCTATAATTCAACCGAGGATAATTCAGTTGAGATTTAAGAACCGGTCAGTACTTCGACTGAGGGAAACATCTTCATCGAGATCTATGAACCGTCTGTAATTCAACCGAGGATAATTCTGTTGAGATTTAAGAACTCGTCCACACTTCGATGGAGGAAAATTCTTGACATTTAGAACCTTATCAGTAATTCAACCGAGGATAATTCAGTTGAGATTTAAGAACCGGTCAACACTTCGACTGAGGGAAACATCTTCATCGAGATCTAGGAAATGTCTGTAATTCAAGCGAGGATAACTCTGTTGAGATTTAAGAACTCGTCCACACTTCGACGGAGGAAAATTGTCGAGATTTAGAACCTTATCTGTAATTCAACCGAGGATAATTCAGTTGAGATTTAAGAACCGGTCAATACTTCGACTGAGGGAAATATCTTCATCGAGATCTAGGAACCGTCTGTAATTCAACCGAGGATAATTCTGTTGAGATTTAAGAACTCGTCCACACTTCGGAGGAGGAAAATTGTCGAGATTTAGAACCTTATCTATAATTCAACCGAGGATAATTCTGTTGAGATTTAAGAACTGGTCAGCACTTCGACTGAGGGAAACATCTTCATCGAGATCTAGGAACTGTCTGTAATTCAACCGAGGATAATTTTGTTGAGATTTAAAAACTCGTCCACACTTCGATGGAGGAACATTGTCGAGATTTAGAACCTTATCTGTAATTCAACCGAGGATAATTTTGTTGAGATTTAAGAACCGGTCAGAACTTCGACTGAGGGAAACATCTTCATCGAGATCTAGAAACCGTCTGTAATTCAACCGAGGATGATTCTGTTGAGATTTAAAAACTCGTCCACACTTCGATGGAGGAAAATTGTCGAGATTTAGAACCTTATCTGTAATTCAACCGAGGATAATTCAATTGAGATTTAAGAATCGGTCAGTACTTCGACTGAGGGTCACATCTTCATCGAGATCTAGGAATTGTCTGTAATTCAACAGAGGATAATTCTGTTGAGATTTAAAAACTTGTCCACACTTCGACGGAGGAAAATTGTCGAGATTTAGAACCTTATCTATAATTCAACCGAGGATAATTCAGTTGAGATTTAAGAACCGGTCAGTACTTCGACTGAGGGAAACATCTTCATCGAGATCTATGAACCGTCTGTAATTCAACCGAGGATAATTCTGTTGAGATTTAAGAACTCGTCCACACTTCGATGGAGGAAAATTCTTGACATTTAGAACCTTATCAGTAATTCAACCGAGGATAATTCAGTTGAGATTTAAGAACCGGTCAACACTTCGACTGAGGGAAACATCTTCATCGAGATCTAGGAAATGTCTGTAATTCAAGCGAGGATAACTCTGTTGAGATTTAAGAACTCGTCCACACTTCGACGGAGGAAAATTGTCGAGATTTAGAACCTTATCTGTAATTCAACCGAGGATAATTCAGTTGAGATTTAAGAACCGGTCAATACTTCGACTGAGGGAAATATCTTCATCGAGATCTAGGAACCGTCTGTAATTCAACCGAGGATAATTCTGTTGAGATTTAAGAACTCGTCCACACTTCGGAGGAGGAAAATTGTCGAGATTTAGAACCTTATCTATAATTCAACCGAGGATAATTCTGTTGAGATTTAAGAACTGGTCAGCACTTCGACTGAGGGAAACATCTTCATCGAGATCTAGGAACTGTCTGTAATTCAACCGAGGATAATTTTGTTGAGATTTAAAAACTCGTCCACACTTCGATGGAGGAACATTGTCGAGATTTAGAACCTTATCTGTAATTCAACCGAGGATAATTTTGTTGAGATTTAAGAACCGGTCAGAACTTCGACTGAGGGAAACATCTTCATCGAGATCTAGAAACCGTCTGTAATTCAACCGAGGATGATTCTGTTGAGATTTAAAAACTCGTCCACACTTCGATGGAGGAAAATTGTCGAGATTTAGAACCTTATCTGTAATTCAACCGAGGATAATTCAATTGAGATTTAAGAATCGGTCAGTACTTCGACTGAGGGAAACATCTTCATCGAGATCTAGGAACCGTCTGTAATTTAACCGAGGATAATTTTGTTCAGATTTAAGAACTTATCCACACTTCGACGGAGGAAAATTGTCGAGATTTAGAACCTTATCTATAATTCAACAGAGGATAATTCTGTTAAGATTTAAGAACCGGTCAGCACTTCGACTAAGGGAAACATCTTCATCGAGATCTAGGAACTGTCTGTAATTCAACCAAGGATAATTCTGTTGAGATTTATGAACTCAACAACACTTCGATGGAGGAAAATTGTCGACATTTAGAACCTTATATGTAATTCATCCAAGGATAAATCTGTTGAGATTTAAGAACCGGTCAGCACTTCGACTGAGGGAAACATCTTCATCGAGATCTAGGAACTATCTGTAATTCAACCGAGGATAATTATGTTGATATTTAAGAACTTGTCCACACTTCGACGGAGGAAAATTGTCGAGATTTAGAACCATATCTGTAATTCAACCAAGGATAATTTTGTTGAGATTTAAAAACCGGTCAGAACTTCGACTGAGGGAAACATCTTCATCGAGATCTAGAAACCGTCTGTAATTCAACCGAGGATGATTCTGTTTAGATTTATGACCTCGTCCACACATCGACGGAGGAAAATTGTCGACATTTAGAACCTTATCTGTAATTCAACCGAGGATAATTCAGTTGAAATTTAAGAACTGGTCAACACTTCGACTGAGGGAAACATCTTCATCGAGATCTAGGAACTGTCTGTAATTCAACCGAGGATAATTCTGTTGAGATTTAAGAACTCGTCCACACTTCGATGGAGGAAAATTGTCGAGATTTAGAACCTTATCTGTAATTCAACCGAGGATAATTCAGTTGAGATTTAAGAACCAGTCAGTACTTCGACTGAGGGAAATATCTTCATCAAGATCTAGGAACCGTCTGTATTTCAACCGAGGATAATTCTGTTAAGATTTAAGAACTCGTCCACACTTCGACGGAGGAAAATTGTCGACATTTAGAACCTTATCTGTAATTCAATCGAGGATAATTCAGTGGAGATTTAAGAACCGGTCAACACTTCAACTGAGGGAAACATATTCATCGAGATCTAGGAACTGTCTGTAATTCAACCGAGGATAATTCTGTTGAGATTTAAAAACTCGTCCACACTTCGACGGAGGAAAATTATCGAGATTTAGAACCTTATCTGTAATTTAACTGAGGATAATTCAGTTGAGATTTAAGAACCAGTCAGTACTTCGACTGAGGGAAACATCTTCATCGAGATCTAAGAACTGTCTGTAATTCAACTGAGGATAATTCTGTTGAGATTTAAAAACTCGTACACACTTCGACGGAGGAAAATTGTCGAGATTTAAAACCTTATCTGTAATTCAACCGAGGATAATTCAGTTGAGATTTAAGAACCGGTCAGTACTTCGACCGAGGGAAACATCTTCATCGAGATCTAGGAACTGTCTGTAATTCAACCGAGGATAATTTTGTTGAGATTTAAAAACTCGTCCACACTTCGATGGAGGAACATTGTCGAGATTTGGAACCTTATCTGTAATTCAACCGAGGATAATTTTGTTGAGATTTAAGAACCGGTCAGAACTTCGACTGAGGGAAACATCTTCATCGAGATCTAGAAACCGTCTGTAATTCAACCGAGGATGATTCTGTTGAGATTTAAAAACTCGTCCACACTTCGATGGAGGAAAATTGTCGAGATTTAGAACCTTATCTGTAATTCAACCGAGGATAATTCAATTGAGATTTAAGAATCGGTCAGTACTTCGACTGAGGGAAACATCTTCATCGAGATCTAGGAACCGTCTGTAATTTAACCGAGGATAATTTTGTTCAGATTTAAGAACTTATCCACACTTCGACAGAGGAAAATTGTCGAGATTTAGAACCTTATCTATAATTCAACAGAGGATAATTCTGTTAAGATTTAAGAACCGGTCAGCACTTCGACTAAGGGAAACATCTTCATCGAGATCTAGGAACTGTCTGTAATTCAACCAAGGATAATTCTGTTGAGATTTATCAACTCAACAACACTTCGATGGAGAAAAATTGTCGACATTTAGAACCTTATATGTAATTCATCCAAGGATAAATCTGTTGAGATTTAAGAACCGGTCAGCACTTCGACTGAGGGAAACATCTTCATCGAGATCTAGGAACTATCTGTAATTCAACCGAGGATAATTATGTTGATATTTAAGAACCTCTCACACTTCGACGGAGGAAAATTGTCGAGATTTAGAACCATATCTGTAATTCAACCGAGGATAATTTTGTTGAGATTTAAAAACCGGTCAGAACTTCGACTGAGGGAAACATCTTCATCGAGATCTAGAAACCGTCTGTAATTCAACCGAGGATGATTCTGTTTAGATTTATGACCTCGTCCACACATCGACGGAGGAAAATTGTCGACATTTAGAACCTTATCTGTAATTCAACCGAGGATAATTCAGTTGAAATTTAAGACTTGGTCAACACTTCGACTGAGGGAAACATCTTCATCGAGATCTAGGAACTGTCTGTAATTCAACTGAGGATAATTCTGTTGATATTTAAAAACTCGTCCACACTTCGACGGAGGAAAATTATCGAGATTTAGAACCTTATCTGTAATTTAACCGAGGATAATTCAGTTGAGATTTAAGAACCAGTCAGTACTTCGACTGAGGGAAACATCTTCATCGAGATCTAAGAATTGTCTGTAATTCAACTGAGGATAATTCTGTTGAGATTTAAAAACTCGTACACACTTCGACGGAGGAAAATTGTCGAGATTTAAAACCTTATCTGTAATTCAACCGAGGATAATTCAGTTGAGATTTAAGAACTGGTCAGTACTTCGACCGAGGGAAACATCTTCATCGAGATCTAGGAACCGTCTGTAATTCAACCGAGGTTAATTCTGTTATGATTTAAGAAATCGTCCACACTTCGACGCAGGAAAATTGTCGAGATTTAGAACCTTATCTATAATTCAACCGAGGATAATTCTGTTGAGATTTAAGATCTGGTCAGCACATCGACTGAGGGTCACATCTTCATCAAGATCTAGGAACTGTCTGTAATTCAACAGAGGATAATTCTGTTGAGATTTAAAAACTTGTCCACACTTCGACGGAGGAAAATTGTCGAGATTTAGAACCTTATCTGTAATTCAACCGAGGATAATTCAGTTGAGATTTAAGAACCGGTCAGTACTTCGACTGAGGGAAACATCTTCATCGAGATCTATGAACCGTCTGTAATTCAACCGAGGATAATTCTGTTGAGATTTAAGAACTCGTCCACACTTCGACGGAGGAAAATTCTTGACATTTAGAACCTTATCAGTAACTCAACCGAGGATAATTCAGTTGAGATTTAAGAACCGGTCAACACTTCGACTGAGGGAAACATCTTCATCGAGATCTAGGAAATGTCTGTAATTCAAGCGAGGATAACTCTGTTGAGATTTAAGAACTCGTCCACACTTCGACGGAGGAAAATTGTCGAGATTTAGAACCTTATCTGTAATTCAACCGAGGATTATTCAGTTGAGATTTAAGAACCGGTCAGTACTTCGACTGAGGGAAATATCTTCATCGAGATCTAGGAACCGTCTGTAATTCAACCGAGGATAATTCTGTTGAGATTTAAGAACTCATCCACACTTCGGAGGAGGAAAATTGTCGATATTTAGAACCTTATCTATAATTCAACCGAGGATAATTCTGTTGAGATTTAAGAACTGGTCAGCACTTCGACTGAGGGAAACATCTTCATCGAGATCTAGGAACTGTCTGTAATTCAAACGAGGATAATTTTGTTGAGATTTAAAAACTCGTCCACACTTCGATGGAGGAACATTGTCGAGATTTAGAACCTTATCTGTAATTCAACCGAGGATAATTTTGTTGAGATTTAAGAACCGGTCAGAACTTCGACTGAGGGAAACATCTTCATCGAGATCTAGAAACCGTCTGTAATTCAACCGAGGATGATTCTGTTGAGATTTAAAAACTCATCCACACTTCGATGGAGGAAAATTGTCGAGATTTAGAACCTTATCTGTAATTCAACCGAGGATAATTCAATTGAGATTTAAGAATCGGTCAGTACTTCGACTGAGGGAAACATCTTCATCGAGATCTAGGAACCGTCTGTAATTTAACCGAGGATAATTTTGTTCAGATTTAAGAACTTATCCACACTTCGACGGAGGAAAATTGTCGAGATTTAGAACCTTATCTATAATTCAACAGAGGATAATTCTGTTAAGATTTAGGAATCGGTCAGCACTTCGACTAAGGGAAACATCTTCATCGAGATCTAGGAACTGTCTGTAATTCAACCAAGGATAATTCTGTTGAGATTTATGAACTCAACAACACTTCGATGGAGGAAAATTGTCGACATTTAGAACCTTATATGTAATTCATCCAAGGATAAATCTGTTGAGATTTAAGAACCGGTCAGCACTTCGACTGAGGGAAACATCTTCATCGAGATCTAGGAACTATCTGTAATTCAACCGAGGATAATTATGTTGATATTTAAGAACTTGTCCACACTTCGTTGGAGGAAAATTATCGAGATTTAGAACCATATCTGTAATTCAACCGAGGATAATTTTGTTGAGATTTAAAAACCGGTCAGAACTTCGACTGAGGGAAACATCTTCATCGAGATCTAGAAACCTTCTGTAATTCAACCGAGGATGATTCTGTTTAGATTTATGACCTCGTCCACACATCGACGGAGGAAAATTGTCGACATTTAGAACCTTATCTGTAATTCAACCGAGGATAATTCAGTTGAAATTTAAGAACTGGTCAACACTTCGACTGAGGGAAACATCTTCATCGAGATCTAGGAACTGTCTGTAATTCAACCGAGGATAATTCTGTTGAGATTTAAGAACTCGTCCACACTTCGATGGAGGAAAATTGTCGAGATTTAGCACCTTATCTGTAATTCAATCGAGGATAATTCAGTTGAGATTTAAGAACCGGTCAACACTTCAACTGAGGGAAACATATTCATCGAGATCTAGGAACTGTCTGTAATTCAACCGAGGATAATTCCTTTGAGATTTAAAAACTAGTCCACACTTCGACGGAGGAAAATTATCGAGATTTAGAACCTTATCTGTAATTTAACCGAGGATAATTCAGTTGAGATTTAAGAACCAGTCAGTACTTTGACTGAGGGAAATATCTTCATCAAGATCTAGGAACCGTCTGTATTTCAACCGAGGATAATTCTGTTGAGATTTAAGAACTCGTCCACACTTCGACAGAGGAAAATTGTCGACATTTAGAACCTTATCTGTAATTCAATCGAGGATAATTCAGTTGAGATTTAAGAACCGGTCAACACTTCAACTGAGGGAAACATATTCATCGAGATCTAGGAACTGTCTGTAATTCAACCGAGGATAATTCTGTTGAGATTTAAAAACTCGTCCACACTACGACGGAGGAAAATTATCGAGATTTAGAACCTTATCTGTAAGTCAACCGAGGATAATTCAGTAGAGATTTAAGAACCGGTAAGTACTTCGACTGAGGGAAACATCTTCATCGAGATCTAGGAATCATCTGTAATTCAACCGAGGTTAATTCTATTATGATTTAAGAAATCGTCCACACTTTGACGGAGGAAAATTGTCGAGATTTAGAACCTTATCTATAATTCAACCGAGGATAATTCTGTTGAGATTTAAGATCTGGTCAGCACTTCGACTGAGGGAAACATCTTCATCGAGATCTAGGAACTGTCTGTAATTCAACTGAGGATAATTCTGTTGAGATTTAAAAACTCGTCCACACTTCGACGGAGGAAAATTGTCGAGATTTAGAACCTTATCTGTAATTCAACCGAGGATAATTCAGTTGAGATTTAAGAACCGGTCAGTACTTCGACTGAGGGAAATATCTTCATCGAGATCTAGGAACCGTCTGTAATTCAACCGAGGATAATTCTGTTGAGATTTAAGAACTCGTCCACACTTCGGAGGAGGAAAATTTTCGAGATTTAGAACCTTATCTGTAATTCAACCGAGGATAATTCAGTTGAGATTTAAGAACCGGTCAGTACTTCGACTGAGGGAAACATCTTCATCGAGATCTAGGAACTGTCTGTAATTCAACCGAGGATAATTTTGTTGAGATTTAAAAACTCGTCCACACTTCGAATGAAGAAAATTGTCGAGATTTAGAACCTTATCTATAATTCAACCGAGGATAAATTTGTTGAGATTTAAGAACCGGTCAGAACTTCGACTGAGGGAAACATCTTCATCGAGATCTAGAGACCGTCTGTAATTCAACCGAGGATGATTCTGTTGAGATTTAAAAACTCGTCCACACTTCGATGGAGGAAAATTGTCGAGATTTAGAACCTTATCTGTAATTCAACCGAGGATAATTCAATTGAGATTTAAGAATCGGTCAGTACTTCGACTGAGGGAAACATCTTCATCGAGATCTAGGAACCGTCTGTAATTTAACCGAGGATAATTTTGTTCAGATTTAAGAACTTATCCACACTTCGACGAAGGAAAATTGTCGATATTTAGAACCTTATCTATAATTCAACCGATGATAATTCTGTTAAGATTTAAGAACCGGTCAGCACTTCGACTAAGGGAAACATCTTCATCGAGATCTAGGAACTATCTGTAATTCAACCAAGGATAATTCTGTTGAGATTTATGAAATCAACAACACTTCGATGGAGGAAAATTATCGACATTTAGAACCTTATATGTAATTCATCCCAGGATAAATCTATTGAGATTTAAGAACCGGTCAGCACTTCGACTGAGGGAAACATCTTCATCGAGATCTAGGAACTATCTGTAATTCAACCGAGGATAATTATGTTGATATTTAAGAACTTGTCCACACTTCGACGGAGGAAAATTGTCGAGATTTAGAACCATATCTGTAATTCAACCGAGGATAATTTTGTTGAGATTTAAAAACCGGTCAGAACTTCGACTGAGGGAAACATCTTCATCGAGATCTAGAAACCGTCTGTAATTCAACCGAGGATGATTCTGTTTAGATTTATGAACTCGTCCACACATCGACGGAGGAAAATTGTCGACATTTAGAACCTTATCTGTAATTCAACCGAGGATAATTCAGTTGAAATTTAAGAACTGGTCAACACTTCGACTGAGGGAAACATCTTCATCGAGATCTAGGAACTGTCTGTAATTCAACCGAGGATAATTCTGTTGAGATTTAAGAACTCGTCCACACTTCGATGGAGGAAAATTGTCGAGATTTAGAACCTTATCTGTAATTCAACCGAGGATATTTCAGTTGAGATTTAAGAACCAGTCAGTACTTCGACTGAGGGAAATATCTTCATCAAGATCTAGGAACCGTCTGTATTTCAACCGAGGATAATTCTGTTGAGATTTAAGAACTCGTCCACACTTCGACGGAGGAAAATTGTTGACATTTAGAACCTTATCTGTAATTCAATCGAGGATAATTCAGTTGAGATTTAAGAACCGGTCAACACTTCGACTGAGGGAAACATATTCATCGAGATCTAGGAACTGTCTGTAATTCAACCGAGGATAATTCTGTTGAGATTTAAAAACTCGTCCACACTTCGACGGAGGAAAATTATCGAGATTTAGAACCTTATCTGTAATTCAACCGAGGATAATTCAGTAGATATTTAAGAACCGGTAAGTACTTCGACTGAGGGAAACATCTTCATCGAGATCTAGGAATCGTCTGTAATTCAACCGAGGTTAATTCTATTATGATTTAAGAAATCGTCCACACTTTGACGGAGGAAAATTGTCGAGATTTAGAACCTTATCTATAATTCAACCGAGGATAATTCTGTTGAGATTTAAGATCTGGTCAGCACTTCGACTGAGGGAAACATCTTCATCGAGATATAGGAACTGTCTGTAATTCAACCGAGGATAATTCTGTTGAGATTTAAAAACTCGTCCACACTTCGACGGAGGAAAATTGTCGAGATTTAGAACCTTATCTGTAATTCAACCGAGGATAATTCAGTTGAGATTTAAGAACCGGTCAGTACTTCGACTGAGGGAAACATCTTCATCGAGATCTATGAACCGTCTGTAATTTAACCGAGGATAATTCTGTTGACATTTAAGAACTCGTCCACATTCCGACGGAGGAAAATTGTCGAGATTTAGAACCTTATCTATAATTCAACCGAGGATAATTCAGTTGAGATTTAAGAACCGGTCAGTACTTCGACTGAGGGAAATATCTTCATCGAGATCTAGGAACCGTCTGTAATTCAACCGAGGATAATTTGGTTGAGATTTAAGAACTCGTCCACACTTCGGAGGAGGAAAATTTTCGAGATTTAGAACCTTATCTGTAATTCAACCGAGGATAATTCAGTTGAGATTTAAGAACCGGTCAGTACTTCGACTGAGGGAAACATCTTCATCGAGATCTAGGAGTTGTCTGTAATTCAACCGAGGATAATTTGGTTGAGATTTAAAAACTCGTCCACACTTCGAATGAGGAAAATTGTCGAGATTTAGAACCTTATCTATAATTCAACCGAGGATAATTCTGTTGAGATTTAAGATCTGGTCAGCACTTCGACTGAGGGAAACATCTTCATCGAGATCTAGGAACTGTCTGTAATTCAACCGAGGATAATTCTGTTGAGATTTAAAAACTCGTCCACACTTCGATGGAGGAAAATTGTCGAGATTTAGAACCTTATCTGTAATTCAACCGAGGATAATTTTGTTGAGATTTAAGAACCGGTCAGAACTTCGACTGAGGGAAACATCTTCATCGAGATCTAGAAACCGTCTGTAATTTAACCGAGGATGATTCTGTTGAGATTTAAAAACTCGTCCACACTTCGATGGAGGAAAATTGTCGAGATTTAGAACCTTATCTGTAATTCAACCGAGGATAATTCAGTTGAGATTTAAGAACCGGTCAGTACTTCGACTGAGGGAAACATCTTCATCGAGATCTATGAACCGTCTGTAATTCAACCGAGGATAATTCTGTTGAGATTTAAGAACTCGTCCACTTTCCGACGGAGGAAAATTGTCGAGATTTAGAACCTTATGTGTAATTCAACCGAGGATAATTCAGTTGAGATTTAAGAACCGGTCAGTACTTCGACTGAGGGAAATATCTTCATCGAGATCTAGGAACTATCTGTAATTCAACCAAGGATAATTATGTTGAGATTTATGAACTCAACAACACTTCGATGGAGGAAAATTGTCGACATTTAGAACCTTATATGTAATTCATCCAAGGATAAATCTATTGAGATTTAAGAACCGGTCAGCACTTCGACTGAGGGAAACATCTTCATCGAGATCTAGGAACTATCTGTAATTCAACCGAGGATAATTATGTTGATATTTAAGAACTTGTCCACACTTCGACGGAGGAAAATTGTCGAGATTTAGAACCATATCTGTAATTCAACCGAGGATAATTTTGTTGAGATTTAAAAACCGGTCAGAACTTCGACTGAGGGAAACATCTTCATCGAGATCTAGAAACCGTCTGTAATTCAACCGAGGATGATTCTGTTTAAATTTATGAACTCGTCCACACATCGACGGAGTAAAATTGTCGACATTTAGAACCTTATCTGTAATTCAACCGAGGATAATTCAGTTGAAATTTAAGAACTGGTCAACACTTCGACTGAGGGAAACATCTTCATTGAGATCTAGGAACTGTCTGTAATTCAACCGAGGATAATTCTGTTGAGATTTAAGAACTCGTCCACACTTCGACGGAGGAAAATTGTCGACATTTAAAACCTTATCTGTAATTTAATCGAGGATAATTCAGTTGAGATTTAAGAACCGGTCAACACTTCGACTGAGGGAAACATATTCATCGAGATCTAGGAACTGTCTGTAATTCAACCGAGGATAATTCTGTTGAGATTTAAAAACTCTTCCACACTTCGACGGAGGAAAATTATCGAGATTTAGAACCTTGTCTGTAATTCAACCGAGGATAATTCTGTTGAGATTTAAAAACTCGTCCACACTTCGACGGAGGAAAATTGTCGAGATTTAGAACCTTATCTATAATTCAACAGAGGATAATTCTGTTGAGATTTAAGATCTGGTCAGCACTTCGACTGAGGGAAACATCTTTATCGAGATCTAGGAACTGTCTGTAATTCAACCGAGGATAATTCTGTTGAGATTTAAAAACTCGTCCACACTTCGACGGAGGTAAATTGTCGAGATTTAGAACCTTATCTGTAATTCAACCGAGGATAATTCAGTTGAGATTTAAGAACCGGTCAGTACTTCGACTGAGGGAAACATCTTCATCGAGATCTATGAACCGTCTGTAATTCAACCGAGGATAATTCTGTTGAGATTTAAGAACTCGTCCACATTCTGACGGAGGAAAATTGTCGAGATTTAGAACCTTATCTGTAATTCAACCGAGGATAATTCAGTTGAGATTTAAGAACCGGTCAGTACTTCGACTGAGGGAAATATCTTCATCGAGATCTAGGAACCGTCTGTAATTCAACCGAGGATAATTCTGTTTAGATTTAAGAACTCGTCCACACTTCGGAGGAGGAAAATTGTCGAGATTTATAACCTTATCTATAATTCAAGCGAGGATAATTCTGTTGAGATTTAAGAACTGGTCAGCACTTCGACTGAGGGAAACATCTTCATCGAGATCTAGGAACTGTCTGTAATTCAACCGAGGATAATTTTGTTGAGATTTAAAAACTCGTCCACACTTCGAAGGAGGAAAATTGTCGAGATTTAGAACCTTATCTATAATTCAACCGAGGATAATTCTGTTGAGATTTAAGATCTGTTCAGCACTTCGACTGAGGGAAACAACTTCATCGAGATCTAGGAACTGTCTGTAATTCAACTGAGGATAATTCTGTTGAGATTTAAAAACTCGTCCACACTTCGACGGAGGAAAATTGTCGAGATTTAGAACCTTATCTGTAATTCAACCGAGGATAATTCAGTTGAGATTTAAGAACCGGTCAGTACTTCGACTGAGGGAAACATCTTCATCGAGATCTAGAAACCGTCTGTAATTCAACCGAGGATGATTCTGTTGAGATTTAAAAACTCGTCCACACTTCGATGGAGGAAAATTGTCGAGATTTAGAACCTTATCTGTAATTCAACCGAGGATAATTCAATTGAGATTTAAGAATCGGTCAGTACTTCGACTGAGGGAAACATCTTCATCGAGATCTAGGAACCGTCTATAATTTTACCGAGGATAATTTTGTTCAGATTTAAGAACTTATCCACACTTCGACGGAGGAAAATTGTCGAGATTTAGAACCTTATCTATAATTCAACCGAGGATAATTCTGTTAAGATTTAAGAACCGGTCAGCACTTCGACTAAGGGAAACATCTTCATCGAGATCTAGGAACTGTCTGTAATTCAACCAAGGATAATTCTATTGAGATTTATGAACTCAACAACACATCGATGGAGGAAAATTGTCGACATTTAGAACCTTATATGTAATTAATCCAAGGAAAAATCTGTTGAGATTTAAGAACCGGTCAGCACTTCGACTGAGGGAAACATCTTCATCGAGATCTAGGAACTATCTGTAATTCAACCGAGGATAATTATGTTGATATTTAAGAACTTGTCCATACTTCGACGGAGGAAAATTGTCGAGATTTAGAACCATATCTGTAATTCAACCGAGGATAATTTTGTTGAGATTTAAAAACCGGTCAGAACTTCGACTGAGGGAAATATCTTCATCGAGATCTAGAAACCGTCTGTAATTCAACCGAGGATGATTCTGTTTAGATTTATGAACTCGTCCACACATCGACGGAGGAAAATTGTCGAGATTTAGAACCTTATGTGTAATTCAACCGAGGATAATTCAGTTGAGATTTAAGAACCGGTCAGTACTTCGACTGAGGGAAATATCTTCATCGAGATCTAGGAACTATCTGTAATTCAACCAAGGATAATTATGTTGAGATTTATGAACTCAACAACACTTCGATGGAGGAAAATTGTCGACATTTAGAACCTTATATGTAATTCATCCAAGGATAAATCTATTGAGATTTAAGAACCGGTCAGCACTTCGACTGAGGGAAACATCTTCATCGAGATCTAGGAACTATCTGTAATTCAACCGAGGATAATTATGTTGATATTTAAGAACTTGTCCACACTTCGACGGAGGAAAATTGTCGAGATTTAGAACCATATCTGTAATTCAACCGAGGATAATTTTGTTGAGATTTAAAAACCGGTCAGAACTTCGACTGAGGGAAACATCTTCATCGAGATCTAGAAACCGTCTGTAATTCAACCGAGGATGATTCTGTTTAGATTTATGAACTCGTCCACACATCGACGGAGTAAAATTGTCGACATTTAGAACCTTATCTGTAATTCAACCGAGGATAATTCAGTTGAAATTTAAGAACTGGTCAACACTTCGACTGAGGGAAACATCTTCATTGAGATCTAGGAACTGTCTGTAATTCAACCGAGGATAATTCTGTTGAGATTTAAGAACTCGTCCACACTTCGACGGAGGAAAATTGTCGACATTTAAAACCTTATCTGTAATTTAATCGAGGATAATTCAGTTGAGATTTAAGAACCGGTCAACACTTCGACTGAGGGAAACATATTCATCGAGATCTAGGAACTGTCTGTAATTCAACCGAGGATAATTCTGTTGAGATTTAAAAACTCTTCCACACTTCGACGGAGGAAAATTATCGAGATTTAGAACCTTGTCTGTAATTCAACCGAGGATAATTCTGTTGAGATTTAAAAACTCGTCCACACTTCGACGGAGGAAAATTGTCGAGATTTAGAACCTTATCTATAATTCAACAGAGGATAATTCTGTTGAGATTTAAGATCTGGTCAGAACTTCGACTGAGGGAAACATCTTTATCGAGATCTAGGAACTGTCTGTAATTCAACCGAGGATAATTCTGTTGAGATTTAAAAACTCGTCCACACTTCGACGGAGGAAAATTGTCGAGATTTAGAACCTTATCTGTAATTCAACCGAGGATAATTCAGTTGAGATTTAAGAACCGGTCAGTACTTCGACTGAGGGAAACATCTTCATCGAGATCTATGAACCGTCTGTAATTCAACCGAGGATAATTCTGTTGAGATTTAAGAACTCGTCCACATTCTGACGGAGGAAAATTGTCGAGATTTAGAACCTTATCTGTAATTCAACCGAGGATAATTCAGTTGAGATTTAAGAACCGGTCAGTACTTCGACTGAGGGAAATATCTTCATCGAGATCTAGGAACCGTCTGTAATTCAACCGAGGATAATTCTGTTTAGATTTAAGAACTCGTCCACACTTCGGAGGAGGAAAATTGTCGAGATTTATAACCTTATCTATAATTCAAGCGAGGATAATTCTGTTGAGATTTAAGAACTGGTCAGCACTTCGACTGAGGGAAACATCTTCATCGAGATCTAGGAACTGTCTGTAATTCAACCGAGGATAATTTTGTTGAGATTTAAAAACTCGTCCACACTTCGAAGGAGGAAAATTGTCGAGATTTAGAACCTTATCTATAATTCAACCGAGGATAATTCTGTTGAGATTTAAGATCTGGTCAGCACTTCGACTGAGGGAAACAACTTCATCGAGATCTAGAAACTGTCTGTAATTCAACTGAGGATAATTCTGTTGAGATTTAAAAACTCGTCCACACTTCGACGGAGGAAAATTGTCGAGATTTAGAACCTTATCTGTAATTCAACCGAGGATAATTCAGTTGAGATTTAAGAACCGGTCAGTACTTCGACTGAGGGAAACATCTTCATCGAGATCTAGAAACCGTCTGTAATTCAACCGAGGATGATTCTGTTGAGATTTAAAAACTCGTCCACACTTCGATGGAGGAAAATTGTCGAGATTTAGAACCTTATCTGTAATTCAACCGAGGATAATTCAATTGAGATTTAAGAATCGGTCAGTACTTCGACTGAGGGAAACATCTTCATCGAGATCTAGGAACCGTCTATAATTTTACCGAGGATAATTTTGTTCAGATTTAAGAACTTATCCACACTTCGACGGAGGAAAATTGTCGAGATTTAGAACCTTATCTATAATTCAACCGAGGATAATTCTGTTAAGATTTAAGAACCGGTCAGCACTTCGACTAAGGGAAACATCTTCATCGAGATCTAGGAACTGTCTGTAATTCAACCAAGGATAATTCTATTGAGATTTATGAACTCAACAACACTTCGATGGAGGAAAATTGTCGACATTTAGAACCTTATATGTAATTAATCCAAGGAAAAATCTGTTGAGATTTAAGAACCGGTCAGCACTTCGACTGAGGGAAACATCTTCATCGAGATCTAGGAACTATCTGTAATTCAACCGAGGATAATTATGTTGATATTTAAGAACTTGTCCACACTTCGACGGAGGAAAATTGTCGAGATTTAGAACCATATCTGTAATTCAACCGAGGATAATTTTGTTGAGATTTAAAAACCGGTCAGAACTTCGACTGAGGGAAATATCTTCATCGAGATCTAGAAACCGTCTGTAATTCAACCGAGGATGATTCTGTTTAGATTTATGAACTCGTCCACACATCGACGGAGGAAAATTGTCGACATTTAGAACCTTATCTGTAATTCAACCGAGGATAATTCAGTTGAAATTTAAGAACTGGTCAACACTTCGACTGAGGGAAACATCTTCATCGAGATCTAGGAACTGTCTGTAATTCAACCGAGGATAATTCTGTTGAGATTTAAGAACTCGTCCACACTTCGACGGAGGAAAATTGTCGACATTTAAAACCTTATCTGTAATTTAATCGAGGATAATTCAGTTGAGATTTAAGAACCGGTCAACACTTCGACTGAGGGAAACATATTCATCGAGATCTAGGAACTGTCTGTAATTAAACCGAGGATAATTCTGTTGAGATTTAAAAACTCGTCCACACTTCGACGGAGGAAAATTATCGAGATTTAGAACCTTGTCTGTAATTCAACCGAGGATAATTCTGTTGAGATTTAAAAACTCGTCCACACTTCGACGGAGGAAAATTGTCGAGATTTAGAACCTTATCTATAATTCAACAGAGGATAATTCTGTTGAGATTTAAGATCTGGTCAGCACTTCGACTGAGGGAAACATCTTCATCGAGATCTAGGAACTGTCTGTAATTTAACCGAGGATAATTCTGTTGAGATTTAAAAACTCGTCCACACTTCGACGGAGGAAAATTGTCGAGATTTAGAACCTTATCTGTAATTCAACCGAGGATAATTCAGTTGAGATTTAAGAACCGGTCAGTACTTCGACTGAGGGAAACATCTTCATCGAGATCTATGAACCGTCTGTAATTCAACCGAGGATAATTCTGTTGAGATTTAAGAACTCGTCCACATTGCGACGGAGGAAAATTGTCGAGATTTAGAACCTTATCTGTAATTCAACCGAGGATAATTCAGTTGAGATTTAAGAACCGGTCAGTACTTCGACTGAGGGAAATATCTTCATCGAGATCTAGGAACCGTCTCTAATTCAACCGAGGATAATTCTGTTGAGATTTAAGAACTCGTCCACACTTCGGAGGAGGAAAATTGTCGAGATTTATAACCTTATCTATAATTCAAGCGAGGATAATTCTGTTGAGATTTAAGAACTGGTCAGCACTTCGACTGAGGGAAACATCTTCATCGAGATCTAGGAACTGTCTGTAATTCAACCGAGGATAATTTTGTTGAGATTTAAAAACTCGTCCACACTTCGAAGGAGGAAAATTGTCGAGATTTAAAACCTTATCTATAATTCAAGCGAGGATAATTCTGTTGAGATTTAAGAACTGGTCAGCACTTCGACTGAGGGAAACATCTTCATCGAGATCTAGGAACTGTCTATAATTCAACCGAGGATAATTTTGTTGAGATTTAAAAACTCGTCCACACTTCGACGGAGGAAAATTGTCGAGATTTAGAACCTTATCTGTAATTCAACCGAGGATAATTCAGTTGAGATTTAAGAACCGGTCAGTACTTCGACTGAGGGAAACATCTTCATCGAGATCTAGAAACCGTCTGTAATTCAACCGAGGATGATTCTGTTGAGATTTAAAAACTCGTCCACACTTCGATGGAGGAAAATTGGCGAGATTTAGAACCTTATCTGTAATTCAACCGAGGATAATTCAATTGAGATTTAAGAATCGGTCAGTACTTCGACTGAGGGAAACATCTTCATCGAGATCTAGGAACCGTCTATAATTTAACCGAGGATAATTTTGTTCAGATTTAAGAACTTATCCATACTTCGACGGAGGAAAATTGTCGAGATTTAGAACCTTATCTATAATTTAACCGAGGATAATTCTGTTAAGATTTAAGAACCGGTCAGCACTTCGACTAAGGGAAACATCTTCATCGAGATCTAGGAACTGTCTGTAATTGAACCAAGGATAATTCTATTGAGATTTATGAACTCAACAACACTTCGATGGAGGAAAATTGTCGACATTTAGAACCTTATATGTAATTCTTTCAAGGAAAAATCTGTTGAGATTTAAGAACCGGTCAGCACTTCGACTGAGGGAAACATCTTCATCGAGATCTAGCAACTATCTGTAATTCAACCAAGGATAATTATGTTGATATTTAAGAACTTGTCCACACTTCGACGGAGGAAAATTGTCGAGATTTAGAACCATATCTGTAATTAAACCGAGGATAATTTTGTTGAGATTTAAAAACCGGTCAGAACTTCGACTGAGGGAAACATCTTCATCGAGATCTAGAAACCGTCTGTAATTCAACCGAGGATGATTCTGTTTAGATTTATGAACTCGTCCACACATCGACGGAGGAAAATTGTCGACATTTAGAACCTTATCTATAATTCAACTGAGGATAATTCAGTTGAAATTTAAGAACTGGTCAACACTTCGACTGAGGGAAACATCTTCATCGAGATCTAGGAACTGTCTGTAATTCAACCGAGGATATTTCTGTTGAGATTTAAGAACTCGTCCACACTTCGATGGAGGAAAATTGTCGAGATTTAGAACCTTATATGTAATTCAACCGAGGATAATTCAGTTGAGATTTAAGAACCACTCAGTACTTCGACTGAGGAAAATATCTTCATCAAGATCTAGGAACCGTCTGTAATTCAACCGAGGATAATTCTGTTGAGATTTAAGAACTCGTCCACACTTCGACGGAGGAAAATTGTCGACATTTAGAACCTTATCTGTAATTCAATCGAGGATAATCAGTTGAGATTTAAGAACCGGTCAACACTTCGACTGAGGGAAACATATTCATCGAGATCTAGGAACTGTCTGTAATTCAACCGAGGATAATTCTGTTGAGATTTAAAAACTCGTCCACACTTCGACGGAGGAAAATTATCGAGATTTAGAACCTTATCTGTAATTCAACCGAGGATAATTCTGTTGAGATTTAAGAACCAGTAAGGACTTCGACTGAGGGAAACATCTTCATCGAGATCTAGGAACTGTCTGTAATTCAACCGAGGTTAATTCTGTTATGATTTAAGAAATCGTCCACACTTCGACGGAGGAAAATTGTGGAGATTTAGAACCTTATCTATAATTCAACCGAGGATAATTCTGTTGAGATTTAAGAACCGGTCAGTACTTCGACTGAGGGAAACATCTTCATCGAGATCTAGAAACCGTCTGTAATTCAACCGAGGATGATTCTGTTGAGATTTAAAAACTCGTCCACACTTCGATGGAGGAAAATTGTCGAGATTTAGAACCTTATCTGTAATTCAACCGAGGATAATTCAATTGAGATTTAAGAATCGGTCAGTACTTCGACTGAGGGAAACATCTTCATCGAGATCTAGGAACCGTCTATAATTTAACCGAGGATAATTTTGTTCAGATTTAAGAACGTATCCACACTTCGACGGAGGAAAATTGTCGAGATTTAGAACCTTATCTATAATTCAACCGAGGATAATTCTGTTAAGATTTAAGAACCGGTCAGCACTTCGACTAAGGGAAACATCTTCATCGAGATCTAGGAACTGTCTGTAATTCAACCAAGGATAATTCTATTGAGATTTATGAACTCAACAACACTTCGATGGAGGAAAATTGTCGACATTTAGAACCTTATATGTAATTCATCCAAGGAAAAATCTGTTGAGATTTAAGAACCGGTCAGCACTTCGACTGAGGGAAACATCTTCATCGAGATCTAGCAACAATCTGTAATTCAACCGAGGATAATTATGTTGATATTTAAGAACTTGTCCACACTTCGACGGAGGAAAATTGTCGAGATTTAGAACCATATCTGTAATTCAACCGAGGATAATTTTGTTGAGATTTAAAAACCGGTCAGAACTTTGACTGAGGGAAACATCTTCATCGAGATCTAGAAACCGTCTGTAATTCAACCGAGGATGATTCTGTTTATATTTATGAACTCGTCCACACATCGACGGAGGAAAATTGTCGACATTTAGAACCTTATCTAAAATTCAACTGAGGATAATTCAGTTGAAATTTAAGAACTGGTCAACACTTCGACTGAGGGAAACATCTTCATCGAGATCTAGGAACTGTCTGTAATTCAACCGAGGATAATTCTGTTGAGATTTAAGAACTCGTCCACACTTCGATGGAGGAAAATTGTCGAGATTTAGAACCTTATATGTAATTCAACCGAGGATAATTCAGTTGAGATTTAATAACCACTCAGTACTTCGACTGAGGAAAATATCTTCATCAAGATCTAGGAACCGTCTGTAATTCAACCGAGGATAATTCTGTTGAGATTTAAGAACTCGTCCACACTTCGACGGAGGAAAATTGCCGACATTTAGAACCTTATCTGTAATTCAATCGAGGATAATTCAGTTGAGATTTAAGAACCGGTCAACACTTCGACTGAGGGAAACATATTCATCGAGATCTAGGAACTGTCTGTAATTCAACCGAGGATAATTCTGTTGAGATTTAAAAACTCGTCCACACTTCGACGGAGGAAAATTATCGAGATTTAGAACCTTATCTGTAATTCAACCGAGGATAATTTAGTAGAGATTTAAGAACCAGTAAGTACTTCGACTGAGGGAAACATCTTCATCGAGATCTAGGAATCGTCTGTAATTCAACCGAGGTTAATTCTGTTATGATTTAAGAAATCGTCCACACTTCGACGGAGGAAAATTGTCGAGATTTAGAACCTTATCTATAATTCAACCGAGGATAATTCTGTTGAGATTTAAGATCTGGTCAGCACTTCGACTGAGGGAAACATCTTCATCGAGATCTAGGAACTGTCCGTAATTCAACCGAGGATAATTCTGTTGAGATTTAAAAACTCGTCCACACTTCGACGGAGGAAAATTGTCGAGATTTAGAACCTTATCTGTAATTTAACCGAGGATAATTCAGTTGAGATTTAAGAACCGGTCAGTACTTCGACTGAGGGAAACATCTTCATCGAGATCTATGAACCGTCTGTAATTCAACCGAGGATAATTCTGTTGGAATTTAAGAACTCGTCCACACTTCGACGGAGGAAAATTGTCGAGATTTAGAACTTTATCTGTAATTCAACCGAGGATAATTCAGTTGAGATTTAAGAACCGGTCAGTACTTCGACTGAGGGAAACATCTTCATCGAGATCTATGAACCGTATGTAATTCAACCGAGGATAATTCTGTTGAGATTTAAGAACTCGTCCACATTCCGACGGAGGAAAATTGTCGACATTTAGAACCTTATCAGTAATTCAATCGAGGATAATTCAGTTGAGATTTAAGAACCGGTCAACACTTCGACTGAGGGAAACATCTTCATCGAGATCTAGGAACTGTCTGTAATTCAACCGAGGATAATTCTGTTGAGATTTAAGAACTCGTCCACACTTCGACGGAGGAAAATTGTCGAGATTTAGAACCTTATCTGTAATTCAACCGAGGATAATTCAGTTGAGATTTAAGAACCGGTCAGTACTTCGACTGAGGGAAATATCTTCATCGAGATCTAGGAACCATCTGTAATTCAACCGAGTATAATTCTGTTGAGATTTAAGAACTCGTCCACACTTCGGAGGAGGAAAATTGTCGAGATTTAGAACCTTATCTATAATTCAAGCGAGGATAATTCTGTTTAGATTTAAGAACTGGTCAGCACTTCGACTGAGGGAAACATCTTCATCGAGATCTAGGAACTGCCTGTAATTCAACCGAGGATAATTTTGTTGAGATTTAAAAACTCGTCCACACTTCGATGGAGGAAAATTGTCGAGATTTAGAACCTTATCTGTAATTCAACCGAGGATAATTCAGTTGAGATTTAAGAATCGGTCAGTACTTCGACTGAGGGAAACATCTTCATCGAGATCTAGGAACCGTCTGTAATTTAACCGAGGATAATTCTGTTGAGATTTAAGAACTCGTCCACACTTCGGAGGAGGAAAATTTTCGAGATTTAGAACCTTATCTGTAATTCAACCGAGGATAATTCTGTTGAGATTTAAGAACTGGTCAGCACTTCGACTGAGGGAAACATCTTCATAGAGATCTAGGAACTGTCTGTAATTCAACCGAGGATAATTTTGTTGAGATTTATGAACTCAACAACACTTCGATGGAGGAAAATTATCGACATTTAGAACCTTATATGTAATTCATCCAAGGATAATTCTGTTGAGATTTAAGAACCGGTCAGCACTTCGACTGAGGGAAACATCTTCATCGAGATCTAGGAACTATCTGTAATTCAACCGAGGATAATTCTGTTGAGATTTAAGAACTTGTCCACACTTCGACGGAGGAAAATTGTCGAGATTTAGAACCATATCTGTAATTCAACCGAGGATAATTTTGTTGAGATTTAAGAACCGGTCAGAACTTCGACTGAGGGAAACATCTTCATCGAGATCTGGAAACCGTTTGTAATTCAACCGAGGATGATTCTGTTGAGATTTATGAACTCGTCCACACATCGACGGAGGAAAATTGTCGACATTTAGAACCTTATCTGTAATTCAACCGAGGATAATTCAGTAGAAATTTAAGAACCAGTCAACACTTCGACTGAGGGAAACATCTTCATCGAGATCTACGAACTGTCTGTAATTCAACCGAGGATAATTCTGTTGAGATTTAAGAACTCGTCCACACTTCGACGGAGGAAAATTGTCGAGATTTAGAACCTTATCTGAAATTCAACCGAGGATAATTCAGTTGAGATTTAAGAACCGGTCAGTACTTCGACTGAGGGAAACATCTTCATCGAGATCTAGGAACCGTCTGTAATTCAACCGAGGATAATTCTGTTGAGATTTAAGAACTCGTCCACATTCCGACGGAGGAAAATTGTCGAGATTTAGAACCTTATCTGTAATTCAACCGAGGATAATTCAGTTGAGATTTAAGAACCGGTCAGTACTTCGACTGAGGGAAATATCTTCATCGAGATCTAGGAACCGTCTGTAATTCAAACGAGGATAATTCTATTGAGATTTAAGAACTCGTCCACACTTCGGAGGAGGAAAATTTTCGAGATTTAGAACCTTATCTATAATTCAAGCGAGGATAATTCTGTTGAGATTTAAGAACTGGTCAGCACTTCGACTGAGGGAAACATCTTCATAGAGATCTAGGAACTGTCTGTAATTCAACCGAGGATAATTTTGTTGAGATTTAAAAACTCGTCCACACTTCGAAGGAGGAAATTTGTCGAGATTTAGAACCTTATCTATAATTCAACCGAGGATAATTCTGTTGAGATTTAAGATCTGGTCAGCACTTCGACTGAGGGAAACATCTTCATCGAGATCTAGGAACTGTCTGTAATTCAACCGAGGATAATTCTGTTGAGATTTAAAAACTCGTTCACACTTCGATGGAGGAAAATTGTCGAGATTTAGAACCTTATCTGTAATTCAACCGAGGATAATTTTGTTGAGATTTAAGAACCGGTCAGAACTTCGACTGAGGGAAACATCTTCATCGAGATCTAGAAACCGTCTGTAATTCAACCGAGGATGATTCTGTTGAGATTTAAAAACTCGTCCACACTTCGATGGAGGAAAATTGTCGAGATTTAGAACCTTATCTGTAATTCAACCGAGGATAATTCAATTGAGATTTAAGAATCGGTCAGTACTTCGACTGAGGGAAACATCTTCATCGAGATCTAGGAACCGTCTGTAATTTAACTGAGGATAATTCTGTTGAGATTTATGAACTCAACAACACTTCGATGGAGGAAAATTGTCGACATTTAGAACCTTATATGTAATTCATCCAAGGAAAAATCTGTTGAGATTTAAGAACCGGTCAGTACTTTGACTGAGGGAAACATCTTCATCGAGATCTAGCAACTATCTGTAATTCAACTGAGGATAATTATGTTGATATTTAAGAACTTGTCCACACTTCGACGGAGGAAAATTGTCGAGATTTAGAACCATATCTGTAATTCAACCGAGGATAATTTTGTTGAGATTTAAAAACCGGTCAGAACTTCGACTGAGGGAAACATCTTCATCGAGATCTAGAAACCGTCTGTAATTCAACCGAGGATGATTCTGTTTAGATTTATGAACTCGTCCACACATCGACGGAGGAAAATTGTCGACATTTAGAACCTTATCTATAATTCAACCGAGGATAATTCTGTTAAGATTTAAGAACCGGTCAGCACTTCGACTAAGGGAAACATCTTCATCGAGATCTAGGAACTGTCTGTAATTCAACCAAGGATAATTCTGTTGAGATTTATGAACTCAACAACACTTCGATGGAGGAAAATTGTCGACATTTAGAACCTTATATGTAATTCATCCAAGGAAAAATCTGTTGAGATTTAAGAACCGGTCAGTACTTTGACTGAGGGAAACATCTTCATCGAGATCTAGCAACTATCTGTAATTCAACTGAGGATAATTATGTTGATATTTAAGAACTTGTCCACACTTCGACGGAGGAAAATTGTCGAGATTTAGAACCATATCTGTAATTCAACCGAGGATAATTTTGTTGAAATTTAAAAACCGGTCAGAACTTCGACTGAGGGAAACATCTTCATCGAGATCTAGAAACCGTCTGTAATTCAACCGAGGATGATTCTGTTTAGATTTATGAACTCGTCCACACATCGACGGAGGAAAATTGTCGACATTTAGAACCTTATCTATAATTCAACCGAGGATAATTCAGTTGAAATTTAAGAACTGGTCAACACTTCGACTGAGGGAAACATCTTCATCGAGATCTAGGAACTGTCTGTAATTCAACCGAGGATAATTCTGTTGAGATTTAAGAACTCGTCCACACTTCGACGGAGGAAAATTGTCGAGATTTAGAACCTTATCGGTAATTCAACCGAGGATAATTCAGTTGAGATTTAAGAACCGGTCAGTACTTCGACTGAGGGAAACATCTTCATCGAGATCTAGGAACCGTCTGTAATTCAACCGAGGATAATTCTGTTGAGATTTAAGAACTCGTCCACACTTCGACGGAGGAAAATTGTCGACATTTAGAACCTTATCTGTAATTCAATCGAGGATAATTCTGTTAAGATTTAAGAACCGGTCAGTACTTCGACTAAGGGAAACATCTTCATCGAGATCTAGGAACTGTCTGTAATTCAACCAAGGATAATTCTGTTGAGATTTATGAACTCAACAACACTTCGATGGAGGAAAATTGTCGACATTTAGAACCTTATATGTAATTCATCCAAGGAAAAATCTGTTGAGATTTAAGAACCGGTCAGTACTTTGACTGAGGGAAACATCTTCATCGAGATCTAGCAACTATCTGTAATTCAACTGAGGATAATTATGTTGATATTTAAGAACTTGTCCACACTTCGACGGAGGAAAATTGTCGAGATTTAGAACCATATCTGTAATTCAACCGAGGATAATTTTGTTGAGATTTAAAAACCGGTCAGAACTTCGACTGAGGGAAACATCTTCATCGAGATCTAGAAACCGTCTGTAATTCAACCGAGGATGATTCTGTTTAGATTTATGAACTCGTCCACACATCGACGGAGGAAAATTGTCGACATTTAGAACCTTATCTATAATTCAACCGAGGATAATTCAGTTGAAATTTAAGAACTGGTCAACACTTCGACTGAGGGAAACATCTTCATCGAGATCTAGGAACTGTCTGTAATTCAACCGAGGATAATTATGTTGAGATTTAAGAACTCGTCCACACTTCGATGGAGGAAAATTGTCGAGATTTAGAACCTTATATGTAATTCAATCGAGGATAATTCAGTTGAGATTTAAGAACCGGTCAACACTTCGACTGAGGGAAACATATTCATCGAGATCTAGGAACTCTCTATAATTCAACCGAGGATAATTCAGTTGAGATTTAAGAACCAGTCAGTACTTCGACTGAGGGAAATATCTTCATCAAGATCTAGGAACCGTCTGTAATTCAACCGAGGATAATTCTGTTGAGATTTAAGAACTCGTCCACACTTCGACGGAGGAAAATTGTCGACATTTAGAACCTTATCTGTAATTCAATCGAGGATAATTCAGTTGAGATTTAAGAACCGGTCAACACTTCGACTGAGGGAAACATATTCATCGAGATCTAGGAACTCTCTATAATTCAACCGAGGATAATTCTGTTGAGATTTAAAAACTCGTCCACACTTCGACGGAGGAAAATTATCGAGATTTAGAACCTTATCTGTAATTCAACCGAGGACAATTCAGTAGAGATTTAAGAACCAGTAAGTACTTCGATTGAGGGAAACATCTTCATCGAGATCTAGGAATCGTCTGTAATTCAACCGAGGTTAATTCTGTTATGATTTAAGAAATCGTCCACACTTCGACGGAGGAAAATTGTCTAGATTTAGAACCTTATCTATAATTCAACCGAGGATAATTCTGTTGAGATTTAAGATCTGGTCAGCACTTAGACTGAGGGAAACATCTTCATCGAGATCTAGGAACTGTCTCTAATTCAACCGAGGATAATTCTGTTGAGATTTAAAAACTCGTCCACACTTCGACGGAGGAAAATTGTCGAGATTTAGAACCTTATCTGTAATTCAACCGAGGATAATTCAGTTGAGATTTAAGAACCGGTCAGTACTTCGACTGAGGGAAACATCTTCATCGAGATCTATGAACCGTCTGTAATTCAACCGAGGATAATTCTGTTGAGATTTAAGAACTCGTCCACATTCCGACGTAGGAAAATTGTCGAGATTTAGAACCTTATCTGTAATTCAACCAAGGATAATTCAGTTGAGATTTAAGAACCGGTCAGTACTTCGACTGAGGGAAATATCTTCATCGAGATCTAGGAACCGTCTGTAATTCAACCAAGGATAATTCTGTTGAGATTTATGAACTCAACAACACTTCGATGGAGGAAAATTGTCGACATTTAGAACCTTATATGTAATTCATCCAAGGAAAAATCTGTTGAGATTTAAGAACCGGTCAGTACTTTGACTGAGGGAAACATCTTCATCGAGATCTAGCAACTATCTGTAATTCAACCGAGGATAATTTTGTTGAGATTTAAAAACCGGTCAGAACTTCGACTGAGGGAAACATCTTCATCGAGATCTAGAAACCGTCTGTAATTCAACCGAGGATGATTCTGTTTAGATTTATGAACTCGTCCACACTTCGACGGAGGAAAATTGTCGAGATTTAGAACCTTATCTGTAATTCAACCAAGGATAATTCAGTTGAGATTTAAGAACCGGTCAGTACTTCGACTGAGGGAAACATCTTCATCGAGATCTATGAACCGTCTGTAATTCAACCGAGGATAATTCTGTTGAGATTTAAGAACTCTTCCACATTCCGACGGAGGAAAATTGTCGACATTTAGAACCTTATCTATAATTCAACCGAGGATAATTCTGTTAAGATTTAAGAACCGGTCAGCACTTCGACTGAGGGAAACATATTCATCGAGATCTAGGAACTGTCTGTAATTCAACCGAGGATAATTCTGTTGAGATTTAAGAACTCGTCCACACTTCGACGGAGGAAAATTGTCGAGATTTAGAACCTTATCTGTAATTCAACCGAGGATAATTCAGTTGAGATTTAAGAACCGGTCAGTACTTCGACTGAGGGAAATATCTTCATCAAGATCTAGGAACCGTCTGTAAATCAACCGAGTATAATGCTGTTGAGATTTAAGAACTCGTCCACACTTCGGAGGAGGAAAATTGTCGAGATTTAGAACCTTATCTATATTTCAAGCGAGGATAATTCTGTTGAGATTTAAGAACTGGTCAGCACTTCGACTGAGGGAAACATCTTCATCGAGATCTAGGAACTGCCTGTAATTCAACCGAGGATAATTTTGTTGAGATTTAAAAACTCGTCCACACTTCGATGGAGGAAAATTGTCGAGATTTAGAACCTTATCTGTAATTCAACCGAGGATAATTCAGTTGAGATTTAAGAATCGGTCAGTACTTCGACTGAGGGAAACATCTTCATCGAGATCTAGGAACCGTCTGTAATTTAACCGAGGATAATTCTGTTCAGATTTAAGAACTTATCCACACTTCGACGCAGGAAAATTGTCGAGATTTAGAACCTTATCTGTAATTCAACCGAGGATAATTCTGTTGAGATTTAAGAACCGGTCAGCACTTCGACTGAGGGAAACATCTTCATCGAGATCTAGGAACTATCTGTAATTCAACCGAGGATAATTCTGTTGAGATTTAAGAACTTGTCCACACTTCGACGGAGGAAAATTGTCGAGATTTAGAACCATATCTGTAATTCAACCGAGGATAATTTTGTTGAGATTTAAGAACCGGTCAGAACTTCGACTGAGGGAAACATCTTCATCGAGATCTAGAAACCGTTTGTAATTCAACCGAGGATGATTCTGTTGAGATTTATGAACTCGTCCACACATCGACGGAGGAAAATTGTCGACATTTAGAACCTTATCTGTAATTCAACCGAGGATAATTCAGTTGAAATTTTAGAACCGGTCAACACTTCGACTGAGGGAAACATCTTCATCGAGATCTAGGAACTGTCTGTAATTCAACCGAGGATAATTCTGTTGAGATTTAAGAACTCGTCCACACTTCGACGGAGGAAAATTGTCGAGATTTAGAACCTTATCTGTAATTCAACCGAGGATAATTCAGTTGAGATTTAAGAACCGGTCAGTACTTCGACTGAGGGAAATATCTTCATCAAGATCTAGGAACCGTCTGTAATTCAACCGAGGATAATTCTGTTGAGATTTAAGAACTCATCCACACTTCGACGGAGGAAAATTGTCGACATTTAGAACCTTATCTGTAATTCAATCGAGGATAATTCAGTTGAGATTTAAGAACCGGTCAACACTTCGACTGAAGGAAACATATTCATCGAGATCTAGGAACTGTCTGTAATTCAACCGATGATAATTCTGTTGAGATTTAAAAACTCGTCCACACTTCGACGGAGGATAATTATCGAGATTTAGAACCTTATCTGTAATTCAACCGAGGATAATTCAGTAGAGATTTAAGAATCGGTCAGCACTTCGACTGAGGGAAACATCTTCATCGAGATCTAGGAACTGTCTGTAATTCAACTGAGGATAATTCTGTTGAGATTTAAGAACTCGTCGACACATCGACGAAGGAAAAATGTCGACATTTAGAACCTTATCTGTAATTCAACCGAGGATAATTCCGTTGAGATTTAAGAACCGGTCAACACTTCGATTGAGGGAAACATCTTCATCGAGATCTAGGAACTGTCTGTAATTCAATCGAGGATAATTCTGTTGAGATTTAAGAACTCATCCACACTTCGATGGAGGAAAATTGTCGAGATTTAGAAACTTATCTGTAATTCAACTGAGGATAATTCAATTGAGATTTAAGAATCGGTCAGTACTTCGACTGAGGGAAACATCTTCATCGAGATCTAGGAACCGTCTATAATTTAACCGAGGATAATTTTGTTCAGATTTAAGAACTTATCCACACTTCGACGGAGGAAAATTGTCGAGATTTAGAACCTTATCTATAATTCAACCGAGGATAATTCTGTTAAGATTTAAGAACCGGTCAGCACTTCGACTAAGGGAAACATCTTCATCGAGATCTAGGAACTGTCTGTAATTCAACCAAGGATAATTCTATTGAGATTTATGAACTCAACAACACTTCGATGGAGGAAAATTGTCGACATTTAGAACCTTATATGTAATTCATCCAAGGAAAAATCTGTTGAGATTTAAGAACCGGTCAGTACTTCGACTGAGGGAAACATCTTCATCGAGATCTAGGAACCGTTTGTAATTCAACCGAGGATAATTCTGTTGAGATTTATGAACTCGTCGACACTTCGAAGGAGGAAAATTGTCGAGATTTAGAACCTTATCTATAATTCAACCGAGGATAATTCTGTTGAGATTTAAGAACCGGTCAGAACTTCGACTTAGGGAAACATCTTCATCGAGATCTAGGAACCGTCTGTAATTCAACTGAGGATAATTCTGTTGCGATTTATGAACTCGTCCACACTACGACGGAGGAAAATTGTCGAGATTTAGAACCATATCTGTAATTCAACCGAGGATAATTTTGTTGAGATTTAAGAACCGGTCAGAACTTCGACTGAGGGGAACATCTTCATCGAGATCTAGGAACTGTCTGTAATTCAACCGAGGATAATTCTGTTGAGATTTAAAAACTCGCCCACACTTCGACGGAGGAAAATTGTCGACATTTAGAATCTTATCTGTAATTCAACCGAGGATAATTCTGTTGAAATTTAAGAACTGGTCAGCACTTCGACTGAGGGAAACATCTTCATCGAGATCTAGGAACTGCCTGTAATTCAACCGAGGATAATTCTGTTGAGATTTAAAAACTCGTCCACACTTCGATGGAGGAAAATTGTCGAGATTTAGAACCTTATCTGTAATTCAACCGAGGATAATTCAGTTGAGATTTAAGAATCGGTCAGTACTTCGACTGAGGGAAACATCTTCATCGAGATCTAGGAACCGTCTGTAATTTAACCGAGGATAATTCTGTTCAGATTTAAGAACTTATCCACACTTCGACGCAGGAAAATTGTCGAGATTTAGAACCTTATCTTTAATTCAACCGAGGATAATTCAGTTGAGATTTAAGAACCGGTCAGTACTTCGACTGAGGGAAATATCTTCATCGAGATCTAGGAACCGTCTGTAATTCAACCGAGGATAATTCTGTTGAGATTTAAGAACTCGTCCACACTTCGGAGGAGGAAAATTGTCGAGATTTAGAACCTTATATATAATTCAAGCGAGGATAATTCTGTTGAGATTTAAGAACTGGTCAGCACTTCGACTAAGGGAAAAATCTTCATCGAGATCTAGGAACTGTCTGTAATTCAACCGAGGATAATTTTGTTGAGATTTAAAAACTCGTCCACACTTCGAGGGAGGAAAATTGTCGAGATTTAGAACCTTATCTATAATTCAACCGAGGATAATTCTGTTGAGATTTAAGATCTGGTCAGCACTTCGACTGAGGGAAACATCTTCATCAAGATCTAGGAACTGTCTGTAATTCAACCGAGGATAATTTTATTGAGATTTAAAAACTCGTCCACACTTCGATGGAGGAAAATTGTCGAGATTTAGAACCTTATCTGTAATTCAACCGAGGATAATTAAGTTGAGATTTAAGAATCGGTCAGTACTTCGACTGAGGGAAACATCTTCATCGAGATCTAGGAACCGTCTGTAATTTAACCGAGGATAATTCTGTTCAGATTTAAGAACTTATCCACACTTCGACGCAGGAAAATTGTCGAGATTTAGAACCTTATCTGTAATTCAACCGAGGATAATTCAGTTGAGATTTAAGAACCGGTCAGTACTTCGACTGAGGGAAATATCTTCATCGAGATCTAGGAACCGTCTGTAATTCAACCGAGGATAATTCTGTTGAGATTTAAGAACTCGTCCACACTTCGGAGGAGGAAAATTGTCGAGATTTAGAACCTTATATATAATTCAAGCGAGGATAATTCTGTTGAGATTTAAGAACTGGTCAGCACTTCGACTAAGGGAAACATCTTCATCGAGATCTAGGAACTGTCTGTAATTCAACCGAGGATAATTTTGTTGAGATTTAAAAACTCGTCCACACTTCGAGGGAGGAAAATTGTCGAGATTTAGAACCTTATCTATAATTCAACCGAGGATAATTCTGTTGAGATTTAAGATCTGGTCAGCACTTCGACTGAGGGAAACATCTTCATCAAGATCTAGGAACTGTCTGTAATTCAACCGAGGATAATTCTGTTGAGATTTAAAAACTCGTCCACACTTCGACGGAGGAAAATTGTCGAGATTTAGAACCTTATCTGTAATTCAACCAAGGATAATTCAGTTGAGATTTAAGAACCGGTCAGTACTTCGACTGAGGGAAACATCTTCATCGAGATCTATGAACCGTCTGTAATTCAACCGAGGATAATTCTGTTGAGATTTAAGAACTCTTCCACATTCCGACAGAGGAAAATTGTCGACATTTAGAACCTTATCAGTAATTCAACCGAGGATAATTCAGTTGAGATTTAAGAACCGGTCAACACTTCGACTGAGGGAAACATCTTCATCGAGATCTAGGAACTGTCTGTAATTCAACCGAGGATAATTCTGTTGATATTTAAGAACTCGTCCACACTTCGACGGAGGAAAATTGTCGAGATTTAGAACCTTATCTGTAATTCAACCGAGGATAATTCAGTTGAGATTTAAGAACCGGTCAGTACTTCGACTGAGGGAAATATCTTCATCAAGATCTAGGAACCGTCTGTAATTCAACCGAGTATAATTCTGTTGAGATTTAAGAACTCGTCCACACTTCGGAGGAGGAAAATTGTCGAGATTTAGAACCTTATCTATATTTCAAGCGAGGATAATTCTGTTGAGATTTAAGAACTGGTCAGCACTTCGACTGAGGGAAACATCTTCATCGAGATCTAGGAACTGCCTGTAATTCAACCGAGGATAATTTTGTTGAGATTTAAAAACTCGTCCACACTTCGATGGAGGAAAATTGTCGAGATTTAGAACCTTATCTGTAATTCAACCGAGGATAATTCAGTTGAGATTTAAGAATCGGTCAGTACTTCGACTGAGGGAAACATCTTCATCGAGATCTAGGAACCGTCTGTAATTTAACCGAGGATAATTCTGTTCAGATTTAAGAACTTATCCACACTTCGACGCAGGAAAATTGTCGAGATTTAGAACCTTATCTGTAATTGAACCGAGGATAATTCTGTTGAGATTTAAGAACCGGTCAGCACTTCGACTGAGGGAAACATCTTCATCGAGATCTAGGAACTATCTGTAATTCAACCGAGGATAATTCTGTTGAGATTTAAGAACTTGTCCACACTTCGACGGAGGAAAATTGTCGAGATTTAGAACCATATCTGTAATTCAACCGAGGATAATTTTGTTGAGATTTAAGAACCGGTCAGAACTTCGACTGAGGGAAACATCTTCATCGAGATCTAGAAACCGTTTGTAATTCAACCGAGGATGATTCTGTTGAGATTTATGAACTCGTCCACACATCGACGGAGGAAAATTGTCGACATTTAGAACCTTATCTGTAATTCAACCGAGGATAATTCAGTTGAAATTTAAGAACCGGTCAACACTTCGACTGAGGGAAACATCTTCATCGAGATCTAGGAACTGTCTGTAATTCAACCGAGGATAATTCTGTTGAGATTTAAGAACTCGTCCACACTTCGACGGAGGAAAATTGTCGAGATTTAGAACCTTATCTGTAATTCAACCGAGGATAATTCAGTTGAGATTTAAGAACCGGTCAGTACTTCGACTGAGGGAAATATCTTCATCAAGATCTAGGAACCGTCTGTAATTCAACCGAGGATAATTCTGTTGAGATTTAAGAACTCATCCACACTTCGACGGAGGAAAATTGTCGACATTTAGAACCTTATCTGTAATTCAATCGAGGATAATTCAGTTGAGATTTAAGAACCGGTCAACACTTCGACTGAAGGAAACATATTCATCGAGATCTATGAACTGTCTGTAATTCAACCGAGGATAATTCTGTTGAGATTTAAAAACTCGTCCACACTTCGACGGAGGATAATTATCGAGATTTAGAACCTTATCTGTAATTCAACCGAGGATAATTCAGTAGAGATTTAAGAATCGGTCAGCACTTCGACTGAGGGAAACATCTTCATCGAGATCTAGGAACTGTCTGTAATTCAACTGAGGATAATTCTGTTGAGATTTAAGAACTCGTCGACACATCGACGAAGGAAAAATGTCGACATTTAGAACCTTATCTGTAATTCAACCGAGGATAATTCCGTTGAGATTTAAGAACCGGTACACACTTCGATTGAGGGAAACATCTTCATCGAGATCTAGGAACTGTCTGTAATTCAACCGAGGATAATTCTGTTGAGATTTAAGAACTCGTCCACACTTCGATGGAGGAAAATTGTCGAGATTTAGAAACTTATCTGTAATTCAACTGAGGATAATTCAGTTGAGATTTAAGAACCGGTCAGTACTTCGACTGAGGGAAACATCTTCATCGAGATCTAGGAACCGTTTGTAATTCAACCGAGGATAATTCTGTTGAGATTTATGAACTCGTCGACACTTCGAAGGAGGAAAATTGTCGAGATTTAGAACCTTATCTATAATTCAACCGAGGATAATTCTGTTGAGATTTAAGAACCGGTCAGAACTTCGACTTAGGGAAACATCTTCATCGAGATCTAGGAACCGTCTGTAATTCAACTGAGGATAATTCTGTTGCGATTTATGAACTCGTCCACACTACGACGGAGGAAAATTGTCGAGATTTAGAACCATATCTGTAATTCAACCGAGGATAATTTTGTTGAGATTTAAGAACCGGTCAGAACTTCGACTGAGGGGAACATCTTCATCGAGATCTAGGAACTGTCTGTAATTCAACCGAGGATAATTCTGTTGAGATTTAAAAACTCGCCCACACTTCGACGGAGGAAAATTGTCGACATTTAGAATCTTATCTGTAATTCAACCGAGGATAATTCAGTTGAAATTTAAGAACCGGTCAACACTTCGACTGAGGGAAACATCTTCCTCGAGATCTAGGAACTGTCTGTAATTCAATCGAGGATAATTCTGTTGAGATTTAAGAACTCGTCCACACTTCGACGGAGGAAAATTGTCGAGATTTAGAACCTTATCTGTAATTCAACCGAGGATAATTCAGTTGAGATTTAAGAACCGGTCAGTACTTTGACTGAGGGGAATATCTTCATCGAGATCTAGAAACTGTCTGTAATTCAACCGAGGATAATTCTGTTGAGATTTAAAAACTCGTCCACACTTTGATGGAGGAAAATTGTCGAGATTTAGAACCTTATCTGTAATTCAACCGAGGATAATTTAATTGAGATTTATGAACCGGTCAGTACTTCGACTGAGGGAAATATCTTCATCGAGATCTAGGAACCATCTGTAATTCAACCGAGTATAATTCTGTTGAGATTTAAGAACTCGTCCACACTTCGGAGGAGGAAAATTGTCGAGATTTAAAACCTTATCTATAATTCAAGCGAGGATAATTCTGTTGAGATTTAAGAACTGGTCAACACTTCGACTGAGGGAAACATCTTCATCGAGATCTAGGAACTGCCTGTAATTCAACCGAGGATAATTTTATTGAGATTTAAAAACTCGTCCACACTTCGATGGAGGAAAATTGTCGAGATTTAGAACCTTATCTGTAATTCAACCGAGGATAATTCAGTTGAGATTTAAGAATCGGTCAGTACTTCGACTGAGGGAAACATCTTCATCGAGATCTAGGAACCGTCTGTAATTTAACCGAGGATAATTCTGTTCAGATTTAAGAACTTATCCACACTTCGACGCAGGAAAATTGTCGAGATTTAGAACCTTATCTGTAATTCAACCGAGGATAATTCTGTTGAGATTTAAGAACCGGTCAGCACTTCGACTGAGGGAAACATCTTCATCGAGATCTAGGAACTGTCTGTAATTCAACCAAGGATAATTCTGTTGAGATTTATGAACTCAACAACACTTCGATGGAGGAAAATTATCGACATTTAGAACCTTATATGTAATTCATCCAAGGATAATTCTGTTGAGATTTAAGAACCGGTCAGCACTTCGACTGAGGGAAACATCTTCATCGAGATCTAAGAACTGTCTGTAATTTAACCGAGGATAATTCTGTTCAGATTTAAGAACTTATCCACACTTCGACGCAGGAAAATTGTCGAGATTTAGAACCTTATCTGTAATTCAACCGAGGATAATTCTGTTGAGATTTAAGAACCGGTCAGCACTTCGACTGAGGGAAACATCTTCATCGAGATCTAGGAACTGTCTGTAATTCAACCAAGGATAATTCTGTTGAGATTTATGAACTCAACAACACTTCGATGGAGGAAAATTATCGACATTTAGAACCTTATATGTAATTCATCCAAGGATAATTCTGTTGAGATTTAAGAACTGGTCAGCACTTCGACTGAGGGAAACATCTTCATCGAGATCTAGGAACTGCCTGTAATTCAACCGAGGATAATTTTATTGAGATTTAAAAACTCGTCCACACTTCGATGGAGGAAAATTGTCGAGATTTAGAACCTTATCTGTAATTCAACCGAGGATAATTCAGTTGAGATTTAAGAATCGGTCAGTACTTCGACTGAGGGAAACATCTTCATCGAGATCTAGGAACCGTCTATAATTTAACCGAGGATAATTCTGTTCAGATTTAAGAACTTATCCACACTTCGACGCAGGAAAATTGTCGAGATTTAGAACCTTATCTGTAATTCAACCAAGGATAATTCTGTTGAGATTTAAGAACCGGTCAGCACTTCGACTGAGGGAAACATCTTCATCGAGATCTAGGAACTGTCTGTAATTCAACAAAGGATAATTCTGTTGAGATTTATGAACTCAACAACACTTCGATGGAGGAAAATTATCGACATTTAGAACCTTATATGTAATTCATCCAAGGATAATTCCGTTGAGATTTAAGAACCGGTCAGCACTTCGACTGAGGGAAACATCTTCATCGAGATCTAGGAACTATCTGTAATTCAACCGAGGATAATTCTGTTGAGATTTAAGAACTTGTCCACACTTCGACGGAGGAAAATTGTCGAGATTTAGAACCATATCTGTAATTCAACCGAGGATAATTTTGTTGAGATTTAAGAACCGGTCAGAACTTCGACTGAGGGAAACATCTTCATCGAGATCTAGAAAGCGTTTGTAATTCAACAGAGGATGATTCTGTTGAGATTTATGAACCCGTCCACACATCGACGGAGGAAAATTGTCGACATTTAGAACCTTATCTGTAATTCAACCGAGGATAATTCAGTTGAAATTTAAGAACCGGTCAACACTTCGACTGAGGGAAATATCTTCATCAAGATCTAGGAACCGTCTGTAATTCAACCGAGGATAATTCTGTTGAGATTTAAGAACTCGTCCACACTTCGACGGAGGAAAATTGTCGACATTTAGAACCTTATCTGTAATTCAATCGAGGATAATTCAGTTGAGATTTAAGAACCGGTCAACACTTCGACTGAACGAAACATATTCATCGAGATCTAGGAACTGTCTGTAATTCAACCGAGGATAATTCTATTGAGATTTAAAAACTCGTCCACACTTCGACGGAGGATAATTATCGAGATTTAGAACCTTATCTGTAATTCAACCGAGGATAATTCAGTAGAGATTTAAGAATCGGTCAGCACTTCGACTGAGGGAAACATCTTCATCGAGATCTAGGAACTGTCTGTAATTCAACCGAGGATAATTCTGTTGAGATTTAAGAACTCGTCCACACTTCGACGAATGAAAAATGTCGACATTTAGAACCTTATCTGTAATTCAACCGAGGATAATTCAGTTGAGATTTAAGAACCGGTCAACACTTCGATTGAGGGAAACATCTTCATCGAGATCTAGGACCTGTCTGTAATTCAACCGAGGATAATTCTGTTGAGATTTAAGAACTCGTCCACACTTCGATGGAGGAAAATTGTCGAGATTTAGAACCTTATCTGTAATTCAACTGAGGATAATTCAGTTGAGATTTAAGAACCGGTCAGTACTTCGACTGAGGGAAACATCTTCATCGAGATCTAGGAATTATCTGTAATTCAACCGAGGATAATTATGTTGAGATTTAAGATCTTGTCCACACTTCGACGGAGGAAAATTGTCGAGATTTAGAACCATATCTGTAATTCAACCGAGGATAATTTTGTTGAGATTTAAGAACCGGTCAGAACTTCGACTGAGGGAAACATCTTCATCGAGATCTAGAAACCGTTTGTAATTCAACAGAGGATGATTCTGTTGAGATTTATGAACTCGTCCACACATCGACGGAGGAAAATTGTCGACATTTAGAACCTTATCTGTAATTCAACTGAGGATAATTCAGTTGAAATTTAAGAACCGGTCAACACTTCGACTGAGGGAAACATCTTCATCGAGATCTAGGAACTGTCTGTAATTCAACCGAGGATAATTCTGTTGAGATTTAAGAACTCGTCCACACTTCGACGGAGGAAAATTGTCGAGATTTAGAACCTTATCTGTAATTCAACCGAGGATAATTCAGTTGAGATTTAAGAACCGGTCAGTACTTCGACTGAGGGAAATATCTTCATCAAGATCTAGGAACCGTCTGTAATTCAACCGAGGATAATTCTGTTGAGATTTAAGAACTCGTCCACACTTCGACGGAGGAAAATTGTCGACATTTAGAACCTTATCTGTAATTCAATCGAGGATAATTCAGTTGAGATTTAAGAACCGGTCAACACTTCGACTGAAGGAAACATATTCATCGAGATCTAGGAACAGTCTGTAATTCAACCGAGGATAATTCTGTTGAGATTTAAAAACTCGTCCACACTTCGACGGAGGATAATTATCGAGATTTAGATCCTTATCTGTAATTCAACCGAGGATAATTCAGTAGAGATTTAAGAATCGGTCAGCACTTCGACTGAGGGAAACATCTTCATCGAGATCTAGGAACTGTCTGTAATTCAACCGAGGATAATTCTGTTGAGATTTAAGAACTCGTCCACACTTCGACGAAGGAAAAATGTCGACATTTAGAACCTTATCTGTAATTCAACCGAGGATAATTCAGTTGAGATTTAAGAACCGGTCAACACTTCGATTGAGGGAAACATCTTCATCGAGATCTAGGAACTGTCTGTAATTCAACCGAGGATAATTCTGTTGAGATTTAAGAACTCGTCCACACTTCGATGGAGGAAAATTGTCGAGATTTAGAACCTTATCTGTAATTCAACTGAGGATAATTCAGTTGAGATTTAAGAACCGGTCAGTACTTCGACTGAGGGAAACGTCTTCATCGAGATCTAGGAACTATCTGTAATTCAACCGAGGATAATTCTGTTGAGATTTAAGAACTTGTCCACACTTCGACGGAGGAAAATTGTCGAGATTTAGAACCATATCTGTAATTCAACCGAGGATAATTTTGTTGAGATTTAAGAACCGGTCAGAACTTCGACTGAGGGAAACATCTTCATCGAGATCTAGAAACCGTTTGTAATTCAACAGAGGATGATTCTGTTGAGATTTATGAACTCGTCCACACATCGACGGAGGAAAATTGTCGACATTTAGAACCTTATCTGTAATTCAACCGAGGATAATTCAGTTGAAATTTAAGAACCGGTCAACACTTCGACTGAGGGAAACATCTTCATCGAGATCTAGGAACTGTCTGTAATTCAACCGAGGATAATTCTGTTGAGATTTAAGAACTCGTCCACACTTCGACGGAGGAAAATTGTCGAGATTTAGAACCTTATCTGTAATTCAACCGAGGATAATTCAGTTGAGATTTAAGAACCGGTCAGTACTTCGACTGAGGGAAATATCTTCATCAAGATCTAGGAACCGTCTGTAATTCAACCGAGGATAATTCTGTTGAGATTTAAGAACTCTTCCACACTTCGACGGAGGAAAATTGTCGACATTTAGAACCTTATCTGTAATTCAATCGAGGATAATTCAGTTGAGATTTAAGAACCGGTCAACACTTCGACTGAAGGAAACATATTCATCGAGATCTAGGAACTGTCTGTAATTCAACCGAGGATAATTCTGTTGAGATTTAAAAACTCGTCCACACTTCGACGGAGGATAATTATCGAGATTTAGAACCTTATCTGTAATTCAACCGAGGATAATTCAGTAGAGATTTAAGAATCGGTCAGCACTTCGACTGAGGGAAACATCTTCATCGAGATCTAGGAACTGTCTGTAATTCAACCGAGGATAATTCTGTTGAGATTTAAGAACTCGTCCACACTTCGACGGAGGAAAATTGTCGAGATTTAGAACCTTATCTGTAATTCAACCGAGGATAATTCAGTTGAGATTTAAGAACCGGTCAACACTTCGATTGATGGAAACATCTTCATCGAGATCTAGGAACTGTCTGTAATTCAACCGAGGATAATTCTGTTGAGATTTAAGAACTCGTCCACACTTCGATGGAGGAAAATTGTCGAGATTTAGAACCTTATCTGTAATTCAACTGAGGATAATTCAGTTGAGATTTAAGAACCGGTCAGTACTTCGACTGAGGGAAACGTCTTCATCGAGATCTAGGAACTATCTGTAATTCAACCGAGGATAATTTTGTTGAGATTTAAGAACTTGTCCACACTTCGACGGAGGAAAATTGTCGAGATTTAGAACCATATCTGTAATTCAACCGAGGATAATTTTGTTGAGATTTAAGAACCGGTCAGAACTTCGACTGAGGGAAACATCTTCATCGAGATCTAGAAACCGTTTGTAATTCAACAGAGGATGATTCTGTTGAGATTTATGAACTCGTCCACACATCGACGGAGGAAAATTGTCGACATTTAGAACCTTATCTGTAATTCAACCGAGGATAATTCAGTTGAAATTTAAGAACCGGTCAACACTTCGACTGAGGGAAACATCTTCATCGAGATCTAGGAACTGTCTGTAATTCAACCGAGGATAATTCTGTTGAGATTTAAGAACTCGTCCACACTTCGACGGAGGAAAATTGTCGAGATTTAGAACCTTATCTGTAATTCAACCAAGGATAATTCAGTTGAGATTTAAGAACCGGTCAGTACTTCGACTGAGGGAAATATCTTCATCAAGATCTAGGAACCGTCTGTAATTCAACCGAGGATAATTCTGTTGAGATTTAAGAACTCTTCCACACTTCGACGGAGGAAAATTGTCGACATTTAGAACCTTATCTGTAATTCAATCGAGGATAATTCAGTTGAGATTTAAGAACCGGTCAACACTTCGACTGAAGGAAACATATTCATCGAGATCTAGGAACTGTCTGTAATTCAACCGAGGATAATTCTGTTGAGATTTAAAAACTCGTCCACACTTCGACGGAGGATAATTATCGAGATTTAGAACCTTATCTGTAATTCAACCGAGGATAATTCAGTAGAGATTTAAGAATCGGTCAGCACTTCGACTGAGGGAAACATCTTCATCGAGATCTAGGAACTGTCTGTAATTCAACCGAGGATAATTCTGTTGAGATTTAAGAACTCGTCCACACTTCGACGGAGGAAAATTGTCGAGATTTAGAACCTTATCTGTAATTCAACCGAGGATAATTCAGTTGAGATTTAAGAACCGGTCAGTACTTCGACTGAGGGAAATATCTTCATCAAGATCTAGGAACCGTCTGTAATTCAACCGAGGATAATTCTGTTGAGATTTAAGAACTCTTCCACACTTCGACGGAGGAAAATTGTCGACATTTAGAACCTTATCTGTAATTCAACCGAGGATAATTCAGTTGAGATTTAAGAGCCGGTCAACACTTCGATTGAGGGAAACATCTTCATCGAGATCTAGGAACTGTCTGTAATTCAACCGAGGATAATTCTGTTGAGATTTAAGAACTCGTCCACACTTCGATGGAGGAAAATTGTCGAGATTTAGAACCTTATCTGTAATTCAACTGAGGATAATTCAGTTGAGATTTAAGAACCGGTCAGTACTTCGACTGAGGGAAAAATCTTCATCGAGATCTAGGAACCGTTTGTAATTCAACCGAGGATAATTCTGTTGAGATTTATGAACTCGTCGACACTTCGAAGGAGGAAAATTGTCGAGATTTAGAACCTTATCTATAATTTAACCGAGGATAATTCTGTTGAGATTTAAGAACCGGTCAGAACTTCGACTTAGGGAAACATCTTCATCGAGATCTAGGAACCGTCTGTAATTCAACTGAGGATAATTCTGTTGCGATTTATGAACTCGTCCACACTACGACGGAGGAAAATTGTCGAGATTTAGAACCATATCTGTAATTCAACCGAGGATAATTTTGTTGAGATTTAAGAACCGGTCAGAACTTCGACTGAGGGGAACATCTTCATCGAGATCTAGGAACTGTCTGCAATTCAACCGAGGATAATTCTGTTGAGATTTAAAAACTCGTCCACACTTCGACGGAGGAAAATTGTCGACATTTAGAATCTTATCTGTAATTCAACCGAGGATAATTCAGTTGAAATTTAAGAACCGGTCAACACTTCGACTGAGGGAAACATCTTCCTCGAGATCTAGGAACTGTCTGTAATTCAATCGAGGATAATTCTGTTGAGATTTAAGAACTCGTCCACACTTCGACGGAGGAAAATTGTCGAGATTTAGAACCTTATCTGTAATTCAACCGAGGATAATTCAGTTGAGATTTAAGAACCGGTCAGTACTTTGACTGAGGGGAATATCTTCATCGAGATCTAGAAACTGTCTGTAATTCAACTGAGGATAATTCTGTTGAGATTTAAAAACTCGTCCACACTTCGACGGAGGAAAATTGTCGAGATTTAGAACCATATCTGTAATTCAACCTAGGATAATTTTGTTGAGATTTAAGAACCGGTTAGAACTTCGACTGAGGGGAACATCTTCATCGAGATCTAGAAACCGTCTGTAATTCAATCGAGGATGATTCTGTTGAGATTTATGAACTCGTCCACACATCGACGGAGGAAAATTGTCGACATTTAGAATCTTATCATTAATTCAACCGAGGATAATTCAGTTGAAATTTAAGAACCGGTCAACACTTCGACTGAGGGAAACATCTTCATCGAGATCTAGGAACTGTCTATAATTCAACCGAGGATAATTCTGTTGAGATTTAAGAACTCATCCACACTTCGACGGAGGAAAATTTTCGAGATTTAGAACCTTATCTGTAATTTAACCGAGGATAATTCTGTTGAGATTTAAGATCTGGTCAGCACTTCGACTGAGGGAAACATCTTCATCGAGATCTAGGAACCGTCTGTAATTCAACCGAGGATAATTCTGTTGAGATTTAAGAACTCGTCCACACTTCGACGGAGGAAAATTGTCGATGTTTAGAACCTTATCTATAATTCAACCGAGGATAATTCTGTTGAGATTTAAGAACTGGTCAACACTTTGACTGAGGGAAACATCTTCATCGAGATCTAGGAACTGTCTATAATTCAACTGAGGATAATTCTATTGAGATTTAAGAACTCGTCCACACTTCGACGGAGGAAAATTGTCAACATTTAGAACCTTATCTGTAATTCAACCGAGGATAATTCAGTTGAGATTTAAGAACTGGTCAACACTTCGACTGAGGGAAACATCTTCATCGAGATCTAGGAACTATCTGTAATTCAACCGAGGATAATTCTGTTGAGATTTAAAAACTCGTCCACACTTCGACGGAGGAAAATTGTCGAGATTTAGAACCATATCTGTAATTCAACCGAGGATAATTTTGTTGAGATTTAAAAACCGGTCAGAACTTCGACTGAGGGGAACATCTTCATCGAGATCTAGAAACTGTCTGTAATTCAATCGAGGATGATTCTGTTAAGATTTATGAACTCGTCCACACATCGACGGAGGAAAATTGTCGACATTTAGAATCTTATCTGTAATTCAACCGAGGATAATTCAGTTGAAATTTAAGAACCGGTCAACACTTCGACTGAGGGAAACATCTTCATCGAGATCTAGGAACTGTCTGTAATTCAACCGAGGATAATTCTGTTGAGATTTATGAACTCAACCACACTTCGATGGAGGAAAATTGTCGACATTTAGAACCTTATCTGTAATTCATCCAAGGATAATTCTGTTGAGATTTAAGAACCGGTCAGCACTTCGACTGAGGGAAACATCTTCATAGAGATCTAGGAACTATCTGTAATTCAACCGAGGATAATTCAGTTGAGATTTAAGAACTCGTCCACACTTCGACGGAGCAAAATTGTCGAGATTTAGAACCATATCTGTAATTCAACCGAGGATAATTTTGTTGAGATTTAAGAACCGGTCAGAACTTCGACTGAGGGGAACATCTTCATGGAGATCTAGGAACTGTCTGTAATTCAACCGAGGATAATTCTGTTGAGATTTAAAAACTCGTCCACACTTCGACGGAGGAAAATTGTCGACATTTAGAATCTTATCTGTAATTCAACCGAGGATAATTCAGTTGAAATTTAAGAACTGGTCAACACTTCGACTGAGGGAAACATCTTCCTCGAGATCTTGGAACTGTCTGTAATTCAACCGAGGATAATTCAGTTGAGATTTAAGAACCGGTCAACACTTCGACTGAGAGAAACATCTTCATCGAGATCTAGGAACTGTATGTAATTCAACCGAGGATAATTCTGTTGAGATTTAAGAACTCGTCCACACTTCGACGGAGGAAAATTGTCGAGATTTAGAACCTTATCTGTAATTCAACCGAGGATAGTTCTGTTGATATTTAAGATCTGGTCAGCACTTCGACTGAGGGAAACATCTTCCTCGAGATCTAGGAACTGTCTGTAATTCAGCCGAGGATAATTCTGTTGAGATTTATGAACTCAACCACACTTCGATGGAGGAAAATTGTCGACATTTAGAACCTTATCTGTAATTCATCCAAGGATAATTCTGTTGAGATTTAAGAACCGGTCAGCACTTCGACTGAGGGAAACATCTTCATCGAGATCTAGGAACTATCTGTAATTCAACCGAGGATAATTCTGTTGAGATTTAAGAACTCGTCCACACTTCGACGAAGGAAAATTGTCGAGATTTAGAACCATATCTGTAATTCAACCTAGGATAATTTTGATGAGATTTAAGAACCGGTTAGAACTTCGACTGAGGGGAACATCTTCATCGAGATCTAGAAACCGTCTGTAATTCAACCGAGGATGATTCTGTTGAGATTTATGAACTCGTCCACACATCGACGGAGGAAAATTGTCGACATTTAGAATCTTATCATTAATTCAACCGAGGATAATTCAGTTGAAATTTAAGAACCGGTCAACACTTCTACTGAGGGAAACATCTTCATCGAGATCTAGGAACTGTCTGTAATTCAACCGAGGATAATTCTGTTGAGATTTAAGAACTCGTCCACACTTCGACGGAGGAAAATTATCGAGATTTAGAACCTTATCTGTAATTTAACCGAGGATAATTCTGTTGAGATTTAAGATCTGGTCAGCACTTCGACTGAGGGAAACATCTTCATCAAGATCTAGGAACCGTCTGTAATTCAACCGAGGATAATTCTGTTGAGATTTAAAAACTCGTCCACACTTCGACGGAGGAAAATTGTCGAGATTTAGAACCTTATCTATAATTCAACCGAGGATAATTCTGTTGAGATTTAAGAACTGGTCAACACTTTGACTGAGGGAAACGTCTTCATCGAGATCTAGGAACTGTCTATAATTCAACTGAGGATAATTCTATTGAGATTTAAGAACTCGTCCACACTTCGACGGAGGAAAATTGTCAACATTTAGAACCTTATCTGTAATTCAACCGAGGATAATTCAGTTGAGATTTAAGAACTGGTCAACACTTCGACTGAGGGAAACATCTTCATCGAGATCTAGGAACTATCTGTAATTCAACCGAGGATAATTCTGTTGAGATTTAAGAACTCGTCCACACTTCGACGGAGGAAAATTGTCGAGATTTAGAACCATATCTTTAATTCAACCGAGGATAATTTTGTTGAGATTTAAAAACCGGTCAGAACTTTGACTGAGGGGAACATCTTCATCGAGATCTAGAAACCGTCTGTAATTCAACCGAGGATGATTCTGTTGAGATTTATGAACTCGTCCACACATCGACAGAGGAAAATTGTCGACATTTAGAATCTTATCTGTAATTCAACCGAGGATAATTCAGTTGAAATTTAAGAACCGGTCAACACTTCGACTGAGGGAAATATCTTCATCGAGATCTAGGAACTGTCTGTAATTCAACCGAGGATAATTCTGTTGAGATTTATGAACTCAACCACACTTCGATGGAGGAAAATTGTCGACATTTAGAACCTTATCTGTAATTCATCCAAGGATAATTCTGTTGAGATTTAAGAACCGGTCAGCACTTCGACTGAGGGAAACATCTTCATAGAGATCTAGGAACTATCCGTAATTCAACCGAGGATAATTCAGTTGAGATTTAAGAACTCGTCCACACTTCGACGGAGGAAAATTGTCGAGATTTAGAACCATATCTGTAATTCAATCGAGGATAATTTTGTTGAGATTTAAGAACCGGTCAGAACTTCGACTGAGGGGAACATCTTCATGGAGATCTAGGAACTGTCTGTAATTCAACCGAGGATAATTCTATTGAGATTTAAAAACTCGTCCACACTTCGACGGAGGAAAATTGTCGACATTTAGAATCTTATCTGTAATTCAACCGAGGATAATTCAGTTGAAATTTAAGAACCGGTCAACACTTCGACTGAGGGAAACATCTTCCTCGAGATCTAGGAACTGTCTGTAATTCAACCGAGGATAATTCTGTTGAGATTTATGAACTCAACCACACTTCGATGGAGGAAAATTGTCGACATTTAGAACCTTATCTGTAATTCATCCAAGGATAATTCTGTTGAGATTTAAGAACCGGTCAGCACTTCGACTAAGGGAAACATCTTCATCGAGATCTAGGAACTATCTGTAATTCAACCGAGGATAATTCTGTTGAGATTTAAGAACTCGTCCACACTTCGACAGAGGAAAATTGTCGAGATTTAGAACCATATCTGTAATTCAACCGAGGATAATTTTGTTGAGATTTAAGAACCGGTTAGAACATCGACTGAGGGGAACATCTTCATCGAGATCTAGAAACCGTCTGTAATTCAACCAAGGATGATTCTGTTGAGATTATGAACTCGTCCACACATCGACGGAGGAAAATTGTCGACATTTAGAATCTTATCTGTAATTCAACCGAGGATAATTCAGTTGAAATTTAAGAACCGGTCAACACTTCGACTGAGGGAAACATCTTCATCGAGATCTAGGAACTGTCTGTAATTCAATCGAGGATAATTCTGTTGAGATTTAAGAACTCGTCCACACTTCGACGGAGGAAAATTGTCGAGATTTAGAACCTTATTTGTAATTCAACCGAGGATAATTCTATTTAGATTTAAGATCTGGTCAGCACTTCGACTGAGGGAAACATCTTCATCAAGATCTAGGAACCGTCTGTAATTCAACCGAGGATAATTCTGTTGAGATTTAAAAACTCGTCCACACTTCGACGGAGGAAAATTGTCGAGATTTAGAACCTTATCTATAATTCAACCGAGGATAATTCTGTTGAGATTTATGAACTGGTCAACACTTTGACTGAGGGAAACATCTTCATCGAGATCTAGGAACTGTCTATAATTCAACTGAGGATAATTCTATTGAGATTTAAGAACTCGTCCACACTTCGACGGAGGAAAATTGTCAACATTTAGAACCTTATCTGTAATTCAACCGAGGATAATTCAGTTGAGATTTAAGAACCGGTCAACACTTCGACTGAGGGAAACATCTTCATCGAGATCTAGGAACCGTCTGTAATTTAACCGAGGATTATTCTGTTCAGATTTAAGAACTTATCCACACTTCGACGGAGGAAAATTGTCGAGATTTAGAACCTTATCTATAATTCAACCGAGGATAATTCTGTTGAGATTTAAGAATCGGTCAGCACTTCGACTGAGGGAAACATCTTCCTTGAGATCTAGGAACTGTCTGTAATTCAACCGAGGATAATTCTGTTGAGATTTATGAACTCATCCACACTTCGACGGTGGAAAATGTCAAGATTTAGAACCTTATCTGTAATTCATCCGAGGATAATTCTGTTGAGATTTAAGAACTGGTCAGTACTTCGATTGAGGGAAACATCTTCATCGAGATCTAGGAACTATCTGTAATTCAACCGAGGATAATTCTGTTGAGATTTAAGAACTCGTCCACACTTCGACGGAGGAAAATTGTCGAGATTTAGAACCATATCTGTAATTCAACCGAGGATAATTTTGTTGAGATTTAAGAACCGGCCAGAACTTCGACTGAGGGGAACATCTTCATCGAGATCTAGAAACCGTCTGTAATTCAACCGAGGATGATTCTGTTGAGATTTATGAACTCGTCCACACATCGATGGAGGAAAATTGTCGACATTTAGAATCTTATCTATAATTCAACCGAGGATAATTCAGTTGAAATTTAAGAACCGGTCAACACTTCGACTGAGGGAAACATCTTCATCGAGATCTAGGAACTGTCTGTAATTCAACCGAGGATAATTCTGTTGAGATTTATGAACTCAACCACACTTCGATGGAGGAAAATTGTGGACATTTAGAACCTTATCTGTAATTCATCCAAGGATAATTCTGTTGAGATTTAAGAACCGGTCAGCACTTCGACTGAGGGAAACATCTTCATCGAGATCTAGGAACTATCTGTAATTCAACCGAGGATAATTCTGTTGAGATTTAAGAACTCGTCCACACTTCGACGGAGGAAAATTGTCGAGATTTAGAACCATATCTGTAATTCAACGGAGGATAATTTTGTTGAGATTTAAGAACCGGTCAGAACTTCGACTGAGGGGAACATCTTCATCGAGATCTAGAAACCGTCTGTAATTCAACCGAGGATGATTCTGTTGAGATTTATGAACTCGTCCACACATCGACGGAGGAAAATTGTCGACATTTAGAATCTTATCTGTAATTCAACCGAGGATAATTCAGTTGAAATTTAAGAACCGGTCAAAACTTCGACTGAGGGAAACATCTTCATCGAGATCTAGGAACTGTCTGTAATTCAACCGAGGATAATTCTGTTGAGATTTATGAACTCAACCACACTTCGATGGAGGAAAATTGTCGACATTTAGAACCTTATCTGTAATTCATCCAAGGATAATTCTGTTGAGATTTAAGAACCGGTCAGCACTTCGACTGAGGGAAACATCTTCATAGAGATCTAGGAACTATCCGTAATTCAACCGAGGATAATTCAGTTGAGATTTAAGAACTCGTCCACACTTCGACGGAGGAAAATTGTCGAGATTTAGAACCATATCTGTAATTCAATCGAGGATAATTTTGTTGAGATTTAAGAACCGGTCAGAACTTCGACTGAGGGGAACATCTTCATGGAGATCTAGGAACTGTCTGTAATTCAACCGAGGATAATTCTGTTGAGATTTAAAAACTCGTCCACACTTCGACGGAGGAAAATTGTCGACATTTAGAATCTTATCTGTAATTCAACCGAGGATAATTCAGTTGAAATTTAAGAACCGGTCAACACTTCGACTGAGGGAAACATCTTCCTCGAGATCTAGGAACTGTCTGTAATTCAACCGAGGATAATTCTGTTGAGATTTATGAACTCAACCACACTTCGATGGAGGAAAATTGTCGACATTTAGAACCTTATCTGTAATTCATCCAAGGATAATTCTGTTGAGATTTAAGAACCGGTCAGCACTTCGACTGAGGGAAACATCTTCATCGAGATCTAGGAACTATCTGTAATTCAACCGAGGATAATTCTGTTGAGATTTAAGAACTCGTCCACACTTCGACGGAGGAAAATTGTCGAGATTTAGAACCATATCTGTAATTCAACCGAGGATAATTTTGTTGAGATTTAAGAACCGGCCAGAACTTCGACTGAGGGGAACATCTTCATCGAGATCTAGAAACCGTCTGTAATTCAACCGAGGATGATTCTGTTGAGATTTATGAACTCGTCCACACATCGATGGAGGAAAATTGTCGACATTTAGAATCTTATCTATAATTCAACCGAGGATAATTCAGTTGAAATTTAAGAACCGGTCAACACTTCGACTGAGGGAAACATCTTCATCGAGATCTAGGAACTGTCTGTAATTCAACCGAGGATAATTCTGTTGAGATTTATGAACTCAACCACACTTCGATGGAGGAAAATTGTGGACATTTAGAACCTTATCTGTAATTCATCCAAGGATAATTCTGTTGAGATTTAAGAACCGGTCAGCACTTCGACTGAGGGAAACATCTTCATCGAGATCTAGGAACTATCTGTAATTCAACCGAGGATAATTCTGTTGAGATTTAAGAACTCGTCCACACTTCGACGGAGGAAAATTGTCGAGATTTAGAACCATATCTGTAATTCAACGGAGGATAATTTTGTTGAGATTTAAGAACCGGTCAGAACTTCGACTGAGGGGAACATCTTCATCGAGATCTAGAAACCGTCTGTAATTCAACCGAGGATGATTCTGTTGAGATTTATGAACTCGTCCACACATCGACGGAGGAAAATTGTCGACATTTAGAATCTTATCTGTAATTCAACCGAGGATAATTCAGTTGAAATTTAAGAACCGGTCAACACTTCGACTGAGGGAAACATCTTCATCGAGATCTAGGAACTGTCTGTAATTCAACCGAGGATAATTCTGTTGAGATTTATGAACTCAACCACACTTCGATGGAGGAAAATTGTCGACATTTAGAACCTTATCTGTAATTCATCCAAGGATAATTCTGTTGAGATTTAAGAACCGGTCAGCACTTCGACTGAGGGAAACATCTTCATAGAGATCTAGGAACTATCCGTAATTCAACCGAGGATAATTCAGTTGAGATTTAAGAACTCGTCCACACTTCGACGGAGGAAAATTGTCGAGATTTAGAACCATATCTGTAATTCAATCGAGGATAATTTTGTTGAGATTTAAGAACCGGTCAGAACTTCGACTGAGGGGAACATCTTCATGGAGATCTAGGAACTGTCTGTAATTCAACCGAGGATAATTCTGTTGAGATTTAAAAACTCGTCCACACTTCGACGGAGGAAAATTGTCGACATTTAGAATCTTATCTGTAATTCAACCGAGGATAATTCAGTTGAAATTTAAGAACCGGTCAACACTTCGACTGAGGGAAACATCTTCCTCGAGATCTAGGAACTGTCTGTAATTCAACCGAGGATAATTCTGTTGAGATTTATGAACTCAACCACACTTCGATGGAGGAAAATTGTCGACATTTAGAACCTTATCTGTAATTCATCCAAGGATAATTCTGTTGAGATTTAAGAACCGGTCAGCACTTCGACTGAGGGAAACATCTTCATCGAGATCTAGGAACTATCTGTAATTCAACCGAGGATAATTCTGTTGAGATTTAAGAACTCGTCCACACTTCGACGAAGGAAAATTGTCGAGATTTAGAACCATATCTGTAATTCAACCTAGGATAATTTTGATGAGATTTAAGAACCGGTTAGAACTTCGACTGAGGGGAACATCTTCATCGAGATCTAGAAACCGTCTGTAATTCAACCGAGGATGATTCTGTTGAGATTTATGAACTCGTCCACACATCGACGGAGGAAAATTGTCGACATTTAGAATCTTATCATTAATTCAACCGAGGATAATTCAGTTGAAATTTAAGAACCGGTCAACACTTCTACTGAGGGAAACATCTTCATCGAGATCTAGGAACTGTCTGTAATTCAACCGAGGATAATTCTGTTGAGATTTAAGAACTCGTCCACACTTCGACGGAGGAAAATTGTCGAGATTTAGAACCTTATCTGTAATTTAACCGAGGATAATTCTGTTGAGATTTAAGATCTGGTCAGCACTTCGACTGAGGGAAACATCTTCATCAAGATCTAGGAACCGTCTGTAATTCAACCGAGGATAATTCTGTTGAGATTTAAAAACTCGTCCACACTTCGACGGAGGAAAATTGTCGAGATTTAGAACCTTATCTATAATTCAACCGAGGATAATTCTGTTGAGATTTAAGAACTGGTCAACACTTTGACTGAGGGAAACGTCTTCATCGAGATCTAGGAACTGTCTATAATTCAACTGAGGATAATTCTATTGAGATTTAAGAACTCGTCCACACTTCGACGGAGGAAAATTGTCAACATTTAGAACCTTATCTGTAATTCAACCGAGGATAATTCAGTTGAGATTTAAGAACTGGTCAACACTTCGACTGAGGGAAACATCTTCATCGAGATCTAGGAACTATCTGTAATTCAACCGAGGATAATTCTGTTGAGATTTAAGAACTCGTCCACACTTCGACGGAGGAAAATTGTCGAGATTTAGAACCATATCTTTAATTCAACCGAGGATAATTTTGTTGAGATTTAAAAACCGGTCAGAACTTCGACTGAGGGGAACATCTTCATCGAGATCTAGAAACCGTCTGTAATTCAACCGAGGATGATTCTGTTGAGATTTATGAACTCGTCCACACATCGACGGAGGAAAATTGTCGACATTTAGAATCTTATCTGTAATTCAACCGAGGATAATTCAGTTGAAATTTAAGAACCGGTCAACACTTCGACTGAGGGAAATATCTTCATCGAGATCTAGGAACTGTCTGTAATTCAACCGAGGATAATTCTGTTGAGATTTATGAACTCAACCACACTTCGATGGAGGAAAATTGTCGACATTTAGAACCTTATCTGTAATTCATCCAAGGATAATTCTGTTGAGATTTAAGAACCGGTCAGCACTTCGACTAAGGGAAACATCTTCATAGAGATCTAGGAACTATCCGTAATTCAACCGAGGATAATTCAGTTGAGATTTAAGAACTCGTCCACACTTCGACGGAGGAAAATTGTCGAGATTTAGAACCATATCTGTAATTCAATCGAGGATAATTTTGTTGAGATTTAAGAACCGGTCAGAACTTCGAATGAGGGGAACATCTTCATGGAGATCTAGGAACTGTCTGTAATTCAACCGAGGATAATTCTATTGAGATTTAAAAACTCGTCCACACTTCGACGGAGGAAAATTGTCGACATTTAGAATCTTATCTGTAATTCAACCGAGGATAATTCAGTTGAAATTTAAGAACCGGTCAACACTTCGACTGAGGGAAACATCTTCCTCGAGATCTAGGAACTGTCTGTAATTCAACCGAGGATAATTCTGTTGAGATTTATGAACTCAACCACACTTCGATGGAGGAAAATTGTCGACATTTAGAACCTTATCTGTAATTCATCCAAGGATAATTCTGTTGAGATTTAAGAACCGGTCAGCACTTCGACTAAGGGAAACATCTTCATCGAGATCTAGGAACTATCTGTAATTCAACCGAGGATAATTCTGTTGAGATTTAAGAACTCGTCCACACTTCGACAGAGGAAAATTGTCGAGATTTAGAACCATATCTGTAATTCAACCGAGGATAATTTTGTTGAGATTTAAGAACCGGTTAGAACATCGACTGAGGGGAACATCTTCATCGAGATCTAGAAACCGTCTGTAATTCAACCAAGGATGATTCTGTTGAGATTATGAACTCGTCCACACATCGACGGAGGAAAATTGTCGACATTTAGAATCTTATCTGTAATTCAACCGAGGATAATTCAGTTGAAATTTAAGAACCGGTCAACACTTCGACTGAGGGAAACATCTTCATCGAGATCTAGGAACTGTCTGTAATTCAATCGAGGATAATTCTGTTGAGATTTAAGAACTCGTCCACACTTCGACGGAGGAAAATTGTCGAGATTTAGAACCTTATTTGTAATTCAACCGAGGATAATTCTATTTAGATTTAAGATCTGGTCAGCACTTCGACTGAGGGAAACATCTTCATCAAGATCTAGGAACCGTCTGTAATTCAACCGAGGATAATTCTGTTGAGATTTAAAAACTCGTCCACACTTCGACGGAGGAAAATTGTCGAGATTTAGAACCTTATCTATAATTCAACCGAGGATAATTCTGTTGAGATTTAAGAACTGGTCAACACTTTGACTGAGGGAAACATCTTCATCGAGATCTAGGAACTGTCTATAATTCAACTGAGGATAATTCTATTGAGATTTAAGAACTCGTCCACACTTCGACGGAGGAAAATTGTCAACATTTAGAACCTTATCTGTAATTCAACCGAGGATAATTCAGTTGAGATTTAAGAACCGGTCAACACTTCGACTGAGGGAAACATCTTCATCGAGATCTAGGAACCGTCTGTAATTTAACCGAGGATTATTCTGTTCAGATTTAAGAACTTATCCACACTTCGACGGAGGAAAATTGTCGAGATTTAGAACCTTATCTATAATTCAACCGAGGATAATTCTGTTGAGATTTAAGAATCGGTCAGCACTTCGACTGAGGGAAACATCTTCCTTGAGATCTAGGAACTGTCTGTAATTCAACCGAGGATAATTCTGTTGAGATTTATGAACTCATCCACACTTCGACGGTGGAAAATGTCAAGATTTAGAACCTTATCTGTAATTCATCCGAGGATAATTCTGTTGAGATTTAAGAACTGGTCAGTACTTCGATTGAGGGAAACATCTTCATCGAGATCTAGGAACTATCTGTAATTCAACCGAGGATAATTCTGTTGAGATTTAAGAACTCGTCCACACTTCGACGGAGGAAAATTGTCGAGATTTAGAACCATATCTGTAATTCAACCGAGGATAATTTTGTTGAGATTTAAGAACCGGCCAGAACTTCGACTGAGGGGAACATCTTCATCGAGATCTAGAAACCGTCTGTAATTCAACCGAGGATGATTCTGTTGAGATTTATGAACTCGTCCACACATCGATGGAGGAAAATTGTCGACATTTAGAATCTTATCTATAATTCAACCGAGGATAATTCAGTTGAAATTTAAGAACCGGTCAACACTTCGACTGAGGGAAACATCTTCATCGAGATCTAGGAACTGTCTGTAATTCAACCGAGGATAATTCTGTTGAGATTTATGAACTCAACCACACTTCGATGGAGGAAAATTGTGGACATTTAGAACCTTATCTGTAATTCATCCAAGGATAATTCTGTTGAGATTTAAGAACCGGTCAGCACTTCGACTGAGGGAAACATCTTCATCGAGATCTAGGAACTATCTGTAATTCAACCGAGGATAATTCTGTTGAGATTTAAGAACTCGTCCACACTTCGACGGAGGAAAATTGTCGAGATTTAGAACCATATCTGTAATTCAATGGAGGATAATTTTGTTGAGATTTAAGAACCGGTCAGAACTTCGACTGAGGGGAACATCTTCATCGAGATCTAGAAACCGTCTGTAATTCAACCGAGGATGATTCTATTGAGATTTATGAACTCGTCCACACATCGACGGAGGAAAATTGTCGACATTTAGAATCTTATCTGTAATTCAACCGAGGATAATTCAGTTGAAATTTAAGAACCGGTCAACACTTCGACTGAGGGAAACATCTTCATCGAGATCTAGGAACTGTCTGTAATTCAACCGAGGATAATTCTGTTGAGATTTATGAACTCAACCACACTTCGATGGAGGAAAATTGTCGACATTTAGAACCTTATCTGTAATTCATCCAAGGATAATTCTGTTGAGATTTAAGAACCGGTCAGCACTTCGACTGAGGGAAACATCTTCATAGAGATCTAGGAACTATCCGTAATTCAACCGAGGATAATTCAGTTGAGATTTAAGAACTCGTCCACACTTCGACGGAGGAAAATTGTCGAGATTTAGAACCATATCTGTAATTCAATCGAGGATAATTTTGTTGAGATTTAAGAACCGGTCAGAACTTCGACTGAGGGGAACATCTTCATGGAGATCTAGGAACTGTCTGTAATTCAACCGAGGATAATTCTGTTGAGATTTAAAAACTCGTCCACACTTCGACGGAGGAAAATTGTCGACATTTAGAATCTTATCTGTAATTCAACCGAGGATAATTCAGTTGAAATTTAAGAACCGGTCAACACTTCGACTGAGGGAAACATCTTCCTCGAGATCTAGGAACTGTCTGTAATTCAACCGAGGATAATTCTGTTGAGATTTATGAACTCAACCACACTTCGATGGAGGAAAATTGTCGACATTTAGAACCTTATCTGTAATTCATCCAAGGATAATTCTGTTGAGATTTAAGAACCGGTCAGCACTTCGACTGAGGGAAACATCTTCATCGAGATCTAGGAACTATCTGTAATTCAACCGAGGATAATTCTGTTGAGATTTAAGAACTCGTCCACACTTCGACAGAGGAAAATTGTCGAGATTTAGAACCATATCTGTAATTCAACCGAGGATAATTTTGTTGAGATTTAAGAACCGGTTAGAACATCGACTGAGGGGAACATCTTCATCGAGATCTAGAAACCGTCTGTAATTCAACCAAGGATGATTCTGTTGAGATTATGAACTCGTCCACACATCGACGGAGGAAAATTGTCGACATTTAGAATCTTATCTGTAATTCAACCGAGGATAATTCAGTTGAAATTTAAGAACCGGTCAACACTTCGACTGAGGGAAACATCTTCATCGAGATCTAGGAACTGTCTGTAATTCAATCGAGGATAATTCTGTTGAGATTTAAGAACTCGTCCACACTTCGACGGAGGAAAATTGTCGAGATTTAGAACCTTATTTGTAATTCAACCGAGGATAATTCTATTTAGATTTAAGATCTGGTCAGCACTTCGACTGAGGGAAACATCTTCATCAAGATCTAGGAACCGTCTGTAATTCAACCGAGGATAATTCTGTTGAGATTTAAAAACTCGTCCACACTTCGACGGAGGAAAATTGTCGTGATTTAGAACCTTATCTATAATTCAACCGAGGATAATTCTGTTGAGATTTAAGAACTGGTCAACACTTTGACTGAGGGAAACATCTTCATCGAGATCTAGGAACTGTCTATAATTCAACTGAGGATAATTCTATTGAGATTTAAGAACTCGTCCACACTTCGACGGAGGAAAATTGTCAACATTTAGAACCTTATCTGTAATTCAACCGAGGATAATTCAGTTGAGATTTAAGAACCGGTCAACACTTCGACTGAGGGAAACATCTTCATCGAGATCTAGGAACCGTCTGTAATTTAACCGAGGATTATTCTGTTCAGATTTAAGAACTTATCCACACTTCGACGGAGGAAAATTGTCGAGATTTAGAACCTTATCTATAATTCAACCGAGGATAATTCTGTTGAGATTTAAGAATCGGTCAGCACTTCGACTGAGGGAAACATCTTCCTTGAGATCTAGGAACTGTCTGTAATTCAACCGAGGATAATTCTGTTGAGATTTATGAACTCATCCACACTTCGACGGTGGAAAATGTCAAGATTTAGAACCTTATCTGTAATTCATCCGAGGATAATTCTGTTGAGATTTAAGAACTGGTCAGTACTTCGATTGAGGGAAACATCTTCATCGAGATCTAGGAACTATCTGTAATTCAACCGAGGATAATTCTGTTGAGATTTAAGAACTCGTCCACACTTCGACGGAGGAAAATTGTCGAGATTTAGAACCATATCTGTAATTCAACCGAGGATAATTTTGTTGAGATTTAAGAACCGGCCAGAACTTCGACTGAGGGGAACATCTTCATCGAGATCTAGAAACCGTCTGTAATTCAACCGAGGATGATTCTGTTGAGATTTATGAACTCGTCCACACATCGATGGAGGAAAATTGTCGACATTTAGAATCTTATCTATAATTCAACCGAGGATAATTCAGTTGAAATTTAAGAACCGGTCAACACTTCGACTGAGGGAAACATCTTCATCGAGATCTAGGAACTGTCTGTAATTCAACCGAGGATAATTCTGTTGAGATTTATGAACTCAACCACACTTCGATGGAGGAAAATTGTGGACATTTAGAACCTTATCTGTAATTCATCCAAGGATAATTCTGTTGAGATTTAAGAACCGGTCAGCACTTCGACTGAGGGAAACATCTTCATCGAGATCTAGGAACTACCTGTAATTCAACCGAGGATAATTCTGTTGAGATTTAAGAACTCGTCCACACTTCGACGGAGGAAAATTGTCGAGATTTAGAACCATATCTGTAATTCAACGGAGGATAATTTTGTTGAGATTTAAGAACCGGTCAGAACTTCGACTGAGGGGAACATCTTCATCGAGATCTAGAAACCGTCTGTAATTCAACCGAGGATGATTCTGTTGAGATTTATGAACTCGTCCACACATTGACGGAGGAAAATTGTCGACATTGAGAATCTTATCTGTAATTCAACCGAGGATAATTCAGTTGAAATTTAAGAACCGGTCAACACTTCGACTGAGGGAAACATCTTGATCGAGATCTAGGAACTGTCTTTAATTCAACCGAGGATAATTCTGTTGAGATTTATGAACTCAACCACACTTCGATGGAGGAAAATTGTCGACATTTAGAACCTTATCTGTAATTCATCCAAGGATAAATCTGTTGAGATTTAAGAACCGGTCAGCACTTCGACTGAGGGAAACATCTTCATCGAGATCTAGGAACTATCTGTAATTCAACCGAGGATAATTCTGTTGAGATTTAAGAACTCGTCCACACTTCGACAGAGGAAAATTGTCGAGATTTAGAACCATATCTGTAATTCAACCGAGGATAATTTTGTTGAGATTTAAGAACCGGTTAGAACTTCGACTGAGGGGAACATCTTCATCGAGATCTAGAAACCGTCTGTAATTCAACCGAGGATGATTCTGTTGAGATTTATGAACTCGTCCACACATCGACGGAGGAAAATTGTCGACATTTAGAATCTTATCTGTAATTCAACCGAGGATAATTCAGTTGAAATTTAAGAACCGGTCAACACTTCGACTGAGGGAAACATCTTCATCGAGATCTAGGAACTGTCTGTAATTCAATCGAGGATAATTCTGTTGAGATTTAAGAACTCGTCCACACTTCGGCGGAGGAAAATTGTCGAGATTTAGAACCTTATCTATAATTCAACCGAGGATAATTCGGTTGAGATTTAAGAACTGGTCAACACTTTGACTGAGGGAAACATCTTCATCGAGATCTAGGAACTGTCTATAATTCAACTGAGGATAATTCTATTAAGATTTAAGAACTCGTCCACACTTCGACGGAGGAAAATTGTCAACATTTAGAACCTTATCTGTAATTCAACCGAGGATAATTCAGTTGAGATTTAAGAACCGGTCAACACTTCGACTGAGGGAAACATCTTCATCGAGATTTAGGAACCGTCTGTAATTTAACTGAGGATTATTCTGTTCAGATTTAAGAACTTATCCACACTTCGACGGAGGAAAATTGTCGAGATTTAGAACCTTATCTATAATTCAACCGAGGATAATTCTGTTGAGATTTAAGAATCGGTCAGCACTTCGACTGAGGGAAACATCTTCCTTGAGATCTAGGAACTGTCTGTAATTCAACCGAGGATAATTCTGTTGAGATTTATGAACTCATCCACACTTCGACAGTGGAAAATGTCAAGATTTAGAACCTTATCTGTAATTCATCCGAGGATAATTCTGTTGAGATTTAAGAACTGGCCAGTACTTCGATTGAGGGAAACATCTTCATCGAGATCTAGGAACTATCTGTAATTCAACCGAGGATAATTCTGTTGAGATTTAAGAACTCGTCCACACTTCGACGGAGGAAAATTGTCGAGATTTAAAACCATATCTGTAATTCAACCGAGGATAATTTTGTTGAGATTTAAGAACCGGCCAGAACTTCGACTGAGGGGAACATCTTCATCGAGATCTAGAAACCGTCTGTAATTCAACCGGGGATGATTCTGTTGAGATTTATGAACTCGTCCACACATCGATGGAGGAAAATTGTCGACATTTAGAATCTTATATATAATTCAACCGAGGATAATTCAGTTGAGATTTAAGAACCGGTCAACACTTCGACTGAGGGAAACATCTTCATCGAGATCTAGGAACCGTCTGTAATTTAACCGAGGATTATTCTGTTCAGATTTAAGAACTTATCAACACTTCGACGGAGGAAAATTGTCGAGATTTAGAACCTTATCTATAATTCAACCGAGGATAATTCTGTTGAGATTTAAGAATCGGTCAGCACTTCGACTGAGGGAAACATCTTCCTCGAGATCTAGGAACTGTCTGTAATTCAACCGAGGATAATTCTGTTGAGATTTATGAACTCATCCACACTTCGACGGTGGAAAATTGTCAAGATTTAGAACCTTATCTGTAATTCATCCGAGGATAATTCTGTTGAGATTTAAGAACTGGTCAGTACTTCGATTGAGGGAAACATCTTCATCGAGATCTAGGAACTATCTGTAATTCAACCGAGGATAATTCTGTTGAGATTTAAGAACTCGTCCACACTTCGACGGAGGAAAATTTTCGAGATTTAGAACCATATCTGTAATTCAACCGAGGATAATTTTGTTGGGATTTAAGAACCGGTCAGAACTTCGACTGAGGGGAACATCTTCATCGAGATCTAGAAACCGTCTGTAATTCAACCGAGGATGATTCTGTTGAGATTTATGAACTCGTCCACACATCGACGGAGGAAAATTGTCGACATTTAGAATCTTATCTGTAATTCCACCGAGGATAATTCAGTTGAAATTTAAGAACCGGTCAACACTTCGACTGAGGGAAACATCTTCATCGAGATCTAGGAACTGTCTGTAATTCAACCGAGGATAATTCTGTTGAGATTTATGAACTCAACCACACTTCGACGGAGGAAAATTGTCGACATTTAGAACATTATCTGTAATTCATCCAAGGATAATTCTGTTGAGATTTAAGAACCGGTCAGCACTTCGACTGAGGGAAACATCTTCATCGAGATCTAGGAACTATCTGTAATTCAACCGAGGATAATTCTGTTGAGATTTAAGAACTCGTCCACACTTCGACGGAGGAAAATTGTCGAGATTTAGAACCATATCTGTAATTCAACAGAGGATAATTTTGTTGAGATTTAAGAACCGGTCAGAACTTCGACTGAGGGGAACATCTTCATCGAGATCTAGAAACCGTCTGTAATTCAACCGAGGAAGATTCTGTTGAGATTTATGAACTCGTCCACACATTGACGGAGGAAAATTTTCGACATTGAGAATCTTATCTGTAATTCAACCGAGGATAATTCAGTTGAAACTTAAGAACCGGTCAACACTTCGACTGAGGGAAACATCTTGATCGAGATCTAGGAACTGTCTGTAATTCAACCGAGGATAATTCTGTTGAGATTTATGAACTCAACCACACTTCGATGGAGGAAAATTGTCGACATTTAGAACCTTATCTGTAATTCATCCAAGGATAATTCTGTTGAGATTTAAGAACCGGTCAGCACTTCGACTGAGGGAAACATCTTCATCGAGATCTAGGTACCGTCTGTAATTCAACCGAGGATAATTCTGTTGAGATTTAAAAACTCGTCCACACTTCGACGGAGGAAAATTGTCGAGATTTAGAACCTTATCTGTAATTCATCCGAGGATAATTCTGTTGAGATATAAGAACCGGTTAGAACTTCGACTGAAGGGAACATCTTCATCGAGATCTAGGAACTGTCTATAATTCAACCGAGGATGATTCTGTTGAGATTTATGAACTCGTCCACACATCGACGGAGGAAAATTATCTAGATTTAGAACCTTATCTGTAATTCAACAGAGGATAATTCAGTTGAGATTTAAGAACCGGTCAACACTTCGACTGAGGGAAACATCTTCATCGAGATCTAGGAACTGTCTGTAATTCAACCGAGGATAATTCTGTTGAGATTTAAGAACTCGTCCACACTTCGACGGAGGAAAATTGTCGAGATTTAGAACCATATCTGTAATTCATCCAAGGATAATTCTGTTGAGATTTAAGAACCGGTCAGCACTTCGACTGAGGGAAACATCTTCATCGAGATCTAGGAACTATCTGTAATTCAACCGAGGATAATTCTGTTGAGATTTAAGAACCGGTCAGCACTTCGACTGAGGGAAACATCTTCCTCGAGATCTAGGAACTGTCTGTAATTCAACCGAGGATAATTCTGTTGAGATTTATGAACTCATCCACACTTCGACGGTGGAAAATTGTCAAGATTTAGAACCTTATCTGTAATTCATCCGAGGATAATTCTGTTGAGATTTAAGAACTGGACAGTACTTCGATTGAGGGAAACATCTTCATCGAGATCTAGGAACTATCTGTAATTCAACCGAGGATAATTCTGTTGAGATTTAAGAACTCGTCCACACTTCGACGGAGGAAAATTGTCGAGATTTAGAACCATATCTGTAATTCAACCGAGGATAATTTTGTTGAGATTTAAGAACCGGTCAGAACAACGACTGAGGGGAACATCTTCATCAAGATCTAGAAACCGTCTGAAATTCAACCAAGGATGATTTTGTTTAGATTTATGAACTCGTCCACACATCGACGGAGGAAAATTGTCGACATTTAGAATCTTATCTGTAATTCAACCGAGGATAATTCAGTTGAAATTTAAGAACCGGTCAACACTTCGACTGAGGGAAACATCTTCATCGAGATCTAGGAACCGTCTGTAATTTAACCGAGGATTATTCTGTTCAGATTTAAGAACTTATCCACACTTCGACGGAGGAAAATTGTCGACATTGAGAATCTTATCTGTAATTCAACCGAGGATAATTCAGTTGAAATTTAAGAATCGGTCAACACTTCGACTGAGGGAAACATCTTGGTCGAGATCTAGGAACTGTCTTTAATTCAACCGAGGATAATTCTGTTGAGATTTATGAACTCAACCACACTTCGATGGACGAAAATTGTCGACATTTAGAACCTTATCTGTAATTCATCCAAGGATAATTCTGTTGAGATTTAAGAACCGGTCAGCACTTCGACTGAGGGAAACATCTTCATCGAGATCTAGGAACTATCTGTAATTCAACCGAGGATTATTCTATTGAGATTTAAGAACTCGTCCACACTTCGACGGAGGAAAATTGTCGAGATTTAGAACCATATCTGTAATTCAACCGAGGATAATTTTGTTGAGATTTAAGAACCTGTCAGAACTTCGACTGAGGGGAACATCTTCATCGAGATCTAGAAACCGTCTGTAATTCAACCGAGGATGATTCTGTTGAGATTTATGAACTCGTCCACACATCGACGGAGGAAAATTGTCGACATTTAGAATCTTATCTGTAATTCAACCGAGGATAATTCTGTTGAGATTTAAGAACCGGTCAACACTTCGATTGAGGGAAACATCTTCATCGAGATCTAGGAACCGTCTGTAATTTAACCGAGGATTATTCTGTTCAGATTTAAGAACTTATCAACACTTCGACGGAGGAAAATTGTCGAGATTTAGAACCTTATCTATAATTCAACCGAGGATAATTCTGTTGAGATTTAAGAATCGGTCAGCACTTCGACTGAGGGAAACATCTTCCTCGAGATCTAGGAACTGTCTGTAATTCAACCGAGGATAATTCTGTTGAGATTTATGAACTCATCCACACTTCGACGGTGGAAAATTGTCGACATTTAGAATCTTATCTGTAATTCATCCGAGGATAATTCTGTTGAGATTTAAGAACCGGTTAGAACTTCGACTGAGGGGAACATCTTCATCGAGATCTAGAAACCGTCTGTAATTCAACCGAGGATGATTCTGTTGAGATTTATGAACTCGTCCACACATCGACGGAGGAAAATTGTCGACATTTAGAATCTTATCCGTAATTCAACCGAGGATAATTCAGTTGAGATTTAAGAACCGGTCAACACTTCGACTGAGGGAAACATCTTCATCGAGATCTAGGAACTGTCTGTAATTCAACCGAGGATGATTCTGTTGAGATTTAAGAACTCGTCCACACTTCGACGGAGGAAAATTGTCGAGATTTAGAACCTTATCTGTAATTCAACCGAGGATAATTCTATTGAGATTTAAGATCTGGTCAGCACTTCGACTGAGGGAAAAATCTTCATCGAGATCTAGGAACCGTCTGTAATTCAACCGAGGATAATTCTGTTGAGATTTAAAAACTCGTCCACACTTCGACGGAGGAAAATTGTCGAGATTTAGAACCTTATCTGTAATTCATCCGAGGATAATTCTGTTGAGATTTAAGAACTGGTCAACACTTTGACTGAGGGAAACATCTTCATCGAGATCTAGTAACTGTCTATAATTCAACTGAGGATAATTCTATTAAGATTTAAGAACTCGTCCACACTTCGACGGAGGAAAATTATCGAGATTTAGAACCTTATCTTTAATTCAACCGAGGATAATTCAGTTGAGATTTAAGAACCGGTCAACACTTCGACTGAGGGAAACATCTTCATCGAGATCTAGGAACCGTCTGTAATTTAACCGAGGATAATTCTGTTCAGATTTAAGAACTTATCCACACTTCGACGGAGGAAAATTGTCGAGATTTAGAACCTTATCTATAATTCAACCGAGGATAATTCTGTTGAGATTTAAGAACCAGTCAGCACTTCGACTGAGGGAAACATCTTCCTCGAGATCTAGGAAGTGTCTGTAATTCAACCTAGGATAATTCTGTTGAGATTTATGAACTCATCCACACTTCGACGGTGGAAAATTGTCAAGATTTAGAACCTTATCTGTAATTCATCCGAGGATAATTCTGTTGAGATTTAAGAACTGGTCAGTACTTCGATTGAGGGAAATATCTTCATCGAGATCTAGGAACTATCTGTAATTCAACCGAGGATAATTCTGTTGAGATTTAAGAACTCGTCCACACTTCGACGGAGGAAAATTGTCGAGATTTAGAACCATATCTGTAATTCAACCGAGGATAATTTTGTTGAGATTTAAGAACCGGTCAGAACTTCGACTGAGGGGAACATCTTAATCGAGATCTAGAAACCGTCTGTAATTCAACCGAGGATGTTTCTGTTGAGATTTATGAACTCGTCCACACATCGACGGAGGAAAATTGTCGACATTTAGAATCTTATCTGTAATTCAACCGAGGATAATTCAGTTGAAATTTAAGAACTGGTCAACACTTCGACTGAGGGAAACATCTTGATCGAGATCTAGGAACTGTCTGTAATTCAACCGAGGATAATTCTGTTGAGATTTATGAACTCATCCACACTTCGACGGTGGAAAATTGTCAAGATTTAGAACCTTATCTGTAATTCATCCGAGGATAATTCTGTTGAGATTTAAGAACCGGTCAGCACTTCGATTGAGGGAAACATCTTCATCGAGATCTAGGAACTATCTGTAATTCAACCGAGGATAATTCTGTTGAGATTTAAGAACTCGTCCACACTTCGACGGAGGAAAATTGTCGAGATTTAGAACCATATCTGTAATTCAACCGAGGATAATTTTGTTGAGATTTAAGAACTGGTCAGAACTTCGACTGAGGGGAACATCTTCATCGAGATCTAGAAACCGTCTGTAATTCAACCGAGGATGATTCTGTTGAGATTTATGAACTCGTCCACACATCGACGGAGGAAAATTGTCGACATTTAGAATCTTATCTGTAATTCAACCGAGGATAATTCAGTTGAAATTTAAGAACCGGTCAACACTTCGACTGAGGGAAACATCTTCATCGAGATCTAGGAACTGTCTGTAATTCAACCGAGGATAATTCTGTTGAGATTTATGAACTCAACCACACTTCGATGGAGGAAAATTGTCGACATTTAGAACCTTATCTGTAATTCATCCAAGGATAATTCTGTTGAGATTTAAGAACCGGTCAGCACTTCGACTGAGGGAAACATCTTCATCGAGATCTAGGAACTATCTGTAATTCAACCGAGGATAATTCTGTTGAGATTTAAGAACTCGTCCACACTTCGACGGAGGAAAATTGTCGAGATTTAGAACCATATCTGTAATTCAACGGAGGATAATTTTGTTGAGATTTAAGAACCGGTCAGAACTTCGACTGAGGGGAACATCTTCATCGAGATCTAGAAACCGTCTGTAATTCAACCGAGGATGATTCTGTTGAGATTTATGAACTCGTCCACACATTGACGGAGGAAAATTGTCGACATTGAGAATCTTATCTGTAATTCAACCCAGGATAATTCAGTTGAAATTTAAGAACTGGTCAACACTTCGACTGAGGGAAACATCTTGATCAAGATCTAGGAACTGTCTGTAATTCAACCGAGGATAATTCTGTTGAGATTTATGAACTCAACCACACTTCGATGGAGGAAAATTGTCGACATTTAGAACCTTATTTGTAATTCATCCAAGGATAATTCTGTTGAGATTTAAGAACCGGTCAGCACTTCGACTGAGGGAAACATCTTCATCGAGATCTAGGAACTATCTGTAATTCAACCGAGGATAATTCTGTTGAGATTTAAGAATTCGTCCACACTTCGACGGAGGAAAATTGTCGAGATTTAGAACGATATCTGTAATTCAACCGAGGATAATTTTGTTGAGATTTAAGAACCGGTTAGAACTTCGACTGAGGGGAACATCTTCATCAAGATCTAGAAACCGTCTGTAATTCAACCGAGGATGATTCTGTTGAGATTTATGAGCTCGTCCACACATCGATGGAGGAAAATTGTCGACATTTAGAATCTTATCTGTAATTCAACCGAGGATAATTCAGTTGAAATTTAAGAACCGGTCAACACTTCGACTGAGGGAAACATCTTCATCGAGATCTAGGAACCGTCTGTAATTCAACCGAGGATTATTCTGTTCAGATTTAAGAACTTATCCACACTTCGACGGAGGAAAATTGTCGAGATTTAGAACCTTATCTATAATTCAACCGAGGATAATTCTGTTGAGATTTAAGAATCGGTCAGCACTTCGACTGAGGGAAACATCTTTCTCGAGATCTAGGAACTGTCTGTAATTCAACCAAGGATAATTCTGTTGAGATTTATGAACTCATCCACACTTCGACGGTGGAAAATTGTCAAGATTTAGAACCTTATCTGTAATTCATCCGAGGATAATTCTGTTGAGATTTAAGAACCGGTCAGCACTTCGATTGAGGGAAACATCTACATCGAGATCTAGGAACTATCTGTAATTCAACCGAGGATAATTTTGTTGAGATTTAAGAACTCGTCCACACTTCGACGGAGGAAAATTGTCGAGATTTAGAACCATATCTGTAATTCAACCGAGGATAATTTTGTTGAGATTTAAGAACCGGTCAGAACTTCGACTGAGGGGAACATCTTAATCGAGATCTAGAAACCGTCTGTAATTCAACCGAGGATGTTTCTGTTGAGATTTATGAACTCGTCCACACATCGACGGAGGAAAATTGTCGACATTTAGAATCTTATCTGTAATTCAACCGAGGATAATTCAGTTGAAATTTAAGAACTGGTCAACACTTCGACTGAGGGAAACATCTTGATCGAGATCTAGGAACTGTCTGTAATTCAACCGAGGATAATTCTGTTGAGATTTATGAACTCATCCACACTTCGACGGTGGAAAATTGTCAAGATTTAGAACCTTATCTGTAATTCATCCGAGGATAATTCTGTTGAGATTTAAGAACCGGTCAGCACTTCGATTGAGGGAAACATCTTCATCGAGATCTAGGAACTATCTGTAATTCAACCGAGGATAATTCTGTTGAGATTTAAGAACTCGTCCACACTTCGACGGAGGAAAATTGTCGAGATTTAGAACCATATCTGTAATTCAACCGAGGATAATTTTGTTGAGATTTAAGAACCGGTCAGAACTTCGACTGAGGGGAACATCTTCATCGAGATCTAGAAACCGTCTGTAATTCAACCGAGGATGATTCTGTTGAGATTTATGAACTCGTCCACACATCGACGGAGGAAAATTGTCGACATTTAGAATCTTATCTGTAATTCAACCGAGGATAATTCAGTTGAAATTTAAGAACCGGTCAACACTTCGACTGAGGGAAACATCTTCATCGAGATCTAGGAACTGTCTGTAATTCAACCGAGGATAATTCTGTTGAGATTTATGAACTCAACCACACTTCGATGGAGGAAAATTGTCGACATTTAGAACCTTATCTGTAATTCATCCAAGGATAATTCTGTTGAGATTTAAGAACCGGTCAGCACTTCGACTGAGGGAAACATCTTCATCGAGATCTAGGAACTATCTGTAATTCAACCGAGGATAATTCTGTTGAGATTTAAGAACTCGTCCACACTTCGACGGAGGAAAATTGTCGAGATTTAGAACCATATCTGTAATTCAACGGAGGATAATTTTGTTGAGATTTAAGAACCGGTCAGAACTTCGACTGAGGGGAACATCTTCATCGAGATCTAGAAACCGTCTGTAATTCAACCGAGGATGATTCTGTTGAGATTTATGAACTCGTCCACACATTGACGGAGGAAAATTGTCGACATTGAGAATCTTATCTGTAATTCAACCCAGGATAATTCAGTTGAAATTTAAGAACTGGTCAACACTTCGACTGAGGGAAACATCTTGATCAAGATCTAGGAACTGTCTGTAATTCAACCGAGGATAATTCTGTTGAGATTTATGAACTCAACCACACTTCGATGGAGGAAAATTGTCGACATTTAGAACCTTATTTGTAATTCATCCAAGGATAATTCTGTTGAGATTTAAGAACCGGTCAGCACTTCGACTGAGGGAAACATCTTCATCGAGATCTAGGAACTATCTGTAATTCAACCGAGGATAATTCTGTTGAGATTTAAGAATTCGTCCACACTTCGACGGAGGAAAATTGTCGAGATTTAGAACGATATCTGTAATTCAACCGAGGATAATTTTGTTGAGATTTAAGAACCGGTTAGAACTTCGACTGAGGGGAACATCTTCATCGAGATCTAGAAACCGTCTGTAATTCAACCGAGGATGATTCTGTTGAGATTTATGAACTCGTCCACACATCGACGGAGGAAAATTGTCGACATTTAGAATCTTATCCGTAATTCAACCGAGGATAATTCAGTTGAAATTTAAGAACCGGTCAACACTTCGACTGAGGGAAAAATCTTCATCGAGATATAGGAACTGTCTGTAATTCAACCGAGGATAATTCTGTTGAGATTTAAGAACTCGTCCACACTTCGACGGAGGAAAATTGTCGAGATTTAGAACCTTATCTGTAATTCAACCGAGGATAATTCTATTGAGATTTAAGATCTGGTCAGCACTTCGACTGAGGGAAACATCTTCATCGAGATCTAGGAACCGTCTGTAATTCAACCGAGGATAATTCTGTTGAGATTTAAAAACTCGTCCACACTTCGACGGAGGAAAATTGTCGAGATTTAGAACCTTATCTGTAATTCATCCGAGGATAATTCTGTTGAGATTTAAGAACTGGTCAACACTTTGACTGAGGGAAACATCTTCATCGAGATCTAGGAACTGTCTATAATTCAACTGAGGATAATTCTATTAAGATTTAAGAACTCGTCCATACTTCGACGGAGGAAAATTATCGAGATTTAGAACCTTATCTTTAATTCAACCGAGGATAATTCAGTTGAGATTTAAGAACCGGTCAACACTTCGACTGAGGGAAACATCTTCATCGAGATCTAGGAACCGTCTGTAATTTAACCGAGGATAATTCTGTTCAGATTTAAGAACTTATCCACACTTCGACGGAGGAAAATTGTCGAGATTTAGAACCTTATCTATAATTCAACCGAGGATAATTCTGTTGAGATTTAAGAACCAGTCAGCACTTCGACTGAGGGAAACATCTTCCTCGAGATCTAGGAACTGTCTGTAATTCAACCGAGGATAATTCTGTTGAGATTTATGAACTCATCCACACTTCGACGGTGGAAAATTGTCAAGATTTAGAACCTTATCTGTAATTCATCCGAGGATAATTCTGTTGAGATTTAAGAATTGGTCAGTACTTCGATTGAGGGAAACATCTTCATCGAGATCTAGGAACTATCTGTAATTCAACCGAGGATAATTCTGTTGAGATTTAAGAACTCGTCCACACTTCGACGGAGGAAAATTGTCGAGATTTAGAACCATATCTGTAATTCAACCGAGGATAATTTTGTTGAGATTTAAGAACCGGTCAGAACTTCGACTGAGGGGAACATCTTCATCAAGATCTAGAAACCGTCTGTAATTCAACCGAGGATGATTCTGTTGAGATTTATGAACTCGTCCACACATTGACGGAGGAAAATTGTCGACATTGAGAATCTTATCTGTAATTCAACTGAGGATAATTCAGTTGAAATTTAAGAACTGGTCAACACTTCGACTGAGGGAAACATCTTGATCGAGATCTAGGAACTGTCTGTAATTCAACCGAGGATAATTCTGTTGAGATTTATGAACTCAACCACACTTCGATGGAGGAAAATTGTCGACATTTAGAACCTTATCTGTAATTCATCCAAGGATAATTCTGTTGAGATTTAAGAACCGGTCAGCACTTCGACTGAGGGAAACATCTTCATCGAGATCTAGGAACTATCTGTAATTCAACCGAGGATAATTCTGTTGAGATTTAAGAACTCGTCCACACTTCGACGGAGGAAAATTGTCGAGATTTAGAACCATATCTGTAATTCAACGGAGGATAATTTTGTTGAGATTTAAGAACCGGTCAGAACTTCGACTGAGGGGAACATCTTCATCGAGATCTAGAAACCGTCTGTAATTCAACCGAGGATGATTCTGTTGAGATTTATGAACTCGTCCACACATTGACGGAGGAAAATTGTCGACATTGAGAATCTTATCTGTAATTCAACCCAGGATAATTCAGTTGAAATTTAAGAACTGGTCAACACTTCGACTGAGGGAAACATCTTGATCGAGATCTAGGAACTGTCTGTAATTCAACCGAGGATAATTCTGTTGAGATTTATGAACTCAACCACACTTCGATGGAGGAAAATTGTCGACATTTAGAACCTTATTTGTAATTCATCCAAGGATAATTCTGTTGAGATTTAAGAACCGGTCAGCACTTCGACTGAGGGAAACATCTTCATCGAGATCTAGGAACTATCTGTAATTCAACCGAGGATAATTCTGTTGAGATTTAAGAATTCGTCCACACTTCGACGGAGGAAAATTGTCGAGATTTAGAACGATATCTGTAATTCAACCGAGGATAATTTTGTTGAGATTTAAGAACCGGTTAGAACTTCGACTGAGGGGAACATCTTCATCGAGATCTAGAAACCGTCTGTAATTAAACCGAGGATGATTCTGTTGAGATTTATGAACTCGTCCACACATCGACGGAGGAAAATTGTCGACATTTAGAATCTTTTCTGTAATTCATCCGAGGATAATTCTGTTGAGATTTAAGAACCGGTCAACACTTCGACTGAGGGAAACATCTTCATCGAGATCTAGGAACTGTCTGTAATTCAACCGAGGATAATTCTGTTGAGATTTAAGAACTCGTCCACACTTCGACGGAGGAAAATTGTCGAGATTTAGAACCATATCTGTAATTCAACCGAGGATAATTTTGTTGAGATTTAAGAACCGGTCAGAACTTCGACTGAGGGGAACATCTTTATCAAGATCTAGAAACCGTCTGTAATTCAACCGAGGATGATTTTGTTGAGATTTATGAACTCGTCCACACATCGACGGAGGAAAATTGTCGACATTTAGAATCTTATCTGTAATTCAACCGAGGATAATTCAGTTGAAATTTAAGAACCGGTCAACACTTCGACTGAGGGAAACATCTTCATCGAGATCTAGGAACTGTCTGTAATTCAACCGAGGATAATTCGTTTGAGATTTATGAACTCAACCACACTTTGATGGAGGAAAATTGTCGACATTTAGAACCTTATCTGTAATTCATCCAAGGATAATTCTGTTGAGATTTAAGAACCGGTCAGCACTTCGACTGAGGGAAACATCTTCATCGAGATCTAGGAACTATCTGTAATTCAACCGAGGATAATTCTGTTGAGATTTAAGAACTCGTCCACACATCGACGGAGGAAAATTGTCGACATTTAGAATCTTATCCGTAATTCAACCGAGGATAATTCAGTTGAAATTTAAGAACCGGTCAACACTTCGACTGAGGGAAACATCTTCATCGAGATCTAGGAACTGTCTGTAATTCAACCGAGGATAATTCTGTTGAGATTTATGAACTCAACCACACTTCGATGGAGGAAAATTGTCGACATTTAGAACCTTATCTGTAATTCATCCAAGGATAATTCTGTTGAGATTTAAGAACCGGTCAGCACTTCGACTGAGGGAAACATCTTCATCGAGATCTAGGAACTATCTGTAATTCAACCGAGGATAATTCTGTTGAGATTTAAGAACTCGTCCACACTTCGACGGAGGAAAATTGTCGAGATTTAGAACCATATCTGTAATTCAACCGAGGATAATTTTGTTGAGATTTAAGAACCGGTCAGAACTTCGACTGAGGTGAACATCTTCATCGAGATCTAGAAACCTTCTGTAATTCAACCGAGGATGATTCTGTTGAGATTTATGAACTCCTCCACACATCGAAGGAGGAAAATTGTCGACATTTAGAATCTTATCTGTAATTCAACCGAGGATAATTCAGTTGAAATTTAAAAACCGGTCAACACTTCGACTGAGGGAAACATCTTCATCGAGATCTAGTAACTGTCTGTAATTCAACCGAGGATAATTCTGTTGAGATTTATGAACTCAACCACACTTCGATGGAGGAAAATTGTCGACATTTAGAACCTAATCTGTAATTCATCCAAGGATAATTCTGTTGAGATTTAAGAACCGGTCAACACTTCGACTGAGGGAAACATCTTCATCGAGATCTAGGAACTATCTGTAATTCAACCGAGGATAATTCTGTTGAGATTTAAGAACTCGTCCACACTTCGACGGAGGAAAATTGTCAACATTTAGAATCTTATCCGTAATTCAACCGAGGATAATTCAGTTGAAATTTAAGAACTGGTCAACACTTCGACTGAGGGAAACATCTTCATCGAGATCTAGGAACTGTCTGTAATTCAACCGAGGATAATTCTGTTGAGATTTAAGAACTCGTCCACACTTCGACGGAGGAAAATTGTCGAGATTTAGAACCTTATCTGTAATTCAACCGAGGATAATTCTATTGAGATTTAAGATCTGGTCAGCACTTCGACTGAGGGAAACATCTTCATCGAGATCTAGGAACCGTCCGTAATTCAACCGAGGATAATTCTGTTGAGATTTAAAAACTCGTCCACACTTCGACAGAGGAAAATTGTCGAGATTTAGAACCTTATCTGTAATTCATCCGAGGATAATTCTGTTGAGATTTAAGAACTGGTCAACACTTTGACTGAGGGAAACATCTTCATCGAGATCTAGGAACTGTCTATAATTCAACTGAGGATAATTCTATTAAGATTTAAGAACTCGTCCACACTTCGACGGAGGAAAATTATCGAGATTTAGAACCTTATCTTTAATTCAACCGAGGATAATTCAGTTGAGATTTAAGAACCGGTCAACACTTCGACTGAGGGAAACATCTTCATCGAGATCTAGGAACCGTCTGTAATTTAACCGAGGATAATTCTGTTCAGATTTAAGAACTTATCCACACTTCGACGGAGGAAAATTGTCGAGATTTAGAACCTTATCTATAATTCAACCGAGGATAATTCTGTTGAGATTTAAGAACCAGTCAGCACTTCGACTGAGGGAAACATCTTCCTCGAGATCTAGGAACTGTCTGTAATTCAACCGAGGATAATTCTGTTGAGATTTATGAACTCATCCACACTTCGACGGTGGAAAATTGTCAAGATTTAGAACCTTATCTGTAATTCATCCGAGGATAATTCTGTTGAGATTTGAGAACTGGTCAGTACTTCGATTGAGGGAAACATCTTCATCGAGATCTAGGAACTATCTGTAATTCAACCGAGGATAATTCTGTTGAGATTTAAGAACTCGTCCACACTTCGACGGAGGAAAATTGTCGAGATTTAGAACCATATCTGTAATTCAACCGAGGATAATTTTGTTGAGATTTAAGAACCGGTCAGAACTTCGACTGAGGGGAACATCTTCATCAAGATCTAGAAACCGTCTGTAATTCAACCGAGGATGATTCTGTTGAGATTTATGAACTCGTCCACACATCGACGGAGGAAAATTGTCGACATTTAGAATCTTATCTGTAATTCAACCGAGGATAATTCAGTTGAAATTTAAGAACCGGTCAACACTTCGACTGAGGGAAACATCTTCATCGAGATCTAGGAACTGTCTGTAATTCAACCGAGGATAATTCTGTTGAGATTTATGAACTCAACCACACTTCGATGGAGGAAAATTGTCGACATTTAGAACCTTATCTGTAATTCATCCAAGGATAATTCTGTTGAGATTTAAGAACCGGTCAGCACTTCGACTGAGGGAAACATCTTCATCGAGATCTAGGAACTATCTGTAATTCAACCGAGGATAATTCTGTTGAGATTTAAGAACTCGTCCACACTTCGACGGAGGAAAATTGTCGAGATTTAGAACCATATCTGTAATTCAACAGAGGATAATTTTGTTGAGATTTAAGAATCGGTCAGAACTTTAACTGAGGGGAACATCTTCATCGAGATCTAGAAATCGTCTGTAATTCAACCGAGGATGATTCTGTTGAGATTTATGAACTCGTCCACACATTGACAGAGGAAAATTGTCGACATTGAGAATCTTATCTGTAATTCAACCGAGGATAATTCAATTGAAATTTAAGAACCGGTCAACACTTCGACTGAGGGAAACATCTTCATCGAGATCTAGGAACTGTCTGTAATTCAACCGAGGATAATTCTGTTGAGATTTATGAACTCAACCACACTTCGATGGAGGAAAATTGTCGAGATTTAGAACCTTATCTGTAATTCAACCGAGGATAATTCTGTTGAGATTTAAGATCTGGTCAGCACTTCGACTGAGGGAAACATCTTCATCGAGATCTAGGAACTATCTGTAATTCAACCGAGGATAATTCTGTTGAGATTTAAGAACTCGTCCACACTTCGACGGAGGAAAATTGTCGAGATTTAGAACCTTATCTATAATTCAACCGAGGATAATTATGTTGAGATTTAAGAACTGGTCAACACTTTGACTGAGGGAAACATCTTCATCGAGATCTAGGAACTTTCTATAATTCAACTGAGGATAATTCTATTGAGATTTAAGAACTCGTCCACACTTCGACGGAGGAAAATTGTCAACATTTAGAACCTTATCTGTAATTCAACCGAGGATAATTCAGTTGAGATTTAAGAACCGGTCAACACTTCGACTGAGGGAAACATCTTCATCGAGATCTAGGAACCGTCTGTAATTTAACCGAGGATAATTCTGTTCAGATTTAAGAGCTTATCCACACTTCGACGGAGGAAAATTGTCGAGATTTAGAACCTTATCTATAATTCAACCGAGGATAATTCTGTCGAGATTTAAGAACCGGTCAACACTTCGACTGAGGGAAACATCTTCCTCGAGATCTAGGAACTGTCTGTAATTCAACCGAGGATAATTCTGTTGAGATTTATGAACTCATCCACACTTCGACGGTGGAAATTGTCAAGATTTAGAACCTTATCTGTAATTCATCCGAGGATAATTCTGTTGAGATTTAAGAACTGGTCAGTACTTCGATTGAGGGAAACATCTTCATCGAGATCTAGGAACTATCTGTAATTCAACCGAGGATAATTCTGTTGAGATTTAAGAACTCGTCCACACTTCGACGGAGGAAAATTGTCGAGATTTAGAACCATATCTGTAATTCAACCGAGGATAATTTTGTTGAGATTTAAGAACCGGTCAGAACTTCGACTGAGGTGAACATCTTCATCGAGATCTAGAAACCTTCTGTAATTCAACCGAGGATGATTCTGTTGAGATTTATGAACTCCTCCACACATCGAAGGAGGAAAATTGTCGACATTTAGAATCTTATCTGTAATTCAACCGAGGATAATTCAGTTGAAATTTAAAAACCGGTCAACACTTCGACTGAGGGAAACATCTTCATCGAGATCTAGTAACTGTCTGTAATTCAACCGAGGATAATTCTGTTGAGATTTATGAACTCAACCACACTTCGATGGAGGAAAATTGTCGACATTTAGAACCTAATCTGTAATTCATCCAAGGATAATTCTGTTGAGATTTAAGAACCGGTCAACACTTCGACTGAGGGAAACATCTTCATCGAGATCTAGGAACTATCTGTAATTCAACCGAGGATAATTCTGTTGAGATTTAAGAACTCGTCCACACTTCGACGGAGGAAAATTGTCAACATTTAGAATCTTATCCGTAATTCAACCGAGGATAATTCAGTTGAAATTTAAGAACTGGTCAACACTTCGACTGAGGGAAACATCTTCATCGAGATCTAGGAACTGTCTGTAATTCAACCGAGGATAATTCTGTTGAGATTTAAGAACTCGTCCACACTTCGACGGAGGAAAATTGTCGAGATTTAGAACCTTATCTGTAATTCAACCGAGGATAATTCTATTGAGATTTAAGATCTGGTCAGCACTTCGACTGAGGGAAACATCTTCATCGAGATCTAGGAACCGTCCGTAATTCAACCGAGGATAATTCTGTTGAGATTTAAAAACTCGTCCACACTTCGACAGAGGAAAATTGTCGAGATTTAGAACCTTATCTGTAATTCATCCGAGGATAATTCTGTTGAGATTTAAGAACTGGTCAACACTTTGACTGAGGGAAACATCTTCATCGAGATCTAGGAACTGTCTATAATTCAACTGAGGATAATTCTATTAAGATTTAAGAACTCGTCCACACTTCGACGGAGGAAAATTATCGAGATTTAGAACCTTATCTTTAATTCAACCGAGGATAATTCAGTTGAGATTTAAGAACCGGTCAACACTTCGACTGAGGGAAACATCTTCATCGAGATCTAGGAACCGTCTGTAATTTAACCGAGGATAATTCTGTTCAGATTTAAGAACTTATCCACACTTCGACGGAGGAAAATTGTCGAGATTTAGAACCTTATCTATAATTCAACCGAGGATAATTCTGTTGAGATTTAAGAACCAGTCAGCACTTCGACTGAGGGAAACATCTTCCTCGAGATCTAGGAACTGTCTGTAATTCAACCGAGGATAATTCTGTTGAGATTTATGAACTCATCCACACTTCGACGGTGGAAAATTGTCAAGATTTAGAACCTTATCTGTAATTCATCCGAGGATAATTCTGTTGAGATTTGAGAACTGGTCAGTACTTCGATTGAGGGAAACATCTTCATCGAGATCTAGGAACTATCTGTAATTCAACCGAGGATAATTCTGTTGAGATTTAAGAACCGGTCAGAACTTCGACTGAGGGGAACATCTTCATGAAGATCTAGAAACCGTCTGTAATTCAACCGAGGATGATTCTGTTGAGATTTATGAACTCGTCTACACTTCGACGGAGGAAAATTGTCGACATTTAGAATCTTATCCGTAATTCAACCGAGGATAATTCAGTTGAAATTTAAGAACCGGTCAACACTTCGACTGAGGGAAACATCTTCATCGAGATCTAGGAACTGTCTGTAATTCAACCGAGGATAATTCTGTTGAGATTTAAGAACTCGTCCACACTTCGACGGAGGAAAATTGTCGAGATTTAGAACCTTATCTGTAATTCAACCGAGGATAATTCTATTAAGATTTAAGATCTGGTCAGCACTTCGACTGAGGGAAACATCTTCATCGAGATCTAGGAACCGTCTGTAATTCAACCGAGGATAATTCTGTTGAGATTTAAAAACTCGTCCACACTTCGACGGAGGAAAATTGTCGAGATTTAGAACCATATCTGTAATTCAACGGAGGATAATTTTGTTGAGATTTAAGAACCGGTCAGCACTTTAACTGAGGGAAACATCTTCATCGAGATCTAGGAACCGTCTGTAATTTAACCGAGGATAATTCTGTTCAGATTTAAGAACTTATCCACACTTCGACGGAGGAAAATTGTTGACATTTAGAACCTTATCTATAATTCAACCGAGGATAATTCAGTTGAGATTTAAGAACCGGTCAACACTTCGACTGAGGGAAACATCTTCATCGAGATCTAGGAACCGTCTGTAATTCAACCGAGGATAATTCTGTTGAGATTTATGAACTCATCCACACTTCGACGGTGGAAAATTGTCGAGATTTAGAACCTTATCTGTAATTCATCCGAGGATAATTCTGTTGAGATTTGAGAACTGGTCAGTACTTCGATTGAGGGAAACATCTTCATCGAGATCTAGGAACTATCTGTAATTCAACCGAGGATAATTCTGTTGAGATTTAAGAACTCGTCCACACTTCGACGGAGGAAAATTGTCGAGATTTAGAACCATATCTGTAATTCAACCGAGGATAATTTTGTTGAGATTTAAGAACCGGTCAGAACTTCGACTGAGGGGAACATCTTCATCAAGATCTAGAAACCGTCTGAAATTCAATCGAGGATGATTCTGTTGAGATTTATGAACTCGTCCACACATCGACGGAGGAAAATTGTTGACATTTAGAATCTTATCTGTAATTCAACCGAGGATAATTCAGTTGAAATTTAAGAACCGGTCAACACTTCGACTGAGGGAAACATCTTCATCGAGATCTAGGAACTGTCTGTAATTCAACCGAGGATAATTCTGTTGAGATTTATGAACTCAACCACACTTCGATGGAGGAAAATTGTCGACATTTAGAACCTTATCTGTAATTCATCCGAGGATAATTCTGTTGAGATTTGAGAACTGGTCAGCACTTCGATTGAGGGAAACATCTTCATCGAGATCTAGCAACTATCTGTAATTCAACCGAGGATAATTCTGTTGAGATTTAAGAACTCGTCCACACTTCGACGGAGGAAAATTGTCGAGATTTAGAACCATATCTGTAATTCAACGGAGGATAATTTCGTTGAGATTTAAGAACCGGTCAGAACTTTAACTGAGGGGAACATCTTCATCGAGATCTAGAAACCGTCTGTAATTCAACCGAGGATGATTCTGTTGAGATTTATGAACTCGTCCACACATCGACGGAGGAAAATTGTCGACATTTAGAATCTTATCTGTAATTCAACCGAGGATAATTCAGTTGAAATTTAAGAACCGGTAAACACTTCGACTGAGGGAAACATCTTCATCGAGATCTAGGAACTGTCTGTAATTCAACCGAGGATAATTCTGTTGAGATTTATGAACTCAACCACACTTCGATGGAGGAAAATTGTCGACATTTAGAACCTTATCTGTAATTCATCCAAGGATAATTCTGTTGAGATTTACGAACCGGTCAGCACTTCGACTGAGGGAAACATCTTCATCGAGATCTAGGAACTATCTGTAATTAAACCGAGGATAATTCTGTTGAGATTTAAGAACTCGTCCACACTTCGACGGAGGAAAATTGTCGAGATTTAGAACCATATCTGTAATTCAACAGAGGATAATTTTGTTGAGATTTAAGAACCGGTCAGAACTTTAACTGAGGGGAACATCTTCATCGAGATCTAGAAACCGTCTGTAATTCAACCGAGGATGATTCTGTTGAGATTTATGAACTCCTCCACACATTGACGGAGGAAAATTGTCGACATTGAGAATCTTATCTGTAATTAACCCGAGGATAATTCAGTTGAAATTTAAGAATCGGTCAACACTTCGACTGAGGGAAACATCTTCATCGAGATCTAGGAACTGTCTGTAATTCAACCGAGGATAATTCTGTTGAGATTTAAGAACTCGTCCACACTTCGACGGAGGAAAATTGTCGAGATTTAGAACCTTATCTGTAATTCAACCGAGGATAATTCTGTTGAGATTGAAGATCTGGTCAGCACTTCGACTGAGGGAAACATCTTCATCGAGATCTAGGAATTATCTGTAATTCAACCGAGGATAATTCTGTTGAGATTTAAAAACTCGTCCACACTTCGACGGAGGAAAATATCGAGATTTAGAACCTTATCTGTAATTCAACCGAGGATAATTCTGTTGAGATTTAAGAACTGGTCAACACTTTGACTGAGGGAAACATCTTCATCGAGATCTAGGAACTGTCTATAATTCAACTGAGGATAATTCTATTGAGATTTAAGAACTCGTCCACACTTCGACGGAAGAAAATTATCGAGATTTAGAACCTTATCTTTAATTCAACCGAGGATAATTCAGTTGAGATTTAAGAACCGGTCAACACTTCGACTGAGGGAAACATCTGAATCGAGATCTAGGAACCGTCTGTAATTTAACCGAGGATAATTCTATTCAGATTTAAGAACTTATCCACACTTTGACGGAGGAAAATTGTCGAGATTTAGAACCTTATCTATAATTCAATCGAGGATAATTTTGTTGAGATTTAAGAACCGGTCAGCACTTCGACTGAGGGAAACATCTTCCTCGAGATCTAGGAACTGTCTGTAATTCAACCGAGGAAAATTCTGTTGAGATTTATGAACTCATCCACACTTCGATGGTGGAAAATTGTCAAGATTTAGAACCTTATCTGTAATTCATCCGAGGATAATTCTGTTGAGATTTAAGAACTGGTCAGTACTTCGATTGAGGGAAACATCTTCATCGAGATCTAGGAACTATCTGTAATTCAACCGAGGATAATTCTGTTGAGATTTAAGAACTCGTCCACACTTCGACGGAGGAAAATTGTCGAGATTTAGAACCATATCTGTAATTCAACCGAGGATAATTTTGTTGAGATTTAAGAACCGGTCAGAACATCGACTGAGGGGAACATCTTCATCGAGATCTAGAAACCGTCTGTAATTCAACCGAGGATGATTCTGTTGAGATTTATGAACTCGTCCACACATCGACGGAGGAAAATTGTCGACATTTAGAATCTTATCTGTAATTCAACCGAGGATAATTCAGTTAAAATTTAAGAACCGTTCAACACTTCGACTGAGGGAAACATCTTCATCGAGATCTAGGAACTGTGTGTAATTCAACCGAGGATAATTCTGTTGAGATTTAAGAACTCGTCCACACTTTGACGGAGGAAAATTGTCGAGATTACGAACCATATCTGTAATTCAACCGAGGATAATTTTGTAGAGATTTAAGAACCGGTCAGAACTTCGACTGAGGGGAACATCTTCATCGAGATTTAGAAATCGTCTGTAATTCAACCGAGGATGATTCTGTTGAGATTTATGAACTCGTCCACACATCGACGGAGGAAAATTGTCGACATTTAGAATCTTATCTGTAATTCAACCGAGGATAATTCAGTTGAAATTTAAGAACCGGTCAACACTTCGACTGAGGGAAACATCTTCATCGAGATCTAGGAACTGTCTGTAATTCAACCGAGGATAATTCTGTTGAGATTTAAGAACTCGTCCACACTTTGACGGAGGAAAATTGTCGAGATTTAGAACCATATCTGTAATTCAACCGAGGATAATTTTGTTGAGATTTAAGAACCGGTCAGAACTTCGACTGAGGGGAACATCTTCATCGAGATCTAGAAACCGTCTGTAATTCAACCGAGGATGATTCTGTTGATATTTATGAACTCGTCCACACATCGACGGAGGAAAATTGTCGACACTTAGAATCTTATCTGTAATTCAACCGAGGATAATTCAGTTGAAATTTAAGAACCGGTCAACACTTCGACTGAGGGAAACATCTTGATCGAGATCTAGGAACTGTCTGTAATTCAACCGAGGATAATTCTGTTGAGATTTATGAACTCAACCACACTTCGATGGAGGAAACTTGTCGACATTTAGAACCTTATCTGTAATTCATCCAAGGATAATTCTCCTGAGATTTAAGAACCGGTCAGCACTTCGACTGAGGGAAACATCTTCATCGAGATCTAGGAACTATCTGTAATTCAACCGAGGATAATTCTGTTGAGATTTAAGAACTCGTCCACACTTCGACGGAGGAAAATTGTCGAGATTTAGAACCATATCTGTAATTCAACCGAGGATAATTTTGTTGAGATTTAAGAACCGGTCAGAACTTCGACTGAGGGGAACATCTTCATCGAGATCTAGAAACCGTATGTAATTCAACCGAGGATGATTCTGTTGAGATTTATGAACTCGTCCACACATCGACGGAGGAAAATTGTTGACATTTAGAATCTTATCTGTAATTCAACCGAGGATAATTCAGTTGAAATTTAAGAACCGGTCAACACTTCGACTGAGGGAAACATCTTCATCGAGATCTAGGAACTGTCTGTAATTCAACCGAGGATAATTCTGTTGAGATTTATGAACTCAACCACACTTCGATGGAGGAAAATAGTCGACATTTAGAACCTTATCTATAATTCAACCGAGGATAATTCTGTTGAGATTTAAGAACCGGTCAGCACTTCGACTGAGGGAGACATCTTCATCGAGATCTAGGAACTATCTGTAATTCAACCGAGGATAATTCTGTTGAGATTTAAGAACTCGTCCACACTTCGACGGAGGAAAATTGTCGAGATTTAGAACCATATCTGTAATTCAACCGAGGATAATTTTGTTGAGATTTAAGAACCGGTCAGAACTTCGACTGAGGGGAACATCTTCATCGAGATCTAGAAACCGTCTGTAATTCAACCGAGGATGATTCTGTTGAGATTTAAGAACTCGTCCACACTTCGACGGAGGAAAAACGTCGACATTTAGAACCTTATCTGTAATTCAACCGAGGATAGTTCAGTTGAGATTTAAGAACCGGTCAACACTTCGACTGAGGGAAACATCTTGATCGAGATCTAGGAACTGTCTGTAATTCAACCGAGGATAATTCTGTTGAGATTTATGAACTCAACCACACTTCGATGGAGGAAAATTGTCGACATTTAGAACCTTATCTATAATTCATCCAAGGATAATTCTGTTGAGATTTAAGAACCGGTCAGCACTTCGACTGAGGGAAACATCTTCATCGAGATCTAGGAACTATCTGTAATTCAACCGAGGATAATTCTGTTGAGATTTAAGAACTCGTCCACACTTCGACGGAGGAAAATTGTCGAGATTTAGAACCATATCTGTAATTCAGCCGAGGATAATTTTGTTGAGATTTAAGAACCGGTCAGAACTTCGACTGAGGGAAACATCTTCATCGAGATCTAGGAACTATCTGTAATTCAACCGAGGATAATTCTGTTGAGATTTAAGAACTCGTCCACACTTCGACGGAGGAAAATCGTCGACATTTAGAACCTTATCTGTAATTCAACCGAGGATAGTTCAGTTGAGATTTAAGAACCGGTCAACACTTCGACTGAGGGAAACATCTTGATCGAGATCTAGGAACTGTCTGTAATTCAACCGAGGATAATTCTGTTGAGATTTATGAACTCAACCACACTTCGATGGAGGAAAATTGTCGACATTTAGAACCTTATCTATAATTCATCCAAGGATAATTCTGTTGAGATTTAAGAACCGGTCAGCACTTCGACTGAGGGAAACATCTTCATCGAGATCTAGGAACTATCTGTAATTCAACCGAGGATAATTCTGTTGAGATTTAAGAACTCGTCCACACTTCGACGGAGGAAAATTGTCGAGATTTAGAACAATATCTGTTATTCAGCCGAGGATAATTTTGTTGAGATTTAAGAACCGGTCAGAACTTCGACTGAGGGAAACATCTTCATCGAGATCTAGGAACTATCTGTAATTCAACCGAGGATAATTCTGTTGAGATTTAAGAACTCGTCCACACTTCGACGGAGGAAAATTGTCGAGATTTAGAACCATATCTGTAATTCAACCGAGGATAATTTTGTTGAGATTTAAGAACCGGTCAGAACTTCGACTGAGGGGAACATCTTCATCGAGATCTAGAAACCGTCTGTAATTCAACCGAGGATGATTCTGTTGAGATTTATGAACTCGTCCACACATCGACGGAGGAAAATTGTCGACATTTAGAATCTTATCTGTAATTCAACCGAGGATAATTCAGTTGAAATTTAAGAACCGGTCAACACTTCGATTGAGGGAAACATCTTCATCGAGATCTAGGAACTGTCTGTAATTCAACCGAGGATAATTCTGTTGAGATTTATGAACTCAACCACACTTCGATGGAGGAAAATTGTCGACATTTAGAACCTTATATGTAATTCATCCAAGGATAATTCTGTTGAGATTTAAGAACCGGTCAGCACTTCGACTGAGGGAAACATCTTCATCGAGATCTAGGAACTATCTGTAATTCGACCGAGGATAATTCTGTTGAGATTTAAGAACTCGTCCACACTTCGACGGAGGAAAATTGTCGAGATTTAGAACCATATCTGTAATTCAACCAAGGATAATTTTGTTGTGATTTAAGAATCGGTCAGAACTTCGACTGAGGGGAACATCTTCATCGAGATCTAGAAACCGTCTGTAATTCAACCGAGGATGATTCTGTTGAGATTTATGAACTCGTCCACACATCGACGGAGGAAAATTGTCGACATTTAGAATCTTATCTGTAATTCAACCGAGGATAATTTAGTTGAAATTTAAGAACCGGTCAACACATCGACTGAGGGAAACATCTTCATCGAGATCTAGGAACTGTCTGTAATTCAAACGAGGATAATTCTGTTGAGATTTATAAACTGAACCACACTTCGATGGAGGAAAATTGTCGACATTTAGAACCTTATCTGTAATTCATCCAAGGATAATTCTGGTGAGATTTAAGAACCGGTCAGCACTTCGACTGAGGGAAACATCTTCATCGAGATCTAGGACCTATCTGTAATTCAACCGAGGATAATTCTGTTGAGATTTAAGAACTCGTCCACACTTCGACGGAGGAAAATTGTCGAGATTTAGAACCATATCTGTAATTCAACCGAGGATAATTTTGTTGAGATTTAAGAACCGGTCAGAACTTCGACTGAGGGGAACATCTTCATCGAGATCTAGACCGTCTGTAATTCAACCGAGGATGATTCTGTTGAGATTTATGAACTCGTCCACACATCGACGGAGGAAAATTGTCGACATTTAGAATCTTATCTGTAATTCAACCGAGGATAATTCAGTTGAAATTTAAGAACCGGTCAACACTTCGACTGAGGGAAACATCTTCATCGAGATCTAGGAACTGTCTGTAATTCAACCGAGGATAATTCTGTTGAGATTTATGAACTCAACCACACTTCGATGGAGGAAAATTGTCGACATTTAGAACCTTATCTGTAATTCATCCAAGGATAATTCTGTTGAGATTTAAGAACCGGTCAGCACTTCGACTGAGGGAAACATCTTCATCGAGATCTAGGAACTATCTGTAATTCAACCGAGGATAATTCTGTTGAGATTTAAGAACTCGTCCACACTTCGACGGAGGAAAATTGTCGAGATTTAGAACCATATCTGTAATTCAACTGAGGATAATTTTGTTGAGATTTAAGAACCGGTCAGAACTTCGACTGAGGGGAACATCTTCATCGAGATCTACAAACCGTCTGTAATTCAACCGAGGATGATTCTGTTGAGATTTATGAACTCGTCCACACATCGACGGAGGAAAATTGTTGACATTTAGAATCTTATCTGTAATTTAACCGAGGATAATTCAGTTGAAATTTAAGAACCGATCAACACTTCGACTGAGGGAAACATCTTCATCAAGATCTAGGAACTGTCTGTAATTCAACCGAGGATAATTCTGTTGAGATTTATGAACTCAACCACACTTCGATGGAGGAAAATTGTCGACATTTAGAACCTTATCTGTAATTCATCCAAGGATAATTCTGTTGAGATTTAAGAACCGGTCAGCACTTCGACTGAGGGAAACATCTTCATCGAGATCTAGGAACTATCTGTAATTCGACCGAGGATAATTCTGTTGAGATTTAAGAACTCGTCCACACTTCGACGGAGGAAAATTGTCGAGATTTAGAACCATATCTGTAATTCAACCAAGGATAATTTTGTTGTGATTTAAGAATCGGTCAGAACTTCGACTGAGGGGAACATCTTCATCGAGATCTAGAAACCGTCTGTAATTCAACCGAGGATGATTCTGTTGAGATTTATGAACTCGTCCACACATCGACGGAGGAAAATTGTCGACATTTAGAATCTTATCTGTAATTCAACCGAGGATAATTTAGTTGAAATTTAAGAACCGGTCAACACATCGACTGAGGGAAACATCTTCATCGAGATCTAGGAACTGTCTGTAATTCAAACGAGGATAATTCTGTTGAGATTTATAAACTGAACCACACTTCGATGGAGGAAAATTGTCGACATTTAGAACCTTATCTGTAATTCATCCAAGGATAATTCTGGTGAGATTTAAGAACCGGTCAGCACTTCGACTGAGGGAAACATCTTCATCGAGATCTAGGACCTATCTGTAATTCAACCGAGGATAATTCTGTTGAGATTTAAGAACTCGTCCACACTTCGACGGAGGAAAATTGTCGAGATTTAGAACCATATCTGTAATTCAACCGAGGATAATTTTGTTGAGATTTAAGAACCGGTCAGAACTTCGACTGAGGGGAACATCTTCATCGAGATCTAGACCGTCTGTAATTCAACCGAGGATGATTCTGTTGAGATTTATGAACTCGTCCACACATCGACGGAGGAAAATTGTCGACATTTAGAATCTTATCTGTAATTCAACCGAGGATAATTCAGTTGAAATTTAAGAACCGGTCAACACTTCGACTGAGGGAAACATCTTCATCGAGATCTAGGAACTGTCTGTAATTCAACCGAGGATAATTCTGTTGAGATTTATGAACTCAACCACACTTCGATGGAGGAAAATTGTCGACATTTAGAACCTTATCTGTAATTCATCCAAGGATAATTCTGTTGAGATTTAAGAACCGGTCAGCACTTCGACTGAGGGAAACATCTTCATCGAGATCTAGGAACTATCTGTAATTCAACCGAGGATAATTCTGTTGAGATTTAAGAACTCGTCCACACTTCGACGGAGGAAAATTGTCGAGATTTAGAACCATATCTGTAATTCAACTGAGGATAATTTTGTTGAGATTTAAGAACCGGTCAGAACTTCGACTGAGGGGAACATCTTCATCGAGATCTACAAACCGTCTGTAATTCAACCGAGGATGATTCTGTTGAGATTTATGAACTCGTCCACACATCGACGGAGGAAAATTGTTGACATTTAGAATCTTATCTGTAATTTAACCGAGGATAATTCAGTTGAAATTTAAGAACCGATCAACACTTCGACTGAGGGAAACATCTTCATCAAGATCTAGGAACTGTCTGTAATTCAACCGAGGATAATTCTGTTGAGATTTATCAACTCAACCACACTTCGATGGAGGAAAATTGTCGACATTTAGAACCTTATCTGTAATTCATCCAAGGATAATTCTGTTGAGATTTAAGAACCGGTCAGCACTTCGACTGAGGGAAACATCTTCATCGAGATCTAGGAACTATCTGTAATTCAACCGAGGATAATTCTGTTGAGATTTAAGAACTCGTCCACACTTCGACGGAGGAAAATTGTCGAGATTTAGAACCATATCTGTAATTCAACCGAGGATAATTTTGTTGAGATTTAAGAACCGGTCAGAACTTCGACTGAGGGGAACATCTTCATCGAGATCTAGAAACCGTCTGTAATTCAACCGAGGATGATTCTGTTTAGATTTATGAACTCGTCCACACATCGACGGAGGAAAATTGTCGACATTTAGAATCTTATCTGTAATTCAACCGAGGATAATTCAGTTGAAATTTAAGAACCGGTCAACACTTCGACTGAGGGAAACATCTTCATCGAGATCTAGAAACTGTCTGTAATTCAAACGAGGATAATTCTGTTGAGATTTATGAACTCAACCACACTTCGATGGAGGAAAATTGTCGACATTTAGAACCTTATCTGTAATTCATCCAAGGATAATTCTGGTGAGATTTAAGAACCGGTCAGCACTTCGACTGAGGGAAACATCTTCATCGAGATCTAGGAACTATCTGTAATTCAACCGAGGATAATTCTGTTGAGATTTAAGAACTCGTCCACACTTCGACGGAGGAAAATTGTCGAGATTTTGAACCATATCTGTAATTCAACCGAGGATAATTTTGTTGAGATTTAAGAACCGGTCAGAACTTCGACTGAGGGGAACATCTTCATCGAGATCTAGACCGTCTGTAATTCAACCAAGGATGATTCTGTTGAGATTTATGAACTCGTCCACACATCGACTGAGGAAAATTGTCGACATTTAGAATCTTATCTGTAATTCAACCGAGGATAATTCAGTTGAAATTTAAGAACCGGTCAACACTTCGACTGAGGGAAACCTCTTCAATCGAGATCTAGGAACTGTCTGTAATTCAACCGAGGATAATTCTGTTGAGATTTATGAACTCAACCACACTTCGATGGAGGAAAATTGTCGACATTTAGAACCTTATCTGTAATTCATCCAAGGATAATTCTGTTGAGATTTAAGAACCGGTCAGCACTTCGACTGAGGGAAACATCTTCATCGAGATCTAGGAACTATCTGTAATTCAACCGAGGATAATTCTGTTGAGATTTAAGAACTCGTCCACACTTCGACGGAGGAAAATTGTCGAGATTTAGAACCATATCTGTAATTCAACCGAGGATAATTTTGTTGAGATTTAAGAACCGGTCAGAACTTCGACTGAGGGGAACATCTTCATCGAGATCTAGAAACCGTCTGTAATTCAACCGAGGATGATTCTGTTTAGATTTATGAACTCGTCCACACATCGACGGAGGAAAATTGTCGACATTTAGAATCTTATCTGTAATTCAACCGAGGATAATTCAGTTGAAATTTAAGAACCGGTCAACACTTCGACTGAGGGAAACATCTTCATCGAGATCTAGAAACTGTCTGTAATTCAAACGAGGATAATTCTGTTGAGATTTATGAACTCAACCACACTTCGATGGAGGAAAATTGTCGACATTTAGAACCTTATCTGTAATTCATCCAAGGATAATTCTGGTGAGATTTAAGAACCGGTCAGCACTTCGAATGAGGGAAACATCTTCATCGAGATCTAGGAACTATCTGTAATTCAACCGAGGATAATTCTGTTGAGATTTAAGAACTCGTCCACACTTCGACGGAGGAAAATTGTCGAGATTTTGAACCATATCTGTAATTCAACCGAGGATAATTTTGTTGAGATTTAAGAACCGGTCAGAACTTCGACTGAGGGGAACATCTTCATCGAGATCTAGACCGTCTGTAATTCAACCGAGGATGATTCTGTTGAGATTTATGAACTCGTCCACACATCGACGGAGGAAAATTGTCGACATTTAGAATCTTATCTGTAATTCAACCGAGGATAATTCAGTTGAAATTTAAGAACCGGTCAACACTTCGACTGAGGGAAACATCTTCATCGAGATCTAGGAACTGTCTGTAATTCAACCGAGGATAATTCTGTTGAGATTTATGAACTCAACCACACTTCGATGGAGGAAAATTGTCGACATTTAGAACCTTATCTGTAATTCATCCAAGGATAATTCTGTTGAGATTTAAGAACCGGTCAGCACATCGACTGAGGGAAACATCTTCATCGAGATCTAGGAACTATCTGTAATTCAACCGAGGATAATTCTGTTGAGATTTAAGAACTCGTCCACACTTCGACGGAGGAAAATTGTCGAGATTTAGAACCATATCTGTAATTCAACCGAGGATAATTTTGTTGAGATTTAAGAACCGGTCAGAACTTCGACTGAGGGGAACATCTTCATCGAGATCTAGACCGTCTGTAATTCAACCAAGGATGATTCTGTTGAGATTTATGAACTCGTCCACACATCGACTGAGGAAAATTGTCGACATTTAGAATCTTATCTGTAATTCAACCGAGGATAATTCAGTTGAAATTTAAGAACCGGTCAACACTTCGACTGAGGGAAACCTCTTCAATCGAGATCTAGGAACTGTCTGTAATTCAACCGAGGATAATTCTGTTGAGATTTATGAACTCAACCACACTTCGATGGAGGAAAATTGTCGACATTTAGAACCTTATCTGTAATTCATCCAAGGATAATTCTGTTGAGATTTAAGAACCGGTCAGCACTTCGACTGAGGGAAACATCTTCATCGAGATCTAGGAACTATCTGTAATTCAACCGAGGATAATTCTGTTGAGATTTAAGAACTCGTCCACACTTCGACGGAGGAAAATTGTCGAGATTTAGAACCATATCTGTAATTCAACCGAGGATAATTTTGTTGAGATTTAAGAACCGGTCAGAACTTCGACTGAGGGGAACATCTTCATCGAGATCTAGAAACCGTCTGTAATTCAACCGAGGATGATTCTGTTTAGATTTATGAACTCGTCCACACATCGACGGAGGAAAATTGTCGACATTTAGAATCTTATCTGTAATTCAACCGAGGATAATTCAGTTGAAATTTAAGAACCGGTCAACACTTCGACTGAGGGAAACATCTTCATCGAGATCTAGGAACTGTCTGTAATTCAAACGAGGATAATTCTGTTGAGATTTATGAACTCAACCACACTTCGATGGAGGAAAATTGTCGACATTTAGAACCTTATCTGTAATTCATCCAAGGATAATTCTGGTGAGATTTAAGAACCGGTCAGCACTTCGAATGAGGGAAACATCTTCATCGAGATCTAGGAACTATCTGTAATTCAACCGAGGATAATTCTGTTGAGATTTAAGAACTCGTCCACACTTCGACGGAGGAAAATTGTCGAGATTTTGAACCATATCTGTAATTCAACCGAGGATAATTTTGTTGAGATTTAAGAACCGGTCAGAACTTCGACTGAGGGGAACATCTTCATCGAGATCTAGACCGTCTGTAATTCAACCGAGGATGATTCTGTTGAGATTTATGAACTCGTCCACACATCGACGGAGGAAAATTGTCGACATTTAGAATCTTATCTGTAATTCAACCGAGGATAATTCAGTTGAAATTTAAGAACCGGTCAACACTTCGACTGAGGGAAACATCTTCATCGAGATCTAGGAACTGTCTGTAATTCAACCGAGGATAATTCTGTTGAGATTTATGAACTCAACCACACTTCGATGGAGGAAAATTGTCGACATTTAGAACCTTATCTGTAATTCATCCAAGGATAATTCTGTTGAGATTTAAGAACCGGTCAGCACATCGACTGAGGGAAACATCTTCATCGAGATCTAGGAACTATCTGTAATTCAACCGAGGATAATTCTGTTGAGATTTAAGAACTCGTCCACACTTCGACGGAGGAAAATTGTCGAGATTTAGAACCATATCTGTAATTCAACCGAGGATAATTTTGTTGAGATTTAAGAACCGGTCAGAACTTCGACTGAGGGGAACATCTTCATCGAGATCTAGAAACCGTCTGTAATTCAACCGAGGATGATTCTGTTGAGATTTATGAACTCGTCCACACATCGACGGAGGAAAATTGTCGACATTTAGAATCTTATCTGTAATTCAACCGAGGATAATTCAGTTGAAATTTAAGAACCGATCAACACTTCGACTGAGGGAAACATCTTCATCGAGATCTAGGAACTGTCTGTAATTCAACCGAGGATAATTCTGTTGAGATTTATGAACTCAACCACACTTCGATGGAGGAAAATTGTCGACATTTAGAACCTTATATGTAATTCATCCAAGGATAATTCTGTTGAGATTTAAGAACCGGTCAGCACTTCGACTGAGGGAAACATCTTCATCGAGATCTAGGAACTATCTGTAATTCAACCGAGGATAATTCTGTTGAGATTTAAGAACTCGTCCACACTTCGACGGAGGAAAATTGTCGAGATTTAGAACCATATCTGTAATTCAACCGAGGATAATTTTGTTGAGATTTAAGAACCGGTCAGAACTTCGACTGAGGGGAACATCTTCATCGAGATCTAGAAACCGTCTGTAATTCAACCGAGGATGATTCTGTTTAGATTTATGAACTCGTCCACACATCGACGGAGGAAAACTGTCGACATTTAGAATCTTATTTGTAATTCAACCGAGGATAATTCAGTTGAAATTTAAGAACTGGTCAACACTTCGATTGAGGGAAACATCTTCATCGAGATCTAGGAACTGTCTGTAATTCAACCGAGGATAATTCTGTTGAGATTTATGAACTCAACCACACTTCGATGGAGGAAAATTGTCGACATTTAGAACCTTATCTGTAATTCAACCGAGGATAATTCTGTTGAGATTTAAGAACCGGTCAGCACTTCGACTGAGGGAGACATCTTCATCGAGATCTAGGAACTATCTGTAATTCAACCGAGGATAATTCTGTTGAGATTTAAGAACTCTACCACACTTCGAAGGAGGAAAATTGTCGAGATTTAGAACCATATCTGTAATTCAGCCGAGGATAATTTTGTTGAGATTTAAGAACTGGTCAGTACTTCGATTGAGGGAAACATCTTCATCGAGATCTAGGAACTATCTGTAATTCAACCGAGGATAATTCTGTTGAGATTTAAGAACTCGTCCACACTTCGACGGAGGAAAATTGTCGAGATTTAGAATCTTATCTATAATTCAACCGAGGATAATTTTGTTGAGATTTAAGAACCGGTCAGAACTTCGACTGAGGGGAACATCTTCATCGAGATCTAGAAACCGTCTGTAATTCAACCAAGGATGATTCTGTTGAGATTTATGAACTCGTCCACACATCGACGGAGGAAAATTGTCGACATTTAGAATCTTATCTGTAATTCAACCGAGGATAATTCAGTTGAAATTTAAGAACCGGTCAACACTTCGACTGAGGGAAACATCTTCATCGAGATCTAGGAACTATCTGTAATTCAACCGAGGATAATTCTGTTGAGATTTATGAACTCAACCACACTTCGATGGAGGAAAATAGTCGACATTAAGAACCTTATCTGTAATTCAACCGAGGATAATTCTGTTGAGATTTAAGAACCGGTCAGCACTTCGACTGAGGGAGACATCTTCATCGAGATCTAGGAACTATCTGTAATTCAACCGAGGATAATTCTGTTGAGATTTAAGAACTCGTCCACACTTCGACGGAGGAAAATTGTCGAGATTTAGAACCATATCTGTAATTCAGCCGAGGATAATTCTGTTGAGATTTAAGAACTGGTCAGTACTTCGATTGAGGGAAACATCTTCATCGAGATCTAGGAACTATCTGTAATTCAACCGAGGATAATTCTGTTGAGATTTAAGAACTCGTCCACACTTCGAAGGAGGAAAATTGTCGAGATTTAGAATCTTATCTATAATTCAACCGAGGATAATTTTGTTGAGATTTAAGAACCGGTCAGAACTTTGACTGAGGGGAACATCTTCATCGAGATCTAGAAACCGTCTGTAATTCAACCGAGGATGATTCTGTTGAGATTTATGAACTCGTCCACACATCGACGGAGGAAAATTGTCGACATTTAGAATCTTATCTGTAATTCAACCGAGGATAATTCAGTTGAAATTTAAGAACCGGTCAACACTTCGACTGAGGGAAACATCTTCATCGAGATCTAGGAACTGTCTGTAATTCAACCGAGGATAATTCTATTGAGATTTATGAACTCAACCACACTTCGATGGAGGAAAATTGTCGACATTTAGAACCTTATCTGTAATTCATCCAAGGATAATTCAGTTGAAATTTAAGAACCGGTCAACACTTCGACTGAGGGAAACATCTTCATCGAGATCTAGGAACTGTCTGTAATTCAACCGAGGATAATTCTGTTGAGATTTATGAACTCAACCACACTTAGATGGAGGAAAATTGTCGAGATTTAGAACCTTATCTGTAATTCAACCGAGGATAATTCTGTTGAGATTTAAGATTTGGTCAGCACTTCGACTTAGGGAAACATCTTCATCAAGATCTAGGAACTATCTGTAATTCAACCGAGGATAATTCTGTTGAGATTTAAGAACTCGTCCACACTTCGACGGTGGAAAATTGTCGAGATTTAGAACCTTATCTATAATTCAACCGAGGATAATGATGTTGAGATTTAAGAACCGGTCAGCACTTCGACTGAGGGAAACATCTTCCTCGAGATCTAGGAACTGTCTGTAATTCAACCGAGGATAATTCTGTTGAGATTTATGAACTCATCCACACTTCGACGGTGGAAAATTGTCAAGATTTAGAACCTTATCTGTAATTCATTCGAGGATAATTATGTTGAGATTTAAGAACTGGTCAGTACTTCGATTGAGGGAAACATCTTCATCGAGATCTAGGAACTATGTGTAATTCAACCGAGGATAATTGTCAAGATTTAGAACCTTATCTGTAATTCAGCCGAGGATAATTCTGTTGAGATTTAAGAACTGGTCAGTACTTCGATTGAGGGAAACATCTTCATCGAGATCTAGGAACTATCGGTAATTCAACCGAGGATAATTCTGTTGAGATTTAAGAACTCGTCCACACTTAGACGGAGGAAAATTGTCGAGATTTAGAACCATATCTGAAATTCAACAGAGGATAATTTTGTTGAGATTTAAGAACCGGTCAGAACTTCGACTAAGGGGAACATCTTCATCGAGATCTAGAAACCGTCTGTAATTCAACCGAGGATGATTCTGTTGAGATTTAAGAACTCGTCCACACATCGACGGAGGAAAATTGATGAGATTTAGAACCTTATCTGTAATTCAACCGAGGATAATTCTGTTGAGATTTAGGATCTGGTCAGCACTTCGACTGAGGGAGACATCTTCATCAAGATCTAGGAACCGTCTATAATTCAACCGAGGATAATTCTGTTGAGATTTAAAAACTCGTCCACACTTCGACGGAGGAAAATTGTCGAGATTTAGAACCTTATCTATAATTCAACCGAGGATAATTCTGTTGAGATTTAAGAACCGGTCAACACTTCGACTGAGGGAAACATCTTCATCGAGATCTAGGAACTGTCTGTAATTCAACCGAGGATAATTCTATTGAGATTTATGAACTCAACCACACTTCGATGGAGGAAAATTGTCGACATTTAGAACCTTATCTGTAATTCATCCAAGGATAATTCAGTTGAAATTTAAGAACCGGTCAACACTTCGACTGAGGGAAACATCTTCATCGAGATCTAGGAACTGTCTGTAATTCAACCGAGGATAATTCTGTTGAGATTTATGAACTCAACCACACTTAGATGGAGGAAAATTGTCGAGATTTAGAACCTTATCTGTAATTCAACCGAGGATAATTCTGTTGAGATTTAAGATCTGGTCAGCACTTCGACTTAGGGAAACATCTTCATCAAGATCTAGGAACTATCTGTAATTCAACCGAGGATAATTCTGTTGAGATTTAAGAACTCGTCCACACTTCGACGGTGGAAAATTGTCGAGATTTAGAACCTTATCTATAATTCAACCGAGGATAATTCTGTTGAGATTTAAGAACTGGTCAACACTTTGACTGAGGGAAACATCTTCATCGAGATCTAGGAACTGTCTATAATTCAACTGAGGATAATTCTATTGAGATTTAAGAACTCGTCCACACTTCGACGGAGGAAAATTGTCAACATTTAGAACCTTATCTGTAATTCAACCGTGGATAATTCAGTTGAGATTTAAGAACCGGTCAACACTTCGACTGAGGGAAACATCTTCATCGAGATCTAGGAACCGTCTGTAATTTAACCGAGGATAATTCTGTTCAGATTTAAGAACTTATCCACACTTCGACGGAGGAAAATTGTCGAGATTTAGAACCTTATCTATAATTCAACCGAGGATAATGATGTTGAGATTTAAGAACCGGTCAGCACTTCGACTGAGGGAAACATCTTCCTCGAGATCTAGGAACTGTCTGTAATTCAACCGAGGATAATTCTGTTGAGAATTATGAACTCATCCACACTTCGACGGTGGAAAATTGTCAAGATTTAGAACCTTATCTGTAATTCATTCGAGGATAATTATGTTGAGATTTAAGAACTGGTCAGTACTTCGATTGAGGGAAACATCTTCATCGAGATCTAGGAACTATCTGTAATTCAACCAAGGATAATTGTCAAGATTTAGAACCTTATCTGTAATTCAGCCGAGGATAATTCTGTTGAGATTTAAGAACTGGTCAGTACTTCGATTGAGGGAAACATCTTCATCGAGATCTAGGAACTATCGGTAATTCAACCGAGGATAATTCTGTTGAGATTTAAGAACTCGTCCACACTTAGACGGAGGAAAATTGTCGAGATTTAGAACCATATCTGAAATTCAACAGAGGATAATTTTGTTGAGATTTAAGAACCGGTCAGAACTTCGACTAAGGGGAACATCTTCATCGAGATCTAGAAACCGTCTGTAATTCAACCGAGGATGATTCTGTTGAGATTTAAGAACTCGTCCACACATCGACGGAGGAAAATTGATGAGATTTAGAACCTTATCTGTAATTCAGCCGAGGATAATTCTGTTGAGATTTAAGAACTGGTCAGTACTTCGATTGAGGGAAACATCTTCATCGAGATCTAGGAACTATCTGTAATTCAACCGAGGATAATTCTGTTGAGATTTAAGAACTCGTCCACACTTAGACGGAGGAAAATTGTCGAGATTTAGAACCTTATCTATAATTCAACCGAGGATAATTCTGTTGAGATTTAAGAACTGGTCAGCACTTCGACTGAGGGAAACATCTTCATCGAGATCTAGGAACTGTCTATAATTCAACCGAGGATAATTCTGTTGAGATTTAAGAACTCGTCCACACTTCGACGGAGGAAAATTGTCGACATTTAGAACCTTATCTGTAATTCAACCGAGGATAGTTCAGTTGAGATTTAAGAACCGGTCAACACTTCGACTGAGGGAAACATCTTCGTCGAGATCTAGGAACCGTCTGTAATTTAACCGAGGATAATTCTGTTCAGATTTAAGAACTTATCCACACTTCGACGGAGGAAACTTGTCGAGATTTAGAACCTTATCTATAATTCAACCGAGGATAATTTTGTTGAGATTTAAGAACCGGTCAGAACTTCGACTGAGGGGAACATCTTCATCGAGATCTAGAAACCGTCTGAAATTTAACCGAGGATGATTCTGTTGAGATTTATGAACTCGTCCACACATCGACGGAGGAAAATTGTCGACATTTAGAATCTTATCTGTAATTCAACCGAGGATAATTCAGTTGAAATTTAAGAACCGGTCAACACTTCGACTGAGGGAAACATCTTCATCGAGATCTAGGAACTGTCTGTAATTCAACCGAGGATAATTCTGTTGAGATTTATGAACTCAACCACACTTCGATGGAGGAAAATAGTCGACATTTAGAACCTTATCTGTAATTCAACCGAGGATAATTCTGTTGAGATTTAAGAACCGGTCAGCACTTCGACTGAGGGAGACATCTTCATCGAGATCTAGGAACTATCTGTAATTCAGCCGAGGATAATTCTGTTGAGATTTAAGAACTGGTCAGTACTTCGATTGAGGGAAACATCTTCATCGAGATCTAGGAACTATCTGTAATTCAACCGAGGATAATTCTGTTGAGATTTAAGAACTCGTCCACACTTAGACGGAGGAAAATTGTCGAGATTTATAACCATATCTGTAATTCAACCGAGGATAATTTTGTTGAGATTTAAGAACCGGTCAGAACTTCGACTGAGGGGAACATCTTCATCGAGATCTAGAAACCGTCTGTAATTCAACCGAGGATGATTCTGTTGAGATTTAAGAACTCGTCCACACATCGACGGAGGAAAATTGTCGAGATTTAGAACCTTATCTGTAATTCAACCGAGGATAATTCTGTTGAGATTTAAGATCTGGTCAGCACTTCGACTGAGGGAGACATCTTCATCAAGATCTAGGAACCGTCTATAATTCAACCGAGGATAATTCTGTTGAGATTTAAAAACTCGTCCACACTTCGACGGAGGAAAATTGTCGAGATTTAGAACCTTATCTATAATTCAACCGAGGATAATTCTGTTGAGATTTAAGAACTGGTCAGCACTTCGACTGAGGGAAACATCTTCATCGAGATCTAGGAACTGTCTATAACTCAACCGAGGATAATTCTGTTGAGATTTAAGAACTCGTCCACACTTCGACGGAGGAAAATTGTCGACATTTAGAACCTTATCTGTAATTCAACCGAGGATAGTTCAGTTGAGATTTAAGAACCGGTCAACACTTCGACTGAGGGAAACATCTTCGTCGAGATCTAGGAACCGTCTGTAATTTAAACGAGGATAATTCTGTTCAGATTTGAGAACTTATCCACACTTCGACGGAGGAAAATTGTCGAGATTTAGAACCTTATCTATAATTTAACCGAGGATAATTCTGTTGAGATTTAAGAACCGGTCAGCACTTCGACTGAGGGAAACATCTTCCTCGAGATCTAGGAACTGTCTGTAATTCAACCGAGGATAATTCTGTTGAGATTTATGAACTCATCCACACTTCGACGGTGGAAAATTGTCAAGATTTAGAACCTTATCTGTATATCAGCCGAGGATAATTCTGTTGAGATTTAAGAACTGGTCAGTACTTCGATTGAGGGAAACATCTTCATCGAGATCTAGGAACTATCTGTAATTCAACCGAGGATAATTCTGTTGAGATTTAAGAACTCGTCCACACTTTGACGGAGGAAAATTGTCGAGATTTAGAACCATATCTGTAATTCAACCCAGGATAATTTTGTTGAGATTTAAGAACCGGTCAGAACTTCGACTGAGGGGAACATCTTCATCGAGATCTAGAAACCGTCTGTAATTCAACCGAGGATGATTCTGTTGAGATTTATGAACTCATCCACACATCGACGGAGGAAAATTGTCGACATTTAGAATCTTATCTGTAATTCAACCGAGGATAATTCAGTTGAAATTTAAGAACCGGTCAACACTTCGACTGAGGGAAACATCTTCATCGAGATCTAGGAACTGTCTGTAATTCAACCGAGGATAATTCTGTTGAGATTTATGAACTCAACCACACTTCGATGGAGGAAAATTGTCGACAATTAGAACCTTATCTGTAATTCATCCAAGGATAATTCTGTTGAGATTTAAGAACCGGTCAGCACTTCGACTGAGGGAAACATCTTCATCGAGATCTAGGAACTATCTGTAATTCAACCGAGGATAATTCTGTTGAGATTTAAGAACTCGTCCACACTTGGACGGAGGAAAATTGTCGAGATTTAGAACCATATGTGTAATTCAACCGAGGATAATTTTGTTGAGATTTAAGAACCGGTCAGCACTTCGACTGAGGGAAACATCTTCATCGAGATCTAGGAAATGTCTATAATTCAACCGAGGATAATTCTGTTGAGATTTAAGAACTTGTCCACACTTCGACGGAGGAAAATTGTCGACATTTAGAACCTTATCTGTAATTTAACCCGAGGATAATTCAATTGAGATTTAAGAACCGGTCAACACTTCGACTGAGGGAAACATCTTCATCGAGATCTAGGAATCGTCTGTAATTTAACCGAGGATAATTCTGTTCAGATTTAAGAACTTATCCACACTTCGACGGAGGAAAATTGTCGAGATTTAAAACCTTATCTATAATTCAACCGAGGATAATTCTGTTGAGATTTAAGAACCGGTCAGCACTTCTACTGAGGGAAACATCTTCATCGAGATCTAGGAACTATCTGTAATGCAACCGAGGATAATTCTGTTGACATTTAAGAACTCGTCCACACTTCGACGGAGGAAAATTGTCGAGATTTAGAACCATATATGTAATTCAACCGAGGATAATTTTGTTGAGATTTAAGAACCGGTCAGAACTTCGACTGAGGGGAACATCTTCATCGAGATCTAGAAACCGTCTGTAATTCAACCGAGGATGATTCTGTTGAGATTTATGAACTCGTCCACACATCGACGGAGGAAAATTGTCGACATTTAGAATCTTATCTGTAATTCAACCGAGGATAATTCAGTTGAAATTTAAGAACCGGTCAACACTTCGACTGAGGGAAACATCTTCATCGAGATCTAGGAACTGTCTGTAATTCAACCAAGGATAATTCTGTTGAGATTTAAGAACTCATCCTCACTTCGACGAAGGAAAATTGTCGAGATTTAGAACCTTATCTGTAATTCAACCGAGGATAATTCTGTTGAGATTTAAGAACCGGTCAACACTTCGACTGAGGGAAACATCTTCATCTAGATCTAGGAACCGTCTGTAATTTAACCGAGGATAATTCTGTTCAGATTTAAGAACTTATCCACACTTCGACGGAGGAAAATTGTCGAGATTTAAAACCTTATCTATAATTCAACCGAGGATAATTCTGTTGAGATTTAAGAACCGGTCAGCACTTCGACTGAGGGAAACATCTTCATCGAGATCTAGGAACTATCTGTAATGCAACCGAGGATAATTCTGTTGAGATTTAAGAACTCGTCCACACTTGGACGGAGGAAAATTGTCGAGATTTAGAACCATATGTGTAATTCAACCGAGGATAATTTTGTTGAGATTTAAGAACCGGTCAGAACTTCGACTGAGGGGAACATCTTCATCGAGATCTAGAAACCGTCTGTAATTCAACCGAGGATGATTCTGTTGAGATTTATGAACTCGTCCACACATCGACGGAGGAAAATTGTCGACATTTAGAATCTTATCTGTAATTCAACCGAGGATAATTCAGTTGAAATTTAAGAACCGGTCAACACTTCGACTGAGGGAAACATCTTCATCGAGATCTAGGAACTGTCTGTAATTCAACTGAGGATAATTCTGTTGAGATTTAAGAACTCTTCCACACTTCGACGGAGGAAAATTGTCGAGATTTAGAACCTTATCTGTAATTCAACCGAGGATAATTCTGTTGAGATTTAAGATCTGGTCAGCACTTCGACTGAGGGAAACATCTTCATCAAGATCTAGGAACCGTATGTAATTCAACCGAGGATAATTCTGTTGAGATTTAAAAACTCGTCCAAACTTCGACGGAGGAAAATTGTCGAGATTTAGAACCTTATCTATAATTCAACCGAGGATAATTCTGTTGAGATTTAAGAACTGGTCAGCACTTCGACTGAGGGAAACATCTTCATCGAGATCTAGGAACTGTCTATAATTCAACCGAGGATAATTCTGTTGAGATTTAAGAACTCGTCCACACTTCGACGGAGGAAAATTGTCGACATTTAGAACCTTATCTGTAATTCAACCCGAGGATAATTCAATTGAGATTTAAGAACCGGTCAACACTTCGACTGAGGGAAACATCTTCATCGAGATCTAGGAACCGTCTGTAATTTAACCGAGGATAATTCTGTTCAGAATTAAAAACTTATCCACACTTCGACGGAGGAAAATTGTCGAGATTTAAAACCTTATCTATAATTCAACCGAGGATAATTCTGTTGAGATTTAAGAACCGGTCAGCACTTCGACTGAGGGAAACATCTTCATCGAGATCTAGGAACTATCTGTAATTCAACCGAGGATAATACTGTTGATATTTAAGAACTCGTCCACACTTCGACGGAGGAAAATTGTCGAGATTTAGAACCATATTTGTAATTCAACCGAGGATAATTTTGTTGAGATTTAAGAACCGGTCAGAACTTCGACTGAGGGGAACATCTTTATCGAGATATTGAAATCGTCTGTAATTCAACCGAGGATGATTCTGTTGAGATTTATGAACTCGTCCACACATCGATGGAGGAAAATTGTCGACATTTAGAATCTTATCTGTAATTCAACCGAGGATAATTCAGTTGAAATTTAAGAACCGGTCAACACTTCGACTGAGGAAAACATCTTCATCGATATCTAGGAACTGTCTGTAATTCAACCGAGGATAATTCTGTTGAGATTTAAAAACTCGTCCAAACTTCGACGGAGGAAAATTGTCGAGATTTAGAACCTTATCTATAATTCAACCGAGGATAATTCTGTTGAGATTTAAGAACTGGTCAGCACTTCGACTGAGGGAAACATCTTCATCGAGATCTAGGAACTGTCTATAATTCAACCGAGGATAATTCTGTTGAGATTTAAGAACTCGTCCACACTTCGACGGAGGAAAATTGTCGACATTTAGAACCTTATCTGTAATTCAACCCGAGGATAATTCAATTGAGATTTAAGAACCGGTCAACACTTCGACTGAGGGAAACATCTTCATCGAGATCTAGGAACCGTCTGTAATTTAATCGAGGATAATTCTGTTCAGAATTAAGAACTTATCCACACTTCGACGGAGGAAAATTGTCGAGATTTAAAACCTTATCTATAATTCAACCGAGGATAATTCTGTTGAGATTTAAGAACCGGTCAGCACTTCGACTGAGGGAAACATCTTCATCGAGATCTAGGAACTATCTGTAATTCAACCGAGGATAATACTGTTGATATTTAAGAACTCGTCCACACTTCGACGGAGGAAAATTGTCGAGATTTAGAACCATATTTGTAATTCAACCGAGGATAATTTTGTTGAGATTTAAGAACCGGTCAGAACTTCGACTGAGGGGAACATCTTCATCGAGATATTGAAACCGTCTGTAATTCAACCGAGGATGATTCTGTTGAGATTTATGAACTCGTCCACACATCGATGGAGGAAAATTGTCGACATTTAGAATCTTATCTGTAATTCAACCGAGGATAATTCAGTTGAAATTTAAGAACCGGTCAACACTTCGACTGAGGAAAACATCTTCATCGATATCTAGGAACTGTCTGTAATTCAACCGAGGATAATTCTGCTGAGATTTAAGAACTCATCCTCACTTCGACGAAGGAAAATTGTCGAGATTTAGAACCTTATCTGTAATTCAACCGAGGATAATTCTGTTGAGATTTAAGAACCGGTCAGCACTTCGACTGAGGGAAACATCTTCCTCGAGATCTAGGAACTGTCTGTAATTCAACCGAGGATAATTCTGTTGAGATTTATGAACTCAACCACACTTCGATGGAGGAAAATTGTCGACATTTAGAACCTTATCTGTAATTCATCCAAGGATAATTCTGTTGAGATTTAAGAACAGGTCAGCACTTCGACTGAGGGAAACATCTTCATCGAGATCTAGGAACTATCTGTAATTCAACCGAGGATAATTCTGTTGAGATTTAAGAACTCGTCCACACTTCGACGGAGGAAAATTGTCGAGATTTAAAACCATATCTGTAATTCAACCGAGGATAATTTTGTTGAGATTTAAGAATCGGTCAGAACTTCGACTGAGGGGAACATCTTCATCGAGATCTAGAAACCGTCTGTAATTCAACCGAGGATGATTCTGTTGAGATTTATGAACTCGTCCACACATCGACGGAGGAAAATTGTCGACATTTAGAATCTTATATGTAATTCAACCGAGGATAATTCAGTTGAAATTTAAGAACCGGTCAACACTTCGACTGAGGGAAACATATTCATCGAGATCTAGGAACTGTCTGTAATTCAACCAAGGATAATTCTGTTGAGATTTAAGAACTCGTCCACACTTCGACGGAGGAAAGTTGTCGAGATTTAGAACCTTATTTGTAATTCAAACGAGGATAATTCTGTTGAGATTTAAGATCTGGTCAGCACTTCGACTGAGGGAAACATCTTCATCAAGATCTAGGAACCGTCTGTAATTCAACCGAGGATAATTCAGTTGAGATTTAAGAACCGGTCAACACTTCGACTGAGGGAAACATCTTCATCGAGATCTAGGAACCGTCTGTAATTTAACCGAGGATAATTCTGTTAAGATTTAAGAACTTATCCACACTTCGACGGAGGAAAATTGTCGATATTTAAAACCTTATCTATAATTCAACCGAGGATAATTCTGTTGAGATTTAAGAACCGGTCAGCACTTCGACTGAGGGAAACATCTTCCTCGAGATCTAGGAACTGTCTGTAATTCAACCGAGGATAATTCTGTTGAGATTTATGAACTCATCCACACTTCGACGGTGGAAAATTGTCAAGATTTAGAACCTTATCTGTAATTCATCCGAGGATAATTCTGTTGAGATTTAAGAACTGGTCAGTACTTCGATTGAGGGAAACATCTTCATCGAGATCTAGGATTTATCTGTAATTCAACCGAGGATAATACTGTTGAGATTTAAGAACTCGTCCACACTTCGACGGAGGAAAATTGTCGAGATTTAGAACCATATCTGTAATTCAACCGAGGATAATTTTGTTGAGATTTAAGAACCGGTCAGAACTTCGACTGAGGGGAACATCTTCATCGAGATATAGAAACCGTCTGTAATTCAACCGAGGATGATTCTGTTGAGATTTATGAACTCGTCCACACATCGACGGAGGAAAATTGTCGACATTTAGAATCTTATCTGTAATTCAACCGAGGATAATTCAGTTGAAATTTAAGAACCGGTCAACACTTCGACTGAGGGAAACATCTTCATCGAGATCTAGGAACTGTCTGTAATTCAACCGAGGATAATTCTGTTGAGATTTAAGAACTCATCCTCACTTCGACGGAGGAAAATTGTCGAGATTTAGAACCTTATATGTAATTCAACCGAGGATAATTCTGTTGAGATTTAAGAACCGGTCAGCACTTTGACTGAGGGAAACATCTTCCTCGAGATCTAGGAACCGTCTGTAATTCAACCGAGGATAATTCTGTTCAGATTTAAGAAATTATCCACACTTCGACGGAGGAAAATTGTCGAGATTTAGAACCTTATCTATAATTCAACCGAGGATAATTCTGTTGAGATTTAAGAACAGGTCAGCACTTCGACTTAGGGAAACATCTTCATCGAGATCTAGGAACTATCTGTAATTCAACCGAGGATAATTCTGTTGAGATTTAAGAACTGGTCAGCACTTCGACCGAGGGAAACATCTTCATCGAGATCTAGGAACTGTCTATAATTCAACCGAGGATAATTCTGTTGAGATTTAAGAACTCGTCCACACTTCGACGGAGGAAAATTGTCGACATTTAGAACCTTATCTGTAATTCAACCGAGGATAATTCAATTGAGATTTAAGAACCGGTCAACACTTCGATTGAGGGAAACATCTTCATCGAGATCTAGGAACCGTCTGTAATTTAACCGAGGATAATTCTGTTCAGATTTAAGAAATTATCAACACTTCGACGGAGGAAAATTGTCGAGATTTAGAACCTTATCTATAATTCAACCGAGGATAATTCTGTTGAGATTTAAGAACCGGTCAGCACTTCGACTGAGGGAAACATCTTCCTCGAGATCTAGGAACTGTCTGTAATTCAACCGAGGATAATTCTGTTGAGATTTATGAACTCATCCACACTTCGACGGTGGAAAATTATCAAGATTTAGAACCTTATCTGTAATTCATCCGAGGATAATTCTGTTGAGATTTAAGAACTGGTCAGTACTTCGATTGAGGGAAACATCTTCATCGAGATCTAGGAACTATCTGTAATTCAAACAAGGATAATTCTGTTGAGATTTAAGACCATGTCCACACTTCGACGGAGGAAAATTGTCGAGATTTAGAACCAATTTTGTAATTCTACCGAGGATAATTTTGTTGAGATTTAAGAACCGGTCAGAACTTCGATTGAGGGGAACATCTTCATCGAGATCTAGAAACCGTCTGTAATTCAACCGAGGATGATTCTGTTGAGATTTATGAACTCGTCCACACATCGACGGAGGAAAATTGTCGACATTTAGAATCTTATCTGTAATTCAACCGAGGATAATTCAGTTGAAATTTAAGAACCGGTCAACACTTCGACTGAGGGAAATATATTCATCGAGATCTAGGAACTGTCTGTAATTCAACCGAGGATAATTCTGTTGAGATTTAAAAACTCGTCCACACTTCGACGGAGGAAAATTGTCGAGATTTAGAACCTTATCTGTAATTCAACCCGAGGATAATTCAATTGAGATTTAAGAACCAGTCAACACTTCGACTGAGGGAAACATCTTCATCGAGATCTAGGAACCGTCTGTAATTTAACCGAGGATAATTCTGTTCAGATTTAAGAAATTATCCACACTTCGACGGAGGAAAATTGTCGAGATTTAGAACCTTATCTATAATTCAACCGAGGATAATTCTGTTGAGATTTAAGAACTGGTCAGCACTTCGACTGAGGGAAACATCTTCATCGAGATCTAGGAACTGTCTATAATTCAACCGAGGATAATTCTGTTGAGATTTAAGAACTCGTCCACACTTCGACGGAGGAAAATTGTCGACATTTAGAACCTTATCTGTAATTCAACCCGAGGATAATTCAATTGAGATTTAAGAACCGGTCAACACTTCGACTGAGGGAAACATCTTCATCGAGATCTAGGAACCGTCTGTAATTTAATCGAGGATAATTCTGTTCAGAATTAAGAACTTATCCACACTTCGACGGAGGAAAATTGTCGAGATTTAAAACCTTATCTATAATTCAACCGAGGATAATTCTGTTGAGATTTAAGAACCGGTCAGCACTTCGACTGAGGGAAACATCTTCATCGAGATCTAGGAACTATCTGTAATTCAACCGAGGATAATACTGTTGATATTTAAGAACTCGTCCACACTTCGACGGAGGAAAATTGTCGAGATTTAGAACCATATTTGTAATTCAACCGAGGATAATTTTGTTGAGATTTAAGAACCGGTCAGAACTTCGACTGAGGGGAACATCTTCATCGAGATATTGAAACCGTCTGTAATTCAACCGAGGATGATTCTGTTGAGATTTATGAACTCGTCCACACATCGATGGAGGAAAATTGTCGACATTTAGAATCTTATCTGTAATTCAACCGAGGATAATTCAGTTGAAATTTAAGAACCGGTCAACACTTCGACTGAGGAAAACATCTTCATCGATATCTAGGAACTGTCTGTAATTCAACCGAGGATAATTCTGCTGAGATTTAAGAACTCATCCTCACTTCGACGAAGGAAAATTGTCGAGATTTAGAACCTTATCTGTAATTCAACCGAGGATAATTCTGTTGAGATTTAAGAACCGGTCAGCACTTCGACTGAGGGAAACATCTTCCTCGAGATCTAGGAACTGTCTGTAATTCAACCGAGGATAATTCTGTTGAGATTTATGAACTCAACCACACTTCGATGGAGGAAAATTGTCGACATTTAGAACCTTATCTGTAATTCATCCAAGGATAATTCTGTTGAGATTTAAGAACAGGTCAGCACTTCGACTGAGGGAAACATCTTCATCGAGATCTAGGAACTATCTGTAATTCAACCGAGGATAATTCTGTTGAGATTTAAGAACTCGTCCACACTTCGACGGAGGAAAATTGTCGAGATTTAAAACCATATCTGTAATTCAACCGAGGATAATTTTGTTGAGATTTAAGAATCGGTCAGAACTTCGACTGAGGGGAACATCTTCATCGAGATCTAGAAACCGTCTGTAATTCAACCGAGGATGATTCTGTTGAGATTTATGAACTCGTCCACACATCGACGGAGGAAAATTGTCGACATTTAGAATCTTATATGTAATTCAACCGAGGATAATTCAGTTGAAATTTAAGAACCGGTCAACACTTCGACTGAGGGAAACATATTCATCGAGATCTAGGAACTGTCTGTAATTCAACCAAGGATAATTCTGTTGAGATTTAAGAACTCGTCCACACTTCGACGGAGGAAAGTTGTCGAGATTTAGAACCTTATTTGTAATTCAAACGAGGATAATTCTGTTGAGATTTAAGATCTGGTCAGCACTTCGACTGAGGGAAACATCTTCATCAAGATCTAGGAACCGTCTGTAATTCAACCGAGGATAATTCAGTTGAGATTTAAGAACCGGTCAACACTTCGACTGAGGGAAACATCTTCATCGAGATCTAGGAACCGTCTGTAATTTAACCGAGGATAATTCTGTTAAGATTTAAGAACTTATCCACACTTCGACGGAGGAAAATTGTCGATATTTAAAACCTTATCTATAATTCAACCGAGGATAATTCTGTTGAGATTTAAGAACCGGTCAGCACTTCGACTGAGGGAAACATCTTCCTCGAGATCTAGGAACTGTCTGTAATTCAACCGAGGATAATTCTGTTGAGATTTATGAACTCATCCACACTTCGACGGTGGAAAATTGTCAAGATTTAGAACCTTATCTGTAATTCATCCGAGGATAATTCTGTTGAGATTTAAGAACTGGTCAGTACTTCGATTGAGGGAAACATCTTCATCGAGATCTAGGATTTATCTGTAATTCAACCGAGGATAATACTGTTGAGATTTAAGAACTCGTCCACACTTCGACGGAGGAAAATTGTCGAGATTTAGAACCATATCTGTAATTCAACCGAGGATAATTTTGTTGAGATTTAAGAACCGGTCAGAACTTCGACTGAGGGGAACATCTTCATCGAGATATAGAAACCGTCTGTAATTCAACCGAGGATGATTCTGTTGAGATTTATGAACTCGTCCACACATCGACGGAGGAAAATTGTCGACATTTAGAATCTTATCTGTAATTCAACCGAGGATAATTCAGTTGAAATTTAAGAACCGGTCAACACTTCGACTGAGGGAAACATCTTCATCGAGATCTAGGAACTGTCTGTAATTCAACCGAGGATAATTCTGTTGAGATTTAAGAACTCATCCTCACTTCGACGGAGGAAAATTGTCGAGATTTAGAACCTTATATGTAATTCAACCGAGGATAATTCTGTTGAGATTTAAGAACCGGTCAGCACTTTGACTGAGGGAAACATCTTCCTCGAGATCTAGGAACCGTCTGTAATTCAACCGAGGATAATTCTGTTCAGATTTAAGAAATTATCCACACTTCGACGGAGGAAAATTGTCGAGATTTAGAACCTTATCTATAATTCAACCGAGGATAATTCTGTTGAGATTTAAGAACAGGTCAGCACTTCGACTTAGGGAAACATCTTCATCGAGATCTAGGAACTATCTGTAATTCAACCGAGGATAATTCTGTTGAGATTTAAGAACTGGTCAGCACTTCGACCGAGGGAAACATCTTCATCGAGATCTAGGAACTGTCTATAATTCAACCGAGGATAATTCTGTTGAGATTTAAGAACTCGTCCACACTTCGACGGAGGAAAATTGTCGACATTTAGAACCTTATCTGTAATTCAACCGAGGATAATTCAATTGAGATTTAAGAACCGGTCAACACTTCGATTGAGGGAAACATCTTCATCGAGATCTAGGAACCGTCTGTAATTTAACCGAGGATAATTCTGTTCAGATTTAAGAAATTATCAACACTTCGACGGAGGAAAATTGTCGAGATTTAGAACCTTATCTATAATTCAACCGAGGATAATTCTGTTGAGATTTAAGAACCGGTCAGCACTTCGACTGAGGGAAACATCTTCCTCGAGATCTAGGAACTGTCTGTAATTCAACCGAGGATAATTCTGTTGAGATTTATGAACTCATCCACACTTCGACGGTGGAAAATTATCAAGATTTAGAACCTTATCTGTAATTCATCCGAGGATAATTCTGTTGAGATTTAAGAACTGGTCAGTACTTCGATTGAGGGAAACATCTTCATCGAGATCTAGGAACTATCTGTAATTCAAACAAGGATAATTCTGTTGAGATTTAAGACCATGTCCACACTTCGACGGAGGAAAATTGTCGAGATTTAGAACCAATTTTGTAATTCTACCGAGGATAATTTTGTTGAGATTTAAGAACCGGTCAGAACTTCGATTGAGGGGAACATCTTCATCGAGATCTAGAAACCGTCTGTAATTCAACCGAGGATGATTCTGTTGAGATTTATGAACTCGTCCACACATCGACGGAGGAAAATTGTCGACATTTAGAATCTTATCTGTAATTCAACCGAGGATAATTCAGTTGAAATTTAAGAACCGGTCAACACTTCGACTGAGGGAAATATATTCATCGAGATCTAGGAACTGTCTGTAATTCAACCGAGGATAATTCTGTTGAGATTTAAAAACTCGTCCACACTTCGACGGAGGAAAATTGTCGAGATTTAGAACCTTATCTGTAATTCAACCCGAGGATAATTCAATTGAGATTTAAGAACCAGTCAACACTTCGACTGAGGGAAACATCTTCATCGAGATCTAGGAACCGTCTGTAATTTAACCGAGGATAATTCTGTTCAGATTTAAGAAATTATCCACACTTCGACGGAGGAAAATTGTCGAGATTTAGAACCTTATCTATAATTCAACCGAGGATAATTCTGTTGAGATTTAAGAACCGGTCAGCACTTCGACTGAGGGAAACATCTTCCTCGAGATCTAGGAACTGTCTGTAATTCAACCGAGGATAATTCTGTTGAGATTTAAGAACTGTTCAGCACTTCGACTGAGGGAAACATCTTCATCGAGATCTAGGAACTGTCTATAATTCAACCGAGGATAATTCTGTTGAGATTTAAGAACTCGTCCACACTTCGACGGAGGTAAATTGTCGACATTTAGAACCTTATCTGTAATTCAACCGAGGATAATTCAGTTGAGATTTAAGAATCGGTCAACACTTCGATTGAGGGAAACATCTTCATCGAGATCTAGGAACCGTCTGTAATTTAACCGAGGATAATTCTGTTCAGATTTATAAAATTATCAACACTTCGACGGAGGAAAATTGTCGAGATTTAGAACCTTATCTATAATTCAACCGAGGATAATTCTGTTGAGATTTAAGAACCGGTCAGCACTTCGACTGAGGGAAACATCTTCCTCGAGATCTAGGAACTGTCTGTAATTCAACCGAGGATAATTCTGTTGAGATTTATGAACTCATCCACACTTCGACGGTGGAAAATTATCAAGATTTAGAACCTTATCTGTAATTCATCCGAGGATAATTCTGTTGAGATTTAAGAACTGGTCAGTACTTCGATTGAGGGAAACATCTTCATCGAGATCTAGGAACTATCTGTAATTCAATCAAGGATAATTCTGTTGAGATTTAAGACCATGTCCACACTTCGACGGAGGAAAATTGTCGAGATTTAGAACCAATTTTGTAATTCAACCGAGGATAATTTTGTTGAGATTTAAGAACCGGTCAGAACTTCGACTGAGTGGAAAATCTTCATCGAGATCTAGAAACCGTCTGTAATTCAACCGAGGATGATTCTGTTGAGATTTAAGAACTCATCCACACTTCGACGGAGGAAAATTGTCGACATTTAGAACCTTATCTGTAATTCAACCGAGGATAATTCATTTGAGATTTAAGAACCGGTCAACACTTCGACTGAGGGAAACATATTCATCGAGATCTAGGAACTATCTGTAATTCAACCGAAGATAATTCTGTTGAGATTTAAAAACTCGTCCACACTTCGACGGAGGAAAATTGTCGAGATTTAGAACCTTATCTGTAATTCAACCGAGGATAATTCAGTAGAGATTTAAGAACCGGTCAGTACTTCGACTGAGGGAAACATCTTCATCGAGATCTAGGAACCGTCTGTAATTTAAACGAGGTTAATTCCGTTGAGATTTAAGAACTCGTCCACACTTCGACGGAGGAAAATTGTCGAGATTTAGAACCTTATCTTAATTCAACCGAGGATAATTCTATTGAGATTAAAGAATCGGTCAACACTTTGACTGAGGGAAACATCTTCATCGAGATCTAGGAACTATCTGTAATTCAACCGAGGATAATTCTGTTGAGATTTAATAACTCGTCCACACTTCGACGGTGGAAAATTGTCAAGATTTAGAACCTTATTTGTAATTCATCCGAGGATAATTCAGTTGAGATTTAAGAACTGGTCAGTACTTCGACTGAGGGAAACATCTTCATCGAGATCTAGGAACTATCTGTAATTATACCGAGGATAATTCTGTTGAGATTTAAGAACTCGTCCACACTTCGACGGAGGAAAATTGTCGAGATTTAGAACCATATATGTAATTCAACCGTGGATAATTTTGTTGAGATTTAAGAACCGGTCAGAACTTCGACTGAGGGGAACATCTTCATCGAGATATAGAAACCGTCTGTAATTCAACCGAGGATGATTCTGTTGAGATTTATGAACTCGTCCACACATCGACGGAGGAAAATTGTCGACATTTAGAATCTTATCTGTAATTCAACCGAGGATAATTCAATTGAAATTTAAGAACCGGTCAACACTTCGACTGAGGGAAACATCTTCATCGAGATCTAGGAACTGTCTGTAATTCAACCGAGGATAATTCTGTTGAGATTTAAGAACTCATCCGACGGAGGAAAATTGTCGAGATTTAGAACCTTATCTGTAATTCAACCGAGGATAATTCTGTTGAGATTTAAGAACCGGTCAGCACTTCAACTGAGGGAAACATTTTCCTCGAGATCTAGGAACTGTCTGTAATTCAACCGAGGATAATTCTGTTGAGATTTATGAACTCAACCACACTTCGATGGAGGAAAATTGTCGACATTTAGAACCTTATATGTAATTCATCCAAGGATAATTCTGTTGAGATTTAAGAACAGGTCAGCACTTCGATTGAGGGAAACATCTTCATCGAGATCTAGGAACTATCTTTAATTCAACCGAGGATAATTCTGTTGAGATTTAAGAACTCGTCCACACTTCGACGGAGGAAAATTGTCGAGATTTAAAACCATATCTGTAATTCAACCGAGGATAATTTTGTTGAGATTTAAGAACCGATCAGAATTTCGACTGAGGGGAACATCTTCATCGAGATCTAGAAACCGTCTGTAATTCAACCGAGGATGATTCTGTTGAGATTTATGAACTCGTCCACACATCGACGGAGGAAAATTGTCGACATTTAGAATCTTATCTGTAATTCAACCGAGGATAATTCAGTTGAAATTTAAGAACCGGTCAACACTTCGACTGAGGGAAACATATTCATCGAGATCTAGGAACTGTCTGTAATTCAACCGAGGATAATTCTGTTGAGATTTAAGAAGTCGTCCACACTTCGACGGAGGAAAATTGTCGAGATTTAGAACCTTATCTGTAATTCAACCGAGGATAATTCTGTTGAGATTTAAGATCTGGTCAGCACTTCGACTGAGGGAAACATCTCCATCAAGATCTAGGAACCATCTGTAATTCAACCGAGGATAATTCTGTTGAGATTTAAAAACTCGTCCACACTTCGACGGAGGAAAATTGTCGAGATTTAGAACCTTATCTATAATTCAACCGAGGATAATTCTGTTGAGATTTAAGAACTGGTCAGCACTTCGACTGAGGGAAACATCTTCATCGAGATCTAGGAACTGTCTATAATTCAACCGAGGATAATTCTATTGAGATTTAAGAACTCGTCCACACTTCGACGGAGTAAAATTGTCGACATTTAGAACCTTATCTGTAATTCAACCGAGGATAATTCAGTTGAGATTTAAGAACCGGTCAACACTTCGATTGAGGGAAACATCTTCATCGAGATCTAGGAACCGTCTGTAATTTAACCGAGGATAATTCTGTTCAGATATAAGAAATTATCCACACTTCGACGGAGGAAAATTGTCGAGATTTAGAACCTTGTCTATAATTCAACCGAGGATAATTCTGTTGAGATTTAAGAACTGGTCAGCACTTCGACTGAGGGAAACATCTTCCTCGAGATCTAGGAACTGTCTGTAATTCAACCGAGGATAATTCTGTTGAGATTTATGAACTCATCCACACTTCGACGGTGGAAAATTGTCAAGATTTAAAACCTTATCTGTAATTCATCCGAGGATAATTCTGTTGAGATTTAAGAACTGGTCAGTACTTCGATTGAGGGAAACATCTTCATCGAGATCTAGGAACTATCTGTAATTCAACCGAGGATAATTCTGTTGAGATTTAAGAACTCGTCCACACTTCGACGGAGGAAAATTGTCGAGATTTAGAACCATATATGTAATTCAACCGTGGATAATTTTGTTGAGATTTAAGAACCGGTCAGAACTTCGACTGAGGGGAACATCTTCATCGAGATATAGAAACCGTCTGTAATTCAACCGAGGATGATTCTGTTGAGATTTATGAACTCGTCCACACATCGACGGAGGAAAATTGTCGACATTTAGAATCTTATCTGTAATTCAACCGAGGATAATTCAATTGAAATTTAAGAACCGGTCAACACTTCGACTGAGGGAAACATCTTCATCGAGATCTAGGAACTGTCTGTAATTCAACCGAGGATAATTCTGTTGAGATTTAAGAACTCATCCGACGGAGGAAAATTGTCGAGATTTAGAACCTTATCTGTAATTCAACCGAGGATAATTCTGTTGAGATTTAAGAACCGGTCAGCACTTCAACTGAGGGAAACATTTTCCTCGAGATCTAGGAACTGTCTGTAATTCAACCGAGGATAATTCTGTTGAGATTTATGAACTCAACCACACTTCGATGGAGGAAAATTGTCGACATTTAGAACCTTATATGTAATTCATCCAAGGATAATTCTGTTGAGATTTAAGAACAGGTCAGCACTTCGATTGAGGGAAACATCTTCATCGAGATCTAGGAACTATCTTTAATTCAACCGAGGATAATTCTGTTGAGATTTAAGAACTCGTCCACACTTCGACGGAGGAAAATTGTCGAGATTTAAAACCATATCTGTAATTCAACCGAGGATAATTTTGTTGAGATTTAAGAACCGATCAGAATTTCGACTGAGGGGAACATCTTCATCGAGATCTAGAAACCGTCTGTAATTCAACCGAGGATGATTCTGTTGATATTTATGAACTCGTCCACACATCGACGGAGGAAAATTGTCGACATTTAGAATCTTATCTGTAATTCAACCGAGGATAATTCAGTTGAAATTTAAGAACCGGTCAACACTTCGACTGAGGGAAACATATTCATCGAGATCTAGGAACTGTCTGTAATTCAACCGAGGATAATTCTGTTGAGATTTAAGAACTCGTCCACACTTCGACGGAGGAAAATTGTCGAGATTTAGAACCTTATCTGTAATTCAACCGAGGATAATTCTGTTGAGATTTAAGATCTGGTCAGCACTTCGACTGAGGGAAACATCTCCATCAAGATCTAGGAACCATCTGTAATTCAACCGAGGATAATTCTGTTGAGATTTAAAAACTCGTCCACACTTCGACGGAGGAAAATTGTCGAGATTTAGAACCTTATCTATAATTCAACCGAGGATAATTCTGTTGAGATTTCAGAACTGGTCAGCACTTCGACTGAGGGAAACATCTTCATCGAGATCTAGGAACTGTCTATAATTCAACCGAGGATAATTCTATTGAGATTTAAGAACTCGTCCACACTTCGACGGAGGAAAATTGTCGACATTTAGAACCTTATCTGTAATTCAACCGAGGATAATTCAGTTGAGATTTAAGAACCGGTCAACACTTCGATTGAGGGAAACATCTTCATCGAGATCTAGGAACCGTCTGTAATTTAACCGAGGATAATTCTGTTCAGATATAAGAAATTATCCACACTTCGACGGAGGAAAATTGTCGAGATTTAGAACCTTGTCTATAATTCAACCGAGGATAATTCTGTTGAGATTTAAGAACTGGTCAGCACTTCGACTGAGGGAAACATCTTCCTCGAGATCTAGGAACTGTCTGTAATTCAACCGAGGATAATTCTGTTTGAGATTTATGAACTCATCCACACTTCGACGGTGGAAAATTGTCAAGATTTAAAACCTTATCTGTAATTCATCCGAGGATAATTCTGTTGAGATTTAAGAACTGGTCAGTACTTCGATTAAGGGAAACATCTTCATCGAGATCTAGGAACTATCTGTAATTCAACCGAGGATAATTCTGTTGAGATTTAAGAACTCGTCCACACTTCGACGGAGGAAAATTGTCGAGATTTAGAACCATATATGTAATTCAACCGTGGATAATTTTGTTGAGATTTAAGAACCGGTCAGAACTTCGACTGAGGGGAACATCTTCATCGAGATATAGAAACCGTCTGTAATTCAACCGAGGATGATTCTGTTGAGATTTATGAACTCGTCCACACATCGACGGAGGAAAATTGTCGACATTTAGAATCTTATCTGTAATTCAACCGAGGATAATTCAATTGAAATTTAAGAACCGGTCAACACTTCGACTGAGGGAAACATCTTCATCGAGATCTAGGAACTGTCTGTAATTCAACCGAGGATAATTCTGTTGAGATTTAAGAACTCATCCGACGGAGGAAAATTGTCGAGATTTAGAACCTTATCTGTAATTCAACCGAGGATAATTCTGTTGAGATTTAAGAACCGGTCAGCACTTCAACTGAGGGAAACATTTTCCTCGAGGTCTAGGAACTGTCTGTAATTCAACCGAGGATAATTCTGTTGAGATTTATGAACTCAACCACACTTCGATGGAGGAAAATTGTCGACATTTAGAACCTTATATGTAATTCATCCAAGGATAATTCTGTTGAGATTTAAGAACAGGTCAGCACTTCGATTGAGGGAAACATCTTCATCGAGATCTAGGAACTATCTTTAATTCAACCGAGGATAATTCTGTTGAGATTTAAGAACTCGTCCACACTTCGATGGAGGAAAATTGTCGAGATTTAAAACCATATCTGTAATTCAACCGAGGATAATTTTGTTGAGATTTAAGAACCGATCAGAATTTCGACTGAGGGGAACATCTTCATCGAGATCTAGAAACCGTCTGTAATTCAACCGAGGATGATTCTGTTGAGATTTATGAACTCGTCCACACATCGACGGAGGAAAATTGTCGACATTTAGAATCTTATCTGTAATTCAACCGAGGATAATTCAGTTGAAATTTAAGAACCGGTCAACACTTCGACTGAGGGAAACATATTCATCGAGATCTAGGAACTGTCTGTAATTCAACCGAGGATAATTCTGTTGAGATTTAAGAACTCGTCCACACTTCGACGGAGGAAAATTGTCGAGATTTAGAACCTTATCTGTAATTCAACCGAGGATAATTCTGTTGAGATTTAAGATCTGGTCAGCACTTCGACTGAGGGAAACATCTTCATCAAGATCTAGGAACCATCTGTAATTCAACCGAGGATAATTCTGTTGAGATTTAAAAACTCGTCCACACTTCGACGGAGGAAAATTGTCGAGATTTAGAACCTTATCTATAATTCAACCGAGGATAATTCTGTTGAGATTTAAGAACTGGTCAGCACTTCGACTGAGGGAAACATCTTCATCGAGATCTAGGAACTGTCTATAATTCAACCGAGGATAATTCTATTGAGATTTAAGAACTCGTCCACACTTCGACGGAGGAAAATTGTCGACATTTAGAACCTTATCTGTAATTCAACCGAGGATAATTCAGTTGAGATTTAAAAACCGGTCAACACTTCGATTGAGGGAAACATCTTCATCGAGATCTAGGAACCGTCTGTAATTTAACCGAGGATAATTCTGTTCAGATATAAGAAATTATCCACACTTCGACGGAGGAAAATTGTCGAGATTTAGAACCTTGTCTATAATTCAACCGAGGATAATTCTGTTGAGATTTAAGAACTGGTCAGCACTTCGACTGAGGGAAACATCTTCCTCGAGATCTAGGAACTGTCTGTAATTCAACCGAGGATAATTCTGTTGAGATTTATGAACTCATCCACACTTCGACGGTGGAAAATTGTCAAGATTTAAAACCTTATCTGTAATTCATCCGAGGATAATTCTGTTGAGATTTAAGAACTGGTCAGTACTTCGATTGAGGGAAACATCTTCATCGAGATCTAGGAACTATCTGTAATTCAACCGAGGATAATTCTGTTGAGATTTAAGAACTCGTCCACACTTCGACGGAGGAAAATTGTCGAGATTTAGAACCATATATGTAATTCAACCGTGGATAATTTTGTTGAGATTTAAGAACCGGTCAGAACTTCGACTGAGGGGAACATCTTCATCGAGATATAGAAATCGTCTGTAATTCAACCGAGGATGATTCTGTTGAGATTTATGAACTCGTCCACACATCGACGGAGGAAAATTGTCGACATTTAGAATCTTATCTGTAATTCAACCGAGGATAATTCAATTGAAATTTAAGAACCGGTCAACACTTCGACTGAGGGAAACATCTTCATCGAGATCTAGGAACTGTCTGTAATTCAACCGAGGATAATTCTGTTGAGATTTAAGAACTCATCCGACGGAGGAAAATTGTCGAGATTTAGAACCTTATCTGTAATTCAACCGAGGATAATTCTGTTGAGATTTAAGAACCGGTCAGCACTTCAACTGAGGGAAACATTTTCCTCGAGATCTAGGAACTGTCTGTAATTCAACCGAGGATAATTCTGTTGAGATTTATGAACTCAACCACACTTCGATGGAGGAAAATTGTCGACATTTAGAACCTTATATGTAATTCATCCAAGGATAATTCTGTTGAGATTTAAGAACAGGTCAGCACTTCGATTGAGGGAAACATCTTCATCGAGATCTAGGAACTATCTTTAATTCAACCGAGGATAATTCTGTTGAGATTTAAGAACTCGTCCACACTTCGACGGAGGAAAATTGTCGAGATTTAAAACCATATTTGTAATTCAACCGAGGATAATTTTGTTGAGATTTAAGAACCGATCAGAATTTCGACTGAGGGGAACATCTTCATCGAGATCTAGAAACCGTCTGTAATTCAACCGAGGATGATTCTGTTGAGATTTATGAACTCGTCCACACATCGACGGAGGAAAATTGTCGACATTTAGAATCTTATCTGTAATTCAACCGAGGATAATTCAGTTGAAATTTAAGAACCGGTCAACACTTCGACTGAGGGAAACATATTCATCGAGATCTAGGAACTGTCTGTAATTCAACCGAGGATAATTCTGTTGAGATTTAAGAACTCGTCCACACTTCGACGGAGGAAAATTGTCGAGATTTAGAACCTTATCTGTAATTCAACCGAGGATAATTCTGTTGAGATTTAAGATCTGGTCAGCACTTCGACTGAGGGAAACATCTTCATCAAGATCTAGGAACCATCTGTAATTCAACCGAGGATAATTCTGTTGAGATTTAAAAACTCGTCCACACTTCGACGGAGGAAAATTGTCGAGATTTAGAACCTTATCTATAATTCAACCGAGGATAATTCTGTTGAGATTTAAGAACTGGTCAGCACTTCGACTGAGGGAAACATCTTCATCGAGATCTAGGAACTGTCTATAATTCAACCGAGGATAATTCTATTGAGATTTAAGAACTCGTCCACACTTCGACGGAGGAAAATTGTCGACATTTAGAACCTTATCTGTAATTCAACCGAGGATAATTCAGTTGAGATTTAAGAACCGGTCAACACTTCGATTGAGGGAAACATCTTCATCGAGATCTAGGAACCGTCTGTAATTTAACCGAGGATAATTCTGTTCAGATATAAGAAATTATCCACACTTCGACGGAGGAAAATTGTCGAGATTTAGAACCTTGTCTATAATTCAACCGAGGATAATTCTGTTGAGATTTAAGAACTGGTCAGCACTTCGACTGAGGGAAACATCTTCCTCGAGATCTAGGAACTGTCTGTAATTCAACCGAGGATAATTCTGTTGAGATTTATGAACTCATCCACACTTCGACGGTGGAAAATTGTCAAGATTTAAAACCTTATCTGTAATTCATCCGAGGATAATTCTGTTGAGATTTAAGAACTGGTCAGTACTTCGATTGAGGGAAACATCTTCATCGAGATCTAGGAACTATCTGTAATTCAACCGAGGATAATTCTGTTGAGATTTAAGAACTCGTCCACACTTCGACGGAGGAAAATTGTCGAGATTTAGAACCATATATGTAATTCAACCGTGGATAATTTTGTTGAGATTTAAGAACCGGTCAGAACTTCGACTGAGGGGAACATCTTCATCGAGATATAGAAACCGTCTGTAATTCAACCGAGGATGATTCTGTTGAGATTTATGAACTCGTCCACACATCGACGGAGGAAAATTGTCGACATTTAGAATCTTATCTGTAATTCAACCGAGGATAATTCAATTGAAATTTAAGAACCGGTCAACACTTCGACTGAGGGAAACATCTTCATCGAGATCTAGGAACTGTCTGTAATTCAACCGAGGATAATTCTGTTGAGATTTAAGAACTCATCCGACGGAGGAAAATTGTCGAGATTTAGAACCTTATCTGTAATTCAACCGAGGATAATTCTGTTGAGATTTAAGAACCGGTCAGCACTTCAACTGAGGGAAACATTTTCCTCGAGATCTAGGAACTGTCTGTAATTCAACCGAGGATAATTCTGTTGAGATTTATGAACTCAACCACACTTCGATGGAGGAAAATTGTCGACATTTAGAACCTTATATGTAATTCATCCAAGGATAATTCTGTTGAGATTTAAGAACAGGTCAGCACTTCGATTGAGGGAAACATCTTCATCGAGATCTAGGAACTATCTTTAATTCAACCGAGGATAATTCTGTTGAGATTTAAGAACTCGTCCACACTTCGACGGAGGAAAATTGTCGAGATTTAAAACCATATTTGTAATTCAACCGAGGATAATTTTGTTGAGATTTAAGAACCGATCAGAATTTCGACTGAGGGGAACATCTTCATCGAGATCTAGAAACCGTCTGTAATTCAACCGAGGATGATTCTGTTGAGATTTATGAACTCGTCCACACATCGACGGAGGAAAATTGTCGACATTTAGAATCTTATCTGTAATTCAACCGAGGATAATTCAGTTGAAATTTAAGAACCGGTCAACACTTCGACTGAGGGAAACATATTCATCGAGATCTAGGAACTGTCTGTAATTCAACCGAGGATAATTCTGTTGAGATTTAAGAACTCGTCCACACTTCGACGGAGGAAAATTGTCGAGATTTAGAACCTTATCTGTAATTCAACCGAGGATAATTCTGTTGAGATTTAAGATCTGGTCAGCACTTCGACTGAGGGAAACATCTTCATCAAGATCTAGGAACCATCTATAATTCAACCGAGGATAATTCTGTTGAGATTTAAAAACTCGTCCACACTTCGACGGAGGAAAATTGTCGAGATTTAGAACCTTATCTATAATTCAACCGAGGATAATTCTGTTGAGATTTAAGAACTGGTCAGCACTTCGACTGAGGGAAACATCTTCATCGAGATCTAGGAACTGTCTATAATTCAACCGAGGATAATTCTATTGAGATTTAAGAACTCGTCCACACTTCGACGGAGGAAAATTGTCGACATTTAGAACCTTATCTGTAATTCAACCGAGGATAATTCAGTTGAGATTTAAGAACCGGTCAACACTTCGATTGAGGGAAACATCTTCATCGAGATCTAGGAACCGTCTGTAATTTAACCGAGGATAATTCTGTTCAGATATAAGAAATTATCCACACTTCGACGGAGGAAAATTGTCGAGATTTAGAACCTTGTCTATAATTCAACCGAGGATAATTCTGTTGAGATTTAAGAACTGGTCAGCACTTCGACTGAGGGAAACATCTTCCTCGAGATCTAGGAACTGTCTGTAATTCAACCGAGGATAATTCTGTTGAGATTTATGAACTCATCCACACTTCGACGGTGGAAAATTGTCAAGATTTAAAACCTTATCTGTAATTCATCCGAGGATAATTCTGTTGAGATTTAAGAACTGGTCAGTACTTCGATTGAGGGAAACATCTTCATCGAGATCTAGGAACTATCTGTAATTCAACCGAGGATAATTCTGTTGAGATTTAAAAACTCGTCCACACTTCGACGGAGGAAAATTGTCGAGATTTAGAACCTTATCTATAATTCAACCGAGGATAATTCTGTTGAGATTTAAGAACTGGTCAGCACTTCGACTGAGGGAAACATCTTCATCGAGATCTAGGAACTGTCTATAATTCAACCGAGGATAATTCTATTGAGATTTAAGAACTCGTCCACACTTCGACGGAGGAAAATTGTCGACATTTAGAACCTTATCTGTAATTCAACCGAGGATAATTCAGTTGAGATTTAAGAACCGGTCAACACTTCGATTGAGGGAAACATCTTCATCGAGATCTAGGAACCGTCTGTAATTTAACCGAGGATAATTCTGTTCAGATATAAGAAATTATCCACACTTCGACGGAGGAAAATTGTCGAGATTTAGAACCTTGTCTATAATTCAACCGAGGATAATTCTGTTGAGATTTAAGAACTGGTCAGCACTTCGACTGAGGGAAACATCTTCCTCGAGATCTAGGAACTGTCTGTAATTCAACCGAGGATAATTCTGTTGAGATTTATGAACTCATCCACACTTCGACGGTGGAAAATTGTCAAGATTTAAAACCTTATCTGTAATTCATCCGAGGATAATTCTGTTGAGATTTAAGAACTGGTCAGTACTTCGATTGAGGGAAACATCTTCATCGAGATCTAGGAACTATCTGTAATTCAACCGAGGATAATTCTGTTGAGATTTAAGAACTCGTCCACACTTCGACGGAGGAAAATTGTCGAGATTTAGAACCATATCTGTAATTCAACCGAGGATAATTTTGTTGAGATTTAAGAACCGGTCAGAACTTCGACTGAGGGGAACATCTTCATCGAGATCTAGAAACCGTCTGTAATTCAACCGAGGATGATTCTGTTGAGATTTATGAACTCGTCCACACATCGACGGAGGAAAATTATCGACATTTAGAATCTTATCTGTAATTCAACCGAGGATAATTCAGTTGAAATTTAAGAACCGGTCAACACTTCGACTGAGGGAAACATATTCATCGAGATCTAGGAACTGTCTGTAATTCAACTGAGGATAATTCTGTTGAGATTTAAGAACTCGTCCACACTTCGACGGAGGAAAATTGCTGAGATTTAGAACCTTATCTGTAATTCAACCGAGGATAATTCTGTTGAGATTTAAGATCTGGTCAGCACTTCGACTGAGGGAAACATCTTCATCAAGATCTAGGAACCGTCTGTAATTCAACCGAGGATAATTCTGTTGAGATTTAAAAACTCGTCCACACTTCGACGGAGGAAAATTGTCGAGATTTAGAACCTTATCTATAATTCAACCGAGGATAATTCTGTTGAGATTTAAGAACTGGTCAGCACTTCGACTGAGGGAAACATCTTCATCGAGATCTAGGAACTGTCTATAATTCAACCGAGGATAATTCTGTTGAGATTTAAGAACTCGTCCACACTTCGACGGAGGAAAATTGTCGACATTTAGAACCTTATCTGTAATTCAACTGAGGATAATTCAGTTGAGATTTAAGAACCGGTCAACACTTCGATTGAGGGAAACATCTTCATCGAGATCTAGGAACCGTCTGTAATTTAACCGAGGATAATTCTGTTCAGATATAAGAAATTATCCACACTTCGACGGAGGAAAATTGTCGAGATTTAGAACCTTGTCTATAATTCAACCGAGGATAATTCTGTTGAGATTTAAGAACTGGTCAGCACTTCGACTGAGGGAAACATCTTCCTCGAGATCTAGGAACTGTCTGTAATTCAACCGAGGATAATTCTGTTGAGATTTATGAACTCATCCACACTTCGACGGTGGAAAATTGTCAAGATTTAAAACCTTATCTGTAATTCATCCGAGGATAATTCTGTTGAGATTTAAGAACTGGTCAGTACTTCGATTGAGGGAAACATCTTCATCGAGATCTAGGAACTATCTGTAATTCAACCGAGGATAATTCTGTTGAGATTTAAAAACTCGTCCACACTTCGACGGAGGAAAATTGTCGAGATTTAGAACCTTATCTATAATTCAACCGAGGATAATTCTGTTGAGATTTAAGAACTGGTCAGCACTTCGACTGAGGGAAACATCTTCATCGAGATCTAGGAACTGTCTATAATTCAACCGAGGATAATTCTATTGAGATTTAAGAACTCGTCCACACTTCGACGGAGGAAAATTGTCGACATTTAGAACCTTATCTGTAATTCAACCGAGGATAATTCAGTTGAGATTTAAGAACCGGTCAACACTTCGATTGAGGGAAACATCTTCATCGAGATCTAGGAACCGTCTGTAATTTAACCGAGGATAATTCTGTTCAGATATAAGAAATTATCCACACTTCGACGGAGGAAAATTGTCGAGATTTAGAACCTTGTCTATAATTCAACCGAGGATAATTCTGTTGAGATTTAAGAACTGGTCAGCACTTCGACTGAGGGAAACATCTTCCTCGAGATCTAGGAACTGTCTGTAATTCAACCGAGGATAATTCTGTTGAGATTTATGAACTCATCCACACTTCGACGGTGGAAAATTGTCAAGATTTAAAACCTTATCTGTAATTCATCCGAGGATAATTCTGTTGAGATTTAAGAACTGGTCAGTACTTCGATTGAGGGAAACATCTTCATCGAGATCTAGGAACTATCTGTAATTCAACCGAGGATAATTCTGTTGAGATTTAAAAACTCGTCCACACTTCGACGGAGGAAAATTGTCGAGATTTAGAACCTTATCTATAATTCAACCGAGGATAATTCTGTTGAGATTTAAGAACTGGTCAGCACTTCGACTGAGGGAAACATCTTCATCGAGATCTAGGAACTGTCTATAATTCAACCGAGGATAATTCTATTGAGATTTAAGAACTCGTCCACACTTCGACGGAGGAAAATTGTCGACATTTAGAACCTTATCTGTAATTCAACCGAGGATAATTCAGTTGAGATTTAAGAACCGGTCAACACTTCGATTGAGGGAAACATCTTCATCGAGATCTAGGAACCGTCTGTAATTTAACCGAGGATAATTCTGTTCAGATATAAGAAATTATCCACACTTCGACGGAGGAAAATTGTCGAGATTTAGAACCTTGTCTATAATTCAACCGAGGATAATTCTGTTGAGATTTAAGAACTGGTCAGCACTTCGACTGAGGGAAACATCTTCCTCGAGATCTAGGAACTGTCTGTAATTCAACCGAGGATAATTCTGTTGAGATTTATGAACTCATCCACACTTCGACGGTGGAAAATTGTCAAGATTTAAAACCTTATCTGTAATTCATCCGAGGATAATTCTGTTGAGATTTAAGAACTGGTCAGTACTTCGATTGAGGGAAACATCTTCATCGAGATCTAGGAACTATCTGTAATTCAACCGAGGATAATTCTGTTGAGATTTAAGAACTCGTCCACACTTCGACGGAGGAAAATTGTCGAGATTTAGAACCATATCTGTAATTCAACCGAGGATAATTTTGTTGAGATTTAAGAACCGGTCAGAACTTCGACTGAGGGGAACATCTTCATCGAGATCTAGAAACCGTCTGTAATTCAACCGAGGATGATTCTGTTGAGATTTATGAACTCGTCCACACATCGACGGAGGAAAATTATCGACATTTAGAATCTTATCTGTAATTCAACCGAGGATAATTCAGTTGAAATTTAAGAACCGGTCAACACTTCGACTGAGGGAAACATATTCATCGAGATCTAGGAACTGTCTGTAATTCAACTGAGGATAATTCTGTTGAGATTTAAAAACTCGTCCACACTTCGACGGAGGAAAATTGCTGAGATTTAGAACCTTATCTGTAATTCAACCGAGGATAATTCTGTTGAGATTTAAGATCTGGTCAGCACTTCGACTGAGGGAAACATCTTCATCAAGATCTAGGAACCGTCTGTAATTCAACCGAGGATAATTCTGTTGAGATTTAAAAACTCGTCCACACTTCGACGGAGGAAAATTGTCGAGATTTAGAACCTTATCTATAATTCAACCGAGGATAATTCTGTTGAGATTTAAGAACTGGTCAGCACTTCGACTGAGGGAAACATCTTCATCGAGATCTAGGAACTGTCTATAATTCAACCGAGGATAATTCTGTTGAGATTTAAGAACTCGTCCACACTTCGACGGAGGAAAATTGTCGACATTTAGAACCTTATCTGTAATTCAACTGAGGATAATTCAGTTGAGATTTAAGAACCGGTCAACACTTCGATTGAGGGAAACATCTTCATCGAGATCTAGGAACCGTCTGTAATTTAACCGAGGATAATTTTGTTCAGATTTAAGAAATTATCCACACTTCGACGGAGGAAAATTGTCGAGATTTAGAACCTTGTCTATAATTCAACCGAGGATAATTCTGTTGAGATTTAAGAACCGGTCAGCACTTCGACTGAGGGAAACATCTTCCTCGAGATCTAGGAACTGTCTGTAATTCAACCGAGGATAATTCTGTTGAGATTTATGAACTCATCCACACTTCGACGGTGGAAAATTTTCAAGATTTAAAACCTTATCTGTAATTCATCCGAGGATAATTCAGTGGAGATTTAAGAACTGGTCGGTACTTCAATTGAGGGAAACATCTTCATCGAGATCTAGGAACTATCTGTAATTATACCGAGGATAATTCTGTTGAGATTTAAGAACTCGTCCACACTTCGACGGAGGAAAATTGTCGAGATTTAGAACCATATCTGTAATTCAACCGAGGATAATTTTGTTGAGATTTAAGAACCGGTCAGAACTTCGACTGAGGGAAACATCTCCATCGAGATCTAGAAACCGTCTGTAATTCAACCGAGGATGATTCTGTTGAGATTTATGAACTCGTCCACACATCGACGGAGGAAAATTGTCGACATTTAGAATCTTATTTGTAATTCAACCGAGGATAATTCAGTTGAAATTTAAGAACCGGTCAACACTTCGACTGAGGGAAACATCTTCATCGAGATCTAGGAACTGTCTGTAATTCAACCGAGGATAATTCTGTTGAGATTTAAGAACTCGTCCACACTTCGACGGAGGAAAATTGTCGAGATTTAGAACCTTGTCTGTAATTCAACCGAGGATAATTCTGTTGAGATTTAAGATCTGGTCAGCACTTCGACTGAGGGAAACATCTTCATCAAGATCTAGGAACCGTCTGTAATTCAACCGAGGATAATTCTGTTGAGATTTAAAAACTCGTCCACACTTCGACGGAGGAAAATTGTCGACATTTAGAACCTTATCTATAATTCAACCGAGGATAATTCTGTTGAGATTTAAGAACTGGTCAGCACTTCGACTGAGGGAAACATCTTCATCGAGATCTAGGAACTGTCTATAATTCAACCGAGGATAATTCTGTTGAGATTTAAGAACTCGTCCACACTTCGACGGAGGAAAATTGTCGACATTTAGAACCTTATCTGTAATACAACCGAGGATAATTCAGTTGAGATTTAAGAACCGGTCAACACTTCGATTGAGGGAAACATCTTCATCGAGATCTAGGAACCGTCTGTAATTTAACCGAGGATAATTTTGTTCAGATTTAAGAAATTATCCACACTTCGACGGAGGAAAATTGTCGATATTTAGAACCTTATCTATAATTCAACCGAGGATAATTCTGTTGAGATTTAAGAACCGGTCAGCACTTTGACTGAGGGAAACATCTTCCTCGAGATCTACGAACTGTCTGTAATTCAACCGAGGATAATTCTGTTGAGATTTATGAACTCATCCACACTTCGACGGTGGAAAATTGTCAAGATTTAGAACCTTATCTGTAATTCATCCGAGGATAATTCTGTTGAGATTTAAGAACTGGTCAGTACTTCGATTGAGGGAAACATCTTCATCGAGATCTAGGAACTATCTGTAATTCAACCAAGGATAATTCTGTTGAGATTTAAGAACTCGTCCACACTTCGACGGAGGAAAATTGTCGAGATTTAGAACCATATTTGTAATTCAACCGAGGATAATTTTGTTGAGATTTAAGAACCGGTCAGAACTTCGACTGAGGGGAACATCTTCATCGAGATCTAGAAGCCGTCTGTAATTCAACCGAGGATGATTCTGTTGAGATTTATGAACTCGTCCACACATCGACGGAGGAAAATTGTCGACATTTAGAATCTTATCTGTAATTCAACCGAGGATAATTCAGTCGAAATTGAAGAACCGGTCAACACGTCGATTGAGGGAAACATCTTCATCGAGATCTAGGAACTATCTGTAATTCAACCGAGGATAATTCTGTTGAGATTTAAGAACTCGTCCTCACTTCGACGGAGGAAAATTATCGAGATTTAGAACCTTATCTGTAATTCAACCGAGGATAATTCAATTGAGATTTAAGAACCGGTCAGTACTTCGACTGAGGGAAATATCTTCATCAAGATCTAGGAACCGTCTGTAATTCAACCGAGGATAATTCTGTTGAGATTTAAGAACTCGTCCACACTTCGACGGAGGAAAATTGTCGACCTTTAGAATCTTATCTGTAATTCAACCGAGGATAATTCAGTTGAAATTGAAGAACCGGTCAACACTTCGACTGAGGGAAACATCTTCATCGAGATCTAGGAACTGTCTGTAATTCAACCGAGGATAATTCTGTTGAGATTTAAGAACTCGTCCTCACTTCGACGGAGGAAAATTGTCGAGATTTAGAACCTTATATGTAATTCAACCGAGGATAATTCAATTGAGATTTAAGAACCGGTCAGTACTTCGACTGAGGGAAATATCTTCATCAAGATCTAGGAACCGTCTGTAATTCAACCGAGGATAATTCTGGTGAGATTTAAGAACTCGTCCACACTTCGACGGAGGAAAATTGTCGACATTTGGAACCTTATCTGTAATTTAACCGAGGATAATTCAGTTGAGATTTAAGAACCGGTCAACACTTCGACTGAGGGAAACATATTCATCGAGATCTAGGAACTATCTGTAATTCAACCGAGGATAATTATGTTGAGATTTAAAAACTCGTCCACACTTCGACGGAGGAAAATTTTCGAGATTTAGAACCTTATCTGTAATTCAACCGAGGATAATTCAGTAGAGATTTAAGAACCGGTCAGTACTTCGACTGAGGGAAACATCTTCATCGAGATCTAGGAACCGTCTGTAATTTAACCGAGGTTAATTCCGTTGAGATTTAAGAACTCGTCCACACTTCGACGGAGGAAAATTGTCGACCTTTAGAATCTTATCTGTAATTCAACCGAGGATAATTCAGTTGAAATTGAAGAACCGGTCAACACTTCGACTGAGGGAAACATCTTCATCGAGATCTAGGAACTGTCTGTAATTCAACCGAGGATAATTCTGTTGAGATTTAAGAACTCGTCCTCACTTCGACGGAGGAAAATTGTCGAGATTTAGAACCTTATATGTAATTCAACCGAGGATAATTCAATTGAGATTTAAGAACCGGTCAGTACTTCGACTGAGGGAAATATCTTCATCAAGATCTAGGAACCGTCTGTAATTCAACCGAGGATAATTCTGGTGAGATTTAAGAACTCGTCCACACTTCGACGGAGGAAAATTGTCGACATTTGGAACCTTATCTGTAATTTAACCGAGGATAATTCAGTTGAGATTTAAGAACCGGTCAACACTTCGACTGAGGGAAACATATTCATCGAGATCTAGGAACTATCTGTAATTCAACCGAGGATAATTATGTTGAGATTTAAAAACTCGTCCACACTTCGACGGAGGAAAATTTTCGAGATTTAGAACCTTATCTGTAATTCAACCGAGGATAATTCAGTAGAGATTTAAGAACCGGTCAGTACTTCGACTGAGGGAAACATCTTCATCGAGATCTAGGAACCGTCTGTAATTTAACCGAGGTTAATTCCGTTGAGATTTAAGAACTCGTCCACACTTCGACGGTGGAAAATTATCGAGATTTAGAACCTTATCTGTAATTCAACCGAGGATAATTCAATTGAGATTTAAGAACCGGTCAGTACTTCGACTGAGGGAAATATCTTCATCAAGATCTAGGAACCGTCTGTAATTCAACCGAGGATAATTCTGTTGAGATTTAAGAACTCGTCCACACTTCGACGGAGGAAAATTGTCGACCTTTAGAATCGTATCTGTAATTCAACCGAGGATAATTCAGTTGAAATTGAAGAACCGGTCAACACTTCGACTGAGGGAAACATCTTCATCGAGATCTAGGAACTGTCTGTAATTCAACCGAGGATAATTCTGTTGAGATTTAAGAACTCGTCCTCACTTCGACGGAGGAAAATTGTCGAGATTTAGAACCTTATATGTAATTCAACCGAGGATAATTCAATTGAGATTTAAGAACCGGTCAGTACTTCGACTGAGGGAAATATCTTCATCAAGATCTAGGAACCGTCTGTAATTCAACCGAGGATAATTCTGTTGAGATTTAAGAACTCGTCCACACTTCGACGGAGGAAAATTGTCGACATTTGGAACCTTATCTGTAATTTAACCGAGGATAATTCAGTTGAGATTTATGAACCGGTCAACACTTCGACTGAGGGAAACATATTCATCGAGATCTAGGAACTATCTGTAATTCAACCGAGGATAATTATGTTGAGATTTAAAAACTCGTCCACACTTCGACGGAGGAAAATTTTCGAGATTTAGAACCTTATCTGTAATTCAACCGAGGATAATTCAGTAGAGATTTAAGAACCGGTCAGTACTTCGACTGAGGGAAACATCTTCATCGAGATCTAGGAACCGTATGTAATTTAACCGAGGTTAATTCCGTTGAGATTTAAGAACTCGTCCACACTTCGACGGAGGAAAATTGTCGAGATTTAGAACCTTATCTAAATTCAACCGAGGATAATTCTATTGAGATTTAAGAACCGGTCAACACTTTGACTGAGGGAAACATCTTCATCGAGATCTAGGAACTATCTGTAATTCAACTGAGGATAATTCTGTTGAGATTTAAAAACTCGTCCACACTTCGACGGTGGAAAATTGTCAAGATTTAGAACCTTATCTGTAATTCATCCGAGGATAATTCAGTGGAGATTTAAGAACTGGTCGGTACTTCGATTGAGGGAAACATCTTCATCGAGATCTAGGAACTATCTGTAATTATACCGAGGATAATTCTGTTGAGATTTAAGAACTCATCCACACTTCGACGGAGGAAAATTGTCGAGATTTAGAACCATATCTGTAATTCAACCGAGGATAATTTTGTTGAGATTTAAGAACCGGTCAGAACTTCGACTGAGGGAAACATCTTCATCGAGATCTAGAAACCGTCTGTAATTCAACCGAGGATGATTCTGTTGAGATTTATGAACTCGTCCACACATCGACGGAGGAAAATTGTCGAGATTTAGAATCTTATTTGTAATTCAACCGAGGATAATTCAGTTGAAATTTAAGAACCGGTCAACACTTCGACTGAGGTAAACATCTTCATCGAGATCTAGGAACTATCTGTAATTCAACCGAGGATAATTCTGTTGAGATTTAAGAACTCGTCCACACTTCGACGGAGGAAAATTGTCGAGATTTAGAACCTTATCTGTAATTCAACCGAGGATAATTCTGTTGAGATTTAAGATCTGGTCAGCACTTCGACTGAGGGAAACATCTTCATCAAGATCTAGGAACCGTCTGTAATTCAATCGAGGATAATTCTGTTGAGATTTAAAAACTCGTCCACACTTCGACGGAGGAAAATTGTCGACATTTAGAACCTTATCTATAATTCAACCGAGGATAATTCTGTTGAGATTTAAGAACTGGTCAGCACTTCGACTGAGGGAAACATCTTCATCGAGATCTAGGAACTGTCTATAATTCAACCGAGGATAATTCTGTTGAGATTTAAGAACTCGTCCACCTTTCGACGGAGGAAAATTGTCGACATTTAGAACCTTATCTGTAATACAACCGAGGATAATTCAGTTGAGATTTAAGAACCGGTCAACACTTCGATTGAGGGAAACATCTTCATCGAGATCTAGGAACCGTCTGTAATTTAACCGAGGATAATTTTGTTCAGATTTAAGAAATTATCCACACTTCGACGGAGGAAAATTGTCGATATTTAGAACCTTATCTATAATTCAACCGAGGATAATTCTGTTGAGATTTAAGAACCGGTCAGCACTTCGACTGAGGGAAACATCTTCCTCGAGATCTAGGAACTGTCTGTAATTCAACCGAGGATAATTCTGTTGAGATTTATGAACTCATCCACACTTCGACGGTGGAAAATTGTCAAGATTTAGAACCTTATCTGTAATTCATCCGAGGATAATTCTGTTGAGATTTAAGAACTGGTCATTACTTCGATTGAGGGAAACATCTTCATCGAGATCTAGGAACTATCTGTAATTCAACCGAGGATAATTCTGTTGAGATTTAAGAACTCGTCCACACTTCGACGGAGGAAAATTGTCGAGATTTAGAACCATATTTGTAATTCAACCGAGGATAATTTTGTTGAGATTTAAGAACCGGTCAGAACTTCGACTGAGGGGAACATCTTCATCGAGATCTAGAAACCGTCTGTAATTCAACCGAGGATGATTCTGTTGAGATTTATGAACTCGTCCACACATCGACGGAGGAAAATTGTCGACATTTAGAATCTTATCTGTAATTCAACCGAGGATAATTCAGTTGAAATTGAAGAACCGGTCAACACGTCGACTGAGGGAAACATCTTCATCGAGATCTAGGAACTATCTGTAATTCAACCGAGGATAATTCTGTTGAGATTTAAGAACTCGTCCTCACTTCGACGGAGGAAAATTATCGAGATTTAGAACCTTATCTGTAATTCAACCGAGGATAATTCAATTGAGATTTAAGAACCGGTCAGTACTTCGACTGAGGGAAATAACTTCATCAAGATCTAGGAACCGTCTGTAATTCAACCGAGGATAATTCTGTTGAGATTTAAGAACTCGTCCACACTTCGACGGAGGAAAATTGTCGACCTTTGGAACCTTATCTGTAATTCAACCGAGGATAATTCAGTTGAGATTTAAGAACCGGTCAACACTTCGACTGAGGGAAACATATTCATCGAGATCTAGGAACTATATGTAATTCAACCGAGGATAATTATGTTGAGATTTAAAAACTCGTCCACACTTCGACGGAGGAAAATTTTCGAGATTTAGAACCTTATCTGTAATTCAACCGAGGATAATTCAGTAGAGATTTAAGAACCGGTCAGTACTTCGACTGAGGGAAACATCTTCATCGAGATCTAGGAACCGTCTGTAATTTAACCGAGGTTAATTCCGTTGAGATTTAAGAACTCGTCCACACTTCGACGGAGGAAAATTGTCGAGATTTAGAACCTTATCTTAATTCAACCGAAGATAATTCTATTGAGATTTAAGAACCGGTCAACACTTTGACTGAGGGAAACATCTTCATCGAGATCTAGGAACTATCTGTAATTCAACCGAGGATAATTCTGTTGAGATTTAAAAACTCGTCCACAGTTCGACGGTGGAAAATTGTCAAGATTTAGAACCTTATCTGTAATTCATCCGAGGATAATTCAGTGGAGATTTAAGAACTGGTCGGTACTTCGATTGAGGGAAACATCTTCATCGAGATCTAGGAACTATCTGTAATTATACCGAGGATAATTCTGTTGAGATTTAAGAACTCGTCCACACTTCGACGGAGGAAAATTGTTGAGATTTAGAACCATATCTGTAATTCAACCGAGGATAATTTTGTTGAGATTTAAGAACCGGTCAGAACTTCGACTGAGGGAAACATCTTCATCGAGATCTAGAAACCGTCTGTAATTCAACCGAGGATGATTCTGTTGATATTTATGAACTCGTCCACACATCGACGGAGGAAAATTGTCGACATTTATAATCTTATTTGTAATTCAACCGAGGATAATTCAGTTGAAATTTAAGAACCGGTCAACACTTCGACTGAGGGAAACATCTTCATCGAGATCTAGGAACTGTCTGTAATTCAACCGAGGATAATTCTGTTGAGATTTAAGAACTCGTCCACACTTCGACGGAGGAAAATTGTCGAGATTTAGAACCTTATCTGTAATTCAACCGAGGATAATTCTGTTGAGATTTAAGATCTGGTCAGCACTTCGACTGAGGGAAACATCTTCATCAAGATCTAGGAACCGTCTGTAATTCAACCGAGGATAATTCTGTTGAGATTTAAGAACTCGTCCACACTTCGACGGAGGAAAATTGTCGAGATTTAGAACCTTATCTTAATTCAACCGAGGATAATTCTATTGAGATTTAAGAACCGGTCAACACTTTGACTGAGGGAAACATCTTCATCGAGATCTAGGAACTATCTGTAATTCAACCGAGGATAATTCTGTTGAGATTTAAAAACTCGTCCACACTTCGACGGTGGAAAATTGTCAAGATTTAGAACCTTATCTGTAATTCATCCGAGGATGATTCTGTTGAGATTTAAGAACTGGTCAGTACTTCGATTGAGGGAAACATCTTCATCGAGATCTAGGAACTATCTGTAATTCAACCGAGGATAATTCTGTTGAGATTTATGAACTCGTCCACACTTCGACGGAGGAAAATTGTCGAGATTTAGAACCATATTTGTAATTCAACCGAGGATAATTTTTTTGAGATTTAAGAACCGGTCAGAACTTCGACTGAGGGGAACATCTTCATCGAGATCTAGAAACCGTCTGTAATTCAACCGAGGATGATTCTGTTCAGATTTATGAACCCGTCCACACATCGACGGAGGAAAATTGTCGACATTTAGAATCTTATCTGTAATTCAACCGAGGATAATTCAGTTGAAATTGAAGAACCGGTCAACACGTCGACTGAGGGAAACATCTTCATCGAGATCTAGGAACTATCTGTAATTCAACCGAGGATAATTCTGTTGAGATTTAAGAACTCGTCCTCACTTCGACAGAGGAAAATTATCGAGATTTAGAACCTTATCTGTAATTCAACCGAGGATAATTCAATTGAGATTTAAGAACCGGTCAGTACTTCGACTGAGGGAAATATCTTCATCAAGATCTAGGAACCGTCTGTAATTCAACCGAGGATAATTCTGTTGAGATTTAAGAATTCGTCCACACTTCGACGGAGGAAAATTGTCGACCTTTAGAACCTTATCTGTAATTCAACCGAGGATAATTCAGTTGAGATTTAAGAACCGGTCAACACTTCGACTGAGGGAAACATATTCATCGAGATCTAGGAACTATCTGTAATTCAACCGAGGATAATTATGTTGAGATTTAAAAACTCGTCCACATTTCGACGGAGGAAAATTTTCGAGATTTAGAACCTTATCTGTAATTCAACCGAGGATAATTCAGTAGAGATTTAAGAACCGGTCAGTACTTCGACTGAGGGAAACATCTTCATCGAGATCTAGGAACCGTCTGTAATTTAACCGAGGTTAATTCCGTTGAGATTTAAGAACTCGTCCACACATCGACGGAGGAAAATTGTCGAGATTTAGAACCTTATCTTAATTCAACCGAGGATAATTCTATTGAGATTTAAGAACCGGTCAACACTTTGACTGAGGGAAACATCTTCATCGAGATCTAGGAACTATCTGTAATTCAACCGAGGATAATTCTGTTGAGATTTAAAAACTCGTCCACAGTTCGACGGTGGAAAATTGTCAAGATTTAGAACCTTATCTGTAATTCATCCGAGGATAATTCAGTGGAGATTTAAGAACTGGTCGGTACTTCGATTGAGGGAAACATCTTCATCGAGATCTAGGAACTATCTGTAATTATACCGAGGATAATTCTGTTGAGATTTAAGAACTCGTCCACACTTCGACGGAGGAAAATTGTCGAGATTTAGAACCATATCTGTAATTCAACCGAGGATAATTTTGTTGAGATTTAAGAACCGGTCAGAACTTCGACTGAGGGAAACATCTTCATCGAGATCTAGAAACCGTCTGTAATTCAATCGAGGATGATTCTGTTGATATTTATGAACTCGTCCACACATCGACGGAGGAAAATTGTCGACATTTAGAATCTTATTTGTAATTCAACCAAGGATAATTCAGTTGAAATTTAAGAACCGGTCAACACTTCGACTGAGGGAAACATCTTCATCGAGATCTAGGAACTGTCTGTAATTCAACCGAGGATAATTCTGTTGAGATTTAAGAACTCGTCCACACTTCGACGGAGGAAAATTGTCGAGATTTAGAACCTTATCTGTAATTCAACCGAGGATAATTCTGTTGAGATTTAAGATCTGGTCAGCACTTCGACTGAGGGAAACATCTTCATCAAGATCTAGGAACCGTCTGTAATTCAACCGAGGCTAATTCTGTTGAGATTTAAAAACTCGTCCACACTTCGACGGAGGAAAATTGTCGACATTTAGAACCTTATCTATAATTCAACCGAGGATAATTCTGTTGAGATTTAAGAACTGGTCAGCACTTCGACTGAGGGAACATCTTCATCGAGATCTAGGAACTGTCTATAATTCAACCGAGGATAATTCTGTTGAGATTTAAGAACTCGTCCACACTTCGACGGAGGAAAATTGTCGACATTTAGAACCTTATCTATAATACAACCGAGGATAATTCAGTTGAGATTTAAGAACCGGTCAACACTTCGATTGAGGGAAACATCTTCATCGAGATCTAGGAACAGTCTGTAATTTAACCGAGGATAATTTTGTTCAGATTTAAGAAATTATCCACACTTCGACGGAGGAAAATTGTCGATATTTAGAACCTTATCTATAATTCAACCGAGGATAATTCTGTTGAGATTTAAGAACCGGTCAGCACTTCGACTGAGGGAAACATCTTCCTCGAGATCTAGGAACTGTCTGTAATTCAACCGAGGATAATTCTGTTGAGATTTATGAACTCATCCACACTTCGACGGTGGAAAATTGTCAAGATTTAGAACCTTATCTGTAATTCATCCGAGGATGATTCTGTTGAGATTTAAGAACTGGTCAGTACTTCGATTGAGGGAAACATCTTCATCGAGATCTAGGAACTATCTGTAATTCAACCGAGGATAATTCTGTTGAGATTTATGAACTCGTCCACACTTCGACGGAGGAAAATTGTCGAGATTTAGAACCATATTTGTAATTCAACCGAGGATAATTTTTTTGAGATTTAAGAACCGGTCAGAACTTCGACTGAGGGGAACATCTTCATCGAGATCTAGAAACCGTCTGTAATTCAACCGAGGATGATTCTGTTCAGATTTATGAACCCGTCCACACATCGACGGAGGAAAATTGTCGACATTTAGAATCTTATCTGTAATTCAACCGAGGATAATTCAGTTGAAATTGAAGAACCGGTCAACACGTCGACTGAGGGAAACATCTTCATCGAGATCTAGGAACTATCTGTAATTCAACCGAGGATAATTCTGTTGAGATTTAAGAACTCGTCCTCACTTCGACAGAGGAAAATTATCGAGATTTAGAACCTTATCTGTAATTCAACCGAGGATAATTCAATTGAGATTTAAGAACCGGTCAGTACTTCGACTGAGGGAAATATCTTCATCAAGATCTAGGAACCGTCTGTAATTCAACCGAGGATAATTCTGTTGAGATTTAAGAATTCGTCCACACTTCGACGGAGGAAAATTGTCGACCTTTAGAACCTTATCTGTAATTCAACCGAGGATAATTCAGTTGAGATTTAAGAACCGGTCAACACTTCGACTGAGGGAAACATATTCATCGAGATCTAGGAACTATCTGTAATTCAACCGAGGATAATTATGTTGAGATTTAAAAACTCGTCCACATTTCGACGGAGGAAAATTTTCGAGATTTAGAACCTTATCTGTAATTCAACCGAGGATAATTCAGTAGAGATTTAAGAACCGGTCAGTACTTCGACTGAGGGAAACATCTTCATCGAGATCTAGGAACCGTCTGTAATTTAACCGAGGTTAATTCCGTTGAGATTTAAGAACTCGTCCACACTTCGACGGAGGAAAATTATCGAGATTTAGAACCTTATCTTAATTCAACCGAGGATAATTCTATTGAGATTTAAGAACCGGTCAACACTTTGACTGAGGGAAACATCTTCATCGAGATCTAGGAACTATCTGTAATTCAACCGAGGATAATTCTGTTGAGATTTAAAAACTCGTCCACACTTCGACGGTGGAAAATTGTCAAGATTTAGAACCTTATCTGTAATTCATCCGAGGATAATTCAGTGGAGATTTAAGAACCGGTCAGAACTTCGACTGAGGGAAACATCTTCATCGAGATCTAGGAACTATCTGTAATTCAACCGAGGATAATTATGTTGAGATTTAAAAACTCGTCCACATTTCGACGGAGGAAAATTTTCGAGATTTAGAACCTTATCTGTAATTCAACCGAGGATAATTCAGTAGAGATTTAAGAACCGGTCAGTACTTCGACTGAGGGAAACATCTTCATCGAGATCTAGGAACCGTCTGTAATTTAACCGAGGTTAATTCCGTTGAGATTTAAGAACTCGTCCACACTTCGACGGAGGAAAATTGTCGACATTTAGAACCTTATCTTAATTCAACCGAGGATAATTCTATTGAGATTTAAGAACCGGTCAACACTTTGACTGAGGGAAACATCTTCATCGAGATCTAGGAACTATCTGTAATTCAACCGAGGATAATTCTGTTGAGATTTAAAAACTCGTCCACAGTTCGACGGTGGAAAATTGTCAAGATTTAGAACCTTATCTGTAATTCATCCGAGGATAATTCAGTGGAGATTTAAGAACTGGTCGGTACTTCGATTGAGGGAAACATCTTCATCGAGATCTAGGAACTATCTGTAATTATACCGAGGATAATTCTGTTGAGATTTAAGAACTCGTCCACACTTCGACGGAGGAAAATTGTCGAGATTTAGAACCATATCTGTAATTCAACCGAGGATAATTTTGTTGAGATTTAAGAACCGGTCAGAACTTCGACTGAGGGAAACATCTTCATCGAGATCTAGAAACCGTCTGTAATTCAATCGAGGATGATTCTGTTGATATTTATGAACTCGTCCACACATCGACGGAGGAAAATTGTCGACATTTAGAATCTTATCTGTAATTCAACCAAGGATAATTCAGTTGAAATTTAAGAACCGGTCAACACTTCGACTGAGGGAAACATCTTCATCGAGATCTAGGAACTGTCTGTAATTCAACCGAGGATAATTCTGTTGAGATTTAAGAACTCGTCCTCACTTCGACGGAGGAAAATTGTCGAGATTTAGAACCTTATCTGTAATTCAACCGAGGATAATTCTGTTGAGATTTAAGATCCGGTCAGTACTTCGACTGAGGGAAATATCTTCATCAAGATCTAGGAACTGTCTGTAATTCAACCGAGGATAATTCTGTTGAGATTTAAGAACTCATCCACACTTCGACGGAGGAAAATTGTCGACATTTAGAACCTTATCTGTAATTCAACCGAGGATAATTCATTTGAGATTTAAGAACCGGTCAACACTTCGACTGAGGGAAACATATTCATCGAGATCTAGGAACTATCTGTAATTCAACCGAAGATAATTCTGTTGAGATTTAAAAACTCGTCCACACTTCGACGGAGGAAAATTGTCGAGATTTAGAACCTTATCTGTAATTCAACCGAGGATAATTCAGTAGAGATTTAAGAACCGGTCAGTACTTCGACTGAGGGAAACATCTTCATCGAGATCTAGGAACCGTCTGTAATTTAACCGAGGTTAATTCGGTTGAGATTTAAGAACTCGTCCACACTTCGACGGAGGAAAATTGTCGAGATTTAGAACCTTATCTTAATTCAACCGAGGATAATTCTATTGAGATTTAAGAACTGGTCAACACTTTGACTGAGGGAAACATCTTCATCGAGATCTAGGAACTATCTGTAATTCAACGGAGGATAATTCTGTTGAGATTTAAAAACTCGTCCACAATTCGACGGTGGAAAATTATCAAGATTTAGAACCTTATCTGTAATTCATCCGAGGATAATTCAGTTGAGATTTAAGAACTGGTCAGTACTTCGATTGAGGGAAACATCTTCATCGAGATCTAGGAATTATCTGTAATTATACCGAGGATAATTCTGTTGAGATTTAAGAACTCGTCCACACTTCGACGGAGGAAAATTGTCGAGATTTAGAACCATATCTGTAATTCAACCGAGGATAATTTTGTTGAGATTTAAGAACCAGTCAGAACTTCGACTGAGGGAAACATCTTCATCGAGATCTAGGAACCGTCTGTAATTTAACCGAGGTTAATTCCGTTGAGATTTAAGAACTCGTCCACACTTCGACGGAGGAAAATTGTCGAGATTTAGAACCTTATATTAATTCAACCGAGGATAATTCTATTGAGATTTAAGAACCGATCAACACTTTGACTGAGGGAAACATCTTCATCGAGATCTAGGAACTATCTGTAATTCAACCGAGGATAATTATGTTGAGATTTAAAAACTCGTCCACACTTCGACGGTGGAAAATTGTCAAGATTTAGAACCTTATCTGTAATTCAACCGAGGATAATTCAGTAGAGATTTAAGAACCGGTCAGTACTTCGACTGAGGGAAACATCTTCATCGAGATCTAGGAACCGTCTGTAATCTAACCGAGGTTAATTCCGTTGAGATTTAAGAACTCGTCCACACTTCGACGGAGGAAAATTGTCGAGATTTAGAACCTTATCTTAATTCAACCGAGGATAATTCTATTGAGATTTAAGAACCGGTCAACACTTTGACTGAGGGAAACATCTTCATCGAGATCTAGGAACTATCTGTAATTCAACCGAGGATAATTCTGTTGAGATTTAAAAACTCGACCACACTTCGACGGTGGAAAATTGTCAAGATTTAGAACCTTATCTGTAATTCATTCGAGGATAATTCAGTGGAGATTTAAGAACTGGTCAGTACTTCGATTGAGGGAAACATCTTCATCGAGATCTAGGAACTATCTGTAATTATACCGAGGATAATTCTGTTGAGATTTAAGAACTCGTCCACACTTCGACGGAGGAAAATTGTCGAGATTTAGAACCATATCTGTAATTCAACCGAGGATAATTTTGTTGAGATTTAAGAACCGGTCAGAACTTCGACTGAGGGAAACATCTTCATCGAGATCTAGAAACCGTCTGTAATTCAACCGAGGATGATTCTGTTGAGATTTATGAACTCGTCCACACATCGAAGGAGGAAAATTGTCGACATTCAGAATCTTATCTGTAATTCAACTGAGGATAATTCAGTTGAAATTTAAGAACCGGTCAACACTTCGACTGAGGGAAACATCTTCATCGAGATCTAGGAACTGTCTGTAATTCAACCGAGGATAATTCTGTGGAGATTTAAGAACTCGTCCACACTTCGACGGAGGAAAATTGTCGAGATTTAGAACCTTATATGTAATTCAACCGAGGATAATTCTGTTGAGATTTAAGATCTGGTCAGCACTTCGACTGAGGGAAACATCTTCATCAAGATCTAGGAACCATCTGTAATTCAACCGAGGATAATTCTGTTGAGATTTAAAAACTCGTCCACACTTCGACGGAGGAAAATTGTCGAGATTTAGAACCTTATCTATAATTCAACCTAGGATAATTCTGTTGAGATTTAAGAACTGGTCAGCACTTCGACTGAGGGAAACATCTTCATCGAGATCTAGGAACTGTCTATAATTCAACCGAGGATAATTCTGTTGAGATTTAAGAACTCGTCCACACTTCGACGGAGGAAAATTGTCGAAATTTAGAACCTTATCTGTAATTCAACCGAGGATAATTCAGTTGAGATTTAAGAACCGGTCAACACTTCGATTGAGGGAAACATCTTCATCGAGATCTAGGAACCGTCTGTAATTTAACCGAGGATAATTCTGTTCAGATTTAAGAAATTATCCACACTTCGCCGGAGGAAAATTGTCGAGATTTAGAACCCTATCTATAATTCAACCGAGGATAATTCTGTTGAGATTTAAGAACCGGTCAGCACTTCGACTGAGGGAAACATCTTCCTCGAGATCTAGGAACTGTCTGTAATTCAACCGAGGATAATTCTGTTGAGATTTATGAACTCATCCACACTTCGACGGTGGAAAATTGTCAAGATTTAGAACCTTATCTGTAATTCATCCGAGGATGATTCTGTTGAGATTTAAGAACTGGTCAGTACTTCGATTGAGGGAAACATCTTCATCGAGATCTAGGAACTATCTGTAATTCAACCGAGGATAATTCTGTTGAGATTTAAGAACTCGTCCACACTTCGACGGAGGAAAATTGTCGAGATTTAGAACCATATTTGTAATTCAACCGAGGATAATTTTGTTGAGATTTAAGAACCGGTCAGAACTTCGACTGAGGGGAACATCTTCATCGAGATCTAGAAACCGTCTGTAATTCAACCGAGGATGATTCTGTTGAGATTTATGAACTCGTCCACACATCGACGGAGGAAAATTGTCAACATTTAGAATCTTATCTGTAATTCAACCGAGGATAATTCAGTTGAAATTGAAGAACCGGTCAACACTTCGACTGAGGGAAACATCTTCATCGAGATCTAGGAACTGTCTGTAATTCAACCGAGGATAATTCTGTTGAGATTTAAGAACTCGTCCTCACTTCGACGGAGGAAAATTGTCGAGATTTAGAACCTTATATGTAATTCAACCGAGGATAATTCAATTGAGATTTAAGAACCGGTCAGTACTTCGACTGAGGGAAATATCTTCATCAAGATCTAGGAACCGTCTGTAATTCAACCGAGGATAATTCTATTGAGATTTAAGAAGTCGTCCACACTTCGACGGAGGAAAATTGTCGACATTTAGAACCTTATCTGTAATTCAACCAAGGATAATTCAGTTCAGATTTAAGAACCGGTCAACACTTCGACTGAGGGAAACATATTCATCGAGATCTAGGAACTATCTGTAATTCAAGCGAGGATAATTATGTTGAGATTTAAAAACTCGTCCACACTTCGACGGAGGAAAATTTTCGAGATTTAGAACCTTATCTGTAATTCAACCGAGGATAATTCAGTAGAGATTTAAGAACCGGTCAGTACTTCGACTGAGGGAAACATCTTCATCGAGATCTAGGAACCGTCTGTAATTTAACCGAGGTTAATTCCGTTGAGATTTAAGAACTCGTCCACACTTCGACGGAGGAAAATTGTCGAGATTTAGAACCTTATCTTAATTCAACCGAGGATAATTCTATTGAGATTTAAGAACCGGTCAACACTTTGACTGAGGGAAACATCTTCATCGAGATCTAGGAACTATCTGTAATTCAACGGAGGATAATTCTGTTGAGATTTAAAAACTCGTCCACACTTCGACGGTGGAAAATTGTCAAGATTTAGAACCTTATCTGTAATTCATCAGAGGATAATTCAGTTGAGATTTAAGAACTGGTCAGTACTTCGATTGGGGGAAATATCTTCATCGAGATCTAGGAACTATCTGTAATTATACCGAGGATAATTCTGTTGAGATTTAAGAACTCGTCCACACTTCGACGGAGGAAAATTGTCGAGATTTAGAACCATATCTGTAATTCAACCGAGGATAATTTTGTTGAGATTTAAGAACCAGTCAGAACTTCGACTGAGGGAAACATCTTCATCGAGATCTAGGAACCGTCTGTAATTTAACCGAGGTTAATTCCGTTGAGATTTAAGAACTCGTCCACACTTCGATGGCGGAAAATTGTCGAGATTTAGAACCTTATATTAATTAAACCGAGGATAATTCTATTGAGATTTAAGAACCGATCAACACTTTGACTGAGGGAAACATCTTCAACGAGATCTAGGAACTATCTGTAATTCAACCGAGGATAATTCTGTTGAGATTTAAAAACTCGTCCACACTTCGACGGTGGAAAATTGTCAAGATTTAGAACCTTATCTGTAATTCATCCGAGGATAATTCAGTTGAGATTTAAGAACTGGTCAGTACTTCGATTGAGGGAAACATCTTCATCGAGATCTAGGAACTATCTGTAATTATACCGAGGATAATTCTGTTGAGATTTAAGAACTCGTCCACACTTCGACGGAGGAAAATTGTCGAGATTTAGAACCATATCTGTAATTCAACCGAGGATAATTTTGTTGAGATTTAAGAACCAGTCAGAACTTCGACTGAGGGAAACATCTTCATCGAGATCTAGGAACCGTCTGTAATTTAACCGAGGTTAATTCCGTTGAGATTTAAGAACTCGTCCACACTTCGACGGAGGAAAATTGTCGAGATTTAGAACCTTATATTAATTCAACCGAGGATAATTCTATTGAGATTTAAGAACCGATCAACACTTTGACTGAGGGAAACATCTTCAATGAGATCTAGGAACTATCTGTAATTCAACCGAGGATAATTCTGTTGAGATTTAAAAACTCGTCCACACTTCGACGGTGGAAAATTGTCAAGATTTAGAACCTTATCTGTAATTCATCCGAGGATAATTCAGTTGAGATTTAAGAACCGGTCAACACTTCGACTGAGGGAAACATATTCATCGAGATCTAGGAACTATCTGTAATTATACCGAGGATAATTATGTTGAGATTTAAGAACTCGTCCACACTTCGACGGAGGAAAATTGTCGAGATTTAGAACCATATCTGTAATTCAACCGAGGATAATTTTGTTGAGATTTAAGAACCGGTCAGAACTTCGACTGAGGGAATCATCTTCATCGAGATCTAGGAACCGTCTGTAATTTAACCGAGGTTAATTCCGTTGAGATTTAAGAACTCGTCCACACTTCGATGGAGGAAAATTGTCGAGATTTAGAACCTTATATTAATTAAACCGAGGATAATTCTATTGAGATTTAAGAACCGATCAACACTTTGACTGAGGGAAACATCTTCAACGAGATCTAGGAACTATCTGTAATTCAACCGAGGATAATTCTGTTGAGATTTAAAAACTCGTCCACACTTCGACGGTGGAAAATTGTCAAGATTTAGAACCTTATCTGTAATTCATCCGAGGATAATTCAGTTGTGATTTAAGAACCGGTCAACACTTCGACTGAGGGAAACATATTCATCGAGATCTAGGAACTATCTGTAATTCAACCGAGGATAATTATGTTGAGATTTAAAAACTCGTCCACACTTCGACGGAGGAAAATTTTCGAGATTTAGAACCTTATCTGTAATTCAACCGAGGATAATTCAGTAGAGATTTAAGAACCGGTCAGTACTTCGACTGAGGGAAACATCTTCATCTAGATCTAGGAACCGTCTGTAATTTAACCGAGGTTAATTCTGTTGAGATTTAAGAACTCGTCCACACTTCGACGGAGGAAAATTGTCGAGATTTAGAACCTTATCTTAATTCAACCGAGGATAATTCTATTGAGATTTAAGAACCGGTCAACACTTTGACTGAGGGAAACATCTTCATCGAGATCTAGGAACTGTCTGTAATTCAACCGAGGATAATTCTGTTGATATTTAAGAACTCGTCCACACTTCGACGGAGGGAAATTGTCGAGATTTAGAACCTTATCTGTAATTCAACCGAGGATAATTCTGTTGAGATTTAAGATCTGGTCAGCACTTCGACTGAGGGAAACATCTTCATCAAGATCTAGGAACCATCTGTAATTCAACCGAGGATAATTCTGTTGAGATTTAAAAACTCGTCCACACTTCGACGGAGGAAAATTGTCGACATTTAGAACCTTATCTGTAATTCAACCGAGGATAATTCAGTTGAGATTTAAGAACCGGTCAGCACTTCGATTGAGGGAAACATCTTCATCGAGATCTAGGAACCGTCTGTAATTTAACCGAGGATAATTATGTTCAGATTTAAGAAATTATCCACACTTCGACGGAGGAAAATTGTCGAGATTTAGAACCCTATCTATAATTCAACCGAGGATAATTCTGTTGAGATTTAAGAACCGGTCAGCACTTCGACTGAGGGAAACATCTTCCTCGAGATCTAGGAACTGTCTGTAATTCAACCGAGGATAATTCTGTTGAGATTTATGAACTCATCCACACTTCGACGGTGGAAAATTGTCAAGATTTAGAACCTTATCTGTAATTCATCCGAGGATGATTCCGTTGAGATTTAAGAACTGGTCAGTACTTCGATTGAGGGAAACATCCTCATCGAGATCTAGGAACTATCTGTAATTCAACCGAGGACAATTCTGTTGAGATTTAAGAACTCGTCCACACTTCGACGGAGGAAAATTGTCGAGATTTAGAACCATATTTGTAATTCAACCGAGGATAATTTTGTTGAGATTTAAGAACCGGTCAGAACTTCGACTGAGGGGAACATCTTCATCGAGATCTAGAAACCGTCTATAATTCAACCGAGGATGATTCTGTTGAGATTTATGAACTCGTCCACACATCGACGGAGGAAAATTGTCGACATTTAGAATCTTATCTGTAATTCAACCGAGGATAATTCAGTTGAAATTGAAGAACCGGTCAACACTTCGACTGAGGGAAACATCTTCATCGAGATCTAGGAACTGTCTGTAATTCAACCGAGGATAATTCTGTTGAGATTTAAGAACTCGTCCTCACTTGGACGGAGGAAAATTGTCGAGATTTAGAACCTTATATGTAATTCAACCGAGGATAATTCAATTGAGATTTAAGAACCGGTCAGTACTTCGACTGAGGGAAATATCTTCATCAAGATCTAGGAACCGTCTGTAATTCAACCGAGGATAATTCTATTGAGATTTAAGAAGTCGTCCACACTTCGACGGAGGAAAATTGTCGACATTTAGAACCTTATCTGTAATTCAACCAAGGATAATTCAGTTCAGATTTAAGAACCGGTCAACACTTCGACTGAGGGAAACATATTCATCGAGATCTAGGAACTATCTGTAATTCAAGCGAGGATAATTATGTTGAGATTTAAAAACTCGTCCACACTTCGACGGAGGAAAATTTTCGAGATTTAGAACCTTATCTGTAATTCAACCGAGGATAATTCAGTAGAGATTTAAGAACCGGTCAGTACTTCGACTGAGGGAAACATCTTCATCGAGATCTAGGAACCGTCTGTAATTTAACCGAGGTTAATTCCGTTGAGATTTAAGAACTCGTCCACACTTCGACGGAGGAAAATTGTCGAGATTTAGAACCTTATCTTAATTCAACCGAGGATAATTCTATTGAGATTTAAGAACCGGTCAACACTTTGACTGAGGGAAACATCTTCATCGAGATCTAGGAACTATCTGTAATTCAACGGAGGATAATTCTGTTGAGATTTAAAAACTCGTCCACACTTCGACGGTGGAAAATTGTCAAGATTTAGAACCTTATCTGTAATTCATCAGAGGATAATTCAGTTGAGATTTAAGAACTGGTCAGTACTTCGATTGGGGGAAATATCTTCATCGAGATCTAGGAACTATCTGTAATTATACCGAGGATAATTCTGTTGAGATTTAAGAACTCGTCCACACTTCGACGGAGGAAAATTGTCGAGATTTAGAACCATATCTGTAATTCAACCGAGGATAATTTTGTTGAGATTTAAGAACCAGTCAGAACTTCGACTGAGGGAAACATCTTCATCGAGATCTAGGAACCGTCTGTAATTTAACCGAGGTTAATTCCGTTGAGATTTAAGAACTCGTCCACACTTCGATGGCGGAAAATTGTCGAGATTTAGAACCTTATATTAATTAAACCGAGGATAATTCTATTGAGATTTAAGAACCGATCAACACTTTGACTGAGGGAAACATCTTCAACGAGATCTAGGAACTATCTGTAATTCAACCGAGGATAATTCTGTTGAGATTTAAAAACTCGTCCACACTTCGACGGTGGAAAATTGTCAAGATTTAGAACCTTATCTGTAATTCATCCGAGGATAATTCAGTTGAGATTTAAGAACTGGTCAGTACTTCGATTGAGGGAAACATCTTCATCGAGATCTAGGAACTATCTGTAATTATACCGAGGATAATTCTGTTGAGATTTAAGAACTCGTCCACACTTCGACGGAGGAAAATTGTCGAGATTTAGAACCATATCTGTAATTCAACCGAGGATAATTTTGTTGAGATTTAAGAACCAGTCAGAACTTCGACTGAGGGAAACATCTTCATCGAGATCTAGGAACCGTCTGTAATTTAACCGAGGTTAATTCCGTTGAGATTTAAGAACTCGTCCACACTTCGACGGAGGAAAATTGTCGAGATTTAGAACCTTATATTAATTCAACCGAGGATAATTCTATTGAGATTTAAGAACCGATCAACACTTTGACTGAGGGAAACATCTTCAATGAGATCTAGGAACTATCTGTAATTCAACCGAGGATAATTCTGTTGAGATTTAAAAACTCGTCCACACTTCGACGGTGGAAAATTGTCAAGATTTAGAACCTTATCTGTAATTCATCCGAGGATAATTCAGTTGAGATTTAAGAACCGGTCAACACTTCGACTGAGGGAAACATATTCATCGAGATCTAGGAACTATCTGTAATTATACCGAGGATAATTATGTTGAGATTTAAGAACTCGTCCACACTTCGACGGAGGAAAATTGTCGAGATTTAGAACCATATCTGTAATTCAACCGAGGATAATTTTGTTGAGATTTAAGAACCGGTCAGAACTTCGACTGAGGGAATCATCTTCATCGAGATCTAGGAACCGTCTGTAATTTAACCGAGGTTAATTCCGTTGAGATTTAAGAACTCGTCCACACTTCGATGGAGGAAAATTGTCGAGATTTAGAACCTTATATTAATTAAACCGAGGATAATTCTATTGAGATTTAAGAACCGATCAACACTTTGACTGAGGGAAACATCTTCAACGAGATCTAGGAACTATCTGTAATTCAACCGAGGATAATTCTGTTGAGATTTAAAAACTCGTCCACACTTCGACGGTGGAAAATTGTCAAGATTTAGAACCTTATCTGTAATTCATCCGAGGATAATTCAGTTGTGATTTAAGAACCGGTCAACACTTCGACTGAGGGAAACATATTCATCGAGATCTAGGAACTATCTGTAATTCAACCGAGGATAATTATGTTGAGATTTAAAAACTCGTCCACACTTCGACGGAGGAAAATTTTCGAGATTTAGAACCTTATCTGTAATTCAACCGAGGATAATTCAGTAGAGATTTAAGAACCGGTCAGTACTTCGACTGAGGGAAACATCTTCATCTAGATCTAGGAACCGTCTGTAATTTAACCGAGGTTAATTCTGTTGAGATTTAAGAACTCGTCCACACTTCGACGGAGGAAAATTGTCGAGATTTAGAACCTTATCTTAATTCAACCGAGGATAATTCTATTGAGATTTAAGAACCGGTCAACACTTTGACTGAGGGAAACATCTTCATCGAGATCTAGGAACTGTCTGTAATTCAACCGAGGATAATTCTGTTGATATTTAAGAACTCGTCCACACTTCGACGGAGGGAAATTGTCGAGATTTAGAACCTTATCTGTAATTCAACCGAGGATAATTCTGTTGAGATTTAAGATCTGGTCAGCACTTCGACTGAGGGAAACATCTTCATCAAGATCTAGGAACCATCTGTAATTCAACCGAGGATAATTCTGTTGAGATTTAAAAACTCGTCCACACTTCGACGGAGGAAAATTGTCGACATTTAGAACCTTATCTGTAATTCAACCGAGGATAATTCAGTTGAGATTTAAGAACCGGTCAGCACTTCGATTGAGGGAAACATCTTCATCGAGATCTAGGAACCGTCTGTAATTTAACCGAGGATAATTATGTTCAGATTTAAGAAATTATCCACACTTCGACGGAGGAAAATTGTCGAGATTTAGAACCCTATCTATAATTCAACCGAGGATAATTCTGTTGAGATTTAAGAACCGGTCAGCACTTCGACTGAGGGAAACATCTTCCTCGAGATCTAGGAACTGTCTGTAATTCAACCGAGGATAATTCTGTTGAGATTTATGAACTCATCCACACTTCGACGGTGGAAAATTGTCAAGATTTAGAACCTTATCTGTAATTCATCCGAGGATGATTCCGTTGAGATTTAAGAACTGGTCAGTACTTCGATTGAGGGAAACATCCTCATCGAGATCTAGGAACTATCTGTAATTCAACCGAGGACAATTCTGTTGAGATTTAAGAACTCGTCCACACTTCGACGGAGGAAAATTGTCGAGATTTAGAACCATATTTGTAATTCAACCGAGGATAATTTTGTTGAGATTTAAGAACCGGTCAGAACTTCGACTGAGGGGAACATCTTCATCGAGATCTAGAAACCGTCTATAATTCAACCGAGGATGATTCTGTTGAGATTTATGAACTCGTCCACACATCGACGGAGGAAAATTGTCGACATTTAGAATCTTATCTGTAATTCAACCGAGGATAATTCAGTTGAAATTGAAGAACCGGTCAACACTTCGACTGAGGGAAACATCTTCATCGAGATCTAGGAACTGTCTGTAATTCAACCGAGGATAATTCTGTTGAGATTTAAGAACTCGTCCTCACTTGGACGGAGGAAAATTGTCGAGATTTAGAACCTTATCTGTAATTCAACCGAGGATAATTCAATTGAGATTTAAGAACCGGTCAGTACTTCGACTGAGGGAAATATCTTCATCAAGATCTAGGAACCGTCTTTAATTCAACCGAGGATAATTCTATTGAGATTTAAGAAGTCGTCCACACTTCGACGAAGGAAAATTGTCGACATTTAGAACCTTATCTGTAATTCAACCGAGGATAATTCAGTTCAGATTTAAGAACCGGTCAACACTTCAACTGAGGGAAACATATTCATCGAGATCTAGGAACTATCTGTAATTCAACCGAGGATAATTATGTTGAGATTTAAAAACTCGTCCACACTTCGACGGAGGAAAATTTTCGAGATTTAGAACCTTATCTGTAATTCAACCGAGGATAATTCAGTAGAGATTTAAGAACCGGTCAGTACTTCGACTGAGGGAAACATCTTCATCGAGATCTAGGAACCGTCTGTAATTTAACCGAGGTTAATTCCATTGAGATTTAAGAACTCGTCCACACTTCGACGGAGGAAAATTGTCGAGATTTAGAACCTTATCTTAATTCAACCGAGGATAATTCTATTGAGATTTAAGAACCGGTCAACACTTTGACTGAGGGAAACATCTTCAACGAGATCTAGGAACTATCTGTAATTCAACGGAGGATAATTCTGTTGAGATTTAAAAACTCGTCCACACTTCGACGGTGGAAAATTGTCAAGATTTAGAACCTTATATGTAATTCATCAGAGGATAATTCAGTTGAGATTTAAGAACTGGTCAGTACTTCGATTGAGGGAAATATCTTCATCGAGATCTAGGAACTATCTGTAATTATACCGAGGATAATTCTGTTGAGATTTAAGAACTCGTCTACACTTCGACGGAGGAAAATTGTCGAGATTTAGAACCATATCTGTAATTCAACCGAGGATAATTTTGTTGAGATTTAAGAACCAGTCAGAACTTCGACTGAGGGAATCATCTTCATCGAGATCTAGGAACCGTCTGTAATTTAACCGAGGTTAATTCCGTTGAGATTTAAGAACTCGTCCACACTTCGATGGAGGAAAATTGTCAAGATTTAGAACCTTATATTAATTAAACCGAGGATAATTCTATTGAGATTTAAGAACCGATCAACACTTTGACTGAGGGAAACATCTTCAACGAGATCTAGGAACTATCTGTAATTCAACCGAGGATAATTCTGTTGAGATTTAAAAACTCGTCCACACTTCGACGGTGGAAAATTGTCAAGATTTAGAACCTTATCTGTAATTCATCCGAGGATAATTCAGTTGAGATTTAAGAACCGGTCAACACTTCGACTGAGGGAAACATATTCATCGAGATCTAGGAACTATCTGTAATTCAACCGAGGATAATTATGTTGAGATTTAAAAACTCGTCCACACTTCGACGGAGGAAAATTTTCGAGATTTAGAACCTTATCTGTAATTCAACCGAGGATAATTCAGTAGAGATTTAAGAACCGGTCAGTACTTCGACTGAGGGAAACATCTTCATCTAGATCTAGGAACCGTCTGTAATTTAACCGAGGTTAATTCCGTTGAGATTTAAGAACTCGTCCACACTTCGACGGAGGAAAATTGTCGAGATTTAGAACCTTATCTTAATTCAACCGAGGATAATTCTATTGAGATTTAAGAACCGGTCAACACTTTGACTGAGGGAAACATCTTCATCGAGATCTAGGAACTATCTGTAATTCAACCGAGGATAATTCTGTTGAGATTTAAAAACTCGTCCACACTTCGACGGTGGAAAATTGTCAAGATTTAGAACCTTATCTGTAATTCATCAGAGGATAATTCAGTTGAGATTTAAGAACTGGTCAGTACTTCGATTGAGGGAAATATCTTCATCGAGATCTAGGAACTATCTGTAATTATACCGAGGATAATTCTGTTGAGATTTAAGAACTCGTCCACACTTCGACGGAGGAAAATTGTCGAGATTTAGAACCATATCTGTAATTCAACCGAGGATAATTTTGTTGAGATTTAAGAACCAGTCAGAACTTCGACTGAGGGAAACATCTTCATCGAGATCTAGGAACCGTCTGTAATTTAACCGAGGTTAATTCCGTTGAGATTTAAGAACTCGTCCACACTTCGATGGAGGAAAATTGTCGAGATTTAGAACCTTATATTAATTAAACCGAGGATAATTCTATTGAGATTTAAAAACTGATCAACACTTTGACTGAGGGAAACATCTTCAACGAGATCTAGGAACTATCTGTAATTCAACCGAGGATAATTCTTTTGAGATTTAAAAACTCGTCCACACTTCGACGGTGGAAAATTGTCAAGATTTAGAACCTTATCTGTAATTCATCCGAGGATAATTCAGTTGAGATTTAAGAACCGGTCAACACTTCGACTGAGGGAAACATATTCATCGAGATCTAGGAACTATCTGTAATTCAACCGAGGATAATTATGTTGAGATTTAAAAACTCGTCCACACTTCGACGGAGGAAAATTTTCGAGATTTAGAACCTTATCTGTAATTCAACCGAGGATAATTCAGTAGAGATTTAAGTACCGGTCAGTACTTCGACTGAGGGAAACATCTTCATCTAGATCTAGGAACCGTCTGTAATTTAACCGAGGTTAATTCCGTTGAGATTTAAGAACTTGTCCACACTTCGACGGAGGAAAATTGTCGAGATTTAGAACCTTATCTTAATTCAACCGAGGATAATTCTATTGAGATTTAAGAACCGGTCAACACTTTGACTGAGGGAAACATCATCATCGAGATCTAGGAACTATCTGTAATTCAACCGAGGATAATTCTGTTGAGATTTAAAAACTCGTCCACACTTCGACGGTGGAAAATTGTCAAGATTTAGAACCTTATCTGTAATTCATCCGAGGATAATTCAGTGGAGATTTAAGAACTGGTCAGTACTTCGATTGAGGGAATCATCTTCATCGAGATCTAGGAACTATCTGTAATTATACCGAGGATAATTCTGTTGAGATTTAAGAACTCGTCCACACTTCGACGGAGGAAAATTGTCGAGATTTAGAACCATATCTGTAATTCAACCGAGGATAATTTTGTTGAGATTTAAGAACCAGTCAGAACTTCGACTGAGGGAAACATCTTCATCGAGATCTAGAAACCGTCTGTAATTCAACCGAGGATGATTCTGTTGAGATTTATGAACTCGTCCACACATCGACGGAGGAAAATTGTCGACATTTAGAATCTTATTTGTAATTCAACCGAGGATAATTCAGTTGAAATTTAAGAACCGGTCAACACTTCGACTGAGGGAAACATCTTCATCGAGATCTAGGAACTGTCTGTAATTCAAACGAGGATAATTCTGTTGAGATTTAAGAACTCGTCCACACTTCGACGGAGGAAAATTGTCGAGATTTAGAACCTTATCTGTAATTCAACCGAGGATAATTCTGTTGAGATTTAAGATCTGGTTAGCACTTCGACTGAGGGAAACATCTTCATCAAGATCTAGGAACCGTCTGTAATTCAACCGAGGATAATTCTGTTGAGATTTAAAAACTCGTCCACACTTCGACGGAGGAAAATTGTCGAGATTTAGAACCTTATCTATAATTCAACCGAGGATAATTCTGTTGAGATTTAAGAACTGGTCAGCACTTCGACTGAGGGAAACATCTTCATCGAGATCTAGGAACTGTCTATAATTCAACCGAGGATAATTCTGTTGAGATTTAAGAACTCGTCCACACTTCGACGGAGGAAAATTGTCGACATTTAGAACCTTATCTGTAATTCAACCGAGGATAATTCAGTTGAGATTTAAGAACCGGTCAACACTTCGATTGAGGGAAACATCTTCATCGAGATCTAGGAACCGTCTGTAATTTAACCGAGGATAATTATGTTCATATTTAAGAAATTATCCACACTTCGACGGAGGAAAATTGTCGAGATTTAGAACCTTATCTATAATTCAACCGAGGATAATTCTGTTGAGATTTAAGAACCGGTCAGCACTTCGACTGAGGGAAACATCTTCCTCGAGATCTAGGAACTGTCTGTAATTCAACCGAGGATAATTCTGTTGAGATTTATGAACTCATCCACACTTCGACGGTGGAAAATTGTCAAGATTTAGAACTTTATCTGTAATTCATCCGAGGATGATTCTGTTGAGATTTAAGTACTGGTCAGTACTTCGATTGAGGGAAACATCTTCATCGAGATCTAGGAACTATCTGTAATTCAACCGAGGATAATTCTGTTGAGATTTAAGAACTCGTCCACACTTCGACGGAGGAAAATTGTCGAGATTTAGAACCATATTTGTAATTCAACCGAGGATAATTTTGTTGAGATTTAAAAACCGGTCACAACTTCGACTGAGGGGAACATCTTCATCGCGATCTAGAAACCGTCTGTAATTCAACCGAGGATGATTCTGTTGAGATTTATGAACTCGTCCAAACATCGACGGAGGAAAATTGTCGACATTTAGAATCTTATTTGTAATTCAACCGAGGATAATTCAGTTGAAATTGAAGAACCGGTCAACACTTCGACTGAGGGAAACATCTTCATCGAGATCTAGGAACTGTCTGTAATTCAACCGAGGATAATTATGTTGAGATTTAAAAACTCGTCCACACTTCGACGGAGGAAAATTTTCGAGATTTAGAACCTTATCTGTAATTCAACCGAGGATAATTCAGTAGAGATTTAAGAACCGGTCAGTACTTCGACTGAGGGAAACATCTTCATCGAGATCTAGGAACCGTCTGTAATTTAACCGAGGTTGATTCCGTTGAGATTTAAGAACTCGTCCACACTTCGACGGAGGAAAATTGTCGAGATTTAGAACCTTATCTGTAATTCAACCGAGGATAATTCAGTTGAGATTTAAGAACCGGTCAACACTTCGACTGAGGGAAACATATTCATCGAGATCTAGGAACTGTCTGTAATTCAACCGAGGATGATTCTGTTGAGATTTATGAACTCGTCCAAACATTGACGGAGGAAAATTGTCGACATTTAAAATCTTATCTGTAATTCAACCGAGGATAATTCAGTTGAAATTGAAGAACCGTTCAACACTTCGACTGAGGGAAACATCTTCATCGAGATCTAGGAACTGTCTGTAATTCAACCAAGGATAATTCTGTTGAGATTTAAGAACTCGTCCACACTTCGACGGAGGAAAATTGTCGAGATTTAGAACCATATTTGTAATTCAACCGAGGATAATTTTGTTGAGATTTAAGCACCGGTCAGAACTTCGACTGAGGGGAACATCTTCATCGCGATCTAGAAACCGTTTGTAATTCAACCGAGGATGATTCTGTTGAGATTTATGAACTCGTCCAAACATCGACGGAGGAAAATTGTCGACATTTAGAATCTTATTTGTAATTCAACCGAGGATAATTCAGTTGAAATTGAAGAACCGGTCAACACTTCGACTGAGGGAAACATCTTCATCGAGATCTAGGAACTGTCTGTAATTCAACCGAGGATAATTCTGTTGAGATTTAAGAACTCGTCCTCACTTCGACGGAGGAAAATTGTCGAGATTTAGAACCTTATCGGTAATTCAACCGAGGATAATTCAATTGAGATTTAAGAACCGGTCAGTACTTCGACTGAGGGAAATATCTTCATCAAGATCTAGGAACCGTCTGTAATTCAACCGAGGATAATTCTGTTGAGATTTAAGAACTCGTCCACACTTCGACGGAGGAAAATTGTCGACATTTAGAACCTTATCTGTAATTCAACCGAGGATAATTCAGTTGAGATTTAAGAACCGGTCAACACTTCGACTGAGGGAAACATATTCATCGAGATCTAGGAACTATCTGTAATTCAACCGAGGATAATTATGTTGAGATTTAAAAACTCGTCCACACTTCGACGGAGGAAATTTTTCGAGATTTAGAACCTTATCTGTAATTCAACCGAGGATAATTCAGTAGAGATTTAAGAACCGGTCAGTACTTCGACTGAGGGAAACATCTTCATCGAGATCTAGGAACCGTCTGTAATTTAACCGAGGTTGATTCCGTTGAGATTTAAGAACTCGTCCACACTTCGACGGAGGAAAATTGTCGAGATTTAGAACCTTATCTGTAATTCAACCGAGGATAATTCAGTTGAGATTTAAGAACCGGTCAACACTTCGACTGAGGGAAACATATTCATCGAGATCTAGGAACTGTCTGTAATTCAACCGAGGATGATTCTGTTGAGATTTATGAACTCGTCCAAACATTGACGGAGGAAAATTGTCGACATTTAAAATCTTATCTGTAATTCAACCGAGGATAATTCAGTTGAAATTGAAGAACCGTTCAACACTTCGACTGAGGGAAACATCTTCATCGAGATCTAGGAACTGTCTGTAATTCAACCAAGGATAATTCTGTTGAGATTTAAGAACTCGTCCTCACTTCGACGGAGGAAAATTGTCGAGATTTAGAACCTTATCTGTAATTCAACCGAGGATAATTCAATTGAGATTTAAGAACCGGTCAGTACTTCGACTGAGGGAAATATCTTCATCAAGATCAAGGAACCGTCTGTAATTCAACCGAGGATAATTCTGTTGAGATTTAAGAACTCGTCCACACTTCGACGGAGGAAAATTGTCGACATTTAGAACCTTATCTGTAATTCAACCGAGGATAATTCAGTTGAGATTTAAGAACCGGTCAACACTTCGACTGAGGGAAACATATTCATCGAGATCTAGGAACTATCTGTAATTATACCGAGGATAATTCTGTTGAGATTTAAGAACTCGTCCACACTTCGACGGAGGAAAATTGTCGAGATTTAGAACCATATCTGTAATTCAACCGAGGATAATTTTGTTGAGATTTAAGAACCCGTCAGAACTTCGACTGAGGGGAACATCTTCATCGAGATCTAGGAACCGTCTGTAATTTAACCGAGGTTAATTCCGTTGAGATTTAAGAACTCGTCCACACTTCGATGGAGGAAAATTGTCCAGATTTAGAACCTTATATTAATTAAACCGAGGATAATTCTATTGAGATTTAAGAACCGATCAACACTTTGACTGAGGGAAAAATCTTCAACGAGATCTAGGAACTATCTGTAATTCAACCGAGGATAATTCTGTTGAGATTTAAAAACTCGTCCACACTTCGACGGTGGAAAATTGTCAAGATTTAGAACCTTATCTGTAATTCATCCGAGGATAATTCAGTTGAGATTTAAGAACCGGTCAACACTTCGACTGAGGGAAACATATTCATCGAGATCTAGGAACTATCTGTAATTCAACCGAGGATAATTATGTTGAGATTTCAAAACTCGTCCACACTTCGACGGAGGAAAACTTTCGAGATTTAGAACCTTATCTGTAATTCAACCGAGGATAATTCAGTAGAGATTTAAGAACCGGTCAGTACTTCGACTGAGGGAAACATCTTCATCTAGATCTAGGAACCGTCTGTAATTTAACCGAGGTTAATTCCGTTGAGATTTAAGAACTTGTCACAACTTCGACGGAGGAAAATTGTCGAGATTTAGAACCTTATCGTAATTCAACCGAGGATAATTCTATTGAGATTTAAGAACCGGTCATCACTTTGACTGAGGGAAACATCTTCATCGAGATCTAGGAACTGTCTGTAATTCAACCGAGGATGATTCTGTTGAGATTTATGAACTCGTCCAAACATTGACGGAGGAAAATTGTCGACATTTAAAATCTTATCTGTAATTCAACCGAGGATAATTCAGTTGAAATTGAAGAACCGTTCAACACTTCGACTGAGGGAAACTTCTTCATCGAGATCTAGGAACTGTCTGTAATTCAACCAAGGATAATTCTGTTGAGATTTAAGAACTCGTCCACACTTCGACGGAGGAAAATTGTCGAGATTTAGAACCATATTTGTAATTCAACCGAGGATAATTTTGTTGAGATTTAAGAACCGGTCAGAACTTCGACTGAGGGGAACATCTTCATCGCGATCTAGAAACCGTCTGTAATTCAACCGAGGATGATTCTGTTGAGATTTATGAACTCGTCCAAACATCGACGGAGGAAAATTGTCGACATTTAGAATCTTGTTTGTAATTCAACCGAGGATAATTCAGTTGAAATTGAAGAACCGGTCAACACTTCGACTGAGGGAAACATCTTCATCGAGATCTAGGAACTGTCTGTAATTCAACCGAGGATAATTCTGTTGAGATTTAAGAACTCGTCCTCACTTCGACGGAGGAAAATTGTCGAGATTTAGAACCTTATCGGTAATTCAACCGAGGATAATTCAATTGAGATTTAAGAACCGGTCAGTACTTCGACTGAGGGAAATATCTTCATCAAGATCTAGGAACCGTCTGTAATTCAACCGAGGATAATTCTGTTGAGATTTAAGAACTCGTCCACACTTCGACGGAGGAAAATTGTCGACATTTAGAACCTTATCTGTAATTCAACCGAGGATAATTCAGTTGAGATTTAAGAACCGGTCAACACTTCGACTGAGGGAAACATATTCATCGAGATCTAGGAACTATCTGTAATTCAACCGAGGATAATTATGTTGAGATTTAAAAACTCGTCCACACTTCGACGGAGGAAAATTTTCGAGATTTAGAACCTTATCTGTAATTCAACCGAGGATAATTCAGTAGAGATTTAAGAACCGGTCAGTACTTCGACTGAGGGAAACATCTTCATCGAGATCTAGGAACCGTCTGTAATTTAACCGAGGTTGATTCCGTTGAGATTTAAGAACTCGTCCACACTTCGACGGAGGAAAATTGTCGAGATTTAGAACCTTATCTGTAATTCAACCGAGGATAATTCAGTTGAGATTTAAGAACCGGTCAACACTTCGACTGAGGGAAACATATTCATCGAGATCTAGGAACTGTCTGTAATTCAACCGAGGATGATTCTGTTGAGATTTATGAACTCGTCCAAACATTGACGGAGGAAAATTGTCGACATTTAAAATCTTATCTGTAATTCAACCGAGGATAATTCAGTTGAAATTGAAGAACCGTTCAACACTTCGACTGAGGGAAACATCTTCATCGAGATCTAGGAACTGTCTGTAATTCAACCAAGGATAATTCTGTTGAGATTTAAGAACTCGTCCTCACTTCGACGGAGGAAAATTGTCGAGATTTAGAACCTTATCTGTAATTCAACCGAGGATAATTCAATTGAGATTTAAGAACCGGTCAGTACTTCGACTGAGGGAAATATCTTCATCAAGATCAAGGAACCGTCTGTAATTCAACCGAGGATAATTCTGTTGAGATTTAAGAACTCGTCCACACTTCGACGGAGGAAAATTGTCGACATTTAGAACCTTATCTGTAATTCAACCGAGGATAATTCAGTTGAGATTTAAGAACCGGTCAACACTTCGACTGAGGGAAACATATTCATCGAGATCTAGGAACTATCTGTAATTATACCGAGGATAATTCTGTTGAGATTTAAGAACTCGTCCACACTTCGACGGAGGAAAATTGTCGAGATTTAGAACCATATCTGTAATTCAACCGAGGATAATTTTGTTGAGATTTAAGAACCCGTCAGAACTTCGACTGAGGGGAACATCTTCATCGAGATCTAGGAACCGTCTGTAATTTAACCGAGGTTAATTCCGTTGAGATTTAAGAACTCGTCCACACTTCGATGGAGGAAAATTGTCCAGATTTAGAACCTTATATTAATTAAACCGAGGATAATTCTATTGAGATTTAAGAACCGATCAACACTTTGACTGAGGGAAAAATCTTCAACGAGATCTAGGAACTATCTGTAATTCAACCGAGGATAATTCTGTTGAGATTTAAAAACTCGTCCACACTTCGACGGTGGAAAATTGTCAAGATTTAGAACCTTATCTGTAATTCATCCGAGGATAATTCAGTTGAGATTTAAGAACCGGTCAACACTTCGACTGAGGGAAACATATTCATCGAGATCTAGGAACTATCTGTAATTCAACCGAGGATAATTATGTTGAGATTTCAAAACTCGTCCACACTTCGACGGAGGAAAACTTTCGAGATTTAGAACCTTATCTGTAATTCAACCGAGGATAATTCAGTAGAGATTTAAGAACCGGTCAGTACTTCGACTGAGGGAAACATCTTCATCTAGATCTAGGAACCGTCTGTAATTTAACCGAGGTTAATTCCGTTGAGATTTAAGAACTTGTCACAACTTCGACGGAGGAAAATTGTCGAGATTTAGAACCTTATCGTAATTCAACCGAGGATAATTCTATTGAGATTTAAGAACCGATCATCACTTTGACTGAGGGAAACATCTTCATCGAGATCTAGGAACTATCTGTAATTCAACCGAGGATAATTCTGTTGAGATTTAAAAACTCGTCCACACTTCGACGGTGGAAAATTGTCAAGATTTAGAACCTTATCTGTAATTCATCCGAGGATAATTCAGTGGAGATTTAAGAACTGGTCAGTACTTCGATTGAGGGAAACATCTTCATCGAGATCTATGAACTATCTGTAATTATACCGAGGATAATTCTGTTGAGATTTAAGAACTCGTCCACACTTCGACGGAGGAAAATTGTCGAGATTTAGAACCATATCTGTAATTCAACCGAGGATAATTTTGTTGAGATTTAAGAACCAGTCAGAACTTCGACTGAGGGAAACATCTTCATCGAGATCTAGAAACCGTCTGTAATTCAACCGAGGATGATTCTGTTGAGATTTATGAACTCGTCCACACATCGACGGAGGAAAATTGTCGACATTTAGAATCTTATCTGTAATTCAACCGAGGATAATTCAGTTGAAATTTAAGAACCGGTCAACACTTCGACTGAGGGAAACATCTTCATCGAGATCTAGGAATTGTCTGTAATTCAACCGAGGATAATTCTGTTCAGATTTAAGAACTCGTCCACATTTCGACGGAGGAAAATTGTCGAGATTTAGAACCTTATCTGTAATTCAACCGAGGATAATTATGTTGAGATTTAAGATCTGGTCAGCACTTCGACTGAGGGAAACATCTTCATCAAGATCTAGGAACCGTCTGTAATTCAACCGAGGATAATTCTGTTGAGATTTAAAAACTCGTCCACACTTCGACGGAGGAAAATTGTCGAGATTTAGAACCTTATCTATAATTCAACCGAGGATAATTCTGTTGAGATTTAAGAACTGGTCAGCACTTCGACTGAGGGAAACATCTTCATCGAGATTTAGGAACTGTCTATAATTCAACCGAGGATAATTCTGTTGAGATTTAAGAACTCGTCCACACTTCGACGGAGGAAAATTGTCGAGATTTAGAACCATATCTGTAATTCAACCGAGGATAATTTTGTTGAGATTTAAGAACCCGTCAGAACTTCGACTGAGGGGAACATCTTCATCGAGATCTAGGAACCGTCTGTAATTTAACCGAGGTTAATTCCGTTGAGATTTAAGAACTCGTCCACACTTCGATGGAGGAAAATTGTCCAGATTTAGAACCTTATATTAATTAAACCGAGGATAATTCTATTGAGATTTAAGAACCGATCAACACTTTGACTGAGGGAAAAATCTTCAACGAGATCTAGGAACTATCTGTAATTCAACCGAGGATAATTCTGTTGAGATTTAAAAACTCGTCCACACTTCGACGGTGGAAAATTGTCAAGATTTAGAACCTTATCTGTAATTCATCCGAGGATAATTCAGTTGAGATTTAAGAACCGGTCAACACTTCGACTGAGGGAAACATATTCATCGAGATCTAGGAACTATCTGTAATTCAACCGAGAATAATTATGTTGAGATTTCAAAACTCGTCCACACTTCGACGGAGGAAAACTTTCGAGATTTAGAACCTTATCTGTAATTCAACCGAGGATAATTCAGTAGAGATTTAAGAACCGGTCAGTACTTCGACTGAGGGAAACATCTTCATCTAGATCTAGGAACCGTCTGTAATTTAACCGAGGTTAATTCCGTTGAGATTTAAGAACTTGTCACAACTTCGACGGAGGAAAATTGTCGAGATTTAGAACCTTATCGTAATTCAACCGAGGATAATTCTATTGAGATTTAAGAACCGGTCATCACTTTGACTGAGGGAAACATCTTCATCGAGATCTAGGAACTATCTGTAATTCAACCGAGGATAATTCTGTTGAGATTTAAAAACTCGTCCACACTTCGACGGTGGAAAATTGTCAAGATTTAGAACCTTATCTGTAATTCATCCGAGGATAATTCAGTGGAGATTTAAGAACTGGTCAGTACTTCGATTGAGGGAAACATCTTCATCGAGATCTAGGAACTATCTGTAATTATACCGAGGATAATTCTGTTGAGATTTAAGAACTCGTCCACACTTCGACGGAGGAAAATTGTCGAGATTTAGAACCATATCTGTAATTCAACCGAGGATAATTTTGTTGAGATTTAAGAACCAGTCAGAACTTCGACTGAGGGAAACATCTTCATCGAGATCTAGAAACCGTCTGTAATTCAACCGAGGATGATTCTGTTGAGATTTATGAACTCGTCCACACATCGACGGAGGAAAATTGTCGACATTTAGAATCTTATCTGTAATTCAACCGAGGATAATTCAGTTGAAATTTAAGAACCGGTCAACACTTCGACTGAGGGAAACATCTTCATCGAGATCTAGGAATTGTCTGTAATTCAACCGAGGATAATTCTGTTGAGATTTAAGAACTCGTCCACATTTCGACGGAGGAAAATTGTCGAGATTTAGAACCTTATCTGTAATTCAACCGAGGATAATTATGTTGAGATTTAAGATCTGGTCAGCACTTCGACTGAGGGAAACATCTTCATCAAGATCTAGGAACCGTCTGTAATTCAACCGAGGATAATTCTGTTGAGATTTAAAAACTCGTCCACACTTCGACGGAGGAAAATTGTCGAGATTTAGAACCTTATCTATAATTCAACCGAGGATAATTCTGTTGAGATTTAAGAACTGGTCAGCACTTCGACTGAGGGAAACATCTTCATCGAGATTTAGGAACTGTCTATAATTCAACCGAGGATAATTCTGTTGAGATTTAAGAACTCGTCCACACTTCGACGGAGGAAAATTGTCGACATTTAGAACCTTATCTGTAATTCAACCGAGGATAATTCAGTTGAGATTTAAGAACCGGTCAACACTTCGATTGAGGGAAACATCTTCATCGAGATCTAGGAACCATCTGTAATTTAACCGAGGATAATTCTGTTCATATTTAAGAAATTATCCACACTTCGACGGAGGAAAATTGTCGAGATTTAGAACCTTATCTATAATTCAACCGAGGATAATTCTGTTGAGATTTAAGAACTGGTCAGCACTTCGACTGAGGGAAACATCTTCCTCGAGATCTAGGAACTGTCTGTAATTCAACCGAGGATAATTCTGTTGAGATTTATGAACTCATCCACACTTCGACGGTGGAAAATTGTCAAGATTTAGAACCTTATCTGTAATTCATCCGAGGATGATTCTGTTAAGATTTAAGAACTGGTCAGTACTTCGATTGAGGGAAACATCTTCATCGAGATCTAGGAACTATCTGTAATTCAACCGAGGATAATTCTGTTGAGATTTAAGAACTCGTCCACACTTCGACGGAGGAAAATTGTCGAGATTTAGAACCATATTTGTAATTCAACCGAGGATAATTTTGTTGAGATTTAAGAACCGGTCAGAACTTCGACTGAGGGGAACATCTTCATCGAGATCTAGAAACCGTCTGTAATTCAACCGAGGATGATTCTGTTGAGATTTATGAACTCGTCCAAACATCGACGGAGGAAAATTGTCGACATTTAGAATCTTATCTGTAATTCAACCGAGGATAATTCAGTTGAAATTGAAGAACCGGTCAACACTTCGACTGAGGGAAACATCTTCATCGAGATCTAGGAACTGTCTGTAATTCAACCGAGGATAATTCAGTTGAGATTTAAGAACTCGTCCTCACTTCGACGGAGGAAAATTGTCGAGATTTAGAACCTTATCTGTAATTCAACCGAGGATAATTCAATTGAGATTTAAGAACCGGTCAGTACTTCGACTGAGGGAAATATCTTCATCAAGATCTAGGAACCGTCTGTAATTCAACCGAGGATAATTCTGTTGAGATTTAAGAACTCGTCCACACTTCGACGGAGGAAAATTGTCGACATTTAGAACCTTATCTGTAATTCAACCGAGGATAATTCAGTTGAGATTTAAGAACCGGTCAACACTTCGACTGAGGGAAACATATTCATCGAGATCTAGGAACTATCTGTAATTCAACCGAGGATAATTATGTTGAGATTTAAAAACTCGTCCACACTTCGACGGAGGAAAATTTTCGAGATTTAGCACCTTATCTGTAATTCAACCGAGGATAATTCAGTAGAGATTTATGAACCGGTCAGTACTTCGACTGAGGGAAACATCTTCATCGAGATCTAGGAACCGTCTGTAATTTAACCGAGGTTAATTCCGTTGAGATTTAAGAACTCGTCCACACTTCGACGGAGGAAAATTGTCGAGATTTAGAACCTTATCTTAATTCAACAGAGGATAATTCTATTGAGATTTAAGAACCGGTCAACACTTTGACTGAGGGAAACATCTTCATCGAGATCTAGGAACTATCTGTAATTCAACCGAGGATAATTCTGTTGAGATTTAAAAACTCGTCCACACTTCGACGGTGGAAAATTGTCAAGATTTAGAACCTTATCTGTAATTCATCCGAGGATAATTCAGTGGAGATTTAAGAACTGGTCAGTACTTCGATTGAGGGAAACATCTTCATCGAGATCTAGGAACTATCTGTAATTATACCGAGGATAATTCTGTTGAGATTTTAGAACTCGTCCACACTTCGACGGAGGAAAATTGTCGAGATTTAGAACCATATCTGTAATTCAACCGAGGATAATTTTGTTGAGATTTAAGAACCGGTCAGAACTTCGACTGAGGGAAACATCTTCATCGAGATCTAGAAACCGTCTGTAATTCAACCGAGGATGATTCTGTTGAGATTTATGAACTCGTCCACACATCGACGGAGGAAAATTGTCGACATTTAGAATCTTATATGTAATTCAACCGAGGATAATTCAGTTGAAATTTAAGAACCGGTCAACACTTCGACTGAGGGAAACATCTTCATCGAGATCTAGGAACTGTCTGTAATTCAACCGAGGATAATTCTGTTGAGATTTAAGAACTCGTCCACACTTCGACGGAGGAAAATTGTCGAGATTTAGAACCTTATTTGTAATTCAACCGAGGATAATTCTGTTGAGATTTAAGATCTGGTCAGCACTTCGACTGAGGGAAACATCTTCATCAAGATCTAGGAACCGTCTGTAATTCAACCGAGGATAATTCTGTTGAGATTTAAAAACTCGTCCACACTTCGACGGAGGAAAATTGTCGAGATTTAGAACCTTATCTATAATTCAACCGAGGATAATTCTATTGAGATTTAAGAACTGGTCAGCACTTCGACTGAGGGAAACATCTTCATCGAGATCTAGGAACTGTCTATAATTCAACCGAGGATAATTTTGTTGAGATTTAAGAACTCGTCCACACTTCGACGGAGGAAAATTGTCGACATTTAGAACCTTATCTGTAATTCAACCGAGGATAATTCAGTTGAGATTTAAGAACCGGTCAACACTTCGATTGAGGGAAACATCTTCATCGATATCTAGGAATCGTCTGTAATTTAATCGAGGATAATTCTGTTCAGATTAAAGAAATTATCCACACTTCGACGGAGGAAAATTGTCGAGATTTAGAACCTTATCTATAATTCAACCGAGGATAATTCTGTTGAGATTTAAGAACCGGTCAGCACTTCGACTGAGGGAAACATCTTCCTCGAGATCTAGGAACTGTCTGTAATTCAACCGAGGATAATTCTGTTGAGATTTATGAACTCATCCACACTTCGACGGTGGAAAATGGTCAAGATTTAGAACCTTATCTGTAATTCATCCGAGGATGATTCTGTTGAGATTTAAGAACTGGTCAGTACTTCGATTGAGGGAAACATCTTCATCGAGATCTAGGAACTATCTGTAATTCAACCGAGGATAATTCTGTTGAGATTTAAGAACTCGTCTACACTTCGACGGAGGAAAATTGTCGAGATTTAGAACCATATTTGTAATTCAACCGAGGATAATTTTGATGAGATTTAAGAACCGGTCAGAACTTCGACTGAGGGGAACATCTTCATCGAGATCTAGAAACCGTCTGTAATTCAACCGAGGATGATTCTATTGAGATTTATGAACTCGTCCACACATCGACGGAGGAAAATTGTCGACATTTAGAATCTTATCTGTAATTCAACCAAGGATAATTCAGTTGAAATTGAAGAACCGGTCAACACTTCGACTGAGGGAAACATCTTCATCGAGATCTAGGAACTGTCTATAATTCAACCGAGGATAATTCTGTTGAGATTTAAGAACTCGTCCTCACTTCGACGGAGGAAAATTTTCGAGATTTAGAACCTTATCTGTAATTCAACCGAGGATAATTCAATTGAGATTTAAGAACCGGTCAGTACTTCGACTGAGGGAAATATCTTCATCAAGATCTAGGAACCGTCTGTAATTCAACCGAGGATAATTCTGTTGAGATTTAAGAACTCGTCCACACTTCGACGGAGGAAAATTGTCGACATTAAGAACCTTATCTGTAATTCAACCGAGGATAATTCAGTTGAGATTTAAGAACCGGTCAACACTTTGACTAAGGGAAACATCTTCATCGAGATCTAGGAACTATCTGTAATTCAACCGAGGATAATTATGTTGAGATTTAAAAACTCATCCACACTTCGACGGAGGAAAATTTTCGAGATTTAGAACCTTATCTGTAATTCAACCGAGGATAATTCAGTAGAGATTTAAGAACCGGTCAGTACTTCGACTGAGGGAAACATCTTCATCGAGATCTAGGAACCGTCTGTAATTTAACCGAGGTTAATTCCGTTGAGATTTAAGAACTCGTCCACACTTCGACGGAGGAAAATTGTCGAGATTTAGAACCTTATCTTAATTCAACCGAGGATAATTCTATTGAGATTTAAGAACCGGTCAACACTTTGACTGAGGGAAACATCTTCATCGAGATCTAGGAACTATTTGTAATTCAACCGACGATAATTCTGTTGAGATTTAAAAACTCGTCCACACTTCGACGGTGGAAAATTGTCAAGATTTAGAACCTTATCTGTAATTCATCCGAGGATAATTCAGTGGAGATTTAAGAACTGGTCAGTACTTCGATTGAGGGAAACATCTTCATCGAGATCTAGGAACTATCTGTAATTATACCAAGGATAATTCTGTTGAGATTTAAGAACTCGTCCACACTTCGACGGAGGAAAATTGTCGAGATTTAGAACCATATCTGTAATTCAACCGAGGATAATTTTGTTGAGATTTAAGAACCGGTCAAAACTTCGACTGAGGGAAACATCTTCATCGAGATCTAGAAACCGTCTGTAATTCAACCGAGGATGATTCTGTTGAGATTTATGAACTCGTCCACACATCGACGGAGGAAAATTGTCGACATTTAGAATCTTATCTGTAATTCAACCGAGGATAATTCAGTTGAAATTTAAGAACCGGTCAACACTTCGACTGAGGGAAACATCTTCATCGAGATCTAGGAACTGTCTGTAATTCAACCGAGGATAATTCTGTTGAGATTTAAGAACTCGTCCACACTTCGACGGAGGAAAATTGTCGAGATTTAGAACCTTATCTGTAATTCAACCGAGGCTAATTCTGTTGAGATTTAAGATCTGGTCAGCACTTCGACTGAGGGAAACATCTTCATCAAGATCTAGGAACCGTCTGTAATTCAACCGAGGATAATTCTGTTGAGATTTAAAAACTCGTCCACACTTCGACGGAGGAAAATTGTCGAGATTTAGAACCTTATCTATAATTCAACCGAGGATAATTCTGTTGAGATTTAAGAACTGGTCAGCACTTCGACTGAGGGAAACATCTTCATCGAGATCTAGGAACTGTCTATAATTCAACCGAGGATAATTCTGTTGAGATATAAGAACTCGTCCACACTTCGACGGAGCAAAATTGTCGACATTTAGAACCTTATCTGTAATTCAACCGAGGATAATTCAGTTGAGATTTAAGAACCGGTCAACACTTCGATTGAGGGAAACATCTTCATCGAGATCTAGGAACCGTCTGTAATTTAACCGAGGATAATTTTGTTCAGATTTAAGAAATTATCCACACTTCGACGGAGGAAAATTGTCGAGATTTAGAACCTTATCTATAATTCAACCGAGGATAATTCTGTTGAGATTTAAGAACCGGTCAGCACTTCGACTGAGGGAAACATCTTCCTCGAGATCTAGGAACTGTCTGTAATTCAACCGAGGATAATTCTGTTGAGATTTATGAACTCATCCACACTTCGACGGTGGAAAATTGTCAAGATTTAGAACCTTATTTGTAATTCATCCGAGGATGATTCTGTTGAGATTTAAGAACTGGTCAGTACTTCGATTGAGGGAAACATCTTCATCGAGATCTAGGAACTATCTGTAATTCAACCGAGGATAATTCTGTTGAGATTTAAGAACTCGTCCACACTTCGACGGAGGAAAATTGTCGAGATTTAGAACCATATTTGTAATTCAACCGAGGATAATTTTGTTGAGATTTAAGAACCGGTCAGAACTTCGACTGAGGGGAACATCTTCATCGAGATCTAGAAACCGTCTGTAATTCAACCGAGGATGATTCTGTTGAGATTTATGAACTCGTCCACACATCGACGGAGGAAAATTGTCGACATTTAGAATCTTATCTGTAATTCAACCGAGGATAATTCAGTTGAAATTGAAGAACCGGTCAACACTTCGACTGAGGGAAACATCTTCATCGAGATCTAGGAACTGTCTGTAATTCAACCGAGGATAATTCTGTTGAGATTTAAGAACTCGTCCTCACTTCGACGGAGGAAAATTGTCGAGATTTAGAACCTTATCTGTAATTCAACCGAGGATAATTCAATTGAGATTTAAGAACCGGTCAGTACTTTGACTGAGGGAAATATCTTCATCAAGATCTAGGAACCATCTGTAATTCAACCGAGGATAATTCTGTTGAGATTTAAGAACTCGTCCACACTTCGACAGAGGAAAATTGTCGACATTTAGAACCTTATCTGTAATTCAACCGAGGATAATTCAGTTGAGATTTAAGAACCGGTCAACACTTCGACTGAGGGAAACATATTCATCGAGATCTAGGAACTATCTGTAATTCAACCGAGGATAATTATGTTGAGATTTAAAAACTCGTCCACACTTCGACGGAGGAAAATTTTCGAGATTTAGAACCTTATCTGTAATTCATCCGAGGATAATTCAGTGGAGATTTAAGAACTGGTCAGTACTTCGATTGAGGGAAACATCTTCATCGAGATCTAGGAACTATCTGTAATTATACCGAGGATAATTCTGTTGAGATTTAAGAACTCGTCCACACTTCGACGGAGGAAAATTGTCGAGATTTAGAACCATATCTGTAATTCAACCGAGGATAATTTTGTTGAGATTTAAGAACCGGTCAGAACTTCGACTGAGGGTATATCTTCAACGAGATCTAGAAACCGTCTGTAATTCAACCGAGGATGATTCTGTTGAGATTTATGAACTCGTCCACACATCGACGGAGGAAAATTGTCGACATTTAGAATCTTATATGTAATTCAACCGAGGATAATTCAGTTGAGATTTAAGAACCGGTCAACACTTCGACTGAGGGAAACATCTTCATCGAGATCTAGGAACTGTCTGTAATTCAACCGAGGATAATTCTGTTGAGATTTAAGAACTCGTCCTCACTTTGACGGAGGAAAATTGTCGAGATTTAGAACCTTATCTGTAATTCAACCGAGGATAATTCAGTTGAGATTTAAGAACCGGTCAGTACTTCGACTGAGGGAAATATCTTCATCAAGATCTAGGAACTGTCTGTAATTCAACCGAGGATAATTCTGTTGAGATTTAAGAACTCATCCACACTTCGACGGAGGAAAATTGTCGACATTTAGAACCTTATCTGTAATTCAACCGAGGATAATTCAGTTGAAATTTAAGAACCGGTCAACACTTCGACTGAGGGAAACATATTCATCGAGATCTAGGAACTATCTGTAATTCAACCGAGGATAATTCTGTTGAGATTTAAGAACTCGTCCACACTTCGACGGAGGAAAATTGTCGAGATTTAGAACCTTATCTGTAATTCAACCGAGGATAATTCAATTGAGATTTAAGAACCGGTCAGTACTTTGACTGAGGGAAATATCTTCATCAAGATCTAGGAACCATCTGTAATTCAACCGAGGATAATTCTGTTGAGATTTAAGAACTCGTCCACACTTCGACGGAGGAAAATTGTCGACATTTAGAACCTTATCTGTAATTCAACCGAGGATAATTCAGTTGAGATTTAAGAACCGGTCAACACTTCGACTGAGGGAAACATATTCATCGAGATCTAGGAACTATCTGTAATTCAACCGAGGATAATTATGTTGAGATTTAAAAACTCGTCCACACTTCGACGGAGGAAAATTTTCGAGATTTAGAACCTTATCTGTAATTCATCCGAGGATAATTCAGTGGAGATTTAAGAACTGGTCAGTACTTCGATTGAGGGAAACATCTTCATCGAGATCTAGGAACTATCTGTAATTATACCGAGGATAATTCTGTTGAGATTTAAGAACTCGTCCACACTTCGACGGAGGAAAATTGTCGAGATTTAGAACCATATCTGTAATTCAACCGAGGATAATTTTGTTGAGATTTAAGAACCGGTCAGAACTTCGACTGAGGGTATATCTTCAACGAGATCTAGAAACCGTCTGTAATTCAACCGAGGATGATTCTGTTGAGATTTATGAACTCGTCCACACATCGACGGAGGAAAATTGTCGACATTTAGAATCTTATATGTAATTCAACCGAGGATAATTCAGTTGAGATTTAAGAACCGGTCAACACTTCGACTGAGGGAAACATCTTCATCGAGATCTAGGAACTGTCTGTAATTCAACCGAGGATAATTCTGTTGAGATTTAAGAACTCGTCCTCACTTTGACGGAGGAAAATTGTCGAGATTTAGAACCTTATCTGTAATTCAACCGAGGATAATTCAGTTGAGATTTAAGAACCGGTCAGTACTTCGACTGAGGGAAATATCTTCATCAAGATCTAGGAACTGTCTGTAATTCAACCGAGGATAATTCTGTTGAGATTTAAGAACTCATCCACACTTCGACGGAGGAAAATTGTCGACATTTAGAACCTTATCTGTAATTCAACCGAGGATAATTCAGTTGAAATTTAAGAACCGGTCAACACTTCGACTGAGGGAAACATATTCATCGAGATCTAGGAACTATCTGTAATTCAACCGAGGATAATTCTGTTGAGATTTAAGAACTCGTCCACACTTCGACGGAGGAAAATTGTCGAGATTTAGAACCTTATCTGTAATTCAACCGAGGATAATTCAATTGAGATTTAAGAACCGGTCAGTACTTTGACTGAGGGAAATATCTTCATCAAGATCTAGGAACCATCTGTAATTCAACCGAGGATAATTCTGTTGAGATTTAAGAACTCGTCCACACTTCGACGGAGGAAAATTGTCGACATTTAGAACCTTATCTGTAATTCAACCGAGGATAATTCAGTTGAGATTTAAGAACCGGTCAACACTTCGACTGAGGGAAACATATTCATCGAGATCTAGGAACTATCTGTAATTCAACCGAGGATAATTATGTTGAGATTTAAAAACTCGTCCACACTTCGACGGAGGAAAATTTTCGAGATTTAGAACCTTATCTGTAATTCATCCGAGGATAATTCAGTGGAGATTTAAGAACTGGTCAGTACTTCGATTGAGGGAAACATCTTCATCGAGATCTAGGAACTATCTGTAATTATACCGAGGATAATTCTGTTGAGATTTAAGAACTCGTCCACACTTCGACGGAGGAAAATTGTCGAGATTTAGAACCATATCTGTAATTCAACCGAGGATAATTTTGTTGAGATTTAAGAACCGGTCAGAACTTCGACTGAGGGTATATCTTCAACGAGATCTAGAAACCGTCTGTAATTCAACCGAGGATGATTCTGTTGAGATTTATGAACTCGTCCACACATCGACGGAGGAAAATTGTCGACATTTAGAATCTTATATGTAATTCAACCGAGGATAATTCAGTTGAGATTTAAGAACCGGTCAACACTTCGACTGAGGGAAACATCTTCATCGAGATCTAGGAACTGTCTGTAATTCAACCGAGGATAATTCTGTTGAGATTTAAGAACTCGTCCTCACTTTGACGGAGGAAAATTGTCGAGATTTAGAACCTTATCTGTAATTCAACCGAGGATAATTCAGTTGAGATTTAAGAACCGGTCAGTACTTCGACTGAGGGAAATATCTTCATCAAGATCTAGGAACTGTCTGTAATTCAACCGAGGATAATTCTGTTGAGATTTAAGAACTCATCCACACTTCGACGGAGGAAAATTGTCGACATTTAGAACCTTATCTGTAATTCAACCGAGGATAATTCAGTTGAAATTTAAGAACCGGTCAACACTTCGACTGAGGGAAACATATTCATCGAGATCTAGGAACTATCTGTAATTCAACCGAGGATAATTCTGTTGAGATTTAAGAACTCGTCCACACTTCGACGGAGGAAAATTGTCGAGATTTAGAACCTTATCTGTAATTCAACCGAGGATAATTCAATTGAGATTTAAGAACCGGTCAGTACTTTGACTGAGGGAAATATCTTCATCAAGATCTAGGAACCATCTGTAATTCAACCGAGGATAATTCTGTTGAGATTTAAGAACTCGTCCACACTTCGACGGAGGAAAATTGTCGACATTTAGAACCTTATCTGTAATTCAACCGAGGATAATTCAGTTGAGATTTAAGAACCGGTCAACACTTCGACTGAGGGAAACATATTCATCGAGATCTAGGAACTATCTGTAATTCAACCGAGGATAATTATGTTGAGATTTAAAAACTCGTCCACACTTCGACGGAGGAAAATTTTCGAGATTTAGAACCTTATCTGTAATTCATCCGAGGATAATTCAGTGGAGATTTAAGAACTGGTCAGTACTTCGATTGAGGGAAACATCTTCATCGAGATCTAGGAACTATCTGTAATTATACCGAGGATAATTCTGTTGAGATTTAAGAACTCGTCCACACTTCGACGGAGGAAAATTGTCGAGATTTAGAACCATATCTGTAATTCAACCGAGGATAATTTTGTTGAGATTTAAGAACCGGTCAGAACTTCGACTGAGGGTATATCTTCAACGAGATCTAGAAACCGTCTGTAATTCAACCGAGGATGATTCTGTTGAGATTTATGAACTCGTCCACACATCGACGGAGGAAAATTGTCGACATTTAGAATCTTATATGTAATTCAACCGAGGATAATTCAGTTGAGATTTAAGAACCGGTCAACACTTCGACTGAGGGAAACATCTTCATCGAGATCTAGGAACTGTCTGTAATTCAACCGAGGATAATTCTGTTGAGATTTAAGAACTCGTCCTCACTTTGACGGAGGAAAATTGTCGAGATTTAGAACCTTATCTGTAATTCAACCGAGGATAATTCAGTTGAGATTTAAGAACCGGTCAGTACTTCGACTGAGGGAAATATCTTCATCAAGATCTAGGAACTGTCTGTAATTCAACCGAGGATAATTCTGTTGAGATTTAAGAACTCATCCACACTTCGACGGAGGAAAATTGTCGACATTTAGAACCTTATCTGTAATTCAACCGAGGATAATTCAGTTGAAATTTAAGAACCGGTCAACACTTCGACTGAGGGAAACATATTCATCGAGATCTAGGAACTATCTGTAATTCAACCGAGGATAATTCTGTTGAGATTTAAGAACTCGTCCACACTTCGACGGAGGAAAATTGTCGAGATTTAGAACCTTATCTGTAATTCAACCGAGGATAATTCAGTAGAGATTTAAGAACCGGTCAGTACTTCGACTGAGGGAAATATCTTCATCGAGATCTAGGAACCGTCTGTAATTCAACAAAGGTTAATTCCATTGAGATTTAAGAACTCGTCCACACTTCGACGGAGGAAAATTGTTGACATTTAGAACCTTATCTGTAATTCAACCGAGGATAATTCATTTGAGATTTAAGAACTGGTCAACACTTCGACTGAGGGAAACATATTCATCGAGATCTAGGAACTATCTGTAATTCAACCGAAGATAATTCTGTTGAGATTTAAAAACTCGTCCACAGTTCGACGGAGGAAAATTGTCGAGATTTAGAACCTTATCTATAATTCAACCGAGGATAATTCAGTAGAGATTTAAGAACCGGTCAGTACTTCGACTGAGGGAAACATCTTCATCGGGATCTAGGAACCGTCTGTAATTTAACCGAGGTTAATTCCGTTGAGATTTAAGAACTCGTCCACACTTCGACGGAGGAAAATTGTCGAGATTTAGAACCTTATCTTAATTCAACCGAGGATAATTCTATTGAGATTTAAGAACCGGTCAACACTTTGACCGAGGGAAACATCTTCATCGAGATCTAGGAACTATCTGTAATTCAACCGAGGATAATTCTGTTGAGATTTAAAAACTCGTCCACACTTCGACGGTGGAAAATTGTCAAGATTTAGAACCTTATCTGTAATTCATCTGAGGATAATTCAGTTGAGATTTAAGAACTGGTCAGTACTTCGATTGAGGGAAACATCTTCATCGAGATCTAGGAACTATCTGTAATTATACCGAGGATAATTCTGTTGAGATTTAAGAACTCGTCCACACTTCGACGGAGGAAAATTGTCGAGATTTAGAACCATATCTGTAATTCAACCGAGGATAATTTTGTTGAGCTTTAAGAACCAGTCAGAACTTCGACTGAGGGAAACATCTTCATCGAGATCTAGGAACCGTCTGTAATTTAACCGAGGTTAATTTCGTTGAGATTTAAGAACTCGTCCACACTTCGACGGAGGAAAATTGTCGAGATTTAGAACCTTATATTAATTCAACCGAGGATAATTCTATTGAGATTTAAGAACCGATCAACACTTTGACTGAGGGAAACATCTTCAACGAGATCTAGGAACTATTTGTAATTCAACCGAGGATAATTCTGTTGAGATTTAAAAACTCGTCCACACTTCGACGGTGGAAAATTGTCAAGATTTAGAACCTTATCTGTAATTCATCCGAGGATAATTCAGTTAAGATTTAAGAACTGGTCAGTACTTCGATTGAGGGAAACATCTTCATCGAGATCTAGGAACTATCTGTAATTATACCGAGGATAATTCTGTTGAGATTTAAGAACTCGTCCACAATTCGACGGAGGAAAATTGTCGAGATTTAGAACCATATCTGTAATTCAACCGAGGATAATTTTGTTGAGATTTAAGAACCGGTCAGAACTTCGACTTAGGGAAACATCTTCATCGAGATCTAGAAACCGTCTGTAATTCAACCGAGGATGATTCTGTTGAGATTTATGAACTCGTCCACACATCGACGGAGGAAAATTATCGATATTTAGAATCTTATCTGTAATTCAACCGAGGATAATTCAGTTGAAATTTAAGAACCAGTCAACACTTCGACTGAGGGAAACATCTTCATCGAGATCTAGGAACTGTCTGTAATTCAACCGAGGATAATTCTGTTGAGATTTAAGAACTCGTCCACACTTCGACGGAGGAAAATTGTCGAGATTTAGAACCTTATCTATAATTCAAACGAGGATAATTCAGTAGAGATTTAAGAACCGGTCAGTACTTCGACTGAGGGAAACATCTTCATCGGGATCTAGGAACCGTCTGTAATTTAACCGAGGTTAATTCCGTTGAGATTTAAGAACTCGTCCACACTTCGACGGAGGAAAATTGTCGAGATTTAAAACCTTATCTTAATTCAACCGAGGATAATTCTATTGAGATTTAAGAACCGGTCAACACTTTGACTGAGGGAAACATCTTCATCGAGATCTAGGAACTATCTGTAATTCAACCGAGGATAATTCTGTTGAGATTTAAAAACTCGTCCACACTTCGACGGTGGAAAATTGTCAAGATTTAGAACCTTATCTGTAATTCATCTGAGGATAATTCAGTTGAGATTTAAGAACTGGTCAGTACTTCGATTGAGGGAAACATCTTCATCGAGATCTAGGAACTATCTGTAATTATACCGAGGATAATTCTGTTGAGATTTAAGAACTCGTCCACACTTCGACGGAGGAAAATTGTCGAGATTTAGAACCATATCTGTAATTCAACCGAGGATAATTTTGTTGAGCTTTAAGAACCAGTCAGAACTTCGACTGAGGGAAACATCTTCATCGAGATCTAGGAACCGTCTGTAATTTAACCGAGGTTAATTTCGTTGAGATTTAAGAACTCGTCCACACTTCGACGGAGGAAAATTGTCGAGATTTAGAACCTTATATTAATTCAACCGAGGATAATTCTATTGAGATTTAAGAACCGATCAACACTTTGACTGAGGGAAACATCTTCAACGAGATCTAGGAACTATTTGTAATTCAACCGAGGATAATTCTGTTGAGATTTAAAAACTCGTCCACACTTCGACGGTGGAAAATTGTCAAGATTTAGAACCTTATCTGTAATTCATCCGAGGATAATTCAGTTAAGATTTAAGAACTGGTCAGTACTTCGATTGAGGGAAACATCTTCATCGAGATCTAGGAACTATCTGTAATTATACCGAGGATAATTCTGTTGAGATTTAAGAACTCGTCTACACTTCGACGGAGGAAAATTGTCGAGATTTAGAACCATATCTGTAATTCAACCGAGGATAATTTTGTTGAGATTTAAGAACCGGTCAGAACTTCGACTTAGGGAAACATCTTCATCGAGATCTAGAAACCGTCTGTAATTCAACCGAGGATGATTCTGTTGAGATTTATGAACTCGTCCACACATCGACGGAGGAAAATTATCGACATTTAGAATCTTATCTGTAATTCAACCGAGGATAATTCAGTTGAAATTTAAGAACCAGTCAACACTTCGACTGAGGGAAACATCTTCATCGAGATCTAGGAACTGTCTGTAATTCAACCGAGGATAATTCTGTTGAGATTTAAGAACTCGTCCACACTTCGACGGAGGAAAATTGTCGAGATTTAGAACCTTATCTGTAATTCAACCGAGGATAATTCTGTTGAGATTTAAGATCTGGTCAGCACTTCGACTGAGGGAAACATCTTCATCAAGATCTAGGAACCGTCTGTAATTCAACCGAGGATAATTCTGTTGAGATTTAAAAACTCGTCCACACATCGACGGAGGAAAATTGTCGAGATTTAGAATCTTATCTGTAATTTAACCGAGGATAATTCAGTTGAAATTTAAGAACCGGTCAACACTTCGACTGAGGGAAACATCTTCATCGAGATCTAGGAACTGTCTGTAATTCAACCGAGGATAATTCTGTTGAGATTTAAGAAATCGTCCACACTTCGACGGAGGAAAATTGTCGACATTTAGAACCTTATCTTTAATTCAACCGAGGATAATTCAGTTGAGATTTAAGAACCGGTCAACACTTCGATTGAGGGAAACATCTTCATCGAGATCTAGGAACCATCTGTAATTTAACCGAGGATAATTCTGTTCAGATTTAAGAACTCATCCACACTTCGACGGAGAAAAATTGTCGAGATTTAGAACCTTATCTATAATTCAACCGAGGATAATTTTGTTGAGATTTAAGAACCGGTCAGCACTTCGACTGAGGGAAACATCTTCCTCGAGATCTAGGAACTGTCTGTAATTCAACCGAGGATAATTCTGTTGAGATTTATGAACTCATCCACATTTCGACGGTGGAAAATTGTCAAGATTTAGAACCTTATCTGTAATTCATCCGAGGATAATTCTGTTCAGATTTAAGAACTGGTCAGTACTTCGATTGAGGGAAACATCTTCATCGAGATCTAGGAACTATCTCTAATTCAACCGAGGATAATTCTGTTGAGATTTAAGAACTCGTCCACACTTCGACGGAGGAAAATTGTCGAGATTTAGAACCATATATGTAATTCAACCGAGGATAATTTTGTTGAGATTTAAGAACCGGTCAGAACTTCGACTGAGGGGAACATCTTCATCGAGATCTAGAAACCGTCTGTAATTCAACCGAGGATGATTCTGTTGAGATTTATGAACTCGTCCACACATCGACGGAGGAAAATTATCGACATTTAGAATCTTATCTGTAATTCAACCGAGGATAATTCAGTTGAAATTTAAGAACCGGTCAACACTTCGACTGAGGGAAACATCTTCATCGAGATCTAGGAACTGTCTGTAATTCAACCGAGGATAATTCTGTTGAGATTTAAGAACTCGTCCTCACTTCGACGGAGGAAAATTGTCGAGATTTAGAACCTTATCTGTAATTCAACCGAGGATAATTCAATTGAGATTTAAGAACTGGTCAGTACTTCGATTGAGGGAAACATATTCATCAAGATCTAGGAACCGTCTGTAATTCAACCGAGGATAATTCTGTTGAGATTTAAGAACTCGTCCACACTTCGACGGAGGAAAATTGTCGACATTTAGAACCTTATCTGTAATTCAACCGAGGATAATTCAGTTGAGATTTAAGAACCGGTCAACACTTCGACTGAGGGAAACATATTCATCCAGATCTAGGAACTATCTGTAATTCAACCGAGGATAATAATGTTGAGATTTAAAAACTCGTCCACACTTCGAAGGAGGAAAATTTTCGAGATTTAGAACCTTATCTGTAATTCAACCGAGGATAATTCAGTAGAGATTTAAGAACTGGTCAGTACTTCGACTGAGGGAAACATCTTCATCGAGATCTAGGAACCGTCTGTAATTTAACCGAGGTTAATTCCGTTGAGATTTAAGAACTCGTCCACACTTCGACGGAGGAAAATTGTCGAGATTTAGAACCTTATCTTAATTCAACCGAGGATAATTCTATTGAGATTTAAGAACCGGTCAACACTTTGACTGAGGGAAACATCTTCATCGAGATCTAGGAACTATCTGTAATTCAACCGAGGATAATTCTGTTGAGATTTAAAAACTCGTCCACACTTCGACGGTGGAAAATTGTCAAGATTTAGAACCTTATCTGTAATTCATCTGAGGATAATTCAGTTGAGATTTAAGAACTGGTCAGTACTTCGATTGAGGGAAACATCTTCATCGAGATCTAGGAACTATCTGTAATTATACCGAGGATAATTCTGTTGAGATTTAAGAACTCGTCCACACTTCGACGGAGGAAAATTGTCGAGATTTAGAACCATATCTGTAATTCAACCGAGGATAATTTTGTTGAGATTTAAGAACCAGTCAGAACTTCGACTGAGGGAAACATCTTCATCGAGATCTAGGAACCGTCTGTAATTTAACCGAGGTTAATTCCGTTGAGATTTAAGAACTCGTCCACACTTCGACGGAGGAAAATTGTCGAGATTTAGAACCTTATATTAATTCAACCGAGGATAATTCTATTGAGATTTAAGAACCGATCAACACTTTGACTGAGGGAAACATCTTCAACGAGATCTAGGAACTATCTGTAATTCAACCGAGGATAATTCTGTTGAGATTTAAAAACTCGTCCACACTTCGACGGTGGAAAATTGTCAAGATTTAGAACCTTATCTGTAATTCATCCGAGGATAATTCAGTTGAGATTTAAGAACTAGTCAGTACTTCGATTGAGGGAAACATCTTCATCGAGATCTAGGAACTATCTGTAATTATACCGAGGATAATTCTGTTGAGATTTAAGAACTCGTCCACACTTCGACGGAGGAAAATTGTCGAGATTTAGAACCATATCTCTAATTCAACCGAGGATAATTTTGTTGAGATTTAAGAACCGGTCAGAACTTCGACTTAGGGAAACATCTTCATCGAGATCTAGAAACCGTCTGTAATTCAACCGAGGATAATTCCGTTGAAATTTAAGAACCAGTCAACACTTCGACTGAGGGAAACATCTTCATCGAGATCTAGGAACTTTCTGTAATTCAACCGAGGATAATTCTATTGAGATTTAAGAACTCGTCCACACTTCGACGGAGGAAAATTGTCGAGATTTAGAACCTTATCTGTAATTCAACCGAGGATAATTCTGTTGAGATTTAAGATCTGGTCAGCACTTCGACTGAGGGAAACATCTTCATCAAGATCTAGGAACCGTCTGTAATTCAACCGAGGATAATTCTGTTGAGATTTAAAAACTCGTCCACACATCGACGGAGGAAAATTGTCGAGATTTAGAATCTTATCTGTAATTTAACCGAGGATAATTCAGTTGAAATTTAAGAACCGGTCAACACTTCGACTGAGGGAAACATCTTCATCGAGATCTAGGAACTGTCTGTAATTCATCCGAGGATAATTCTGTTGAGATTTAAGAAATCGTCCACACTTCGACGAAGGAAAATTGTCGACATTTAGAACCTTATCTGTAATTCAACCGAGGATAATTCAGTTGAGATTTAAGAACCGGTCAACACTTCGATTGAGGGAAACATCTTCATCGAGATCTAGGAACCGTCTGTAATTTAACCGAGGATAATTCTGTTCAGATTTAAGAACTCATCCACACTTCGACGGAGAAAAATTGTCGAGATTTAGAACCTTATCTATAATTCAACCGAGGATAATTTTGTTGAGATTTAAGAACCGGTCAGCACTTCGACTGAGGGAAACATCTTCCTCGAGATCTAGGAACTGTCTGTAATTCAACCGAGGATAATTCTATTGAGATTTATGAACTCATCCACACTTCGACGGTGGAAAATTGTCAAGATTTAGAACCTTATCTGTAATTCATCCGAGGATAATTCTGTTCAGATTTAAGAACTGGTCAGTACTTCGATTGAGGGAAACATCTTCATCGAGATCTAGGAACTATCTCTAATTCAACCGAGGATAATTCTGTTGAGATTTAAGAACTCGTCCACACTTCGACGGGGGAAAATTGTCGAGATTTAGAACCATATATTTAATTCAGCCGAGGATAATTTTGTTGAGATTTAAGAACCGGTCAGAACTTCGACTAAGGGGAACATCTTCATCGAGATCTAGAAACCGTCTGTAATTCAACCGAGGATGATTCTGTTGAGATTTATGAACTCGTCCACACATCGACGGAGGAAAATTGTCGACATTTAGAATCTTATCTGTAATTCAACCGAGGATAATTCAGTTGAAATTTAGGAACCGGTCAACACTTCGACTGAGGGAAACATCTTCATCGAGATCTAGGAACTGTCTGTAATTCAACCGAGGATAATTCTGTTGAGATTTAAGAACTCGTCCTCACTTCGACGGAGGAAAATTGTCGAGATTTAGAACCTTATCTGTAATTCAACCGAGGATAATTCAATTGAGATTTAAGAACTGGTCAGTACTTCGATTGAGGGAAACATCTTCATCAAGATCTAGGAACCGTCTGTAATTCAACCGAGGATAATTCTGTTGAGATTTAAGAACTCGTCCACACTTCGACGGAGGAAAATTGTCGACATTTAGAACCTTATCTGTAATTCAACCGAGGATAATTCAGTTGAGATTTAAGAACCGGTCAACACTTCGACTGAGGGAAACATATTCATCGAGATCTAGGAACTATCTGTAATTCAACCGAGGATAATAATGTTGAGATTTAAAAACTCGTCCACACTTCGACGGAGGAAAAATTTCGAGATTTAGAACCTTATCTGTAATTCAACCGAGGATAATTCAGTAGAGATTTAAGAACTGGTCAATACTTCGACTGAGGGAAACATCTTCATCGAGATCTAGGAACCGTCTGTAATTTAACCAAGGTTAATTCCGTTGAGATTTAAGAACTCGTCCACACTTCGACGGAGGAAAATTGTCGAGATTTAGAACCTTATCTTAATTCAACCGAGGATAATTCTATTGAGATTTAAGAACCGGTCAACACTTTAACTGAGGGAAACATCTTCATCGAGATCTAGGAACTATCTGTAATTCAACCGAGGATAATTCTGTTGAGATTTAAAAACTCGTCCACACTTCGACGGTGGAAAATTGTCAAGATTTAGAACCTTATCTGTAATTCGTTTGAGGATAATTCAGTTGAGATTTAAGAACCGGTCAGTACTTCGATTGAGGGAAACATCTTCATCGAGATCTAGGAACTATCTGTAATTATACCGAGGATAATTCTGTTGAGATTTAAGAACTCGTCCACACTTCGACGGAGGAAAATTGTCGAGATTTAGAACCATATCTGTAATTCAACCGAGGATAATTTTGTTAAGATTTAAGAACCGGTCAGAACTTCGACTGAGGGAAACATCTTCATGGAGATCTAGAAACCATATGTAATTCAACCGAGGTTGATTATGTTGAGATTTATGAACTCTTCCACACATCGACGGAGGAAAATTGTCGAGATTTAGAACCTTATCTGTAATTCAACCGAGGATAATTCAGTTGAGATTTAAGAACCGGTCAGTACTTCGACTGAGGGAAATATCTTCATCAAGATCTAGGAACTGTCTATAATTCAACCGAGGATAATTCTGTTGAGATTTAAGAACTCATCCACACTTCGAAGGAGGAAAATTGTCGACATTTAGAACCTTATCTGTAATTCAACCGAGGATAATTCATTTCAGATTTAAGAACCGGTCAACACGTCGACTGAGGGAAACATATTCATCGAGATCTAGGAACTATCTGTAATTCAACCGAAGATAATTCTGTTGAGATTTAAAAACTCGTCCACACTTCGACGGTGGAAAATTGTCAAGATTTAGAACCTTATCTGTAATTCATCCGAGGATATATCAGTTGAGATTTAAGAACTGGTCAGTACTTCGATTGAGGGAAACAACTTCATTGAGATCTAGGAACTATCTGTAATTATACCGAGGATAATTCTGTTGAGATTTAAGAACTCGTCCACACTTCGACGGAGGAAAATTGTCGAGATTTAGAACCATATCTGTAATTCAGCCGAGGATAATTTTGTTGAGATTTAAGAACCGGTCAGAACTTCGACTGAGGGAAACATCTTCATCGAGATCTAGGAACCGTCTGTAATTTAACCGAGGTTAATTCCGTTGAGATTTAAGAACTCGTCCACACTTCGACGGAGGAAAATTGTCGAGATTTAGAACCTTATATTAATTCAACCGAGGATAATTCTATTGAGATTTAAGAACCGATCAACACTTTGACTGAGGGAAACATCTTCAACGAGATCTAGGAACTATCTGTAATTCAACCGAGGATAATTCTGTTGAGATTTAAAAACTCGTCCACACTTCGACGGTGGAAAATTGTCAAGATTTAGAACCTTATCTGTAATTCGTTTGAGGATAATTCAGTTGAGATTTAAGAACCGGTCAGTACTTCGATTGAGGGAAACATCTTCATCGAGATCTAGGAACTATCTGTAATTATACCGAGGATAATTCTGTTGAGATTTAAGAACTCGTCCACACTTCGACGGAGGAAAATTGTCGAGATTTAGAACCATATCTGTAATTCAACCGAGGATAATTTTGTTGAGATTTAAGAACCGGTCAGAACTTCGACTGAGGGAAACATCTTCATGGAGATCTAGAAACCATCTGTAATTCAACCGAGGATGATTATGTTGAGATTTATGAACTCGTCCACACATCGACGGAGGAAAATTGTCGAGATTTAGAACCATATCTGTAATTCAACCGAGGATAATTTTGTTGAGATTTAAGAACCGGTCAGAACTTCGACTGAGGGAAACATCTTCATGGAGATCTAGAAACCATCTGTAATTCAACCGAGGATGATTATGTTGAGATTTATGAACTCGTCCACACATCGACGGAGGAAAATTGTTGACATTTAGAATCTTATCTGTAATTCAACCGAGGATAATTCAGTTGAAATTTAAGAACCGGTCAACACTTCGACTGAGGGAAACATCTTCATCGAGAACTATGAACTGTCTGTAATTCAACCGAGGATAATTCTGTTGAGATTTAAGAACTCGTCCTCACTTCGACGGAGGAAAATTGTCGAGATTTAGAACCTTATCTGTAATTCAACCGAGGATAATTCAGTTGAGATTTAAGAACCGGTCAGTACTTCGACTGAGGGAAATATCTTCATCAAGATCTAGGAACTGTCTGTAATTCAACCGAGGATAATTCTGTTGAGATTTAAGAACTCATCCACACTTCGACGGAGGAAAATTGTCGACATTTAGAACCTTATCTGTAATTCAACCGAGGATAATTCATTTGAGATTTAAGAACCGGTCAACACGTCGACTGAGGGAAACATATTCATCGAGATCTAGGAACTATCTGTAATTCAACTGAAGATAATTCTGTTGAGATTTAAAAACTCGTCCACACTTCGACGGTGGAAAATTGTCAAGATTTAGAACCTTATCTGTAATTCATTCGAGGATAATTCAGTTGAGATTTAAGAACTGGTCAGTACTTCGATTGAGGGAAACATCTTCATCGAGATCTAGAAACCGTCTGTAATTCAACCGAGGATGATTCTGTTGAGATTTATGAACTCGTCCACACATCGACGGAGGAAAATTGTCGACATTTAGAATCTTATTTGTAATTCAACCGAGGATAATTCAGTTGAAATTTAAGAACCGGTCAACACTTCGACTGAGGGAAACATCTTCATCGATATCTAGGAACTGTCTGTAATTCAACCGAGGATAATTCTGTTGAGATTTAAGAACTCGTCCTCACTTCGACGGAGGAAAATTGTCGAGATTTAGAACCTTATCTGTAATTCAACCGAGGATAATTCAATTGAGATTTAAGAACTGGTCAGTACTTCGATTGAGGGAAACATCTTCATCAATATCTAGGAACCGTCTGTAATTCAATCGAGGATAATTCTGTTGAGATTTAAGAACTCGTCCACACTTCGACGGAGGAAAATTGTCGACATTTAGAACCTTATCTGTAATTCAACCGAGGATAATTCAGTTGAGATTTAAGAACCGGTCAACACTTCGACTGAGGGAAACATATTCATCGAGATCTAGGAACTATCTGTAATTCAACCGAGGATAATAATGTTGAGATTTAAAAACTCGTCCACACTTCGACGGAGGAAAATTTTCGAGATTTAGAACCTTATCTGTAATTCAACCGAGGATAATTCAGTAGAGATTTAAGAACTGGTCAGTACTTCGACTGAGGGAAACATCTTCATCGAGATCTAGGAACCGTCTGTAATTTAACCGAGGTTAATTCCGTTGAGATTTAAGAACTCATCCACACTTCGACGGAGGAAAATTGTCGAGATTTAGAACCTTATCTTAATTCATCCGAGGATAATTCTATTGAGATTTAAGAACCGGTCAACACTTTGACTGAGGGAAACATCTTCATCGAGATCTAGGAACTATCTGTAATTCAACCGAGGATAATTCTGTTGAGATTTAAAAACTCGTCCACACTTCGATGGTGGAAAATTGTCAAGATTTAGAACCTTATCTGTAATTCGTCCGAGGATAATTCAGTTGAGATTTAAGAACCGTTCAATACTTCGATTGAGGGAAACATCTTTATCGAGATATAGGAACTATCTGTAATTATACCGAGGATAATTCTGTTGAGATTTAAGAACTCGTCCACACTTCGACGGAGGAAAATTGTCGAGATTTAGAACCATATCTGTAATTCAACCGAGGATAATTTTGTTGAGATTTAAGAACCGGTCAGAACTTCGACTGAGGGAAACATCTTCATGGAGATCTAGAAACCATCTGTAATTCAACCGAGGATGATTATGTTGAGATTTATGAACTCGTCCACACATCGACGGAGGAAAATTGTCGACATTTAGAATCTTATCTTTAATTCAACCGAGGATAATTCAGTTGAAATTTAAGAACCGGTCAACACTTCAACTGAGGGAAACATCTTCATCGAGATCTAGGAACTGTCTGTAATTCAACCGAGGATAATTCTGTTGAGATTTAAGAACTCGTCCTCACTTCGACGGAGGAAAATTGTCGAGATTTAGAACCTTATCTGTAATTCAACCGAGGATAATTCAGTTGAGATTTAAGAACCGGTCAGTACTTCGACTGAGGGAAATATCTTCATCAAGATCTAGGAACTGTCTGTAATTCAACCGAGGATAATTCTGTTGAGATTTAATAACTCATCCACACTTCGACAGAGGAAAATTGTCGACATTTAGAACCTTATCTGTAATTCAACCGAGGATAATTCATTTGAGATTTAAGAACCGGTCAACACTTCGACTGAGGGAAACATATTCATCGAGATCTAGGAACTATCTGTAATTCAACCGATGATAATTCTGTTGAGATTTAAAAACTCGTCCACACTTCGACGGTGGAAAATTGTCAAGATTTAGAACCTTATCTGTAATTCAACCGAGGATAATTCAGTTGAGATTTAAGAACTGGTCAGTACTTCGATTGAGGGAAACATCTTCATCGAGATCTAGAAACCGTCTGTAATTCAACCGAGGATGATTCTGTTGAGATTTATGAACTCGTCCACACATCGACGGAGGAAAATTGTCGACATTTAGAATCTTATCTGTAATTCAACCGACGATAATTCAGTTGAAATTTAAGAACCGGTCAACACTTCGACTGAGGGAAACATCTTCATCGAGATCTAGGAACTGTTTTTAATTCAACCGAGGATAATTCTGTTGAGATTTAAGAACTCGTCCTCACTTCGACGGAGGAAAATTGTCGAGATTTAGAACCTTATCTGTAATTCAACCGAGGATAATTCAATTGAGATTTAAGAACTGGTCAGTACTTCGATTGAGGGAAACATCTTCATCAATATCTAGGAACCATCTGTAATTCAACCGAGGATAATTCTGTTGAGATTTAAGAACTCGTCCACACTTCGACGGAGGAAAATTGTCGACATTTAGAACCTTATCTGTAATTCAACCGAGGATAATTCAGTTGAGATTTAAGAACCGGTCAACACTTCGACTGAGGGAAACATATTCATCGAGATCTAGGAACTATCTGTAATTCAACCGAGGATAATAATGTTGAGATTTAAAAACTCGTCCACACTTCGACGGAGGAAAATTTTCGAGATTTAGAACCTTATCTGTAATTCAACCGAGGATAATTCAGTAGAGATTTAAGAACTGGTCAGTACTTCGACTGAGGGAAACATCTTCATCGAGATCTAGGAACCGTCTGTAATTTAATCGAGGTTAATTCCGTTGAGATTTAAGAACTCGTCCACACTTCGACGGAGGAAAATTGTCGAGATTTAGAACCTTATCTTAATTCATCCGAGGATAATTCTATTGAGATTTAAGAACCGGTCAACACTTTGAGTGAGGGAAACATCTTCATCAAGATCTAGGAACTATCTGTAATTCAACCGAGGATAATTCTGTTGAGATTTAAAAACTCGTCCACACTTCGATGGTGGAAAATTGTCAAGATTTAGAACCTTATCTGTAATTCGTCCGAGGATAATTCAGTTGAGATTTAAGAACCGGTCAGTACTTCGATTGAGGGAAACATCTTCATCGAGATATAGGAACTATCTGTAATTATACCGAGGATAATTCTGTTGAGATTTAAGAACTCGTCCACACTTCGACGGAGGAAAATTGTCGAGATTTAGAACCATATCTGTAATTCAACCGAGGATAATTTTGTTGAGATTTAAGAACCGGTCAGAACTTCGACTGAGGGAAACATCTTCATGGAGATCTAGAAACCATCTGTAATTCAACCGAGGATGATTATGTTGAGATTTATGAACTCGTCCACACATCGACGGAGGAAAATTGTCGACATTTAGAATCTTATCTTTAATTCAACCGAGGATAATTCAGTTTAAATTTAAGAACCGGTCAACACTTCAATTGAGGGAAACATCTTCATCGAGATCTAGGAAGTGTCTGTAATTCAACCGAGGATAATTCTGTTGAGATTTAAGAACTCGTCCTCACTTCGACGAAGGAAATTGTCGAGATTTAGAACCTTATATGTAATTCAACCGAGGATAATTCAGTTGAGATTTAAGAACCGGTCAGTACTTCAACTGAGGGAAATATCTTCATCAAGATCTAGGAACTGTCTGTAATTCAACCGAGGATAATTCTGTTGAGATTTAAGAACTCATCCACACTTCGACGGAGGAAAATTGTCGACATTTAGAACCTTATCTGTAATTCAACCGAGGATAATTCATTTGAGATTTAAGAACCGGTCAACACTTCGACTGAGGGAAACATATTCACCGAGATCTAGGAACTATCTGTAATTCAACCGAAGATAATTCTGTTGATATTTAAAAACTCGTCCACACTTCGACGGAGGAAAATTGTCGAGATTTAGAACCTTATCTGTAATTCAACCGAGGATAATTCAGTAGAGATTTAAGAACCGGTCAGTACTTCGATTGACGGAAACATCTTCATCGAGATCTATGAACTATCTGTAATTATACCGAGGATAATTCTGTTGAGATTTAAGAACTCGTCCACACTTCGACGGAGGAAAATTGTCGAGATTTAGAACCATATCTGTAATTCAACCGAGGATAATTTTGTTGAGATTTAAGAACCGGTCAGAACTTCGACTGAGGGAAACATCTTCATCGAGATCTAGGAACCGTCTGTAATTTAACCGAGGTTAATTCCGTTGAGATTTAAGAACTCGTCCACACTTTGACGGAGGAAAATTGTCGAGATTTAGAACCTTATATTAATTCAACCGAGGATAATTCTATTGAGATTTAAGAACCGATCAACACTTTGACTGAGGGAAACATCTTCAACGAGATCTAGGAACTATCTGTAATTCAACCTAGGATAATTCTGTTGAGATTTAAAAACTCGTCCACACTTCGACGGTGGAAAATTGTCAAGATTTAGAACCTTATCTGTAATTCATCCGAGGATAATTCAGTTGAGATTTAAAAACTGGTCAGTACTTCGATTGAGGGAAAAATCTTCATAGAGATCTAGGAACTATCTATAATTATACCGAGGATAATTCTGTTGAGATTTAAGAACTCGTCCACACTTCGACGGAGGAAAATTGTCGAGATTTAGAACCATATCTGTAATTCAACCGAGGATAATTTTGTTGAGATTTAAGAACCGGTCAGAACTTCGACTGAGGGAAACATCTTCATCGAGATCTAGAAACCGTCTGTAATTCAACCGAGGATGATTCTGTTGAGATTTATGAACTCGTCCACACATCGACGGAGGAAAATTGTCGACATTTAGAATCTTATTTGTAATTCAACCGAGGATAATTCAGTTGAAATTTAAGAACCGGTCAACACTTCGACTGAGGGAAACATCTTCATCGAGATCTAGGAACTATCTGTAATTCAACCGAAGATAATTCTGTTGAGATTTAAAAACTCGTCCACACTTCGACGGAGGAAAATTGTCGAGATTTAGAACCTTATCTGTAATTCAACCGAGGATAATTCAGTAGAGATTTAAGAACCGGTCAGTACTTCGATTGACGGAAACATCTTCATCGAGATCTAGGAACTATCTGTAATTATACCGAGGATAATTCTGTTGAGATTTAAGAACTCGTCCACACTTCGACGGAGGAAAATTGTCGAGATTTAGAACCATATCTGTAATTCAACCGAGGATAATTTTGTTGAGATTTAAGAACCGGTCAGAACTTCGACTGAGGGAAACATCTTCATCGAGATCTAGGAACCGTCTGTAATTTAACCGAGGTTAATTCCGTTGAGATTTAAGAACTCGTCCACACTTTGACGGAGGAAAATTGTCGAGATTTAGAACCTTATATTAATTCAACCGAGGATAATTCTATTGAGATTTAAGAACCGATCAACACTTTGACTGAGGGAAACATCTTCAACGAGATCTAGGAACTATCTGTAATTCAACCTAGGATAATTCTGTTGAGATTTAAAAACTCGTCCACACTTCGACGGTGGAAAATTGTCAAGATTTAGAACCTTATCTGTAATTCATCCGAGGATAATTCAGTTGAGATTTAAAAACTGGTCAGTACTTCGATTGAGGGAAACATCTTCATAGAGATCTAGGAACTATCTATAATTATACCGAGGATAATTCTGTTGAGATTTAAGAACTCGTCCACACTTCGACGGAGGAAAATTGTCGAGATTTAGAACCATATCTGTAATTCAACCGAGGATAATTTTGTTGAGATTTAAGAACCGGTCAGAACTTCGACTGAGGGAAACATCTTCATTGAGATCTAGAAACCGTCTGTAATTCAACCGAGGATGATTCTGTTGAGATTTATGAACTCGTCCACACATCGACGGAGGAAAATTGTCGACATTTAGAATCTTATCTGTAATTCAACCGAGGATAATTCAGTTGAAATTTAAGAACCGGTCAACACTTCGACTGAGGGAAACATCTTCATCGAGATCTAGGAACTGTCTGTAATTCAACCGAGGATAATTCTGTTGAGATTTAAGAACTCGTCCTCACTTCAACGGAGGAAAATTGTCGAGATTTAGAACCTTATCTGTAATTCAACCAAGGATAATTCATTTGAGATTTAAGAACCGGTCAACACTTCGACTGAGGGAAACATATTCATCGAGATCTAGGAACTATCTGTAATTCAACCGAAGATAATTCTGTTGAGATTTAAAAACTCGACCACACTTCGACGGAGGAAAATTGTCGAGATTTAGAACCTTATCTGTAATTCAACCGAGGATAATTCAGTAGAGATTTAAGAACCGGTCAGTACTTCGATTGACGGAAACATCTTCATCGAGATCTAGGAACTATCTGTAATTATACCGAGGATAATTCTGTTGAGATTTAAGAACTCGTCCACACTTCGACGGAGGAAAATTGTCGAGATTTAGAACCATATCTGTAATTCAACCGAGGATAATTTTGTTGAGATTTAAGAACCGGTCAGAACTTCGACTGAGGGAAACATCTTCATCGAGATCTAGGAACCGTCTGTAATTTAACCGAGGTTAATTCCGTTGAGATTTAAGAACTCGTCCACACTTCAACGGAGGAAAATTGTCGAGATTTAGAACCTTATATTAATTCAACCGAGGATAATTCTATTGAGATTTAAGAACCGATCAACACTTTGACTGAGGGAAACATCTTCAACGAGATCTAGGAACTATCTGTAATTCAACCGAGGATAATTCTGTTGAGATTTAAAAACTCGTCCACACTTCGACGGTGGAAAATTGTCAAGATTTAGAACCTTATCTGTAATTCATCCGAGGATAATTCAGTTGAGATTTAAGAACTGGTCAGTACTTCGATTGAGGGAAACATCTTCATCGATATCTAGGAACTATCTATAATTATACCGAGGATAATTCTGTTGAGATTTAAGAACTCGTCCACACTTCGACGGAGGAAAATTGTCGAGATTTAGAACCATATCTGTAATTCAACCGAGGATAATTTTGTTGAGATTTAAGAACCGGTCAGAACTTCGACTGAGGGAAACATCTTCATCGAGATCTAGGAACCGTCTGTAATTTAACCGAGGTTAATTCTGTTGAGATTTAAGAACTCGTCCACACTTTGACGGAGGAAAATTGTCGAGATTTAGAACCTTATATTAATTCAACCGAGGATAATTCTATTGAGATTTAAGAACCGATCAACACTTTGACTGAGGGAATCATCTTCAACGAGATCTAGGAACTATCTGTAATTCAACCTAGGATAATTCTGTTGAGATTTAAAAACTCGTCCACACTTCGACGGTGGAAAATTGTCAAGATTTAGAACCTTATCTGTAATTCATCCGAGGATAATTCAGTTGAGATTTAAGAACTGGTCAGTACTTCGATTGAGGGAAACATCTTCATCGAGATCTAGGAACTATCTATAATTATACCGAGGATAATTCTGTTGAGATTTAAAAACTCGACCACACTTCGACGGAGGAAAATTGTCGAGATTTAGAACCTTATATGTAATTCAACCGAGGATAATTCAGTAGAGATTTAAGAACCGGTCAGTACTTCGATTGACGGAAACATCTTCATCGAGATCTAGGAACTATCTGTAATTATACCGAGGATAATTCTGTTGAGATTTAAGAACTCGTCCACACTTCGACGGAGGAAAATTGTCGAGATTTAGAACCATATCTGTAATTCAACCGAGGATAATTTTGTTGAGATTTAAGAACCGGTCAGAACTTCGACTGAGGGAAACATCTTCATCGAGATCTAGGAACCGTCTGTAATTCAACCGAGGATGATTCTGTTGAGATTTATGAACTCGTCCACACATCGGCGGAGGAAAATTGTCGACATTTAGAATCTTATCTGTAATTCAACCGAGGATAATTCAGTTGAAATTTAAGAACCGGTCAACACTTCGACTGAGGGAAACATCTTCATCGAGATCTAGGAACTGTCTGTAATTCAACCGAGTATAATTCTGTTGAGATTTAAGAACTCGTCCTCACTTCGACGGAGGAAAATTGTCGAGATTTAGAACCTTATATGTAATTCCACCAAGGATAATTCATTTGAGATTTAAGAACCAGCCAACACTTCGACTGAGGGAAACATATTCATCGAGATCTAGGAACTATCTATAATTCAACCGAAGATAATTCTGTTGAGATTTAAAAACTCGACCACACTTCGACGGAGGAAAATTGTCGAGATTTAGAACCTTATCTGTAATTCAACCGAGGATAATTCAGTAGAGATTTAAGAACCGGTCAGTACTTCGATTGACGGAAACATCTTCATCGAGATCTAGGAACTATCTGTAATTATACCGAGGATAATTCTGTTGAGATTTAAGAACTCGTCCACACTTCGACGGAGGAAAATTGTCGAGATTTAGAACCATATCTGTAATTCAACCGAGGATAATTTTGTTGAGATTTAAGAACCGGTCAGAACTTCGACTGAGGGAAACATCTTCATCGAGATCTAGGAACCGTCTGTAATTTAACCGAGGTTAATTCCGTTGAGATTTAAGAACTCGTCCACACTTCAACTGAGGAAAATTGTCGAGATTTAGAACCTTATATTAATTCAACCGAGGATAATTCTATTGAGATTTAAGAACCGATCAACACTTTGACTGAGGGAAACATCTTCAACGAGATCTAGGAACTATCTGTAATTCAACCGAGGATAATTCTGTTGAGATTTAAAAACTCGTCCACACTTCGACGGTGGAAAATTGTCAAGATTTAGAACCTTATCTGTAATTCATCCGAGGATAATTCAGTTGAGATTTAAGAACTGGTCAGTACTTCGATTGAGGGAAACATCTTCATCGATATCTAGGAACTATCTATAATTATACCGAGGATAATTCTGTTGAGATTTAAGAACTCGTCCACACTTCGACGGAGGAAAATTGTCGAGATTTAGAACCATATCTGTAATTCAACCGAGGATAATTTTGTTGAGATTTAAGAACCGGTCAGAACTTCGACTGAGGGAAACATCTTCATCGAGATCTAGGAACCGTCTGTAATTTAACCGAGGTTAATTCCGTTGAGATTTAAGAACTCGTCCACACTTTGACGGAGGAAAATTGTCGAGATTTAGAACCTTATATTAATTCAACCGAGGATAATTCTATTGAGATTTAAGAACCGATCAACACTTTGACTGAGGGAAACATCTTCAACGAGATCTAGGAACTATCTGTAATTCAACCTAGGATAATTCTGTTGAGATTTAAAAACTCGTCCACACTTCGACGGTGGAAAATTGTCAAGATTTAGAACCTTATCTGTAATTCATCCGAGGATAATTCAGTTGAGATTTAAGAACTGGTCAGTACTTCGATTGAGGGAAACATCTTCATCGATATCTAGGAACTATCTATAATTATACCGAGGATAATTCTGTTGAGATTTAAGAACTCGTCCACACTTTGACGGAGGAAAATTGTCGAGATTTAGAACCATATCTGTAATTCAACCGAGGATAATTTTGTTGAGATTTAAGAACCGGTCAGAACTTCGACTGAGGGAAACATCTTCATCGAGATCTAGGAACCGTCTGTAATTTAACCGAGGTTAATTCTGTTGAGATTTAAGAACTCGTCCACACTTTGACGGAGGAAAATTGTCGAGATTTAGAACCTTATATTAATTCAACCGAGGATAATTCTATTGAGATTTAAGAACCGATCAACACTTTGACTGAGGGAATCATCTTCAACGAGATCTAGGAACTATCTGTAATTCAACCTAGGATAATTCTGTTGAGATTTAAAAACTCGTCCACACTTCGACGGTGGAAAATTGTCAAGATTTAGAACCTTATCTGTAATTCATCCGAGGATAATTCAGTTGAGATTTAAGAACTGGTCAGTACTTCGATTGAGGGAAACATCTTCATCGAGATCTAGGAACTATCTATAATTATACCGAGGATAATTCTGTTGAGATTTAAAAACTCGACCACACTTCGACGGAGGAAAATTGTCGAGATTTAGAACCTTATATGTAATTCAACCGAGGATAATTCAGTAGAGATTTAAGAACCGGTCAGTACTTCGATTGACGGAAACATCTTCATCGAGATCTAGGAACTATCTGTAATTATACCGAGGATAATTCTGTTGAGATTTAAGAACTCGTCCACACTTCGACGGAGGAAAATTGTCGAGATTTAGAACCATATCTGTAATTCAACCGAGGATAATTTTGTTGAGATTTAAGAACCGGTCAGAACTTCGACTGAGGGAAACATCTTCATCGAGATCTAGGAACCGTCTGTAATTCAACCGAGGATGATTCTGTTGAGATTTATGAACTCGTCCACACATCGGCGGAGGAAAATTGTCGACATTTAGAATCTTATCTGTAATTCAACCGAGGATAATTCAGTTGAAATTTAAGAACCGGTCAACACTTCGACTGAGGGAAACATCTTCATCGAGATCTAGGAACTGTCTGTAATTCAACCGAGTATAATTCTGTTGAGATTTAAGAACTCGTCCTCACTTCGACGGAGGAAAATTGTCGAGATTTAGAACCTTATATGTAATTCCACCAAGGATAATTCATTTGAGATTTAAGAACCAGCCAACACTTCGACTGAGGGAAACATATTCATCGAGATCTAGGAACTATCTATAATTCAACCGAAGATAATTCTGTTGAGATTTAAAAACTCGACCACACTTCGACGGAGGAAAATTGTCGAGATTTAGAACCTTATCTGTAATTCAACCGAGGATAATTCAGTAGAGATTTAAGAACCGGTCAGTACTTCGATTGACGGAAACATCTTCATCGAGATCTAGGAACTATCTGTAATTATACCGAGGATAATTCTGTTGAGATTTAAGAACTCGTCCACACTTCGACGGAGGAAAATTGTCGAGATTTAGAACCATATCTGTAATTCAACCGAGGATAATTTTGTTGAGATTTAAGAACCGGTCAGAACTTCGACTGAGGGAAACATCTTCATCGAGATCTAGGAACCGTCTGTAATTTAACCGAGGTTAATTCCGTTGAGATTTAAGAACTCGTCCACACTTCAACTGAGGAAAATTGTCGAGATTTAGAACCTTATATTAATTCAACCGAGGATAATTCTATTGAGATTTAAGAACCGATCAACACTTTGACTGAGGGAAACATCTTCAACGAGATCTAGGAACTATCTGTAATTCAACCGAGGATAATTCTGTTGAGATTTAAAAACTCGTCCACACTTCGACGGTGGAAAATTGTCAAGATTTAGAACCTTATCTGTAATTCATCCGAGGATAATTCAGTTGAGATTTAAGAACTGGTCAGTACTTCGATTGAGGGAAACATCTTCATCGATATCTAGGAACTATCTATAATTATACCGAGGATAATTCTGTTGAGATTTAAGAACTCGTCCACACTTCGACGGAGGAAAATTGTCGAGATTTAGAACCATATCTGTAATTCAACCGAGGATAATTTTGTTGAGATTTAAGAACCGGTCAGAACTTCGACTGAGGGAAACATCTTCATCGAGATCTAGGAACCGTCTGTAATTTAACCGAGGTTAATTCCGTTGAGATTTAAGAACTCGTCCACACTTTGACGGAGGAAAATTGTCGAGATTTAGAACCTTATATTAATTCAACCGAGGATAATTCTATTGAGATTTAAGAACCGATCAACACTTTGACTGAGGGAAACATCTTCAACGAGATCTAGGAACTATCTGTAATTCAACCTAGGATAATTCTGTTGAGATTTAAAAACTCGTCCACACTTCGACGGTGGAAAATTGTCGAGATTTAGAACCTTATATGTAATTCAACCGAGGATAATTCAGTAGAGATTTAAGAACCGGTCAGTACTTCGATTGACGGAAACATCTTCATCGAGATCTAGGAACTATCTGTAATTATACCGAGGATAATTCTGTTGAGATTTAAGAACTCGTCCACACTTCGACGGAGGAAAATTGTCGAGATTTAGAACCATATCTGTAATTCAACCGAGGATAATTTTGTTGAGATTTAAGAACCGGTCAGAACTTCGACTGAGGGAAACATCTTCATCGAGATCTAGGAACCGTCTGTAATTTAACCGAGGTTAATTCTGTTGAGATTTAAGAACTCGTCCACACTTTGACGGAGGAAAATTGTCGAGATTTAGAACCTTATATTAATTCAACCGAGGATAATTCTATTGAGATTTAAGAACCGATCAACACTTTGACTGAGGGAAACATCTTCAACGAGATCTAGGAACTATCTGTAATTCAACCTAGGATAATTCTGTTGAGATTTAAAAACTCGTCCACACTTCGACGGTGGAAAATTGTCAAGATTTAGAACCTTATCTGTAATTCATCCGAGGATAATTCAGTTGAGATTTAAGAACTGGTCAGTACTTCGATTGAGGGAAACATCTTCATCGAGATCTAGGAACTATCTATAATTATACCGAGGATAATTCTGTTGAGATTTAAAAACTCGACCACACTTCGACGGAGGAAAATTGTCGAGATTTAGAACCTTATATGTAATTCAACCGAGGATAATTCAGTAGAGATTTAAGAACCGGTCAGTACTTCGATTGACGGAAACATCTTCATCGAGATCTAGGAACTATCTGTAATTATACCGAGGATAATTCTGTTGAGATTTAAGAACTCGTCCACACTTCGACGGAGGAAAATTGTCGAGATTTAGAACCATATCTGTAATTCAACCGAGGATAATTTTGTGGAGATTTAAGAACCGGTCAGAACTTCGACTGAGGGAAACATCTTCATCGAGATCTAGGAACCGTCTGTAATTTAACCGAGGTTAATTCCGTTGAGATTTAAGAACTCGTCCACACTTCAACTGAGGAAAATTGTCGAGATTTAGAACCTTATATTAATTCAACCGAGGATAATTCTATTGAGATTTAAGAACCGATCAACACTTTGACTGAGAGAAACATCTTCAACGAGATCTAGGAACTATCTGTAATTCAACCGAGGATAATTCTGTTGAGATTTAAAAACTCGTCCACACTTCGACGGTGGAAAATTGTCAAGATTTAGAACCTTATCTGTAATTCATCCGAGGATAATTCAGTTGAGATTTAAGAACTGGTCAGTACTTCGATTGAGGGAAACATCTTCATCGATATCTAGGAACTATCTATAATTATACCGAGGATAATTCTGTTGAGATTTAAGAACTCGTCCACACTTCGACGGAGGAAAATTGTCGAGATTTAGAACCATATCTGTAATTCAACCGAGGATAATTTTGTTGAGATTTAAGAACCGGTCAGAACTTCGACTGAGGGAAACATCTTCATCGAGATCTAGGAACCGTCTGTAATTTAACCGAGGTTAATTCCGTTGAGATTTAAGAACTCGTCCACACTTTGACGGAGGAAAATTGTCGAGATTTAGAACCTTATATTAATTCAACCGAGGATAATTCTATTGAGATTTAAGAACCGATCAACACTTTGACTGAGGGAAACATCTTCAACGAGATCTAGGAACTATCTGTAATTCAACCTAGGATAATTCTGTTGAGATTTGAAAACTCGTCCACACTTCGACGGTGGAAAATTGTCAAGATTTAGAACCTTATCTGTAATTCATCCGAGGATAATTCAGTTGAGATTTAAGAACTGGTCAGTACTTCGATTGAGGGAAACATCTTCATCGAGATCTAGGAACTATCTATAATTATACCGAGGATAATTCTGTTGAGATTTAAAAACTCGACCACACTTCGACGGAGGAAAATTGTCGAGATTTAGAACCTTATCTGTAATTCAACCGAGGATAATTCAGTAGAGATTTAAGAACCGGTCAGTACTTCGATTGACGGAAACATCTTCATCGAGATCTAGGAACTATCTGTAATTATACCGAGGATAATTCTGTTGAGACTTAAGAACTCGTCCACACTTTGACGGAGGAAAATTGTCGAGATTTAGAACCATATCTGTAATTCAACCGAGGATAATTTTGTTGAGATTTAAGAACCGGTCAGAACTTCGACTGAGGGAAACATCTTCATCGAGATCTAGGAACCGTCTGTAATTTAACCGAGGTTAATTCCGTTGAGATTTAAGAACTCGTCCACACTTCAACGGAGGAAAATTGTCGAGATTTAGAACCTTATATTAATTCAACCGAGGATAATTCTATTGAGATTTAAGAACCGATCAACACTTTGACTGAGGGAAACATCTTCAACGAGATCTAGGAACTATCTATAATTCAACCGAGGATAATTCTGTTGAGATTTAAAAACTCGTCCACACTTCGACGGTGGAAAATTGTCAAGATTTAGAACCTTATCTGTAATTAATCCGAGGATAATTCAGTTGAGATTTAAGAACTGGTCAGTACTTCGATTGAGGGAAACATCTTCATCGATATCTAGGAACTATCTGTAATTATACCGAGGATAATTCTGTTGAGATTTAAAAACTCGTCCACACTTCGACGGAGGAAAATTGTCAAGATTTAGAACCTTATCTGTAATTCAACCGAGGATAATTTTGTTGAGATTTAAGAACCGGTCAGAACTTCGACTGAGGGAAACATCTTCATCGAGATCTAGGAACCGTCTGTAATTTAACCGAGGTTAATTCTGTTGAGATTTAAGAACTCGTCCACACTTTGACGGAGGAAAATTGTCGAGATTTAGAACCTTATATTAATTCAACCGAGGATAATTCTATTGAGATTTAAGAACCGATCAACACTTTGACTGAGGGAAACATCTTCAACGAGATCTAGGAACTATCTGTAATTCAACCTAGGATAATTCTGTTGAGATTTAAAAACTCGTCCACACTTCGACGGTGGAAAATTGTCAAGATTTAGAACCTTATCTGTAATTCATCCGAGGATAATTCAGTTGAGATTTAAGAACTGGTCAGTACTTCGATTGAGGGAAACTTCTTCATCGAGATCTAGGAACTATCTATAATTATACCGAGGATAATTCTGTTGAGATTTAAAAACCCGACCACACTTCGACGGAGGAAAATTGTCGAGATTTAGAACCTTATATGTAATTCAACCGAGGATAATTCAGTAGAGATTTAAGAACCGGTCAGTACTTCGATTGACGGAAACATCTTCATCGAGATCTAGGAACTATCTGTAATTATACCGAGGATAATTCTGTTGAGATTTAAGAACTCGTCCACACTTCGACGGAGGAAAATTGTCGAGATTTAGAACCATATCTGTAATTCAACCGAGGATAATTTTGTTGAGATTTAAGAACCGGTCAGAACTTCGACTGAGGGAAACATCTTCATCGAGATCTAGGAACCGTCTGTAATTTAACCGAGGTTAATTCCGTTGAGATTTAAGAACTCGTCCACACTTCAACTGAGGAAAATTGTCGAGATTTAGAACCTTATATTAATTCAACCGAGGATAATTCTATTGAGATTTAAGAACCGATCAACACTTTGACTGAGGGAAACATCTTCAACGAGATCTAGGAACTATCTGTAATTCAACCGAGGATAATTCTGTTGAGATTTAAAAACTCGTCCACACTTCGACGGTGGAAAATTGTCAAGATTTAGAACCTTATCTGTAATTCATCCGAGGATAATTCAGTTGAGATTTAAGAACTGGTCAGTACTTCGATTGAGGGAAACATCTTCATCGATATCTAGGAACTATCTATAATTATACCGAGGATAATTCTGTTGAGATTTAAGAACTCGTCCACACTTCGACAGAGGAAAATTGTCGAGATTTAGAACCATATCTGTAATTCAACCGAGGATAATTTTGTTGAGATTTAAGAACCGGTCAGAACTTCGACTGAGGGAAACATCTTCATCGAGATCTAGGAACCGTCTGTAATTTAACCGAGGTTAATTCCGTTGAGATTTAAGAACTCGTCCACACTTTGACGGAGGAAAATTATCGAGATTTAGAACCTTATATTAATTCAACCGAGGATAATTCTATTGAGATTTAAGAACCGATCAACACTTTGACTGAGGGAAACATCTTCAACGAGATCTAGGAACTATCTGTAATTCAACCTAGGATAATTCTGTTGAGATTTAAAAACTCGTCCACACTTCGACGGTGGAAAATTGTCAAGATTTAGAACCTTATCTGTAATTCATCCGAGGATAATTCAGTTGAGATTTAAGAACTGGTCAGTACTTCGATTGAGGGAAACATCTTCATCGAGATCTAGGAACTATCTATAATTATACCGAGGATAATTCTGTTGAGATTTAAAAACTCGACCACACTTCGACGGAGGAAAATTGTCGAGATTTAGAACCTTATCTGTAATTCAACCGAGGATAATTCAGTAGAGATTTAAGAACCAGTCAGTACTTCGATTGACGGAAACATCTTCATCGAGATCTAGGAACTATCTGTAATTATACCGAGGATAATTCTGTTGAGATTTAAGAACTCGTCCACACTTCGACGGAGGAAAATTGTCGAGATTTAGAACCATATCTGTAATTCAACCGAGGATAATTTTGTTGAGATTTAAGAACCGGTCAGAACTTCGACTGAGGGAAACATCTTCATCGAGATCTAGGAACCGTCTGTAATTTAACCGAGGTTAATTCCGTTGAGATTTAAGAACTCGTCCACACTTCAACGGAGGAAAATTGTCGAGATTTAGAACCTTATATTAATTCAACCGAGGATAATTCTATTGAGATTTAAGAACCGATCAACACTTTGACTGAGGGAAACATCTTCAACGAGATCTAGGAACTATCTGTAATTCAACCGAGGATAATTCTGTTGAGATTTAAAAACTCGTCCACACTTCGACGGTGGAAAATTGTCAAGATTTAGAACCTTATCTGTAATTCATCCGAGGATAATTCAGTTGAGATTTAAGAACTGGTCAGTACTTCGATTGAGGGAAACATCTTCATCGATATCTAGGAACTATCTGTAATTATACCGAGGATAATTCTGTTGAGATTTAAAAACTCGTCCACACTTCGACGGAGGAAAATTGTCAAGATTTAGAACCTTATCTGTAATTCAACCGAGGATAATTTTGTTGAGATTTAAGAACCGGTCAGAACTTCGACTGAGGGAAACATCTTCATCGAGATCTAGGAACCGTCTGTAATTTAACCGAGGTTAATTCCGTTGAGATTTAAGAACTCGTCCACACTTTGACGGAGGAAAATTGTCGAGATTTAGAACCTTATATTAATTCAACCGAGGATAATTCTATTGAGATTTAAGAACCGATCAACACTTTGACTGAGGGAAACATCTTCAACGAGATCTAGGAACTATCTGTAATTCAACCTAGGATAATTCTGTTGAGATTTAAAAACTCGTCCACACTTCGACGGTGGAAAATTGTCAAGATTTAGAACCTTATGTGTAATTCATCCGAGGATAATTCAGTTGAGATTTAAAAACTGGTCAGTACTTCGATTGAGGGAAACATCTTCATAGAGATCTAGGAACTATCTATAATTATACCGAGGATAATTCTGTTGAGATTTAAGAACTCGTCCACACTTCGACGGAGGAAAATTGTCGAGATTTAGAACCATATCTGTAATTCAACCGAGGATAATTTTGTTGAGATTTAAGAACCGGTCAGAACTTCGACTGAGGGAAACATCTTCATCGAGATCTAGAAACCGTCTGTAATTCAACCGAGGATGATTCTGTTGAGATTTATGAACTCGTCCACACATCGACGGAGGAAAATTGTCGACATTTAGAATCTTATCTGTAATTCAACCGAGGATAATTCAGTTGAAATTTAAGAACCGGTCAACACTTCGACTGAGGGAAACATCTTCATCGAGATCTAGGAACTGTCTGTAATTCAACCGAGGATAATTCTGTTGAGATTTAAGAACTCGTCCTCACTTCGACGGAGGAAAATTGTCGAGATTTAGAACCTTATATGTAATTCAACTAAGGATAATTCATTTGAGATTTAAGAACCAGCCAACACTTCGACTGAGGGAAACATATTCATCGAGATCTAGGAACTATCTATAATTCAACCGAAGATAATTCTGTTGAGATTTAAAAACTCGACCACACTTCGACGGAGGAAAATTGTCGAGATTTAGAACCTTATCTGTAATTCAACCGAGGATAATTCAGTAGAGATTTAAGAACCGGTCAGTACTTCGATTGACGGAAACATCTTCATCGAGATCTAGGAACTATCTGTAATTATACCGAGGATAATTCTGTTGAGATTTAAGAACTCGTCCACACTTCGACGGAGGAAAATTGTCGAGATTTAGAACCATATCTGTAATTCAACCGAGGATAATTTTGTTGAGATTTAAGAACCGGTCAGAACTTCGACTGAGGGAAACATCTTCATCGAGATCTATGAACCGTCTGTAATTTAACCGAGGTTAATTCCGTTGAGATTTAAGAACTCGTCCACACTTCAACTGAGGAAAATTGTCGAGATTTAGAACCTTATATTAATTCAACCGAGGATAATTCTATTGAGATTTAAGAACCGATCAACACTTTGACTGAGGGAAACATCTTCAACGAGATCTAGGAACTATCTGTAATTCAACCGAGGATAATTCTGTTGAGATTTAAAAACTCGTCCACACTTCGACGGTGGAAAATTGTCAAGATTTAGAACCTTATCTGTAATTCATCCGAGGATAATTCAGTTGAGATTTAAGAACTGGTCAGTACTTCGATTGAGGGAAACATCTTCATCGATATCTAGGAACTATCTATAATTATACCGAGGATAATTCTGTTGAGATTTAAGAACTCGTCCACACTTCGACGGAGGAAAATTGTCGAGATTTAGAACCATATCTGTAATTCAACCGAGGATAATTTTGTTGAGATTTAAGAACCGGTCAGAACTTCGACTGAGGGAAACATCTTCATCGAGATCTAGGAACCGTCTGTAATTTAACCGAGGTTAATTCCGTTGAGATTTAAGAACTCGTCCACACTTTGACGGAGGAAAATTGTCGAGATTTAGAACCATATATTAATTCAACCGAGGATAATTCTATTGAGATTTAAGAACCGATCAACACTTTGACTGAGGGAAACATCTTCAACGAGATCTAGGAACTATCTGTAATTCAACCTAGGATAATTCTGTTGAGATTTAAAAACTCGTCCACACTTCGACGGTGGAAAATTGTCAAGATTTAGAACCTTATCTGTAATTCATCCGAGGATAATTCAGTTGAGATTTAAGAACTGGTCAGTACTTCGATTGAGGGAAACATCTTCATCGAGATCTAGGAACTATCTATAATTATACCGAGGATAATTCTGTTGAGATTTAAAAACTCGACCACACTTCGACGGAGGAAAATTGTCGAGATTTAGAACCTTATCTGTAATTCAACCGAGGATAATTCAGTAGAGATTTAAGAACCGGTCAGTACTTCGATTGACGGAAACATCTTCATCGAGATCTAGGAACTATCTGTAATTATACCGAGGATAATTCTGTTGAGATTTAAGAACTCGTCCACACTTCGACGGAGGAAAATTGTCGAGATTTAGAACCATATCTGTAATTCAACCGAGGATAATTTTGTTGAGATTTAAGAACCGGTCAGAACTTCGACTGAGGGAAACATCTTCATCGAGATCTAGGAACCGTCTGTAATTTAACCGAGGTTAATGCCGTTGAAATTTAAGAACTCGTCCACACTTCAACGGAGGAAAATTGTCGAGATTTAGAACCTTATATTAATTCAACCGAGGATAATTCTATTGAGATTTAAGAACCGATCAACACTTTGACTGAGGGAAACATCTTCAACGAGATCCAGGAACTATCTGTAATTCAACCGAGGATAATTCTGTTGAGATTTAAAAACTCGTCCACACTTCGACGGTGGAAAATTGTCAAGATTTAGAACCTTATCTGTAATTCATCCGAGGATAATTCAGTTGAGATTTAAGAACTGGTCAGTACTTCGATTGAGGGAAACATCTTCATCGAGATCTAGGAACTATCTATAATTATACCGAGGATAATTCTGTTGAGATTTAAGAACTCGTCCACACTTCGACGGAGGAAAATTGTCGAGATTTAGAACCATATCTGTAATTCAACCGAGGATAATTTTGTTGAGATTTAAGAACCGGTCAGAACTTCGACTGAGGGAAACATCTTCATCGAGATCTAGGAACCGTCTGTAATTTAACCGAGGTTAATTCCGTTGAGATTTAATAACTCGTCCACACTTTGACGGAGGAAAATTGTCGAGATTTAGAACCTTATATTAATTCAACCGAGGATAATTCTATTGAGATTTAAGAACCGATCAACACTTTGACTGAGGGAAACATCTTCAACGAGATCTAGGAACTATCTGTAATTCAACCTAGGATAATTCTGTTGAGATTTAAAAACTCGTCCACACTTCGACGGTGGAAAATTATCAAGATTTAGAACCTTATCTGTAATTCATCCGAGGATAATTCAGTTGAGATTTAAGAACTGGTCAGTACTTCGATTGAGGGAAACATCTTCATCGAGATCTAGGAACTATCTATAATTATACCGAGGATAATTCTGTTGAGATTTAAGAACTCGTCCACACTTCGACGGAGGAAAATTGTCGAGATTTAGAACCATATCTGTAATTCAACCGAGGATAATTTTGTTGAGATTTAAGAACCGGTCAGAACTTCGACTGAGGGAAACATCTTCATCGAGATCTAGAAACCGTCTGTAATTCAACCGAGGATGATTCTGTTGAGATTTATGAACTCGTCCACACATCGACGGAGGAAAATTGTCGACATTTAGAATCTTATCTGTAATTCAACCGAGTATAATTCAGTTGAAATTTAAGAACCGGTCAACACTTCGACTGAGGGAAACATCTTCATCGAGATCTAGGAACTGTCTGTAATTCAACCGAGGATAATTCTGTTGAGATTTAAGAACTCGTCCTCACTTCGACGGAGGAAAATTGTCGAGATTTAGAACCTTATATGTAATTCAACCAAGGATAATTCATTTGAGATTTAAGAACCGGTCAACACTTCGACTGAGGGAAACATATTCATCGAGATCTAGGAACTATCTGTAATTCAACCGAAGATAATTCTGTTGAGATTTAAAAACTCGACCACACTTCGACGGAGGAAAATTGTCGAGATTTAGAACCTTATCTATAATTCAACCGAGGATAATTCAGTAGAGATTTAAGAACCGGTCAGTACTTCGATTGACGGAAACATCTTCATCGAGATCTAGGAACTATCTGTAATTATACCGAGGATAATTCTGTTGAGATTTAAGAACTCGTCCACACTTCGACGGAGGAAAATTGTCGAGATTTAGAACCATATCTGTAATTCAACCGAGGATAATTTTGTTGAGATTTAAGAACCGGTCAGAACTTCGACTGAGGGAAACATCTTCATCGAGATCTAGGAACCGTCTATAATTTAACCGAGGTTAATTCCGTTGAGATTTAAGAACTCGTCCACACTTCAACGGAGGAAAATTGTCGAGATTTAGAACCTTATATTAATTCAACCGAGGATAATTCTATTGAGATTTAAGAACCGATCAACACTTTGACTGAGGGAAACATCTTCAACGAGATCTAGGAACTATCTGTAATTCAACCGAGGATAATTCTGTTAAAATTTAAAAACTCGTCCACACTTCGACGGTGGAAAATTGTCAAGATTTAGAACCTTATCTGTAATTCATCCGAGGATAATTCAGTTGAGATTTAAGAACTGGTCAGTACTTCGATTGAGGGAAACATCTTCATCGAGATCTAGGAACTATCTATAATTATACCGAGGATAATTCTTTTGAGATTTAAGAACTCGTCCACACTTCGACGGAGGAAAATTGTCGAGATTTAGAACCATATCTATAATTCAACCGAGGATAATTTTGTTGAGATTTAAGAACCGGTCAGAACTTCGACTGAGGGAAACATCTTCATCGAGATCTAAAAACCATCTGTAATTCAACCGAGGATGATTTTGTTGAGATTTATGAACTCGTCCACACATCGACGGAGGAAAATTGTCGACATTTAGAATCTTATCTGTAATTCAACCGAGGATAATTCAGTTGAAATTTAAGAACCGGTCAACACTTCGACTGAGGGAAACATCTTCATCGAGATCTAGGAACTGTTTGTAATTCAACCGAGGATAATTCTGTTGAGATTTAAGAACTCGTCCTCACTTCGACGGAGGAAAATTGTCAAGATTTAGAACCTTATCTGTAATTCAACCGAGGATAATTCATTTGAGATTTAAGAACCGGTCAACACTTCGACTGAGGGAAACATATTCATCGAGATCTAGGAACTATCTGTAATTCAACCGAAGATAATTCTATTGAGATTTAAAAACTCGACCACACTTCGACGGAGGAAAATTGTCGAGATTTAGAACCTTATATGTAATTCAACCGAGGATAATTCAGTAGAGATTTAAGAACCGGTCAGTACTTCGATTGACGGAAACATCTTCATCGAGATCTAGGAACTATCTGTAATTATACCGAGGATAATTCTGTTGAGATTTAAGAACTCGTCCACACTTCGACGGAGGAAAATTGTCGAGATTTAGAACCATATCTGTAATTCAACCGAGGATAATTTTGTTGAGATTTAAGAACCGGTCAGAACTTCGACTGAGGGAAACATCTTCATCGAGATCTAGGAACCGTCTGTAATTTAACCGAGGTTAATTCCGTTGAGATTTAAGAACTCGTCCACACTTCGACGGAGGAAAATTGTCGAGATTTAGAACCTTATATTAATTCAACCGAGGATAATTCTATTGAGATTTAAGAACCGATCAACACTTTGACTGAGGGAAACATCTTCAACTAGATCTAGGAACTATCTGTAATTCAACCAAGGATAATTCTGTTGAGATTTAAAAACTCGTCCACACTTCGACGGTGGAAAATTGTCAAGATTTAGAACCTTATCTGTAATTCATCCGAGGATAATTCAGTTGAGATTTAAGAACTGGCCAGTACTTCGATTGAGGGAAACATCTTCATCCAGATCTAGGAACTATCTATAATTATACCGAGGATAATTCTGTTGAGATTTAAGAACTCGTCCACACTTCGACGGAGGAAAATTGTCGAGATTTAGAACCATATCTGTAATTCAACCGAGGATAATTTTGTTGAGATTTAAGAACCGGTCAGAACTTCGACTGAGGGAAACATCTTCATCGAGATCTAGAAACCGTCTGTAATTCAACCGAGGATGATTCTGTTGAGATTTATGAACTCGTCCACACATCGACGGAGGAAAATTGTCGACATTTAGAATCTTATCTGTAATTCAACCGAGGATAATTCAGTTGAAATTTAAGAACCGGTCAACACTTCGACTGAGGGAAACATCCTCATCGAGATCTAGGAACTGTCTGTAATTCAACCGAGGATAATTCTGTTGAGATTTAAGAACTCGTCCTCACTTCGAATGAGGAAAATTGTCGAGATTTAGAACCTTATCTGTAATTCAACCGAGGATAATTCAGTTGAGATTTAAGAACCGGTCAGTACTTCGACTGAGGGAAATATCTTCATCAAGATCTAGGAACTGTCTGTAATTCAATCGAGGATAATTCTGTTGAGATTTAAGAACTCATCCACACTTCGACGGAGGAAAATTGTCGACATTTAGAACCTTATCTGTAATTCAACCGAGGATAATTCATTTGAGATTTAAGAACCGGTCAACACTTCGACTGAGGGAAACATATTCATCGAGATCTAGGAACTATCTGTAATTCAACGGAAGATAATTCTGTTGAGATTTAAAAACTCGTCAACACTTCGACGGAGGAAAATTGTCGAGATTTAGAACCATATCTGTAATTCAACCGAGGATAATTTTGTTGAGATTTAAGAACCGGTCAGAACTTCGACTGAGGGAAACATCTTCATGGAGATCTAGAAACCGTCTGTAATTCAACCGAGGATGATTATGTTGAGATTTATGAACTCGTCCACACATCGACGGAGGAAAATTGTCGACATTTAGAATCTTATCTGTAATTCAACCGAGGATAATTCAGTTTAAATTTAAGAACCGGTCAACACTTCGACTGAGGGAAACATCTTCATCGAGATCTAGGAACTGTCTGTAATTCAACCGAGGATAATTCTGTTGAGATTTAAGAACTCGTCCTCACTTCGACGGAGGAAAATTGTCGAGATTTAGAACCTTATCTGTAATTCAACCGAGGATAATTCAGTTGAGATTTAAGAACCGGTCAGTACTTCGACTGAGGGAAATATCTTCATCAAGATCTAGGAACTGTCTGTAATTCAACCGAGGATAATTCTGTTGAGATTTAAGAACTCATCCACACTTCGACGGAGGAAAATTGTCGACATTTAGAACCTTATCTGTAATTCAACCGAGGATAATTCATTTGAGATTTAAGAACCGGTCAACACTTCGACTGAGGGAAACATATTCATCGAGATCTAGGAACTATCTGTAATTCAACCGAAGATAATTCTGTTGAGATTTAAAAACTCGTCCACACTTCGACGGTGGAAAATTGTCGACAATTAGAACCTTATCTGTAATTCAACCGAGGACAATTCAGTAGAGATTTAAGAACCGGTCAGTACTTCGACTGAGGGAAACATCTTCATCGAGATCTAGGAACCGTCTGTAATTTAACCGAGGTTAATTCCGTTGAAATTTAAGTACTCGTCCACACTTCGACGGAGGAAAATTGTCGAGATTTAGAACCTTATCTTAATTCAACCGAGGATAATTTTGTTGAGATTTAAGAACCGGTCAGAACTTCGACTGAGGGAAACATCTTCATCGAGATCTAGGAACCGTCTGTAATTCAACCGAGGTTAATTCTGTTGAGATTTAAAAACTCGTCCACACTTCGACGATGGAAAATTGTCAAGATTTAGAACCTTATCTGTAATTCATCCGAGGATAATTCAGTTGAGATTTAAGAATTGGTCAGTACTTCGATTGAGGGAAACATCTTCATCGAGATCTAGGAACTATCTGTAATTATACCGAGGATAATTCTGTTGAGATTTAAGAACTCGTCCACACTTCGACGGAGGAAAATTGTCGAGATTTAGAACCATATCTGTAATTCAACCGAGGATAATTTTGTTGAGATTTAAGAACCGGTCAGAACTTCGACTGAGGGAAACATCTTCATCGAGATCTAGGAACCGTCTGTAATTTAACCGAGGTTAATTCCGTTGAGATTTAAGAACTCGTCCACACTTCGATGGAGGAAAATTGTCGAGATTTAGAACCTTATATTAATTCAGTCGAGGATAATTCTATTGAGATTTAAGAACCGATCAACACTTTGACTGAGGGAAACATCTTCAACGAGATCTAGGAACTATCTTTAATTCAACCGAGGATAATTCTGTTGAGATTTAAAAACTCGTCCACACATCGACGGTGGAAAATTGTCAAGATTTAGAACCTTATCTGTAATTCATCCGAGGATAATTTAGTTGAGATTTAAGAACTGGTCAGTACTTCGATTGAGGGAAACATCTTCATGGAGATCTAGGAACTATCTGTAATTATACCGAGGATAATTCTGTTGAGATTTAAGAACTCGTCCACACTTCGACGGAGGAAAATTGTCGAGATTTAGAACCATATCTGTAATTCAACCGAGGATAATTTTGTTGAGATTTAAGAACCGGTCAGAAATTCGACTGAGGGAAACATCTTCATCGAGATCTAGGAACTGTCTGTAATTCAACTGAGGATAATTCTGTTGAGATTTAAGAATTCGTCCACACTTCGATGGAGGAAAATTGTAGAGATTTAGAACCTTATCTGTAATTCAACTGAGGATAATTCAGTTGAGATTTAAGAACCGGTCAGTACTTCGAATGAGGGAAACATCTTCATCGAGATCTAGGAACTGTCTGTAGTTCAACCGAGGATAATTCTGTTGAGATTTAAGAACTCGTCCACACTTCGAAGGAGGAAAATTGTCGACATTTAGAACCTTATCTGTAATTCAACCGAGGATAATTCAGTTGAGATTTAAGAACCGGTCAACACTTCGATTTAGGGAAACATCTTCATCGAGATCTAGGAACCGTCTGTAATTTAACTGAGGATAACTCTGTTCAGATTTAAGAACTCGTCCACACTTCGACGGAGGAAAATTGTCGAGATTTAGAACCTTATCTGTAATTCAACCGAGGATAATTCAGTTGAGATTTAAGAACCGGTCAATATTTCGACTGAGGGAAATATCTTCATCGAGATCTAGGAACCGTCTGTAATTCAACCGAGGATAATTCTGTTGAGATTTAAGAACTCGTCTACACTTCGAAGGAGGATAATTGTCGAGATTTAGAACCTTATCTATAATTCAACCGAGGATAATTCTGTTGAGATTTAAGAACTGGTCAGCACTTCGACTGAGGGAAACATTTTCATCGAGATCTAGGAATTGTCTGTAATTCAACCGATGATAATTTTGTTGAGATTTAAAAACTCGTCCACAACTCGATGGAGGAAAATTGTCGAGATTTATAACCTTATCTGTAATTCAACCGAGGATAATTCAGTTGAGATTTAAGAACCGGTCAGTACTTCGACTGAGGGAAACATCTTCATCGAGATCTAGGAACCGTCTGTAATTTAACCGAGGATAACTCTGTTCAGATTTAAGAACTCGTCCACACTTCGACGGAGGAAAATTGTCGAGATTTAGAACCTTATCTATAATTCAACCGAGGATAATTCTGTTGAGATTTAAGAAACGATCATCACTTCGACTGAGGGAAACATCTTCATCGAGATCTAGGAACTGTCTGTAATTCAACCAAGGATAATTCTTTTGAGATTTATGAACTCAACCACACTTCGATGGAGGAAAATTGTCGACATTTAGAACCTTATATGTAATTCATCCAAGGATAATTCTGTTGAGATTTAAGAACCGGTCAGCACTTCGACTGAGGGAAACATCTTCATCGAGATCTAGGAACTGTCGGTAATTCAACCGAGGATAGTTCAGTTAAGATTTAAGAACTCGTCCACACTTCGACGGAGGAAAATTTTCGAGATTTAGAACCTTATCTGTAATTCAACCGAGGATAATTCAGTTGAGATTTAAGAACGGATCAGTACTTCGACTGAGGGAAATATCTTCATCGAGATCTAGGAACCGTCTGTAATTCAACCGAGGATAATTCTGTTGAGATTTAAGAACTCGTTCACACTTCGAAGGAGGAAAATTGTCGAGATTTAGAACCTTATCTATAATTCAACCGAGGATAATTCTGTTGAGATTTAAGAACTGGTCAGCACTTCGACTGAGGGACACATCTTCATCGAGATCTAGGAACTGTCTGTAATTCAACCGAGGATAATTTTGTTGAGATTTAAAAACTCGTCCACACTTCGATGGAGGAAAATTGTCGAGATATAGAACCTTATCTGTAAATCAACCAAGGATAATTCAGTTGAGATTTAAGAATCGGTCAGTACTTCGACTGAGGGAAACATCTTCATCAAGATCTAGGAACCGTCTGTAATTTAACCGAGGATAATTCTGTTCAGATTTAAGAACTTATCCACACTTCGACGGAGGAAAATTGTCGAGATTTAGAACCTTATCTATAATTCAACCGAGGATAATTCTATTGAGATTTAAGAACTGGTCAGCACTTCGACTGAGGGACACATCTTCATCGAGATCTAGGAATTGTCTGTAATTCAACCGAGGATAATTTTGTTGAGATTTAAAAACTCGTCCACACTTCGATGGAGGAAAATTGTCGAGATATAGAACCTTATCTGTAATTCATCCAAGGATAATTCTGTTGAGATTTCAGAACCGGTCAGCACTTCGACTGAGGGAAACATCTTCATCGAGATCTAGGAACTATCTGTAATTCAACCGAGGATAATTCTGTTGATATTTAAGAACTCGTCCACACTTCGACGGAGGAAAATTGTCGAGATTTAGAACCATATCTGTAATTCAACCGAGGATAATTTTGTTGAGATTTAAGAACCGGTTAGAACTTCGACTGAGGGAAACATCTTCATCGAGATCTAGAAACCGTCTCTAATTCAACCGAGGATGATTCTGTTGAGATTTATGAACTCGTCCACACATCGACGGAGGAAAATTGTCGACATTTAGAATCTTATCTATAATTCAACCGAGGATAATTCAGTTGAGATTTAAGAACAGGTCATTACTTCGACTGAGGGAAATATCTTCATCAAGATCTAGGAACCGTCTGTAATTCAACCGAGGATAATTCTGTTGAGATTTAAGAACTCGTCCACACTTCGACGGAGGAAAATTGTCGACATTTAGAACCTTATCTGTAATTCAACCGAGGATAATTCAGTTGAGATTTAAGAACCGGTCAACACTTCGACTGAGGGAAAAATATTCATCGAGATCCAGGAACTGTCTGTAATTCAACCGAGGATAATTCTGTTGAGATTTAAAAACTCGTCCACACTTCGACGGAGGAAAATTGTCGAGATTTAGAACCTTATCTGTAATTCAATCGAGGATAATTCAGTAGAGATTTAAGAACCGGTCAGTACTTCGACTGAGGGAAACATCTTCATCAAGATCTAGGAACCGTCTATAATTTAACCGAGGTTAATTCCGTTGAGATTTAAGAACTCGTCCACACTTCGACGGAGAAAAATTGTCGAGATTTAGAACCTTATCTTAATTCACCCGAGGATAATTCTATTGAGATTTAAGAATCGGTCAGCACTTTGATTGAGGGAAACATCTTCATCGAGATCTAGGAACTATCTGTAATTCAACCGAGGATAATTCTGTTGAGATTTAAAAACTCGTCCACACTTCGACGGTGGAAAATTGTCAAGATTTAGAACCTTATCTGTAATTCAACCGAGGATAATTCAGTTGAGATTTAAGAACTGGTCAGTACTTCGATTGAGGGAAACATCTTCATCGAGATTTAGGAACCGTCTGTAATTTAACCGAGGATAATTCTGTTGAGATTTAAGAACTCGTCCACACTTCGACGGAGGATAATTGTCGAGATTTAGAACCTTATCTATAATTCAACCGAGGATAATTTTGTTAAGATTTAAGAATCGGTCAGCACTTCGACTAAGGGAAACATCTTCATCGAGATCTAGGAACTGTCTGTAATTCAACCGAGGATAATTCTGTTGAGATTTAAGAACTCGTCCACACTTCGACGAAGGAAAATTGTCGACATTTAGAACCTTATCTGTAATTCAACCAAGGATAATTCAGTTGAGATTTAAGAACCGGTCAACACTTCGATTGAGGGAAACATCTTCATCGAGATCTAGGAACTGTCTGTAATTCAACTGAGGATAATTCTGTCGAGATTTAAGAATTCGTCCACACTTCGATGGAGGAAAATTATAGAGATTTAGAACCTTATCTGTAATTCAACCGAGGATAATTCAGTTGAGATTTAAGAACAGGTCAGTACTTCGAATAAGGAAAAAATCTTCATCGAGATCTAGGAACTGTCTGTAATTCAACCGAGGATAATTCTGTTGAGATTTAGGAACTCGTCCACACTTCGAAGGAGGAAAATTGTCGACAATTAGAACCTTATCTGTAATTCAACCGAGGATAACTCAGTTGAGATTTAAGAACCGGTCAACACTTCGATTGAGGGAAACATCTTCATCGAGATCTAGGAACTGTCTGTAATTCAACCGAGGATAATTCTGTTGAGACTTAAGAACTCGTCCACACTTCGATGGAGGAAATTTGTTTAGATTTAGAACCTTATCTGTAATTCAACCGAGGATAGTTCAGTTGAGATTTAAGAACCGGTCAGTACTTCGACTGAGGGAAATATCTTCATCGAGATCTAGGAACCGTCTGTAATTCAACCGAGGATAATTTTGTTGAGATTTAAGAACTCGTCTACACTTCGAAGGAGGAAAATTGTCGAGATTTAGAACCTTATCTATAATTCAACCGAGGATAATTCTGTTGAGATTTAAGAACTGGTCAGCACTTCGACTGAGGGAAACATCTTCATCGAGATCTAGGAACTGTCTGTAATTCAACTGATGATAATTCTGTTCAGATTTAAGAACTCGTCCACACTTCGACGGAAGAAAATTGTCGAGATTTAGAACCTTATCTATAATTCAACCGAGGACAATTCTGTTGAGATTTAAGAACCGGTCATCACTTCGACTGAGGGAAACATCTTCATCGAGATCTAGGAACTGTCTGTAATTCAACCAAGGATAATTCTGTTGAGATTTATGAACTCAACCACACTTCGATGGAGGAAAATTGTCGACATTTAGAACCTTATATGTAATTCATCCAAGGATAATTCTGTTGAGATTTAAGAACCGGTCAGCACTTCGACTGAGGGAAACATCTTCATCGAGATCTAGGAATTGTCTGTAATTCAACCGATGATAATTTTGTTGAGATTTAAAAACTCGTCCACACCTCGATGGAGGAAAATTGTCGAGATTTAGAACCTTATCTGTAATTCAACCGAGGATAATTCAGTTGAGATTTAAGAACCAGTCAGTACTTCGACTGGGGGAAACATCTTCATCGAGATCTAGGAATCGTCTGTAATTTAACCGAGGATAATTCTGTTCAGATTTAAGAACTCGTCCACACTTCGACGGAGGAAAATTGTCGAGATTTAGAACCTTATCTATAATTCAACCGAGGATAATTCTGTTGAGATTTAAGAACCGGTCAGCACTTCGACTGAGGGAAACATCTTCATCGAGATCTAGGAACTGTCTGTAATTCAACCGAGGATAATTTTGTTGAGATTTAAAAACTCGTCCACACTTCGATGGAGGAAAATTGTCGAGATTTAGAACCTTATCTGTAAATCAACCGAGGATAATTCAGTTGAGATTTAAGAATCGGTCAGTACTTCGACTGAGGGAAACATCTTCATCAAGATCTAGGAACCGTCTGTAATTCAACCGAGGATAATTCTATTGAGATTTATGAACTCAACCACACTTCGATGGAGGAAAATTGTCGACATTTAGAACCTTATCTGTAATTCATCCAAGTATAATTCTGTTGAGATTTAAGAATCGGTCAGCACTTCAACTGAGGGAAACATCTTCATCGAGATCTAGGAACTATCTATAATTCAACCGAGGATAATTCTGTTGAGATTTAAGAACTCGTCCATACTTCGACGGAGGAAAATTGTCGAGATTTAGAACCATATTTGTAACTCAACCGAGGATAATTTTGTTGAGATTTAAGAACCTGTCAGAACTTTGACTGAGGGAAACATCTTCATCGAGATCTAGAAACCGTCTGTAATTCAACCGAGGATGATTCTATTGAGATTTATGAACTCGTCCACACATCGACGGAGGAAAATTGTCGACATTTAGAATCTTATCTGTAATTCAACCGAGGATAATTCAGTTGAAATTTAAGAACCGGTCAACACTTCGACTGAGGGAAATATCTCCATCGAGATCTAGGAACTGTCTGTAATTCAACCGAGGATAATTCTGTTGAGATTTAAGAACTCATCCATATTTCGACGGAGGAAAATTATCGAGATTTAGAACCTTATCTATAATTCAACCGAGGATAATTCAGTTGAGATTGAAGACCCGGTCAGTACTTCGACTGAGGGAAATATCTTCATCAAGATCTAGGAACCGTCTGTAATTCAACCAAGGATAATTCTGTTGAGATTTAAGAACTCGTCCACACTTCGACGGAGGAAAATTGTCGACATTTAGAACCTTATCTGTAATTCAACCGAGGATAATTCAGTTGAGATTTAAGAACCGGTCAACACTTCGACTGAGGGAAACATATTCATCGAGATCTAGGAACTGTCTGTAATTCAACCGAGGATAATTCTGTTGAGATTTAAAAACTCGTCCACACTTCGACGCAGGAAAATTGTCGAGATTTAGAACCTTATCTGTAATTCAACCGAGGATAATTCAGTAGAGATTTAAGAACCGGTCAGTACTTCGATTGAGGGAAACATCTTAATCGAGATCTAGGAACCGTATGTAATTTAACCGAGGTTAATTCCGTTGAGATTTAAGAACTCGTCCACACTTCGACGGAGGAAAATTGTCGTGATTTAGAACCTTATCTTAATTCAACCGAGGATAATTTTATTGAGATTTAAGAACCGGTCAGCACTTTGACTGAGGGAAACATCTTCATCGAGATCTAGGAACTATCTGTAATTCAACCAAGGATAATTCTGTTGAGATTTAAAAACTCGTCCACACTTCGACGGTGGAAAATTGTCAAGATTTAGAACCTTATCTGTAATTCAACCGAGGATAATTCAGTTGAGATTTAACAACTGGTCAGTACTTCGATTGAGGGAAACATCTTCATCGAGATTTAGGAACCGTCTGTAATTTAACCGAGGATAATTCTATTGAGATTTAAGAACTCGTCCACACTTCGACGGAGGATAATTGTCGAGATTTAGAACCTTATCTGTAATTCAACCAAGGATAATTCAGTTGAGATTTAAGAACCGGTCAACACTTCGATTGAGGGAAACATCTTCATCGAGATCTAGGAACTGTCTGTAAATCAACTGAGGATAATTCTGTTGAGATTTAAGCATTCGTCCACACTTCGATGGAGGAAAATTGTAGAGATTTAGAACCTTATCTGTAATTCAACCGAGGATAATTTAGTTGAGATTTAAGAACCGGTCAGTACTTCGAATGAGGGAAACATCTTCATCGAGATCTAGGAACTGTCTGTAATTCAACCGAGGATAATTCTGTTGAGATTTAAGAACTCGTCCACACTTCGAAGGAGGAAAATTGTCGACATTTAGAACCTTATCTGTAATTCAACCAAGGATAATTCAGTTGAGATTTAAGAACCAGTCAGCACTTCGACTGAGGGAAACATCTTCATCGAGATCTAGGAACTGTCTGTAATTCAACCGAGGATAATTCTGTTGAGATTTAAGAACTCGTCCACACTTCGATGGAGGAAAATTGTAGAGATTTAGAACCTTATCTGTAATTCAACCGAGGATAATTCAGTTGAGATTTAAGACCCGGTCAGTACTTCGACTGAGGGAAATATCTTCATCGAGATCTAGGAACCGTCTGTAATTCAACCGAGGATAATTCTGTTGAGATTTAAAAACTCGTCTACACTTCGAAGGAGGAAAATTGTCGAGATTTAGAACCTTATCTATAATTCAACTGAGGATAATTCTGTTGAGATTTAAGAATTGGTCAGCACTTCGACTGAGGTAAACATCTTCATCGAGATCTAGGAACTGTCGGTAATTCAACCGATGATAATTTTGTTGAGATTTAAGAACTTGTCCACACTTCGAAGGAGGAAAAATGTCGAGATTTTGAACATTAACTATAATTATACCGAGGATAATTCTGTTGAGATTTAAGAACTGGTCAGCATTTCGACTGAGGGAAACATCTTCATCGAGATCTAGGAACTGTCTGTAATTCAACCGAGGATAATTCTGTTCATATTTAAAAACTCGTCCACACTTTGGTGGAGGAAAATTGTCGAGATTTAGAACCTTATCTGTAATTCAACCGAGGATAATTCTGTTGAGATTTAAGAACCGGTCAGCACTTCGACTGAGGGAAACATCTTTATCGAGATCTAAGAACTGTCTATAATTCAACCGAGGATAATTCTGTGTAGATTTATGAACTCAACCACACTTCGTTGGAGGAAAATTGTCGACATTTAGAACATTATATGTAATTCATCCGAGGATAATTCTGTTGAGATTTAAGAACCCGTCAGCACTTCGACTGAGGGAAACATCTTCGTCTAGATCTAGGAACTGTCTGTAATTCAACCGAGGATAATTCTGTTGAGATTTAAGAACTCGTCCACACTTCGACGGAGGAAAATTGTCGAAATTTAGAACCTTATCTGTAATTCAACCGAGGATAATTTTGTTGAGATTTAAGAACCGATCAGAACTTCGACTGAGGGAGACATCTTCATCGAGATCTAGGAACCGTTTGTAATTCAACCGAGGATAATTCTGTTGAGATTTATGAACTCTTCCACACTTCGAAGGAGGAAAATTGTCGAGATTTAGAACCTTATCTATAATTCAACCGAGGATAATTCTGTTGAGATTTAAGAACCGGTCAGAAATTTGACTGAGGGAAACATCTTCATCGAGATCTAGGAACCGTCTGTAATTCAACCGAGGATAATACTGTTGAGATTTATGAACTCGTCCACACTTCGAAGGAGGAAAATTGTCGAGATTTAGAACCTTATCTATAATTCCACCGAGGATAATTTTGTTGAGATTTAAGAACCGGTCAGCACTTCGACTAAGGGAAACATCTTCATCGAGATCTAGGGACCGTCTGTAATTTAACCGAGGATAATTATGTTGAGACTTAAGAACTCGTCCACACTTCGATGGAGGAAAATTGTCGAGATTTAGAACCTTATCTATAATTCAACCGAGGATAATTCTGTTGAGATTTAAGAACCGGTCAGCACTTCGACTAAGGGAAACATCTTCATCGAGATCTAGGAACTGTCTGTAATTCAACCGAGGATAATTCTGTTGAGATTTAAGAACTCGTCCATACTTCGACGGAGGAAAATTGTCGACATTTAGAACCTTATATGTAATTCATCCGAGGATAATTCTGTTGAGATTTAAGAACCCGTCAGCACTTCGACTGAGGGAAACATCTTCGTCGAGATCTAGGAACTGTCTGTAATTCAACCGAGGATAATTCTGTTGAGATTTAAGAACTCGTCCACACTTCGACGGAGGAAAATTGTCGAAATTTAGAACCTTATCTGTAATTCAACCGAGGATAATTTTGTTGAGATTTAAGAACCGATCAGAACTTCGACTGAGGGAGACATCTTCATCGAGATCTAGGAACCGTTTGTAATTCAACCGAGGATAATTCTGTTGAGATTTATGAACTCGTCCACACTTCGAAGGAGGAAAATTGTCGAGATTTAGAACCTTATCTATAATTCAACCGAGGATAATTCTGTTGAGATTTAAGAACCGGTCAGAAATTTGACTGAGGGAAACATCTTCATCGAGATCTAGGAACCGTCTGTAATTCAACCGAGGATAATACTGTTGAGATTTATGAACTCGTCCACACTTCGAAGGAGGAAAATTGTCGAGATTTAGAACCTTATCTATAATTCCACCGAGGATAATTTTGTTGAGATTTAAGAACCGGTCAGCACTTCGACTGAGGGAAACATCTTCATCGAGATCTAGGGACCGTCTGTAATTTAACCGAGGATAATTATGTTGAGACTTAAGAACTCGTCCACACTTCGATGGAGGAAAATTGTCGAGATTTAGAACCTTATCTATAATTCAACCGAGGATAATTCTGTTGAGATTTAAGAACCGGTCAGCACTTCGACTGAGGGAAACATCTTCATCGAGATCTAGGAACTGTCTGTAATTCAACCGAGGATAATTCTGTTGAGATTTAAGAACTCGTCCATACTTCGACGGAGGAAAATTGTCGACATTTAGAACCTTATCTGTAATTCAACCGAGGATAATTCAGTTGAAATTTAAGAACCGTTCAACACTTCCACTGAGGGAAACATCTTCATCGAGATCTAGGAACTGTCTGTAATTCAACCGAGGATAATTCTGTTGAGATTTAAGAACTCTTCCACACTTCGACGGAGGAAAATTGTCGAGATTTAGAACCTTATCTGTAATTCAACCGAGGATAATTCAGTTGAGATTTAAGAACCGGTCAGTACTTTGACTGAGGGAAATATCTTCATGGAGATCTAGAAACCGTCTGTAATTCAACCAAGGATAATTCTATTGAGATTTAAGAACTTATCCACACTTCGAAGGAGGAAAAATGTCGAGATTTTGAACATTAACTATAATTCAACCGAGGATAATTCTGTTGAGATTTAAGAACTTGTCAGCACTTCGACTGAGGGAAACATCTTCATCGAGATCTAGGAACTGTCTGTAATTCAACCGAGGATAATTTTGTTGAGATTTAAAAACTCGTCCACACTTTGGTGGAGGAAAATTGTCGAGATTTAGAACCTTATCTGTAATTCAACCGAGGATAATTCAGTTGAGATTTAAGAACCGGTCAATACTTCGACAGAGGGAAACATCTTCATCGAGATCTAAGAACCGTCTGTAATTTAACCGAGGATAATTCTGTTGAGATTTAAGAACTCGTCCACACTTCGACAAAGGATAATTGTCGAGATTTAGAACCTTATCTATAATTTAACCGAGGATAATTCTGTTGAGATTTAAGAACCCGTCAGCACTTCGACTGAGGGAAACATCTTCGTCGAGATCTAGGAACTTTCTGTAATTCAACCGAGGATAATTCTGTTGAGATTTATGAACTCAACCACACTTCGACGGAGGAAAATTGTCGAAATTTAGAACCTTATCTGTAATTCAACCGAGGATAATTTTGTTGAGATTTAAGAACCGGTCAGAACTTCGACTGAGGGAAACATCTTCATCGAGATCTAGGAACCGTTTGTAATTCAACCGAGGATAATTCTGTTGAGATTTATGAACTCGTCCACACTTCGAAGGAGGAAAATTGTCGAGATTTAGAACCTTATCTATAATTCAACCGAGGATAATTCTGTTGAGATTTAAGAACCGGTCAGAACTTTGACTGAGCGAAATATCTTCATCGAGATCTAGGAACCGTCTGTAATTCAACCGAGGATAATTCTGTTGAGATTTATGAACTCGTCCACCCTTCGAAGGAGGAAAATTGTCGAGATTTAGAACCTTATCTATAATTCAACCGAGGATAATTTTTTTGAGATTTAAGAACCGGTAAGCACTTCGACTGAGGGAAACATCTTCATCGAGATCTAGGGACCGTCTGTAATTTAACCGAGGATAATTATGTTGAGATTTAAGAACTCGTCCACACTTCGATGGAGGAAAATTGTCGAGATTTAGAACCTTATCTATAATTCAACCGAGGATAATTCTGTTGAGATTTAAGAACCGGTCAGCACTTCGACTGAGGGAAACATCTTCATCGAGATCTAGGAACTGTCTTTAATTCAACCGATGATAATTTTGTTGAGATTTAAAAACTCGTCCACACTTCGATGGAGGAAAATTGTCGAGATTTAGAACCTTATCTGTAATACAACCGAGGATAATTCAGTTGAGATTTAAGAACCGGTCAGTACTTCGACTGGGGGAAATATCTTCATCGAGATCTAGGAATCGTCTGTAATTTAACCGAGGATAATTCTGTTCAGATTTAAGAACTTGTCCACACTTCGATGGAGGAAAATTGTCGAGATTTAGAACCTTATCTATAATTCAACCGAGGATAATTCTGTTAAAATTTAAGAACCAGTCAGCACTTCGACTGAGGGAAACATCTTCATCGAGATCTAGGAACTGTCTGTAATTCAACCAAGGATAATTCTATTGAGATTTATGAACTCAACCACACTTCGATGGAGGAAAATTGTCGACATTTAGAACCTTATATGTAATTCATCCAAGGATAATTTTGTTGACATTTAAGAACCGGTCAGCACTTCGACTGAGGGAAACATCTTCATCGATATCTAGGAACTATCTGTAATTTAACCGAGGATAATTCTGTTGAGATTTAAGAACTCGTCCACACTTCGAAGGAGGAAAATTGTCGAAATTTAGAACCTTATCTGTAATTCAACCGAGGATAATTTTGTTGAGATTTAAGAACCGGTCAGAACTTCGACTGAGGGAGACATCTTCATCGAGATCTAGGAGCCGTTTGTAATTCAACCGAGGATAATTCTGTTGAGATTTATGAACTCGTCCACACTTCGAAGGAGGAAAATTGTCGAGATTTAGAACCTTATCTATAATTCAACCGAGGATAATTCTGTTGAGATTTAAGAACCGGTCAGAACTTTGACTGAGGGAAACATCTTCATCGAGATCTAGGAACCGTTTGTAATTCAACTGAGGATAATTCTGTTGAGATTTATGAACTCGTCCACACTTCGAAGGAGGAAAATTGTCGAGATTTAGAACCTTATCTATAATTCAACCGAGGATAATTCTGTTGAGATTTAAGAACCGGTCAGAACTTTGACTGAGGGAAATATCTTCATCGAGATCTAGGAACCGTCTGTAATTCAACCGAGGATAATTCTGTTGAGATTTATGAACTCGTCCACCCTTCGAAGGAGGAAAATTGTCGAGATTTAGAACCTTATCTATAATTCAACCGAGGATAATTTTGTTGAGATTTAAGAACCGGTAAGCACTTCGACTGAGGGAAACATCTTCATCGAGATCTAGGGACCATCTGTAATTTAACCGAGGATAATTATGTTGAGATTTAAGAACTCGTCCACACTTCGATGGAGGAAAATTGTCGAGATTTAGAACCTTATCTATAATTCAACCGAGGATAATTCAGTTGAGATTTAAGAATCGGTCAGTACTTCGACTGGGGGAAATATCTTCATCGAGATCTAGGAATCGTCTGTAATTTAACCGAGGATAATTCTGTTCAGATTTAAGAACTCGTCCACACTTCGACGGAGGAAAATTGTCGAGATTTAGAACCTTATCTATAATTCAACCGAGGATAATTCTGTTGAGATTTAAGAACCGGTCAGCACTTCGACTATGGGAAACATCTTCATCGAGATCTAGGAACTGGCTGTAATTCAACCAAGGATAATTCTATTGAGATTTATGAACTCAACCACACTTCGATGGAGGAAAATTGTCGACATTTAGAACCTTATATGTAATTCATCCAAGGATAATTCTGTTGAGATTTAAGAACCGGTCAGCACTTCGACTGAGGGAAACATCTTCATCGATATCTAGGAACTATCTGTAATTCAACCGAGGATAATTCTGTTGAGATTTAAGAACTCGTCCACACTTCGAAGGAGGAAAATTGTCGAAATTTAGAACCTTATCTGTAATTCAACCGAGGATAATTTTGTTGAGATTTAAGAACCGGTCAGAACTTCGACTGAGGGAGACATCTTCATCGAGATCTAGGAACCGTTTGTAATTCAACCGAGGATAATTCTGTTGAGATTTATGAACTCGTCCACACTTCGAAGGAGGAAAATTGTCGAGATTTAGAACCTTATCTATAATTCAACCGAGGATAATTCTGTTGAGATTTAAGAACCGGTCAGAACTTTGACTGAGGGAAACATCTTCATCGAGATCTAGGAACCGTCTGTAATTCAACCGAGGATAATTCTGTTGAGATTTATGAACTCGTCCACACTTCGAAGGAGGAAAATTGTCGAGATTTAGAACCTTATCTATAATTCAACCGAGGATAATTTTGTTGAGATTTAAGAACCGGTCAGCACTTCGACTGAGGGAAACATCTTCATCGAGATCTAGGGACCGTCTGTAATTTAACCGAGGATAATTATGTTGAGATTTAAGAACTCGTCCACACTTCGATGGAGGAAAATTGTCGAGATTCAGAACCTTATCTATAATTCAACCGAGGAAAATTTTGTTGAGATTTAAGAACCGGTAAGCACTTCGACTGAGGGAAACATCTTCATCGAGATCTAGGGACCGTCTATAATTTAACCGAGGATAATTATGTTGAGATTTAAGAACTCAACCACACTTCGATGGAGGAAAATTGTCGACATTTAGAACCTTATCTATAATTCAACCGAGGATAATTCTGTTGAGATTTCAGAACCGGTCAGCACTTCGACTGAGGGAAACATCTTCATCGAGATCTAGGAACTGTCTGTAATTCAACCGATGATAATTTTGTTGAGATTTAAAAACTCGTCCACACTTCGAAGGAGGAAAATTGTCGAGATTTAGAACCTTATCTGTAATTCAACCGAGGATAATTCAGTTGAGATTTAAGAATCGGTCAGTACTTCGACTGGGGGACATATCTTCATCGAGATCTAGGAATTGTCTGTAATTTAACCGAGGATAATTCTGTTCAGATTTAAGAACTCGTCCACACTTCGACGGAGGAAAATTGTCGAGATTTAGAACCTTATCTATAATTCAACCGAGGATAATTTTGTTGAGATTTAAGAACCGGTAAGCACTTCGACTGAGGGAAACATCTTCATCGAGATCTAGGGACCGTCTGTAATTTAACCGAGGATAATTATGTTGAGATTTAAGAACTCGTCCACACTTCGATGGAGGAAAATTGTCGAGATTTAGAACCTTATCTATAATTCAACCGAGGATAATTCTGTTGAGATTTAAGAACCGGTCAGCACTTCGACTGAGGGAAACATCTTCATCGAGATCTCGGAACTGTCTGTAATTCAACCGATGATAATTTTGTTGAGATTTAAAAACTCGCCCACACTTCGATGGAGGAAAATTGTCGAGATTTAGAACCTTATCTGTAATTCAACCGAGGATAATTCAGTTGAGATTTAAGAACCGGTCAGTACTTCGACTGGGGGAAATATATTCATCGAGATCTAGGAATCGTCTGTAATTTAACCGAGGATAATTTTGTTCAGATTTAAGAACTCGTCCACACTTCGACGGAGGAAAATTGTCGAGATTTAGAACCTTATCTATAATTCAACCGAGGATAATTCTGTTGAGATTTAAGAACCGGTCAGCACTTCGACTGAGGGAAACATCTTCATCGAGATCTAGGAACTGTCTGTAATTCAACCATGGATAATTCTATTGAGATTTATGAACTGAACCACACTTCGATGGAGGAAAATTGTCGACATTTGGAACCTTATATGTAATTCATCCAAGGATAATTCTGTTGAGATTTAAGAACCGGTCAGCACTTCGACTGAGAGAAACATCTTCATCGATATCTAGGAACTATCTGTAATTCAACCGAGGATAATTCTGTTGAGATTTAAGAACTCGTCCACACTTCGAAGGAGGAAAATTGTCGAAATTTAGAACCTTATATGTAATTCAACCGAGGATAATTTTGTTGAGATTTAAGAACCGGTCAGAACTTCGACTGAGGGAGACATCTTCATCGAGATCTAGGAACCGTTTGTAATTCAACCGAGGATAATTCTGTTGAGATTTATGAACTCGTCCACACTTCGAAGGAGGAAAATTGTCGAGATTTAGAACCTTATCTATAATTCAACCGAGGATAATTCTGTTGAGATTTAAGAACCGGTCAGAACTTTGACTGAGGGAAACATCTTCATCGAGATCTAGGAACCGTCTGTAATTCAACCGAGGATAATTCTGTTGAGATTTATGAACTCGTCCACACTTCGAAGGAGGAAAATTGTCGAGATTTAGAACCTTATCTATAATTCAACCGAGGATAATTTTGTTGAGATTTAAGAACCGGTCAGCACTTCGACTAAGGGAAACATCTTCATCGAGATCTAGGGACCGTCTGTAATTTAACCGAGGATAATTATGTTGAGATTTAAGAACTCGTCCACACTTCGATGGAGGAAAATTGTCGAGATTTAGAACCTTATCTATAATTCAACCGAGGATAATTCTGTTGAGATTTAAGAACCGGTCAGCACTTCGATTGAGGGAAACATCTTCATCGAGATCTAGGAACTGTCTGTAATTCAACCAAGGATAATTCTATTAAGATTTATGAACTCAACCACACTTCGATGGAGGAAAATTGTCGACATTTAGAACCTTATCTATAATTCAACCGAGGATAATTTTGTTGAGATTTAAGAACCCGTCAGCACTTCGACTGAGGGAAACATCTTCATCGAGATCTAGGGACCGTCTGTAATTTAACCGAGGATAATTATGTTGAGATTTAAGAACTCGTCCACACTTCGATGGAGGAAAATTGTCGAGATTTAAAACCTTATCTATAATTCAACCGAGGATAATTCTGTTGAGATTTAAGAACCGGTCAGCACTTCGACTGAGGGAAACATCTTCATCGAGATCTAGGAACTGTCTGTAATTCAACCGATGATAATTTTGTTGAGATTTAAAAACTCGTCCACACTTCGATGGAGGAAAATTGTCGAGATTTAGAACCTTATCTGTAATTCAACCGAGGATAATTCAATTGAGATTTAAGAACCGGTCAGTACTTCGACTGGGGTAAACATCTTCATCGAGATCTAGGAATCGTCTGTAATTTAACCGAGGATAATTTTGTTCAGATTTAAGAACTCGTCCACACTTCGACGGAGGAAAATTGTCGAGATTTAGAACCTTATCTATAATTCAACCGAGGATAATTCTGTTGAGATTTAAGAACCGGTCAGCACTTCGACTGAGGGAAACATCTTCATCGAGATCTAGGAACTGTCTGTAATTCAACCAAGGATAATTCTATTGAGATTTATGAACTCAACCACACTTTGATGGAGGAAAATTGTCGACATTTAGAACCTTATATGTAATTCATCCAAGGATAATTCTGTTGAGATTTAAGAACCGGTCAGCACTTCGACTGAGGGAAACATCATCATTGAGATCTAGGAACTATCTGTAATTCAACCGAGGATAATTCTGTTGAGATTTAAGAACTCGTCCACACTTCGACGGAGGAAAATTGTCGAAATTTAGAACCTTATCTGTAATTCAACCGAGGAAAATTTTGTTGAGATTTAAGAACCGGTCAGAACTTCGACTGAGGGAGACATCTTCATCGAGATCTAGGAACCGTTTGTAATTCGACCGAGGATAATTCTGTTGATATTTATGAACTCGTCCACACTTCGAAGGAGGAAAATTGTCGAGATTTAGAACCTTATCTATAATTCAACCGAGTATAATTCTGTTGAGATTTAATAACCGGTCAGAACTTTGACTGAGGGAAACATCTTCATCGAGATCTAGGAACTGTCTGCAATTTAACCGAGGATAATTCTGTTGAGATTTATGAACTCGTCCACACTTCGAAGGAGGAAAATTGTCGAGATTTAGAACCTTATCTATAATTCAACCGAGGATAATTTTGTTGAGATTTAAGAACCGGTCAGCACTTCGACTGAGGGAAACATCTTCATCGAGATCTAGGGACCATCTATAATTTAACCGAGGATAATTATGTTGAGATTTAAGAACTCGTCCACACATCGATGGAGGAAAATTGTCGAGATTTAGAACCTTATCTATAATTCAACCGAGGATAATTCTGTTGAGATTTAAGAACCGGTCAGCACTTCGACTGAGGGAAACATCTTCATCGAGATCTAGGAACTGTCTATAATTCAACCGAGGATAATTCTATTGAGATTTAAGAACGCGTCCATACTTCGACGGAGGAAAATTGTCGACATTTAGAACCTTATCTGTAATTCAACCGAGGATAATTTCGTTGAAATTTAAGAACCGTTCAACACTTCCACTGAGGGAAACATCTTCATCGAGATCTAGGAACTGTCTGTAATTCAACCAAGGATAATTCTGTTGAGATTTAAGAACTCGTCCACACTTCGACGGAGGAAAATTGTCGAGATTTAGAACCTTATCTGTAATTCAACCGAGGATAATTCAGTTGAGATTTAAGAACCGGTCAGTACTTTGACTGAGGGAAATATCTTCATGGAGATCTAGAAACCGTCTGTAATTCAACCAAGGATAATTCTGTTGAGATTTAAGAACTCGTCCACACTTCGAAGGAGGAAAAATGTCGAGATTTTGAACCTTAACTATAATTCAACCGAGGATAATTCTGTTGAGATTTAAGAACTGGTCAGAACTTCGACTTAGGGAAACATCTTCATCGAGATCTAGGAACTGTCTGTAATTCAACCGAGGATAATTTTGTTGAGATTTAAAAACTCGTCCACACTTTGATGGAGGAAAATTGTCGAGATTTAGAACCTTATCTGTAATTCAACCGAGGATAATTCAGTTGAGATTTAAGAATCGGTCAGTACTTCGACAGAGGGAAACATCTTCATCGAGATCTAGGAACCGTCTGTAATTTAACCGAGGATAATTCTGTTGAGATTTAAGAACTCGTCCACACTTCGACGGAGGATAATTGTCGAGATTTAGAACCTTATCTATAATTCAACCGAGGATAATTCTGTTGAGATTTAAGAACCTGTCAGCACTTCGAATGAGGGAAACATCTTCATCGAGATCTAGGAACTGTCTGTAATTCAACCGAGGATAATTCTGTTGAGATTTATGAACTCAACCAAACTTCGACGGAGGAAAATTGTCGAAATTTAGAACCTTATCTGTAATTCAACCGAGGATAATTTTGTTGAGATTTAAGAACCGGTCAGAACTTCGACTGAGGGAAACATCTTCGTCGAGATCTAGGAACCGTTTGTAATTCAACCGAGGATAATTCTGTTGAGATTTATGAACTCGTCCACACTTCGAAGGAGGAAAATTGTCGAGATTTAGAACCTTATCTATAATTCAACCGAGGATAATTATGTTGAGATTTAAGAATCGGTCAGAATTTGACTGAGGGAAACATCTTCATCGAGATCTAGGAACCGTCTGTAACTCAACCGAGAATAATTCTGTTGAGATTTATGAACTCGTCCACCCTTCGAAGGAGGAAAATTGTCGAGATTTAGAACCTTATCTATAATTCAACCGAGGATAATTTTGTTGAGATTTAAGAACCGGTCAGCACTTTGACTGAGGGAAACATCTTCATCGAGATCTAGGGATCGTCTGTAATTTAACCGAGGATAATTATTTGAGATTTAAGAACTCGTCCACACTTCGATGGAGGAAAATTGTCGAGATTTAGAACCTTATCTATAATTCAACCGAGGATAATTCTGTTGAGATTTAAGAACCGGTCAGCACTTCGACTGAGGGAAACATCTTCATCGAGATCTAGGTACTGTCTGTAATTCAACCGAGGATAATTCTGTTGAGATTTAAGAACTCGTCCATACTTCGACAGAGGAAAATTGTCGACATTTAGAACCTTATCTGTAATTCAACCGAGGAAAATTCAGTTGAAATTTAAGAACCGGTCAACACTTCCACTGAGGGAAACATCTTCATCGAGATCTAGGAACTGTCTGTAATTCAACCAAGGATAATTCTGTTGAGATTTAAGAACTCGTCCACACTTCGACGGAGGAAAATTGTCGAGATTTAGAACCTTATCTGTAATTAAACCGAGGATAATTCAGTTGAGATTTAAGAACCGGTCAGTACTTTGACTGAGGGAAATATCTTCATGGAGATCTAGAAACCGTCTGTAATTCAACCAAGGATAATTCTGTTGAGATTTAAGAACTCGTCCACACTTCGAAGGAGGAAAAATGTCGAGATTTTGAACCTTAACTATAATTCAACCGAGGATAATTTTGTTGAGATTTAAGAACTGGTCAGCACTTCGACTCAGGGAAACATCTTCATCGAGATCTAGGAACTGTCTGTAATTCAACCGAGGATAATTTTGTTGAGATTTAAAAACTCGTCCACACTTTGATGGAGGAAAATTGTCGAGATTTAGAACCTTATCTGTAATTCAACCGAGGATAATTCAGTTGAGATTTAAGAACCGGTCAGTACTTCGACAGAGGGAAACATCTTCATCGAGATCTAGGAACCGTCTGTAATTTAACCGAGGATAATTCTGTTGAGATTTAAGAACTCGTCCACACTTCGACGGAGGATAATTGTCGAGATTTAGAACCTTATCTATAATTCAACCGAGGATAATTCTGTTTAGATTTAAGAACCTGTCAGCACTTCGAATGAGGGAAACATCTTCATCGAGATCTAGGAACTGTCTGTAATTCAACCGAGGATAATTCTGTTGAGATTTATGAACTCAACCAAACTTCGACGGAGGAAAATTGTCGAAATTTAGAACCTTATCTGTAATTCAACCGAGGATAATTTTGTTGAGATTTAAGAACCGGTCAGAACTTCGACTGAGGGAAACATCTTCGTCGAGATCTAGGAACCGTTTGTAATTCAACCGAGGATAATTCTGTTGAGATTTATGAACTCGTCCACACTTCGAAGGAGGAAAATTGTCGAGATTTAGAACCTTATCTATAATTCAACCGAGGATAATTATGTTGAGATTTAAGAACCGGTCAGAATTTGACTGAGGGAAACATCTTCATCGAGATCTAGGAACTGTCTGTAACTCAACCGAGGATAATTCTGTTGAGATTTATGAACTCGTCCACCCTTCGAAGGAGGAAAATTGTCGAGATTTAGAACCTTATCTATAATTCAACCGAGGATAATTTTGTTGAGATTTAAGAACCGGTCAGCACTTCGACTGAGGGAAACATCTTCATCGAGATCTAGGGATCGTCTGTAATTTAACCGAGGATAATTATTTGAGATTTAAGAACTCGTCCACACTTCGATGGAGGAAAATTGTCGAGATTTAGAACCTTATCTATAATTCAACCGAGGATAATTCTGTTGAGATTTAAGAACCGGTCAGCACTTCGACTGAGGGAAACATCTTCATCGAGATCTAGGAACTGTCTGTAATTCAACCGAGGATAATTCTGTTGAGATTTAAGAACTCGTCCACACTTTGATGGAGGAAAATTGTCGAGATTTAGAACCTTATCTGTAATTCAACCGAGGATAATTCAGTTGAGATTTAAGAACCGGTCAGTACTTCGACAGAGGGAAACATCTTCATCGAGATCTAGGAACCGTCTGTAATTTAACCGAGGATAATTCTGTTGAGATTTAAGAACTCGTCCACACTTCGACGGAGGATAATTGTCGAGATTTAGAACCTTATCTATAATTCAACCGAGGATAATTCTGTTGAGATTTAAGAACCTGTCAGCACTTCGAATGAGGGAAACATCTTCATCGAGATCTAGGAACTGTCTGTAATTCAACCGAGGATAATTCTGTTGAGATTTATGAACTCGTCCACCCTTCGAAGGAGGAAAATTGTCGAGATTTAGAACCTTATCTATAATTCAACCGAGGATAATTTTGTTGAGATTTAAGAACCGGTCAGCACTTTGACTGAGGGAAACATCTTCATCGAGATCTAGGGATCGTCTGTAATTTAACCGAGGATAATTATTTGAGATTTAAGAACTCGTCCACACTTCGATGGAGGAAAATTGTCGAGATTTAGAACCTTATCTATAATTCAACCGAGGATAATTCTGTTGAGATTTAAGAACCGGTCAGCACTTCGACTGAGGGAAACATCTTCATCGAGATCTAGGTACTGTCTGTAATTCAACCGAGGATAATTCTGTTGAGATTTAAGAACTCGTCCATACTTCGACAGAGGAAAATTGTCGACATTTAGAACCTTATCTGTAATTCAACCGAGGATAATTCAGTTGAAATTTAAGAACCGGTCAACACTTCCACTGAGGGAAACATCTTCATCGAGATCTAGGAACTGTCTGTAATTCAACCAAGGATAATTCTGTTGAGATTTAAGAACTCGTCCACACTTCGACGGAGGAAAATTGTCGAGATTTAGAACCTTATCTGTAATTAAACCGAGGATAATTCAGTTGAGATTTAAGAACCGGTCAGTACTTTGACTGAGGGAAATATCTTCATGGAGATCTAGAAACCGTCTGTAATTCAACCAAGGATAATTCTGTTGAGATTTAAGAACTCGTCCACACTTCGAAGGAGGAAAAATGTCGAGATTTTGAACCTTAACTATAATTCAACCGAGGATAATTCTGTTGAGATTTAAGAACTGGTCAGCACTTCGACTGAGGGAAACATCTTCATCGAGATCTAGGAACTGTTTGTAATTCAACCGAGGATAATTTTGTTGAGATTTAAAAACTCGTCCACACTTTGATGGAGGAAAATTGTCGAGATTTAGAACCTTATCTGTAATTCAACCGAGGATAATTCAGTTGAGATTTAAGAACCGGTCAGTACTTCGACAGAGGGAAACATCTTCATCGAGATCTAGGAACCGTCTGTAATTTAACCGAGGATAATTCTGTTGAGATTTAAGAACTCGTCCACACTTCGACGGAGGATAATTGTCGAGATTTAGAACCTTATCTATAATTCAACCGAGGATAATTCTGTTGAGATTTAAGAACCTGTCAGCACTTCGAATGAGGGAAACATCTTCATCGAGATCTAGGAACTGTCTGTAATTCAACCGAGGATAATTCTGTTGAGATTTATGAACTCGTCCACCCTTCGAAGGAGGAAAATTGTCGAGATTTAGAACCTTATCTATAATTTAACCGAGGATAATTTTGTTGAGATTTAAGAACCGGTCAGCACTTTGACTGAGGGAAACATCTTCATCGAGATCTAGGGATCGTCTGTAATTTAACCGAGGATAATTATTTGAGATTTAAGAACTCGTCCACACTTCGATGGAGGAAAATTGTCGAGATTTAGAACCTTATCTATAATTCAACCGAGGATAATTCTGTTGAGATTTAAGAACCGGTCAGCACTTCGACTGAGGGAAACATCTTCATCGAGATCTAGGTACTGTCTGTAATTCAACCGAGGATAATTTTGTTGAGATTTAAGAACTCGTCCATACTTCGACAGAGGAAAATTGTCGACATTTAGAACCTTATCTGTAATTCAACCGAGGATAATTCAGTTGAAATTTAAGAACCGGTCAACACTTCCACTGAGGGAAACATCTTCATCGAGATCTAGGAACTGTCTGTAATTCAACCAAGGATAATTCTGTTGAGATTTAAGAACTCGTCCACACTTCGACGGAGGAAAATTGTCGAGATTTAGAACCTTATCTGTAATTAAACCGAGGATAATTCAGTTGAGATTTAAGAACCGGTCAGTACTTTGACTGAGGGAAATATCTTCATGGAGATCTAGAAACCGTCTGTAATTCAACCAAGGATAATTCTGTTGAGATTTAAGAACTCGTCCACACTTCGAAGGAGGAAAAATGTCGAGATTTTGAACCTTAACTATAATTCAACCGAGGATAATTTTGTTGAGATTTAAGAACTGGTCAGCACTTCGACTGAGGGAAACATCTTCATCGAGATCTAGGAACTGTTTGTAATTCAACCGAGGATAATTTTGTTGAGATTTAAAAACTCGTCCACACTTTGATGGAGGAAAATTGTCGAGATTTAGAACCTTATCTGTAATTCAACCGAGGATAATTCAGTTGAGATTTAAGAACCAGTCAGTACTTCGACAGAGGGAAACATCTTCATCGAGATCTAGGAACCGTCTGTAATTTAACCGAGGATAATTCTGTTGAGATTTAAGAACTCGTCCACACTTCGACGGAGGATAATTGTCGAGATTTAGAACCTTATCTATAATTCAACCGAGGATAATTCTGTTGAGATTTAAGAACCTGTCAGCACTTCGAATGAGGGAAACATCTTCATCGAGATCTAGGAACTGTCTGTAATTCAACCGAGGATAATTCTGTTGAGATTTATGAACTCGTCCACCCTTCGAAGGAGGAAAATTGTCGAGATTTAGAACCTTATCTATAATTCAACCGAGGATAATTTTGTTGAGATTTAAGAACCGGTCAGCACTTTGACTGAGGGAAACATCTTCATCGAGATCTAGGGATCGTCTGTAATTTAACCGAGGATAATTATTTGAGATTTAAGAACTCGTCCACACTTCGATGGAGGAAAATTGTCGAGATTTAGAACCTTATCTATAATTCAACCGAGGATAATTCTGTTGAGATTTAAGAACCGGTCAGCACTTCGACTGAGGGAAACATCTTCATCGAGATCTAGGTACTGTCTGTAATTCAACCGAGGATAATTCTGTTGAGATTTAAGAATTCGTCCATACTTCGACAGAGGAAAATTGTCGACATTTAGAACCTTATCTGTAATTCAACCGAGGATAATTCAGTTAAAATTTAAGAACCGGTCAACACTTCCACTGAGGGAAACATCTTCATCGAGATCTAGGAACTGTCTGTAATTCAACCAAGGATAATTCTGTTGAGATTTAAGAACTCGTCCACACTTCGACGGAGGAAAATTGTCGAGATTTAGAACCTTATCTGTAATTAAACCGAGGATAATTCAGTTGAGATTTAAGAACCGGTCAGTACTTTGACTGAGGGAAATATCTTCATGGAGATCTAGAAACCGTCTGTAATTCAACCAAGGATAATTCTGTTGAGATTTAAGAACTCGTCCACACTTCGAAGGAGGAAAAATGTCGAGATTTTGAACCTTAACTATAATTCAACCGAGGATAATTCTGTTGAGATTTAAGAACTGGTCAGCACTTCGACTGAGGGAAACATCTTCATCGAGATATAGGAACTGTCTGTAATTCAACCGAGGATAATTTTGTTGAGATTTAAAAACTCGTCCACACTTTGATGGAGGAAAATTGTCGAGATTTAGAACCTTATCTGTAATTCAACCGAGGATAATTCAGTTGAGATTTAAGAACCGGTCAGTACTTCGACAGAGGGAAACATCTTCATCGAGATCTAGGAACCGTCTGTAATTTAACCGAGGATAATTCTGTTGAGATTTAAGAACTCGTCCACACTTCGACGGAGGATAATTGTCGAGATTTAGAACCTTATCTATAATTCAACCGAGGATAATTCTGTTGAGATTTAAGAACCTGTCAGCACTTCGAATGAGGGAAACATCTTCATCGAGATCTAGGAACTGTCTGTAATTCAACCGAGGATAATTCTGTTGAGATTTATGAACTCAACCAAACTTCGACGGAGGAAAATTGTCGAAATTTAGAACCTTATCTGTAATTCAACCGAGGATAATTTTGTTGAGATTTAAGAACCGGTCAGAACTTCGACTGAGGGAAACATCTTCGTCGAGATCTAGGAACCGTTTGTAATTCAACCGAGGATAATTCTGTTGAGATTTATGAACTCGTCCACACTTCGAAGGAGGAAAATTGTCGAGATTTAGAACCTTATCTATAATTCAACCGAGGATAATTATGTTGAGATTTAAGAACCGGTCAGAATTTGACTGAGGGAAACATCTTCATCGAGATCTAGGAACTGTCTGTAACTCAACCGAGGATAATTCTGTTGAGATTTATGAACTCGTCCACCCTTCGAAGGAGGAAAATTGTCGAGATTTAGAACCTTATCTATAATTCAACCGAGGATAATTTTGTTGAGATTTAAGAACCGGTCAGCACTTCGACTGAGGGAAACATCTTCATCGAGATCTAGGGATCGTCTGTAATTTAACCGAGGATAATTATTTGAGATTTAAGAACTCGTCCACACTTCGATGGAGGAAAATTGTCGAGATTTAGAACCTTATCTATAATTCAACCGAGGATAATTCTGTTGAGATTTAAGAACCAGTCAGCACTTCGACTGAGGGAAACATCTTCATCGAGATCTAGGAACTGTCTGTAATTCAACCGAGGATAATTCTGTTGAGATTTAAGAACTCGTCCATACTTCGACAGAGGAAAATTGTCGACATTTAGAACCTTATCTGTAATTCAACCGAGGATAATTCAGTTGAAATTTAAGAACCGGTCAACACTTCCACTGAGGGAAACATCTTCATCGAGATCTAGGAACTGTCTGTAATTCAACCAAGGATAATTCTGTTGAGATTTAAGAACTCGTCCACACTTCGACGGAGGAAAATTGTCGAGATTTAGAACCTTATCTGTAATTAAACCGAGGATAATTCAGTTGAGATTTAAGAATCGGTCAGTACTTTGACTGAGGGAAATATCTTCATGGAGATCTAGAAACCGTCTGTAATTCAACCAAGGATAATTCTGTTGAGATTTAAGAACTCGTCCACACTTCGAAGGAGGAAAAATGTCGAGATTTTGAACCTTAACTATAATTCAACCGAGGATAATTCTGTTGAGATTTAAGAACTGGTCAGCACTTCGACTGAGGGAAACATCTTCATCGAGATCTAGGAACTGTTTGTAATTCAACCGAGGATAATTTTGTTGAGATTTAAAAACTCGTCCACACTTTGATGGAGGAAAATTGTCGAGATTTAGAACCTTATCTGTAATTCAACCGAGGATAATTCAGTTGAGATTTAAGAACCGGTCAGTACTTCGACAGAGGGAAACATCTTCATCGAGATCTAGGAACCGTCTGTAATTTAACCGAGGATAATTCTGTTGAGATTTAAGAACTCGTCCACACTTCGACGGAGGATAATTGTCGAGATTTAGAACCTTATCTATAATTCAACCGAGGATAATTCTGTTGAGATTTAAGAACCTGTCAGCACTTCGAATGAGGGAAACATCTTCATCGAGATCTAGGAACTGTCTGTAATTCAACCGAGGATAATTCTGTTGAGATTTATGAACTCAACCAAACTTCGACGGAGGAAAATTGTCGAAATTTAGAACCTTATCTGTAATTCAACCGAGGATAATTTTGTTGAGATTTAAGAACCGGTCAGAACTTCGACTGAGGGAAACATCTTCGTCGAGATCTAGGAACCGTTTGTAATTCAACCGAGGATAATTCTGTTGAGATTTATGAACTCGTCCACACTTCGAAGGAGGAAAATTGTCGAGATTTAGAACCTTATCTATAATTCAACCGAGGATAATTATGTTGAGATTTAAGAACCGGTCAGAATTTGACTGAGGGAAACATCTTCATCGAGATCTAGGAACTGTCTGTAACTCAACCGAGGATAATTCTGTTGAGATTTATGAACTCGTCCACCCTCCGAAGGAGGAAAATTGTCGAGATTTAGAACCTTATCTATAATTCAGCCGAGGATAATTTTGTTGAGATTTAAGAACCGGTCAGCACTTCGACTGAGGGAAACATCTTCATCGAGATCTAGTGATCGTCTGTAATTTAACCGAGGATAATTATTTGAGATTTAAGAACTCTTCCACACTTCGATGGAGGAAAATTGTCGAGATTTAGAACCTCTTCTATAATTCAACCGAGGATAATTCTGTTGAGATTTAAGAACCGGTCAGCACTTCGACTGAGGGAAACATCTTCATCGAGATCTAGGAACTGTCTGTAATTTAACCGAGGATAATTCTGTTGAGATTTAAGAACTCGTCCATACTTCGACGGAGGAAAATTGTCGACATTTAGAACCTTATCTGTAATTCAACCGAGGATAATTCAGTTGAAATTTAAGAACCGGTCAACACTTCCACTGAGGGAAACATCTTCATCGAGATCTAGGAACTGTCTGTAATTCAACCGAGGATAATTCTGTTGAGATTTAAGAACTCGTCCACACTTCGACGGAGGAAAATTGTCGAGATTTAGAACCTTAACTGTAATTCAACCGAGGATAATTCAGTTGATATTTAAGAACTGGTCAGCACTTCGACTGAGGGAAACATCTTCATCGAGATCTAGGAACTGCATGTAATTCAACCGAGGATAATTTTTTTGAGATTTAAAAACTCGTCCACACTTTGATGGAGGAAAATTGTCGAGATTTAGAACCTTATCTGTAATTCAACCGAGGATAATTCAGTTGAGATTTAAGAACCGGTCAGTACTTCGATAGAGGGAAACATCTTCATCGAGATCTAGGAACCGTCTGTAATTTAACCGAGGATAATTCTAGTGAGATTTAAGAACTCGTCCACACTTCGACGGAGGATAATTGTCAAGATTTAGAACCTTATCTATAATTCAACCGAGGATAATTACGTTGAGATTTAAGAACCCGTCAGCACTTCGACTGAGGGAAACATCTTCATCGAGATCTAGGAACTGTCTGTAATTCAACCGAGGATAATTCTATTGAGATTTATGAACTCAACCACACTTCGACGGAGGAAAATTGTCGATATTTAGAACCTTATCTGTAAGTCAACCGAGGATAATTCAGTTGAGATTTAAGAACCGGTCAACACTTCGAGTGAGGGAAACATCTTCATCGAGATATAGGAACTGTCTGTAATTCAACCGAGGATAATTCTGTTGAGATTTAAGAACTCGTCCACACTTCGAAGGAGGAAAATTGTCGAGATTTAGAACCTTATCTATAATTCAACCGAGGATAATTCTGTTAAGATTTAAGAACCGGTCAGCACTTCAACGGAGGAAAATTGTCGAGATTTACAACCATATCTGTAACTCAACCGAGGATAATTTTGTTGAGATTTAAGAACCTGTCAGAACTTCGAATGAGGGAAACATCTTCATCGAGATCTAGAAACCGTCTGTAATTCAACCGAGGATGATTCTGTTGAGATTTAAGAACTCGTCCACACATCGACGGAGGAAAATTGTCGACATTTAGAATCTTATCTGTAATTCAACCGAGGATAATTCAGTTGAAATTTAAGACCCGGTCAACACTTCGACTGAGGGAAAAATCTTCATCGAGATCTAGGAACTGTCTGTAATTCAACCGAGGATAATTCTGTTGAGATTTAAGAACTCGTCCACATTTCGACGGAGGAAAATTGTCGAGATTTAGAACCTTATCTATAATTCAACCGAGGATAATTCAGTTGAGATTGAAGACACGGTCAGTACTTCGACTGAGGGAAATATATTCATCAAGATCTAGGAACCGTCTGTAATTCAACCGAGGATAATTCTGTTGAGATTTAAGAACTCGTCCACACTTCGACGGAGGAAAATTGTCGATATTTAGAACCTTATCTGTAATTCAACCGAGGATAATTCAGTTGAGATTTAAGAACCGGTCAACACTTCGACTGAGGGAAACATATTCATCGAGATCTAGGAACTGTCTGTAATTCAACCGAGGATAATTCTGTTGAGATTTAAAAACTCGTCCACACTTCGACGGAGGAAAATTGTCGAGATTTAGAACCTTATCTGTAATTCAACCGAGGATAATTCAGTAGAGATTTAAGAACCGGTCAGTACTTCGACTGAGGGAAACATCTTCATCGAGATCTAGGAACCGTCTGTAATTTAACCGAGGTTAATTCCGTTGATATTTAAGAACTCGTCCACACTTCGACGGAGGAAAATTGTCGAGATTTAGAACCTTATCTTAATTCAACCGAGGATAATTCTATTGAGATTTAAGAACCGGTCAGCACTTTGACTGAGGGAAACATCTTCATCGAGATCTAGGAACTATCTGTAATTCAACCGAGGATAATTCTGTTGAGATTTAAGAACTCGTCCACACTTCGACGGAGGAAAATTGTCGAGATTTAGAACCTTATCTGTAATTCAACCGAGGATAATTCAGTTGAGATTTAAGAACTGGTCAGTACTTCGATTGAGGGAAACATCTTCATCGAGATCTAGAAACCGTCTGTAATTCAACCAAGGATAATTCTGTTGAGATTTAAGAACTCGTCCACACTTCGAAGGAGGAAAAATGTCGAGATTTTGAACCTTAACTATATTTCAACCGAGGATAATTCTGTTGAGATTTAAGAACTGGTCAGCACTTCGACTGAGGGAAACATCTTCATCGAGATCTAGGAACTGCATGTAATTCAACTGAGGATAATTTTTTTGAGATTTAAAAACTCGTCCACACTTTGATGGAGGAAAATTGTCGAGATTTAGAACCTTATCTGTAACTCAACCGAGGATAATTCAGTTGAGATTTAAGAACCGGTCAGTACTTCGATAGAGGGAAACATCTTCATCGAGATCTAGGAACCGTCTGTAATTTAACCGAGGATAATTCTAGTGATATTTAAGAACTCGTCCACACTTCGACGGAGGATAATTGTCAAGATTTAGAACCTTATCTATAATTAAACCGAGGATAATTACGTTGAGATTTAAGAACCCGTCAGCACTTCGACTGAGGGAAACATCTTCATCGAGATCTAGGAACTGTCTGTAATTCAACCGAGGATAATTCTATTGAGATTTATGAACTCAACCACACTTCGACGGAGGAAAATTGTCGATATTTAGAACCTTATCTGTAAGTCAACCGAGGATAATTCAGTTGAGATTTAAGAACCGGTCAACACTTCGAGTGAGGGAAACATCTTCATCGAGATATAGGAACTGTCTGTAATTCAACCGAGGATAATTCTGTTGAGATTTAAGAACTCGTCCACACTTCGAAGGAGGAAAATTGTCGAGATTTAGAACCTTATCTATAATTCAACCGAGGATAATTCTGTTGAGATTTAAGAACCGGTCAGCACTTCGACTGAGGGAAACATCTTCATCGAGATCTAGGGACCGTCTGTAATTTAACCGAGGATAATTATGTTGAGATTTAAGAACTCGTCCACACTTCGATGGAGGAAAATTGTCGAGATTTAGAACTTTATCTATAATTCAACCGAGGATAATTCTGTTAAGATTTAAGAACCGGTCAGCACTTCGACGGAGGAAAATTGTCGAGATTTAGAACCATATCTGTAACTCAACCGAGGATAATTTTGTTGAGATTTAAGAACCTATCAGAACTTCGAATGAGGGAAACATCTTCATCGAGATCTAGAAACCGTCTGTAATTCAACCGAGGATGATTCTGTTGAGATTTAAGAACTCATCCACACATCGACGGAGGAAAATTGTCGACATTTAGAATCTTATCTGTAATTCAATCGAGGATAATTCAGTTGAAATTTAAGACCCGGTCAACACTTCGACTGAGGGAAACATCTTCATCGAGATCTAGGAACTGTCTGTAATTCAACCGAGGATAATTCTGTTGAGATTTAAGAACTCGTCCACATTTCGACGGAGGGAAATTGTCTAGATTTAGAACCTTATCTATAATTCAACCGAGGATAATTCAGTTGAGATTGAAGACCCGGTCAGTACTTCGACTGAGGGAAATATCTTCATCAAGATCTAGGAACCGTCTGTAATTCAACCGAGGATAATTCTGTTGAGATTTAAGAACTCGTCCACACTTCGACGGAGGAAAATTGTCGACATTTAGAATCTTATCTGTAATTCAACCGAGGATAATTCAGTTGAAATTTAAGACCCGGTCAACACTTCGACTGAGGGAAAAATCTTCATCGAGATCTAGGAACTGTCTGTAATTCAACCGAGGATAATTCTGTTGAGATTTAAGAACTCGTCCACATTTCGACGGAGGAAAATTGTCGAGATTTAGAACCTTATCTATAATTCAACCGAGGATAATTCAGTTGAGATTGAAGACACGGTCAGTACTTCGACTGAGGGAAATATATTCATCAAGATCTAGGAACCGTCTGTAATTCAACCGAGGATAATTCTGTTGAGATTTAAGAACTCGTCCACACTTCGACGGAGGAAAATTGTCGATATTTAGAACCTTATCTGTAATTCAACCGAGGATAATTCAGTTGAGATTTAAGAACCGGTCAACACTTCGACTGAGGGAAACATATTCATCGAGATCTAGGAACTGTCTGTAATTCAACCGAGGATAATTCTGTTGAGATTTAAAAACTCGTCCACACTTCGACGGAGGAAAATTGTCGAGATTTAGAACCTTATCTGTAATTCAACCGAGGATAATTCAGTAGAGATTTAAGAACCGGTCAGTACTTCGACTGAGGGAAACATCTTCATCGAGATCTAGGAACCGTCTGTAATTTAACCGAGGTTAATTCCGTTGATATTTAAGAACTCGTCCACACTTCGACGGAGGAAAATTGTCGAGATTTAGAACCTTATCTTAATTCAACCGAGGATAATTCTATTGAGATTTAAGAACCGGTCAGCACTTTGACTGAGGGAAACATCTTCATCGAGATCTAGGAACTATCTGTAATTCAACCGAGGATAATTCTGTTGAGATTTAAGAACTCGTCCACACTTCGACGGAGGAAAATTGTCGAGATTTAGAACCTTATCTGTAATTCAACCGAGGATAATTCAGTTGAGATTTAAGAACTGGTCAGTACTTCGATTGAGGGAAACATCTTCATCGAGATCTAGAAACCGTCTGTAATTCAACCAAGGATAATTCTGTTGAGATTTAAGAACTCGTCCACACTTCGAAGGAGGAAAAATGTCGAGATTTTGAACCTTAACTATATTTCAACCGAGGATAATTCTGTTGAGATTTAAGAACTGGTCAGCACTTCGACTGAGGGAAACATCTTCATCGAGATCTAGGAACTGCATGTAATTCAACTGAGGATAATTTTTTTGAGATTTAAAAACTCGTCCACACTTTGATGGAGGAAAATTGTCGAGATTTAGAACCTTATCTGTAACTCAACCGAGGATAATTCAGTTGAGATTTAAGAACCGGTCAGTACTTCGATAGAGGGAAACATCTTCATCGAGATCTAGGAACCGTCTGTAATTTAACCGAGGATAATTCTAGTGATATTTAAGAACTCGTCCACACTTCGACGGAGGATAATTGTCAAGATTTAGAACCTTATCTATAATTAAACCGAGGATAATTACGTTGAGATTTAAGAACCCGTCAGCACTTCGACTGAGGGAAACATCTTCATCGAGATCTAGGAACTGTCTGTAATTCAACCGAGGATAATTCTATTGAGATTTATGAACTCAACCACACTTCGACGGAGGAAAATTGTCGATATTTAGAACCTTATCTGTAAGTCAACCGAGGATAATTCAGTTGAGATTTAAGAACCGGTCAACACTTCGAGTGAGGGAAACATCTTCATCGAGATATAGGAACTGTCTGTAATTCAACCGAGGATAATTCTGTTGAGATTTAAGAACTCGTCCACACTTCGAAGGAGGAAAATTGTCGAGATTTAGAACCTTATCTATAATTCAACCGAGGATAATTCTGTTGAGATTTAAGAACCGGTCAGCACTTCGACTGAGGGAAACATCTTCATCGAGATCTAGGGACCGTCTGTAATTTAACCGAGGATAATTATGTTGAGATTTAAGAACTCGTCCACACTTCGATGGAGGAAAATTGTCGAGATTTAGAACTTTATCTATAATTCAACCGAGGATAATTCTGTTAAGATTTAAGAACCGGTCAGCACTTCGACGGAGGAAAATTGTCGAGATTTAGAACCATATCTGTAACTCAACCGAGGATAATTTTGTTGAGATTTAAGAACCTATCAGAACTTCGAATGAGGGAAACATCTTCATCGAGATCTAGAAACCGTCTGTAATTCAACCGAGGATGATTCTGTTGAGATTTAAGAACTCATCCACACATCGACGGAGGAAAATTGTCGACATTTAGAATCTTATCTGTAATTCAATCGAGGATAATTCAGTTGAAATTTAAGACCCGGTCAACACTTCGACTGAGGGAAACATCTTCATCGAGATCTAGGAACTGTCTGTAATTCAACCGAGGATAATTCTGTTGAGATTTAAGAACTCGTCCACATTTCGACGGAGGGAAATTGTCTAGATTTAGAACCTTATCTATAATTCAACCGAGGATAATTCAGTTGAGATTGAAGACCCGGTCAGTACTTCGACTGAGGGAAATATCTTCATCAAGATCTAGGAACCGTCTGTAATTCAACCGAGGATAATTCTGTTGAGATTTAAGAACTCGTCCACACTTCGACGGAGGAAAATTGTCGACATTTAGAACCTTATCTGTAATTCAACCGAGGATAATTCAGTTGAGATTTAAGAACCGGTCAACACTTCGACTGAGGGAAACATATTCATCGAGATCTAGGAACTGTCTGTAATTCAACCGAGGATAATTCTGTTGAGATTTAAAAACTCGTCCACACTTTGATGGAGGAAAATTGTCGAGATTTAGAACATTATCTGTAATTCAACCGAGGATAATTCAGTAGAGATTTAAGAACCGGTCAGTACTTCGAATGAGGGAAACATCTTCATCGAGATCTAGGAACCGTCTGTAATTTAACCGAGGTTAATTCCGTTGAGATTTAAGAACTCGTCCACACTTCGACGGAGGAAAATTGTCGAGATTTAGAACCTTATCTTAATTCAACCGAGGATAATTCTATTGAGATTTAAGAACCGGGAAGCACTTTGACTGAGGGAAACATCTTCATCGAGATCTAGGAACTATCTGTAATTCAACCGAGGATAATTCTGTTGAGATTTAAGAACTCGTCCACACTTCGACGGAGGAAAATTGTCGAGATTTAGAACCTTATCTGTAATTCAACCGAGGATAATTCAGTTGAGATTTAAGAACTGGTCAGTACTTCGATTGAGGGAAACATCTTCATCGAGATCTAGAAACCGTCTGTAATTCAAACAAGGATAATTCTGTTGAGATTTAAGAACTCGTCCACACTGCGAAGGAGGAAAAATGTCGAGATTTTGAACCTTAACTATAATTCAACCGAGGATAATTCTGTTGAGATTTAAGAACCGGTCAACACTTCGATTGAGGGAAACATCTTCATCGAGATCTAGGAACTGTCTGTAATTCAACTGAGGATAATTCTGTTGAGATTTAAGCATTCGTCCACACTTCGATGGAGGAAAATTGTAGAGATTTAGAACCTTATCTGTAATTCAACGGAGGATAATTCAGTTGAGATTTAAGAACCGGTCAGTACTTCGAATGAGGGAAACATCTTCATCGAGATCTAGGAACTATCTGTAATTCAACCGAGGATAATTCTGTTGAGATTTAAGAACTCGTCCACACTTCAAAGGAGGAAAATTGTCGACATTTAGAACCTTATCTGTAATTCAACCAAGGATAATTCAGTTGAGATTTAAGAACCGGTCAGCACTTCGACTGAGGGAAACATCTTAATCGAGATCTAGGAACTGTCTGTAATTCAACCGATGATAATTTTGTTGAGATTTAGAAACTCGTCCACACTTCGATGGAGGAAAATTGTCGAGATTTAGAACCTTATCTGTAATTCAACCGAAGATAATTCAGTTGAGATTTAAGAACCGATCAGTACTTCGAATGAGGGAAACATCTTCATCGAGATCTAGGAACTGACTGTAATTCAACCGAGGATAATTCTGTTGAGATTTAAGAACTCGTCCACACTTCGATGGAGGAAAATTGTAGAGATTTAGAACCTTATCTGTAATTCAACCGAGGATAATTCAGTTGAGATTTAAGAACCGGTCAGCACTTCGACGGAGGAAAATTGTCGAGATTTAGAACCATATCTGTAACTCAACCGAGGATAATTTTGTTGAGATTTAAGAACCTATCAGAACTTCGAATGAGGGAAACATCTTCATCGAGATCTAGAAACCGTCTGTAATTCAACCGAGGATGATTCTGTTGAGATTTAAGAACTCATCCACACATCGACGGAGGAAAATTGTCGACATTTAGAATCTTATCTGTAATTCAATCGAGGATAATTCAGTTGAAATTTAAGACCCGGTCAACACTTCGACTGAGGGAAACATCTTCATCGAGATCTAGGAACTGTCTGTAATTCAACCGAGGATAATTCTGTTGAGATTTAAGAACTCGTCCACATTTCGACGGAGGGAAATTGTCTAGATTTAGAACCTTATCTATAATTCAACCGAGGATAATTCAGTTGAGATTGAAGACCCGGTCAGTACTTCGACTGAGGGAAATATCTTCATCAAGATCTAGGAACCGTCTGTAATTCAACCGAGGATAATTCTGTTGAGATTTAAGAACTCGTCCACACTTCGACGGAGGAAAATTGTCGACATTTAGAACCTTATCTGTAATTCAACCGAGGATAATTCAGTTGAGATTTAAGAACCGGTCAACACTTCGACTGAGGGAAACATATTCATCGAGATCTAGGAACTGTCTGTAATTCAACCGAGGATAATTCTGTTGAGATTTAAAAACTCGTCCACACTTTGATGGAGGAAAATTGTCGAGATTTAGAACATTATCTGTAATTCAACCGAGGATAATTCAGTAGAGATTTAAGAACCGGTCAGTACTTCGAATGAGGGAAACATCTTCATCGAGATCTAGGAACCGTCTGTAATTTAACCGAGGTTAATTCCGTTGAGATTTAAGAACTCGTCCACACTTCGACGGAGGAAAATTGTCGAGATTTAGAACCTTATCTTAATTCAACCGAGGATAATTCTATTGAGATTTAAGAACCGGGAAGCACTTTGACTGAGGGAAACATCTTCATCGAGATCTAGGAACTATCTGTAATTCAACCGAGGATAATTCTGTTGAGATTTAAGAACTCGTCCACACTTCGACGGAGGAAAATTGTCGAGATTTAGAACCTTATCTGTAATTCAACCGAGGATAATTCAGTTGAGATTTAAGAACTGGTCAGTACTTCGATTGAGGGAAACATCTTCATCGAGATCTAGAAACCGTCTGTAATTCAAACAAGGATAATTCTGTTGAGATTTAAGAACTCGTCCACACTGCGAAGGAGGAAAAATGTCGAGATTTTGAACCTTAACTATAATTCAACCGAGGATAATTCTGTTGAGATTTAAGAACCGGTCAACACTTCGATTGAGGGAAACATCTTCATCGAGATCTAGGAACTGTCTGTAATTCAACTGAGGATAATTCTGTTGAGATTTAAGCATTCGTCCACACTTCGATGGAGGAAAATTGTAGAGATTTAGAACCTTATCTGTAATTCAACGGAGGATAATTCAGTTGAGATTTAAGAACCGGTCAGTACTTCGAATGAGGGAAACATCTTCATCGAGATCTAGGAACTATCTGTAATTCAACCGAGGATAATTCTGTTGAGATTTAAGAACTCGTCCACACTTCAAAGGAGGAAAATTGTCGACATTTAGAACCTTATCTGTAATTCAACCAAGGATAATTCAGTTGAGATTTAAGAACCGGTCAGCACTTCGACTGAGGGAAACATCTTAATCGAGATCTAGGAACTGTCTGTAATTCAACCGATGATAATTTTGTTGAGATTTAGAAACTCGTCCACACTTCGATGGAGGAAAATTGTCGAGATTTAGAACCTTATCTGTAATTCAACCGAAGATAATTCAGTTGAGATTTAAGAACCGATCAGTACTTCGAATGAGGGAAACATCTTCATCGAGATCTAGGAACTGACTGTAATTCAACCGAGGATAATTCTGTTGAGATTTAAGAACTCGTCCACACTTCGATGGAGGAAAATTGTAGAGATTTAGAACCTTATCTGTAATTCAACCGAGGATAATTCAGTTGAGATTTAAGAACCGGTCAGTACTTCGACTGAGGGAAATATCTTCATCGAGATCTAGGAACCGTCTGTAATTCAACCGAGGATAGTTCTGTTGAGATTTAAGAACTCGTCTACACTTCGAAGGAGGAAAATTGTCGAGATTTAGAACCTTATCTATAATTCAACCGAGGATAATTCTGTTGAGATTTAAGAATTGGTCAGCACTTCGACTAAGGGAAACATCTTCCTCGAGATCTAGGAACTGTCTGTAATTCAACTGATGATAATTTTGTTGAGATTTAAAAACTCGTCCACACTTCGATGGAGGAAAATTGTCGAGATTTAGAACCTTATCTGTAATTCAACCGAGGATAATTCAGTTGAGATTTAAGAATCGGTCAGTACTTCGACTGGGGGAAACATCTTCATCGAGATCTAGGAATTGTCTGTAATTTAACCGAGGATAATTCTGTTTAGATTTAAGAACTCGTCCACACTTCGACGGAGGAAAATTGTCGAGATTTAGAACCTTATCTATAATTCAACCGAGGATAATTCTGTTGAGATTTAAGAACCGGTCAGCACTTCGACTGAGGGAAACATCTTCATCGAGATCTAGGAACTGTCTGTAATTCAACCAAGGATAATTCTGTTGAGATTTATGAACTCAACCACACTTCGTTGGAGGAAAATTGTCGACATTTAGAACCTTATATGTAATTCATCCAAGGATAATTTTGTTGAGATTTAAGAACCGGTCAGCACTTCGACTGAGGGAAACATCTTCATCGAGATCTAGGAACTATCTGTGATTCAACCGAGGATAATTATGTTGAGATTTAAGAACTCGTCCACATTTCGATGGAGGAAAATTGTCGAGATTTAGAACCTTATCTATAATTCAACCGAGGATAATTCTGTTGAGATTTAAGAACCGGTCAGCACTTCGACTGAGGGAAACATCTTCATCGAGATCTAGGAACTGTCTGTAATTCAACCGAGGATAATTCTGTTGAAATTTAAGAACTCTTCCATACTTCGACGGAGGAAAATTGTCGACATTTAGAACCTTATTTGTAATTCAACCGAGGATAATTCAGTTGAAATTTAAGAACCGTTCAACACTTCCACTGAGGGAAACATCTTCATCGAGATCTAGGAACTGTTTTTAATTCAAACGAGGATAATTCTGTTGAGATTTAAGAACTCGTCCACACTTCGACGGAGGAAAATTGTCGAGATTTAGAACCTTATCTGTAATTCAACCGAGGATAATTCAGTTGAGATTTAAGAACCGGTCAGTACTTTGACTGAGGGAAATATCTTCATGGAGATCTAGAAACCGTCTGTAATTCAACCGAGGATAATTCTGTTGAGATTTAAGAACTCGTCCACACTTCGAAGGAGGAAAAATGTCGAGTTTTTGAACCTTAACTATATGAAATTCTGGCTGCAGATACTCAATGTCACGTTCAATGTTATGACACCGTATCTGACTTACTATATGACAGTAAATACAAAAGCAATAAAGAACACAGTCAATTGTTTACCCAGTTCAGTGTGCAACAACACCTACTCTGGGGGCTACCAAGCCAGGGAGAGAATCCACTATAAGAGATGTTAATTCAGGAATAAACCAACCAGTTTATCTCCTTCACTTAAGACCTACCCAATGCAATTCCAATCTAAGTACAACTTAAACCTGAGTTCCTACTCACTCCCCCTCAATCACAGCAGTGATACATAAACCAATTTGACTTAAGACTTGATGAAGACACTCTTCAAAAACAAACACTTGATTAAGCTTCACAGCTTTTTAATCAAGCAACAGAATCACTCGTGCTTCACAGCTTTGAGTGATGCACACAACTAACTTGACTCTGCTTCACAGCTTTAGTCAAGGAACATTCAAACACTCTTGCTTCAAAGCTTTGAGTGCTACACAACCCTTACAATTAGAAACCTATTCCAAGGCACTTATCACAATGATAATTGCTTGGAGTACAATAATCAAATCTATACAGATTACAAAATGATCTTCTGATCAATCAGCAGGGGGTCCTTGAAAAACAGCAGCTCTGTTGAATATATAGCAGCTGCAACTTCAGTTAGGGTTTCCAAAAACCTAGGGTTAATTCCGTTTGACCTAAAGACCAGGTCACAGGACTTTATTAACCAGGTTAGGGTTGAGCTAGGTTACCCCTCAGAAAACGCAGGATTCTGTTCAGGAAGGACTGAGTTATTTCCTGAAAAAACTCAGACTTATCCAATCCTACAATCCTGTTAGTTCAGAACAGGATGTCATAACATCTGTTATGACATCTGAGAAAACCTGTCTACTGATTTAGCATAATGTGATCATTTTGCAAAAATGCTCAGATACACACTTATAAACATTAGTATTTGAATTACAATATTTTTCTGCAAAGGTACCTAATGAGTCAGTACAAACTGAACTAGAATGTTATGACATCAGTCATGACATTCACACATACACTTGGGATTTACCAAAAATGAAAGCCAATACCTAAACACCTACAAACTCCCCCTTTGGCAGATTTTTGGCTAAAGACCCTAAACAATCAAAGATAGATAGCAGCAGAAATAAGTGACAGCAGAAAAATAGAATGTCAAGTACTAATTAAGTAAGTACCAAAATATTCTCCCCCTCTTTAGCCACAAATGGGCCAAAGATACATGTTCAGAAAATTTTACAGTTATCCAAAGCAAAATAATAAGAGCAGCAGCAGAAAACACCAGAATACACTTCCAAACTCCACCAGAAATCAGCAACCATCCTTCAAGCACCATCATCAGATCCAGAGGATTCAGGCTTCTTTCTTTTCTTGTGAGCAATGTCAGCATTCTTCTCTTTGTTTGATGTCTCAACATTCTTAGAGACATTTGGATTTGTTTCAGCATTTGAGCTTTCTTGGTTCAGAGGAACAGAAATGCCAGGAACTGAGTGGTTCTCGTTCAGAATTCTTGAAACAAGTTTTGCTATTGCTTGATTAACATAGGCTGTCCCTTCCCTATTTGCAATTTCAGGGGGAACTGAAGAGGAAGGATGAGATGGATTACCTGCATGTCTTGTTCTCAACTCTTTGACCTTGGTGGGGTTAGTTCCCACTTTTCTATGAGAAGAGATCTCCAGAACGTCAGAGTCCAGACAGGAAGAGATTGTCCCAGAATCTTGATCAGAGGAAGAGGTTGAGATGGTCGTATTGGATGATGATGGTGTATGAGACATTTTGTCAGTTTTGAAGGACCAACAGCAAATGAGGAGAAATTTCTGATTGAGAGACTGGGTTTTGATGAAGAGACGAGAGACGAAGGAAGCAAAGGAGTGTCTTTTCAACTTCTTAAAAGAATTGTAGGAAATGAGAAAATACAATTTTAAACCAATCAGAACAGGCATAAGTCCTTTGGTCCTTGTTTTAAGCAAAATTAATTGCTACAATTCCTCATGTTGGCAAATACCCAGCTTACCCCTTAAGTTTTCAAATTGGTTTGCATCCAAAGCCTTGGTAAAAATGTCAGCCAGCTGTAGCTCAGTGGCAACATGTTCCAATTTGATTGTCTTCTCTTCTACAATGTCTCTAATAAAGTGATGTCGTATGTCAATATGTTTGGTCCTGCTATGCTGAATGGGATTCTTGGATATGTTGATTGTACTCAAATTGTCACAGTACAATGTTATAACATCTTGTGTGACATTATACTCAGTGAGCATCTGTTTCATCCATATCATTTGAGAGCAGCTACTACCAGCTGCAATGTATTCAGCTTCAGCAGTTGAAAGAGACACACAATTCTGTTTCTTGCTGAACCAGGAAACCAGATTACTTCCCAAAAAGAAACATCCTCCAGAGGTGCTTTTTCTATCATCAGCACTACCAGCCCAATCAGCATCACAGTAGCCAGTCAGAGCTGGTTCACAGCCATGAGTATACATCAATCCATAGTTGTAAGTACCACTTACATACTTCAAAATTCTCTTCACTTGATTGATATGACTGACTTTGGGATCAGCTTGGTATCTAGCACAAACTCCAACTGCAAAGGAAATATCAGGTCTGCTGGCAGTTAAGTACAACAAGCTTCCTATCATGCTTCTGTACAAACTTTGATCCACCTTAACCCCACTTGAATCTTTGGAAAGCTTTAGATGAGTGGGAGCAGGAGTCCTTTTGTGACTTGCATTCTCCATACCAAACTTCTTTACAATATTCTTAGCATACTTGCTTTGAGATAAGAAGATTGAGTCCTCCATCTGTGAGACTTGTAGTCCAAGAAAATAAGTTAGTTCTCCCATGAGACTCATTTCAAATTCAGCCTGCATCTGGTCAGCAAAGTGTTTAACCATATGTTCTGACATTCCTCCAAACACTATGTCATCAACATATATTTGAGCAACCATCAACTTCCCTCCTTCAGTTTTGACAAAGAGAGTTTTGTCCAAGCCTCCTTTTCTGTAGCCTTTGTCTGAGAGAAACTTTGTTAACCTGTCATACCATGCTCTAGGAGCTTGTTTCAGGCCATATAGAGCTTTTCTCAATTTGTAGACATGATCAGGATGGGTTGGATCCACAAAGCCTTTAGGTTGTTCCACATAAGCTTCCTCATTTAAGTACCCATTTAGAAAGGCACTTTTCACATCCATCTGAAATAACTTGAACTTCAGAAGACAAGCAATTGACAACAAGAGTCTGATTGATTCCAACCTGGCTACAGGTGCAAAGGTTTCATCAAAATCAACCCCTTCAACCTGGGTGTATCCTTGAGCAACAAGTCTTGCCTTATTTCTGGTGACAACTCCTTCAACATCTGACTTGTTCTTGAATATCCATTTTGTCCCAATGATGTTAGTTCCTTCAGGTCTAGGAACCAGTTCCCAAACTTCATGTTGCTTGAATTGGTTCAGTTCATCTTGCATTGCACCAATCCAATATTCATCAGTTAAGGCTTCCTTGACATTTCTTGGTTCCATTTTGGACACAAAACAAGAGTTTGAGATGATTTCTCTAGATCTTGTGATGACTCCACTATTGGGATCTCCTATGATGAGCTCTTTTGGATGATCCTTCTGAATTCTGATGGAAGGAGTCTTGCTAGCTTCCTTTGATTCAGATTCTATTGTGGTGGAGTTGGGTAGATCATCCTGTTGGGTTGAAGTCTCAAAGAATGTCTCAACAGTACAAGGAACATCTATTTCTTCATGATAGTCATCAATTATAACATTTATTGATTCCATCATGGTTTTGGTTCTGGAGTTGAATACTCTATAAGCTCTGCTGTTTGAGGAGTATCCTAGAAATATGCCTTCATCACTTTTGGAGTCCAGTTTTCTTCTTTGTTCAGGATCAGATAGGATATAGCATTTGCTGCCAAACACATGGAAGTAATTCACAATTGGTTTTCTTCCTTTCCAGAGTTCATATATGGTGGATGAGGTTCCCTTTCTCAAGGTGACCCTGTTATGAACATAGCAAGCTGTATTCATAGCTTCAGCCCAAAAATACATAGGAAGTCTTTTAGCATGTAACATTGCTCTGGCAGATTCTTGTATGGTCCTGTTTTTTCTTTCCACAACTCCATTTTGCTGAGGTGTTATGGGTGAAGAAAACTCATGACTGATTCCTTCTGAAGCACATAAGTCATCAAACTTGCTGTTTTCAAATTCCTTGCCATGATCACTTCTGATTCTGACAATACATCCTTCCTTCTCTCTTTGAATTCTCTTGCACAGTTCTCTAAAAACTTCAAATGCATCTGATTTTTCCCTAATGAAATTAATCTAGGTGAATCTGGAAAAATCATCCACAACCACATAGGCATATCTTTTACCACCAAGACTCTCTACTTGCATTGGTCCCATCAGATCCATATGGAGGAGTTCTAGAACCTTAGAGGTGGTCAGAGGTCTTGACTTTGGATGTGACATCCTAGTCTGCTTACCAACCTGACATTCACCACAAACTCTTCCTTCATCAATTTGCAGTTTTGGAATCCCTCTGACTGCCTCCAAGGAGATAATCCTCTTCATACCCCTTAGATGAAGATGGCCAAGTTTTTGGTGCCACAGTTTCACCTCTTTTTCTTCTTTTGCAATGGAACACACAGATGAGAAATTAGTGTTCTCAGCCTCCCACAAGTAACAGTTGTCTTTGGATCTGACTCCTTTCATTACTATCTCTTGTTTGTCATTGATTACAAGGCATTCAGATTTTGAGAAATTGACCTTGAATCATAGATCACACAGTTGACTGATACTAATGAGATTAGCGGTCAGTCCTTTCACCAGCAGTACTTCATTCAGACTTGGAACTCCAGGGCAGTCCAAATTACCAACTCCTTTGATTTCACCTTTATCCCCATCTCCAAAGGTCACAAAACTGGTGGTGTGAGGCTTAACATTATTGAGGAGATTCTTGATTCCAGTCATATGTCTGGAACATCCACTGTCAAAGTACCAGTCTTCCTTTGCAGAGACCCTCAGGGAAGTGTGAGCTATCAGTGCAGTAGCCTTTTTCTTCCATTGAGGAGCATGTGGTACCTTTTTAGACTTAGGTTTGACACCTGAGTTCTGATTAGGGTATCCATGTAATCTGAAGCAGAAGGGCTTTATGTGGCCATATCTACCACAATGATGGCATTTCCATCTTTGGTACCTTTTCCTCATATGTTTCTGTTCCTGATGTCGAGAGTTGTGTTGAAACATCTGTTCTGACATTTGCTTACCAGAACCAGATTTCGTTGCTTCCATAAATCCTAGACCAGATTTATTTCCCACATTTTGTCCTACCTGAAGGATCTCTTCCAATTTGTCTGATCCATTTGTCAACATCTTGACAGATTTGGTCATTTGTTTCAGTTGTGAGTTTAGCAATTGAACTTCTCCTTCTAGATGACTTATAATTTCAAGGTGTGCCCTTTTTTCAGCCTCCATCTTTATGATGAGTTTTGATTGTTTCTCATTCTCCACACAGACTTCAGTACTTCTGATACACAATTCCTTGTAAGTATCAGCTAGTTCTTCAAAAGTCACCTCTTCATCACTGATGTCACTTTCAGAGGTACAAACACCAGTTAAAGCAGTAACTCGTTTGGCAGTCTCTTCTTTAGAATTACTTTCTGAATCACAGTCAGACCAAGTAACAGTCATTCCTTTTTGTTTCTTAAGAAAGGTAGGACATTCAGCTCGAATATGCCCATATCCTTCACAGCCATGGCATTGAATTCCTCTGCCTTGAATTCCCTTCTCTTCTGACCTTGGTCTTCTGCTGGAACTGTCAATGTTAGAGGGAATGTTATGAACATTAGACCTTGACTTTGGATCAATTCTTTTGATGAGTTTGTTGAACTGTCTTCCAAGCATGGCTACAGCTTCTGAAATGTTTTCTTCAACATCAGTGTTGGACATGAGTGCTATGCTCTTGTTCTTTTTGACACCATTATCAGTGATTCCCATCTCAAAAGTCTGAAGAGACCCAATAAGTTCATCCACTTTCAACTTGCTAATGTCCTGGGCTTCCTCAATGGCAGTTACCTTCATTGCAAATCTTTTAGGCAAGGATTTGAGAATCTTCCTCACCAGTTTTTCTTCTGACATCTTTTCTCCCAGTGCTCCTGAGGTGTTGGCAATCTCCAAGATGTTCATGTGAAACTCATGAATGGTTTCATCTTCCATAATTTTTAGATTCTCAAATTTGGTTGTCAACATCTGAAGCCTTGACATTTTTACTTTGGAAGTTCCCTCATGAGTAGTTTTGAGAGTGTCCCAAACTTCCTTGGGCAGTTCATATTGATGTACTAGTCTGAAAATGTTTCTATCAATTCCATTGAACAAGGCATTTAAAGCTTTTGAATTTCCCAGAGCTAACTCATCTTCTTCTTTACTCCAATCTTCCTCAGGCTTCAGACTTATTGTCCCATCTATCTCAGTTATGGTGGGATGAATCCATCCTTTGTCAGCAGCTCTCCAAGCCTTTTTGTCCAGAGATTTTAGGAAGGCAATCATACGAGGTTTCCAGTAGTCATAATTAGTTCCATCCAGAATGGGTGGTCTATTTCCAAAAACTCCTTCTTTGTCCATAGTGCCAGAAAGTGATATCCCTAGATCTCACCCAGTAATACAGGCAGGGTGCCTGCTCTGATGCCAATTGAAATTCTGGCTGCAGATACTCAATGTCACGTTCAATGTTATGACACCGTATCTGACTTACTATATGACAGTAAATACAAAAGCAATAAAGAACACAGTCAATTGTTTACCCAGTTCAGTGTGCAACAACACCTACTCTGAGGGCTACCAAGCCAGGGAGAGAATCCACTATAAGAGATGTTAATTCAGGAATAAACCAACCAGTTTATCTCCTTCACTTAAGACCTACCCAATGCAATTCCAATCTAAGTACAACTTAAACCTGAGTTCCTACTCACTCCCCCTCAATCACAGCAATGATACATAAACCAATTTGACTTAAGAATTGATGAAGACACTCTTCAAAAACAAACACTTGATTAAGCTTCACAGCTTTTTAATCAAGCAACACAATCACTCGTGCTTCACAGCTTTGAGTGATGCACACAACTAACTTGACTCTGCTTCACAGCTTTAGTCAAGGAACATTCAAACACTCTTGCTTCAAAGCTTTGAGTGCTACACAACCCTTACAATTAGAAACCTATTCCAAGGCACTTATCACAATGATAATTGCTTGGAGTACAATAATCAAATCTATACAGATTACAAAATGATCTTCTGATCAATCAGCAGGGGGTCCTTGAAAAACAGCAGCTCTGTTGAATATATAGCAGCTGCAACTTCAGTTAGGGTTTCCAAAAACCTAGGGTTAATTCCGTTTGACCTAAAGACCAGGTCACAGGACTTTATTAACCAGGTTAGGGTTGAGCTAGGTTACCCCTCAGAAAACGCAGGATTCTGTTCAGGAAGGACTGAGTTATTTCCTGAAAAAACTCAGACTTATCCAATCCTGCAATCCTGTTAGTTCAGAACAGGATGTCATAACATCTGTTATGACATCTGAGAAAACCTGTCTACTGATTTAGCATAATGTGATCATTTTGCAAAAATGCTCAGATACACACTTATAAACATTAGTATTTGAATTACAATATTTTTCTGCAAAGGTATCTAATGAGTCAGTACAAACTGAACTAGAATGTTATGACATCAGTCATGACATTCACACATACACTTGGGATTTACCAAAAATGCAAGCCAATACCTAAACACCTACACTATAATTCAACCGAGGATAATTCTGTTGAGATTTAAGAACTGGTCAGCACTTCGACTGAGGGAAACATCTTCATCGAGATCTAGGAACTGTCTGTAATTCAACCGAGGATAATTTTGTTGAGATTTAAAAACTCGTCCACACTTTGGTGGAGGAAAATTGTCGAGATTTAGAACCTTATCTGTAATTCAACCGAGGATAATTCAGTTGAGATTTAAGAACCGGTCAGTACTTCGAATGAGGGAAACATCTTCATCGAGATCTAGGAACTGTCTGTAATTCAACCGAGGATAATTTTGTTGAGATTTAAGAACCGGTCAGAACTTCGACTGAGGGAAACATCTTCATCGAGATCTAGGAACCGTTTGTAATTCAACCGAGGATAATTCTGTTGAGATTTATGAACTCGCCCACACTTCGAAGGAGGAAAATTGTCGAGATTTAGAACCTTATCTATAATTCAACCGAGGATAATTCTGTTGAGATTTAAGAACCGGTCATGACTTTGACTGAGGGAAACATCTTCATCGAGATCTAGGAACCGTCTGTAATTCAACCGAGGATAATTCTGTTGAGATTTATGAACTCGTCCACCCTTCGAAGGAGGAAAATTGTCGAGATTTAGAACCTTATCTATAATTCAACCGAGGATAATTTTGTTGAGATTTAAGAACCGGTCAGGACTTCGACTGAGGGAAACATCTTCATCGAGATCTAGGGACCGTCTGTAATTTAACCGAGGATAATTATGTTGAGATTTAAGAACTCGTCCACACTTCGATGGAGGAAAATTGTCGAGATTTAGAACCTTATCTATAATTCAACCGAGGATAATTCTATTGAGATTTAAGAACTGGGCAGCACTTCGACTGAGGGAAACATCTTCATCGAGATCTAGGAACTGTCTGTAATTCAACCGATGATAATTTTGTTGAGATTTAAAAACTCGTCCACACTTCGATGGAGGAAAATTGTCGAGATTTAGAACCTTATCTGTAATTCAACCGAGGATAATTCAGTTGAGATTTAAGAACCGGTCAGTACTTCGACTGGGGGAAACATCTTCATCGAGATCTAGGAATCGTCTGTAATTTAACCGAGGATAATTCTGTTCAGATTTAAGTACTCGTCCACACTTCGACGGTGGAAAATTGTCGAGATTTAGAACCTTATCTATAATTCAACCGAGGATAATTCTGTTGAGATTTAAGAACCGGTCAGCACTTCGACTGAGGGAAACATCTTCATCGAGATCTAGGAACTGTCTGTAATTCAACCAAGGATAATTCTATTGAGATTTATGAACTCAATCACACTTCGATGGAGGAAAATTGTCGACATTTAGAACCTTATATGTAATTCATCCAAGGATAATTCTGTTGAGATTTAAGAACCGGTCAGCACTTCGACTGAGGGAAACATCTTCATCGAGATCTAGGAACTATCTGTAATTCAACCGAGGATAATTCTGTTGAGATTTAAGAACTCGTCCACACTTCGACGGAGGAAAATTGTCGAAATTTAGAACCTTATTTGTAATTCAACCGAGGATAATTTTGTTGAGATTTAAGAACCGGTCAGAACTTCGACTGAGGGAGACATCTTCATCGAGATCTAGGAACCGTTTGTAATTCAACCGAGGATAATTCTGTTGAGATTTATGAACTCGTCCACATTTTGAAGGAGGAAAATTGTCGAGATTTAGAACCTTATCTATAATTCAACCGAGGATAATTCTGTTGAGATTTAAGAACCGGTCAGAACTTTGACTGAGGAAACATCTTCATCGAGATCTAGGAACCGTCTGTAATTCAACCGAGGATAATTCTGTTGAGATTTATGAACTCGTCCACCCTTCTAAGGAGGAAAATTGTCGAGATTTAGAACCTTATCTATAATTCAACCGAGGATAATTCTGTTGAGATTTAAGAACCGGTCAGAACTTTGACTGAGGGAAACATCTTCATCGAGATCTAGGAACCGTCTGTAATTCAACCGAGGATAATTCTGTTCAGATTTATGAACTCGTCCACCCTTCGAAGGAGGAAAATTGTCGAGATTTAGAACCTTATCTATAATTCAACCGAGGATAATTTTGTTGAGATTTAAGAACCGGTCAGCACTTCGACTGAGGGAAACATCTTCATCGAGATCTAGGGACCGTCTGTAATTTAACCGAGGATAATTATGTTGAGATTTTAGAACTCGTCCACACTTCGATGGAGGAAAATTGTCGAGATTTAGAACCTTATCTATAATTCAACCGAGGATAATTCTGTTGAGATTTAAGAACTGCTCAGCACTTCGACTGAGGGAAACATCTTCATCGAGATCTAGGAACTGTCTGTAATTCAACCGAGGATAATTTTGTTGAGATTTAAAAACTCGTCCACACTTTGGTGGAGGAAAATTGTCGAGATTTAGAACCTTATCTTTAATTCAAACGAGGATATTTCAGTTGAGATTTAAGAACCGGTCAGTACTTCGAATGAGGGAAACATCTTCATCGAGATCTAGGAACTGTCTGTAATTCAACCGAGGATAATTTTGTTGAGATTTAAGAACCGGTCAGAACTTCGACTGAGGGAAACATCTTCATCGAGATCTAGGAACCGTTTGTAATTCAACCGAGGATAATTCTGTTGAGATTTATGAACTCGTCCACACTTCGAAGGAGGAAAATTGTCGAGATTTAGAACCTTATCTATAATTCAACCGAGGATAATTCTATTGAGATTTAAGAACCGGTCAGAACTTTGACTGAGGGAAACATCTTCATCGAGATCTAGGAACCGTCTGTAATTCAACCGAGGATAATTCTGTTGAGATTTATAAACTCGTCCACCCTTCGAAGGAGGAAAATTGTCTTGATTTAGAACCTTATCTATAATTCAACCGAGGATAATTTTGTTGAGATTTAAGAACCGGTCAGCACTTCGACTGAGGGAAACATCTTTATCGAGATCTAGGGACCGTCTGTAATTTAACCGAGGATAATTATGTTGAGATTTAAGAACTCGTCCACACTTCGATGGAGGAAAATTGTCGACATTTAGAACCTTATCTATAATTCAACCGAGGATAATTCTGTTGAGATTTAAGAACCGGTCAGCACTTCGACTGAGGGAAACATCTTCATCGAGATCTAGGAACTGTCTGTAATTCAACCGATGATAATTTTGTTGAGATTTAAAAACTCGTCCACACTTCGATGGAGGAAAATTGTTGAGATTTAGAACCTTATCTGTAATTCAACCGAGGATAATTCAGTTGAGATTTAAGAACCGGTTAGTACTTCGACTGGGGGAAACATCTTCATCGAGATCTAGGAATCGTCTGTAATTTAACCGAGGATAATTCTGTTCAGATTTAAGAACTCGTCCACACTTCGACGGAGGAAAATTGTCGAGATTTAGAACCTTATCTATAATTCAACCGAGGATAATTCTGTTGAGATTTAAGAACCGGTCAGCACTACGACTGAGGGAAACATCTTCATCGAGATATAGGAACTGTCTGTAATTCAACCAAGGATAATTCTATTGAGATTTATGAACTTAACCACACTTCGATGGAGGAAAATTGTCGACATTTAGAACCTTATATGTAATTCATCCAAGGATAATTCTGTTGAGATTTAAGAACCGGTCAGCACTTCGACTGAGGGAAACATCTTCATCGAGATCTAGGAACTATCTATAATTCAACCGAGGATAATTCTGTTGAGATTTAAGAACTCGTCCACACTTCGACGGAGGAAAATTGTCGAAATTTAGAACCTTATCTGTAATTCAACCGAGGATAATTTTGTTGAGATTTAAGAACCGGTCAGAACTTCGACTGAGGGAGACATCTTCATCGAGATCTAGGAACCGTTTGTAATTCAACCGAGGATAATTCTGTTGAGATTTATGAACTCGTCCACACTTCGAAGGAGGAAAATTGTCGAGATTTAGAACCTTATCTATAATTCAACCGAGGATAATTCTGTTGAGATTTAAGAACCGGTCAGAACTTTGACTGAGGGAAACATCTTCATCGAGATCTAGGAACCGTTTGTAATTCAACCGAGGATAATTCTGTTGAGATTTATGAACTCGTCCACCCTTCGAAGGAGGAAAATTGTCGAGATTTAGAACCATATCTATAATTCAACCGAGGATAATTTTGTGGAGATTTAAGAACCGGTCAGCACTTCGACTGAGGGAAGCATCTTCATCGAGATCTAGGAACTGTCTGTAATTCAACCAAGGATAATTCTATTGAGATTTATGAACTCAACCACACTTCGATGGAGGAAAATTGTCGACATTTAGAACCTTATATGTAATTCATCCAAGGATAATTCTGTTGAGATTTAAGAACCGGTCACCACTTCGACTGAGGGAAACATCTTCATCGAGATCTAGGAATTATCTGTAATTCAACCGAGGATAATTCTGTTGAGATTTAAGAATTCGTCCACACTTCGACGGAGGAAAATTGTCGAAATTTAGAACCTTATCTGTAATTCAACCGAGGATAATTTTGTTGAGATTTAAGAACCGGTCAGAACTTCGACTGAGGGAAACATCTTCATCGAGATCTAGGAACCGTTTGTAATTCAACCGAGGATAATTCTGTTGAGATTTATGAACTCGTCCACACTTCGAAGGAGGAAAATTGTCGAGATTTAGAACCTTATCTATAATTCAACCGAGGATAATTCTGTTGAGATTTAAGAACCGGTCAGCACTTCGACTGAGGGAAACATCTTCATCGAGATCTAGGAACTATCTATAATTCAACCGATGATAATTTTGTTGAGATTTAAAAACTCGTCCACACTTCGATGGAGGAAAATTGTCGAGATTTAGAACCTTATCTGTAATTCAACCGAGGATAATTCAGTTGAGATTTAAGAACCGGTCAGTACTTCGACTAGGGGAAACATCTTCATCGAGATCTAGGAATCGTCTGTAATTTAACCGAGGATAATTCTGTTCAGATTTAAGAACTCGTCCACACTTCGACGGAGGAAAATTGTCGAGATTTAGAACCTTATCTATTATTCAACCGAGGATAATTCTGTTTAGATTTAAGAACCGGTCAGCACTTTGACTGAGGGAAACATCTTCATCGAGATCTATTAACCGTCTGTAATTCAACCGAGGATAATTCTGTTGAGATTTATGAACTCGTCCACCCTTCGAAGGAGGAAAATTGTCGAGATTTAGAACCTTATCTATAATTCAACCGAGGATAATTTTGTTGTGATTTAAGAACCGGTCAACACTTCGACTGAGGGAAACATCTTCATCGAGATCTAGGGACCGTCTGTAATTTAACCGAGGATAATTATGTTAAGATTTAAGAACTCGTCCACACTTCGATGGAGGAAAATTGTCGAGATTTAGAACCTTATCTATAATTCAACCGAGGATAATTCTGTTGAGATTTAAGAACCGGTCAGCACTTCGACTGAGGGAAACATCTTCATCAAGATCTAGGAACTGTCTATAATTCAACCGATGATAATTTTGTTGAGATTTAAAAACTCGTCCACACTTCGATGGAGGAAAATTGTCGAGATTTAGAACCTTATCTGTAATTCAACCGAGGATAATTCAGTTGAGATTTAAGAACCGGTCAGTACTTCGACTGGGGGAAACATCTTCATCGAGATCTAGGAATCGTCTATAATTTAATCGAGGATAATTCTGTTCAGATTTAAGAACTCTTCCACACTTCCACGGCGGAAAATTGTCGAGATTTAGAACCTTATCTATAATTCAACCGAGGATAATTCTGTTGAGATTTAAGAACCGGTCAGCACTTCGACTGAGGGAAACATCTTCATCGAGATCTAGGAACTGTCTGTAATTCAACCAAGGATAATTCTATTGAGATTTATGAAATCAACCACACTTCGATGGAGGAAAATTGTCGACATTTAGAACCTTATATGTAATTCATCCAAGGATAATTCTGTTGAGATTTAAGAACCGGTCAGCACTTCGACTGAGGGAAACATCTTCATCGAGATCTAGGAACTGTCTGTAATTCAACCGAGGATAATTCTGTTGAGATTTAAGAACTCGTCCACACTTCGACGGAGGAAAATTGTCGAAATTTAGAACCTTATTTGTAATTCAACCGAGGATAATTTTGTTGGGATTTAAGAACCGGTCAGAACTTCGACTGAGGGAGACATCTTCATCGAGATCTAGGAACCGTTTGTAATTCAACCGAGGATAATTTTGTTGAGATTTATGAACTCGTCCACATTTCGAAGGAGGAAAATTGTCGAGATTTAGAACCTTATCTATAATTCAACCGAGGATAATTCTGTTTAGATTTAAGAACCGGTCAGAACTTTGACTGAGGGAAACATCTTCATCGAGATCTAGGAACCGTCTGTAATTCAACCGAGGATAATTCTGTTGAGATTTATGAACTCGTCCACCCTTCGAAGGAGGAAAATTGTCGAGATTTAGAACCTTATCTATAATTCAACCGAGGATAATTCTGTTGAGATTTAAGAACCGGTCAGAACTTTGACTGAGGGAGACATCTTCATCGAGATCTAGGAACCGTCTGTAATTCAACCGAGGATAATTCTGTTGAGATTTATGAACTCGTCCACCCTTCGAAGGAGGAAAATTGTCGAGATTTAGAACCTTATCTATAATTCAACCGAGGATAATTCTGTTGAGATTTAAGAACCGGTCAGAACTTTGACTGAGGGAAACATCTTCATCGAGATCTAGGAACCGTCTGTAATTTAACTGAGGATAATTATGTTGAGATTTAAGAACTCGTCCACACTTCGATGGAGGAAAATTGTCGAGATTTAGAACCTTATCTATAATTCAACCGAGGATAATTCTGTTGAGATTTAAGAACTGCTCAGCACTTCGACTGAGGGAAACATCTTCATCGAGATCTAGGAACTGTCTGTAATTCAACCGAGGATAATTTTGTTGAGATTTAAAAACTCGTCCACACTTTGGTGGAGGAAAATTGTCGAGATTTAGAACCTTATCTGTAATTCAAACGAGGATAATTCAGTTGAGATTTAAGAACCGGTCAGTACTTCGAATGAGGGAAACATCTTCATCGAGATCTAGGAACTGTCTGTAATTCAACCGAGGATAATTTTGTTGAGATTTAAGAACCGGTCAGAACTTCGACTGAGGGAAACATCTTCATCGAGATCTAGGAACCGTCTGTAATTCAACCGAGGATAATTCTGTTGAGATTTATGAACTCGTCCACCCTTCGAAGGAGGAAAATTGTCGAGATTTAGAACCTTATCTATAATTCAACCGAGGATAATTCTGTTGAGATTTAAGAACCGGTCAGAACTTTGACTGAGGGAGACATCTTCATCGAGATCTAGGAACCGTCTGTAATTCAACCGAGGATAATTCTGTTGAGATTTATGAACTCGTCCACCCTTCGAAGGAGGAAAATTGTCGAGATTTAGAACCTTATCTATAATTCAACCGAGGATAATTCTGTTGAGATTTAAGAACCGGTCAGAACTTTGACTGAGGGAAACATCTTCATCGAGATCTAGGAACCGTCTGTAATTTAACTGAGGATAATTATGTTGAGATTTAAGAACTCGTCCACACTTCGATGGAGGAAAATTGTCGAGATTTAGAACCTTATCTATAATTCAACCGAGGATAATTCTGTTGAGATTTAAGAACTGCTCAGCACTTCGACTGAGGGAAACATCTTCATCGAGATCTAGGAACTGTCTGTAATTCAACCGAGGATAATTTTGTTGAGATTTAAAAACTCGTCCACACTTTGGTGGAGGAAAATTGTCGAGATTTAGAACCTTATCTGTAATTCAAACGAGGATAATTCAGTTGAGATTTAAGAACCGGTCAGTACTTCGAATGAGGGAAACATCTTCATCGAGATCTAGGAACTGTCTGTAATTCAACCGAGGATAATTTTGTTGAGATTTAAGAACCGGTCAGAACTTCGACTGAGGGAAACATCTTCATCGAGATCTAGGAACCGTTTGTAATTCAACCGAGGATAATTCTGTTGAGATTTATGAACTCGTCCACACTTCGAAGGAAGAAAATTGTCGAGATTTAGAACCTTATCTATAATTCAACCGAGGATAATTCTGTTGAGATTTAAGAACCGGTCAGAACTTTGACTGAGGGAAACATCTTCATCGAGATCTAGGAACCGTCTGTAATTCAACCGAGGATAATTCTGTTGAGATTTATAAACTCGTCCACCCTTCGAAGGAGGAAAATTGTCGAGATTTAGAACCTTATCTATAATTCAACCGAGGATAATTTTGTTGAGATTTAAGAACCGGTCAGCACTTCGACTGAGGGAAACATCTTCATCGAGATCTAGGGACCGTCTGTAATTTAACCGAGGATAATTATGTTGAGATTTAAGAACTCGTCCACACTTCGATGGAGGAAAATTGTCGAGATTTAGAACCTTATCTATAATTCAACCGAGGATAATTCTGTTGAGATTTAAGAACCGGTCAGCACTTCGACTGAGGGAAACATCTTCATCGAGATCTAGGAACTGTCTGTAACTCAACCGATGATAATTTTGTTGAGATTTAAAAACTCGTCCACACTTCGATGGAGGAAAATTGTCGAGATTTAGAACCTTATCTATAATTCAACCGAGGATAATTCTGTTGAGATTTAAGAACTGCTCAGCACTTCGACTGAGGGAAACATCTTCATCGAGATCTAGGAACTGTCTGTAATTCAACCGAGGATAATTTTGTTGAGATTTAAAAACTCGTCCACACTTTGGTGGAGGAATATTGTCAAGATTTAGAACCTTATCTGTAATTCAAACGAGGATAATTCAGTTGAGATTTAAGAACCGGTCAGTACTTCGAATGAGGGAAACATCTTCATCGAGATCTAGGAACTGTCTGTAATTCAACCGAGGATAATTTTGTTGAGATTTAAGAACCGGTCAGAACTTCGACTGAGGGAAACATCTTCATCGAGAGCTAGGAACCGTTTGTAATTCAACCGAGGATAATTCTGTTGAGATTTATGAACTCGTCCACACTTCGAAGGAGGAAAATTGTCGAGATTTAGAACCTTATCTATAATTCAACCGAGGATAATTCTGTTGAGATTTAAGAACCGGTCAGAACTTTGACTGAGGGAAACATCTTCATCGAGATCTAGGAACCGTCTGTAATTCAACAGAGGATAATTCTGTTGAGATTTATAAACTCGTCCACCCTTCGAAGGAGGAAAATTGTCGAGATTTAGAACCTTATCTATAATTCAACCGAGGATAATTTTGTTGAGATTTAAGAACCGGTCAGCACTTCGACTGAGGGAAACATCTTCATCGAGATCTAGGGACCGTCTGTAATTTAACCGAGGATAATTATGTTGAGATTTAAGAACTCGTCCACACTTCGATGGAGGAAAATTGTCGACATTTAGAACCTTATCTATAATTCAACCGAGGATAATTCTGTTGAGATTTAAGAACCGGTCAGCACTTCGACTGAGGGAAACATCTTCATCGAGATCTAGGAACTGTCTGTAATTCAACCGATGATAATTTTGTTGAGATTTAAAAACTCGTCCACACTTCGATGGAGGAAAATTGTCGAGATTTAGAACCTTATCTGTAATTCAACCGAGGATAATTCTGTTGAGATTTAAGAACTGCTCAGCACTTCGACTGAGGGAAACATCTTCATCGAGATCTAGGAACTGTCTGTAATTGAACCGAGGATAATTTTGTTGAGATTTAAAAACTCGTCCACACTTTGGTGGAGGAATATTGTCGAGATTTAGAACCTTATCTGTAATTCAAACGAGGATAATTCAGTTGAGATTTAAGAACCGGTCAGTACTTCGAATGAGGGAAACATCTTCATCGAGATCTAGGAACTGTCTGTAATTCAACCGAGGATAATTTTGTTGAGATTTAAGAACCGGTCAGAACTTCGACTGAGGGAAACATCTTCATCGAGATCTAGGAACCGTTTGTAATTCAACCGAGGATAATTCTGTTGAGATTTATGAACTCGTCCACACTTCGAAGGAAGAAAATTGTCGAGATTTAGAACCTTATCTATAATTCAACCGAGGATAATTCTGTTGAGATTTAAGAACCGGTCAGAACTTTGACTGAGGGAAACATCTTCATCGAGATCTAGGAACCGTCTGTAATTCAACCGAGGATAATTCTGTTGAGATTTATAAACTCGTCCACCCTTCGAAGGAGGAAAATTGTCGAGATTTAGAACCTTATCTATAATTCAACCGAGGATAATTTTGTTGAGATTTAAGAACCGGTCAGCACTTCGACTGAGGGAAACATCTTCATCGAGATCTAGGGACCGTCTGTAATTTAACCGAGGATAATTATGTTGAGATTTAAGAACTCGTCCACACTTCGATGGAGGAAAATTGTCGAGATTTAGAACCTTATCTATAATTCAACCGAGGATAATTCTGTTGAGATTTAAGAACCGGTCAGCACTTCGACTGAGGGAAACATCTTCATCGAGATCTAGGAACTGTCTGTAACTCAACCGATGATAATTTTGTTGAGATTTAAAAACTCGTCCACACTTCGATGGAGGAAAATTGTCGAGATTTAGAACCTTATCTATAATTCAACCGAGGATAATTCTGTTGAGATTTAAGAACTGCTCAGCACTTCGACTGAGGGAAACATCTTCATCGAGATCTAGGAACTGTCTGTAATTCAACCGAGGATAATTTTGTTGAGATTTAAAAACTCGTCCACACTTTGGTGGAGGAATATTGTCAAGATTTAGAACCTTATCTGTAATTCAAACGAGGATAATTCAGTTGAGATTTAAGAACCGGTCAGTACTTCGAATGAGGGAAACATCTTCATCGAGATCTAGGAACTGTCTGTAATTCAACCGAGGATAATTTTGTTGAGATTTAAGAACCGGTCAGAACTTCGACTGAGGGAAACATCTTCATCGAGAGCTAGGAACCGTTTGTAATTCAACCGAGGATAATTCTGTTGAGATTTATGAACTCGTCCACACTTCGAAGGAGGAAAATTGTCGAGATTTAGAACCTTATCTATAATTCAACCGAGGATAATTCTGTTGAGATTTAAGAACCGGTCAGAACTTTGACTGAGGGAAACATCTTCATCGAGATCTAGGAACCGTCTGTAATTCAACAGAGGATAATTCTGTTGAGATTTATAAACTCGTCCACCCTTCGAAGGAGGAAAATTGTCGAGATTTAGAACCTTATCTATAATTCAACCGAGGATAATTTTGTTGAGATTTAAGAACCGGTCAGCACTTCGACTGAGGGAAACATCTTCATCGAGATCTAGGGACCGTCTGTAATTTAACCGAGGATAATTATGTTGAGATTTAAGAACTCGTCCACACTTCGATGGAGGAAAATTGTCGACATTTAGAACCTTATCTATAATTCAACCGAGGATAATTCTGTTGAGATTTAAGAACCGGTCAGCACTTCGACTGAGGGAAACATCTTCATCGAGATCTAGGAACTGTCTGTAATTCAACCGATGATAATTTTGTTGAGATTTAAAAACTCGTCCACACTTCGATGGAGGAAAATTGTCGAGATTTAGAACCTTATCTGTAATTCAACCGAGGATAATTCTGTTGAGATTTAAGAACTGCTCAGCACTTCGACTGAGGGAAACATCTTCATCGAGATCTAGGAACTGTCTGTAATTGAACCGAGGATAATTTTGTTGAGATTTAAAAACTCGTCCACACTTTGGTGGAGGAATATTGTCGAGATTTAGAACCTTATCTGTAATTCAAACGAGGATAATTCAGTTGAGATTTAAGAACCGGTCAGTACTTCGAATGAGGGAAACATCTTCATCGAGATCTAGGAACTGTCTGTAATTCAACCGAGGATAATTTTGTTGAGATTTAAGAACCGGTCAGAACTTCGACTGAGGGAAACATCTTCATCGAGATCTAGGAACCGTTTGTAATTCAACCGAGGATAATTCTGTTGAGATTTATGAACTCGTCCACACTTCGAAGGAGGAAAATTGTCGAGATTTAGAACCTTATCTATAATTCAACCGAGGATAATTCTGTTGAGATTTAAGAACCGGTCAGAACTTTAACTGAGGGAAACATCTTCATCGAGATCTAGGAACCGTCTGTAATTCAACCGAGGATAATTCTGTTGAGATTTATAAACTCGTCCACCCTTCGAAGGAGGAAAATTGTCGAGATTTAGAACCTTATCTATAATTCAACCGAGGATAATTTTGTTGAGATTTAAGAACCGGTCAGCACTTCGACTGAGGGAAACATCTTCATCGAGATCTAGGGACCGTCTGTAATTTAACCGAGGATAATTATGTTGAGATTTAAGAACTCGTCCACACTTCGATGGAGGAAAATTGTCGACATTTAGAACCTTATCTATAATTCAACCGAGGATAATTCTGTTGAGATTTAAGAACCGGTCAGCACTTCGACTGAGGGAAACATCTTCATCGAGATCTAGGAACTGTCTGTAATTCAACCGATGATAATTTTGTTGAGATTTAAGAACTCGTCCACACTTCGACGGAGGAAAATTGTCGAGATTTAGAACCTTATCTATAATTCAACCGAGGATAATTCTGTTGAGATTTAAGAACCGGTCAGCACTTCGACTGAGGGAAACATCTTCATCGAGATATAGGAACTGTCTGTAATTCAACCAAGGATAATTCTATTGAGATTTATGAACTTAACCACACTTCGATGGAGGAAAATTGTCGACATTTAGAACCTTATATGTAATTCATCCAAGGATAATTCTGTTGAGATTTAAGAACCGGTCAGCACTTCGACTGAGGGAAACATCTTCATCGAGATCTAGGAACTATCTGTAATTCAACCGAGGATAATTCTGTTGAGATTTAAGAACTCGTCCACACTTCGACGGAGGAAAATTGTCGAAATTTAGAACCTTATCTGTAATTCAACCGAGGATAATTTTGTTGAGATTTAAGAACCGGTCAGAACTTCGACTGAGGGAGACATCTTCATCGAGATCTAGGAACCGTTTGTAATTCAACCGAGGATAATCCTGTTGAGATTTATGAACTCGTCCACACTTCGAAGGAGGAAAATTGTCGAGATTTAGAACCTTATCTATAATTCAACCGAGGATAATTCTGTTGAGATTTAAGAACCGGCCAGAACATTGACTGAGGGAAACATCTTCATCGAGATCTAGGAACCGTCTGTAATTCAACCGAGGATAATTCTGTTGAGATTTATGAACTCGTCCACCCTTCGAAGGAGGAAAATTGTCGAGATTTAGAACCATATCTATAATTCAACCGAGGATAATTTTATTGAGATTTAAGAACCGGTCAGCACTTCGACTGAGGGAAACATCTTCATCGAGATCTAGGAACTGTCTGTAATTCAACCAAGGCTAATTCTATTGAGATTTATGAACTCAACCACACTTCGATGGAGGAAAATTGTCGACATTTAGAACCTTATATATAATTCATCCAAGGATAATTCTGTTGAGATTTAAGAACCGGTCAGCACTTCGACTGAGGGAAACATCTTCATCGAGATCTAGGAACTATCTGTAATTCAACCGAGGATAATTCTGTTGAGATTTAAGAATTCGTCCACACTTCGACGGAGGAAAATTGTCGAAATTTAGAACCTTATCTGTAATTCAACCGAGGATAATTTTGTTGAGATTTAAGAACCGGTCAGAACTTCGACTGAGGGAAACATCTTCATCGAGATCTAGGAACCGTTTGTAATTCAACCGAGGATAATTCTGTTGAGATTTATAAACTCGTCCACACTTCGAAGGAGGAAAATTGTCGAGATTTAGAACCTTATCTATAATTCAACCGAGGATAATTCTGTTGAGATTTAAGAACCGATCAACACTTCGACTGAGGGAAACATCTTCATCGAGATCTAGGAACTGTCTATAATTCAACCGATGATAATTCTGTTGAGATTTAAAAACTCGTACACACTTCGATGGAGGAAAATTGTCGAGATTTAGAACCTTATCTGTAATTCAACCGAGGATAATTCAGTTGAGATTTAAGAACCGGTCAGCACTTCGACTGAGGGAAACATCTTCATCGAGATCTAGGAACTGTCTATAATTCAACCGATGATAATTTTGTTGAGATTTAAAAACTCGTCCACACTTCGATGGAGGAAAATTGTCGAGATTTAGAACCTTATCTGTAATTCAACCGAGGATAATTCAGTTGAGATTTAAGAACCGGTCAGTACTTCGACTGGGGGAAACATCTTCATCGAGATCTAGGAATCGTCTGTAATTTAACCGAGGATAATTATGTTCAGATTTAAGAACTCGTCCACACTTCGACGGAGGAAAATTGTCGAGATTTAGAACCTTATCTATAATTCAACCGAGGATAATTTTGTTGAGATTTAAGAACCGGTCAGCACTTCGACTGAGGGAAACATCTTCATCGAGATCTAGGGACCGTCTGTAATTTAACCGAGGATAATTATGTTGAGATTTAAGAACTCGTCCACACTTCGATGGAGGAAAATTGTCGACATTTAGAACCTTATCTATAATTCAACCGAGGATAATTCTGTTGAGATTTAAGAACCGGTCAGCACTTCGACTGAGGGAAACATCTTCATCGAGATCTAGGAACTGTATGTAATTCAACCGATGATAATTTTGTTGAGATTTAAAAACTCGTCCACACTTCGATGGAGGAAAATTGTCGAGATTTAGAACCTTATCTGTAATTCAACCGAGGATAATTCAGTTGAGATTTAAGAACCGGTTAGTACTTCGACTGGGGGAAACATCTTCATCGAGATCTAGGAATCGTCTGTAATTTAACCGAGGATAATTCTGTTCAGATTTAAGAACTCTTCCACACTTCGACGGAGGAAAATTGTCGAGATTTAGAACCTTATCTATAATTCAACCGAGGATAATTCTATTGAGATTTAAGAACCGGTCAGCACTTCGACTGAGGGAAACATCATCATCGAGATATAGGAACTGTCTGTAATTCAACCAAGGATAATTCTATTGAGATTTATGAACTTAACCACACTTCGATGGAGGAAAATTGTCGACATTTAGAACCTTATATGTAATTCATCCAAGGATAATTCTGTTGAAGTTTAAGAACCGGTCAGCATTTCGACTGGGGGAAACATCTTCATCGAGATCTAGGAACTATCTGTAATTCAACCGAGGATAATTCTGTTGAGATTTAAGAACTCGTCCACACTTCGACGGAGGAAAATTGTCGAAATTTAGAACCTTATCTGTAATTCAACCGAGGATAATTTTGTTGAGATTTAAGAACCGGTCAGAACTTCGACTGAGGGAGACATCTTCATCGAGATCTAGGAACCGTTTGTAATTCAACCGAGGATAATTCTGTTGAGATTTATGAACTCGTCCACACTTCGAAGGAGGAAAATTGTCGAGATTTAGAACCTTATCTATAATTCAACCGAGGATAATTCTGTTGAGATTTAAGAACCGGTCAGAACTTTGACTGAGGGAAACATCTTCATCGAGATCTAGGAACCGTCTGTAATTCAACCGAGGATAATTCTGTTGAGATTTATGAACTCGTCCACCCTTCGAAGGAGGAAAATTGTCGAGATTTAGAACCATATCTATAATTCAACCGAGGATAATATTGTTGAGATTTAAGAACCGGTCAGCACTTCGACTGAGGGAAACATCTTCATCGAGATCTAGGAACTATCTGTAATTCAACCAAGGATAATTCTATTGAGATTTATGAACTCAAACACACTTCGATGGAGGAAAATTGTCGACATTTAGAACCTTATATGTAATTCATCCAAGGATAATTCTATTGAGATTTAAGAACCGGTCAACACTTCGACTGAGGGAAACATCTTCATCGAGATCTAGGAACTATCTGTAATTCAACCGAGGATAATTCTGTTCAGATTTAAGAACTCGTCCACACTTCGACGGAGGAAAATTGTCGAGATTTAGAACCTTATCTATAATTCAACCGAGGATAATTCTGTTGAGATTTAAGAACCGGTCAGCACTTTGACTGAGGGAAACATCTTCATCGAGATCTAGGAACCGTTTGTAATTCAACCGAGGATAATTCTGTTGAGATTTATGAACTCGTCCACACTTCGAAGGAGGAAAATTGTCGAGATTTAGAACCTTATCTATAATTCAACCAAGGATAATTCTGTTGAGATTTAAGAACCGGTCAGCACTTCGACTGAGGGAAACATCTTCATCGAGATCTAGGAACTGTCTATAATTCAACCGATGATAATTTTGTTGAGATTTAAGAACTCGTCCACACTTCGATGGAGGAAAATTGTCGAGATTTAGAACCTTATCTGTAATTCAACCGAGGATAATTCAGTTGAGATTTAAGAACCGGTCAACACTTCGACTGAGGGAAACATCTTCACCGAGATCTAGGAACTGTCTGTAATTCAACCGATGATAATTTTGTTGAGATTTAAAAACTCGTCCACACTTCGATGGAGGAAAATTGTCGAGATTTAGAACCTTATCTGTAATTCAACCGAGGATAATTCAGTTGAGATTTAAGAACCGGTTAGTACTTCGACTGGGGGAAACATCTTCATCGAGATCTAGGAATCGTCTGTAATTTAACCGAGGATAATTCTGTTCAGATTTAAGAACTCGTCCACACTTCGACGGAGGAAAATTGTCGAGATTTAGAACCTTATCTATAATTCAACCGAGGATAATTCTGTTGAGATTTAAGAACCGGTCAGCACTTCGACTGAGGGAAACATCTTCATCGAGATATAGGAACTGTCTGTAATTCAACCAAGGATAATTCTATTGAGATTTATAAACTTAACTACACTTCGATGGAGGAAAATTGTCGACATTTAGAACCTTATATGTAATTCATCCAAGGATAATTCTGTTGAGATTTAAGAACCGGTCAGCACTTCGACTGGGGGAAACATCTTCATCGAGATCTAGGAACTATCTGTAATTCAACCGAGGATAATTCTGTTGAGATTTAAGAACTCGTCCACACTTCGACGGAGGAAAATAGTCGAAATTTAGAACCTTATCTGTAATTCAACCGAGGATAATTTTGTTGAGATTTAAGAACCGGTCAGAACTTCGACTGAGGGAGACATCTTCATCGAGATCTAGGAACCGTTTGTAATTCAACCGAGGATAATTCTGTTGAGATTTATGAACTCGTCCACACTTCCAAGGAGGAAAATTGTCGAGATTTAGAACCTTATCTATAATTCAACCGAGGATAATTCTGTTGAGATTTAAGAACCGGTCAGAACTTTGACTGAGGGAAACATCTTCATCGAGATCTAGGAACCGTCTGTAATTCAACCGAGGATAATTCTGTTGAGATTTATGAACTCGTCCACCCTTCGAAGGAGGAAAATTGTCGAGATTTAGAACCATATCTATAATTCAACCGAGGATAATTTTGTTGAGATTTAAGAACCGGTCAGCACTTCGACTGAGGGAAACATCTTCATCGAGATCTAGGAACTGTCTGTAATTCAACCAAGGATAATTCTATTGAGATTTATGAACTCAAACACACTTCGATGGAGGAAAATTGTCGACATTTAGAACCTTATATGTAATTCATCCAAGGATAATTCTGTTGAGATTTAAGAACCGGTCAGCACTTCGACTGAGGGAAACATCTTCATCGAGATCTAGGAACTATCTGTAATTCAACCGAGGATAATTCTGTTCAGATTTAAGAACTCGTCCACACTTCGACGGAGGAAAATTGTCGAGATTTAGAACCTTATCTATAATTCAACCGAGGATAATTCTGTTGAGATTTAAGAACCGGTCAGCACTTTGACTGAGGGAAACATCTTCATCGAGATCTAGGAACCGTTTGTAATTCAACCGAGGATAATTCTGTTGAGATTTATGAACTCGTCCACACTTCGAAGGAGGAAAATTGTCGAGATTTAGAACCTTATCTATAATTCAACCGAGGATAATTCTGTTGAGATTTAAGAACCGGTCAGCACTTCGACTGAGGGAAACATCTTCATCGAGATCTAGGAACTGTCTATAATTCAACCGATGATAATTTTGTTGAGATTTAAAAACTCGTCCACACTTCGATGGAGGAAAATTGTCGAGATTTAGAACCTTATCTGTAATTCAACCGAGGATAATTCAGTTGAGATTTAAGAACCGGTCAACACTTCGACTGAGGGAAACATCTTCATCGAGATCTAGGAACTGTCTATAATTCAACCGATGATAATTTTGTTGAGATTTAAAAACTCGTCCACACTTCGATGGAGGAAAATTGTCGAGATTTAGAACCTTATCTGTAATTCAACCGAGGATAATTCAGTTGAGATTTAAGAACCGGTCAGTACTTCGACTGGGGGAAACATCTTCATCGAGATCTAGGAATCGTCTATAATTTAACCGAGGATAATTCTGTTCAGATTTAAGAACTCGTCCACACTTCGACGGAGGAAAATTGTCGAGATTTAGAACCTTATCTATAATTCAACCGTGGATAATTTTGTTGTGATTTAAGAACCGGTCAACACTTCGACTGAGGGAAACATCTTCATCGACATCTAGGGACCGTCTGTAATTTAACCGAGGATAATTATGTTGATATTTAAGAACTCATCCACACTTCGATGGAGGAAAATTGTCGAGATTTAGAACCTTATCTATAATTCAACCGAGGATAATTCTGTTGAGATTTAAGAACCGGTCAGCACTTCAACTGAGGGAAACATCTTCATCAAGATCTAGGAACTGTCTATAATTCAACCGATGATAATTTTGTTGAGATTTAAAAACTCGTCCACACTTCGATGGAGGAAAATTGTCGAGATTTAGAACCTTATCTGTAATTCAACCGAGGATAATTCAGTTGAGATTTAAGAACCGATCAGTACTTCGACTGGGGGAAACATCTTCATCGAGATCTAGGAATCGTCTGTAATTTAATCGAGGATAATTTTGTTCAGATTTAAGAACTCGTCCACACTTCCACGGCGGAAAATTGTCGAGATTTAGAACCTTATCTATAATTCAACCGAGGATAATTCTGTTGAGATTTAAGAACCGGTCAGCACTTCGACTGAGGGAAACATCTTCATCGAGATCTAGGAACTGTCTGTAATTCAACCAAGGATAATTCTATTGAGATTTATGAAATCAACCACACTTCGATGGAGGAAAATTGTCGACATTTAGAACCTTATATGTAATTCATCCAAGGATAATTCTGTTGAGATTTAAGAACCGGTCAGCACTTCGACTGAGGGAAACATCTTCATCGAGATCTAGGAACTATCTATAATTCAACCGAGGATAATTCTGTTGATATTTAAGAACTCGTCCACACTTCGACGGAGGAAAATTGTCGAAATTTAGAACTTTATCTGTAATTCAACCGAGGATAATTTTGTTGAGATTTAAGAACCGGTCAGAACTTCGACTGAGGGAAACATCTTTATCGAGATCTAGGAACCGTTTGTAACTCAACCGAGGATAATTCTGTTGAGATTTATGAACTCGTCCACACTTCGAAGGAGGAAAATTGTCGAGATTTAGAACCTTATCTATAATTCAACCGAGGATAATTCTGTTGAGATTTAAGAACCGGTCAGCACTTCGACTGAGGGAAACATCTTCATCGAGATCTAGGTACTGTCTATAATTCAACCGATGATAATTTTGTTGAGATTTAAAAACTCGTCCACACTTCGATGGAGGAAATTGTCGAGATTTAGAACCTTATCTGTAATTCAACCGAGGATAATTCAGTTGAGATTTAAGAACCGGTCAGTACTTCGACTGGGGGAAACATCTTCATCGAGATCTAGGAATCGTCTGTAATTTAACCGAGGATAATTCTTTTCAGATTTAAGAACTCGTCCACACTTCGACGGAGGAAAATTTTCGAGATTTAGAACCTTATCTATAATTCAACCGAGGATAATTCTGTTGAGATTTAAGAAACGGTCAGCACTTTCACTGAGGGAAACATCTTCATCGAGATCTAGGAATCGTCTGTAATTCAACCAAGGATAATTCTATTGAGATTTATGAAATCAACCACACTTCGATGGAGGAAAATTGTCGACATTTAGAACCTTATCTATAATTCATCCAATGATAATTCTGTTGAGATTTAAGAACCGGTCAGCACTTCGACTGAGGGAAACATCTTCATCGAGATCTAGGAACTGTCTATAATTCAACCGATGATAATTTTGTTGAGATTTAAAAACTCGTCCACACTTCGATGGAGGAAAATTGTCGAAATTTAGAACCTTATCTGTAATTCAACCGAGGATAATTCAGTTGAGATTTAAGAATCGGTCAGTACTTCGACTGGGGGAAACATCTTCATCGAGATCTAGGAATCGTCTGTAATTTAACCGAGGATAATTCTGTTCAGATTTAAGAACTCGTCCACATTTCGACGGAGGAAAATTGTCGATATTTAGAACCTTATCTATAATTCAACCGAGGATAATTCTGTTGAGATTTAAGAACCGGTCAGCACTTCGACTGAGGGAAACATCTTCATCGAGATCTAGGTACTGTCTAGAATTCAACCGATGATAATTTTGTTGAGATTTAAAAACTCGTCCACACTTCGATGGAGGAAATTGTCGAGATTTAGAACCTTATCTGTAATTCAACCGAGGATAATTCAGTTGAGATTTAAGAATCGGTCAGTACTTCGACTGGGGGAAACATCTTCATCGAGATCTAGGAATCGTCTGTAATTTAACCGAGGATAATTATTTTCAGATTTAAGAACTCGTCCACACTTCGAAGGAGGAAAATTGTCGAGATTTAGAGCCTTATCTATAATTCAACCGAGGATAATTTTGTTGAGATTTAAGAACCGGTCAGCACTTCGACTGAGGGAAACATGTTCATCGAGATCTAGGAACCGTTTGTAATTCAACCGAGGATAATTATGTTGAGATTTAAGAACTCGTCCACACTTCAACGGAGGAAATTTGTTGAAATTTAGAACCTTATCTATAATTCAACCGAGGATAATTCTGTTGAGATTTAAGAACCGGTCAGCACTTCGACTGAGGGAAACATCTTCATCGAGATCTAGGAACTGTCTATAATTCAACCGATGATAATTCTGTTGAGATTTATGAACTCGTCCACACTTCGAAGGAGGAAAATTGTCGAGATTTAGAACCTTATCTATAATTCAACCGAGGATAATTCTGTTGAGATTTAAGAACCGGTCAGCACTTCGACTGAGGGAAACATCTTCATCGAGATCTAGGAACTATCTGTAATTCAACCGAGGATAATTCTAGTGAGATTTAAGAACTCGTCCACACTTCAACGGAGGAAATTTGTTGAAATTTAGAACCTTATCTGTAATTCAACCGAGGATAATTTTGTTGAGATTTAAGAACCGGTCAGAACTTCGACTGAGGGAAACATCTTCATCGAGATCTAGGAACCGTTTGTAATTCAACCGAGGATAATTCTGTTGAGATTTATGAACTCGTCCACACTTCGAAGGAGGAAAATTGTCGAGATTTAGAACCTTATCTATAATTCAACCGAGGATAATTCTGTTGAGATTTAAGAACCGGTCAGCACTTCGACTGAGGGAAACATCTTCATCGAGATCTAAGAACTTGTCTATAATCAACCGATGATAATTTTGTTGAGATTTAAAGACTCGTCCACACTTCGATGGAGGAAAATTGTCGAGATTTAGAACCTTATCTGTAATTCAACCGAGGATAATTCAGTTGAGATTTAAGAACCGGTCAGCACTTCGACTGAGGGAAACATCTTCATCGAGATCTAGGAACTGTCTATAATTCAACCGATGATAATTTTGTTGAGATTTAAAAACTCGTCCACACTTCGATGGAGGAAAATTGTCGAAATTTAGAACCTTATCTGTAATTCAACCGAGGATAATTCAGTTGAGATTTAAGAATCGGTCAGTACTTCGACTGGGGGAAACATCTTCATCGAGATCTAGGAATCGTCTGTAATTTAACCGAGGATAATTCTGTTCAGATTTAAGAACTCGTCCACATTTCGACGGAGGAAAATTGTCGAGATTTAGAACCTTATCTATAATTCAACCGAGGATAATTCTGTTGAGATTTAAGAACCGGTCAGCACTTCGACTGAGGGAAACATCTTCATCGAGATCTAGGTACTGTCTAGAATTCAACCGATGATAATTTTGTTGAGATTTAAAAACTCGTCCACACTTCGATGGAGGAAATTGTCGAGATTTAGAACCTTATCTGTAATTCAACCGAGGATAATTCAGTTGAGATTTAAGAACCGGTCAGTACTTCGACTGGGGGAAACATCTTCATCGAGATCTAGGAATCGTCTGTAATTTAACCGAGGATAATTCTTTTCAGATTTAAGAACTCGTCCACACTTCGAAGGAGGAAAATTGTCGAGATTTAGAGCCTTATCTATAATTCAACCGAGGATAATTTTGTTGAGATTTAAGAACCGGTCAGCACTTCGACTGAGGGAAACATGTTCATCGAGATCTAGGAACCGTTTGTAATTCAACCAAGGATAATTATGTTGAGATTTAAGAACTCGTCCACACTTCAACGGAGGAAATTTGTTGAAATTTAGAACCTTATCTATAATTCAACCGAGGATAATTCTGTTGAGATTTAAGAACCGGTCAGCACTTCGACTGAGGGAAACATCTTCATCGAGATCTAGGAACTGTCTATAATTCTGTTGAGATTTATGAACTCGTCCACACTTCGAAGGAGGAAAATTGTCGAGATTTAGAACCTTATCTATAATTCAACCGAGGATAATTCTGTTGAGATTTAAGAACCGGTCAGCACTTCGACTGAGGGAAACATCTTCATCGAGATCTAGGAACTATCTGTAATTCAACCGAGGATAATTCTGTTGAGATTTAAGAACTCGTCCACACTTCAACGGAGGAAATTTGTTGAAATTTAGAACCTTATCTGTAATTCAACCGAGGATAATTTTGTTGAGATTTAAGAACCGGTCAGAACTTCGACTGAGGGAAACATCTTCATCGAGATCTAGGAACCGTTTGTAATTCAACCGAGGATAATTCTGTTGAGATTTATGAACTCGTCCACACTTCGAAGGAGGAAAATTGTCGAGATTTAGAACCTTATCTATAATTCAACCGAGGATAATTCTGTTGAGATTTAAGAACCGGTCAGCACTTCGACTGAGGGAAACATCTTCATCGAGATCTAAGAACTTGTCTATAATTCAACCGATGATAATTTTGTTGAGATTTAAAGACTCGTCCACACTTCGATGGAGGAAAATTGTCGAGATTTAGAACCTTATCTGTAATTCAACCGAGGATAATTCAGTTGAGATTTAAGAACCGGTCAGCACTTCGACTGAGGGAAACATCTTCATCGAGATCTAGGAACTGTCTATAATTCAACCGATGATAATTTTGTTAAGATTTAAAAACTCGTCCACACTTCGATGGAGGAAAATTGTCGAGATTTAGAACCTTATATGTAATTCAACCGAGGATAATTCAGTTGAGATTTAAGAACCGGTCAGTACTTCGACTGGGGGAAACATCTTCATCGAGATCTAGGAACCGTCTGTAATTTAACCGAGGATAATTCTGTTCAGATTTAAGAACTCGTTCACACTTCGACGGAGGAAAATTGTCGAGATTTAGAACCTTATCTATAATTCAACCGAGGATAATTTTGTTGTGATTTAAGAACCGGTCAACACTTCGACTGAGGGAAACATCTTCATCGACATCTAGGGACCGTCTGTAATTTAACCGAGGATAATTATGTTGAGCTTTAAGAACTCGTCCACACTTCGATGGAGGAAAATTGTCGAGATTTAGAACCTTATCTATAATTCAACCGAGGATAATTCTGTTGAGATTTAAGAACCGGTCAGCACTTCGACTGAGGGAAACATCTTCATCAAGATCTAGGAACTCTCTGTAATTCAACCGATGATAATTTTGTTAAGATTTAAAAACTCGTCCACACTTCGATGGAGGAAAATTGTCGACATTTAGAACCTTATCTGTAATTCAACCGAGGATAATTCAGTTGAGATTTAAGAACCGGTCAGTACTTCGACTGGGGGAAACATCTTCATCGAGATCTAGGAACTGTCAGCAATTCAACCGAGGATAATTCTGTTCAGATTTAAGAACTCGTCCACACTTTGATGGAGGAAAATTGTCGAGATTTAGAACCTTATCTGTAATTCAACCGAGGATAATTCAGTTGAGATTTAAGAACCGGTCAGTACTTCGACAGAGGGAAACATCTTCATCGAGATCTAGGAACCGTTTGTAATTTAACCGAGGATAATTCTTTTGAGATTTAAGAACTCGTCCACACTTCGACGGAGGATAATTGTCGAGATTTAGAACCTTATGTATAATTCAACCGAGGATAATTCTGTTGAGATTTAAGAACCCGTCAGCACTTCGACTGAGGGAAACATCTTCATCGAGATCTAGGAACTGGCTGTAATTCAACCGAGGATAATTCTGTTGAGATTTATGAACTCAACCAAACTTCGACGGAGGAAAATTGTCGAAATTTAGAACCTTATCTGTAATTCAACCGAGGATAATTCTGTTGAGATTTAAGAACCGGTCAGCACTTCGACTGAGGGAAACATCTTCATCGAGATCTAGGAACTGTCTGTAATTCAACCGAGGATAATTCTGTTGAGATTTAAGAACTCGTCAATACTTCGACGGAGGAAAATTGTCGACATTTAGAACCTTATCTGTAATTCAACCGAGGATAATTCAGTTGAAATTTAAGAACCGGTCAACACTTCCACTGAGGGAAACATCTTCATCGAGATCTAGGAACTGTCTGTAATTCAACCGAGGATAATTCTGTTGAGATTTAAGAACTCGTCCACACTTCGACGAAGGAAAATTGTTGAGATTTAGAACCTTATCTGTAATTCAACCGAGGATAATTCAGTTGAGATTTAAGAACCGGTCAGTACTTTGACTGAGGGAAATATCTTCATCGAGATCTAGAAACCGTTTGTAATTCAACCAAGGATAATTCTGTTGAGATTTAAGAACTCGTCCACACTTCGAAGGAGGAAAAATGTCGAGATTTTGAACTTTAACTATAATTCAACCGAGGATAATTTTGTTGAGATTTAAAAACTCGTCCACACTTTGATGGAGGAAAATTGTCGAGATTTAGAACCTTATCTGTAATTCAACCGAGGATAATTCAGTTGAGATTTAAGAACCGGTCAGTACTTCGTCAGAGGGAAACATCTTCATCGAGATCTAGGAATCGTCTGTAATTTAACCGAGGATAATTCTAGTGAGATTTAAGAACTCGTCCACACTTCGATGGAGGATAATTGTCAAGATTTAGAACCTTATCTATAATTCAACCGAGGATAATTCTGTTGAGATTTAAGAACCCGTCAGCACTTCGACTGAGGGAAACATCTTCATCGAGATCTAGGAACTGTCTGTAATTCAACCGAGGATAATTCTGTTGAGATTTATGAACTCAACCACACTTCGACGGAGGAAAATTGTCGATATTTAGAACCTTATCTGTAAGTCAACCGAGGATAATTCAGTTGAGATTTAAGAACCGGTCAACACTTCGACTGAGGGAAACATCTTCATCGAGATATAGGAACTGTCTGTAATTCAACCGAGGATAATTCTGTTGAGATTTAAGAACTCGTCCACACTTCGACGGAAGAAAATTGTCGAGATTTAGAAACTTATCTGTAATTCAACCGAGGATAATACAGTTGAGATTTAAGAAGCGGTCAGTACTTCGACTGAGGGAAATATCTTAATCGAGATCTAGGAACCGTCTGTAATTGAACCGAGGATAATTCTGTTGAGATTTAAGAACTCGTCCACACTTCGAAGGAGGAAAATTGTCGAGATTTTGAACCTTATCTATAATTCAACCGATGATAATTCTGTTGAGATTTAAGAACCGGTTAGCACTTCGACTGAGGGAAACATCTTCATCGAGATCTAGGAACTATCTGTAATTCAACCGAGGATAATTCTGTTGAGATTTAAGAACTCGTCCACACTTCGACGGAGGAAAATTGTCGAAATTTAGAACCTTATCTGTAATTCAACCGAGGATAATTTTGTTGAGATTTAAGAACCGGTCAGAACTTCGACTGAGGGAAACATCTTCATCGAGATCTAGGAACCGTTTGTAATTCAACCAGGATAATTTTGTTGAGATTTATGAACTCATCCACACTTCGAAGGAGGAAAATTGTCGAGATTTAGAACCTTATCTATAATTTAACCGAGGATAATTCTGTTGAGATTTAAGAACCGGTCAGCACTTCGACTGAGGGAAACATCTTCATCGAGATCTAGGAACTGTCTATAATTCAACCGATGATAATTTTGTTGAGATTTAAAAACTCGTCCACACTTCGATGGAGGAAAATTGTCGAGATTTAGAACCTTATCTGTAATTCAACCGAGGATAATTCAGTTGAGATTTAAGAACCGGTCAGTACTTTGACTGAGGGAAATATCTTCATCGAGATCTAGAAACCGTCTGTAATTCAACCAAGGATAATTCTGTTGAGATTTAAGAACTCGTCCACACTTCGAAGGAGGAAAAATGTCGAGATTTTGAACCTTATCTGTAATTCAACCGAGGATAATTCAGTTGAGATTTAAGAACCGGTCAGTACTTCGACAGAGGGAAACATCTTCATCGAGATCTAGGAACCGTCTGTAATTTAACCGAGGATAATTCTTTTGAGATTTATGAACTCGTCCACACTTCGAAGGAGAAAATTGTCAAGATTTAGAACCTTATCTATAATTCAACCGAGGATAATTCTGTTGAGATTTAAGAACCGGTCAGAATTTGACTGAGGGAAACATCTTCATCGAGATCTAGGAACCGTCTGTAATTCAACCGAGGATAATTCTGTTGAGATTTATGAACTCGTCCACCCTTCGAAGGAGGAAAATTGTCGAGATTTAGAACCTTATCTATAATTCAACCGAGGATAATTTTGTTGAGATTTAAGAACCGGTCAGCACTTCGACTGAGGGAAACATCTTCATCTAGATCTAGGGACCGTCTGTAATTTAACCGAGGATAATTATGTTGAGATTTAAGAAATCGTCCACACTTCGATGGAGGAAAATTGTCGAGATTTAGAACCTTATCTATAATTCAACCGAGGATAATTCTGTTGAGATTTAAGAACCGGTCAGCACTTCGACTGAGGGAAACATCTTCATCGAGATCTAGGAACTGTCTGTAATTCAACCGAGGATAATTCTGTTGAGATTTAAGAACTCGTCTATACTTTGACGGAGGAAAATTGTCGACATTTAGAACCTTATCTGTAATTCAACCGAGGATAATTCAGTTGAAATTTAAGAACCGGTCAGCACTTCCACTGAGGGAAACATCTTCATCGAGATCTAGGAACTGTCTGTAATTCAACCGAGGATAATTCTGTTGAGATTTAAGAACTCGTCCACACTTCGACGGAGGAAAATTTTCGAGATTTAGAACCTTATCTGTAATTCAACCGAGGATAATTCAGTTGAGATTTAAGAACCAGTCAGTACTTTGACTGAGGGAAATATCTTCATCGAGATCTAGAAACCGTCTGTAATTCAACCAAGGATAATTCTGTTGAGATTTAAGAACTCGTCCACACTTTGAAGGAGGAAAAATGTCGAGATTTTGAACCTTAACTATAATTCAACCGAGGATAATTTTGTTGAGATTTAAAAACTCGTCCACACTTTGATGGAGGAAAATTGTCGAGATTTAGAACCTTATCTGTAATTCAACTGAGGATAATTCAGTTGAGATTTAAGAACCGGTCAGTACTTCGTCAGAGGGAATCATCTTCATCGAGATCTAGGAATCGTCTGTAATTTAACCGAGGATAATTCTGGTGAGATATAAGAACTCGTCCACACTTCGATGGAGGATAATTGTCAAGATTTAGAACCTTATCTATAATTCAACCGAGGATAATTCTGTTGAGATTTAAGAACCCGTCAGCACTTCGACTGAGGGAAACATCTTCATCGAGATCTAGGAACTGTCTGTAATTCAACCGAGGATAATTCTGTTGAGATTTATGAACTCAACCACACTTCGACGGAGGAAAATTATCGATATTTAGAACCTTATCTGTAAGTCAACCGAGGATAATTCAGTTGAGATTTAAGAACCGGTCAACACTTCGACTGAGGGAAACATCTTCATCGAGATCTAGGAACTGTCTGTAATTCAACCGATGATAATTCTGTTGAGATTTAAGAACTCGTCCACACTTCGACGGAAGAAAATTGTCGAGATTTAGAACCTTATCTGTAATTCAACCGAGGATAATACAGTTGAGATTTAAGAACCGGTCAGTACTTCGACTGAGGGAAATATCTTAATCGAGATCTAGGAACCGTCTGTAATTCAACCGAGGATAATTCTGTTGAGATTTAAGAACTCGTCCACACTTCGAAGGAGGAAAATTGTCGAGATTTTGAACCTTATCTATAATTCAACCGATGATAATTCTGTTGAGATTTAAGAACCGGTTAGCACTTCGACTGAGGGAAACATCTTCATCGAGATCTAGGAACTATCTGTAATTCAACCGAGGATAATTCTGTTGAGATTTAAGAACTCGTCCACACTTCGACGGAGGAAAATTGTCGAAATTTAGAACCTTATCTGTAATTCAACCGAGGATAATTTTGTTGAGATTTAAGAACCGGTCAGAACTTCGACTGAGGGAAACATCTTCATCGAGATCTAGGAACCGTTTGTAATTCAACCAGGATAATTCTGTTGAGATTTATGAACTCGTCCACACTTCGAAGGAGGAAAATTGTCGAGATTTAGAACCTTATCTGTAATTTAACCGAGGATAATTCTGTTGAGATTTAAGAACCGGTCAGCACTTCGACTGAGGGAAACATCTTCATCGAGATCTAGGAACTGTCTATAATTCAACCGATGATAATTTTGTTGAGATTTAAAAACTCGTCCACACTTCGATGGAGGAAAATTGTCGAGATTTAGAACCTTATCTGTAATTCAACCGAGGATAATTCTGTTGAGATTTAAGAACCGGTCAGTACTTTGACTGAGGGAAATATCTTCATCGAGATCTAGAAACCGTCTGTAATTCAACCAAGGATAATTCTGTTGAGATTTAAGAACTCGTCCACACTTCGAAGGAGGAAAAATGTCGAGATTTTGAACCTTATCTGTAATTCAACCGAGGATAATTCAGTTGAGATTTAAGAACCGGTCAGTACTTCGACAGAGGGAAACATCTTCATCGAGATCTAGGAACCGTCTGTAATTTAACCGAGGATAATTCTTTTGAGATTTAAGAACTCGTCCACACTTCGACGGAGGATAATTGTCGAGATTTAGAACCTTATATATAATTCAACCGAGGATAATTCTGTTGAGATTTAAGAACCCGTCAGCACTTCGACTGAGGGAAACATCTTCATCGAGATCTAGGAACTGTCTGTAATTCAACCGAGGATAATTCTGTTGAGATTTATGAACTCAACCAAACTTCGACGGAGGAAAATTGTCGAAATTTAGAACCTTATCTGTAATTCAACCGAGGATAATTTTGTTGAGATTTAAGAACCGGTCAGAACTTCGACTGAGGGAAACATCTTCATCGAGATCTAGGAACCGTTTGTAATTCAACCGAGGATAATTCTGTTGAGATTTATGAACTCGTCCACACTTCGAAGGAGAAAATTGTCAAGATTTAGAACCTTATCTATAATTCAACCGAGGATAATTCTGTTGAGATTTAAGAATCGGTCAGAATTTGACTGAGGGAAACATCTTCATCGAGATCTAGGAACCGTCTGTAATTCAACCGAGGATAATTCTGTTGAGATTTATGAACTCGTCCACCCTTCGAAGGAGGAAAATTGTCGAGATTTAGAACCTTATCTATAATTCAACCGAGGATAATTTTGTTGAGATTTAAGAACCGGTCAGCACTTCGACTGAGGGAAACATCTTCATCGAGATCTAGGGACCGTCTGTAATTTAACCGAGGATAATTATGTTGAGATTTAAGAAATCGTCCACACTTCGATGGAGGAAAATTGTCGAGATTTAGAACCTTATCTATAATTCAACCGAGGATAATTCTGTTGAGATTTAAGAACCGGTCAGCACTTCGACTGAGGGAAACATCTTCATCGAGATCTAGGAACTGTCTGTAATTCAACCGAGGATAATTCTGTTGAGATTTAAGAACTCGTCTATACTTTGACGGAGGAAAATTGTCGACATTTAGAACCTTATCTGTAATTCAACCGAGGATAATTCAGTTGAAATTTAAGAACCGGTCAACACTTCCACTGAGGGAAACATCTTCATCGAGATCTAGGAACTGTCTGTAATTCAACCGAGGATAATTCTGTTGAGATTTAAGAACTCGTACACACTTCGACGGAGGAAAATTGTCGAGATTTAGAACCTTATCTGTAATTCAACTGAGGATAATTCAGTTGAGATTTAAGAACCGGTCAGTACTTTGACTGAGGGAAATATCTTCATCGAGATCTAGAAACCGTCTGTAATTCAACCAAGGATAATTCTGTTGAGATTTAAGAACTCGTCCACACTTCGAAGGAGGAAAAATGTCGAGATTTTGAACCTTAACTATAATTCAACCGAGGATAATTCTGTTGAGATTTAAGAACTGGTCAGCACTTCGACTGAGGGAAACATCTTCATCGAGATCTAGGAACTGCATGTAATTCAACCGAGGATAATTTTGTTGAGATTTAAAAACTCGTCCACACTTTGATGGAGGAAAATTGTCAAGATTTAGAACCTTATCTGTAATTCAACCGAGGATAATTCAGTTAAGATTTAAGAACCGGTCAGTACTTCGACAGAGGGAAACATCTTCATCGAGATCTAGGAACCGTCTGTAATTTAACCGAGGATAATTCTAGTGAGATTTAAGAACTCGTCCACACTTCGACAGAGGATAATTGTCAAGATTTAGAACCTTATCTATAATTCAACCGAGGATAATTCTGTTGAGATTTAAGAACCCGTCAGCACTTCGACTGAGGGAAACATCTTCATCGAGATCTAGGAACTGTCTGTAATTCAACCGAGGATAATTCTGTTGAGATTTATGAACTCAACCACACTTCGACGGAGGAAAATTGTCGATATTTAGAACCTTATGTGTAAGTCAACCGAGGATAATTCAGTTGAGATTTAAGAACCGGTCAACACTTCGACTGAGGGAAACATTTTCATCGAGATATAGGAACTGTCTGTAATTCAACCGAGGATAATTCTGTTTAGATTTAAGAACTCGTCCACACTTCGACGGAGGAAAATTGTCGAGATTTAGAACCTTATCTATAATTCAACCGAGGATAATACAGTTGAGATTTAAGAACCGGTCAGTACTTCGACAGAGGGAAACATCTTCATCGAGATCTAGGAACCGTCTGTAATTTAACCGAGGATAATTCTAGTGAGATTTAAGAACTCGTCCACACTTCGACAGAGGATAATTGTCAAGATTTAGAACCTTATCTATAATTCAACCGAGGATAATTCTGTTGAGATTTAAGAACCCGTCAGCACTTCGACTGAGGGAAACATCTTCATCGAGATCTAGGAACTGTCTGTAATTCAACCGAGGATAATTCTGTTGCGATTTATGAACTCAACCACACTTCGACGGAGGAAAATTGTCGATATTTAGAACCTTATCTGTAAGTCAACCGAGGATAATTCAGTTGAGATTTAAGAACCGGTCAACACTTCGACTGAGGGAAACATCTTCATCGAGATATAGGAACTGTTTGTAATTCAACCGAGGATAATTCTGTTTAGATTTAAGAACTCGTCCACACTTCGACGGAGGAAAATTGTCGAGATTTAGAACCTTATCTATAATTCAACCGAGGATAATACAGTTGAGATTTAAGAAGCAGTCAGTACTTCGACTGAGGGAAATATCTTCATCGAGATCTAGGAACCGTCTGTAATTCAACCGAGGATAATTCTGTGGAGATTTAAGAACTCGTCCACACTTCGAAGGAGGAAAATTGTCGAGATTTTGAACCTTATCTATAATTCAACCGAGGATAATTCTGTTGAGATTTAAGAACCGGTCAGCACTTCGACTGAGGGAAACATCTTCATCGAGATCTAGGGACCGTCTGTAATTTAACCGAGGATAATTATGTTGAGATTCAAGAACTCGTCCACACTTCGATAGAGGATAATTGTCAAGATTTAGAACCTTATCTATAATTCAACCGAGGATAATTCTGTTGAGATTTAAGAACCCGTCAGCACTTCGACTGAGGGAAACATCTTCATCGAGATCTAGGAACTGTCTGTAATTCAACCGAGGATAATTCTGTTGAGATTTATGAACTCAACCACACTTCGACGGAGGAAAATTGTCGATATTTAGAACCTTATCTGTAAGTCAACCGAGGATAATTCAGTTGAGATTTAAGAACCGGTCAACACTTCGACTGAGGGAAACATCTTCATCGAAATATAGGAACTGTCTGTAATTCAACCGAGGATAATTCTGTTTAGATTTAAGAACTCGTCCACACTTCGACGGAGGAAAATTGTCGAGATTTAGAACCTTATCTATAATTCAACCGAGGATAATACAGTTGAGATTTAAGAACCGGTCAGTACTTCGACAGAGGGAAACATCTTCATCGAGATCTAGGAACCGTCTGTAATTTAACCGAGGATAATTCTAGTGAGATTTAAGAACTCGTCCACACTTCGACAGAGGATAATTGTCAAGATTTAGAACCTTATCTATAATTCAACCGAGGATAATTTTGTTGAGATTTAAGAACCCGTCAGCACTTCGACTGAGGGAAACATCTTCATCGAGATCTAGGAACTGTCTGTAATTCAACCGAGGATAATTCTGTTGAGATTTATGAACTCAACCACACTTCGACGGAGGAAAATTGTCGATATTTAGAACCTTATCTGTAAGTCAACCGAGGATAATTCAGTTGAGATTTAAGAACCGGTCAACACTTCGACTGAGGGAAACATCTTCATCGAGATATAGGAACTGTCTGTAATTCAACCGAGGATAATTCTGTTTAGATTTAAGAACTCGTCCACACTTCGACGGAGGAAAATTGTCGAGATTTAGAACCTTATCTATAATTCAACCGAGGATAATACAGTTGAGATTTAAGAACCGGTCAGTACTTCGACAGAGGGAAACATCTTCATCGAGATCTAGGAACCGTCTGTAATTTAACCGAGGATAATTCTAGTGAGATTTAAGAACTCCTCCACACTTCGACAGAGGATAATTGTCAAGATTTAGAACCTTATCTATAATTCAACCGAGGATAATTCTGTTGAGATTTAAGAACCCGTCAGCACTTCGACTGAGGGAAACATCTTCATCGAGATCTAGGAACTGTCTGTAATTCAACCGAGGATAATTCTGTTGAGATTTATGAACTCAACCACACTTCGACGGAGGAAAATTGTCGATATTTAGAACCTTATCTGTAAGTCAACCGAGGATAATTCAGTTGAGATTTAAGAACCGGTCAACACTTCGACTGAGGGAAACATCTTCATCGAGATATAGGAACTGTTTGTAATTCAACCGAGGATAATTCTGTTTAGATTTAAGAACTCGTCCACACTTCGACGGAGGAAAATTGTCGAGATTTAGAACCTTATCTATAATTCAACCGAGGATAATACAGTTGAGATTTAAGAAGCAGTCAGTACTTCGACTGAGGGAAATATCTTCATCGAGATCTAGGAACCGTCTGTAATTCAACCGAGGATAATTCTGTGGAGATTTAAGAACTCGTCCACACTTCGAAGGAGGAAAATTGTCGAGATTTTGAACCTTATCTATAATTCAACCGAGGATAATTCTGTTGAGATTTAAGAATCGGTCAGCACTTCGACTGAGGGAAACATCTTCATCGAGATCTAGGGACCGTCTGTAATTTAACCGAGGATAATTATGTTGAGATTCAAGAACTCGTCCACACTTTGATGGAGGAAAATTGTCGAGATTTAGAACCTTATCTATAATTCAACCGAGGATAATTCTGTTGAGATTTAAGAACCGGTCAGCACTTCGATTGAGGGAAACATCTTCATCGAGATCTAGGAACTGTCTGTAATTCAACCGAGGATAATTCTGTTGAGATTTAAGAACTCGTCCATACTTCGACGGAGGAAAATTGTCGACATTTAGAACCTTATCTGTAATTCAACCGAGGATAATTCAGTTGAAATTTAAGAACCGGTCAACACTTCCACTGAGGGAAACATCTTCATCGAGATCTAGGAACTGTCTGTAATTCAACCGAGGATAATTCTGTTGAGATTTAAGAACTCGTCAACACTTCGACGGAGGAAAATTGTCGAGATTTAGAACCTTATCTGTAATTCAACCGAGGATAATTCAGTTGAGATTTAAGAACCGGTCAGTACTTTGACTGAGGGAAATATCTTCATCGAGATCTAGAAACCGTCTGTAATTCAACCAAGGATAATTCTGTTGAGATTTAAGAACTCGTCCACACTTCGAAGGAGGAAAAATGTCGAGATTTTGAACCTTAACTATAATTCAACCGAGGATAATTCTGTTGAGATTTAAGAACTGGTCAGCACTTCGACTGAGGGAAACATCTTCATCGAGATCTAGGAACTGTCTGTAATTCAACCGAGGATAATCTTGTTGAGATTTAAAAACTCGTCCACACTTTGATGGAGGAAAATTGTCGAGATTTAGAACCTTATCTGTAATTCAACCGAGGATAATTCAGTTGAGATTTAAGAACCGGTAAGTACTTCGACAGAGGGAAACATCTTCATCAAGATCTAGGAACCGTCTGTAATTTAACCGAGGATAATTCTAGTGAGATTTAAGAACTCGTCCACACTTCGACGGAGGATAATTGTCGAGATTTAGAACCTTATCTATAATTCAACCGAGGATAATTCTGTTGAGATTTAAGAACCCGTCAGCACTTCGACTGAGGGAAACATCTTCATCGAGATCTAGGAACTGTCTGTAATTCAACCGAGGATAATTCTGTTGAGATTTATGAACTCAACCACACTTTGACGGAGGAAAATTGTCGATATTTAGAACCTTATCTGTAAGTCAACCGAGGATAATTCAGTTGAGATTTAAGAACCGGTCAACACTTCGACTGAGGGAAACATCTTCATCGAGATATAGGAACTGTCTGTAATTCAACCGAGGATAATTCTGTTGAGATTTAAGAACTCGTCCACACTTCGACGGAGGAAAATTGTCGAGATTTAGAACCTTATCTGTAATTCAACCGAGGATAATACAGTTGAGATTTAAGAACCGGTCAGTACTTCGACTGAGGGAAATATCTTCATCGAGATCTAGGAACCGTCTGTAATTCAACCGAGGATAATTCTGTTGAGATTTAAGAACTCGTCCACACTTCGAAGGAGGAAAATTGTCGAGATTTTGAACCTTATCTATAATTCAACCGAGGATAATTCTGTTGAGATTTAAGAACCGGTCAGCACTTCGACTGAGGGAAACATCTTCATCGAGATCTAGGGACCGTCTGTAATTTAACCGAGGATAATTATGTTGAGATTCAAGACCTCGTCCACACTTTGATGGAGGAAAATTGTCGAGATTTAGAACCTTATCTATAATTCAACCAAGGATAATTCTGTTGAGATTTAAGAACCGGTCAGCACTTCGACTGAGGGAAACATCTTCATCGAGATCTAGGAACTGTCTGTAATTCAACCGAGGATAATTCTGTTGAGATTTAAGAACTCGTCCATACTTCGACGAAGGAAAATTGTCGACATTTAGAACCTTATCTGTAATTCAACCGAGGATAATTCAGTTGAAATTTAAGAACCGGTCAACACTTCCACTGAGGAAAACATCTTCATCGAGATCTAGGAACTGTCTGTAATTCAACCGAGGATAATTCTGTTGAGATTTAAGAACTCGTCCACACTTCGACGGAGGAAAATTGTCGAGATTTAGAACCTTATCTGTAATTCAACCAAGGATAATTCAGTTGAGATTTAAGAAACGGTCAGTACTTTAACTGAGGGAAATATCTTCATCGAGATCTAGAAACCGTCTGTAATTCAACCAAGGATAATTCTGTTGAGATTTAAGAACTCGTCCACACTTCGAAGGAGGAAAAATGTCGAGATTTTAAACCTTAACTATAATTCAACCGAAGATAATTCTGTTGAGATTTAAGAACTGGTCAGCACTTCGACTCAGGGAAACATCTTCATCGAGATCTAGGAACTGTCTGTAATTCAACCGAGGATAATCTTGTTGAGATTTAAAAACTCGTCCACACTTTGATGGAGGAAAATTGTCGAGATTTATAACCTTATCTGTAATTCAACCGAGTATAATTCAGTTGAGATTTAAGAACCGGTAAGTACTTCGACAGAGGGAAACATCTTCATCGAGATCTAGGAACCGTCTATAATTTAACCGAGGATAATTCTAGTGAGATTTAAGAACTCGTCCACACTTCGACGGAGGATAATTGTCGAGATTTAGAACCTTATCTATAATTCAACCGAGGATAATTCTGTTGAGATTTAAGAACCCGTCAGCACTTCGACTGAGGGAAACATCTTCATCGAGATCTAGGAACTGTCTGTAATTCAACCGAGGATAATTCTATTGAGATTTATTAACTCAACCACACTTCGACGGAGGAAAATTGTCGATATTTAGAACCTTATCTGTATGTCAACCGAGGATAATTCAGTTGAGATTTAAGAACCAGTCAACACTTCGACTGAGGGAAACATCTTCATCGAGATATAGGAATTGTCTGTAATTCAACCGAGGATAATTTTGTTGAGATTTAGGAACTCGTCCACACTTCGAAGAAGGAAAATTGTCGAGATTTAGAACCTTATCTATAATTCAACCGAGAATAATTCAGTTGAGATTTAAGAACCGGTCAGTACTTCTACTGAGGGAAACATCTTCATCGAGATCTAGGAACCGTCTGTAATTTAACCGAGGATAATTCTGTTCAGATTTAAGAACTCGTCCATACTTCGACGGAGGAAAATTGTCGAGATTTTGAACCTTATCTGTAATTCAACCGAGGATAATTTTGTTGAGATTTAAGAACCGGTCAGAACTTCGACTGAGGGAAACATCTTCATCGAGATCTAGGAACCGTTTGTAATTCAACCGAGGATAATTCTGTTGAGATTTATGAACTCGTCCACACTTCGAAGGAGGAAAATTGTCGAGATTTAGAACCTTATCTATAATTCAACCGAGGATAATTCTGTTGAGATTTAAGAACCGGTCAGAATTTGACTGAGGGAAACATCTTCATCGAGATCTAGGAACCGTCTGTAATTCAACCGAGGATAATTCTGTTGAGATTTATGAACTCGTCCACCCTTCGAAGGAGGAAAATTGTCGAGATTTAGAACCTTATCTATAATTAAACCGAGGATAATTTTGTTGAGATTTAAGAACCGTTCAGCACTTCGACTGAGGGAAACATCTTCATCGAGATCTAGGGACCGTCTGTAATTTAACCGAGGATAATTATGTTGAGATTTAAGAACTCGTCCACACTTCGATGGAGGAAAATTGTCGAGATTTAGAACCTTATCTATAATTCAACCGAGGATAATTCTGTTGAGATTTAAGAACCGGTCAGCACTTCGACTGAGGGAAACATCTTCATCGAGATCTAGGAACTGTCTGTAATTCAACCGAGGATAATTCTGTTGAGATTTAAGAACTCGTCCATACTTCGACGGAGGAAAATTGTCGACATTTAGAACCTTATCTGTAATTCAACCGAGGATAATTCAGTTGAAATTTAAGAACCGGTCAACACTTCCACTGAGGGAAACATCTTCATCGAGATCTAGGAACTGTCTGTAATTCAACCGAGGATAATTCTGTTGAGATTTAAGAACTCGTCCACACTTCGACGGAGGAAAATTGTCGAGATTTAGAACCTTATCTGTAATTCAACCGAGGATAATTCAGTTGAGATTTAAGAACCGGTCAGTACTTTGACTGAGGGAAATATCTTCAACGAGATCTAGAAACCGTCTGTAATTCAACCAAGGATAATTCTGTTGAGATTTAGGAACTCGTCCACACTTCGAAGGAGGAAAAATGTCGAGATTTTGAACCTTAACTATAATTCAACCGAAGATAATTCTGTTGAGATTTAAGAACTGGTCAGCACTTCGACTGAGGGAAACATCTTCATCGAGATCTAGGAACTGCATGTAATTCAACCGAGGATAATTTTGTTGAGATTTAAAAACTCGTCCACACTTTGATGGAGGAAAATTGTCGAGATTTAGAACCTTATCTGTAATTCAATCGAGGATAATTCAGTTGAGATTTAAGAACCGGTCAGTACTTCGACAGAGGGAAACATCTTCATCGAGATCTAGGAACCGTCTGTAATTTAACCGAGGATAATTCTAGTGAGATTTAAGAACTCGTCCACACTTCGACGGAGGATAATTGTCAAGATTTAGAACCTTATCTATAATTCAACCGAGGATAATTCTGTTGAGATTAAAGAACCGGTCAACACTTCCACTGAGGGAAACATCTTCATCGAGATCTAGGAACTGTCTGTAATTCAACCGAGGATAATTCTGTTGAGATTTATGAACTCAACCAAACTTCGACGGAGGAAAATTGTCGAAATTTAGAACCTTATCTGTAATTCAACCGAGGATAATTTTGTTGAGATTTAAGAACCGGTCAGAACTTCGACTGAGGGAAACATCTTCATCGAGATCTAGGAACCGTTTGTAATTCAACCGAGGATAATTCTGTTGAGATTTATGAACTCGTCCACACTTCGAAGGAGGAAAATTGTCGAGATTTAGAACCTTATCTATAATTCAACTGAGGATAATTCTGTTGAGATTTAAGAACCGGTCAGAATTTGACTGAGGGAAACATCTTCATCGAGATCTAGGAACCGCCTGTAATTCAACCGAGGATAATTCTGTTGAGATTTATGAACTCGTCCACCCTTCGAAGGAGGAAAATTGTCGAGATTTAGAACCTTATCTATAATTCAACCGAGGATAATTTTGTTAAGATTTAAGAACCGGTCAGCACTTCGACTGAGGGAAACATCTTCATCGAGATCTAGGGACCGTCTGTAATTTAACCGAGGCTAATTATGTTGAGATTTAAGAACTCGTCCACACTTCGATGGAGGAAAATTGTCGAGATTTAGAACCTTATCTATAATTCAACCGAGGATAATTCTGTTGAGATTTAAGAACCGGTCAACACTTCGACTGAGGGAAACATCTTCATCGAGATCTAGGAACTGTCTGTAATTCAACCGAGGATAATTCTGTTGAGATTTAAGAACTCGTCCATACTTCGACGGAGGAAAATTGTCGACATTTAGAACCTTATCTGTAATTCAACCGAGGATAATTCAGTTGAAATTTAAGAACCGGTCAACACTTCCACTGAGGGAAACATCTTCATCGAGATCTAGGAACTGTCTGTAATTCAACCGAGGATAATTCTGTTGAGATTTAAGAACTCGTCCACACTTCGACGGAGGAAAATTGTCGAGATTTAGAACCTTATCTGTAATTCAACCGAGGATAATTCAGTTGAGATTTAAGAACCGGTCAGTACATTGACTGAGGGAAATATCTTCATCGAGATCTAGAAACCGTCTGTAATTCAACCAAGGATAATTCTGTTGAGATTTAAGAACTCATCCACACTTCGAAGGAGGAAAAATGTCGAGATTTTGAACCTTAACTATAATTCAAGCGAGGATAATTCTGTTGAGATTTAAGAACTGGTCAGCACTTCGACTGAGTGAAACATCTTCATCGAGATCTAGGAACTGCATGTAATTCAACCGAGGATAATTTTGTTGAGATTTAAAAACTCGTCCACACTTTGATGGAGGAAAATTGTCGAGATTTAGAACCTTATCTGTAATTCAACCGAGGATAATTCAGTTGAGATTTAAGAACCGGTCAGTACTTCGACAGAGGGAAACATCTTCATCGAGATCTAGGAACCGTCTGTAATTTAACCGAGGATAATTCTAGTGAGATTTAAGAACTCGTCCACACTTCGACGGAGGATAATTGTCAAGATTTAGAACCTTATCTATAATTCAACCGAGGATAATTCTGTTGAGATTTAAGAACCCGTCAGCACTTCGACTGAGGGAAACATCTTCATCGAGATCTAGGAACTGTCTGTAATTCAACCGAGGATAATTCTGTTGAGATTTATGAACTCAACCACACTTCGACGGAGGAAAATTGTTGATATTTAGAACCTTATCTGTAAGTCAACCGAGGATAATTCAGTTGAGATTTAAGAACCGGTCAACACTTCGACTGAGGGAAACATCTTCATCGAGATATAGGAACTGTCTGTAATTCAACCGAGGATAATTCTGTTGAGATTTAAGAACTCGTCCACACTTCGACGGAGGAAAATTGTCGAGATTTAGAACCTTATCTGTAATTCAACCGAGGATAATTCAGTTGAGATTTAAGAACCGGTCAGTACTTCGACTGAGGGAAATATCTTCATCGAGATCTAGGAACCGTCTGTAATTCAACCGAGGATAATTCTGTTGAGATTTAAGAACTCGTCCACACTTCGAAGGAGGAAAATTGTCGAGATTTAGAACCTTATCTATAATTCAACCGAGGATAATTCTGTTGAGATTTAAGAATCGGTCAGCACTTCGACTGAGGGAAACATCTTCATCGAGATCTAGGGACCGTCTGTAATTTAACCGAGGATAATTATGTTGAGATTCAAGAACTCGTCCACACTTCGTTGGAGGAAAATTGTCGAGATTTAGAACCTTATCTATAATTCAACCGAGGATAATTCTGTTGAGATTTAAGAACCGGTCAGCACTTCGACTGAGGGAAACATCTTCATCGAGATCTAGGAACTGACTGTAATTCAACCGAGGATAATTCTGTTGAGATTTAAGAACTCGTCCACACTTCGACGAAGGAAAATTGTCGATATTTAAAACCTTATCTTTAAGTCAACCGAGGATAATTCAGTTGAGATTTAAGAACTGATCAACACTTCGACTGAGGGAAACATCTTCATAGAGATCTAGAAACCGTCTGTAATTCAACCGAGGATAATTCTGTTGAGATTTAAGAACTCGTCCACACTTCAAAGAAGGAAAAATGTCGAGATTTTGAACCTTAACTATAATTCAACCTTGGATAATTCTGTTGAGATTTAAGAACTGGTCAGCACTTCGACTGAGGGAAACATCTTCATCGAGATCTAGGAACTGCATGTAATTCAACCGAGGATAATTTTGTTGAGATTTAAAAACTCGTCCACACTTTGATGGAGGAAAATTGTCGAGATTTAGAACCTTATCTGTAATTCAACCGAGGATAATTCAGTTGAGATTTAAGAACCGGTCAGTACTTCGACAGAGGGAAATATCTTCATCGAGATCTAGGAACCGTCTGTAATTTAACCGAGGATAATTCTAGTGAGATTTAAGAACTCGTCCACACTTCGACGGAGGATAATTGTCAAGATTTAGAACCTTATCTATAATTCAACCGAGGATAATTCTGTTGAGATTTAAGAACCCGTCAGCACTTCGACTGAGGGAAACATCTTCATCGAGATCTAGGAACTGTCTGTAATTCAACCGAGGTTAATTCTGTTGAGATTTATGAACTCAACCACACTTCGACGGAGGAAAATTGTCGATATTTAGAACCTTATCTGTAAGTCAACCGAGGATAATTCAGTTGAGATTTAAGAACCGGTCAACACTTCGACTGAGGGAAACATCTTCATCGAGATCTAGGGACCGTCTGTAATTCCACCGAGGATAATTTTGTTGAGATTTAAAAATTCGTACACACTTCGATGGAGGAAAATTGTCGAGATTTAGAACCTTATCTGTAATTCAACCGAGGATAATTCAGTTCAGATTTAAGAACCGGTCAGTACTTCGACTGAGGGAAACATCTTCATCGAGATCTAGGAACCGTCTTTAATTTAACCGAGGATAATTCTGTTCAGATTTAAGAACTCGTCCACACTTCGACGGAGGAAAATTGTCGAGATGTTGAACCTTATCTATATTTCAACCGAGGATAATTCTGTTGAGATTAAAGAACCGGTCAACACTTCCACTGAGGGAAACATCTTCATCGAGATCTAGGAACTGTCTGTAATTCAACCGAGGATAATTCTGTTGAGATTTATGAACTCAACCAAACTTCGACGGAGGAAAATTGTCGAAATTTAGAACCTTATCTGTAATTCAACCGAGGATAATTTTGTTGAGTTTTAAGAACCGGTCAGAACTTCGACTGAGGGAAACATCTTCATCGAGATCTAGGAACCGTTTGTAATTCAACCGAGGATAATTCTGTTGAGATTTATGAACTCGTCCACACTTCGAAGGAGGAAAATTGTCGAGATTTAGAACCTTATCTATAACTCAACCGAGGATAATTCTGTTGAGATTTAAGAACCGGTCAGCACTTCGACTGAGGGAAACATCTTCATCGAGATCTAGGAACCGTTTGTAATTCAACCGAGGATAATTCTGTTGAGATTTATGAACTCGTCCACACTTCGAAGGAGGAAAATTGTCGAGATTTAGAACCTTATCTATAATTCAACTGAGGATAATTCTGTTGAGATTTAAGAACCGGTCAGAATTTGACTGAGGGAAACATCTTCATCGAGATCTAGGAACCGCCTGTAATTCAACCGAGGATAATTCTGTTGAGATTTATGAACTCGTCCACCCTTCGAAGGAGGAAAATTGTCGAGATTTAGAACCTTATCTATAATTCAACCGAGGATAATTTTGTTAAGATTTAAGAACCGGTCAGCACTTCGACTGAGGGAAACATCTTCATCGAGATCTAGGGACCGTCTGTAATTTAACCGAGGCTAATTATGTTGAGATTTAAGAACTCGTCCACACTTCGATGGAGGAAAATTGTCGAGATTTAGAACCTTATCTATAATTCAACCGAGGATAATTCTGTTGAGATTTAAGAACCGGTCAACACTTCGACTGAGGGAAACATCTTCATCGAGATCTAGGAACTGTCTGTAATTCAACCGAGGATAATTCTGTTGAGATTTAAGAACTCGTCCATACTTCGACGGAGGAAAATTGTCGACATTTAGAACCTTATCTGTAATTCAACCGAGGATAATTCAGTTGAAATTTAAGAACCGGTCAACACTTCCACTGAGGGAAACATCTTCATCGAGATCTAGGAACTGTCTGTAATTCAACCGAGGATAATTCTGTTGAGATTTAAGAACTCGTCCACACTTCGACGGAGGAAAATTGTCGAGATTTAGAACCTTATCTGTAATTCAACCGAGGATAATTCAGTTGAGATTTAAGAACCGGTCAGTACATTGACTGAGGGAAATATCTTCATCGAGATCTAGAAACCGTCTGTAATTCAACCAAGGATAATTCTGTTGAGATTTAAGAACTCATCCACACTTCGAAGGAGGAAAAATGTCGAGATTTTGAACCTTAACTATAATTCAAGCGAGGATAATTCTGTTGAGATTTAAGAACTGGTCAGCACTTCGACTGAGTGAAACATCTTCATCGAGATCTAGGAACTGCATGTAATTCAACCGAGGATAATTTTGTTGAGATTTAAAAACTCGTCCACACTTTGATGGAGGAAAATTGTCGAGATTTAGAACCTTATCTGTAATTCAACCGAGGATAATTCAGTTGAGATTTAAGAACCGGTCAGTACTTCGACAGAGGGAAACATCTTCATCGAGATCTAGGAACCGTCTGTAATTTAACCGAGGATAATTCTAGTGAGATTTAAGAACTCGTCCACACTTCGACGGAGGATAATTGTCAAGATTTAGAACCTTATCTATAATTCAACCGAGGATAATTCTGTTGAGATTTAAGAACCCGTCAGCACTTCGACTGAGGGAAACATCTTCATCGAGATCTAGGAACTGTCTGTAATTCAACCGAGGATAATTCTGTTGAGATTTATGAACTCAACCACACTTCGACGGAGGAAAATTGTCGATATTTAGAACCTTATCTGTAAGTCAACCGAGGATAATTCAGTTGAGATTTAAGAACCGGTTAACACTTCGACTGAGGGAAACATCTTCATCGAGATATAGGAACTGTCTGTAATTCAACCGAGGATAATTCTGTTGAGATTTAAGAACTCGTCCACACTTCGACGGAGGAAAATTGTCGAGATTTAGAACCTTATCTGTAATTCAACCGAGGATAATTCAGTTGAGATTTAAGAACCGGTCAGTACTTCGACTGAGGGAAATATCTTCATCGAGATCTAGGAACCATCTGTAATTCAACCGAGGATAATTCTGTTGAGATTTAAGAACTCGTCCACACTTCGAAGGAGGAAAATTGTCGAGATTTAGAACCTTATCTATAATTCAACCGAGGATAATTCTGTTGAGATTTAAGAACCGGTCAGCACTTCGACTGAGGGAAACATCTTCATCGAGATCTAGGGACCGTCTGTAATTTAACCGAGGATAATTATGTTGAGATTCAAGAACTCGTCCACACTTCGTTGGAGGAAAATTGTCGAGATTTAGAACCTTATCTATAATTCAACCGAGGATAATTCTGTTGAGATTTAAGAACCGGTCAGCACTTCGACTGAGGGAAACATCTTCATCGAGATCTAGGAACTGACTGTAATTTCAACCGAGGATAATTCTGTTGAGATTTAAGAACTCGTCCACACTTCGACGAAGGAAAATTGTCGATATTTAAAACCTTATCTTTAAGTCAACCGAGGATAATTCAGTTGAGATTTAAGAACTGATCAACACTTCGACTGAGGGAAACATCTTCATAGAGATCTAGAAACCGTCTGTAATTCAACCGAGGATAATTCTGTTGAGATTTAAGAACTCGTCCACACTTCAAAGAAGGAAAAATGTCGAGATTTTGAACCTTAACTATAATTCAACCTTGGATAATTCTGTTGAGATTTAAGAACTGGTCAGCACTTCGACTGAGGGAAACATCTTCATCGAGATCTAGGAACTGCATGTAATTCAACCGAGGATAATTTTGTTGAGATTTAAAAACTCGTCCACACTTTGATGGAGGAAAATTGTCGAGATTTAGAACCTTATCTGTAATTCAACCGAGGATAATTCAGTTGAGATTTAAGAACCGGTCAGTACTTCGACAGAGGGAAATATCTTCATCGAGATCTAGGAACCGTCTGTAATTTAACCGAGGATAATTCTAGTGAGATTTAAGAACTCGTCCACACTTCGACGGAGGATAATTGTCAAGATTTAGAACCTTATCTATAATTCAACCGAGGATAATTCTGTTGAGATTTAAGAACCCGTCAGCACTTCGACTGAGGGAAACATCTTCATCGAGATCTAGGAACTGTCTGTAATTCAACCGAGGTTAATTCTGTTGAGATTTATGAACTCAACCACACTTCGACGGAGGAAAATTGTCGATATTTAGAACCTTATCTGTAAGTCAACCGAGGATAATTCAGTTGAGATTTAAGAACCGGTCAACACTTCGACTGAGGGAAACATCTTCATCGAGATCTAGGGACCGTCTGTAATTCCACCGAGGATAATTTTGTTGAGATTTAAAAATTCGTACACACTTCGATGGAGGAAAATTGTCGAGATTTAGAACCTTATCTGTAATTCAACCGAGGATAATTCAGTTCAGATTTAAGAACCGGTCAGTACTTCGACTGAGGGAAACATCTTCATCGAGATCTAGGAACCGTCTTTAATTTAACCGAGGATAATTCTGTTCAGATTTAAGAACTCGTCCACACTTCGACGGAGGAAAATTGTCGAGATGTTGAACCTTATCTATATTTCAACCGAGGATAATTCTGTTGAGATTAAAGAACCGGTCAACACTTCCACTGAGGGAAACATCTTCATCGAGATCTAGGAACTGTCTGTAATTCAACCGAGGATAATTCTGTTGAGATTTATGAACTCAACCAAACTTCGACGGAGGAAAATTGTCGAAATTTAGAACCTTATCTGTAATTCAACCGAGGATAATTTTGTTGAGATTTAAGAACCGGTCAGAACTTCGACTGAGGGAAACATCTTCATCGAGATCTAGGAACCGTTTGTAATTCAACCGAGGATAATTCTGTTGAGATTTATGAACTCGTCCACACTTCGAAGGAGGAAAATTGTCGAGATTTAGAACCTTATCTATAACTCAACCGAGGATAATTCTGTTGAGATTTAAGAACCGGTCAGCACTTCGACTGAGGGAAACATCTTCATCGAGATCTAGGGACCGTCTGTAATTTAACCGAGGATAATTATGTTGAGATTCAAGAACTCGTCCACACTTCGATGGAGGAAAATTGTCGAGATTTAGAACCTTATCTATAATTCAACCGAGGATAATTCTGTTGAGATGTAAGAACCGGTCAGCACTTCGACTGAGGGAAACATCTTCATCGAGATCTAGGAACTGACTGTAATTCAACCGAGGATAATTCTGTTGAGATTTAAGAACTCGTCCATACTTCGACGGAGGAAAATTGTCGACATTTAGAACCTTATCTGTAATTCAACCGAGGATAATTCAGTTGAAATTTAAGAACCGGTCAACACTTCCACTGAGGGAAACATCTTCATCGAGATCTAGGAACTGTCTGTAATTCAACCGAGGATAATTCTGTTGAGATTTAAGAACTCGTCCACACTTCGACGGAGGAAAATTGTCGATATTTAGAACCTTATCTGTAAGTCAACCGAGGATAATTCAGTTGAGATTTAAGAACCGATCAACACTTCGACTGAGGGAAACATCTTCATAGAGATCTAGAAACCGTCTGTAATTCAACCGAGGATAATTCTGTTGAGATTTAAGAACTCGTCCACACTTCGAAGGAGGAAAAATGTCGAGATTTTGAACCTTAACTATAATTCAACCTTGGATAATTCTGTTGAGATTTAAGAACTGGTCAGCACTTCGACTGAGGGAAACATCTTCATCGAGATCTAGGAACTGCATGTAATTCAACCGAGGATAATTTTGTTGAGATTTAAAAACTCGTCCACACTTTGATGGAAGAAAATTGTCGAGATTTAGAACCTTATCTGTAATTCAACCGAGGATAATTCAGTTGAGATTTAAGAACCGGTCAGTACTTCGACAGAGGGAAACATCTTCATCGAGATCTAGGAACCGTCTGTAATTTAACCGAGGATAATTCTAGTGAGATTTAAGAACTCGTCCACACTTCGACGGAGGATAATTGTCAAGATTTAGAACCTTATCTATAATTCAACCGAGGATAATTCTGTTTAGATTTAAGAACCCGTTAGCACTTCGACTGAGGGAAACATCTTCATCGAGATCTAGGAACTGTCTGTAATTCAACCGAGGATAATTCTGTTGAGATTTATGAACTCAACCACACTTCGACGGCGGAAAATTGTCGATATTTAGAACCTTATCTGTAAGTCAACCGAGGATAATTCAGTTGAGATTTAAGAACCGGTCAACACTTCGACTGAGGGAAACATCTTCATCGAGATCTAGGGACCGTCTGTAATTCCACCGAGGATAATTTTGTTGAGATTTAAAAATTCGTACACACTTCGATGGAGGAAAATTGTCGAGATTTAGAACCTTATCTGTAATTCAACCGAGGATAATTCAGTTCAGATTTAAGAACCGGTCAGTACTTCGACTGAGGGAAACATCTTCATCGAGATCTAGGAACCGTCTGTAATTTAACCGAGGATAATTCTGTTCAAATTTAAGAACTCGTCCACACTTCGACGGAGGAAAATTGTCGAGATGTTGAACCTTATCTATATTTCAACCGAGGATAATTCTGTTGAGATTAAAGAACCGGTCAACACTTCCACTGAGGGAAACATCTTCATCGAGATCTAGGAACTGTCTGTAATTCAACCGAGGATAATTCTGTTGAGATTTATGAACTCAACCAAACTTCGACGGAGGAAAATTGTCGAAATTTAGAACCTTATCTGTAATTCAACCGAGGATAATTCTGTTGAGATTTAAGAACCGGTCAGCACTTCGACTGAGGGAAACATCTTCATCGAGATCTAGGAACTGACTGTAATTCAACCGAGGATAATTCTGTTGAGATTTAAGAACTCGTCCATACTTCGACGGAGGAAAATTGTCGACATTTAGAACCTTATCTGTAATTCAACCGAGGATAATTCAGTTGAAATTTAAGAACCGGTCAACACTTCCACTGAGGGAAACATCTTCATCGAGATCTAGGAACTGTCTGTAATTCAACCGAGGATAATTCTGTTGAGATTTAAGAACTCGTCCACACTTCGACGGAGGAAAATTGTCGATATTTAGAACCTTATCTGTAAGTCAACCGAGGATAATTCAGTTGAGATTTAAGAACCGATCAACACTTCGACTGAGGGAAACATCTTCATAGAGATCTAGAAACCGTCTGTAATTCAACCGAGGATAATTCTGTTGAGATTTAAGAACTCGTCCACACTTCGAAGGAGGAAAAATGTCGAGATTTTGAACCTTAACTATAATTCAACCTTGGATAATTCTGTTGAGATTTAAGAACTGGTCAGCACTTCGACTGAGGGAAACATCTTCATCGAGATCTAGGAACTGCATGTAATTCAACCGAGGATAATTTTGTTGAGATTTAAAAACTCGTCCACAATTTGATGGAGGAAAATTGTCGATATTTAGAACCTTATCTGTAATTCAACCGAGGATAATTCAGTTGAGATTTAAGAACCGGTCAGTACTTCGACAGAGGGAAACATCTTCATCGAGATCTAGGAACCGTCTGTAATTTAACCGAGCACAATTCTAGTGAGATTTAAGAACTCGTCCACACTTCGACGGAGGATAATTGTCAAGATTTAGAACCTTATCTATAATTCAACCGAGGATAATTCTGTTGAGATTTAAGAACCCGTCAGCACTTCGACTGAGGGAAACATCTTCATCGAGATCTACGAACTGTCTGTAATTCAACCGAGGATAATTCTGTTGAGATTTATGAACTCAACCACACTTCGACGGAGGAAAATTGTCGATATTTAGAACCTTATCTGTAAGTCAACCGAGGATAATTCAGTTGAGATTTAAGAACCGGTCAACACTTCGACTGAGGGAAACATCTTCATCGAGATCTAGGGACCGTCTGTAATTCCACCGAGGATAATTTTGTTGAGATTTAAAAATTCGTACACACTTCGATGGAGGAAAATTGTCGAGATTTAGAACCTTATCTGTAATTCAACCGAGGATAATTCAGTTCAGATTTAAGAACCGGTCAGTACTTCGACTGAGGGAAACATCTTCATCGAGATCTAGGAACCGTCTGTAATTTAACCGAGGATAATTCTGTTCAGATTTAAGAACTCGTCCACACTTCGACGGAGGAAAATTGTCGAGATTTTGAACCTTATCTATAATTCAACCGAGGATAATTCTGTTGAAATTAAAGAACCGGTCAACACTTCCACTGATGGAAACATCTTCATCGAGATCTAGGAACTGTCTGTAATTCAACCGAGGATAATTCTGTTGAGATTTATGAACTCAACCAAACTTCGACGGAGGAAAATTGTCGAAATTTAGAACCTTATCTGTAATTCAACCGAGGATAATTTTGTTGAGATTTAAGAACCGGTCAGAACTTCGACTGAGGGAAACATCTTCATCGAGATCTAGGAACCGTTTGTAATTCAACCGAGGATAATTCTGTTGAGATTTATGAACTCGTCCACACTTCGAAGGAGGAAAATTGTCGAGATTTAGAACCTTATCTATAATTCAACCGAGGATAATTCTGTTGAGATTTAAGAACCGGTCAGCACTTCGACTGAGGGAAACATCTTCATCGAGATCTAGGGACCGTCTGTAATTTAATCGAGGATAATTATGTTGAGATTCAAGAACTCGTCCACACTTCGATGGAGGAAAATTGTCGAGATTTAGAACCTTATCTATAATTCAACCGAGGATAATTCTGTTGAGATTTAAGAACCGGTCAGCACTTCGACTGAGGGAAACATCTTCATCGAGATCTAGGAACTGACTGTAATTCAACCGAGGATAATTCTGTTGAGATTTAAGAACTCGTCCATACTTCGACGGAGGAAAATTGTCGACATTTAGAACCTTATCTGTAATTCAACCGAGGATAATTCAGTTGAAATTTAAGAACCGGTCAACACTTCCACTGAGGGAAACATCTTCATCGAGATCTAGGAACTGTCTGTAATTCAACCGAGGATAATTCTGTTGAGATTTAAGAACTCGTCCACACTTCGACGGAGGAAAATTGTCGATATTTAGAACCATATCTGTAAGTCAACCGAGGATAATTCAGTTGAGATTTAAGAACCGATCAACACTTCGACTGAGGGAAACATCTTCATAGAGATCTAGAAACCGTCTGTAATTCAACCAAGGATAATTCTGTTGAGATTTAAGAACTCGTCCACACTTCGAAGGAGGAAAAATGTCGAGATTTTGAACCTTAACTATAATTCAACCTTGGATAATTCTGTTGAGATTTAAGAACTGGTCAGCACTTCGACTGAGGGAAACATCTTCATCGAGATCTAGGAACTGCATTTAATTCAACCGAGGATAATTTTGTTGAGATTTAAAAACTCGTCCACACTTTGATGGAGGAAAATTGTCGAGATTTAGAACCTTATCTGTAATTCAACCGAGGATAATTCAGTTGAGATTTAAGAACCGGTCAGTACTTCGACAGAGGGAAACATCTTCATCGAGATCTAGGAACCGTCTGTAATTTAACCGAGGATAATTCTAGTGAGATTTAAGAACTCGTCCACACTTCGACTAAGGATAATTGTCAAGATTTAGAACCTTATCTATAATTCAACCGAGGATAATTCTGTTGAGATTTAAGAACCCGTCAGCACTTCGACTGAGGGAAACATCTTCATCGAGATCTAGGAACTGTCTGTAATTCAACCGAGGATAATTCTGTTGAGATTTATGAACTCAACCAAACTTCGACGGAGGAAAATTGTCGAAATTTAGAACCTTATCTGTAATTCAACCGAGGATAATTTTGTTGAGATTTAAGAACCGGTCAGAACTTCGACTGAGGGAAACATCTTCATCGAGATCTAGGAACCGTTTGTAATTCAACCGAGGATAATTCTGTTGAGATTTATGAACTCGTCCACACTTCGAAGGAGGAAAATTGTCGAGATTTAGAGCCTTATCTATAACTCAACCGAGGATAATTCTGTTGAGATTTAAGAACCGGTCAGCACTTCGACTGAGGGAAACATCTTCATCGAGATCTAGGGACCGTCTGTAATTTAACCGAGGATAATTATGTTGAGATTCAAGAACTCGTCCACACTTCGATGGAGGAAAATTGTCGAGATTTAGAACCTTATCTATAATTCAACCGAGGATAATTCTGTTGAGATTTAAGAACCGGTCAGCACTTCGACTGAGGGAAACATCTTCATCGAGATCTAGGAACTGACTGTAATTCAACCGAGGATAATTCTGTTGAGATTTAAGAACTCGTCCATACTTCGACGGAGGAAAATTGTCGACATTTAGAACCTTATCTGTAATTCAACCGAGGATAATTCAGTTGAAATTTAAGAACCGGTCAACACTTCCACTGAGGGAAACATCTTCATCGAGATCTAGGAACTGTCTGTAATTCAACCGAGGATAATTCTGTTGAGATTTAAGAACTCGTCCACACTTCGACGGAGGAAAATTGTCGATATTTAGAACCTTATCTGTAAGTCAACCGAGGATAATTCAGTTGAGATTTAAGAACCGATCAACACTTCGACTGAGGGAAACATCTTCATAGAGATCTAGAAACCGTCTGTAATTCAACCGAGGATAATTCTGTTGAGATTTAAGAACTCGTCCACACTTCGAAGGAGGAAAAATGTCGAGATTTTGAACCTTAACTATAATTCAACCTTGGATAATTCTGTTGAGATTTAAGAACTGGTCAGCACTTCGACTGAGGGAAACATCTTCATCGAGATCTAGGAACTGCATGTAATTCAACCGAGGATAATTTTGTTGAGATTTAAAAACTCGTCCACACTTTGATGGAGGAAAATTGTCGAAATTTAGAACCTTATCTGTAATTCAACCGAGGATAATTCAGTTGAGATTTAAGAACCGGTCAGTACTTCGACAGAGGGAAACATCTTCATCGAGATCTAGGAACCGTCTGTAATTTAACCGAGCATAATTCTAGTGAGATTTAAGAACTCGTCCACACTTCGACGGAGGATAATTGTCAAGATTTAGAACCTTATCTATAATTCAACCGAGGATAATTCTGTTGAGATTTAAGAACCCGTCAGCACTTCGACTGAGGGAAACATCTTCATCGAGATCTAGGAACTGTCTGTAATTCAACCGAGGATAATTTTGTTGAGATTTATGAACTCAACCACACTTCGACGGAGGAAAATTGTCGATATTTAGAACCTTATCTGTAAGTCAACCGAGGATAATTCAGTTGAGATTTAAGAACCGGTCAACACTTCGACTGAGGGAAACATCTTCATCGAGAACTAGGGACCGTCTGTAATTCCACCGAGGATAATTTTGTTGAGATTTAAAAATTCGTACACACTTCGATGGAGGAAAATTGTCGAGATTTAGAACCTTATCTGTAATTCAACCGAGGATAATTCAGTTCAGATTTAAGAACCGGTCAGTACTTCGACTGAGGGAAACATCTTCATCGAGATCTAGGAACCGTCTGTAATTTAACCGAGGATAATTCTGTTCAGATTTAAGAACTCGTCCACACTTCGACGGAGGAAAATTGTCGAGATTTTGAACCTTATCTATAATTCAACCGAGGATAATTCTGTTGAGATTAAAGAACCGGTCAACACTTCCACTGATGGAAACATCTTCATCGAGATCTAGGAACTGTCTGTAATTCAACCGAGGATAATTCTGTTGAGATTTATGAACTCAACCAAACTTCGACGGAGGAAAATTGTCGAAATTTAGAACCTTATCTGTAATTCAACCGAGGATAATTTTGTTGAGATTTAAGAACCGGTCAGAACTTCGACTGAGGGAAACATCTTCATCGAGATCTAGGAACCGTTTGTAATTCAACCGAGGATAATTCTGTTGAGATTTATGAACTCGTCCACACTTCGAAGGAGGAAAATTGTCGAGATTTAGAACCTTATCTATAATTCAACCGAGGATAATTCTGTTGAGATTTAAGAACCGGTCAGCACTTCGACTGAGGGAAACATCTTCATCGAGATCTAGGGACCGTCTGTAATTTAATCGAGGATAATTATGTTGAGATTCAAGAACTCGTCCACACTTCGATGGAGGAAAATTGTCGAGATTTAGAACCTTATCTATAATTCAACCGAGGATAATTCTGTTGAGATTTAAGAACCGGTCAGCACTTCGACTGAGGGAAACATCTTCATCGAGATCTAGGAACTGACTGTAATTCAACCGAGGATAATTCTGTTGAGATTTAAGAACTCGTCCATACTTCGACGGAGGAAAATTGTCGACATTTAGAACCTTATCTGTAATTCAACCGAGGATAATTCAGTTGAAATTTAAGAACCGGTCAACACTTCCACTGAGGGAAACATCTTCATCGAGATCTAGGAACTGTCTGTAATTCAACCGAGGATAATTCTGTTGAGATTTAAGAACTCGTCCACACTTCGACGGAGGAAAATTGTCGATATTTAGAACCATATCTGTAAGTCAACCGAGGATAATTCAGTTGAGATTTAAGAACCGATCAACACTTCGACTGAGGGAAACATCTTCATAGAGATCTAGAAACCGTCTATAATTCAACCAAGGATAATTCTGTTGAGATTTAAGAACTCGTCCACACTTCGAAGGAGGAAAAATGTCGAGATTTTGAACCTTAACTATAATTCAACCTTGGATAATTCTGTTGAGATTTAAGAACTGGTCAGCACTTCGACTGAGGGAAACATCTTCATCGAGATCTAGGAACTGCATTGAATTCAACCGAGGATAATTTTGTTGAGATTTAAAAACTCGTCCACACTTTGATGGAGGAAAATTGTCGAGATTTAGAACCTTATCTGTAATTCAACCGAGGATAATTCAGTTGAGATTTAAGAACCGGTCAGTACTTCGACAGAGGGAAACATCTTCATCGAGATCTAGGAACCGTCTGTAATTTAACCGAGGATAATTCTAGTGAGATTTAAGAACTCGTCCACACTTCGACGGAGGATAATTGTCAAGATTTAGAACCTTATCTATAATTCAACCGAGGATAATTTTGTTGAGATTTAAGAACCCGTCAGCACTTCGACTGAGGGAAACATCTTCATCGAGATCTAGGAACTGTCTGTAATTCAACCGAGGATAATTCTGTTGAGATTTATGAACTCAACCAAACTTCGACGGAGGAAAATTGTCGAAATTTAGAACCTTATCTGTAATTCAACCGAGGATAATTTTGTTGAGATTTAAGAACCGGTCAGAACTTCGACTGAGGGAAACATCTTCATCGAGATCTAGGAACCGTTTGTAATTCAACCGAGGATAATTCTGTTGAGATTTATGAACTCGTCCACACTTCGAAGGAGGAAAATTGTCGAGATTTAGAACCTTATCTATAACTCAACCGAGGATAATTCTGTTGAGATTTAAGAACCGGTCAGCACTTCGACTGAGGGAAACGTCTTCATCGAGATCTAGGGACCGTCTGTAATTTAACCGAGGATAATTATGTTGAGATTCAAGAACTCGTCCACACTTCGATGGAGGAAAATTGTCGAGATTTAGAACCTTATCTATAATTCAACCGAGGATAATTCTGTTGAGATTTAAGAACCGGTCAGCACTTCGACTGAGGGAAACATCTTCATCGAGATCTAGGAACTGACTGTAATTCAACCGAGGATAATTCTGTTGAGATTTAAGAACTCGTCCATACTTCGACGGAGGAAAATTGTCGACATTTAGAACCTTATCTGTAATTCAACCGAGGATAATTTTGTTGAGATTTAAGAACCGGTCAGAACTTCGACTGAGGGAAACATCTTCATCGAGATCTAGGAACCGTTTGTAATTCAACCAAGGATAATTCTGTTGAGATTTATGAACTCGTCCACACTTCGAAGGAGGAAAATTGTCGAGATTTAGAACCTTATCTATAATTCAACCGAGGATAATTCTGTTGAGATTTAAGAACCGGTCAGAATTTGACTGAGGGAAACATCTTCATCGAGATCTAGAAACCGTCTGTAATTCAACCGAGGATAATTCTGTTGAGATTTATGAACTCGTCCACACTTCGAAGGAGGAAAAATGTCGAGATTTTGAACCTTAACTATAATTCAACCTTGGATAATTCTGTTGAGATTTAAGAACTGGTCAGCACTTCGACTGAGGGAAACATCTTCATCGAGATCTAGGAACTGCATTTAATTCAACCGAGGATAATTTTGTTGAGATTTAAAAACTCGTCCACACTTCGATGGAGGAAAATTGTCGAGATTTAGAACCTTATCTGTAATTCAACCGAGGATAATTCAGTTCAGATTTAAGAACCGGTCAGTACTTCGACTGAGGGAAACATCTTCATCGAGATCTAGGAACTGTCTGTAATTCAACCGAGGATAATTTTGTTGAGATTTATGAACTCAACCACACTTCGACGGAGGAAAATTGTCGATATTTAGAACCTTATCTGTAAGTCAACCGAGGATAATTCAGTTGAGATTTAAGAACCGGTCAACACTTCGACTGAGGGAAACATCTTCATCGAGAACTAGGGACCGTCTGTAATTCCACCGAGGATAATTTTGTTGAGATTTAAAAATTCGTACACACTTCGATGGAGGAAAATTGTCGAAATTTAGAACCTTATCTGTAATTCAACCGAGGATAATTTTGTTGAGATTTAAGAACCGGTCAGAACTTCGACTGAGGGAAACATCTTCATCGAGATCTAGGAACCGTTTGTAATTCAACCGAGGATAATTCTGTTGAGATTTATGAACTCGTCCACACTTCGAAGGAGGAAAATTGTCGAGATTTAGAGCCTTATCTATAACTCAACCGAGGATAATTCTGTTGAGATTTAAGAACCGGTCAGCACTTCGACTGAGGGAAACATCTTCATCGAGATCTAGGGACCGTCTGTAATTTAACCGAGGATAATTATGTTGAGATTCAAGAACTCGTCCACACTTCGATGGAGGAAAATTGTCGAGATTTAGAACCTTATCTATAATTCAACCGAGGATAATTCTGTTGAGATTTAAGAACCGGTCAGCACTTCGACTGAGGGAAACATCTTCATCGAGATCTAGGAACTGACTGTAATTCAACCGAGGATAATTCTGTTGAGATTTAAGAACTCGTCCATACTTCGACGGAGGAAAATTGTCGACATTTAGAACCTTATCTGTAATTCAACCGAGGATAATTCAGTTGAAATTTAAGAACCGGTCAACACTTCCACTGAGGGAAACATCTTCATCGAGATCTAGGAACTGTCTGTAATTCAACCGAGGATAATTCTGTTGAGATTTAAGAACTCGTCCACACTTCGACGGAGGAAAATTGTCGATATTTAGAACCTTATCTGTAAGTCAACCGAGGATAATTCAGTTGAGATTTAAGAACCGATCAACACTTCGACTGAGGGAAACATCTTCATAGAGATCTAGAAACCGTCTGTAATTCAACCGAGGATAATTCTGTTGAGATTTAAGAACTCGTCCACACTTCGAAGGAGGAAAAATGTCGAGATTTTGAACCTTAACTATAATTCAACCTTGGATAATTCTGTTGAGATTTAAGAACTGGTCAGCACTTCGACTGAGGGAAACATCTTCATCGAGATCTAGGAACTGCATGTAATTCAACCGAGGATAATTTTGTTGAGATTTAAAAACTCGTCCACACTTTGATGGAGGAAAATTGTCGAAATTTAGAACCTTATCTGTAATTCAACCGAGGATAATTCAGTTGAGATTTAAGAACCGGTCAGTACTTCGACAGAGGGAAACATCTTCATCGAGATCTAGGAACCGTCTGTAATTTAACCGAGCATAATTCTAGTGAGATTTAAGAACTCGTCCACACTTCGACGGAGGATAATTGTCAAGATTTAGAACCTTATCTATAATTCAACCGAGGATAATTCTGTTGAGATTTAAGAACCCGTCAGCACTTCGACTGAGGGAAACATCTTCATCGAGATCTAGGAACTGTCTGTAATTCAACCGAGGATAATTTTGTTGAGATTTATGAACTCAACCACACTTCGACGGAGGAAAATTGTCGATATTTAGAACCTTATCTGTAAGTCAACCGAGGATAATTCAGTTGAGATTTAAGAACCGGTCAACACTTCGACTGAGGGAAACATCTTCATCGAGAACTAGGGACCGTCTGTAATTCCACCGAGGATAATTTTGTTGAGATTTAAAAATTCGTACACACTTCGATGGAGGAAAATTGTCGAGATTTAGAACCTTATCTGTAATTCAACCGAGGATAATTCAGTTCAGATTTAAGAACCGGTCAGTACTTCGACTGAGGGAAACATCTTCATCGAGATCTAGGAACCGTCTGTAATTTAACCGAGGATAATTCTGTTCAGATTTAAGAACTCGTCCACACTTCGACGGAGGAAAATTGTCGAGATTTTGAACCTTATCTATAATTCAACCGAGGATAATTCTGTTGAGATTAAAGAACCGGTCAACACTTCCACTGATGGAAACATCTTCATCGAGATCTAGGAACTGTCTGTAATTCAACCGAGGATAATTCTGTTGAGATTTATGAACTCAACCAAACTTCGACGGAGGAAAATTGTCGAAATTTAGAACCTTATCTGTAATTCAACCGAGGATAATTTTGTTGAGATTTAAGAACCGGTCAGAACTTCGACTGAGGGAAACATCTTCATCGAGATCTAGGAACCGTTTGTAATTCAACCGAGGATAATTCTGTTGAGATTTATGAACTCGTCCACACTTCGAAGGAGGAAAATTGTCGAGATTTAGAACCTTATCTATAATTCAACCGAGGATAATTCTGTTGAGATTTAAGAACCGGTCAGCACTTCGACTGAGGGAAACATCTTCATCGAGATCTAGGGACCGTCTGTAATTTAATCGAGGATAATTATGTTGAGATTCAAGAACTCGTCCACACTTCGATGGAGGAAAATTGTCGAGATTTAGAACCTTATCTATAATTCAACCGAGGATAATTCTGTTGAGATTTAAGAACCGGTCAGCACTTCGACTGAGGGAAACATCTTCATCGAGATCTAGGAACTGACTGTAATTCAACCGAGGATAATTCTGTTGAGATTTAAGAACTCGTCCATACTTCGACGGAGGAAAATTGTCGACATTTAGAACCTTATCTGTAATTCAACCGAGGATAATTCAGTTGAAATTTAAGAACCGGTCAACACTTCCACTGAGGGAAACATCTTCATCGAGATCTAGGAACTGTCTGTAATTCAACCGAGGATAATTCTGTTGAGATTTAAGAACTCGTCCACACTTCGACGGAGGAAAATTGTCGATATTTAGAACCATATCTGTAAGTCAACCGAGGATAATTCAGTTGAGATTTAAGAACCGATCAACACTTCGACTGAGGGAAACATCTTCATAGAGATCTAGAAACCGTCTGTAATTCAACCGAGGATAATTCTGTTGAGATTTAAGAACTCGTCCACACTTCGAAGGAGGAAAAATGTCGAGATTTTGAACCTTAACTATAATTCAACCTTGGATAATTCTGTTGAGATTTAAGAACTGGTCAGCACTTCGACTGAGGGAAACATCTTCATCGAGATCTAGGAACTGCATTGAATTCAACCGAGGATAATTTTGTTGAGATTTAAAAACTCGTCCACACTTTGATGGAGGAAAATTGTCGAGATTTAGAACCTTATCTGTAATTCAACCGAGGATAATTCAGTTGAGATTTAAGAACCGGTCAGTACTTCGACAGAGGGAAACATCTTCATCGAGATCTAGGAACCGTCTGTAATTTAACCGAGGATAATTCTAGTGAGATTTAAGAACTCGTCCACACTTCGACGGAGGATAATTGTCAAGATTTAGAACCTTATCTATAATTCAACCGAGGATAATTTTGTTGAGATTTAAGAACCCGTCAGCACTTCGACTGAGGGAAACATCTTCATCGAGATCTAGGAACTGTCTGTAATTCAACCGAGGATAATTCTGTTGAGATTTATGAACTCAACCAAACTTCGACGGAGGAAAATTGTCGAAATTTAGAACCTTATCTGTAATTCAACCGAGGATAATTTTGTTGAGATTTAAGAACCGGTCAGAACTTCGACTGAGGGAAACATCTTCATCGAGATCTAGGAACCGTTTGTAATTCAACCGAGGATAATTCTGTTGAGATTTATGAACTCGTCCACACTTCGAAGGAGGAAAATTGTCGAGATTTAGAACCTTATCTATAACTCAACCGAGGATAATTCTGTTGAGATTTAAGAACCGGTCAGCACTTCGACTGAGGGAAACGTCTTCATCGAGATCTAGGGACCGTCTGTAATTTAACCGAGGATAATTATGTTGAGATTCAAGAACTCGTCCACACTTCGATGGAGGAAAATTGTCGAGATTTAGAACCTTATCTATAATTCAACCGAGGATAATTCTGTTGAGATTTAAGAACCGGTCAGCACTTCGACTGAGGGAAACATCTTCATCGAGATCTAGGAACTGACTGTAATTCAACCGAGGATAATTCTGTTGAGATTTAAGAACTCGTCCATACTTCGACGGAGGAAAATTGTCGACATTTAGAACCTTATCTGTAATTCAACCGAGGATAATTTTGTTGAGATTTAAGAACCGGTCAGAACTTCGACTGAGGGAAACATCTTCATCGAGATCTAGGAACCGTTTGTAATTCAACCAAGGATAATTCTGTTGAGATTTATGAACTCGTCCACACTTCGAAGGAGGAAAATTGTCGAGATTTAGAACCTTATCTATAATTCAACCGAGGATAATTCTGTTGAGATTTAAGAACCGGTCAGAATTTGACTGAGGGAAACATCTTCATCGAGATCTAGAAACCGTCTGTAATTCAACCGAGGATAATTCTGTTGAGATTTATGAACTCGTCCACACTTCGAAGGAGGAAAAATGTCGAGATTTTGAACCTTAACTATAATTCAACCTTGGATAATTCTGTTGAGATTTAAGAACTGGTCAGCACTTCGACTGAGGGAAACATCTTCATCGAGATCTAGGAACTGCATTTAATTCAACCGAGGATAATTTTGTTGAGATTTAAAAACTCGTCCACACTTTGATGGAGGAAAATTGTCGAGATTTAGAACCTTATCTGTAATTCAACCGAGGATAATTCAGTTGAGATTTAAGAACCGGTCAGTACTTCGACAGAGGGAAACATCTTCATCGAGATCTAGGAACCGTCTGTAATTTAACCGAGGATAATTCTAGTGAGATTTAAGAACTCGTCCACACTTCGACCGAGGATAATTGTCAAGATTTAGAACCCTATCTATAATTCAACCGAGGATAATTCTATTGAGATTTAAGAACCCGTCAGCACTTCGACTGAGGGAAACATCTTCATCGAGATCTAGGAACTGTCTGTAATTCAACCGAGGATAATTCTGTTGTGATTTATGAACTCAACCACACTTCGACGGAGGAAAATTGTCGATATTTAGAACCTTATCTGTAAGTCAACCGAGGATAATTCTGTTGAGATTTAAGAACCGGTCAACACTTCGACTGAGGGAAACATCTTCATCGAGATCTGGGGACCGTCTGTAATTCCACCGAGGATAATTTTGTTGAGATTTAAAAATTCGTACACACTTCGATGGAGGAAAATTGTCGAGATTTAGAACCTTATATGTAATTCAACCGAGGATAATTCAGTTCAGATTTAAGAACCGGTCAGTACTTCGACTGAGGGAAACATCTTCATCAAGATCTAGGAACCGTCTGTAATTTAACCGAGGATATTTCTGTTCAGATTTAAGAACTCGTCCACACTTCGACGGAGGAAAATTGTCGAGATTTTGAACCTTATCTATAATTCAACCGAGGATAATTCTGTTGAGATTAAAGAACCGGTCAACACTTCCACTGAGGAAAACATCTTCATCGAGATCTAGGAACTGTCTGTAATTCAACCGAGGATAATTCTGTTGAGATTTATGAACTCAACCAAACTTCGAAGGAGGAAAATTGTCGAAATTTAGAACCTTATCTGTAATTCAACCGAGGATAATTTTGTTGAGATTTAAGACCGGTCAGAACTTCGACTGAGGGAAACATCTTCATCGAGATCTAGGAACCGTTTGTAATTCAACCGAGGATAATTCTGTTGAGATTTATGAACTCGTCCACACTTCGAAGGAGGAAAATTGTCGAGATTTAGAACCTTATCTATAATTCAACCGAGGATAATTCTGTTGAGATTTAAGAACCGGTCAGAATTTGACTGAGGGAAACATCTTCATCGAGATTTAGGAACCGTCTGTAATTCAACCGAGGATAATTCTGTTGAGATTTATGAACTCGTCCACCCTTCGAAGGAGGAAAATTGTCGAGATTTAGAACCTTATCTATAATTCAACCGAGGATAATTTTGTTGAGATTTAAGAACCGGTCAGCACTTCGACTGAGGGAATCATCTTCATCGAGATCTAGGGACCGTCTGTAATTTAACCGAGGATAATTATGTTGAGATTTAAGAACTCGTCCACACTTCGATGGAGGAAAATTGTCGAGATTTAGAACCTTATCTATAATTCAACCGAGGATAAGTCTGTTGAGATTTAAGAATCGGTCAGCACTTCGACTGAGGGAAACATCTTCATCGAGATCTAGGAACTGTCTGTAATTCAACCGAGGGTAATTCTGTTGAGATTTAAGAACTCGTCCATACTTCGACGGAGGAAAATTGTCGACATTTAGAACCTTATCTGTAATTCAACCGAGGATAATTCAGTTAAAATTTAAGAACCGGTCAACACTTCCACTGAGGGAAACATCTTCATCGAGATCTAGGAACTATCTGTAATTCAACCGAGGATAATTCTGTTGAGATTTAAGAACTCGTCCACACTTCGACGGAGGAAAATTGTCGAGATTTAGAACCTTATCTGTAATTCAACCGTGGATAATTCAGTCGGTCAATACTTTGACTGAGGGAAATATCTTCATTGAGATCTAGAAACCGTCTGTAATTCAACCAAGGATAATTCTGTTGATATTTAAGAACTCGTCCACACTTCGAAGGAGGAAAAATGTCGAGATTTTGAACCTTAACTATAATTCAACCGAGGATAATTCTGTTGAGATTTAAGAACTGGTCAGCACTTCGACTGAGGGAAACATCTTCATCGAGATCTAGGAACTGTTTGTAATTCCACCGAGGATAATTTTGTTGAGATTTAAAAACTCGTACACACTTCGATGGAGGAAAATTGTCGAGATTTAGAACCTTATCTGTAATTCAACCGAGGATAATTCAGTTCAGATTTAAGAACCGGTCAGTACTTCGACTGAGGGAAACATCTTCATCGATATCTAAGAACCGTCTGTAATTTAACCGAGGATAATTCTGTTCAGATTTAAGAACTCGTCCACACTTCGACGGAGGAAAATTGTCGAGATTTTGAACCTTATTTATAATTCAACCGAGGATAATTCTGTTGAGATTAAAGAACCGGTCAACACTTCCACTGAGGGAAACATCTTCATCGAGATCTAGGAACTGTCTGTAATTCAACCGAGGATAATTCTGTTGAGATTTATGAACTCAACCAAACATCGACGGAGGAAAATTGTCGAAATTTAGAACCTTATCTGTAATTCAACCGAGGATAATTTTGTTGAGATTTAAGAACCGGTCAAAACTTCGACTGAGGGAAACATCTTCATCGAGATCTAGGAACCGTTTGTAATTCAACCGAGGATAATTCTGTTGAGATTTATGAACTCGTCCACACTTCGAAGGAGGAAAATTGTCGAGATTTAGAACCTTATCTATAATTCAATCGAGGATAATTCTGTTGAGATTTAAGAACCGGTCAGAATTTGACTGAGGGAAACATCTTCATCGAGATCTAGGAACCGTCTGTAATTCAACCGAGGATAATTCTGTGGAGATTTATGAACTCGTCCACCCTTCGAAGGAGGAAAATTGTCGAGATTTAGAACCTTATCTATAATTCAACCGAGGATAATTTTGTTGAGATTTAAGAACCGGTCAGCACTTCGACTGAGGGAAACATCTTCATCGAGATCTAGGGACCGTCTGTAATTTAACCGAGGATAATTATGTTGAGATTTAAGAACTCGTCCACACTTCGATGGAGGAAAATTGTCGAGATTTAGAACCTTATATGTAATTCAACCGAGGATAATTCAGTTGAGATTTAAGAACCGGTCAGTACTTTGACTGAGGGAAATATCTTTATCGAGATCTAGAAACCGTCTGTAATTCAACCAAGGATAATTCTGTTGAGATTTAAGAACTCGTCCCCACTTCGAAGGAGGAAAAATGTCGAGATTTTGAACCTTAACTATAATTCAACCGAGGATAATTCTGTTTAGATTTAAGAACTGGTCAGCACTTCGACTGAGGGAAACATCTTCATCAAGATCTAGGAACTGCATGTAATTCAACCGAGGATAATTTTGTTGAGATTTAAAAACTCGTCCACACTTTGATGGAGGAAAATTGTCGAGATTTAGAACCTTATCTGTAATTTAACCGAGGATAATTCAGTTCAGATTTAAGAACCGGTCAGTACTTCGACTGAGGGAAACATCTTCATCGAGATCTAGGAACCGTCTGTAATTTAACCGAGGATAATTCTGTTCAGATTTAAGAACTCGTCCACACTTCGACGGAGGAAAATTGTCGAGATTTTGAACCTTATTTATAATTCAACCGAGGATAATTCTGTTGAGATTAAAGAACCGGTCAACACATCCACTGAGGGAAACATCTTCATCGAGATCTAGGAACTGTCTGTAATTCAACCGAGGATAATTCTGTTGAGATTTATGAACTCAACCAAACATCGACGGAGGAAAATTGTCGAAATTTAGAACCTTATCTGTAATTCAACCGAGGATAATTTTGTTGAGATTTAAGAACCGGTCAGAACTTCCACTGAGGGAAACATCTTCATCGAGATCTAGGAACCGTTTGTAATTCAACCGAGGATAATTCTGTTGAGATTTATGAACTCGTCCACACTTCGAAGGAGGAAAATTGTCGAGATTTAGAACCTTATCTATAATTCAATCGAGGATAATTCTGTTGAGATTTAAGAACCGGTCAGAATTTGACTGAGGGAAACATCTTCATCGAGATCTAGGAACCGTCTGTAATTCAACCGAGGATAATTCTGTTGAGATTTATGAACTCGTCCACCCTTCGAAGGAGGAAAATTGTCGAGATTTAGAACCTTATCTATAATTCAACCGAGGATAATTTTGTTGAGATTTAAGAACCGGGCAGCACTTCGACTGAGGGAAACATCTTCATCGAGATCTAGGGACCGTCTGTAATTTAACCGAGTATAATTATGTTGAGATTTAAGAACTCGTCCACACTTCGATGGAGGAAAATTGTCGAGATTTAGAACCTTATCTATAATTCAACCGAGGATAATTCTGTTGAGATTTAAGAACCGGTCAGCACTTCGACTGAGGGAAACATCTTCATCGAGATCTAGGAACTGTCTGTAATTCAACCGAGGATAATTCTGTTGAGATTTAAGAACTCGTCCATACTTCGACGGAGGAAAATTGTCGACATTTAGAACCTTATCTGTAATTCAACCGAGGATAATTCAGTTGAAATTTAAGAACCGGTCAACACTTCCACTGAGGGAAACATCTTCATCGAGATCTAGGAATTGTCTGTAATTCAACCGAGGATAATTCTGTTGAGATTTAAGAACTCGTCCACACTTCGACGGAGGAAAATTGTCGAGATTTAGAACCTTATATGTAATTCAACCGAGGATAATTCAGTTGAGATTTAAGAACCGGTCAGTACTTTGACTGAGGGAAATATCTTTATCGAGATCTAGAAACCGTCTGTAATTCAACCAAGGATAATTCTGTTGAGATTTAAGAACTCGTCCCCACTTCGAAGGAGGAAAAATGTCGAGATTTTGAACCTTAACTATAATTCAACCGAGGATAATTCTGTTTAGATTTAAGAACTGGTCAGCACTTCGACTGAGGGAAACATCTTCATCAAGATCTAGGAACTGCATGTAATTCAACCGAGGATAATTTTGTTGAGATTTAAAAACTCGTCCACACTTTGATGGAGGAAAATTGTCGAGATTTAGAACCTTATCTGTAATTTAACCGAGGATAATTCAGTTCAGATTTAAGAACCGGTCAGTACTTCGACTGAGGGAAACATCTTCATCGAGATCTAGGAACCGTCTGTAATTTAACCGAGGATAATTCTGTTCAGATTTAAGAACTCGTCCACACTTCGACGGAGGAAAATTGTCGAGATTTTGAACCTTATTTATAATTCAACCGAGGATAATTCTGTTGAGATTAAAGAACCGGTCAACACATCCACTGAGGGAAACATCTTCATCGAGATCTAGGAACTGTCTGTAATTCAACCGAGGATAATTCTGTTGAGATTTATGAACTCAACCAAACATCGACGGAGGAAAATTGTCGAAATTTAGAACCTTATCTGTAATTCAACCGAGGATAATTTTGTTGAGATTTAAGAACCGGTCAGAACTTCCACTGAGGGAAACATCTTCATCGAGATCTAGGAACCGTTTGTAATTCAACCGAGGATAATTCTGTTGAGATTTATGAACTCGTCCACACTTCGAAGGAGGAAAATTGTCGAGATTTAGAACCTTATCTATAATTCAATCGAGGATAATTCTGTTGAGATTTAAGAACCGGTCAGAATTTGACTGAGGGAAACATCTTCATCGAGATCTAGGAACCGTCTGTAATTTAACCGAGGATAATTCTGTTGAGATTTATGAACTCGTCCACCCTTCGAAGGAGGAAAATTGTCGAGATTTAGAACCTTATCTATAATTCAACCGAGGATAATTTTGTTGAGATTTAAGAACCGGGCAGCACTTCGACTGAGGGAAACATCTTCATCGAGATCTAGGGACCGTCTGTAATTTAACCGAGTATAATTATGTTGAGATTTAAGAACTCGTCCACACTTCGATGGAGGAAAATTGTCGAGATTTAGAACCTTATCTATAATTCAACCGAGGATAATTCTGTTGAGATTTAAGAACCGGTCAGCACTTCGACTGAGGGAAACATCTTCATCGAGATCTAGGAACTGTCTGTAATTCAACCGAGGATAATTCTGTTGAGATTTAAGAACTCGTCCATACTTCGACGGAGGAAAATTGTCGACATTTAGAACCTTATCTGTAATTCAACCGAGGATAATTCAGTTGAAATTTAAGAACCGGTCAACACTTCCACTGAGGGAAACATCTTCATCGAGATCTAGGAATTGTCTGTAATTCAACCGAGGATAATTCTGTTGAGATTTAAGAACTCGTCCACACTTCGACGGAGGAAAATTGTCGAGATTTAGAACCTTATCTGTAATTCAACCGAGGATAATTCAGTTGAGATTTAAGAACCGGTCAGTACTTTGACTGAGGGAAATATCTTCATCGAGATCTAGAAACCGTCTGTAATTCAACCAAGGATAATTCTGTTGAGATTTAAGAACTCGTCCCCACTTCGAAGGAGGAAAAATGTCGATATTTTGAACCTTAACTATAATTCAACCGAGGATAATTCTGTTGAGATTTAAGAACTGGTCAGCACTTCGACTGAGGGAAACATCTTCATCGAGATCTAGGAACTGCATGTAATTCAACCGAGGATAATTTTGTTGAGATTTAAAAACTCGTCCACACTTTGATGGAGGAAAATTGTCGAGATTTAGAACCTTATCTGTAATTCGACCGAGGATAATTCAGTTGAGATTTAAGAACCGGTCAGTACTTCGACAGAGGGAAAAATCTTCATCGAGATATAGGAACCGTCTGTAATTTAACCGAGGATAATTCTAGTGAGATTTAAGAACTCGTCCACACTTTGACGGAGGATAATTGTCAAGATTTAGAACCTTATCTATAATTCAACCGAGGATAATTCTGTTGAGATTTAAGAACCCGTCAGCACTTCGACTGAGGGAAACATCTTCATCGAGAACTAGGAACTGTCTGTAATTCAACCGAAGATAATTCTGTTGAGATTTATGAAGTCAACCACACTTCGACGGAGGAAAATTGTCGATATTTAGAACCTTATCTGTAAGTCAACCGAGGATAATTCAGTTGAGATTTAAGAACCGGTCAACACTTCGACTGAGGGAAACATCTTCATCGAGATATAGGAACTGTCTGTAATTCAACCGAGGATAATTCTGTTGAGATTTAAGAACTCGTCCACACTTCGACGGAGGAAAATTGTCGAGATTTAGAACCTTATCTGTAATTCAACCGAGGATAATTTAATTGAGATTTAAGAACCGGTCAGTACTTCGACTGAGGGAAATATCTTCATCGAGATCTAGGAACCGTCTGTAATTCAACCGAGGATAATTCTGTTGAGATTTAAGAACTCGTCCACACTTCGAAGGAGGAAAATTGTCGAGATTTAGAACCTTATCTATAATTCAACCGAGGATGATTCTGTTGAGATTTAAGAACCGGTCAGCACTTCGACTGAGGGAAACATCTTCATCGAGATCTAGGAACCGTCTGTAATTCAACCGAGGATAATTCTGTTGAGATTTAAGAACTCGTCCATACTTCGATGGAGGAAAATTGTCGAGATTTAGAACCTTATCTGTAATTCAACCAAGGATAATTCAGTTGAAATTTAAGAACCAGTCAACACTTCCACTGAGGGAAACATCTTCATCGAGATCTAGGAACTGTCTGTAATTCAACCAAGGATAATTCTGTTGAGATTTAAGAACTCGTCCACACTTCGACGGAGGAAAATTGTCGAGATTTAGATCCTATTTTGTAATTCAACCGAGGATAATTCTGTTGAGATTTAAGAACCGGTCAGTACTTCGACTGAGGGAAACATCTTCATCGAGATCTAGGAACCGTCTGTAATTTAACCGAGGATAATTCTGTTCAGATTTAAGAACTCCTCCACACTTCGACGGAGGAAAATTGTCGAGATTTAGAACCTTATCTATAATTCAACTGAGGATAATTCTGTTAAGAATTAAGAACCGGTGAGCACAACGACTGAGGGAAACATCTTCATCGAGATCTAGGAACTATCTGTAATTCAACCGAGGATAATTCTGTTGAGATTTAAGAACTCGTCCACAGTTCGACGAAGAAAAATTGTCAAGATTTAGAACATTATATGTAAGTCAACCGAGGATAATTCAGTTGAGATTTAAGAACCGGTCAGCACTTCGACTGGGGGAAACATCTTCATCGAGATCTAGGACTTGTCTGTAATTCAACCGAGGGTAATTCTGTTGAGATTTAAGAACTCGTCCACACTTCGACGGAGGAAAATTGTCGAGATTTAGAACCTTATCTGTAATTCAACCGAGGATAATTTTGTTGAGATTTAAGAACCGGTCAGAACTTCGACTGAGGGAAACATCTTCATTGTGATCTAGGAACCGTCTGTAATTCAACCGAGGATAATTCTGTCGAGATTTATGAACTCGTCCACACTTCGAAGGAGGAAAATTGTCGAGATTTAGAACCTTATCTATAATTCAACCGAGGATAATTCTGTTGAGATTTAAGAACCGGTCAGCACTTCGACTGAGGGAAACATCTTCATCGAGATCTAGGAACTGTCTGTAATTCAACCGAGGTTAATTCTGTTGAGATTTAAGAATCCGTCCATACTTCGACGGAGAAAAATTGTCGACATTTAGAACCTTATCTGTAATTCAACCGAGGATAATTAAGTTGAAATTTAAGAACCGGTCAACACTTCCACTGAGGGAAACATCTTCATCGAGATCTAGGAACTGTCTGTAATTCAACCGAGGATAATTCTGTTGAGATTTAAGAACTCGTCCACACTTCGACGGAGGAAAATTGACGAGATTTAGAACCTTATCTGTAATTTAACCGAGGATAATTCTGTTGAGATTTAAGAACCGGTAAGCACTTCGACTGAGGGAATCATCTTCATTGAGATCTAGGAACCTTCTGTAATTCAACTGAGGATTATTCTGTCGAGATTTATGAACTCGTCCACACTTCGAAGGAGGAAAATTTTCGAGATTTAGAACTTTATCTATAATTCAACCGAGGATAATTCTGTTGAGATTTAAGAACCAGTCAGCACTTCGACTGAGGGAAACATCTTCATCGAGATCTAGGGACCGTCTGTAATTCAACCGAGGATAATTATGTTGAGATTTAAGAACTCATCCACACTTCGACGGAGGAAAATTGTCGAGATTTAGAACCTTATCTATAATCAACCGAGGATAATTCTATTGAGATTTAAGAACCGGTCAGCACTTCGACTGAGGGAAACATCTTCATCGAGATCTAGGAACTGTCTGTAATTCAACCGAGGTTAATTCTGTTGAGATTTAAGAACTCGTCCATACTTCGACGGAGGAAAATTGTCGACATTTAGAACCTTATCTGTAATTCAACCGAGGATAATTAAGTTGAAATTTAAGAACCGGTCAACACTTCCACTGAGGGAAACATCTTCATCGAGATCTAGGAACCGTCTGTAATTCAACCGAAGATAATTCTGTTGAGATTTAAGAACTCGTCCACACTTCGACGGAGGAAAATTGTCGAGATTTAGAACCTTATCTATAATTCAACCGAGGATAATTCTGTTGAGATTTAAGAACCGGTCAGAATTTGACTGAGGGAAACATCTTCATCGAGATCTAGGAACCGTCTGTAATTCAACTGAGGGTAATTCTATCGAGATTTATGAACTCGTCCACACTTCGAAGGAGGAAAATTGTCGAGATTTAGAACCTTATCTATAATTAAACCGAGGATAATTCTGTTGAGATTTAAGAACCGGTCAGCACTTCGACTGAGGGAAACATCTTCATCGAGATCTAGGGACCGTCTGTAATTCAACCGAGGATAATTATGTTGAGATTTAAGAACTCATCCACACTTCGACAGAGGAAAATTGTCGAGATTTAGAACCTTATCTATAATCAACCGAGGATAATTCTATTGAGATTTAAGAACCGGTCAGCACTTCGACTGAGGGAAACATCTTCATCGAGATCTAGGAACTGTCTGTAATTCAACCAAGGTTAATTCTGTTGAGATTTAAGAACTCGTCCATACTTCGACGGAGGAAAATTGTCGACATTTAGAACCTTATCTGTAATTCAACCGAGGATAATTAAGTTGAAATTTAAGAACCGGTCAACACTTCCACTGAGGGAAACATCTTCATCGAGATCTAGGAACCGTCTGTAATTCAACCGAGGATAATTCTGTTGAGATTTAAGAACTCGTCCACACTTCGACGGAGGAAAATTGTCAAGATTTAGAACCTTATCTATAATTCAACCGAGGATAATTCTGTTGAGATTTAAGAACCGGTCAGAATTTGACTGAGGGAAACATCTTCGTCGAGATCTAGGAACCGTCTGTAATTCAACCGAGGATAATTCTGTTGAGATTTATGAACTCGTCCACCCTTCGAAGGAGGAAAATTGTCGAGATTTAGAACCTTATCTATAATTCAACCGAGGATAATTTTGTTGAGATTTAAGAACCGGTCAGCACTTCGACTGAGGGAAACATCTTCATCGAGATCTAGGGACCGTCTGTAATTTAACCGAGGATAATTATGTTGAGATTTAAGAACTCGTCCACACTTCGACGGAGGAAAATTGTCGAGATTTAGAACCTTATCTATAATCAACCGAGGATAATTCTATTGAGATTTAAGAACCGGTCAGCACTTCGACTGAGGGAAACATCTTCATCGAGATCTAGGAACTGTCTGTAATTCAACCGAGGTTAATTCTGTTGAGATTTAAGAACTCGTCCATACTTCGACGGAGGAAAATTGTCGACATTTAGAACCTTATCTGTAATTCAACCGAGGATAATTAAGTTGAAATTTAAGAACCGATCAACACTTCCACTGAGGGAAACATCTTCATCGAGATCTAGGAACCGTCTGTAATTCAACCGAAGATAATTCTGTTGAGATTTAAGAACTCGTCCACACTTCGACGGAGGAAAATTGTCGAGATTTAGAACCTTATCTATAATTCAACCGAGGATAATTCTGTTGAGATTTAAGAACCGGTCAGAATTTGACTGAGGGAAACATCTTCATCGAGATCTAGGAACCGTCTGTAATTCAACTGAGGGTAATTCTGTCGAGATTTATGAACTCGTCCACACTTCGAAGGAGGAAAATTGTCGAGATTTAGAACCTTATCTATAATTCAACCGAGGATAATTCTGTTGAGATTTAAGAACCGGTCAGCACTTCGACTGAGGGAAACATCTTCATCAAGATCTAGGGACCGTCTGTAATTCAACCGAGGATAATTATATTGAGATTTAAGAACTCATCCACACTTCGACAGAGGAAAATTGTCGAGATTTAGAACCTTATCTATAATAAACCGAGGATAATTCTATTGAGATTTAAGAACCGGTCAGCACTTCGACTGAGGGAAACATCTTCATCGAGATCTAGGAACTCTCTGTAATTCAACCAAGGTTAATTCTGTTGAGATTTAAGAACTCGTCCATACTTCGACGGAGGAAAATTGTCGACATTTAGAACCTTATCTGTAATTCAACCGAGGATAATTAAGTTGAAATTTAAGAACCGGTCAACACTTCCACTGAGGGAAACATCTTCATCGAGATCTAGGAACCGTCTGTAATTCAACCGAGGATAATTCTGTTGAGATTTAAGAACTCGTCCACACTTCGACGGAGGAAAATTGTTAAGATTTAGAACCTTATCTATAATTCAACCGAGGATAATTCTGTTGAGATTTAAAAACCGGTCAGAATTTGACTGAGGGAAACATCTTCGTCGAGATCTAGGAACCGTCTGTAATTCAACCGAGGATAATTCTGTTGAGATTTATGAACTCGTCCACCCTTCGAAGGAGGAAAATTGTCGAGATTTAGAACCTTATCTATAATTCAACCGAGGATAATTTTGTTGAGATTTAAGAACCGGTCAGCACTTCGACTGAGGGAAACATCTTCATCGAGATCTAGGGACCGTCTGTAATTTAACCGAGGATAATTATGTTGAGATTTAAGAACTCGTGCACACTTCGACGGAGGAAAATTGTCGAGATTTAGAACCTTATCTATAATCAACCGAGGATAATTCTATTGAGATTTAAGAACCGGTCAGCACTTCGACTGAGGGAAACATCTTCATCGAGATCTAGGAACTGTCTGTAATTCAACCGAGGTTAATTCTGTTGAGATTTAAGAACTCGTCCATACTTCGACGGAGGAAAATTGTCGACATTTAGAACCTTATCTGTAATTCAACCGAGGATAATTAAGTTGAAATTTAAGAACCGGTCAACACTTCCACTGAGGGAAACATCTTCATCGAGATCTAGGAACCGTCTGTAATTCAACCGAAGATAATTCTGTTGAGATTTAAGAACTCGTCCACACTTCGACGGAGGAAAATTGTCGAGATTTAGAACCTTATCTATAATTCAACCGAGGATAATTCTGTTGAGATTTAAGAACCGGTCAGAATTTGACTGAGGGAAACATCTTCATCGAGATCTAGGAACCGTCTGTAATTCAACTGAGGGTAATTCTGTCGAGATTTATGAACTCGTCCACACTTCGAAGGAGGAAAATTGTCCAGATTTAGAACCTTATCTATAATTCAACCGAGGATAATTCTGTTGAGATTTAAGAACCGGTCAGCACTTCGACTGAGGGAAACATCTTCATCGAGATCTAGGGATCGTCTGTAATTTAACCGAGGATAATTATGTTGAGATTTAAGAACTCATCCACACTTCGACAGAGGAAAATTGTCTAGATTTAGAACCTTATCTATAATCAACCAAGGATAATTCTATTGAGATTTAAGAACCGGTCAGCACTTCGACTGAGGGAAACATCTTCATCGAGATCTAGGAACTGTCTGTAATTCAACCAAGGTTAATTCTGTTGAGATTTAAGAACTCGTCCATACTTCGACGGAGGAAAATTGTCGACATTTAGAACCTTATCTGTAATTCAACCGAGGATAATTAAGTTGAAATTTAAGAACCGGTCAACACTTCCACTGAGGGAAACATCTTCATCGAGATCTAGGAACCGTCTGTAATTCAACCGAGGATAATTCTGTTGAGATTTAAGAACTCGTCCACACTTCGACGGAGGAAAATTGTCAAGATTTAGAACCTTATCTATAATTCAACCGAGGATAATTCTGTTGAGATTTAAGAACCGGTCAGAATTTGACTGAGGGAAACATCTTCGTCGAGATCTAGGAACCGTCTGTAATTCAACCGAGGATAATTCTGTTGAGATTTATGAACTCGTCCACCCTTCGAAGGAGGAAAATTGTCGAGATTTAGAACCTTATCTATAATTCAACCGAGGATAATTTTGTTGAGATTTAAGAACCGGTCAGCACTTCGACTGAGGGAAACATCTTCATCGAGATCTAGGGACCGTCTGTAATTTAACCGAGGATAATTATGTTGAGATTTAAGAACTCGTCCACACTTCGAAGGAGGAAAATTGTCGAGATTTAGAACCTTATCTATAATTCAACCGAGGATAATTTTGTTGAGATTTAAGAACCGGTCAGCACTTCGACTGAGGGAAACATCTTCGTCAAGATCTAGGAACCGTCTGTAATTTAACCGAGGATAATTATGTTGAGATTTAAGAACTCGTCCACACTTCGATGGAGGAAAATTGTCGAGATTTAGAACCTTATCTATAATTCAACCGAGGATAATTTTGTTGAGATTTAAGAACCGGTCTGCACTTCGACTGAGGGAAACATCTTCATCGAGATCTAGGAACTGTCTGTAATTCAACCGAGGATAATTCTGTTGAGATTTAAGAACTCGTCCACACTTCGACGGAGGAAAATTGTCGAGATTTTGAACCTTATCTATAATTCAACCGAGGATAATTCTGTTGAGATTAAAGAACCGGTCAACACTTCCACTGAGGGAAACATCTTCATCGAGATCTAGGAACTGTCTGTAATTCAACCGAGGATAATTCTGTTGAGATTTATGAACTCAACCAAACTTCGACGGAGGAAAATTGTCGAAATTTAGAACCTTATCTGTAATTCAACCGAGAATAATTTTGTTGAGATTTAAGAACCGGTCAGAACTTCGACTGAGGGAAACATCTTCATCGAGATCTAGGAACCGTTTGTAATTCAACCGAGGATAATTCTGTTGAGATTTATGAACTCGTCCACACTTCGAAGGAGGAAAATTGTCGAGATTTAGAACCTTATCTATAATTCAACCGAGGATAATTCTGTTGAGATTTAAGAACCGGTCAGAATTTGACTGAGGGAAACATCTTCATCGAGATCTAGGAACCGTCTGTAATTCAACCGAGGATAATTCTGTTGTGATTTATGAACTCGTCCACCCTTCGAAGGAGGAAAATTGTCGAGATTTAGAACCTTATCTATAATTCAACCGAGGATAATTTTGTTGAGATTTAAGAACCGGTCAGCACTTCGACTGAGGGAAACATCTTCATCGAGATCTAGGGACCGTCTGTAATTTAACCGAGGATAATTATGTTGAGATTTAAGAACTCGTCCACACTTCGATGGAGGAAAATTGTCGAGATTTAGAACCTTATCTATAATTCAACCGAGGATAATTCTGTTGAGATTTAAGAACCGGTCAGCACTTCGACTGAGGGAAACATCTTCATCGAGATCTAGGAACTGTCTGTAATTCAACCGAGGATAATTCTGTTGAGATTTAAGAACTCGTCCACACTTCGACGGAGGAAAATTGTCGACATTTAGAACCTTATCTGTAATTCAACCGAGGATAATTCAGTTGAAATTTAAGAACCGGTCAACACTTCCACTGAGGGAAACATCTTCATCGAGATCTAGGAACTGTCTGTAATTCAACCGAGGATAATTCTGTTGAGATTTAAGAACTCGTCCACACTTCGACGGAGGAAAATTGTCGAGATTTAGAACCTTATCTATAATTCATCCGAGGATAATTCAGTTGAGATTTAAGAACCGGTCAGTACTTTGACTGAGGGAAATATCTTCATCGAGATCTAGAAACCGTCTGTAATTCAACCAAGGATAATTTTGTTGATATTTAAGAACTCGTCCCCACTTCGAAGGAGGAAAAATGTCAATATTTTGAACCTTAACTATAATTCAACCGAGGATAATTCTGTTGAGATTTAAGAACTGGTCAGCACTTCGACTAAGGGAAACATCTTCATCGAGATCTAGGAACTGCATGTAATTCAACCGAGGATAATTTTGTTGAGATTTAAAAACTCGTCCATACTTTGATGGAGGAAAATTGTCGAGATTTAGAACCTTATCTGTAATTCTACCGAGGATAATTCAGTTGAGATTTAAGAACCGGTCAGTACTTCGACAGAGGGAAACATCTTCATCGAGATCTAGGAACCGTCTGTAATTTAACCGAGGATAATTCTAGTGAGATTTAAGAACTCGTCCACACTTCGACGGAGGATAATTGTCAAGATTTAGAACCTTATCTATAATTCAACCGAGGATAATTTTGTTGAGATTTAAGAACCCGTCAGCACTTCGACTGAGGGAAACATCTTCATCGAGATCTAGGAACTGTCTGTAATTCAACCGAGGATAATTCTGTTGATATTTATGAAGTCAACCACACTTCGACGGAGGAAAATTGTCGATATTTAGAACCTTATCTGTAAGTCAACCGAGGATAATTCAGTTGAGATTGAAGAACCGGTCAACACTTCGACTGAGGGAAACATCTTCATCGAGATATAGGAACTATCTGTAATTCAACCGAGGATAATTCTGTTGAGATTTAAGAACTCGTCCACACTTCGACGGAGGAAAATTGTCGAGATTTAGAACCTTATCTGTAATTCAACCGAGGATAATTTAGTTGAGATTTAAATACCGGTCAGTACTTCGACTGAGGGAAATATCTTCATCGAGATCTAGGAACCGTCTGTAATTCAACCGAGGATAATTCTGTTGAGATTTAAGAACTCGTCCACACTTCGAAGGAGGAAAATTGTCGAGATTTAGAACCTTATCTATAATTCAACCGAGGATGATTCTGTTGAGATTTAAGAACCGGTCAGCACTTCGACTGAGGGAAACATCTTCATCGAGATCTAGGAACCGTCTGTAATTCAACCGAGGATAATTCTGTTGAGATTTAAGAACTCGTCCATACTTCGATGGAGGAAAATTGTCGAGATTTAGAACCTATTTTATAATTCAACCGAGGATAATTCTGTTGAGATTTAAGAACCGGTCAGTACTTCGACTGAGGGAAACATCTTCATCGAGATCTAGGGACCGTCTGTAATTTAACCGAGGATAATTATGTTGAGATTTAAGAACTCGTCCACACTTCGATGGAGGAAAATTGTCGAGATTTAGAACCTTATCTGTAATTCAACCGAGGATAATTTAGTTGAGATTTAAGAACCGGTCAGCACTTCGACTGAGGGAAACATCTTCATCGAGATCTAGGAACTGTCTGTAATTCAACCGAGGATAATTATGTTGAGATTTAAGAACTCGTCCACACTTCGACGGAGGAAAATTGTCGAGATTTTAAACCTTATCTATAATTCAACCGAGGATAAGTCTGTTGAGATTAAAGAACCGGTCAACACTTCCAATGAGGGAAACATCTTCATCGAGATCTAGGAACTGTCTGTAATTCAACCGAGGATAATTTTGTTGAGATTTATGAACTCAACCAAACTTCGACGGAGGAAAATTGTCGAAATTTAGAACCTTATCTGTAATTTAACCGAGGATAATTTTGTTGAGATTTAAGAACCGGTCAGAACTTCGACTGAGGGAAACATCTTCATCGAGATCTAGGAACCGTTTGTAATTCAACCGAGGATAATTCTGTTGAGATTTATGAACTCGTCCACACTTCGAAGGAGGAAAATTGTCGAGATTTAGAACCTTATGTATAATTCAACCGAGGATAATTCTGTTGAGATTTAAGAACCGGTCAGAATTTGACTGAGGGAAACATCTTCATCGAGATCTAGGAACCGTCTGTAATTCAACCGAGGATAATTCTGTTGTGATTTATGAACTCGTCCACCCTTCGAAGGAGGAAAATTGTCGAGATTTAGAACCTTATCTATAATTCAACCGAGGATAATTTTGTTGAGATTTAAGAACCGGTCAGAACTTCGACTGAGGGAAACATCTTCATCGAGATCTAGGGACCGTCTGTAATTTAACCGAGGATAATTATGTTGAGATTTAAGAACTCGTCCACACTTCGATGGAGGAAAATTGTCGAGATTTAGAACCTTATCTATAATTCAACCGAGGATAATTCTGTTGAGATTTAAGAACCGGTCAGCACTTCGACTGAGGGAAACATCTTCATCGAGATCTAGGAACTGTCTGTAATTCAACCGAGGATAATTCTGTTGAGATTTAAGAACTCGTCCATACTTCGACGGAGGAAAATTGTCGACATTTAGAACCTTATCTGTAATTCAACCGAGGATAATTCAGTTGAAATTTAAGAACCGGTCAACACTTCCACTGAGGGAAACATCTTCATCGAGATCTAGGAACTGTCTGTAATTCAATCGAGGATAATTCTATTGAGATTTAAGAACTCGTCCACACTTCGACGGAGGAAAATTGTCGAGATTTAGAACCTTATCTGTAATTCAACCGAGGATAATTCAGTTGAGATTTAAGAACCGGTCAGTACTTTGACTGAGGGAAACATCTTCATCGAGATCTAGAAACCGTCTGTAATTCAACCAAGGATAATTTTGTTGAGATTTAAGAACTCGTCCCCACTTCGAAGGAGGAAAAATGTCGAGATTTAGAACCTTATCTGTAATTCAACCGAGGATAATTCAGTTGAGATTTAAGAACCGGTCAGTACTTCGACAGAGGGAAACATCTTCATCGAGATCTAGGAACCGTCTGTAATTTAACCGAGGATAATTCTAGTGAGATTTAAGAACTCGTCCACACTTCGACGGAGGATAATTGTCAAGATTTAGAACCTTATCTATAATTCAACCGAGGATAATTCTGTTGAGATTTAAGAACCCGTCAGCACTTCGACTGAGGGAAACATCTTCATCGAGATCTAGGAACTGTCTGTAATTCAACCGAGGATAATTCTGTTGAGATTTATGAAGTCAACCACACTTCGACGGAGGAAAATTGTCGATATTTAGAACCTTATATGTAAGTCAACCGAGGATAATTCAGTTGAGATTGAAGAACCGGTCAACACTTCGACTGAGGGAAACATCTTCATCGAGATCTAGGAACTGCATGTAATTCAACCGAGGATAATTTTGTTGAGATTTAAAAACTCGTCCACACTTTGATGGAGGAAAATTGTCGAGATTTAGAACCTTATCTGTAATTCAACCGAGGATAATTCAGTTGAGATTTAAGAACCGGTCAGTACTTCGACTGAGGGAAATATCTTCATCGAGATCTAGGAACCGTCTGTAATTCAACCGAGGATAATTCTGTTGAGATTTAAGAACTCGTCCACACTTCGAAGGAGGAAAATTGTCGAGATTTAGAACCTTATCTATAATTCAACCGAGGATGATTCTGTTGAGATTTAAGAACCGGTCAACACTTCGACTGAGGGAAACATCTTCATCGAGATCTAGGAACCGTCTGTAATTCAACCGAGGATAATTCTGTTGAGATTTAAGAACTCGTCCATACTTCGATGGAGGAAAATTGTCGAGATTTAGAACCTATTTTATAATTCAACCGAGGATAATTCTGTTGAGATTTAAGAACCGGTCAGTACTTCGACTGAGGGAAACATCTTCATCGAGATCTAGGGACCGTCTGTAATTTAACCGAGGATAATTATGTTGAGATTTAAGAACTCGTCCACACTTCGATGGAGGAAAATTGTCGAGATTTAGAACCTTATCTGTAATTCAACCGAGGATAATTTAGTTGAGATTTAAGAACCGTTCAGCACTTCGACTGAGGGAAACATCTTCATCGAGATCTAGGAACTGTCTGTAATTCAACCGAGGATAATTCTGTTGAGATTTAAGAACTCGTCCACACTTCGACGGAGGAAAATTGTCGAGATTTTGAACCTTATCTATAATTCAACCGAGGATAATTCTGTTGAGATTAAAGAACCGGTCAACACTTCCACTGAGGGAAACATCTTCATCGAGATCTAGGAACTGTCTGTAATTCAACCGAGGATAATTCTGTTGAGATTTATGAACTCAACCAAACTTCGACGGAGGAAAATTGTCGAAATTTAGAACCTTATCTGTAATTCAACCGAGGATAATTTTGTTGAGATTTAAGAACCGGTCAGAACTTCGACTGAGGGAAACATCTTCATCGAGATCTAGGAACCGTTTGTAATTCAACCGAGGATAATTTTGTTGAGATTTATGAACTCGTCCACACTTCGAAGGAGGAAAATTGTCGAGATTTAGAACCTTATGTATAATTCAACCGAGGATAATTCTGTTGAGATTTAAGAACCGGTCAGAATTTGACTGAGGGAAACATCTTCATCGAGATCTAGGAACCGTCTGTAATTCAACCGAGGATAATTCTGTTTTGATTTATGAACTCGTCCACCCTTCGAAGGAGGAAAATTGTCGAGATTTAGAACCTTATCTATAATTCAACCGAGGATAATTTTGTTGAGATTTAAGAACCGGTCAGCACTTCGACTGAGGGAAACATCTTCATCGAGATCTAGGGACCGTCTGTAATTTAACCGAGGATAATTATGTTGAGATTTAAGAACTCGTCCACACTTCGATGGAGGAAAATTGTCGAGATTTAGAACCTTATCTATAATTCAACCGAGGATAATTTTGTTGAGATTTAAGAACCGGTCAGCACTTCGACTGAGGGAAACATCTTCATCGAGATCTAGGAACTGTCTGTAATTCAACCGAGGATAATTCTGTTGAGATTTAAGAACTCGTCCATACTTCGACGGAGGAAAATTGTCGACATTTAGAACCTTATCTGTAATTCAACCGAGGATAATTCAGTTGAAATTTAAGAACCGGTCAACACTTCCACTGAGGGAAACATCTTCATCGAGATCTAGGAACTGTCTGTAATTCAACCGAGGATAATTCTGTTGAGATTTAAGAACTCGTCCACACTTCGACGGAGGAAAATTGTCGAGATTTAGAACCTTATCTGTAATTGAACCGAGGATAATTCAGTTGAGATTTAAGAACCGGTCAGTACTTTGACTGAGGGAAATATCTTCATCGAGATCTAGAAACCGTCTGTAATTCAACCAAGGATAATTTTGTTGAGATTTAAGAACTCGTCCCCACTTCGAAGTAGGAAAAATGTCGTTATTTTGAACCTTAACTATAATTCAACCGAGGATAATTCTGTTGAGATTTAAGAACTGGTCAGCACTTCGACTGAGGGAAACATCTTCATCGAGATCTAGGAACTGCATGTAATTCAACCGAGGATAATTTTGTTGAGATTTAAAAACTCGTCCACACTTTGATGGAGGAAAATTGTCGAGATTTAGAACCTTATCTGTAATTCAACCGAGGATAATTCAGTTGAGATTTAAGAACCGGTCAGTACTTCGACAGAGGGAAACATCTTCATCGAGATCTAGGAACCGTCTGTAATTTAACCGAGGATAATTCTAGTGAGATTTAAGAACTCGTCCACACTTCGACGGAGGATAATTGTCAAGATTTAGAACCTTATCTATAATTCAACCGAGGATAATTCTGTTGAGATTTAAGAACCCGTAAGCACTTCGACTGAGGGAAACATCTTCATCGAGATCTAGGAACTGTCTGTAATTCAACCGAGGATAATTCTGTTGAGATTTATGAAGTCAACCACACTTCGACGGAGGAAAATCGTCGATATTTAGAACCTTATCGGTAAGTCAACCGAGGATAATTCAGTTGAGATTGAAGAACCGGTCAACACTTCGACTGAGGGAAACATCTTCATCGAGATATAGGAACTGTCTGTAATTCAACCGAGGATAATTCTGTTGAGATTTAAGAACTCGTCCACACTTCGACGGAGGAAAATTGTCGAGATTTAGAACCTTATCTGTAATTCAACCGAGGATAATTTAGTTGAGATTTAAGAACCGGTCAGTACTTCGACTGAGGGAAATATCTTCATCGAGATCTAGGAACCGTCTGTAATTCAACCGAGGATAATTCTGTTGAGATTTAAGAACTCGTCCACACTTCGAAGGAGGAAAATTGTCGAGATTTAGAACCTTATCTATAATTCAACCGAGGATGATTCTGTTGAGATTTAAGAACCGGTCAGCACTTCGACTGAGGGAAACATCTTCATCGAGATCTAGGAACCGTCTGTAATTCAACCGAGGATAATTCTGTTGAGATTTAAGAACTCGTCCATACTTCGATGGAGGAAAATTGTCGAGATTTAGAACCTATTTTATAATTCAACCGAGGATAATTCTGTTGAGATTTAAGAACCGGTCAGTACTTCGACTGAGGGAAACATCTTCATCGAGATCTAGGAACCGTCTGTAATTTAACCGAGGATAATTCTGTTCAGATTTAAGAACTCCTCCACACTTCGACGGAGGAAAATTGTCGAGATTTAGAACCTTATCTATAATTCAACCGAGGATAATACTGTTGAGAATTAAGAACCGAAGAGCACAACGACTGAGGGAAACATCTTCATCGAGATCTAGGAACTATCTGTAATTCAACCGAGGATAATTCTGTTGAGATTTAAGAACTCGTCCACAGTTCGACAAAGGAAAATTGTCAAGATTTAGAACATTATCTGTAAGTCAACCGAGGATAATTCAGTTGAGATTTAAGAACCGGTCAGCACTTCGAATGAGGGAAACATCTTCATCGAGATCTAGGACTTGTCTGTAATTCAACCGAGGGTAATTCTGTTGAGATTTAAGAACTCGTCCACACTTCGACGGAGGAAAATTGTCGAGATTTAGAACCTTATCTGTAATTCAACCGAGGATAATTTTGTTGAGATTTAAGAACCGGTCAGAACTTCGACTGAGGGAAACATCTTCATCCAGATCTAGGGACCGTCTGTAATTTAACCGAGGATAATTATGTTGAGATTTAAGAACTCGTCCACACTTCGATGGAGGAAAATTGTCGAGATTTAGAACCTTATCTATAATTCAACCGAGGATAATTCTGTTGAGATTTAAGAACCGGTCAGCACTTCGACTGAGGGAAACATCTTCATCGAGATCTAGGAACTGTCTGTAATTCAACCGAGGATAATTCTGTTGAGATTTAAGAACTCGTCCATACTTCGACGGAGGAAAATTGTCGACATTTAGAACCTTATCTGTAATTCAACCGAGGATAATTCAGTTGAAATTTAAGAACCGGTCAACACTTCCACTGAGGGAAACATCTTCATCGAGATCTAGGAACTGTCTGTAATTCAACCGAGGATAATTCTGTTGAGATTTAAGAACTCGTCCACACTTCGACGGAGGAAAATTGTCGAGATTTAGAACCTTATCTGTAATTCAACCGAGGATAATTCAGTTGAGATTTAAGAACCGGTCAGTACTTTGACTGAGGGAAATATCTTCATCGAGATCTAGAAACCGTCTGTAATTCAACCAAGGATAATTTTGTTGAGATTTAAGAACTCGTCCCCACTTCGAAGGAGGAAAAATGTCGAGATTTTGAACCTTAACTATAATTCAACCGAGGATAATTCTGTTGAGATTTAAGAACTGGTCAGCACTTCGACTGAGGGAAACATCTTCATCGAGATCTAGGAACTGCATGTAATTCAACCGAGGATAATTTTGTTGAGATTTAAAAACTCGTCCACACTTTGATGGAGGAAAATTGTCGAGATTTAGAACCTTATCTGTAATTCAACCGAGGATAATTCAGTTGAGATTTAAGAACCGGTCAGTATTTCGACAGAGGGAAACATCTTCATTGAGATCTAGGAACCGTCTGTAATTTAACCGAGGATAATTCTAGTGAGATTTAAGAACTCGTCCACACTTCGACGGAGGATAATTGTAAAGATTTAGAACCTTATCTATAATTCAACCGAGGATAATTCTGTTGAGATTTAAGAACCCGTCAGCACTTCGACTGAGGGAAACATCTTCATCGAGATCTAGGAACTGTCTGTAATTCAACCGAGGATAATTCTGTTGAGATTTATGAAGTCAACCACACTTCGACGGAGGAAAATTGTCGATATTTAGAACCTTATCTGTAAGTCAACCGAGGATAATTCTGTTGAGATTTAAGAACCGGTCAGCACTTCGATTGAGGGAAACATCTTCATCGAGATCTAGGGACCGTCTGTAATTTAACCGAGGATAATTATGTTGAGATTTATGAACTCATCCACACTTCGACGGAGGAAAATTGTCGAGATTTAGAACCTTATCTATAATTCAACCGAGGATAATTCTGTTGAGATTTAAGAACCGGTCAGCACTTCGACTGAGGGAAACATCTTCATCGAGATCTAGGAACTGTCTGTAATTCAACCGAGGTTAATTCTGTTGAGATTTAAGAATCCGTCCATACTTCGACGGAGGAAAATTGTCGACATTTAGAACCTTATCTGTAATTCAACCGAGGATAATTAAGTTGAAATTAAAAAACCGGTCAACACTTCCACTGAGGGAAACATCTTCATCGAGATCTAGGAACTGTCTGTAATTCAACCGAGGATAATTCTGTTGAGATTTAAGAACTCGTCCACACTTCGACGGAGGAAAATTGACGAGATTTAGAACCTTATCTGTAATTTAACCGAGGATAATTCTGTTGAGATTTAAGAACCGGTAAGCACTTCGACTGAGGGAAACATCTTCATCGAGATCTAGGAACCGTCTGTAATTCAACTGAGGATAATTCTGTCGAGATTTATGAACTCGTCCACACTTCGAAGAAGGAAAATTGTCGAGATTTAGAACCTTATCTATAATTCACTCGAGGATAATTCTGTTGAGATTTAAGAACCGGTCAGCACTTCGACTGAGGGAAACATCTTCATCGAGATCTAGGGACCGTCTGTAATTCAACCGAGGATAATTATGTTGAGATTTAAGAACTCATCCACACTTCGATGGAGGAAAATTGTCGAGATTTAGAACCTTATCTATAATCAACCGAGGATAATTCTATTGAGATTTAAGAACCGGTCAGCACTTCGACTGAGGGAAACATCTTCATCGAGATCTAGGAATTGTCTGTAATTCAACCGAGGTTAATTCTGTTGAGGTTTAAGAACTCGTCCATACTTCGACGAAGGAAAATTGTCGACATTTAGAACCTTATCTGTAATTCAACCGAGGATAATTAAATTGAAATTTAAGAACCGGTCAACACTTCCACTGAGGGAAACATCTTCATCGAGATCGAGGAACCGTCTGTAATTCAACCGAGGATAATTCTGTTGAGATTTAAGAACTCGTCCATACTTCGAAGGAGGAAAATTGTCGAGATTTAGAACCTTATCTATAATTCAACCGAGGATAATTCAGTTGAGATTTAAGAATCGGTCAGTACTTTGACTGAGGGAAATATCTTCATCGAGATCTAGGGACCGTCTGTAATTCAACCGAGGATAATTCTGTTGAGATTTAAGAACTTGTCCACACTTCGAAGGAGGAAAATTGTCGAGATTTAGAACCTTATCTATAATTCAACCGAGGATGATTCTGTTGAGATTTAAGAACCGGTCAGCACTTCGACTGAGGGAAACATCTTCATCGAGATCTAGGAACCGTCTGTAATTCAACCGAGGATAATTCTGTTGAGATTTAAGAACTCGTCCACACTTCGATGGAGGAAAATTGTCGAGATTTAGAACCTTATCTGTAATTCAACCGAGGATAATTTAGTTGAGATTTAAGAACCGTTCAGCACTTCGACTGAGGGAAACATCTTCATCGAGATCTAGGAACTGTCTGTAATTCAACCGAGGATAATTCTGTTGAGATTTAAGAACTCGTCCACACTTCGACGGAGGAAAATTGTCGAGATTTTGAACCTTATCTATAATTCATCCGAGGATAATTCTGTTGAGATTAAAGAACCGGTCAACACTTCCACTGAGGGAAACATCTTCATCGAGATCTAGGAACTGTCTGTAATTCAACCGAGGATAATTCTGTTGAGATTTATGAACTCAACCAAACTTCGACGGAGGAAAATTTTCGAAATTTAGAACCTTATCTGTAATTCAACCGAGGATAATTTTGTTGAGATTTAAGAACCGGTCAGAACTTCGACTGAGGGAAACATCTTCATCGAGATCTAGGAACCGTTTGTAATTCAACCGAGGATAATTTTGTTGAGATTTATGAACTCGTCCACACTTCGAAGGAGGAAAATTGTCGAGATTTAGAACCTTATGTATAATTCAACCGAGGATAATTCTGTTGAGATTTAAGAACCGGTCAGAATTTGACTGAGGGAAACATCTTCATCGAGATCTAGGAACCGTCTGTAATTCAACCGAGGATAATTCTGTTGTGATTTATGAACTCGTCCACCCTTCGAAGGAGGAAAATTGTCGAGATTTAGAACCTTATCTATAATTCAACCGAGGATAATTTTGTTGAGATTTAAGAACCGGTCAGCACTTCGACTGAGGGAAACATCTTCATCGAGATCTAGGGACCGTCTGTAATTTAACCGAGGATAATTATGTTGAGATTTAAGAACTCGTCCACACTTCGATGGAGGAAAATTGTCGAGATTTAGAACCTTATCTATAATTCAACCGAGGATAATTTTGTTGAGATTTAAGAACCGGTCAGCACTTCGACTGAGGGAAACATCTTCATCGAGATCTAGGAACTGTCTGTAATTCAACCGAGGATAATTCTGTTGAGATTTAAGAACTCGTCCATACTTCGACGGAGGAAAATTGTCGACATTTAGAACCTTATCTGTAATTCAACCGAGGATAATTCAGTTGAAATTTAAGAACCGGTCAACACTTCCACTGAGGGAAACATCTTCATCGAGATCTAGGAACTGTCTGTAATTCAACCGAGGATAATTCTGTTGAGATTTAAGAACTCGTCCACACTTCGACGGAGGAAAATTGTCGAGATTTAGAACCTTATCTGTAATTGAACCGAGGATAATTCAGTTGAGATTTAAGAACCGGTCAGTACTTTGACTGAGGGAAATATCTTCATCGAGATCTAGAAACCGTCTGTAATTCAACCAAGGATAATTTTGTTGAGATTTAAGAACTCGTCCCCACTTCGAAGTAGGAAAAATGTCGTTATTTTGAACCTTAACTATAATTCAACCGAGGATAATTCTGTTGAGATTTAAGAACTGGTCAGCACTTCGACTGAGGGAAACATCTTCATCGAGATCTAGGAACTGCATGTAATTCAACCGAGGATAATTTTGTTGAGATTTAAAAACTCGTCCACACTTTGATGGAGGAAAATTGTCGAGATTTAGAACCTTATCTGTAATTCAACCGAGGATAATTCAGTTGAGATTTAAGAACCGGTCAGTACTTCGACAGAGGGAAACATCTTCATCGAGATCTAGGAACCGTCTGTAATTTAACCGAGGATAATTCTAGTGAGATTTAAGAACTCGTCCACACTTCGACGGAGGATAATTGTCAAGATTTAGAACCTTATCTATAATTCAACCGAGGATAATTCTGTTGAGATTTAAGAACCCGTAAGCACTTCGACTGAGGGAAACATCTTCATCGAGATCTAGGAACTGTCTGTAATTCAACCGAGGATAATTCTGTTGAGATTTATGAAGTCAACCACACTTCGACGGAGGAAAATCGTCGATATTTAGAACCTTATCGGTAAGTCAACCGAGGATAATTCAGTTGAGATTGAAGAACCGGTCAACACTTCGACTGAGGGAAACATCTTCATCGAGATATAGGAACTGTCTGTAATTCAACCGAGGATAATTCTGTTGAGATTTAAGAACTCGTCCACACTTCGATGGAGGAAAATTGTCGAGATTTAGAACCTTATCTGTAATTCAACCGAGGATAATTTAGTTGAGATTTAAGAACCGGTCAGTACTTCGACTGAGGGAAATATCTTCATCGAGATCTAGGAACCGTCTGTAATTCAACCGAGGATAATTCTGTTGAGATTTAAGAACTCGTCCACACTTCGAAGGAGGAAAATTGTCGAGATTTAGAACCTTATCTATAATTCAACCGAGGATGATTCTGTTGAGATTTAAGAACCGGTCAGCACTTCGACTGAGGGAAACATCTTCATCGAGATCTAGGAACCGTCTGTAATTCAACCGAGGATAATTCTGTTGAGATTTAAGAACTCGTCCATACTTCGATGGAGGAAAATTGTCGAGATTTAGAACCTATTTTATAATTCAACCGAGGATAATTCTGTTGAGATTTAAGAACCGGTCAGTACTTCGACTGAGGGAAACATCTTCATCGAGATCTAGGAACCGTCTGTAATTTAACCGAGGATAATTCTGTTCAGATTTAAGAACTCCTCCACACTTCGACGGAGGAAAATTGTCGAGATTTAGAACCTTATCTATAATTCAACCGAGGATAATACTGTTGAGAATTAAGAACCGAAGAGCACAACGACTGAGGGAAACATCTTCATCGAGATCTAGGAACTATCTGTAATTCAACCGAGGATAATTCTGTTGAGATTTAAGAACTCGTCCACAGTTCGACAAAGGAAAATTGTCAAGATTTAGAACATTATCTGTAAGTCAACCAAGGATAATTCAGTTGAGATTTAAGAACCGGTCAGCACTTCGAATGAGGGAAACATCTTCATCGAGATCTAGGACTTGTCTGTAATTCAACCGAGGGTAATTCTGTTGAGATTTAAGAACTCGTCCACACTTCGACGGAGGAAAATTGTCGAGATTTAGAACCTTATCTGTAATTCAACCGAGGATAATTTTGTTGAGATTTAAGAACCGGTCAGAACTTCGACTGAGGGAAACATCTTCATCCAGATCTAGGGACCGTCTGTAATTTAACCGAGGATAATTATGTTGAGATTTAAGAACTCGTCCACACTTCGATGGAGGAAAATTGTCGAGATTTAGAACCTTATCTATAATTCAACCGAGGATAATTCTGTTGAGATTTAAGAACCGGTCAGCACTTCGACTGAGGGAAACATCTTCATCGAGATCTAGGAACTGTCTGTAATTCAACCGAGGATAATTCTGTTGAGATTTAAGAACTCGTCCATACTTCGACGGAGGAAAATTGTCGACATTTAGAACCTTATCTGTAATTCAACCGAGGATAATTCAGTTGAAATTTAAGAACCGGTCAACACTTCCACTGAGGGAAACATCTTCATCGAGATCTAGGAACTGTCTGTAATTCAACCGAGGATAATTCTGTTGAGATTTAAGAACTCGTCCACACTTCGACGGAGGAAAATTGTCGAGATTTAGAACCTTATCTGTAATTCAACCGAGGATAATTCAGTTGAGATTTAAGAACCGGTCAGTACTTTGACTGAGGGAAATATCTTCATCGAGATCTAGAAACCGTCTGTAATTCAACCAAGGATAATTTTGTTGAGGTTTAAGAACTCGTCCCCACTTCGAAGGAGGAAAAATGTCGAGATTTTGAACCTTAACTATAATTCAACCGAGGATAATTCTGTTGAGATTTAAGAACTGGTCAGCACTTCGACTGAGGGAAACATCTTCATCGAGATCTAGGAACTGCATGTAATTCAACCGAGGATAATTTTGTTGAGATTTAAAAACTCGTCCACACTTTGATGGAGGAAAATTGTCGAGATTTAGAACCTTATCTGTAATTCAACCGAGGATAATTCAGTTGAGATTTAAGAACCGGTCAGTATTTCGACAGAGGGAAACATCTTCATTGAGATCTAGGAACCGTCTATAATTTAACCGAGGATAATTCTAGTGAGATTTAAGAACTCGTCCACACTTCGACGGAGGATAATTGTAAAGATTTAGAACCTTATCTATAATTCAACCGAGGATAATTCTGTTGAGATTTAAGAACCCGTCAGCACTTCGACTGAGGGAAACATCTTCATCGAGATCTAGGAACTGTCTGTAATTCAACCGAGGATAATTCTGTTGAGATTTATGAAGTCAACCACACTTCGACGGAGGAAAATTGTCGATATTTAGAACCTTATCTGTAAGTCAACCGAGGATAATTCTGTTGAGATTTAAGAACCGGTCAGCACTTCGATTGAGGGAAACATCTTCATCGAGATCTAGGGACCGTCTGTAATTTAACCGAGGATAATTATGTTGAGATTTATGAACTCATCCACACTTCGACGGAGGAAAATTGTCGAGATTTAGAACCTTATCTATAATTCAACCGAGGATAATTCTGTTGAGATTTAAGAACCGGTCAGCACTTCGACTGAGGGAAACATCTTCATCGAGATCTAGGAACTGTCTGTAATTCAACCGAGGTTAATTTTGTTGAGATTTAAGAATCCGTCCATACTTCGACGGAGGAAAATTGTCGACATTTAGAACCTTATCTGTAATTCAACCGAGGATAATTAAGTTGAAATTTAAAAACCGGTCAACACTTCCACTGAGGGAAACATCTTCATCGAGATCTAGGAACTGTCTGTAATTCAACCGAGGATAATTCTGTTGAGATTTAAGAACTCGTCCACACTTCGACCGAGGAAAATTGACGAGATTTAGAACCTTATCTGTAATTTAACCGAGGATAATTCTGTTGAGATTTAAGAACCGGTAAGCACTTCGACTGAGGGAAACATCTTCATCGAGATCTAGGAACCGTCTGTAATTCAACTGAGGATAATTCTGTCGAGATTTATGAACTCGTCCACACTTCGAAGAAGGAAAATTGTCGAGATTTAGAACCTTATCTATAATTCACTCGAGGATAATTCTGTTGAGATTTAAGAACCGGTCAGCACTTCGACTGAGGGAAACATCTTCATCGAGATCTAGGGACCGTCTGTAATTCAACCGAGGATAATTATGTTGAGATTTAAGAACTCATCCACACTTCGATGGAGGAAAATTGTCGAGATTTAGAACCTTATCTATAATCAACCGAGGATAATTCTATTGAGATTTAAGAACCGGACAGCACTTCGACTGAGGGAAACATCTTCATCGAGATCTAGGAACTGTCTGTAATTCAACCGAGGTTAATTCTGTTGAGGTTTAAGAACTCGTCCATACTTCGACGAAGGAAAATTGTCGACATTTAGAACCTTATCTGTAATTCAACCGAGGATAATTAAATTGAAATTTAAGAACCGGTCAACACTTCCACTGAGGGAAACATCTTCATCGAGATCGAGGAACCGTCTGTAATTCAACCGAGGATAATTCTGTTGAGATTTAAGAACTCGTCCATACTTCGAAGGAGGAAAATTGTCGAGATTTAGAACCTTATCTATAATTCAACCGAGGATAATTCAGTTGAGATTTAAGAATCGGTCAGTACTTTGACTGAGGGAAATATCTTCATCGAGATCTAGGGACCGTCTGTAATTCAACCGAGGATAATTCTGTTGAGATTTAAGAACTTGTCCACACTTCGAAGGAGGAAAATTGTCGAGATTTAGAACCTTATCTATAATTCAACCGAGGATGATTCTGTTGAGATTTAAGAACCGGTCAGCACTTCGACTGAGGGAAACATCTTCATCGAGATCTAGGAACCGTCTGTAATTCAACCGAGGATAATTCTGTTGAGATTTAAGAACTCGTCCACACTTCGATGGAGGAAAATTGTCGAGATTTAGAACCTTATCTGTAATTCAACCGAGGATAATTTAGTTGAGATTTAAGAACCGTTCAGCACTTCGACTGAGGGAAACATCTTCATCGAGATCTAGGAACTGTCTGTAATTCAACCGAGGATAATTCTGTTGAGATTTAAGAACTCGTCCACACTTCGACGGAGGAAAATTGTCGAGATTTTGAACCTTATCTATAATTCAACCGAGGATAATTCTGTTGAGATTAAAGAACCGGTCAACACTTCCACTGAGGGAAACATCTTCATCGAGATCTAGGAACTGTCTGTAATTCAACCGAGGATAATTCTGTTGAGATTTATGAACTCAACCAAACTTCGACGGAGGAAAATTGTCGAAATTTAGAACCTTATCTGTAATTCAACCGAGGATAATTTTGTTGAGATTTAAGAACCGGTCAGAACTTCGACTGAGGGAAACATCTTCATCGAGATCTAGGAACCGTTTGTAATTCAACCGAGGATAATTTTGTTGAGATTTATGAACTCGTCCACACTTCGAAGGAGGAAAATTGTCGAGATTTAGAACCTTATGTATAATTCAACCGAGGATAATTCTGTTGAGATTTAAGAACCGGTCAGAATTTGACTGAGGGAAACATCTTCATCGAGATCTAGGAACCGTCTGTAATTCAACCGAGGATAATTCTGTTGTGATTTATGAACTCGTCCACCCTTCGAAGGAGGAAAATTGTCGAGATTTAGAACCTTATCTATAATTCAACCGAGGATAATTTTGTTGAGATTTAAGAACCGGTCAGCACTTCGACTGAGGGAAACATCTTCATCGAGATCTAGGGACCGTCTGTAATTTAACCGAGGATAATTATGTTGAGATTTAAGAACTCGTCCACACTTCGATGGAGGAAAATTGTCGAGATTTAGAACCTTATCTATAATTCAACCGAGGATAATTTTGTTGAGATTTAAGAACCGGTCAGCACTTCGACTGAGGGAAACATCTTCATCGAGATCTAGGAACTGTCTGTAATTCAACCGAGGATAATTCTGTTGAGATTTAAGAACTCGTCCATACTTCGACGGAGGAAAATTGTCGACATTTAGAACCTTATCTGTAATTCAACCGAGGATAATTCAGTTGAAATTTAAGAACCGGTCAACACTTCCACTGAGGGAAACATCTTCATCGAGATCTAGGAACTGTCTGTAATTCAACCGAGGATAATTCTGTTGAGATTTAAGAACTCGTCCACACTTCGACGGAGGAAAATTGTCGAGATTTAGAACCTTATCTGTAATTGAACCGAGGATAATTCAGTTGAGATTTAAGAACCGGTCAGTACTTTGACTGAGGGAAATATCTTCATCGAGATCTAGAAACCGTCTGTAATTCAACCAAGGATAATTTTGTTGAGATTTAAGAACTCGTCCCCACTTCGAAGTAGGAAAAATGTCGTTATTTTGAACCTTAACTATAATTCAACCGAGGATAATTCTGTTGAGATTTAAGAACTGGTCAGCACTTCGACTGAGGGAAACATCTTCATCGAGATCTAGGAACTGCATGTAATTCAACCGAGGATAATTTTGTTGAGATTTAAAAACTCGTCCACACTTTGATGGAGGAAAATTGTCGAGATTTAGAACCTTATCTGTAATTCAACCGAGGATAATTCAGTTGAGATTTAAGAACCGGTCAGTACTTCGACAGAGGGAAACATCTTCATCGAGATCTAGGAACCGTCTGTAATTTAACCGAGGATAATTCTAGTGAGATTTAAGAACTCGTCCACACTTCGACGGAGGATAATTGTCAAGATTTAGAACCTTATCTATAATTCAACCGAGGATAATTCTGTTGAGATTTAAGAACCCGTAAGCACTTCGACTGAGGGAAACATCTTCATCGAGATCTAGGAACTGTCTGTAATTCAACCGAGGATAATTCTGTTGAGATTTATGAAGTCAACCACACTTCGACGGAGGAAAATCGTCGATATTTAGAACCTTATCGGTAAGTCAACCGAGGATAATTCAGTTGAGATTGAAGAACCGGTCAACACTTCGACTGAGGGAAACATCTTCATCGAGATATAGGAATTGTCTGTAATTCAACGGAGGATAATTCTGTTGAGATTTAAGAACTCGTCCACACTTCGACGGAGGAAAATTGTCGAGATTTAGAACCTTATCTGTAATTCAACCGAGGATAATTTAGTTGAGATTTAAGAACCGGTCAGTACTTCGACTGAGGGAAATATCTTCATCGAGATCTAGGAACCGTCTGTAATTCAACCGAGGATAATTCTGTTGAGATTTAAGAACTCGTCCACACTTCGAAGGAGGAAAATTGTCGAGATTTAGAACCATATCTATAATTCAACCGAGGATGATTCTGTTGAGATTTAAGAACCGGTCAGCACTTCGACTGAGGGAAACATCTTCATCGAGATCTAGGAACCGTCTGTAATTCAACCGAGGATAATTCTGTTGAGATTTAAGAACTCGTCCATACTTCGATGGAGGAAAATTGTCGAGATTTAGAACCTATTTTATAATTCAACCGAGGATAATTCTGTTGAGATTTAAGAACCGGTCAGTACTTTGACTGAGGGAAACATCTTCATCGAGATCTAGGAACCGTCTGTAATTTAACCGAGGATAATTCTGTTGAGATTTATGAACTCAACCAAACTTCGACGGAGGAAAATTGTCGAAATTTAGAACCTTATCTGTAATTCAACCGAGGATAATTTTGTTGAGATTTAAGAACCGGTCAGAACTTCGACTGAGGGAAACATCTTCATCGAGATCTAGGAACCGTTTGTAATTCAACCGAGGATAATTTTGTTGAGATTTATGAACTCGTCCACACTTCGAAGGAGGAAAATTGTCGAGATTTAGAACCTTATGTATAATTCAACCGAGGATAATTCTGTTGAGATTTAAGAACCGGTCAGAATTTGACTGAGGGAAACATCTTCATCGAGATCTAGGAACCGTCTGTAATTCAACCGAGGATAATTCTGTTGTGATTTATGAACTCGTCCACCCTTCGAAGGAGGAAAATTGTCGAGATTTAGAACCTTATCTATAATTCAACCGAGGATAATTTTGTTGAGATTTAAGAACCGGTCAGCACTTCGACTGAGGGAAACATCTTCATCGAGATCTAGGGACCGTCTGTAATTTAACCGAGGATAATTATGTTGAGATTTAAGAACTCGTCCACACTTCGATGGAGGAAAATTGTCGAGATTTAGAACCTTATCTATAATTCAACCGAGGATAATTTTGTTGAGATTTAAGAACCGGTCAGCACTTCGACTGAGGGAAACATCTTCATCGAGATCTAGGAACTGTCTGTAATTCAACCGAGGATAATTCTGTTGAGATTTAAGAACTCGTCCATACTTCGAAGGAGGAAAATTGTCGACATTTAGAACCTTATCTGTAATTCAACCGAGGATAATTCAGTTGAAATTTAAGAACCGGTCAACACTTCCACTGAGGGAAACATCTTCATCGAGATCTAGGAACTGTCTGTAATTCAACCGAGGATAATTCTGTTGAGATTTAAGAACTCGTCCACACTTCGACGGAGGAAAATTGTCGAGATTTAGAACCTTATCTGTAATTGAACCGAGGATAATTCAGTTGAGATTTAAGAACCGGTCAGTACTTTGACTGAGGGAAATATCTTCATCGAGATCTAGAAACCGTCTGTAATTCAACCAAGGATAATTTTGTTGAGATTTAAGAACTCGTCCCCACTTCGAAGTAGGAAAAATGTCGTTATTTTGAACCTTAACTATAATTCAACCGAGGATAATTCTGTTGAGATTTAAGAACTGGTCAGCACTTCGACTGAGGGAAACATCTTCATCGAGATCTAGGAACTGCATGTAATTCAACCGAGGATAATTTTGTTGAGATTTAAAAACTCGTCCACACTTTGATGGAGGAAAATTGTCGAGATTTAGAACCTTATCTGTAATTCAACCGAGGATAATTCAGTTGAGATTTAAGAACCGGTCAGTACTTCGACAGAGGGAAACATCTTCATCGAGATCTAGGAACCGTCTGTAATTTAACCGAGGATAATTCTAGTGAGATTTAAGAACTCGTCCACACTTCGACGGAGGATAATTGTCAAGATTTAGAACCTTATCTATAATTCAACCGAGGATAATTCTGTTGAGATTTAAGAACCCGTAAGCACTTCGACTGAGGGAAACATCTTCATCGAGATCTAGGAACTGTCTGTAATTCAACCGAGGATAATTCTGTTGAGATTTATGAAGTCAACCACACTTCGACGGAGGAAAATCGTCGATATTTAGAACCTTATCGGTAAGTCAACCGAGGATAATTCAGTTGAGATTGAAGAACCGGTCAACACTTCGACTGAGGGAAACATCTTCATCGAGATATAGGAATTGTCTGTAATTCAACGGAGGATAATTCTGTTGAGATTTAAGAACTCGTCCACACTTCGACGGAGGAAAATTGTCGAGATTTAGAACCTTATCTGTAATTCAACCGAGGATAATTTAGTTGAGATTTAAGAACCGGTCAGTACTTCGACTGAGGGAAATATCTTCATCGAGATCTAGGAACCGTCTGTAATTCAACCGAGGATAATTCTGTTGAGATTTAAGAACTCGTCCACACTTCGAAGGAGGAAAATTGTCGAGATTTAGAACCTTATCTATAATTCAACCGAGGATGATTCTGTTGAGATTTAAGAACCGGTCAACACTTCGACTGAGGGAAACATCTTCATCGAGATCTAGGAACCGTCTGTAATTCAACCGAGGATAATTCTGTTGAGATTTAAGAACTCGTCCATACTTCGATGGAGGAAAATTGTCGAGATTTAGAACCTATTTTATAATTCAACCGAGGATAATTCTGTTGAGATTTAAGAACCGGTCAGTACTTTGACTGAGGGAAACATCTTCATCGAGATCTAGGAACCGTCTGTAATTTAACCGAGGATAATTCTGTTCAGATTTAAGAACTCCTCCACACTTCGACGGAGGAAAATTGTCGAGATTTAGAACCTTATCTATAATTCAACCGAGGATAATACTGTTGAGAATTAAGAACCGAAGAGCACAACGACTGAGGGAAACATCTTCATCGAGATCTAGGAACTATCTGTAATTCAACCGAGGATAATTCTGTTGAGATTTAAGAACTCGTCCACAGTTCGACAAAGGAAAATTGTCAAGATTTAGAACATTATCTGTAAGTCAACCGAGGATAATTCAGTTGAGATTTAAGAACCGGTCAGCACTTCGAATGAGGGAAACATCTTCATCGAGATCTAGGACTTGTCTGTAATTCAACCGAGGGTAATTCTGTTGAGATTTAAGAACTCGTCCACACTTCGACGGAGGAAAATTGTCGAGATTTAGAACCTTATCTGTAATTCAACCGAGGATAATTTAGTTGAGATTTAAGAACCGGTCAGTACTTCGACTGAGGGAAATATCTTCATCGAGATCTAGGAACCGTCTGTAATTCAACCGAGGATAATTCTGTTGAGATTTAAGAACTCGTCCACACTTCGAAGGAGGAAAATTGTCGAGATTTAGAACCTTATCTATAATTCAACCGAGGATGATTCTGTTGAGATTTAAGAACCGGTCAGCACTTCGACTGAGGGAAACATCTTCATCGAGATCTAGGAACCGTCTGTAATTCAACCGAGGATAATTCTGTTGAGATTTAAGAACTCGTCCATACTTCGATGGAGGAAAATTGTCGAGATTTAGAACCTATTTTATAATTCAACCGAGGATAATTCTGTTGAGATTTAAGAACCGGTCAGTACTTTGACTGAGGGAAACATCTTCATCGAGATCTAGGAACCGTCTGTAATTTAACCGAGGATAATTCTGTTCAGATTTAAGAACTCCTCCACACTTCGACGGAGGAAAATTGTCGAGATTTAGAACCTTATCTATAATTCAACCGAGGATAATACTGTTGAGAATTAAGAACCGAAGAGCACAACGACTGAGGGAAACATCTTCATCGAGATCTAGGAACTATCTGTAATTCAACCGAGGATAATTCTGTTGAGATTTAAGAACTCGTCCACAGTTCGACAAAGGAAAATTGTCAAGATTTAGAACATTATCTGTAAGTCAACCGAGGATAATTCAGTTGAGATTTAAGAACCGGTCAGCACTTCGAATGAGGGAAACATCTTCATCGAGATCTAGGACTTGTCTGTAATTCAACCGAGGGTAATTCTGTTGAGATTTAAGAACTCGTCCACACTTCGACGGAGGAAAATTGTCGAGATTTAGAACCTTATCTGTAATTCAACCGAGGATAATTTTGTTGAGATTTAAGAACCGGTCAGAACTTCGACTGAGGGAAACATCTTCATCCAGATCTAGGGACCGTCTGTAATTTAACCGAGGATAATTATGTTGAGATTTAAGAACTCGTCCACACTTCGATGGAGGAAAATTGTCGAGATTTAGAACCTTATCTATAATTCAACCGAGGATAATTCTGTTGAGATTTAAGAACCGGTCAGCACTTCGACTGAGGGAAACATCTTCATCGAGATCTAGGAACCGTCTGTAATTTAACCGAGGATAATTCTGTTCAGATTTAAGAACTCCTCCACACTTCGACGGAGGAAAATTGTCGAGATTTAGAACCTTATCTATAATTCAACCGAGGATAATACTGTTGAGAATTAAGAACCGAAGAGCACAACGACTGAGGGAAACATCTTCATCGAGATCTAGGAACTATCTGTAATTCAACCGAGGATAATTCTGTTGAGATTTAAGAACTCTTCCACAGTTCGACAAAGGAAAATTGTCAAGATTTAGAACATTATCTGTAAGTCAACCGAGGATAATTCAGTTGAGATTTAAGAACCGGTCAGCACTTCGAATGAGGGAAACATCTTCATCGAGATCTAGGACTTGTCTGTAATTCAACCGAGGGTAATTCTGTTGAGATTTAAGAACTCGTCCACACTTCGACGGAGGAAAATTGTCGAGATTTAGAACCTTATCTGTAATTCAACCGAGGATAATTTAGTTGAGATTTAAGAACCGGTCAGTACTTCGACTGAGGGAAATATCTTCATCGAGATCTAGGAACCGTCTGTAATTCAACCGAGGATAATTCTGTTGAGATTTAAGAACTCGTCCACACTTCGAAGGAGGAAAATTGTCGAGATTTAGAACCTTATCTATAATTCAACCGAGGATGATTCTGTTGAGATTTAAGAACCGGTCAGCACTTCGACTGAGGGAAACATCTTCATCGAGATCTAGGAACCGTCTGTAATTCAACCGAGGATAATTCTGTTGAGATTTAAGAACTCGTCCATACTTCGATGGAGGAAAATTGTCGAGATTTAGAACCTATTTTATAATTCAACCGAGGATAATTCTGTTGAGATTTAAGAACCGGTCAGTACTTTGACTGAGGGAAACATCTTCATCGAGATCTAGGAACCGTCTGTAATTTAACCGAGGATAATTCTGTTCAGATTTAAGAACTCCTCCACACTTCGACGGAGGAAAATTGTCGAGATTTAGAACCTTATCTATAATTCAACCGAGGATAATACTGTTGAGAATTAAGAACCGAAGAGCACAACGACTGAGGGAAACATCTTCATCGAGATCTAGGAACTATCTGTAATTCAACCGAGGATAATTCTGTTGAGATTTAAGAACTCGTCCACAGTTCGACAAAGGAAAATTGTCAAGATTTATAACATTATCTGTAAGTCAACCGAGGATAATTCAGTTGAGATTTAAGAACCGGTCAGCACTTCGAATGAGGGAAACATCTTCATCGAGATCTAGGACTTGTCTGTAATTCAACCGAGGGTAATTCTGTTGAGATTTAAGAACTCGTCCACACTTCGACGGAGGAAAATTGTCGAGATTTAGAACCTTATCTGTAATTCAACCGAGGATAATTTTGTTGAGATTTAAGAACCGGTCAGAACTTCGACTGAGGGAAACATCTTCATCCAGATCTAGGGACCGTCTGTAATTTAACCGAGGATAATTATGTTGAGATTTAAGAACTCGTCCACACTTCGATGGAGGAAAATTGTCGAGATTTAGAACCTTATCTATAATTCAACCGAGGATAATTCTGTTGAGATTTAAGAACCGGTCAGCACTTCGACTGAGGGAAACATCTTCATCGAGATCTAGGAACTGTCTGTAATTCAACCGAGGATAATTCTGTTGAGATTTAAGAACTCGTCCATACTTCGACGGAGGAAAATTGTCGACATTTAGAACCTTATCTGTAATTCAACCGAGGATAATTCAGTTGAAATTTAAGAACCGGTCAACACTTCCACTGAGGGAAACATCTTCATCGAGATCTAGGAACTGTCTGTAATTCAACCGAGGATAATTCTGTTGAGATTTAAGAACTCGTCCACACTTCGACGGAGGAAAATTGTCGAGATTTAGAACCTTATCTGTAATTCAACCGAGGATAATTCAGTTGAGATTTAAGAACCGGTCAGTACTTTGACTGAGGGAAATATCTTCATCGAGATCTAGAAACCGTCTGTAATTCAACCAAGGATAATTTTGTTGAGATTTAAGAACTCGTCCCCACTTCGAAGGAGGAAAAATGTCGAGATTTTGAACCTTAACTATAATTCAACCGAGGATAATTCTGTTGAGATTTAAGAACTGGTCAGCACTTCGACTGAGGGAAACATCTTCATCGAGATCTAGGAACTGCATGTAATTCAACCGAGGATAATTTTGTTGAGATTTAAAAACTCGTCCACACTTTGATGGAGGAAAATTGTCGAGATTTAGAACCTTATCTGTAATTCAACCGAGGATAATTCAGTTGAGATTTAAGAACAGGTCAGTATTTCGACAGAGGGAAACATCTTCATTGAGATCTAGGAACCGTCTGTAATTTAACCGAGGATAATTCTAGTGAGATTTAAGAACTCGTCCACACTTCGACGGAGGATAATTGTAAAGATTTAGAACCTTATCTATAATTCAACCGAGGATAATTCTGTTGAGATTTAAGAACCCGTCAGCACTTCGACTGAGGGAAACATCTTCATCGAGATCTAGGAACTGTCTGTAATTCAACCGAGGATAATTCTGTTGAGATTTATGAAGTCAACCACACTTCGACGGAGGAAAATTGTCGATATTTAGAACCTTATCTGTAAGTCAACCGAGGATAATTCTGTTGAGATTTAAGAACCGGTCAGCACTTCGATTGAGGGAAACATCTTCATCGAGATCTAGGGACCGTCTGTAATTTAACCGAGGATAATTATGTTGAGATTTATGAACTCATCCACACTTCGACGGAGGAAAATTTTCGAGATTTAGAACCTTATCTATAATTCAACCGAGGATAATTCTGTTGAGATTTAAGAACCGGTCAGCACTTCGACTGAGGGAAACATCTTCATCGAGATCTAGGAACTGTCTGTAATTCAACCGAGGTTAATTCTGTTGAGATTTAAGAATCCGTCCATACTTCGACGGAGGAAAATTGTCGACATTTAGAACCTTATCTGTAATTCAACCGAGGATAATTAAGTTGAAATTTAAAAACCGGTCAACACTTCCACTGAGGGAAACATCTTCATCGAGATCTAGGAACTGTCTGTAATTCAACCGAGGATAATTCTGTTGAGATTTAAGAACTCGTCCACACTTCGACGGAGGAAAATTGACGAGATTTAGAACCTTATCTGTAATTTAACCGAGGATAATTCTGTTGAGATTTAAGAACCGGTAAGCACTTCGACTGAGGGAAACATCTTCATCGAGATCTAGGAACCGTCTGTAATTCAACTGAGGATAATTCTGTCGAGATTTATGAACTCGTCCACACTTCGAAGAAGGAAAATTGTCGAGATTTAGAACCTTATCTATAATTCACTCGAGGATAATTCTGTTGAGATTTAAGAACCGGTCAGCACTTCGACTGAGGGAAACATCTTCATCGAGATCTAGGGACCGTCTGTAATTCAACCGAGGATAATTATGTTGAGATTTAAGAACTCATCCACACTTCGATGGAGGAAAATTGTCGAGATTTAGAACCTTATCTATAATCAACCGAGGATAATTCTATTGAGATTTAAGAACCGGTCAGCACTTCGACTGATGGAAACATCTTCATCGAGATCTAGGAACTGTCTGTAATTCAACCGAGGTTAATTCTGTTGAGGTTTAAGAACTCGTCCATACTTCGACGAAGGAAAATTGTCGACATTTAGAACCTTATCTGTAATTCAACCGAGGATAATTAAATTGAAATTTAAGAACCGGTCAACACTTCCACTGAGGGAAACATCTTCATCGAGATCGAGGAACCGTCTGTAATTCAACCGAGGATAATTCTGTTGAGATTTAAGAACTCGTCCATACTTCGAAGGAGGAAAATTGTCGAGATTTAGAACCTTATCTATAATTCAACCGAGGATAATTCAGTTGAGATTTAAGAATCGGTCAGTACTTTGACTGAGGGAAATATCTTCATCGAGATCTAGGGACCGTCTGTAATTCAACCGAGGATAATTCTGTTGAGATTTAAGAACTTGTCCACACTTCGAAGGAGGAAAATTGTCGAGATTTAGAACCTTATCTATAATTCAACCGAGGATGATTCTGTTGAGATTTAAGAACCGGTCAGCACTTCGACTGAGGGAAACATCTTCATCGAGATCTCGGAACCGTCTGTAATTCAACCGAGGATAATTCTGTTGAGATTTAAGAACTCGTCCATACTTCGACCGAGGAAAATTGTCGAGATTTAGAACCTATTTTGTAATTCAACCGAGGATAATTATGTTGAGATTTAAGAACCGGTCAGTACTTCGACTGAGGGAAACATCTTAATCGAGATCTAGGAACCGTCTGAAATTTAACCGAGGATAATTCTGTTCAGATTTAAGAACTCGTCCACACTTCAACGGAGGAAAATTGTCTAGATTTAGAACCTTATCTATAATTCAACCGAGGATAGTTTGTTGAGATTTAAGAACCGGTGAGCACAACGACTGAGGGAAACATCTTCATCGTGATCTAGGAACCGTCTGTAATTCAACCGAGGATAATTCTGTCGAGATTTATGAACTCGTCCACACTTCGACGAAGAAAAATTGTCAAGATTTAGAACATTATCTGTAATTCAACCGAGGATAATTCAGTTGAGATTTAAGAACCGGTCAGCACTTCGACTGGGGGAAACATCTTCATCGAGATCTAGGGACCGTCTGTAATTTAACCGAGGATAATTATGTTGAGATTTAAGAACTCGTCCACACTTCGACGGAGGAAAATTGTCGAGATTTAGAACCTTATCTATAATTCAACCGAGGATAATTATGTTGAGATTTAAGAACCGGTCAGCACTTCGACTGAGGGAAACATCTTCATCGTGATCTAGGAACTGTCTGTAATTCAACCGAGGATAATTCTGTTGAGATTTAAGAACTCGTCCATACTTCGACGGAGGAAAATTGTCGACATTTAGAACCTTATCTGTAATTCAACCGAGGTTAATTCAGTTGAAATTTAAGAACCAGTCAACACTTCCACTGAGGGAAACACCTTCATCGAGATCTAGGAACTGTCTGTAATTCAACCGAGAATAATTCTGTTGAGATTTAAGAACTCGTCCACACTTCGACGGAGGAATTTTCGAGATTTAGAACATTATCTGTAATTCAACCGAGGATAATTCAGTTGAGATTTAAGAATCGGTCAGTACTTTGACTGAGGGAAATATCTTCATCGAGATCTAGGAACCGTCTGTAATTCAACCGAGGATAATTCTGTTGAGATTTAAGAACTCGTCCACACTTCGAAGGAGGAAAATTGTCGAGATTTTGAACCTTATCTATAATTCAATCGAGGATGATTTTGTTGAGATTTAAGAACTCGTCCATACTTCGACGGAGGAAAATTGTCGACATTTAGAACCTTATCTGTAATTCAACCAAGGATAATTAAGTTGAAATTTAAGAACCGGTCAACACTTCCACTGAGGGAAACATCTTCATCGAGATCTAGGAACCGTCTGTAATTCAACCGAGGATAATTCTGTTGAGATTTATGAACTCGTCCACACTTCGAAGGAGGAAAATTGTCGAGATTTAGAACCTTATCTATAATTCAACCGAGGATAATTCAGTCGAGATTTAAGAATCGGTCAGTACTTTGACTGAGGGAAATATCTTCATCGAGATCTAGGGACCGTCTGTAATTCAACCGAGGATAATTCTGTTGAGATTTAAGAACTCGTCCACACTTCGAAGGAGGAAAATTGTCGAGATTTTGAACCTTATCTATAATTCAACCGAGGATGATTCTGTTGAGATTTAAGAACCGGTTAGCACTTCGACTGAGGGAAACATCTTCATCGAGATCTAGCAACCGTCTGTAATTCAACCGAGGATAATTCTGTTGAGATTTAAGAACTCGTCCATACTTCGACCGAGGAAAATTGTCGAGATTTAGAACCTATTTTGTAATTCAACCGAGGATAATTATGTTGAGATTTAAGAACCGGTCAGTACTTCGACTGAGGGAAACATCTTCATCGAGATCTAGGAACCGTCTGAAATTTAACCGAGGATAATTCTGTTCAGATTTAAGAACTCGTCCACACTTCAACGGAGGAAAATTGTCGAGATTTAGAACCTTATCTATAATTCAACCGAGGATAGTTTGTTGAGATTTAAGAACCGGTGAGCACAACGACTGAGGGAAACATCTTCATCGTGATCTAGGAACCGTCTGTAATTCAACCGAGGATAATTCTGTCGAGATTTATGAACTCGTCCACACTTCGACGAAGGAAAATTGTCAAGATTTAGAACATTATCTGTAATTCAACCGAGGATAATTCAGTTGAGATTTAAGAACCGGTCAGCACTTCGACTGGGGGAAACATCTTCATCGAGATCTAGGGACCGTCTGTAATTTAACCGAGGATAATTATGTTGAGATTTAAGAACTCGTCCACACTTCGACGGAGGAAAATTGTCGAGATTTAGAACCTTATCTATAATTCAACCGAGGATAATTATGTTGAGATTTAAGAACCGGTCAGCACTTCGACTGAGGGAAACATCTTCATCGTGATCTAGGAACTGTCTGTAATTCAACCGAGGATAATTCTGTTGAGATTTAAGAACTCGTCCATACTTCGACGGAGGAAAATTGTCGACATTTAGAACCTTATCTGTAATTCAACCGAGGATAATTCAGTTGAAATTTAAGAACCAGTCAACACTTCCACTGAGGGAAACACCTTCATCGAGATCTAGGAACTGTCTGTAATTCAACCGAGAATAATTCTGTTGAGATTTAAGAACTCGTCCACACTTCGACGGAGGAATTTTCGAGATTTAGAACATTATCTGTAATTCAACCGAGGATAATTCAGTTGAGATTTAAGAATCGGTCAGTACTTTGACTGAGGGAAATATCTTCATCGAGATCTAGGAACCGTCTGTAATTCAACCGAGGATAATTCTGTTGAGATTTAAGAACTCGTCCACACTTCGAAGGAGGAAAATTGTCGAGATTTTGAACCTTATCTATAATTCAATCGAGGATGATTTTGTTGAGATTTAAGAACTCGTCCATACTTCGACGGAGGAAAATTGTCGACATTTAGAACCTTATCTGTAATTCAACCGAGGATAATTAAGTTGAAATTTAAGAACCGGTCAACACTTCCACTGAGGGAAACATCTTCATCGAGATCTAGGAACCGTCTGTAATTCAACCGAGGATAATTCTGTTGAGATTTATGAACTCGTCCACACTTCGAAGGAGGAAAATTGTCGAGATTTAGAACCTTATCTATAATTCAACCGAGGATAATTCAGTCGAGATTTAAGAATCGGTCAGTACTTTGACTGAGGGAAATATCTTCATCGAGATCTAGGGACCGTCTGTAATTCAACCGAGGATAATTCTGTTGAGATTTAAGAACTCGTCCACACTTCGAAGGAGGAAAATTGTCGAGATTTTGAACCTTATCTATAATTCAACCGAGGATGATTCTGTTGAGATTTAAGAACCGGTTAGCACTTCGACTGAGGGAAACATCTTCATCGAGATCTAGCAACCGTCTGTAATTCAACCGAGGATAATTCTGTTGAGATTTAAGAACTCGTCCATACTTCGACCGAGGAAAATTGTCGAGATTTAGAACCTATTTTGTAATTCAACCGAGGATAATTATGTTGAGATTTAAGAACCGGTCAGTACTTCGACTGAGGGAAACATCTTCATCGAGATCTAGGAACCGTCTGAAATTTAACCGAGGATAATTCTGTTCAGATTTAAGAACTCGTCCACACTTCGACAGAGGAAAATTGTCGAGATTTAGAACCTTATCTATAATTCAACCGAGGATAGTTCTGTTGAGATTTAAGAATCGGTGAGCACAACGACTGAGGGAAACATCTTCATCGAGATCTAGGAACTATCTGTATTTCAACCGAGGATAATTCTGTTGAGATTTAAGAACTCGTCCACACTTCGACGAAGGAAAATTGTCAAGATTTAGAACATTATCTGTAATTCAACCGAGGATAATTCAGTTGAGATTTAAGAACCGGTCAGCACTTCGACTAGGGGAAACATCTTCATTGAGATCTAGGACTTGTCTGTAATTCAACCGAGGGTAAATCTGTTGAGATTTAAGAACTCTTCCACACTTCAACGGAGCAAAATTGTCAAGATTTAGAACCATGTCTGTAATTCAACCGAGGATAATTCAGTTGAGATTTAAGAACCGGTCAGAACTTCGATTGGGGGAAACATCTTCATCGTGATCTAGGAACCGTCTGTAATTCAACCGAGGATAATTCTGTCGAGATTTATGAACTCGTCCACACTTCGAAGGAGGAAAATTGTCGAGATTTAGAACCTTATCTATAATTCAACCGAGGATAATTCTGTTAAGATTTAAGAACCAGTCAGCACTTCGACTGAGGGAAACATCTTCATCGAGATCTAGGGACCGTCTGTAATTTAACCGAGGATAATTATGTTGAGATTTAAGAACTCGTCCACACTTCGACGGAGGAAAATTGTTGAGATTTAGAACCTTATCTATAATTCAACCGAGGATAATTCTGTTGAGATTTAAGAACCGGTCAGCACTTCGACTGAGGGAAACATCTTCATCGTGATCTAGGAACTGTCTGTAATTCAACCGAGGATAATTCTGTTGAGATTTAAGAACTCGTCCATACTTCGACCGAGGAAAATTGTCGAGATTTAGAACCTATTTTGTAATTCAACCGAGGATAATTATGTTGAGATTTAAGAACCGGTCAGTACTTCGACTGAGGGAAACATCTTCATCGAGATCTAGGAACCGTCTGAAATTTAACCGAGGATAATTCTGTTCAGATTTAAGAACTCGTCCACACTTCAACGGAGGAAAATTGTCGAGATTTAGAACCTTATCTATAATTCAACCGAGGATAGTTCTGTTGAGATTTAAGAACCGGTGAGCACAACGACTGAGGGAAACATCTTCATCGAGATCTAGGAACCGTCTGTAATTCAACCGAGGATAATTCTGTTGAGATTTAAGAACTCGTCCATACTTCGACCGAGGAAAATTGTCGAGATTTAGAACCTATTTTGTAATTCAACCGAGGACAATTATGTTGAGATTTAAGAACCGGTCAGTACTTCGACTGAGGGAAACATCTTCATCGAGATCTAGGAACCGTCTGAAATTTAACCGAGGATAATTCTGTTCAGATTTAAGAACTCGTCCACACTTCGACGGAGGAAAATTGTCGAGATTTAGAACCTTATCTATAATTCAACCGAGGATAGTTTGTTGAGATTTAAGAACCGGTGAGCACAACGACTGAGGGAAACATCTTCATCGAGATCTAGGAACTATCTGTAATTCAACCGAGGATAATTCTGTTGAGATTTAAGAACTCGACCACACTTCGACGAAGGAAAATTGTCAAGATTTAGAACATTATCTGTAATTCAACCGAGGATAATTCAGTTGAGATTTAAGAACCGGTCAGCACTTCGACTGGGGGAAACATCTTCATCGAGATCTAGGACTTGTCTGTAATTCAACCGAGGGTAAATCTGTTGAGATTTAAGAACTCGTCCACACTTCAACGGAGGAAAATTGTCAAGATTTAGAACCATATCTGTAATTCAACCGAGGATAATTCAGTTGAGATTTAAGAACCGGTCAGAACTTCGATTGGGGGAAACATCTTCATCGTGATCTAGGAACCGTCTGTAATTCAACCGAGGATAATTCTGTGGAGATTTATGAACTCGTCCACACTTCGAAGGAGGAAAATTGTCGAGATTTAGAACCTTATCTATAATTCAACCGAGGATAATTCTGTTGAGATTTAAGAACCGGTCAGCACTTCGACTGAGGGAAACATCTTCATCGAGATCTAGGGACCGTCTGTAATTTAACCGATGATAATTATGTTGAGATTTAAGAACTCGTCCACACTTCGACGGAGGAAAATTGTTGAGATTTAGAACCTTATCTATAATTCAACCGAGGATAATTCTGTTGAGATTTAAGAACCGGTCAACACTTCGACTGAGGGAAACATCTTCATCGAGATCTAGGAACTGTCTGTAATTCAACCGAGGATAATTCTGTTGAGATTTAAGAACTCGTCCACACTTCGACGAAGGAAAATTGTCGAGATTTAGAACATTATCTGTAATTCAACTGAGGATAATTCAGTTGAGATTTAAGAACCGGTCAGTACTTCGACTGGGTGAAACATCCACATCGAGATCTAGGACTTGTCTGTAATTCAACCGAGGGTAATTTTGTTGAGATTTAAGAACTCGTCCACACTTCGAGGGAGGAAAATTGTCAAGATTTAGAACCATATCTGTAATTTAACCGAGGATAATTCTGTTAAGATTTAAGAACTCGTCCACACTTCGACGGAGGACAATTGTCGAGATTTAGAACCTTATCTATAATTCAACCGAGGATAATTCTGTTGAGATTTAAGAACCGGTCAGCACTTCGACTGAGCGAAACATCTTCATCGAGATCTAGGAACTGTCTGTAATTCAACCGAGGATAATTTTGTTGAGATTTAAAAACTCGTCCACACTTTGATGGAGGAAAATTGTCGAGATTTAGAACCTTATCTATAATTCAACCGAGGATAATTCAGTTGAGATTTAAGAAACGGTCAGTACTTCGACAGAGGGAAACATCTTCATCGAGATCTAGGAACCGTCTGTAATTTAACCGAGGATAATTCTATTGAGATTTAAGAACTCGTCCACACTTCGACGGAGGAAAATTGTCGAGATTTAGAACCTTATCTGTAATTCAACTGAGGATAATTTTGTTGAGATTTAAGAACCGGTCATCACTTCGACTGAGGGAAACATCTTCATCGAGATTTAGGAACTGTCTGTAATTCAACCGAGGATAATTCTGTTGAGATTTAAGAACTCGTCCACACTTTGACGAAGGAAAATTGTCGAGATTTAGAACATTATCTGTAATTCAACCGAGGATAATTCAGTTATGATTTAAGAATCGTTCAGTACTTCGACTGGGTGAAACATCCATATAGAGATCTAGAACTTGTCTGTAATTAAACCGAGGGTAATTCTGTTGAGATTTAAGAACTCGTCCATACTTCGACGGAGTAAAATCGTCAAGATTTAGAACCATATTTGTAATTCAATCGAGGATAATTGTGTTAAAATTTAAGAACTCGTCCACACTTCGACGGAGGAAAATTGTCGAGATTTAGAACCTTATCTATAATTCAACCGAGGATAATTCTGTTGAGATTTAAGAACAGGTCAGCACTTCGACTGAGGGAAACATCTTCATCGAGATCTAGGAACTGTCTGTAATTCAACCGAGGATAATTCTGTTGAGATTTAAGAACTCAACCACACTTTGATGGAGGAAAATTGTCGACATTTAGAACCTTATCTGTAATTCAACCGAGGATAATTCAGTTGAAATTTAAGAACCGGTCAACACTTCCACTGAGGGAAACATCTTCATCGAGATCTAGGAACTGTCTGTAATTCAACCGAGGATAATTCTGTTGAGATTTAAGAACTCGTCCACACTTCGACGGAGGAAAATTGTCGAGATTTAGAAACTTATCTGTAATTCAACCGAGGATAATTCAGTTGAGATTTAAGAACAGGTCAGTACTTTGACTGAGGGAAATATCTTCATCGAGATCTAGGAACCGTCTGTAATTCAACCGAGGATAATTCTGTTGAGATTTAAGAACTCGTCCATACTTCGAAGGAGGAAAATTGTCGAGATTTTGAACCTTATCTATAATTCAACCGAGGATGATTCTGTTGAGATTTAAGAAATGGTCAGTACTTCGACTGAGGGAAACATCTTCATCGAGATCTAGGAACTGTCCGTAATTCAACCGAGGTTAATTCTGTTGAGATTTAAGAACTCGTCCATACTTCGACGGAGGAAAATTGTCGACATTTAGAACCTTATCTGTAATTCAACCGAGGATAATTAAGTTGAAATTTAAGAACCGGTCAACACTTCCACTGAGGGAAACATCTTCATCGAGATCTAGGAACCGTCTGTAATTCAACCGAGGATAATTCTGTTGAGATTTATGAACTCGTCCACACTTCGAAGGAGGAAAATTGTCGAGATTTAGAACCTTATCTATAATTCAACCGAGGATAATTCAGTCGAGATTTAAGAATCGGTCAGTACTTTGACTGAGGGAAATATCTTCATCGAGATCTAGGGACCGTCTGTAATTCAACCGAGGATAATTCTGTTGAGATTTAAGAACTCGTCCACACTTCGAAGGAGGAAAATTGTCGAGATTTTGAACCTTATCTATAATTCAACCGAGGATGATTCTGTTGAGATTTAAGAACCGGTCAGCACTTCTACTGAGGGAAACATCTTCATCGAGATCTAGCAACCGTCTGTAATTCAACCGAGGATAATTCTGTTGAGATTTAAGAACTCGTCCATACTTCGACCGAGGAAAATTGTCGAGATTTAGAACCTATTTTGTAATTCAACCGAGGATAATTATGTTGAGATTTAAGAACCGGTCAGTACTTCGATTGAGGGAAACATCTTCATCGAGATCTAGGAACCGTCTGAAATTTAACCGAGGATAATTCTGTTCAGATTTAAGAACTCGTCCACACTTCGACGGAGGAAAATTGTCGAGATTTAGAACCTTATCTATAATTCAACCGAGGATAGTTCTGTTGAGATTTAAGAATCGGTGAGCACAACGACTGAGGGAAACATCTTCATCGAGATCTAGGAACTATCTGTAATTCAACCGAGGATAATTCTGTTGAGATTTAAGAACTCGTCCACACTTCGACGAAGGAAAATTGTCAAGATTTAGAACATTATCTGTAATTCAACCGAGGATAATTCAGTTGAGATTTAAGAACCGGTCAGCACTTCGACTAGGGGAAACATCTTCATCGAGATCTAGGACTTGTCTGTAATTCAACCGAGGGTAAATCTGTTGAGATTTAAGAACTCTTCCACACTTCAACGGAGGAAAATTGTCAAGATTTAGAACCATGTCTGTAATTCAACCGAGGATAATTCAGTTGAGATTTAAGAACCGGTCAGAACTTCGATTGGGGGAAACATCTTCATCGTGATCTAGGAACCGTTTGTAATTCAACCGAGGATAATTCTGTCGAGATTTATGAACTCGTCCACACTTCGAAGGAGGAAAATTGTCGAGATTTAGAACCTTATCTATAATTCAACCGAGGATAATTCTGTTGAGATTTAAGAACCAGTCAGCACTTCGACTGAGGGAAACATCTTCATCGAGATCTAGGGACCGTCTGTAATTTAACCGAGGATAATTATGTTGAGATTTAAGAACTCGTCCACACTTCGACGGAGGAAAATTGTCGAGATTTAGAACCTTATCTATAATTCAACCGAGGATAATTCTGTTGAGATTTAAGAATCGGTCAGCACTTCGACTGAGGGAAACATCTTCATCGAGATCTAGGAACTGTCTGTAATTCAACCGAGGATAATTCTGTTGAGATTTAAGAACTCGTCCATACTTCGACGGAGGAAAATTGTCGACATTTAGAACCTTATATGTAATTCAACCGAGGATAATTCAGTTGAAATTTAAGAACCAGTCAACACTTCCACTGAGGGAAACACCTTCATCGAGATCTAGAAACTGTCTGTAATTCAACCGAGAATAATTCTGTTGAGATTTAAGAACTCGTCCACACTTCGACGGAGGAAAATTTTCGAGATTTAGAACATTATCTGTAATTTAACCGAGGATAATTCAGTTGAGATTTAAGAATCGGTCAGTACTTTGACTGAGGGAAATATCTTCATCGAGATCTAGGAACCGTCTGTAATTCAACCGAGGATAATTCTGTTGAGATTTAAGAACTCGTCCACACTTCGAAGGAGGAAAATTGTCGAGATTTTGAACCTTATCTATAATTCAACCGAGGATGATTCTGTTGAGATTTAAGAACTGGTCAGTACTTCGACTGAGGGAAACATCTTCATCGAGATCTAGGGACTGTCCGTAATTCAACCGAGGATAATTCTGTTGAGATTTAAGAACTCGTCCATACTTCGACGGAGGAAAATTGTCGACATTTAGAACCTTATCTGTAATTCAACCGAGGATAATTAAGTTGAAATTTAAGAACCGGTCAACACTTCCACTGAGGGAAACATCTTCATCGAGATCTAGGAACCGTCTGTAATTCAACCGAGGATAATTCTGTTGAGATTTATGAACTCGTCCACACTTCGAAGGAGGAAAATTGTCGAGATTTAGAACCTTATCTATAATTCAACCGAGGATAATTCAGTCGAGATTTAAGAATCGGTCAGTACTTTGACTGAGGGAAATATCTTCATCGAGATCTAGGGACCGTCTGTAATTCAACCGAGGATAATTCCGTTGAGATTTAAGAACTCGTCCACACTTCGAAGGAGGAAAATTGTCGAGATTTTGAACCTTATCTATAATTCAACCGAGGATGATTCTGTTGAGATTTAAGAACCGGTTAGCACTTCGACTGAGTGAAACATCTTCATCGAGATCTAGAAACCGTCTGTAATTCAACCGAGGATAATTCTGTTGAGATTTAAGAACTCGTCCATACTTCGACCGAGGAAAATTGTCGAGATTTAGAACCTATTTTGTAATTCAACCGAGGATAATTATGTTGAGATTTAAGAACCGGTCAGTACTTCGACTGAGGGAAACATCTTCATCGAGATCTAGGAACCGTCTGAAATTTAACCGAGGATAATTCTGTTCAGATTTAAGAACTCGTCCACACTTCGACAGAGGAAAATTGTCGAGATTTAGAACCTTATCTATAATTCAACCGAGGATAGTTCTGTTGAGATTTAAGAATCGGTGAGCACAACGACTGAGGGAAACATCTTCATCGAGATCTAGGAACCATCTGTAATTCAACCGAGGATAATTCTGTTGAGATTTAAGAACTCGTCCACACTTCGACGAAGGAAAATTGTCAAGATTTAGAACATTATCTGTAATTCAACCGAGGATAATTCAGTTGAGATTTAAGAACCGGTCAGCACTTCGACTAGGGGAAACATCTTCATTGAGATCTAGGACTTGTCTGTAATTCAACCGAGGGTAAATCTGTTGAGATTTAAGAACTCTTCCACACTTCAACGGAGGAAAATTGTCAAGATTTAGAACCATGTCTGTAATTCAACCGAGGATAATTCAGTTGAGATTTAAGAACCGGTCAGAACTTCGATTGGGGGAAACATCTTCATCGTGATCTAGGAACCGTCTGTAATTCAACCGAGGATAATTCTGTCGAATTTATGAACTCGTCCACACTTCGAAGGAGGAAAATTGTCGAGATTTAGAACCTTATCTATAATTCAACCGAGGATAATTCTGTTAAGATTTAAGAACCAGTCAGCACTTCGACAGAGGGAAACATCTTCATCGAGATCTAGGGACCGTCTGTAATTTAACCGAGGATAATTATGTTGAGATTTAAGAACTCGTCCACACTTCGACGGAGGAAAATTGTCGAGATTTAGAACCTTATCTATAATTCAACCGAGGATAATTCTGTTGAGATTTAAGAACCGGTCAGCACTTCGACTGAGGGAAACATCTTCATCGTGATCTAGGAACTGTCTGTAATTCAACCGAGGATAATTCTGTTGAGATTTAAGAACTCGTCCATACTTCGACGGAGGAAAATTGTCGACATTTAGAACCTTATCTGTAATTCAACCGAGGATAATTCAGTTGAAATTTAAGAACCAGTCAACACTGCCACTGAGGGAAACACCTTCATCGAGATCTAGGAACTGTCTGTAATTCAACCGAGAATAATTCTGTTGAGATTTAAGAACTCGTCCACACTTCGACGGAGGAAAATTTTCGAGATTTAGAACATTATCTGTAATTCAACCGAGGATAATTCAGTTGAGATTTAAGAATCGGTCAGTACTTTGACTGAGGGAAATATCTTCATCGAGATCTAGGAACCGTCTGTAATTACACCGAGGATAATTCTGTTGAGATTTAAGAACTCGTCCACACTTCGAAGGAGGAAAATTGTCGAGATTTTGAACCTTATCTATAATTCAATCGAGGATGATTTTGTTGAGATTTAAGAACTGGTCAGCACTTCGACTGAGGGAAACATCTTCATCGAGATCTACGAACTGTCGGTAATTCAACGGAGGATAATTTTGTTGAGATTTAAAAACTCGTCCACACTTTGATGGAGGAAAATTGTCGAGATTTAGAACATTATCTGTAATTCAACTGAGGATAATTCAGTTGAGATTTAAGAACCGGTCAAAACTTCGATTGGGGGAAACATCTTCATCGTGATCTAGGAACCGTCTGTAATTCAACCGAGGATAATTCTGTCGAGATTTATGAACTCGTCCACACTTCGAAGGAGGAAAGTTGTCGAGATTTAGAACCTTATCTATAATTCAACCGAGGATAATTCTATTGAGATTTAAGAACCGGTCAGCACTTCGACTGAGGGAAACATCTTCATCGAGATCTAGGGACCGTCTGTAATTTAACCGAGGATAATTATGTTGAGATTTAAGAACTCGTCCACACTTCGACGGATGAAAATTGTCGAGATTTAGAACCTTATCTATAATTCAACCGAGGATAATTCTGTTGAGATTTAAGAACCGGTCAGCACTTCGACTGAGGGAAACATCTTCATCGAGATCTTGGAACTCTCTGTAATTCAACCGAGGATAATTCTGTTGAGATTTAAGAACTCGTCCATACTTCGACGGAGGAAAATTGTCGACATTTAGAACCTTATCTGTAATTCAACCGAGGATAATTCAGTTGAAATTTAAGAATCGGTCAACAATTCCACTGAGGGAAACACCTTCATCGAGATCTAGGAACTTCCTGTAATTCAACCGAGGATAATTCTGTTGAGATTTAAGAACTCGTCCATACTTCGACGGAGGAAAATTGTCGACATTTAGAACCTTATCTGTAATTCAACCGAGGATAATTCAGTTGAAATTTAAGAATCGGTCAACAATTCCACTGAGGGAAACACCTTCATCGAGATCTAGGAACTTCCTATAATTCAACCGAGGATAATTCTGTTGAGATTTAAGAACCGGTCAGTACTTCGACAGAGGGAAACATCTTCATCGAGATCTAGCAACCGTCTGTAATTTAACCGAGGATAATTCTGTTGAGATTTAAGAACTCGTCCACACTTCGATGGAGGAAAATTGTCGAGATTTAGAACCTTATCTATAATTCAACCGAGGATAATTCTGTTGAGATTTAAGAACCTGTCAGCACTTCGACTGAGGGAAACATCTTCATCGAGATCTAGGAACTATCTGTAATTCAAACGAGGATAATTCTGTTGAGATTTAAGAACTCGTCCACACTTCGACGAAGGAAAATTGTCGAGATTTAGAACATTATCTGTAATTCAACTGAGGATAATTCAGTTGAGATTTAAGAACCGGTCAGTACTTCGACTGGGTGAAACATCCACATCAAGATCTAGGACTTGTCTGTAATTCAACCGAGGGTAATTTTGTTGAGATTTAAGAACTCGCCCACACTTCGAGGGAGGAAAATTGTCAAGATTTAGAACCATATCTGTAATTTAACCGAGGATAATTCTGTTAAGATTTAAGAACTCGTCCACACTTCGACGGAGGACAATTGTCGAGATTTAGAACCTTATCTATAATTCAACCGAGGATAATTCTGTTGAGATTTAAGAACCGGTCAGCACTTCGACTGAGCGAAACATCTTCATCGAGATCTAGGAACTGTCTGTAATTCAACCGAGGATAATTTTGTTGAGATTTAAAAACTCGTCCACACTTTGATGGAGGAAAATTGTCGAGATTTAGAACCTTATCTGTAATTCAACCGAGGATAATTCAGTTGAGATTTAAGAAACGGTCAGTACTTCGACAGAGGGAAACATCTTCATCGAGATCTAGGAACCGTCTGTAATTTAACCGAGGATAATTCTGTTGAGATTTAATAACTCGTCCACACTTCGACGGAGGAAAATTGTCGAGATTTAGAACCTTATCTATAATTCAACTAAGGATAATTCTGTTGAGATTTAAGAACCGGTCATCACTTCGACTGAGGGAAACATCTTCATCGAGATCTAGGAACTGTCTGTAATTCAACCGAGGATAATTTTGTTGAGATTTAAGAACTCGTCCACACTTCGACGAAGGAAAATTGTCGAGATTTAGAACATTATCTGTAATTCAACCGAGGATAATTCAGTTAAGATTTAAGAACCGTTCAGTACTTCGACTGGGTGAAACATCCATATAGAGATCTAGAACTTGTCTGTAATTAAACCGAGGGTAATTCTGTTGAGATTTAAGAACTCGTCCATACTTCGACGGAGTAAAATTGTCAAGATTTAGAACCATATCTGTAATTCAACCGAGGATAATTGTGTTAAAATTTAAGAACTCGTCCACACTTCGACGGAGGAAAATTGTCGAGATTTAGAACCTTATCTATAATTCAACCGAGGATAATTCTGTTGAGATTTAAGAACAGGTCAGCACTTCGACTGAGGGAAACATATTCATCGATATCTAGGAACTGTCTGTAATTCAACCGAGGATAATTCTGTTGAGATTTAAGAACTCAACCACACTTTGATGGAGGAAAATTGTCGACATTTAGAACCTTATCTGTAATTCAACCGAGGATAATTCAGTTGAAATTTAAGAACCGGTCAACACTTCCACTGAGGGAAACATCTTCATCGAGATCTAGGAACTGTCTGTAATTCAACCGAGGATAATTCTGTTGAGATTTAAGAACTCGTCCACACTTCGAAGGAGGAAAATTGTCGAGATTTAGAACCTTATCTGTAATTCAACCGAGGATAATTCAGTTGAGATTTAAGAACAGGTCAGTACTTTGACTGAGGGAAATATCTTCATCGAGATCTAGGAACCGTCTGTAATTCAACCGAGGATAATTCTGTTGAGATTTAAGATCTCGTCCATACTTCGAAGGAGGAAAATTGTCGAGATTTTGAACCTTATCTATAATTCAACCGAGGATGATTCTGTTGAGATTTAAGAACTGGTCAGTACTTCGACAGAGGGAAACATCTTCATCGAGATCTAGGAACCGTCTGTAATTTAACTGAGGATAATTCTGTTGAGATTTAAGAACTCGTCCACACTTCGATGGAGGAAAATTGTCGAGATTTAGAACCTTATCTATAATTCAACCGAGGATAATTCTGTTGAGATTTAAGAACCGGTCAGCACTTCGACTGAGGGAAACATCATCATCGAGATCTAGGAACTATCTTTAATTCAACCGGAGATAATTCTGTTGAGATTTAAGAACTCGTCCACACTTCGACGAAGGAAAATTGTCGAGATTTAGAACATAATCTGTAATTCAACCGAGGATAATTCAGTTGAGATTTAAGAACCGGTCAGTACTTCGACTCGGTGAAACATCCACATCGAGATCTAGGACTTGTTTGTAATTCAACCGAGGGTAATTCTGTTGAGATTTAAGAACTCGTCCATACTTCGACAGAGTAAAATTGTCAAGATTTAGAACCATATCTGTAATTCAACCGAGGATAATTATGTTAAAATTTAAGAACTCGTCCACACTTCGACGGAGGAAAATTGTCGAGATTTAGAACCTTATCTATAATTCAACCGAGGATGATTTTGTTGAGATTTAAGAACTGGTCAGCACTTCGACTGAGGGAAACATCTTCATCGAGATCTACGAATTGTCGGTAATTCAACGGAGGATAATTTTGTTGAGATTTAAAAACTCGTCCACACCTTGATGGAGGAAAATTGTCGAGATTTAGAACATTATCTGTAATTCAACTGAGGATAATTCAGTTGAGATTTAAGAACCGGTCAGAACTTCGATTGGGGGAAACATCTTCATCGTGATCTAGGAACCGTCTGTAATTCAACCGAGGATAATTCTGTCGAGATTTATGAACTCGTCCACACTTCGAAGGAGGAAAGTTGTCGAGATTTAGAACCTTATCTATAATTCAACCGAGGATAATTCTGTTGAGATTTAAGAACCGGTCAGCACTTCGACTGAGGGAAACATCTTCATCGAGATCTAGGGACCGTCTGTAATTTAACCGAGGATAATTATGTTGAGATTTAAGAACTCGTCCACACTTCGACGGATGAAAATTGTCGAGATTTAGAACCTTATCTATAATTCAACCGAGGATAATTCTGTTGAGATTTAAGAACCGGTCAGCACTTCGACTGAGGGAAACATCTTCATCGAGATCTTGGAACTGTCTGTAATTCAACCGAGGATAATTCTGTTGAGATTTAAGAACTCGTCCATACTTCGACGGAGGAAAATTGTCGACATTTAGAACCTTATCTGTAATTCAACCGAGGATAATTCAGTTGAAATTTAAGAACCGGTCAACAATTCCACTGAGGGAAACACCTTCATCGAGATCTAGGAACTTCCTGTAATTCAACCGAGGATAATTCTGTCGAGATTTATGAACTCGTCCACACTTCGAAGGAGGAAAATTGTCGAGATTTAGAACCTTATCTGTAATTCAACAGAGGATAATTCAGTTGAGATTTAAGAACCGGTCAGTACTTCGACAGAGGGAAACATCTTCATCGAGATCTAGCAACCGTCTGTAATTTAACCGAGGATAATTCTGTTGAGATTTAAGAACTCGTCCACACTTCGATGGAGGAAAATTGTCGAGATTTAGAACCTTATCTATAATTCAACCGAGGATAATTCTGTTGAGATTTAAGAACCGGTCAGCACTTCGACTGAGGGAAACATCTTTATCGAGATCTAGGAACTATCTGTAATTCAAACGAGGATAATTCTGTTGAGATTTAAGAACTCGTCCACACTTCGACGAAGGAAAATTGTCGAGATTTAGAACATTATCTGTAATTCAACTGAGGATAATTCAGTTGAGATTTAAGAACCGGTCAGTACTTCGACTGGGTGAAACATCCACATCAAGATCTAGGACTTGTCTGTAATTCAACCGAGGGTAATTTTGTTGAGATTTAAGAACTCGCCCACACTTCGAGGGAGGAAAATTGTCAAGATTTAGAACCATATCTGTAATTTAACCGAGGATAATTCTGTTAAGATTTAAGAACTCGTCCACACTTCGACGGAGGACAATTGTCGAGATTTAGAACCTTATCTATAATTCAACCGAGGATAATTCTGTTGAGATTTAAGAACCGGTCAGCACTTCGACTGAGCGAAACATCTTCATCGAGATCTAGGAACTGTCTCTAATTCAACCGAGGATAATTGTGTTAAAATTTAAGAACTCGTCCACACTTCGACGGAGGAAAATTGTCGAGATTTAGAACCTTATCTATAATTCAACCGAGGATAATTCTGTTGAGATTTAAGAACAGGTCAGCACTTCGACTGAGGGAAACATATTCATCGATATCTAGGAACTGTCTGTAATTCAACCGAGGATAATTCTGTTGAGATTTAAGAACTCAACCACACTTTGATGGAGGAAAATTGTCGACATTTAGAACCTTATCTGTAATTCAACCGAGGATAATTCAGTTGAAATTTAAGAACCGGTCAACACTTCCACTGAGGGAAACATCTTCATCGAGATCTAGGAACTGTCTGTAATTCAACCGAGGATAATTCTGTTGAGATTTAAGAACTCGTCCACACTTCGAAGGAGGAAAATTGTCGAGATTTAGAACCTTATCTGTAATTCAACCGAGGATAATTCAGTTGAGATTTAAGAACAGGTCAGTACTTTGACTGAGGGAAATATCTTCATCGAGATCTAGGAACCGTCTGTAATTCAACCGAGGATAATTCTGTTGAGATTTAAGATCTCGTCCATACTTCGAAGGAGGAAAATTGTCGAGATTTTGAACCTTATCTATAATTCAACCGAGGATGATTCTGTTGAGATTTAAGAACTGGTCAGTACTTCGACAGAGGGAAACATCTTCATCGAGATCTAGGAACCGTCTGTAATTTAACTGAGGATAATTCTGTTGAGATTTAAGAACTCGTCCACACTTCGATGGAGGAAAATTGTCGAGATTTAGAACCTTATCTATAATTCAACCGAGGATAATTCTGTTGAGATTTAAGAACCGGTCAGCACTTCGACTGAGGGAAACATCATCATCGAGATCTAGGAACTATCTTTAATTCAACCGGAGATAATTCTGTTGAGATTTAAGAACTCGTCCACACTTCGACGAAGGAAAATTGTCGAGATTTAGAACATAATCTGTAATTCAACCGAGGATAATTCAGTTGAGATTTAAGAACCGGTCAGTACTTCGACTCGGTGAAACATCCACATCGAGATCTAGGACTTGTTTGTAATTCAACCGAGGGTAATTCTGTTGAGATTTAAGAACTCGTCCATACTTCGACAGAGTAAAATTGTCAAGATTTAGAACCATATCTGTAATTCAACCGAGGATAATTATGTTAAAATTTAAGAACTCGTCCACACTTCGACGGAGGAAAATTGTCGAGATTTAGAACCTTATCTATAATTCAACCGAGGATGATTTTGTTGAGATTTAAGAACTGGTCAGCACTTCGACTGAGGGAAACATCTTCATCGAGATCTACGAATTGTCGGTAATTCAACGGAGGATAATTTTGTTGAGATTTAAAAACTCGTCCACACCTTGATGGAGGAAAATTGTCGAGATTTAGAACATTATCTGTAATTCAACTGAGGATAATTCAGTTGAGATTTAAGAACCGGTCAGAACTTCGATTGGGGGAAACATCTTCATCGTGATCTAGGAACCGTCTGTAATTCAACCGAGGATAATTCTGTCGAGATTTATGAACTCGTCCACACTTCGAAGGAGGAAAGTTGTCGAGATTTAGAACCTTATCTATAATTCAACCGAGGATAATTCTGTTGAGATTTAAGAACCGGTCAGCACTTCGACTGAGGGAAACATCTTCATCGAGATCTAGGGACCGTCTGTAATTTAACCGAGGATAATTATGTTGAGATTTAAGAACTCGTCCACACTTCGACGGATGAAAATTGTCGAGATTTAGAACCTTATCTATAATTCAACCGAGGATAATTCTGTTGAGATTTAAGAACCGGTCAGCACTTCGACTGAGGGAAACATCTTCATCGAGATCTTGGAACTGTCTGTAATTCAACCGAGGATAATTCTGTTGAGATTTAAGAACTCGTCCATACTTCGACGGAGGAAAATTGTCGACATTTAGAACCTTATCTGTAATTCAACCGAGGATAATTCAGTTGAAATTTAAGAACCGGTCAACAATTCCACTGAGGGAAACACCTTCATCGAGATCTAGGAACTTCCTGTAATTCAACCGAGGATAATTCTGTCGAGATTTATGAACTCGTCCACACTTCGAAGGAGGAAAATTGTCGAGATTTAGAACCTTATCTGTAATTCAACAGAGGATAATTCAGTTGAGATTTAAGAACCGGTCAGTACTTCGACAGAGGGAAACATCTTCATCGAGATCTAGCAACCGTCTGTAATTTAACCGAGGATAATTCTGTTGAGATTTAAGAACTCGTCCACACTTCGATGGAGGAAAATTGTCGAGATTTAGAACCTTATCTATAATTCAACCGAGGATAATTCTGTTGAGATTTAAGAACCGGTCAGCACTTCGACTGAGGGAAACATCTTTATCGAGATCTAGGAACTATCTGTAATTCAAACGAGGATAATTCTGTTGAGATTTAAGAACTCGTCCACACTTCGACGAAGGAAAATTGTCGAGATTTAGAACATTATCTGTAATTCAACTGAGGATAATTCAGTTGAGATTTAAGAACCGGTCAGTACTTCGACTGGGTGAAACATCCACATCAAGATCTAGGACTTGTCTGTAATTCAACCGAGGGTAATTTTGTTGAGATTTAAGAACTCGCCCACACTTCGAGGGAGGAAAATTGTCAAGATTTAGAACCATATCTGTAATTTAACCGAGGATAATTCTGTTAAGATTTAAGAACTCGTCCACACTTCGACGGAGGACAATTGTCGAGATTTAGAACCTTATCTATAATTCAACCGAGGATAATTCTGTTGAGATTTAAGAACCGGTCAGCACTTCGACTGAGCGAAACATCTTCATCGAGATCTAGGAACTGTCTCTAATTCAACCGAGGATAATTTTGTTGAGATTTAAAAACTCGTCCACACTTTGATGGAGGAAAATTTTCGAGATTTAGAACCTTATCTGTAATTCAAACGAGGATAATTCAGTTGAGATTTAAGAAACGGTCAGTACTTCGACAGAGGGAAACATCTTCATCGAGATCTAGGAACCGTCTGTAATTTAACCGAGGATAATTCTGTTGAGATTTAAGAACTCGTCCACACTTTGACGGAGGAAAATTGTCGAGATTTAGAACCTTATCTATAATTCAACTGAGGATAATTCTGTTGAGATTTAAGAACCAGTCATCACTTCGACTGAGGGAAACATCTTCATCGAGATCTAGGAACTGTCTGTAATTCAACCGAGGATAATTCTATTGAGATTTAAGAACTCGTCCACACTTCGACGAAGGAAAATTGTCGAGATTTAGAACATTATCTGTAATTCAACCGAGGATAATTCAGTTAAGATTTAAGAACCGTTCAGTACTTCGACTGGGTGAAACATCCATATAGAGATCTAGAACTTGTCTGTAATTAAACCGAGGGTAATTCTGTTGAGATTTAAGAACTCGTCCATACTTCGACGGAGTAAAATTGTCAAGATTTAGAACCATATCTGTAATTCAACCGAGGATAATTGTGTTAAAATTTAAGAACTCGTCCACACTTCGACGGAGGAAAATTGTCGAGATTTAGAACCTTATCTATAATTCAACCGAGGATAATTCTGTCGAGATTTAAGAACAGGTCAGCACTTCGACTGAGGGAAACATCATCATCGAGATCTAGGAACTGTCTGTAATTCAACCGAGGATAATTCTGTTGAGATTTAAGAACTCAACCACACTTTGATGGAGGAAAATTGTCGACATTTAGAACCTTATCTGTAATTCAACCGAGGATGATTCTGTTGAGATTTAAGAACTGGTCAGTACTTCGACAGAGGGAAACATCTTCATCGAGATCTAGGAACCGTCTGTAATTTAACTGAGGATAATTCTGTTGAGATTTAAGAACTGGTCCACACTTCGATGGAGGAAAATTGTCGATATTTAGAACCTTATCTATAATTCAACCGAGGATAATTCTGTTGAGATTTAAGAACCGGTCAGCACTTCGACTGAGGGAAACATCTTCATCGAGATCTAGGAACTATCTTTAATTCAACCGAGGATAATTCTGTTGAGATTTAAGAACTCGTCCACACTTCGACGGAGGAAAATTGTCGAGATTTAGAACATAATCTGTAATTCAACCGAGGATAATTCAGTTGAGATTTAAGAACCGGTCAGTACTTCGACTGGGTGAAACATCCACATCGAGATCTAGGACTTGTCTGTAATTCAACCGAGGGTAATTCTGTTGAGATTTAAGAACTCGTCCATACTTCGACGGAGTAAAATTGTCAAGATTTAGAACCATATCTGTAATTCAACGGAGGATAATTATGTTAAAATTTAAGAAATCGTCCACACTTCGACGGAGGAAAATTGTCGAGATTTAGAACCTTATCTATAATTCAACCGAGGATAATTCTGTTGAGATTTAAGAACTGGTCAGTACTTCGACAGAGGGAAACATCTTCATCGAGATCTAGGAACCGTCTGTAATTTAACTGAGGATAATTCTGTTGAGATTTAAGAACTCGTCCACACTTCGATGGAGGAAAATTGTCGAGATTTAGAACCTTATCTATAATTCAACCGAGGATAATTCTGTTGAGATTTAAGAACCCGTCAGCACTTCGACTGAGGGAAACATCTTCATCGAGATCTAGGAACTGTCTGTAATTCAACCGAGGATAATTCTGTTGAGATTTATGAACTCAACCACACTTCGACGAAGGAAAATTGTCGATATTTAGAACCTTATCTGTAAGTCAACCGAGGATAATTCAGTTGAGATTTAAGAACCGGTCAACACTTCGACTGAGGGAAACATCTTCATCGAGATATAGGAACTGTCTGTAATTCAACCGAGAATAATTCTGTTGAGATTTAAGAACTCGTCCACACTTCGACGGAGGAAAATTGTCGAGATTTAGAACCTTATCTGTAATTCAACCGAGGATAATTCAGTTGAGATTTAAGAACCGGTCAGTACTTCGATTGAGGGAAATATCTTCATCCAGATCTAGGAACCGTCTGTAATTCAACCGAGGATAATTTTGTTGAGATTTAAGAACTCGTCCACACTTCGAAGGAGGAAAATTGTCGAGATTTAGAACCTTATCTATAATTCAACCGAGGATAATTCTGTTGAGATTTAAGAAATGGTCAGCACTTCGACTGAGGGAAACATCTTCATCGAGATCTAGGGACCGTCTGTAATTTAACCGAGGATAATTATGTTGAGATTGAAGAACTCGTCCACACTTCGATGGAGGAAAATTGTCGAGATTTAGAACCTTATCTATAATTCAACCGAGGATAATTCTGTTGAGATTTAAGAACCGGTCAGCACTTCGACTGAGGGAAACATCTTCATCGAGATCTAGGAACTGTCTGTAATTCAACCGAGGATAATTCTGTTGAGATTTAAGAACTCGTCCATACTTCGACGGAGGAAAATTGTCGACATTTAGAACCTTATCTGTAATTCAACCGAGGATAATTCAGTTGAAATTTAAGAACCGGTCAACATTTCCACTGAGGGAAACATCTTCATCGAGATCTAGGAACTGTCTGTAATTCAACCGAGGATAATTCTGTTGAGATTTAAGAAGTCGTCCACACTTCGACGGAGGAAAATTGTCGATATTTAGAACCTTATCTGTAAGTCAACCGAGGATAATTCAGTTGTGATTTAAGAACCGATCAACACTTCGACTGAGGGAAACATCTTCATCGAGATCTAGAAACCGTTTGTAATTCAACCAAGGATAATTCTGTTGAGATTTAAAAACTCGTACACACTTCGATGGAGGAAAATTGTCGAGATTTAGAACCTTATCTGTAATTCAACCGAGGATAATTCAGTTCATATTTAAGAACCGGTCAGTACTTCGACTGAGGGAAACTTCTTCATCGAGATCTAGGAACCGTCTATAATTTAACCGTGGATAATTCTGTTCAGATTTAAGAACTCGTCCACACTTCGACGGAGGAAAATTGTCGAGATTTTGAACCTTATCTATAATTCAACCGAGGATAATTCTGTTGAGATTAAAGAACCGGTCAACACTTCCACTGAGGGAAACATCTTCATCGAGATCTAGGAACTGTCTGTAATTCAACCGAGGATAATTCTGTTGAGATTTATGAACTCAACCAAACTTCGACAGAGGAATATTGTCGAAATTTAGAACCTTATCTGTAATTCATCCGAGGATAATTTTGTTGAGATTTAAGAACCGGTTAGAACTTCGACTGAGGGAAACATCTTCATCGAGATCTAGGAACCGTTTGTAATTCAACCGAGGATAATTCTGTTAAGATTTATGAACTCGTCCACACTTCGAAGGAGGAAAATTGTCGAGATTTAGAACCTTATCTATAATTCAACCGAGGATAATTCTGTTGAGATTTAAGAACCGGTCAGAATTTGACTGAGGCAAACATCTTCATCGAGATCTAGGAACCGTCTGTAATTCAACCGAGGATAATTCTGTTGAGATTTATGAACTCGTCCACCCTTCGAAGGAGGAAAATTGTCGAGATTTTGAACCTTATCTATAATTCAACCGAGGATAATTTTGTTGAGATTTAAGAACCGGTCAGCACTTCGACTGAGGGAAACATCTTCATCGAGATCTAGGGACCGTCTGTAATTTAACCGAGGATAATTATGTTGAGATTTAAGAACTCGTCCACACTTCGACGGAGGAAAATTGTCGAGATTTTGAACCTTATCTATAATTCAACCGAGGATAATTCTGTTGAGATTAAAGAACCGGTCAACACTTCCACTGAGGGAAACATCTTCATCGAGATCTAGGAACTGTCTGTAATTCAACCGAGGATAATTCTGTTGAGATTTATGAACTCAACCAAACTTCGACGGAGGAAAATTGTCGAAATTTAGAACCTTATCTATAATTCAACCGAGGATAATTCAGTTGAAATTTAAGAACCGATCAACACTTCCACTGAGGGAAACATCTTCATCGAGATCTAGGAACTGTCTGTAATTCAACCGAGGATAATTCTGTTGAGATTTAAGAACTCGTCCACACTTCGACGGAGGAAAATTGTCGAGATTTAGAACCTTATCTGTAATTCAACCGAGGATAATTCAGTTGAGATTTAAGAACCGGTCAGTACTTTGACTGAGGGAAATATCTTCATCGAGATCTAGAAACCGTCTGTAATTCAACCAAGGATAATTCTGTTGAGATTTAAGAACTCGTCCCCACTTCGAAGGAGGAAAAATGTCGAGATTTTGAACCTTAACTATAATTCAACCGAGGATAATTCTATTGAGATTTAAGAACTGGTCAGCACTTCGACTGAGGGAAACATCTTCATCGAGATCTAGGAACTGTCTGTAATTCCACCGAGGATAATTCTGTTAAGATTTATGAACTCGTCCACACTTCGAAGGAGGAAAATTGTCGAGATTTAGAACCTTATCTATAATTCAACCGAGGATAATTCAGTTCAGATTTAAGAACCGGTCAGTACTTCGACTGAGGGAGACATCTTCATCGAGATCTAGGAACCGTCTGTAATTTAACCGATGATAATTCTGTTCAGATTTAAGAACTCGTCCACACTTCGACGGAGGAAAATTGTCGAGATTTTGAACCTTATCTATAATTCAACCGAGGATAATTCTGTTGAGATTAAAGAACCGCTCAACACTTCCACTGAGGGAAACATCTTCATCGAGATCTAGGAACTGTTTGTAATTCAACCGAGGATAATTCTGTTGAGATTTATGAACTCAACCAAACTTCGACGGAGGAAAATTTTCGAAATTTAGAACCTTATCTATAATTCAACCGAGGATAATTCAGTTGAGATTTAAGAACCGGTCAGAACTTCGACTGAGGGAAACATCTTCATCGAGATCTAGGAACCGTTTGTAATTCAACCGAGGATAATTCTGTTGAGATTTATGAACTCGTCCACACTTCGAAGGAGGAAAATTGTCGAGATTTAGAACCTTATCTATAATTCAACCGAGGATAATTCTGTTGAGATTTAAGAACCGGTCAGAATTTGACTGAGGGAAACATCTTCATCGAGATCTAGGAACCATCTGAAATTCAACAGAGGATAATTCTGTTGAGATTTATGAACTCGTCCACCCTTCGAAGGAGGAAAATTGTCGAGATTTAGAACCTTATCTATAATTCAACCGAGGATAATTTTGTTGAGATTTAAGAACCAGTCAGCACTTCGACCGAGGGAAACATCTTCATCGAGATCTAGGGACTGTCTGTAATTTAACCGAGGATAATTATGTTGAGATTTAAGAACTCGTCCACACTTCGATGGAGGAAAATTGTCGAGTTTAGAACCTTATCTATAATTCAACCGAGGATAATTCTGTTGAGATTTAAGAACCGGTCAGCACTTCGACTGAGGGAAACATCTTCATCGAGATCTAGGAACTATCTGTAATTTAACCAAGGATAATTCTGTTGAGATTTAAGAACTCGTCCATACTTCGACGGAGGAAAATTGTCGACATTTAGAACCTTATCTGTAATTCAACCGAGGATAATTAAGTTGAAATTTAAGAACCGGTCAACACTTCCACTGAGGGAAACATCTTCATCGAGATCTAGGAACTGTCTGTAATTCAACCGAGGATAATTCTGTTGAGATTTAAGAACTCGTCCACACTTCGACGGAGGAAAATTGTCGAGATTTAGAACCTTATCTGTAATTCAACCGAGGATAATTCAGTTGAGATTTATGAACCGGTCAATACTTTGATTGAGGGAAATATCTTCATCGAGATCTAGAAACCATCTGTAATTCAACCAAGGATAATTCTGTTGAGATTTAAGAACTCGTCCACACTTCGAAGGAGGAAAAATGTCGAGATTTTGAACCTTAACTATAATTCAACCGAGGATAATTCTGTTGAGATTTAAGAACTGGTCAGCACTTCGACTGAGGGAAACATCTTCATCGAGATCTAGGAACTGTCTGTAATTCCACCGAGGATAATTTTGTTGAGATTTAAAAACTCGTACACACTTTGATGGAGGAAAATTGTCGAGATTTAGAACCTTATCTGTAATTCAACCGAGGATAATTCAGTTTAGATTTAAGAATCGGTCAGTACTTCGACTGAGGGAAACATCTTCATCGAGATCTAGGAACCGTCTGTAATTTAACCGAGGATAATTCTGTTCAAATTTAAGAACTCGTCCACACTTCGACGGAGGAAAATTGTCGACATTTTGAACCTTATCTATAATTCAACCGAGGATAATTCTGTTGAGATTAAAGAACCGGTCAACACTTCCACTGAGGGAAACATCTTCATCGAGATCTAGGAACTGTCTGTAATTCAACCGAGGATAATTCTGTTGAGATTTATGAACTCAACCAAACTTCGACGGAGGAAAATTGTCGAAATTTAGAACCTTATCTGTGATTCAACCGAGGATAATTTTGTTGAGATTTAAGAACCGGTCAGCACTTCGACTGAGGGAAACATCTTCATCGAGATCTAGGAACCGTCTGTAATTCAACCGAGGATAATTCTGTTGAGATTTATGAACTCGTCCACCCTTCGAAGGAGGAAAATTGTCGAGATTTAGAACCTTATCTGTAATTCAACCGAGGATAATTCAGTTGAGATTTAAGAACCGGTCAGTACTTTGACTGAGGGAAATATCTTCATCGAGATCTAGAAACCGTCTGTAATTCAACCAAGGATAATTCTGTTCAAATTTAAGAACTCGTCCACACTTCGACGGAGGAAAATTGTCGAGATTTTGAACCTTATCTATAATTCAACCGAGGATAATTCTGTTGAGATTTAAGAACCGGTCAGTACTTTGACTGAGGGAAACATCTTCATCGAGATCTAGGAACTGCATGTAATTCAACCGAGGATAATTTTGTTGAGATTTAAAAACTCGTCCACACTTTGATGGAGGAAAATTGTCGAGATTTAGAACCTTATCTGTAATTCAACCGAGGATAATTCAGTTGAGATTTAAGAACCGGTCAGTACTTCGACAGAGGGAAACATCTTCATCGAGATCTAGGAACCGTCTGTAATTCAACCGAGGATAATTCTGTTGAGATTTATGAACTCAACCAAACTTCGACGGAGGATAATTGTCAAGATTTAGAACCTTATCTATAATTCAACCGAGGATAATTCTGTTGAGATTTAAGAACCCGTCAGCACTTCGACTGAGGGAAACATCTTCATCGAGATCTAGGAACTGTCTGTAATTCAACCGAGGTTAATTCTGTTGAGATTTAAGAATCCGTCCATACTTCGACGGAGGAAAATTGTCGAAATTTAGAACCTTATCTGTAATTCAACCGAGGATAATTTTGTTGAGATTTAAGAACCGGTCAGCACTTCGACTGAGGGAAACATCTTCATCGAGATCTAGGAACCGTCTGTAATTCAACCGAGGATAATTCTGTTGAGATTTATGAACTCGTCCACCCTTCGAAGGAGGAAAATTGTCGAGATTTAGAACCTTATCTGTAATTCAACCGAGGATAATTCAGTTTAGATTTAAGAATCGGTCAGTACTTCGACTGAGGGAAACATCTTCATCGAGATCTAGGAACCGTCTGTAATTTAACCGAGGATAATTTTGTTCAAATTTAAGAACTCGTCCACACTTCGACGGAGGAAAATTGTCGAGATTTTGAACCTTATCTATAATTCAACCGAGGATAATTCTGTTGAGATTAAAGAACCGGTCAACACTTCCACTGAGGGAAACATCTTCATCGAGATCTAGGAACTGTCTGTAATTCAACCGAGGATAATTCTGTTGAGATTTATGAACTCAACCAAACTTCGACGGAGGAAAATTGTCGAAATTTAGAACCTTATCTGTAATTCAACCGAGGATAATTCAGTTGAAATTTAAGAACCGGTCAACACTTCCACTGAGGGAAACATCTTCATCGAGATCTAGGAACTGTCTGTAATTCAACCGAGGATAATTCTGTTGAGATTTAAGAACTCGTCCACACTTCGACGGAGGAAAATTGTCGAGATTTAGAACCTTATCTGTAATTCAACCGAGGATAATTCAGTTGAGATTTAAGAACCGGTCAGTACTTTGACTGAGGGAAATATCTTCATCGAGATCTAGAAACCGTCTGTAATTCAACCAAGGATAATTCTGTTGAGATTTAAGAACTCGTCCCCACTTCGAAGGAGGAAAAATGTCGAGATTTTGAACCTTAACTATAATTCAACCGAGGATAATTCTGTTGGGATTTAAGAACTGGTCAGCACTTCGACTGAGGGAAACATCTTCATCGAGATCTAGGAACTGCATGTAATTCAACCGAGGATAATTTTGTTGAGATTTAAAAACTCGTCCACACTTTGATGGAGGAAAATTGTCGAGATTTAGAACCTTATCTGTAATTCAACCGAGGATAATTCAGTTGAGATTTAAGAACCGGTCAGTACTTCGACAGAGGGAAACATCTTCATCGAGATCTAGGAACCGTCTGTAATTCAACCGAGGATAATTCTGTTGAGATTTATGAACTCAACCAAACTTCGACGGAGGATAATTGTCAAGATTTAGAACCTTATCTATAATTCAACCGAGGATAATTCTGTTGAGATTTAAGAACCCGTCAGCACTTCGACTAAGGGAAACATCTTCATCGAGATCTAGGAACCATCTGTAATTCAACCGAGGATAATTCTGTTGAGATTTATGAACTCGTCCACCCTTCGAAGGAGGAAAATTGTCGAGATTTAGAACCTTATCTATAATTCAACCGAGGATAATTTTGTTGAGATTTAAGAACCGGTCAGCACTTCGACTGAGGGAAACATCTTCATCGAGATCTAGGGACCGTCTGTAATTTAACCGAGGATAATTATGTTGAGATTTAAGAACTCGTCCACACTTCGATGGAGGAAAATTGTCGAGATTTAGAACCTTATCTATAATTCAACCGAGGATAATTCTGTTGAGATTTAAGAACCGGTCGGCACTTCGACTGAGGGAAACATCTTCATCGAGATCTAGGAACTGTCTGTAATTCAACCGAGGATAATTCTGTTAAGATTTAAGAACTCGTCCATACTTCGACGGAGGAAAATTGTCGACATTTAGAACCTTATCTGTAATTCAACCGAGGATAATTCAGTTGAAATTTAAGAACCGGTCAACACTTCCACTGAGGGAAACATCTTCATCGAGATCTAGGAACTGTCTGTAATTCAACCGAGGATAATTCTGTTGAGATTTAAGAACTCGTCCACACTTCGACGGAGGAAAATTGTCGAGATTTAGAACCTTATCTGTAATTCAACCGAGGATAATTCAGTTGAGATTTAAGAACCGGTCAGTACTTTGACTGAGGGAAATATCTTCATCGAGATCTAGAAACCGTCTGTAATTCAACCAAGGATAATTCTGTTGAGATTTAAGAACTCGTCCCCACTTCGAAGGAGGAAAAATGTAGAGATTTTGAACCTTAACTATAATTCAACCGAGGATAATTCTGTTGAGATTTAAGAACTGGTCAGCACTTCGACTGAGGGAAACATCTTCATCGAGATTTAGGAACAGCATGTAATTCAACCGAGGATAATTTTGTTGAGATTTAAAAACTCGTCCACACTTTGATGGAGGAAAATTGTCGAGATTTAGAACCTTATCTGTAATTCAACCGAGGATAATTCAGTTGAGATTTAAGAACCGGTCAGTACTTCGACAGAGGGAAACATCTTCATCGAGATCTAGGAACCGTCTGTAATTTAACCGAGGATAATTCTAGTGAGATTTAAGAACTCGTCCACACTTCGACGGAGGATAATTGTCAAGATTTAGAACCTTATCTATAATTCAACCGAGGATAATTCTGTTGAGATTTAAGAACCCGTCAGCACTTCGACTGAGGGAAACATCTTCATCGAGATCTAGGAACTGTCTGTAATTCAACCGAGGATAATTCTGTTGAGATTTATGAAGTCAACCACACTTCGACGGAGGAAAATTGTCGATATTTAGAACCTTATCTGTAAGTCAACCGAGGATAATTCAGTTGAGATTTAAGAACCGGTCAACACTTCGACTGAGGGAAACATCTTCATCGAGATATAGGAACTGTCTGTAATTCAACCGAGGATAATTCTGTTGAGATTTAAGAACTCGTCCACACTTCGACGGAGGAAAATTGTCGAGATTTAGAACCTTATCTGTAATTCAACCGAGGATAATTTAGTTGAGATTTAAGAACCGGTCAGTACTTCGACTGAGGGAAATATCTTCATCGAGATCTAGGAACCGTCTGTAATTCAACCGAGGATAATTCTGTTGAGATTTAAGAACTCGTCCACACTTCGAAGGAGGAAAATTGTCGAGATTTAGAACCTTATCTATAATTCAACAGAGGATGATTCTGTTGAGATTTAAGAACCGGTCAGCACTTCAACTGAGGGAAACATCTTCATCGAGATCTAGGAACCGTCTGTAATTCAACCGAGGATAATTCTGTTGAGATTTAAGAACTCGTCCATACTTCGATGGAGGAAAATTGTCGAGATTTAGAACCTTATCTGTAATTCAACCAAGGATAATTCAGTTGAACTTTAAGAACCGGTCAACACTTCCACTGAGGGAAACATCTTCATCGAGATCTAGGAACTGTCTGTAATTCAACCAAGGATAATTCTGTTGAGATTTAAGAACTCGTCCACACTTCGACGGAGGAAAATTGTCGAGATTTAGAACCTATTTTGTAATTCAACCGAGGATAATTCTGTTGAGATTTAAGAACCGGTCAGTACTTCGACTGATGGAAACATCTTCATCGAGATCTAGGAACCGCCTGTAATTTAACCGAGGATAATTCTGTTCAGATTTAAGAACTCCTCCACACTTCGACGGAGGAAAATTGTCGAGATTTAGAACCTTATCTATAATTCAACCGAGGATAATTCTGTTGAGAATTAAGAACCGGTGAGCACAACAACTGAGGGAAACATCTTCATCGAGATCTAGGAACTATCTGTAATTCAACCGAGGATAATTCTGTTGAGATTTAAGAACTCGTCCACAGTTCGACGAAGGAAAATTGTCAAGATTTAGAACATTATCTGTAAGTCAACCGAGGATAATTCAGTTGAGATTTAAGAACCGGTCAGCACTTCGACTGGGGGAAACATCTTCATCGAGATCTAGGACTTGTCTGTAATTCAACCGAGGGTAATTCTGTTGAGATTTAAGAACTCGTCCACACTTCGACGGAGGAAAATTGTCGAGATTTAGAACCTTATCTGTAATTCAACCGAGGATAATTTTGTTGAGATTTAAGAACCGGTCAGAACTTCGACTGAGGGAAACATCTTCATCGTGATCTAGGAACCGTCTGTAATTCAACCGAGGATAATTCTGTCGAGATTTATGAACTCGTCCACACTTCGAAGGAGGAAAATTGTCGAGATTTAGAACCTTATCTATAATTCAACCGAGGATAATTCTGTTGAGATTTAAGAACCGGTCAGCACTTCGATTGAGGGAAACATCTTCATCGAGATCTAGGGACCGTCTGTAATTTAACCGAGGATAATTATGTTGAGATTTAAGAACTCATCCACACTTCGACCGAGGAAAATTGTCCAGATTTAGAACCTTATCTATAATTCAACCGAGGATAATTCTGTTGAGATTTAAGAACCGGTCAGCACTTCGACTGAGGGAAACATCTTCATCGAGATCTAGGAACTGTCTGTAATTCAACCGAGGTTAATTCTGTTGAGATTTAAGAATCCGTCCATACTTCGACGGAGGAAAATTGTCGACATTTAGAACCTTATCTGTAATTCAACCGAGGATAATTAAGTTGAAATTTAAGAACCGGTCAACACTTCCACTGAGGGAAACATCTTCATCGAGATCTAGGAACTGTCTGTAATTCAACCGAGGATAATTCTGTTGAGATTTAAGAACTCGTCCACACTTCAACGGAGGAAAATTGACGAGATTTAGAACCTTATTTGTAATTTAACCGAGGATAATTCTGTTGAGATTTAAGAACCGGTAAGCACTTCGACTGAGGGAAACATCTTCATCGAGATCTAGGAACCGTCTGTAATTCAACTGAGGATAATTCTGTCGAGATTTATGAACTCGTCCACACTTCGAAGGAGGAAAATTGTCGAGATTTAGAACCTTATCTATAATTCAACCGAGGATAATTCTGTTGAGATTTAAGAACCGGTCAGCACTTCGACTGAGGGAAACATCTTCATCGAGATCTAGGGACCGTCTGTAATTCAACCGAGGATAATTATGTTGAGACTTAAGAACTCATCCACACTTCGACGGAGGAAAATTGTCGAGATTTAGAACCTTATCTATAATCAACCGAGGATAATTCTATTGAGATTTAAGAACCGGTCAGCACTTCGACTGAGGGAAACATCTTCATCGAGATCTAGGAACTGTCTGTAATTCAACCGAGGTTAATTCTGTTGAGATTTAAGAACTCGTCCATACTTCGACGGAGGAAAATTGTCGACATTTAGAACCTTATCTGTAATTCAACCGAGGATAATTAAGTTGAAATTTAAGAACCGGTCAACACTTCCACTGAGGGAAACATCTTCATCGAGATCTAGGAACCGTCTGTAATTCAACCGAGGATAATTCTGTTGAGATTTAAGAACTCGTCCACACTTCGACGGAGGAAAATTGTCGAGATTTAGAACCTTATCTATAATTCAACCGAGGATAATTCTGTTGAGATTTAAGAACCGGTCAGAATTTGACTGAGGGAAACATCTTCATCGAGATTTAGGAACCGTCTGTAATTCAACCGAGGATAATTCTGTTGAGATTTATGAACTCGTCCACCCTTCGAAGGAGGAAAATTGTCGAGATTTAGAACCTTATCTATAATTCAACCGAGGATAATTTTGTTGAGATTTAAGAACCGGTCAGCACTTCGACTGAGGGAAACATCTTCATTGAGATCTAGGAACTGTCTGTAATTCAACCGAGGTTAATTCTGTTGAGATTTAAGAATCCGTCCATACTTCGACGGAGGAAAATTGTCGACATTTAGAACCTTATCTGTACTTCAACCGAGGATAATTAAGTTGAAATTTAAGAATCGGTCAACACTTCCACTGAGGGAAACATCTTCATCGAGATCTAGGAACTGTCTGTAATTCAACCAAGGATAATTCTGTTGAGATTTAAGAACTCGTCCACACTTCGACGGAGGAAAATTGTCGAGATTTAGAACCTTATCTGTAATTCAACCGAGGATAATTCAGTTGAGATTTAAGAACCGGTCAGTACTTTGACTGAGGGAAATATCTTCATCGAGATCTAGAAACCGTCTGTAATTCAACCAAGGATAATTCTGTTGAGATTTAAGAACTCGTCCACACTTCGAAGGAGGAAAAATGTCGAGATTTTGAACCTTAACTATAATTCAACCGAGGATAATTCTGTTGAGATTTAAGAACTGGTCAGCACTTCGACTGAGGGAAACATCTTCATCGAGATCTAGGAACTGTCTGTAATTCCACCGAGGATAATTTTGTTGAGATTTAAAAACTCGTACACACTTCGATGGAGGAAAATTGTCGAGATTTAGAACCTTATCTGTAATTCAACCGAGGATAATTCAGTTTAGATTTAAGAATCGGTCAGTACTTCGACTGAGGGAAACATCTTCATCGAGATCTAGGAACCGTCTGTAATTTAACCGAGGATAATTCTGTTCAGATTTAAGAACTCGTCCACACTTCGACGGAGGAAAATTGTCGAGATTTTGAACCTTATCTATAATTCAACCGAGGATAATTCTGTTGAGATTAAAGAACCGGTCAACACTTCCACTGAGGGAAACATCTTCATCGAGATCTAGGAACTGTCTTTAATTCAACCGAGGATAATTCTGTTGAGATTTATGAACTCAACCAAACATCGACGGAGGAAAATTGTCGAAATTTAGAACCTTATCTGTAATTCAACCAAGGATAATTTTGTTGAGATTTAAGAACCGGTCAGAACTTCGACTGAGGGAAACATCTTCATCGAGATCTAGGAACCGTTTGTAATTCAACCGAGGATAATTCTGTTGAGATTTATGAACTCGTCCACACTTCGAAGGAGGAAAATTGTCGAGATTTTGAACCTTATCTATAATTCAACCGAGGATAATTCTGTTGAGATTTAAGAACCGGTCAGAATTTGACTGAGGGAAACATCTTCATCGAGATCTAGGAACCGTCTGTAATTCAACCGAGGATAATTATATTGAGATTTATGAACTCGTCCACCCTTCGAAGGAGGAAAATTGTCGAGATTTAGAACCTTATCTATAATTCAACCGAGGATAATTTTGTTGAGATTTAAGAACCGGTCAGCACTTCGACTGAGGGCAACATATTCATCGAGATCTAGGGACCGTCTGTAATTTAACCGAGGATAATTATGTTGTGATTTAAGAACTCGTCCACACTTCGATGGAGGAAAATTGTCGAGATTTAGAACCTTATCTATAATTCAACCGAGGATAATTCTGTTGAGATTTAAGAACCGGTCAGCACTTCGACTGAGGGAAACATCTTCATCGAGATCTAGGAACTGTCTGTAATTCAACCGAGGATAATTATGTTGAGATTTAAGAACTCGTCCATACTTCGACGGAGGAAAATTTTCGACATTTAGAACCTTATCTGTAATTCAACCGAGGATAATTCAGTTGAAATTTAAGAACCGGTCAACACTTCCACTGAGGGAAACATCTTCATCGAGATCTAGGAATTGTCTGTAATTCAACCGAGGATAATTCTGTTGAGATTTAAGAACTCGTCCACACTTCGACGGAGGAAAATTGTCGAGATTTAGAACCTTATCTGTAATTTAACCGAGGATAATTCAGTTGAGATTTAAGAACCGGTCAGTACTTTGACTGAGGGAAATATCTTCATCGAGATCTAGAAACCGTCTGTAATTCAACCAAGGATAATTCTGTTGAGATTTAAGAACTCGTCCCCACTTCGAAGGAGGAAAAATTTCGAGATTTTGAACCTTAACTATAATTCAACCGAGCATAATTCTGTTAAGATTTAAGAACTGGTCAGCACTTCGACTGAGGGAAACATCTTCATCGAGATCTAGGAACTGCATGTAATTCAACCGAGGATAATTTTGTTGAGATTTAAAAACTCGTCCACACTTTGATGGAGGAAAATTGTCGAGATTTAGAACCTTATCTGTAATTCAACCGAGGATAATTCAGTTGAGATTTAAGAACCGGTCAGTACTTCGACAGAGGGAAACATCTTCATCTAGATCTAGGAACCGTCTGTAATTTAACCGAGGATAATGCTAGTGAGATTTAAGAACTCGTCCACACTTCGACGGAGGATAATTGTCAAGATTTAGAACCTTATCTATAATTCAACCGAGGATAATTCTGTTGAGATTTAAGAACCCGTCAGCACTTCGACTGAGGGAAACATCTTCATCGAGATCTAGGAACTGTCTGTAATTCAACCGAGGATAATTCTGTTGAGATTTATGAAGTCAACCACACTTCGACGGAGGAAAATTTTCGATATTTAGAACCTTGTCTGTAACTCTACCGAGGATAATTCAGTTGAGATTTAAGAACCGGTCAACACTTCGACTGAGGGAAACATCTTCATCGAGATATAGGAACTGTCTGTAATTCAACCGAGGATAATTCTGTTGAGATTTAAGAACTCGTCCACACTTCGACGGAGGAAAATTGTCGAGATTTAGAACCTTATCTGTAACTCAACCGAGGATAATTTAGTTGAGATTTAAGAACCGGTCAGTACTTCGACTGAGGGAAATATCTTCATCGAGATCTAGGAACCGTCTGTAATTGAACCGAGGATAATTCTGTTGAGATTTAAGAACTCGTCCACACTTCGAAGGAGGAAAATTGTCGAGATTTAGAACCTTATCTATAATTCAACCGAGGATGATTCTGTTGAGATTTAAGAACCGGTCAGCACTTCGACTGAGGGAAACATCTTCATCGAGATCTAGGAACTGTCTGTAATTCAACCGAGGATAATTCTGTTGAGATTTATGAACTCAACCAAACTTCGACGGAGGAAAATTGTCGAAATTTAGAACCTATTTTGTAATTCAACCGAGGATAATTCTGTTGAGATTTAAGAACCGGTCAGTACTTCGACTGATGGAAACATCTTCATCGAGATCTAGGAACCGCCTGTAATTTAACCGAGGATAATTCTGTTCAGATTTAAGAACTCCTCCACACTTCGACGGAGGAAAATTGTCGAGATTTAGAACCTTATCTATAATTCAACCGAGGATAATTCTGTTGAGAATTAAGAACCGGTGAGCACAACGACTGAGGGAAACATCTTCATCGAGATCTAGGAACTATCTGTAATTCAACCGAGGATAATTCTGTTGAGATTTAAGAACTCGTCCACAGTTCGACGAAGGAAAATTGTCAAGATTTAGAACATTATCTGTAAGTCAACCGAGGATAATTCAGTTGAGATTTAAGAACCGGTCAGCACTTCGACTGGGGGAAACATCTTCATCGAGATCTAGGACTTGTCTGTAATTCAACCGAGGGTAATTCTGTTGAGATTTAAGAACTCGTCCACACTTCGACGGAGGAAAATTGTCGAGATTTAGAACCTTATCTGTAATTCAACCGAGGATAATTTTGTTGAGATTTAAGAACCGGTCAGAACTTCGACTGAGGGAAACATCTTCATCGTGATCTAGGAACCGTCTGTAATTCAACCGAGGATAATTCTGTCGAGATTTATGAACTCGTCCACACTTCGAAGGAGGAAAATTGTCGAGATTTAGAACCTTATCTATAATTCAACCGAGGATAATTCTGTTGAGATTTAAGAACCGGTCAGCACTTCGATTGAGGGAAACATCTTCATCGAGATCTAGGGACCGTCTGTAATTTAACCGAGGATAATTATGTTGAGATTTAAGAACTCATCCACACTTCGACCGAGGAAAATTGTCCAGATTTAGAACCTTATCTATAATTCAACCGAGGATAATTCTGTTGAGATTTAAGAACCGGTCAGCACTTCGACTGAGGGAAACATCTTCATCGAGATCTAGGAACTGTCTGTAATTCAACCGAGGTTAATTCTGTTGAGATTTAAGAATCCGTCCATACTTCGACGGAGGAAAATTGTCGACATTTAGAACCTTATCTGTAATTCAACCGAGGATAATTAAGTTGAAATTTAAGAACCGGTCAACACTTCCACTGAGGGAAACATCTTCATCGAGATCTAGGAACTGTCTGTAATTCAACCGAGGATAATTCTGTTGAGATTTAAGAACTCGTCCACACTTCGACGGAGGAAAATTGACGAGATTTAGAACCTTATTTGTAATTTAACCGAGGATAATTCTGTTGAGATTTAAGAACCGGTAAGCACTTCGACTGAGGGAAACATCTTCATCGAGATCTAGGAACCGTCTGTAATTCAACTGAGGATAATTCTGTCGAGATTTATGAACTCGTCCACACTTCGAAGGAGGAAAATTGTCGAGATTTAGAACCTTATCTATAATTCAACCGAGGATAATTCTGTTGAGATTTAAGAACCGGTCAGCACTTCGACTGAGGGTAACATCTTCATCGAGATCTAGGGACCGTCTGTAATTCAACCGAGGATAATTATGTTGAGATTTAAGAACTCATCCACACTTCGACGGAGGAAAATTGTCGAGATTTAGAACCTTATCTATAATCAACCGAGGATAATTCTATTGAGATTTAAGAACCGGTCAGCACTTCGACTGAGGGAAACATCTTCATCGAGATCTAGGAACTGTCTGTAATTCAACCGAGGTTAATTCTGTTGAGATTTAAGAACTCGTCCATACTTCGACGGAGGAAAATTGTCGACATTTAGAACCTTATCTGTAATTCAACCGAGGATAATTAAGTTGAAATTTAAGAACCGGTCAACACTTCCACTGAGGGAAACATCTTCATCGAGATCTAGGAACCGTCTGTAATTCAACCGAGGATAATTCTGTTGAGATTTAAGAACTCGTCCACACTTCGACGGAGGAAAATTGTCGAGATTTAGAACCTTATCTATAATTCAACCGAGGATAATTCTGTTGAGATTTAAGAACCGGTCAGAATTTGACTGAGGGAAACATCTTCATCGAGATTTAGGAACCGTCTGTAATTCAACCGAGGATAATTCTGTTGAGATTTATGAACTCGTCCACCCTTCGAAGGAGGAAAATTGTCGAGATTTAGAACCTTATCTATAATTCAACCGAGGATAATTTTGTTGAGATTTAAGAACCGGTCAGCACTTCGACTGAGGGAAACATCTTCATTGAGATCTAGGAACTGTCTGTAATTCAACCGAGGTTAATTCTGTTGAGATTTAAGAATCCGTCCATACTTCGACGGAGGAAAATTGTCGACATTTAGAACCTTATCTGTACTTCAACCGAGGATAATTAAGTTGAAATTTAAGAATCGGTCAACACTTCCACTGAGGGAAACATCTTCATCGAGATCTAGGAACTGTCTGTAATTCAACCAAGGATAATTCTGTTGAGATTTAAGAACTCGTCCACACTTCGACGGAGGAAAATTGTCGAGATTTAGAACCTTATCTGTAATTCAACCGAGGATAATTCAGTTGAGATTTAAGAACCGGTCAGTACTTTGACTGAGGGAAATATCTTCATCGAGATCTAGAAACCGTCTGTAATTCAACAAAGGATAATTCTGTTGAGATTTAAGAACTCGTCCACACTTCGAAGGAGGAAAAATGTCGAGATTTTGAACCTTAACTATAATTCAACCGAGGATAATTCTGTTGAGATTTAAGAACTGGTCAGCACTTCGACTGAGGGAAACATCTTCATCGAGATCTAGGAACTGTCTGTAATTCCACCGAGGATAATTTTGTTGAGATTTAAAAACTCGTACACACTTCGATGGAGGAAAATTGTCGAGATTTAGAACCTTATCTGTAATTCAACCGAGGATAATTCAGTTTAGATTTAAGAATCGGTCAGTACTTCGACTGAGGGAAACATCTTCATCGAGATCTAGGAACCGTCTGTAATTTAACCGAGGATAATTCTGTTCAGATTTAAGAACTCATCCACACTTCGACGGAGGAAAATTGTCGAGATTTTGAACCTTATCTATAATTCAACCGAGGATAATTCTGTTGAGATTAAAGAACCGGTCAACACTTCCACTGAGGGAAACATCTTCATCGAGATCTAGGAACTGTCTTTAATTCAACCGAGGATAATTCTGTTGAGATTTATGAACTCAACCAAACATCGACGGAGGAAAATTGTCGAAATTTAGAACCTTATCTGTAATTCAACCGAGGATAATTTTGTTGAGATTTAAGAACCGGTCAGAACTTCGACTGAGGGAAACATCTTCATCGAGATCTAGGAACCGTTTGTAATTCAACCGAGGATAATTCTGTTGAGATTTATGAACTCGTCCACACTTCGAAGGAGGAAAATTGTCGAGATTTTGAACCTTATCTATAATTCAACCGAGGATAATTCTGTTGAGATTTAAGAACCGGTCAGAATTTGACTGAGGGAAACATCTTCATCGAGATCTAGGAACCGTCTGTAATTCAACCGAGGATAATTCTGTTGAGATTTATGAACTCGTCTACCCTTCGAAGGAGGAAAATTGTCGAGATTTAGAACCTTATCTATAATTCAACCGAGGATAATTTTGTTGAGATTTAAGAACCGGTCAGCACTTCGACTGAGGGCAACATAATCATCGAGATCTAGGGACCGTCTGTAATTTAACCGAGGATAATTATGTTGTGATTTAAGAACTCGTCCACACTTCGATGGAGGAAAATTGTCGAGATTTAGAACCTTATCTATAATTCAACCGAGGATAATTCTGTTGAGATTTAAGAACCGGTCAGCACTTCGACTGAGGGAAACATCTTCATCGAGATCTAGGAACTGTCTGTAATTCAACCGAGGATAATTATGTTGAGATTTAAGAACTCGTCCATACTTCGACGGAGGAAAATTTTCGACATTTAGAACCTTATCTGTAATTCAACCGAGGATAATTCAGTTGAAATTTAAGAACCGGTCAACACTTCCACTGAGGGAAACATCTTCATCGAGATCTAGGAATTGTCTGTAATTCAACCGAGGATAATTCTGTTGAGATTTAAGAACTCGTCCACACTTCGACGGAGGAAAATTGTCGAGATTTAGAACCTTATCTGTAATTCAACCGAGGATAATTCAGTTGAGATTTAAGAACCGGTCAGTACTTTGACTGAGGGAAATATCTTCATCGAGATCTAGAAACCGTCTGTAATTCAACCAAGGATAATTCTGTTGAGATTTAAGAACTCGTCCCCACTTCGAAGGAGGAAAAATTTCGAGATTTTGAACCTTAACTATAATTCAACCGAGCATAATTCTGTTAAGATTTAAGAACTGGTCAGCACTTCGACTGAGGGAAACATCTTCATCGAGATCTAGGAACTGCATGTAATTCAACCGAGGATAATTTTGTTGAGATTTAAAAACTCGTCCACACTTTGATGGAGGAAAATTGTCGAGATTTAGAACCTTATCTGTAATTCAACCGAGGATAATTCAGTTGAGATTTAAGAACCGGTCAGTACTTCGACAGAGGGAAACATCTTCATCTAGATCTAGGAACCGTCTGTAATTTAACCGAGGATAATGCTAGTGAGATTTAAGAACTCGTCCACACTTCGACGGAGGATAATTGTCAAGATTTAGAACCTTATCTATAATTCAACGGAGGATAATTCTGTTGAGATTTAAGAACCCGTCAGCACTTCGACTGAGGGAAACATCTTCATCGAGATCTAGGAACTGTCTGTAATTCAACCGAGGATAATTCTGTTGAGATTTATGAAGTCAACCACACTTCGACGGAGGAAAATTTTCGATATTTAGAACCTTGCCTGTAACTCTACCGAGGATAATTCAGTTGAGATTTAAGAACCGGTCAACACTTCGACTGAGGGAAACATCTTCATCGAGATATAGGAACTGTCTGTAATTCAACCGAGGATAATTCTGTTGAGATTTAAGAACTCGTCCACACTTCGACGGAGGAAAATTGTCGAGATTTAGAACCTTATCTGTAACTCAACCGAGGATAATTTAGTTGAGATTTAAGAACCGGTCAGTACTTCGACTGAGGGAAATATCTTCATCGAGATCTAGGAACCGTCTGTAATTGAACCGAGGATAATTCTGTTGAGATTTAAGAACTCGTCCACACTTCGAAGGAGGAAAATTGTCGAGATTTAGAACCTTATCTATAATTCAACCGAGGATGATTCTGTTGAGATTTAAGAACCGGTCAGCACTTCGACTGAGGGAAACATCTTCATCGAGATCTAGGAACTGTCTGTAATTCAACCGAGGATAATTCTGTTGAGATTTATGAACTCAACCAAACTTCGACGGAGGAAAATTGTCGAAATTTAGAACCTTATCTGTAATTCAACCGAGGATAATTTTGTTGAGATTTAAGAATCGGTCAGAACTTCGACTGAGGGAAACATCTTCTTCGAGATCTAGGAACTGTTTGTAATTCAACCGAGGATAATTATGTTGAGATTTAAGAACTCGTCCACACTTCGACGGAGTAAAATTGTCGACATTTAGAACTTTATCTGTACTTCAACCGAGGATAATTAAGTTGAAATTTAAGAACCGGTCAGCACTTCGACTGAGGGAAACATCTTCATTGAGATCTAGGAACTGTCTGTAATTCAACCGAGGTTAATTCTGTTGAGATTTAAGAACTCGTCCACACTTCGACGGAGGAAAATTGTCGAGATTTAGAACCTTATCTGTAATTCAACCGAGGATAATTCAGTTGAGATTTAAGAACCGGTCAGTACTTTGACTGAGGGAAATATCTTCATCGAGATCTAGAAACCGTCTGTAATTCAACCAAGGATAATTCTGTTGAGATTTAAGAACTCGTCCCCACTTCGAAGGAGGAAAAATTTCGAGATTTTGAACCTTAACTATAATTCAACCGAGCATAATTCTGTTAAGATTTAAGAACTGGTCAGCACTTCGACTGAGGGAAACATCTTCATCGAGATCTAGGAACTGCATGTAATTCAACCGAGGATAATTTTGTTGAGATTTAAAAACTCGTCCACACTTTGATGGAGGAAAATTGTCGAGATTTAGAACCTTATCTGTAATTCAACCGAGGATAATTCAGTTGAGATTTAAGAACCGGTCAGTACTTCGACAGAGGGAAACATCTTCATCTAGATCTAGGAACCGTCTGTAATTTAACCGAGGATAATGCTAGCGAGATTTAAGAACTCGTCCACACTTCGACGGAGGATAATTGTCAAGATTTAGAACCTTATCTATAATTCAACCGAGGATAATTCTGTTGAGATTTAAGAACCCGTCAGCACTTCGACTGAGGGAAACATCTTCATCGAGATCTAGGAACTGTCTATAATTCAACCGAGGATAATTCTGTTGAGATTTATGAAGTCAACCACACTTCGACGGAGGAAAATTTTCGATATTTAGAACCTTGTCTGTAACTCTACCGAGGATAATTCAGTTGAGATTTAAGAACCGGTCAACACTTCGACTGAGGGAAACATCTTCATCGAGATATAGGAACTGTCTGTAATTCAACCGAGGATAATTCTGTTGAGATTTAAGAACTCGTCCACACTTCGACGGAGGAAAATTGTCGAGATTTAGAACCTTATCTGTAACTCAACCGAGGATAATTTAGTTGAGATTTAAGAACCGGTCAGTACTTCGACTGAGGGAAATATCTTCATCGAGATCTAGGAACCGTCTGTAATTGAACCGAGGATAATTCTGTTGAGATTTAAGAACTCGTCCACACTTCGAAGGAGGAAAATTGTCGAGATTTAGAACCTTATCTATAATTCAACCGAGGATGATTCTGTTGAGATTTAAGAACCGGTCAGCACTTCGACTGAGGGAAACATCTTCATCGAGATCTAGGAACTGTCTGTAATTCAACCGAGGATAATTCTGTTGAGATTTATGAACTCAACCAAACTTCGATGGAGGAAAATTGTCGAAATTTAGAACCTTATCTGTAATTCAACCGAGGATAATTTTGTTGAGATTTAAGAATCGGTCAGAACTTCGACTGAGGGAAACATCTTCTTCGAGATCTAGGAACTGTTTGTAATTCAACCGAGGATAATTATGTTGAGATTTAAGAACTCGTCCACACTTCGACGGAGTAAAATTGTCGACATTTAGAACTTTATCTGTACTTCAACCGAGGATAATTAAGTTGAAATTTAAGAACCGGTCAGCACTTCGACTGAGGGAAACATCTTCATTGAGATCTAGGAACTGTCTGTAATTCAACCGAGGTTAATTCTGTTGAGATTTAAGAACTCGTCCACACTTCGACGGAGGAAAATTGTCGAGATTTAGAACCTTATCTGTAATTCAACCGAGGATAATTCAGTTGAGATTTAAGAACCGGTCAGTACTTTGACTGACGGAAATATCTTCATCGAGATCTAGAAACCGTCTGTAATTCAACCAAGGTTAATTCTGTTGAGATTTAAGAACTCGTCCACACTTCGAAGGAGGAAAAATGTCGAGATTTTGAACCTTAACTATAATTCAACCGAGGATAATTCTGTTGAGATTTAAGAACTGGTCAGCACTTCGACTGAGGGAAACATCTTCATCGAGATCTAGGAACTGTCTGTAATTCCACCGAGGATAATTTTGTTGAGATTTAAAAACTCGTACACACTTCGATGGAGGAAAATTGTCGAGATTTAGAACCTTATCTGTAATTCAACCGAGGATAATTCAGTTTAGATTTAAGAATCGGTCAGTACTTCGACTGAGGGAAACATCTTCATCGAGATCTAGGAACCGTCTGTAATTTAACCGAGGATAATTCTGTTCAGATTTAAGAACTCGTCCACACTTCGACGGAGGAAAATTGTCGAGATTTTGAACCTTATCTATAATTCAACCGAGGATAATTCTGTTGAGATTAAAGAACCGGTCAACACTTCCACTGAGGGAAACATCTTCATCGAGATCTAGGAACTGTCTGTAATTCAACCGAGGATAATTCTGTTGAGATTTATGAACTCAACCAAACTTCGACGGAGGAAAATTGTCGAAATTTAGAACCTTATCTGTAATTCAACCGAGGATAATTTTGTTGAGATTTAAGAACCGGTCAGAACTTCGACTGAGGGAAACATCTTCATCGAGATCTAGGAACCGTTTGTAATTCAACCGAGGATAATTCTGTTGAGATTTATGAACTCGTCCACACTTCGAAGGAGGAAAATTGTCGAGATTTAGAACCTTATCTATAATTCAACCGAGGATAATTCTGTTGAGATTTAAGAACCGGTCAGAATTTGACTGAGGGAAACATCTTCATCGAGATCTAGGAACCATCTGTAATTCAACCGAGGATAATTTTGTTGAGATTTATGAACTCGTCCACCCTTCGAAGGAGGAAAATTGTCGAGATTTAGAACCTTATCTATAATTCAACCGAGGATAATTTTGTTGAGATTTAAGAACCGGTCAGCACTTCGACTGAGGGAAACATATTCATCGAGATCTAGGGACCGTCTGTAATTTAACCGAGGATAATTATGTTGTGATTTAAGAACTCGTCCACACTTCGATGGAGGAAAATTGTCGAGATTTAGAACCTTATCTATAATTCAACCGAGGATAATTCTGTTGAGATTTAAGAACCGGTCAGCACTTCGACTGAGGGAAACATCTTCATCGAGATCTAGGAACTGTCTGTAATTCAACCGAGGATAATTCTGTTGAGATTTAAGAACTCGTCCACACTTCGACGGAGGAAAATTGTCGAGATTTAGAACCTTATCTGTAATTCAACCGAGGATAATTCAGTTGAGATTTAAGAACCGGTCAGTACATTGACTGAGGGAAATATCTTCATCGAGATCTAGAAACCGTCTGTAATTCAACCAAGGATAATTCTGTTGAGATTTAAGAACTCGTCCCCACTTCGAAGGAGGAAAAATTTCGAGATTTTGAACCTTAACTATAATTCAACCGAGGATAATTCTGTTAAGATTTAAGAACTGGTCAGCACTTCGACTGAGGGAAACATCTTCATCGAGATCTAGGAACTGCATGTAATTCAACCGAGGATAATTTTGTTGAGATTTAAAAACTCGTCCACACTTTGATGGAGGAAAATTGTCGAGATTTAGAACCTTATCTGTAATTCAACCGAGGATAATTCAGTTGAGATTTAAGAACCGGTCAGTACTTCGACAGAGGGAAACATCTTCATCTAGATCTAGGAACCGTCTGTAATTTAACCGAGGATAATGCTAGCGAGATTTAAGAACTCGTCCACACTTCGACGGAGGATAATTGTCAAGATTTAGAACCTTATCTATAATTCAACCGAGGATAATTCTGTTGAGATTTAAGAACCCGTCAGCACTTCGACTGAGGGAAACATCTTCATCGAGATCTAGGAACTGTCTATAATTCAACCGAGGATAATTCTGTTGAGATTTATGAAGTCAACCACACTTCGACGGAGGAAAATTTTCGATATTTAGAACCTTGTCTGTAACTCTACCGAGGATAATTCAGTTGAGATTTAAGAACCGGTCAACACTTCGACTGAGGGAAACATCTTCATCGAGATATAGGAACTGTCTGTAATTCAACCGAGGATAATTCTGTTGAGATTTAAGAACTCGTCCACACTTCGACGGAGGAAAATTGTCGAGATTTAGAACCTTATCTGTAACTCAACCGAGGATAATTTAGTTGAGATTTAAGAACCGGTCAGTACTTCGACTGAGGGAAATATCTTCATCGAGATCTAGGAACCGTCTGTAATTGAACCGAGGATAATTCTGTTGAGATTTAAGAACTCGTCCACACTTCGAAGGAGGAAAATTGTCGAGATTTAGAACCTTATCTATAATTCAACCGAGGATGATTCTGTTGAGATTTAAGAACCGGTCAGCACTTCGACTGAGGGAAACATCTTCATCGAGATCTAGGAACTGTCTGTAATTCAACCGAGGATAATTCTGTTGAGATTTATGAACTCAACCAAACTTCGATGGAGGAAAATTGTCGAAATTTAGAACCTTATCTGTAATTCAACCGAGGATAATTTTGTTGAGATTTAAGAATCGGTCAGAACTTCGACTGAGGGAAACATCTTCTTCGAGATCTAGGAACTGTTTGTAATTCAACCGAGGATAATTATGTTGAGATTTAAGAACTCGTCCACACTTCGACGGAGTAAAATTGTCGACATTTAGAACTTTATCTGTACTTCAACCGAGGATAATTAAGTTGAAATTTAAGAACCGGTCAGCACTTCGACTGAGGGAAACATCTTCATTGAGATCTAGGAACTGTCTGTAATTCAACCGAGGTTAATTCTGTTGAGATTTAAGAACTCGTCCACACTTCGACGGAGGAAAATTGTCGAGATTTAGAACCTTATCTGTAATTCAACCGAGGATAATTCAGTTGAGATTTAAGAACCGGTCAGTACTTTGACTGACGGAAATATCTTCATCGAGATCTAGAAACCGTCTGTAATTCAACCAAGGTTAATTCTGTTGAGATTTAAGAACTCGTCCACACTTCGAAGGAGGAAAAATGTCGAGATTTTGAACCTTAACTATAATTCAACCGAGGATAATTCTGTTGAGATTTAAGAACTGGTCAGCACTTCGACTGAGGGAAACATCTTCATCGAGATCTAGGAACTGTCTGTAATTCCACCGAGGATAATTTTGTTGAGATTTAAAAACTCGTACACACTTCGATGGAGGAAAATTGTCGAGATTTAGAACCTTATCTGTAATTCAACCGAGGATAATTCAGTTTAGATTTAAGAATCGGTCAGTACTTCGACTGAGGGAAACATCTTCATCGAGATCTAGGAACCGTCTGTAATTTAACCGAGGATAATTCTGTTCAGATTTAAGAACTCGTCCACACTTCGACGGAGGAAAATTGTCGAGATTTTGAACCTTATCTATAATTCAACCGAGGATAATTCTGTTGAGATTAAAGAACCGGTCAACACTTCCACTGAGGGAAACATCTTCATCGAGATCTAGGAACTGTCTGTAATTCAACCGAGGATAATTCTGTTGAGATTTATGAACTCAACCAAACTTCGACGGAGGAAAATTGTCGAAATTTAGAACCTTATCTGTAATTCAACCGAGGATAATTTTGTTGAGATTTAAGAACCGGTCAGAACTTCGACTGAGGGAAACATCTTCATCGAGATCTAGGAACCGTTTGTAATTCAACCGAGGATAATTCTGTTGAGATTTATGAACTCGTCCACACTTCGAAGGAGGAAAATTGTCGAGATTTAGAACCTTATCTATAATTCAACCGAGGATAATTCTGTTGAGATTTAAGAACCGGTCAGAATTTGACTGAGGGAAACATCTTCATCGAGATCTAGGAACCGTCTGTAATTCAACCGAGGATAATTTTGTTGAGATTTATGAACTCGTCCACCCTTCGAAGGAGGAAAATTGTCGAGATTTAGAACCTTATCTATAATTCAACCGAGGATAATTTTGTTGAGATTTAAGAACCGGTCAGCACTTCGACTGAGGGAAACATATTCATCGAGATCTAGGGACCGTCTGTAATTTAACCGAGGATAATTATGTTGTGATTTAAGAACTCGTCCACACTTCGATGGAGGAAAATTGTCGAGATTTAGAACCTTATCTATAATTCAACCGAGGATAATTCTGTTGAGATTTAAGAACCGGTCAGCACTTCGACTGAGGGAAACATCTTCATCGAGATCTAGGAACTGTCTGTAATTCAACCGAGGATAATTCTGTTGAGATTTAAGAACTCGTCCACACTTCGACGGAGGAAAATTGTCGAGATTTAGAACCTTATCTGTAATTCAACCGAGGATAATTCAGTTGAGATTTAAGAACCGGTCAGTACTTTGACTGAGGGAAATATCTTCATCGAGATCTAGAAACCGTCTGTAATTCAACCAAGGATAATTCTGTTGAGATTTAAGAACTCGTCCCCACTTCGAAGGAGGAAAAATTTCGAGATTTTGAACCTTAACTATAATTCAACCGAGGATAATTCTGTTAAGATTTAAGAACTGGTCAGCACTTCGACTGAGGGAAACATCTTCATCGAGATCTAGGAACTGCATGTAATTCAACCGAGGATAATTTTGTTGAGATTTAAAAACTCGTCCACACTTTGATGGAGGAAAATTGTCGAGATTTAGAACCTTATCTGTAATTCAACCGAGGATAATTCAGTTGAGATTTAAGAACCGGTCAGTACTTCGACAGAGGGAAACATCTTCATCGAGATCTAGGAACCGTCTGTAATTTAACCGAGGATAATTCTAGTGAGATTTAAGAACTCGTCCACACTTCGACGGAGGATAATTGTCAAGATTTAGAACCTTATCTATAATTCAACCGAGGATAATTCTGTTGAGATTTAAGAACCCGTCAGCACTTCGACTGAGGGAAACATCTTCATCGAGATCTAGGAACTGTCTGTAATTCAACCGAGGATAATTCTGTTGAGATTTATGAAGTCAACCACACTTCGACGGAGGAAAATTGTCGATATTTAGAACCTTGTCTGTAACTCTACCGAGGATAATTCAAGTGAGATTTAAGAACCGGTCAACACTTCGACTGAGGGAAACATCTTCATCGAGATATAGGAACTGTCTGTAATTCAACCGAGGATAATTCTGTTGAGATTTAAGAACTCGTCCACACTTCGACGGAGGAAAATTGTCGAGATTTAGAACCTTATCTGTAATTCAACCGAGGATAATTTAGTTGAGATTTAAGCACCGGTCAGTACTTCGACTGAGGGAAATATCTTCATCGAGATCTAGGAACCGTCTGTAATTCAACCGAGGATAATTCTGTTGAGATTTAAGAACTCGTCCACACTTCGAAGGAGGAAAATTGTCGAGATTTAGAACCTTATCTATAATTCAACCGAGGATGATTCTGTTGAGATTTAAGAACCGGTCAGCACTTCGACTGAGGGAAACATCTTCATCGAGATCTAGGAACTGTCTGTAATTCAACCGAGGATAATTCTGTTGAGATTTATGAACTCAACCAAACTTCGACGGAGGAAAATTGTCGAAATTTAGAACCTTATCTGTAATTCAACCGAGGATAATTTTGTTGAGATTTAAGAACCGGTCAGAACTTCGACTGAGGGAAACATCTTCATCGAGATCTAGGAACCGTTTGTAATTCAACCGAGGATAATTCTGTTGAGATTTATGAACTCGTCCACACTTCGAAGGAGGAAAATTGTCGAGATTTAGAACCTTATCTATAATTCAACCGAGGATAATTCTGTTGAGATTTAAGAACCGGTCAGAATTTGACTGAGGGAAACATCTTCATCGAGATCTAGGATTCGTCTGTAATTCAACCGAGGATAATTTTGTTGAGATTTATGAACTCGTCTACCCTTCGAAGGAGGAAAATTGTCGAGATTTAGAACCTTATCTATAATTCAACCGAGGATAATTTTGTTGAGATTTAAGAACCGGTCAGCACTTCGACTGAGGGAAACATATTCATCGAGATCTAGGGACCGTCTGTAATTTAACCGAGGATAATTATGTTGTGATTTAAGAACTCGTCCACACTTCGATGGAGGAAAATTGTCGAGATTTAGAACCTTATCTATAATTCAACCGAGGATAATTCTGTTGAGATTTAAGAACCGGTCAGCACTTCCACTGAGGGAAACATCTTCATCGAGATCTAGGAACTGTCTGTAATTCAACCGAGGATAATTATGTTGAGATTTAAGAACTCGTCCATACTTCGACGGAGGAAAATTTTCGACATTTAGAACCTTATCTGTAATTCAACCGAGGATAATTCAGTTGAAATTTAAGAACCGGTCAACACTTCCACTGAGGGAAACATCTTCATCGAGATCTAGGAATTGTCTGTAATTCAACCGAGGTTAATTCTGTTGAGATTTAAGAACTCGTCCACACTTCGACGGAGGAAAATTGTCGAGATTTAGAACCTTATCTGTAATTCAACCGAGGATAATTCAGTTGAGATTTAAGAACCGGTCAGTACTTTGGCTGAGGGAAATATCTTCATCGAGATCTAGAAACCGTCTGTAATTCAACCAAGGATAATTCTGTTGAGATTTAAGAACTCGTCCCCACTTCGAAGGAGGAAAAATTTCGAGATTTTGAACCTTAACTATAATTCAACCGAGGATAATTCTGTTAAGATTTAAGAACTGGTCAGCACTTCGACTGAGGGAAACATCTTCATCGAGATCTAGGAACTGCATGTAATTCAACCGAGGATAATTTTGTTGAGATTTAAAAACTCGTCCACACTTTGATGGAGGAAAATTGTCGAGATTTAGAACCTTATATGTAATTCAACCGAGGATAATTCAGTTGAGATTTAAGAACCGGTCAGTACTTCGACAGAGGGAAACATCTTCATCGAGATCTAGGAACCGTCTGTAATTTAACCGAGGATAATTCTAGTGAGATTTAAGAACTCGTCCACACTTCGACGGAGGATAATTGTCAAGATTTAGAACCTTATCTATAATTCAACCGAGGATAATTCTGTTGAGATTTAAGAACCCGTCAGCACTTCGACTGAGGGAAACATCTTCATCGAGATCTAGGAACTGTCTGTAATTCAACCGAGGATAATTCTGTTGAGATTTATGAAGTCAACCACACTTCGACGGAGGAAAATTGTCGATATTTAGAACCTTGTCTGTAACTCTACCGAGGATAATTCAAGTGAGATTTAAGAACCGGTCAACACTTCGACTGAGGGAAACATCTTCATCGAGATATAGGAACTGTCTGTAATTCAACCGAGGATAATTCTGTTGAGATTTAAGAACTCGTCCACACTTCGACGGAGGAAAATTGTCGAGATTTAGAACCTTATCTGTAATTCAACCGAGGATAATTTAGTTGAGATTTAAGAACCGGTCAGTACTTCGACTGAGGGAAATATCTTCATCGAGATCTAGGAACCGTCTGTAATTCAACCGAGGATAATTCTGTTGAGATTTAAGAACTCGTCCACACTTCGAAGGAGGAAAATTGTCGAGATTTAGAACCTTATCTATAATTCAACCGAGGATGATTCTGTTGAGATTTAAGAACCGGTCAGCACTTCGACTGAGGGAAACATCTTCATCGAGATCTAGGAACTGTCTGTAATTCAACCGAGGATAATTCTGTTGAGATTTATGAACTCAACCAAACTTCGACGGAGGAAAATTGTCGAAATTTAGAACCTTATCTGTAATTCAACCGAGGATAATTTTGTTGAGATTTAAGAACCGGTCAGAACTTCGACTGAGGGAAACATCTTCATCGAGATCTAGGAACCGTTTGTAATTCAACCGAGGATAATTCAGTTGAGATTTATGAACTCGTCCACACTTCGAAGGAGGAAAATTGTCGAGATTTAGAACCTTATCTATAATTCAACCGAGGATAATTCTGTTGAGATTTAAGAACCGGTCAGAATTTGACTGAGGGAAACATCTTCATCGAGATCTAGGAACCGTCTGTAATTCAACCGAGGATAATTTTGTTGAGATTTATGAACTCGTCCACCCTTCGAAGGAGGAAAATTGTCGAGATTTAGAACCTTATCTATAATTCAACCGAGGATAATTTTGTTGAGATTTAAGAACCGGTCAGCACTTCGACTGAGGGAAACATATTCATCGAGATCTAGGGACCGTCTGTAATTTAACCGAGGATAATTATGTTGTGATTTAAGAACTCGTCCACACTTCGATGGAGGAAAATTGTCGAGATTTAGAACCTTATCTATAATTCAACCGAGGATAATTCTGTTGAGATTTAAGAACCGGTCAGCACTTCGACTGAGGGAAACATCTTCATCGAGATCTAGGAACTGTCTGTAATTCAACCGAGGATAATTATGTTGAGATTTAAGAACTCGTCCATACTTCGACGGAGGAAAATTTTCGACATTTAGAACCTTATCTGTAATTCAACCGAGGATAATTCAGTTGAAATTTAAGAACCGGTCAACACTTCCACTGAGGGAAACATCTTCATCGAGATCTAGGAATTGTCTGTAATTCAACCGAGGATAATTCTGTTGAGATTTAAGAACTCGTCCACACTTCGACGGAGGAAAATTGTCGAGATTTAGAACCTTATCTATAATTCAACCGAGGATAATTCAGTTGAGATTTAAGAACCGGTCAGTACTTTGACTGAGGGAAATATCTTCATCGAGATCTAGAAACCGTCTGTAATTCAACCAAGGATAATTCTATTGAGATTTAAGAACTCGTCCCCACTTCGAAGGAGGAAAAATTTCGAGATTTTGAACCTTAACTATAATTCAACCGAGGATAATTCTGTTAAGATTTAAGAACTGGTCAGCACTTCGACTGAGGGAAACATCTTCATCGAGATCTAGGAACTGCATGTAATTCAACCGAGGATAATTTTGTTGAGATTTAAAAACTCGTCCACACTTTGATGGAGGAAAATTGTCGAGATTTAGAACCTTATCTGTAATTCAACCGAGGATAATTCAATTGAGATTTAAGAACCGGTCAGTACTTCGACAGAGGGAAACATCTTCATCGAGATCTAGGAACCGTCTGTAATTTAACCGAGGATAATTCTAGTGAGATTTAAGAACTCGTCCACACTTCGACGGAGGATAATTGTCAAGATTTAGAACCTTATCTATAATTCAACCGAGGATAATTCTGTTGAGATTTAAGAACCCGTCAGCACTTCGACTGAGGGAAACATCTTCATCGAGATCTAGGAACTGTCTGTAATTCAACCGAGGATAATTCTGTTGAGATTTATGAAGTCAACCACACTTCGACGGAGGAAAATTGTCGATATTTAGAACTTTGTCTATAACTCTACCGAGGATAATTCAAGTGAGATTTAAGAACCGGTCAACACTTCGACTGAGGGAAACATCTTCATCGAGATATAGGAACTGTCTGTAATTCAACCGAGGATAATTCTGTTGAGATTTAAGAACTCGTCCACACTTCGACGGAGGAAAATTGTCGAGATTTAGAACCATATCTGTAATTCAACCGAGGATAATTTAGTTGAGATTTAAGAACCGGTCAGTACTTCGACTGAGGGAAATATCTTCATCGAGATCTAGGAACCGTCTGTAATTCAACCGAGGATAATTCTGTTGAGATTTAAGAACTCGTCCACACTTCGAAGGAGGAAAATTGTCGAGATTTAGAACCTTATCTATAATTCAACCGAGGATGATTCTGTTGAGATTTAAGAACCGGTCAGCACTTCGACTGAGGGAAACATCTTCATCGAGATCTAGGAACTGTCTGTAATTCAACCGAGGATAATTCTGTAGATATTTATGAACTCAACCAAACTTCGACGGAGGAAAATTGTCGAAATTTAGAACCTTATCTGTAATTCAACCGAGGATAATTTTGTTGAGATTTAAGAACCGGTCAGAACTTCGACTGAGGGAAACATCTTCATCGAGATCTAGGAACCGTTTGTAATTCAACCGAGGATAATTCTGTTGAGATTTATGAACTCGTCCACACTTCGAAGGAGGAAAATTGTCGAGATTTAGAACCTTATCTATAATTCAACCGAGGATAATTCTGTTGAGATTTAAGAACCGGTCAGAATTTGACTGAGGGAAACATCTTCATCGAGATCTAGGAACCGTCTGTAATTCAACCGAGGATAATTCTGTTGAGATTTATGAACTCGTCCACCCTTCGAAGGAGGAAAATTGTCGAGATTTAGAACCTTATCTATAATTCAACCGAGGATAATTTTGTTGAGATTTAAGAACCGGTCAGCACTTCGACTGAGGAAAACATATTCATCGAGATCTAGGGACCGTCTGTAATTTAACCGAGGATAATTATGTTGAGATTTAAGAACTCGTCCACACTTCGATGGAGGAAAATTGTCGAGATTTAGAACCTTATCTATAATTCAACCGAGGATAATTCTGTTGAGATTTAAGAACCGGTCAGCACTTCGACTGAGGGAAACATCTTCATCGAGATCTAGGAACTGTCTGTAATTCAACCGAGGATAATTCTGTTGAGATTTAAGAACTCGTCCATACTTCGACGGAGGAAAATTGTCGACATTTAGAACCTTATCTGTAATTCAACCGAGGATAATTCAGTTGAAATTTAAGAACCGGTCAACACTTCCACTGAGGGAAACATCTTCATCGAGATCTAGGAACTGTCTGTAATTCAACCGAGGATAATTCTGTTGAGATTGAAGAACTCGTCCACACTTCGACGCTGGAAAATTGTCGAGATTTAGAACCTTATCTGTAATTCAACCGAGGATAATTCAGTTGAGATTTAAGAACCGGTCAGTACTTTGACTGAGGGAAATATCTTCATCGAGATCTAGAAACCGTCTGTAATTCAACCAAGGATAATTCTGTTGAGATTTAAGAACTCGTCCCCACTTCGAAGGAGGAAAAATGTCGAGATTTTGAACCTTAACTATAATTCAACCGAGGATAATTCTGTTAAGATTTAAGAACTGGTCAGCACTTCGACTGAGGGAAACATTTTCATCGAGATCTAGGAACTGCATGTAATTCAACCGAGGATAATTTTGTTGAGATTTAAAAACTCGTCCACACTTCGACGGAGGAAAATTGTCGAGATTTAGAACCTTATCTGTAATTCAACCGAGGATAATTTTGTTGAGATTTAAGAACCGGTTAGAACTTCGACTGAGGGAAACATCTTCATCGTGATCTAGGAACCGTCTGTAATTCAACCGAGGATAATTCTGTCGAGATTTATGAACTCGTCCACACTTCGAAGGAGGAAAATTGTCGAGATTTAGAACCTTATCTATAATTCAACCGAGGATAATTCTGTTGAGATTTAAGAACCCGTCAGCACTTCGACTGAGGGAAACATCTTCATCGAGATCTAGGAACTGTCTGTAATTCAACCGAGGATAATTCTGTTGAGATTTATGAAGTCAACCACACTTCGACGGAGGAAAATTGTCGATATTTAGAACCTTATCTGTAACTCTACTGAGGATAATTCAGTTGAGATTTAAGAACCGGTCAACACTTCGATTGAGGGAAACATCTTCATCGAGATATAGGAACTGTCTGTAATTCAACCGAGGATAATTCTGTTGAGATTTAAGAACTCGTCCACACTTCGACGGAGGAAAATTGTCGAGATTTAGAACCTTATCTGTAATTCAACCAAGGATAATTTAGTTGAGATTTAAGAACCGGTCAACACTTCCACTGAGGGAAACATCTTCATCGAGATCTAGGAACTGTCTGTAATTCAACCAAGGATAATTCTGTAGATATTTAAGAACTCGTCCACACTTTGACGAAGGAAAATTGTCGAGATTTAGAACCTATTTTGTAATTCAACCGAGGATAATTCTGTTGAGATTTAAGAACCGGTCAGTACTTCGACTGAGGGAAACATCTTCATCGAGATCTAGGAACCGTCTGTAATTTAACCGAGGATAATTCTGTTCAGATTTAAGAACTCCTCCACACTTCGTCGGAGGAAAATTGTCGAGATTTAGAACCTTATCTATAATTCAACCGAGGATAATTCTGTTGAGAATTAAGAACCGGTGAGCACAACGACTGAGGGAAACATCTTCATCGTGATCTAGGAACTGTCTGTAATTCAACCGAGGATAATTCTGTTGAGATTTATGAAGTCAACCACACTTCGACGGAGGAAAATTGTCGATATTTAGAACCTTATCTGTAACTCTACCGAGGATAATTCAGTTGAGATTTAAGAACCGGTCAACACTTCGATTGAGGGAAACATCTTCATCGAGATATAGGAACTGTCTGTAATTCAACCGAGGATAATTCTGTTGAGATTTAAGAACTCGTCCACACTTCGACGGAGGAAAATTGTCGAGATTTAGAACCTTATCTGTAATTCAACCGAGGATAATTTAGTTGAGATTTAAGAACCGGTCAGTACTTCGACTGAGGGAAATATCTTCATCGAGATCTAGGAACCGTCTGTAATTCAACCGAGGATAATTCTGTTGAGATTTAAGAACTCGTCCACACTTCGAAGGAGGAAAATTGTCGAGATTTAGAACCTTATCTATAATTCAACCGAGGATGATTCTGTTGAGATTTAAGAACCGGTCAACACTTCCACTGAGGGAAACATCTTCATCGAGATCTAGGAACTGTCTGTAATTCAACCAAGGATAATTCTGTTGAGATTTAAGAACTCGTCCACACTTCGATGAAGGAAAATTGTCGAGATTTAGAACCTATTTTGTAATTCAACCGAGGATAATTCTGTTGAGATTTATGAACCGGTCAGTACTTCGACTGAGGGAACATCTTCATCGAGATCTAGGAACCGTCTGTAATTTAACCGAGGATAATTTTGTTCAGATTTAAGAACTCCTCCACACTTCGACGGAGGAAAATTGTCGAGATTTAGAACCTTATCTATAATTCAACCGAGGATAATTCTGTTGAGAATTAAGAACCGGTGAGCACAACGACTGAGGGAAACATCTTCATCGAGATCTAGGAACTATCTGTAATTCAACCGAGGATAATTCTGTTGAGATTTAAGAACTCGTCCACAGTTCGACGAAGGAAAATTGTCAAGATTTAGAACATTATCTGTAAGTCAACCGAGGATAATTCAGTTGAGATTTAAGAACCGGTCAGCACTTCGACTGGGGGAAACATCTTCATCGAGATCTAGGACTTGTCTGTAATTCAACCGAGGGTAATTCTGTTGAGATTTAAGAACTCGTCCACACTTCGACGGAGGAAAATTGTCGAGATTTAGAACCTTATCTGTAATTCAACCGAGGATAATTTTGTTGAGATTTAAGAACCGGTCAGAACTTCGACTGAGGGAAACATCTTCATCGTGATCTAGGAACTGTCTGTAATTCAACCGAGGATAATTCTGTCGAGATTTATGAACTCGTCCCCACTTCGAAGGAGGAAAAATGTCGAGATTTTGAACCTTAACTATAATTCAACCGAGGATAATTCTGTTAAGATTTAAGAACTGGTCAGCACTTCGACTGAGGGAAACATCTTCATCGAGATCTAGGAACTGCATGTAATTCAACCGAGGATAATTTTGTTGAGATTTAAAAACTCGTCCACACTTCGACGGAGGAAAATTGTCGAGATTTAGAACCTTATCTGTAATTCAACCGAGGATAATTTTGTTGAGATTTAAGAACCGGTTAGAACTTCGACTGAGGGAAACATCTTCATCGTGATCTAGGAACCGTCTGTAATTCAACCGAGGATAATTCTGTCGAGATTTATGAACTCGTCCACACTTCGAAGGAGGAAAATTGTCGAGATTTAGAACCTTATCTATAATTCAACCGAGGATAATTCTGTTGAGATTTAAGAACCCGTCAGCACTTCGACTGAGGGAAACATCTTCATCGAGATCTAGGAACTGTCTGTAATTCAACCGAGGATAATTCTGTTGAGATTTATGAAGTCAACCACACTTCGACGGAGGAAAATTGTCGATATTTAGAACCTTATCTGTAACTCTACCGAGGATAATTCAGTTGAGATTTAAGAACCGGTCAACACTTCGATTGAGGGAAACATCTTCATCGAGATATAGGAATTGTCTGTAATTCAACCGAGGATAATTCTGTTGAGATTTAAGAACTCGTCCACACTTCGACGGAGGAAAATTGTCGAGATTTAGAACCTTATCTGTAATTCAACCGAGGATAATTTAGTTGAGATTTAAGAACCGGTCAGTACTTCGACTGAGGGAAATATCTTCATCGAGATCTAGGAACCGTCTGTAATTCAACCGAGGATAATTCTGTTGAGATTTAAGAACTCGTCCACACTTCGAAGGAGGAAAATTGTCGAGATTTAGAACCTTATCTATAATTCAACCGAGGATGATTCTGTTGAGATTTAAGAACCGGTCAACACTTCCACTGAGGGAAACATCTTCATCGAGATCTAGGAACTGTCTGTAATTCAACCAAGGATAATTCTGTTGAGATTTAAGAACTCGTCCACACTTCGATGAAGGAAAATTGTCGAGATTTAGAACCTATTTTGTAATTCAACCGAGGATAATTCTGTTGAGATTTATGAACCGGTCAGTACTTCGACTGAGGGAACATCTTCATCGAGATCTAGGAACCGTCTGTAATTTAACCGAGGATAATTTTGTTCAGATTTAAGAACTCCTCCACACTTCGACGGAGGAAAATTGTCGAGATTTAGAACCTTATCTATAATTCAACCGAGGATAATTCTGTTGAGAATTAAGAACCGGTGAGCACAACGACTGAGGGAAACATCTTCATCGAGATCTAGGAACTATCTGTAATTCAACCGAGGATAATTCTGTTGAGATTTAAGAACTCGTCCACAGTTCGACGAAGGAAAATTGTCAAGATTTAGAACATTATCTGTAAGTCAACCGAGGATAATTCAGTTGAGATTTAAGAACCGGTCAGCACTTCGACTGGGGGAAACATCTTCATCGAGATCTAGGACTTGTCTGTAATTCAACCGAGGGTAATTCTGTTGAGATTTAAGAACTCGTCCACACTTCGACGGAGGAAAATTGTCGAGATTTAGAACCTTATCTGTAATTCAACCGAGGATAATTTTGTTGAGATTTAAGAACCGGTCACAACTTCGACTGAGGGAAACATCTTCATCGTGATCTAGGAACTGTCTGTAATTCAACCGAGGATAATTCTGTCGAGATTTATGAACTCGTCCACACTTCGAAGGAGGAAAATTGTCGAGATTTAGAACCTTATCTATAATTCAATCGAGGATAATTCTGTTGAGATTTAAGAACCGGTCAGCACTTCGATTGAGGGAAACATCTTCATCGAGATCTAGGGACCGTCTGTAATTTAACCGAGGATAATTATGTTGAGATTTAAGAACTCATCCACACTTCGACGGAGGAAAATTGTCGAGATTTAGAACCTTATCTATAATTCAACCGAGGATAATTCTGTTGAGATTTAAGAACCGGTCAGCACTTCGACTGAGGGAAACATCTTCATTGAGATCTAGGAACTGTCTGTAATTCAACCGAGGTTAATTTTGTTGAGATTTAAGAATCCGTCCATACTTCGACGGAGGAAAATTGTCGACATTTAGAACCTTATCTGTACTTCAACCGAGGATAATTAAGTTGAAATTTAAGAACCGGTCAACACTTCCACTGAGGGAAACATCTTCATCGAGATCTAGGAACTGTCTGTAATTCAACCGAGGATAATTCTGTTGAGATTTAAGAACTCGTCCACACTTCGACGGAGGAAAATTGACGAGATTTAGAACCTTATCTGTAATTTAACCGAGGATAATTCTGTTTAGATTTAAGAACCGGTAAGCACTTCGACTGAGGGAAACATCTTCATCGAGATCTAGGAACCGTCTGTAATTCAACTGAGGATAATTCTGTCGAGATTTATGAACTCGTCCACACTTCGAAGGAGGAAAATTGTCGAGATTTAGAACCTTATCTATAATTCAACCGAGGATGATTCTGTTGAGATTTAAGAACCGGTCAGCACTTCGACTGAGGGAAACATCTTCATTGAGATCTAGGAACCGTCTGTAATTCAACCGAGGATAATTCTGTTGAGATTTAAGAACTCGTCCATACTTCGATGGAGGAAAATTGTCGAGATTTAGAACATTATCTGTAATTCAACCAAGGATAATTCAGTTGAAATTTAAGAACCGGTCAACACTTCCACTGAGGGAAACATCTTCATCGAGATCTAGGAACTGTCTGTAATTCAACCAAGGATAATTCTGTAGAGATTTAAGAACTCGTCCACACTTTGACGAAGGAAAATTGTCGAGATTTAGAACCTATTTTGTAATTCAACCGAGGATAATTCTGTTGAGATTTAAGAACCGGTCAGTACTTCGACTGAGGGAAACATCTTCATCGAGATCTAGGAACCGTCTGTAATTTAACCGAGGATAATTCTGTTCAGATTTAAGAACTCCTCCACACTTCGTCGGAGGAAAATTGTCGAGATTTAGAACCTTATCTATAATTCAACCGAGGATAATTCTGTTGAGAATTAAGAACCGGGGAGCACAACGACTGAGGGAAACATCTTCATCGTGATCTAGGAACCGTCTGTAATTCAACCGAGGATAATTCTGTTGAGATTTAATAACTCGTCCACAGTTCGACGAAGGAAAATTGTCAAGATTTAGAACATTATCTGTAAGTCAACCGAGGATAATTCAGTTGAGATTTAAGAACCGGTCAGCACTTCGACTGGGGGAAACATCTTCATCGAGATCTAGGACTTGTCTGTAATTCAACCGAGGGTAATTCTGTTGAGATTTAAGAACTCGTCCACACTTCGACGGAGGAAAATTGTCGAGATTTAGAACCTTATCTGTAATTCAACCGAGGATAATTTTGTTGAGATTTAAGAACCGGTCAGAACTTCGACTGAGGGAAACATCTTCATCGTGATCTAGGAACTGTCTGTAATTCAACCGAGGATAATTCTGTCGAGATTTATGAACTCGTCCACACTTCGAAGGAGGAAAATTGTCGAGATTTAGAACCTTATCTATAATTCAATCGAGGATAATTCTGTTGAGATTTAAGAACCGGTCAGCACTTCGATTGAGGGAAACATCTTCATCGAGATCTAGGGACCGTCTGTAATTTAACCGAGGATAATTATGTTGAGATTTAAGAACTCATCCACACTTCGACGGAGGAAAATTGTCGAGATTTAGAACCTTATCTATAATTCAACCGAGGATAATTCTGTTGAGATTTAAGAACCGGTCAGCACTTCGACTGAGGGAAACATCTTCATTGAGATCTAGGAACTGTCTGTAATTCAACCGAGGTTAATTCTGTTGAGATTTAAGAATCCGTCCATACTTCGACGGAGGAAAATTGTCGACATTTAGAACCTTATCTGTACTTCAACCGAGGATAATTAAGTTGAAATTTAAGAACCGGTCAACACTTCCACTGAGGGAAACATCTTCATCGAGATCTAGGAACTGTCTGTAATTCAACCGAGGATAATTCTGTTGAGATTTAAGAACTCGTCCACACTTCGACGGAGGAAAATTGACGAGATTTAGAACCTTATCTGTAATTTAACCGAGGATAATTCTGTTGAGATTTAAGAACCGGTAAGCACTTCGACTGAGGGAAACATCTTCATCGAGATCTAGGAACCGTCTGTAATTCAACTGAGGATAATTCTGTCGAGATTTATGAACTCGTCCACACTTCGAAGGAGGAAAATTGTCGAGATTTAGAACCTTATCTATAATTCAACCGAGGATGATTCTGTTGAGATTTAAGAACCGGTCAGCACTTCGACTGAGGGAAACATCTTCATTGAGATCTAGGAACCGTCTGTAATTCAACCGAGGATAATTATGTTGAGATTTAAGAACTCGTCCATACTTCGATGGAGGAAAATTGTCGAGATTTAGAACATTATCTGTAATTCAACCAAGGATAATTCAGTTGAAATTTAAGAACCGGTCAACACTACCACTGAGGGAAACATCTTCATCGAGATCTAGGAACTGTCTGTAATTCAACCAAGGATAATTCTGTAGAGATTTAAGAACTCGTCCACACTTTGACGAAGGAAAATTGTCGAGATTTAGAACCTATTTTGTAATTCAACCGAGGATAATTCTGTTGAGATTTAAGAACCGGTCAGTACTTCGACTGAGGGAAACATCTTCATCGAGATCTAGGAACCGTCTGTAATTTAACCGAGGATAATTCTGTTCAGATTTAAGAACTCCTCCACACTTCGTCGGAGGAAAATTGTCGAGATTTAGAACCTTATCTATAATTCAACCGAGGATAATTCTGTTGAGAATTAAGAACCGGTGAGCACAACGACTGAGGGAAACATCTTCATCGTGATCTAGGAACCGTCTGTAATTCAACCGAGGATAATTCTGTTGAGATTTAATAACTCGTCCACAGTTCGACGAAGGAAAATTGTCAAGATTTAGAACATTATTTGTAAGTCAACCGAGGATAATTCAGTTGAGATTTAAGAACCGGTCAGCACTTCGACTGGGGGAAACATCTTCATCGCGATCTAGGACTTGTCTGTAATTCAACCGAGGGTAATTCTGTTGAGATTTAAGAACTCGTCCACACTTCGACGGAGGAAAATTGTCGAGATTTAGAACCTAATCTGTAATTCAACCGAGGATAATTTTGTTGAGATTTAAGAACCGGTCAGAACTTCGACTGAGGGAAACATCTTCATCGTGATCTAGGAACCGTCTGTAATTCAACCGAGGATAATTCTGTCGAGATTTATGAACTCGTCCACACTTCGAAGGAGGAAAATTGTCGAGATTTAGAACCTTATCTATAATTCAACCGAGGATAATTCTGTTGAGATTTAAGAACCGGTCAGCACTTCGATTGAGGGAAACATCTTCATCGAGATCTAGGGACCGTCTGTAATTTAACCGAGGATAATTATGTTGAGATTTAAGAACTCATCCACACTTCGACGGAGGAAAATTGTCGAGATTTAGAACCTTATCTATAATTCAACCGAGGATAATTCTGTTGAGATTTAAGAACCGGTCAGCACTTCGACTGAGGGAAACATCTTCATCGAGATCTAGGAACTGTCTGTAATTCAACCGAGGTTAATTCTGTTGAGATTTAAGAATCCGTCCATACTTCGACGGAGGAAAATTGTCGACATTTAGAACCTTATCTGTACTTCAACCGAGGATAATTAAGTTGAAATTTAAGAACCGGTCAACACTTCCACTGAGGGAAACATCTTCATCGAGATCTAGGAACTGTCTGTAATTCAACCGAGGATAATTCTGTTGAGATTTAAGAACTCGTCCACACTTCGACGGAGGAAAATTGACGAGATTTAGAACCTTATCTGTAATTTAACCAAGGATAATTCTGTTGAGATTTAAGAACCGGTAAGCACTTCGACTGAGGGAAACATCTTCATCGAGATCTAGGAACTGTCTGTAATTCAACCAAGGATAATTCTGTAGAGATTTAAGAACTCGTCCACACTTTGACGAAGGAAAATTGTCGAGATTTAGAACCTATTTTGTAATTCAACCGAGGATAATTCTGTTGAGATTTAAGAACCGGTCAGTACTTCGACTGAGGGAAACATCTTCATCGAGATCTAGGAACCGTCTGTAATTTAACCGAGGATAATTCTGTTCAGATTTAAGAACTCCTCCACACTTCGTCGGAGGAAAATTGTCGAGATTTAGAACCTTATCTATAATTCAACCGAGGATAATTCTGTTGAGAATTAAGAACCGGTGAGCACAACGACTGAGGGAAACATCTTCATCGTGATCTAGGAACCGTCTGTAATTCAACCGAGGATAATTCTGTTGAGATTTAATAACTCGTCCACAGTTCGACGAAGGAAAATTGTCAAGATTTAGAACATTATCTGTAAGTCAACTGAGGATAATTCAGTTGAGATTTAAGAACCGGTCAGCACTTCGACTGGGGGAAACATCTTCATCGCGATCTAGGACTTGTCTGTAATTCAACCGAGGGAAATTCTGTTGAGATTTAAGAACTCGTCCACACTTCGACGGAGGAAAATTGTCGAGATTTAGAACCTAATCTGTAATTCAACCGAGGATAATTTTGTTGAGATTTAAGAACCGGTCAGAACTTCGACTGAGGGAAACATCTTCATCGTGATCTAGGAACCGTCTGTAATTCAACCGAGGATAATTCTGTCGAGATTTATGAACTCGTCCACACTTCGAAGGAAGAAAATTGTCGAGATTTAGAACCTTATCTATAATTCAACCGAGGATAATTCTGTTGAGATTTAAGAACCGGTCAGCACTTCGATTGAGGGAAACATCTTCATCGAGATCTAGGGACCGTCTGTAATTTAACCGAGGATAATTATGTTGAGATTTAAGAACTCATCCACACTTCGACGGAGGAAAATTGTCGAGATTTAGAACCTTATCTATAATTCAACCGAGGATAATTCTGTTGAGATTTAAGAACCGGTCAGCACTTCGACTGAGGGAAACATCTTTATCGAGATCTAGGAACTGTCTGTAATTCAACCGAGGTTAATTCTGTTGAGATTTAAGAATCCGTCCATACTTCGACGGAGGAAAATTGTCGAAATTTAGAACCTTATCTGTACTTCAACCGAGGATAATTAAGTTGAAATTTAAGAACCGGTCAACACTTCCACTGAGGGAAACATCTTCATCGAGATCTAGGAACTGTCTGTAATTCAACCGAGGATAATTCTGTTGAGATTTAAGAACTCGTCCACACTTCGACGGAGGAAAATTGACGAGATTTAGAACCTTATCTGTAATTTAACCAAGGATAATTCTGTTGAGATTTAAGAACCGGTAAGCACTTCGACTGAGGGAAACATCTTCATCGAGATCTAGGAACCGTCTGTAATTCAACTGAGGATAATTCTGTCGAGATTTATGAACTCGTCCACACTTCGAAGGAGGAAAATTGTCGAGATTTAGAACCTTATCTATAATTCAACCGAGGATAATTCTGTTGAGATTTAAGAACCGGTCAGCACTTCGACTGAGGGAAACATCTTCATCGAGATCTAGGGACCGTCTGTAATTCAACCGAGGATAATTATGTTGAGATTTAAGAACTTATCCACACTTCGACGGAGGAAAATTGTCGAGATTTAGAACCTTATCTATAATCAACCGAGGATAATTCTATTTAGATTTAAGAACCGGTCATCACTTCGACTGAGGGAAACATCTTCATCGAGATCTAGGAACTGTCTGTAATTCAACAGAGGTTAATTCTGTTGAGATTTAAGAACTCGTCCATACTTCGACGGAGGAAAATTGTCGACATTTAGAACCTTATCTGTAATTCAACCGAGGATAATTAAGTTGAAATTTAAGAACCGGTCAACACTTCCACTGAGGGAAACATCATCATCGATATCTAGGAACCGTCTGTAATTCAACCGAGGATAATTCTGTTGAGATTTAAGAACTCGTGCACACTTCGAAGGAGGAAAATTGTCGAGATTTAGAACCTTATCTGTAATTCAACCGAGGATAATTCAGTTGAGATTTAAGAACCGGTCAGTACTTTGACTGAGGGAAATATCTTCATCGAGATCTAGCAACCGTCTGTAATTTAACGGAGGATAATTCTGTTGAGATTTAAGAACTCGTCCACACTTCGATGGAGGAAAATTGTCGAGATTTAGAACCTTATCTATAATTCAACCGAGGATAATTCTGTTGAGATTTAAGAACCGGTCAGCACTTCGATTGATGGAAACATCTTCATCGATATCTAGGAACTATCTGTAATTCAACCGAGGATAATTCTGTTAAGATTTAAGAACTCGTCCACACTTCGACGAAGGAAAATTGTCGAGATTTAGAACATTATCTGTAATTCAACTGAGGATAATTCAGTTGAGATTTAAGAACCGGTCAGTACTTCGACTGGGTGAAACATCCACATCGAGATCTAGGACTTGTCTGTAATTCAACCGAGGGTAATTTTGTTGAGATTTAAGAACTCGTCCACACTTCGAGGGAGGAAAATTGTCAAGATTTAGAACCATATCTGTAATTTAACCGAGGATAATTCTATTAAGATTTAAGAACTCGTCCACACTTCGACGGAGGACAATTGTCGAGATTTAGAACCTTATCTATAATTCAACCGAGGATAATTCTGTTGAGATTTAAGAACCGGTCAGCACTACGACTGAGCGAAACATATTCATCGAGATCTAGGAACTGTCTGTAATTCAACCGAGGATAATTTTGTTTAGATTTAAAAACTCATCCACACTTTGATGGAGGAAAATTGTCGAGATTTAGAACCTTATTTGTAATTCAACCGAGGATAATTCAGTTGAGATTTAAGAAACGGTCAGTACTTCGACAGAGGGAAACATCTTCATCGAGATCTAGGAACCGTCTGTAATTTAACCGAGGATAATTCTGTTGAGATTTAAGAACTCGTCCACACATCGACGGAGGAAGATTGTCGAGATTTAGAACCTTATCTATAATTCAACTGAGGATAATTCTGTTGAGATTTAAGAACCGGTCATCACTTCGACTGAGGGAAACATCTTCATTGAGATCTAGGAACTGTCTGTAATTCAACCGAGGATAATTCTGTTGAGATTTAAGAACTCGTCCACACTTCGACGGAGGAAAATTGTCAAGATTTAGAACATTATCTGTAATTCAACCGAGGATAATTCAGTTAAGATTTAAGAACCGTTCAGTACTTCGACTGGGTGAAACATCCATATAGAGATCTAGAACTTGTCTGTAATTAAACCGAGGGTAATTCTGTTGAGATTTAAGAACTCGTCCATACTTCGACGGAGTAAAATTGTCAAGATTTAGAACCATATCTGTAATTCAACCGAGGATAATTGTGTTAAAATTTAAGAACTCGTCCACACTTCGACGGAGGAAAATTGTCGAGATTTAGAACCTTATCTATAATTCAACCGAGGATAATTCTGTTGAGATTTAAGAACAGGTTAGCACTTCGACTGAGGGAAACATCTTCATCGAGATCTAGGAAGTGTCTGTAATTCAACCGAGGATAATTCTGTTGAGATTTAAGAACTCAACCACACTTTGATGGAGGAAAATTGTCGACATTTAGAACCTTATCTGTAATTCAACCGAGGATAATTCAGTTGAAATTTAAGAACCGGTCAACACTTCCACTGAGGGAAACATCTTCATCGAGATCTAGGAACTGTCTGTAATTCAACCGAGGATAATTCTGTTGAGATTTAAGAACTCGTCCACACTTCGATGGAGGAAAATTGTCGAGATTTAGAACCTTATCTGTAATTCAACCGAGGATAATTCAATTGAGATTTAAGAACAGGTCAGTACTTTGACTGAGGGAAATATCTTCATCGAGATCTAGGAACCGTCTGTAATTCAACCGAGGATAATTCTGTTGAGATTTAAGAACTCGTCCATACTTCGAAGGAGGAAAATTGTCGAGATTTTGAACCTTATCTATAATTCAACCGAGGATGATTCTGTTGAGATTTAAGAACTGGTCAGTACTTCGACTGAGGGAAACATCTTCATCGAGATCTAGGAACCGTCTGTAATTTAACTGAGGATAATTCTGTTGAGATTTAAGAACTCGTCCACACTTCGATGGAGGAAAATTGTCGAGATTTAGAACCTTATCTATAATTCAACCGAGGATAATTCTGTTGAAATTTAAGAACCGGTCAACACTTCCACTGAGGGAAACATCTTCATCGAGATCTAGGAACTATCTTTAATTCAAACGAGGATAATTCTGTTGAGATTTAAGAACTCGTCCACACTTCGACGAAGGAAAATTGTCGAGATTTAGAACATAATCTGTAATTCAACCGAGGATAATTCAGTTGAGATTTAAGAACCGGTCAGTACTTCGACTGGGTGAAACATCCACATCGAGATCTAGGACTTGTCTGTAATTCAACCGAGGGTAATTCTTTTGAGATTTAAGAACTCGTCCATACTTCGACGGAGTAAAATTGTCAAGATTTAGAACCATATCTGTAATTCAACCGAGGATAATTATGTTAAAATTTAAGAAATCGTCCACACTTCGACGGAGGAAAATTGTCGAGATTTAGAACCTTATCTATAAATCAACCGAGGATAATTCTGTTGAGATTTAAGAACTGGTCAGTACTTCGACAGTGGGAAACATCTTCATCGAGATCTAGGAACCGTCTGTAATTTAACTGAGGATAATTCTATTGAGATTTAAGAACTCGTCCACACTTCGATGGAGGAAAATTGTCGAGATTTAGAACCTTATCTATAATTCAACCGAGGATAATTCAGTTGAGATTTAAGAAACGGTCAGTACTTCGACAGAGGGAAACATCTTCATCGAGATCTAGGAACCGTCTGTAATTTAACCGAGGATAATTCTGTTGAGATTTAAGAACTCGTCCACACTTCGACGGAGGAAAATTGTCGAGATTTAGAACCTTATCTATAATTCAATTTAGGATAATTCTGTTGAGATTTAAGAACCGGTCATCACTTCGACTGAGGGAAACATCTTCATCGAGATCTAGGAACTGTCTGTAATTCAATCGAGGATAATTCTGTTGAGATTTAAGAACTCGTCCACACTTCGACGAAGGAAAATTGTCGAGATTTAGAACATTATCTGTAATTCAACCGAGGATAATTTTGTTGTGATTTAAAAACATGTCCACACTTTGATGGAGGAAAACATCTTCATCGAGATCTAGGAACTGTCTGTAATTCAACCGAGGATAATTTTGTTGAGATTTATAAACTCGTCCACACTTTGATGGAGGAAAATTGTCGAGATTTAGAACCTTATTTATAATTCTACCGAGGATAATTCTGTTGAGATTTAAGAACCGGTCAGCACTTCGTCTGAGGGAAACATCTTCATCGAGATCTAGGAACTATCTGTAATTCAACCGAGGATAATTCTGTTGAGATTTAAGAACTCGTCCACACTTAGACGGAGGAATATTGTCGAGATTTAGAACATTATCTGTAATTCAAGCGAGGATAATTCTGTTAAGATTTAAGAACTCGTCCACACATCGACGGAGGACAATTGTCGAGATTTAGAACCTTATCTATAATTCAACAGAGGATAATTCTTTTGAGATTTAAGAACCGGTCAGAACTTCGACTGAGGGAAACATCTTCATCGAGATCTAGGAACTTTCTGTAATTCAACCGAGGATAATTTTGTTGAGATTTAAAAACTCGGCCACACTTTGATGGAGGAAATTTGTCGAGATTTAGAACCTTATCTGTAATTCAACCGAGGATAATTTAGTTGGGATTTAACAACCGGTCAGTACTTCGACAGAGGGAAACATCTTCATCGAGATCTAGGAACCGTCTGTAATTTAACCGAGGATGATTCTGTTGAGATTTAAGAACTCGTCCACACTTCGACGGAGGAAATGGTCGAGATTTAGAACCTTATCTATAATTCAACCGAGGATAATTCTATTGAGATTTAAGAACCGGTCAGCACTTCGACTGAGGGAAACATCTTCATCGAGATCTAGGAACTATCTGTAATTCAACCGAGGATAATTCTGTTGAGATTTATGAACTCGTCCACACTTCAACCGAGGAAAATTATCGACATTTAAAACCTTATCTGTAATTCATCCAAGGATAATTCTGTTGAGATTTAAGAACCGGTCAGCACTTCGACTAAGGGAAACATCTTCATCGAGATCTAGGAACTATCTGTAATTCAACCGAGGATAATTCTGTTGAGATTTAAGAACTCGTCCACACTTCGACGGAGGAAATTTGTCAAGATTTAGAACCATATTTGTAATTCATCCAAGGATAATTCTGTTAAAATTTAAGAACTCGTCCACACTTCGACGGAGGAAAACATCTTCATCGAGAACTAGGAACCGTCTGTAATTTAACAGAGGATAATTCTGTTGAGATTTAAAAACTCGTCCACACTTTGATGGAGGAAAATTGTCGAGATCTAGAACCTTATCTGTAACTCAACCGAGGATAATTCAGTTGAGATTTAAGAACCGGTCAGTACTTCGACAGAGGGAAACATCTTCATCGAGATCTAGGAACCGTCTGTAATTTAACAGAGGATAATTCTGTTGAGATTTAAGAACTCGTCCACACTTCGACGGAGGAAAATTGTCGAGATTTAGAACCTTATCTATAATTCAACCGAGGATAATTATGTTGAGATTTAAGAACCGGCCAGCACTTCGACTGAGGGAAACATCTTCATCGAGATCTAGGAACTGTCTGTAATTCAACCGAGGATAATTCTGTTGAGATTTATGAACTCGTCCACACTTCAACGGAGGAAAATTATCGACATTTAAAACCTTATCTGTAATTCATCCAAGGATAATTCTGTTGAGATTTAAGAACCGGTCAGCACTTTGACTGAGGGAAACATCTTCATCGAGATCTAGGAACTATCTGTAATTCAACCGAGGATAATTCTGTTGAGATTTAAGAACTCATCCACACTTCGACGGAGGAAATTTGTCAAGATTTAGAACCATATTTGTAATTCATCCAAGGATAATTCTGTTAAAATTTAAGAACTCGTCCACACTTCGACGGAGGAAAACATCTTCATCGAGAACTAGGAACCGTCTGTAATTTAACAGAGGATAATTCTGTTGAGATTTAAAAACTCATCCACACTTTGATGGAGGAAAATTGTCGAGATTTAGAACCTTATCTGTAACTCAACCGAGGATAATTCAGTTGAGATTTAAGAACCGGTCAGTACTTCGATAGAGGGAAACATCTTCATCGAGATCTAGGAACCGTCTGTAATTTAACAGAGGATAATTCTGTTGAGATTTAAGAACTCGTCCACACTTCGACGGAGGAAAATTGTCGAGATTTAGAACCTTATCTATAATTCAATCGAGGATAATTATGTTGAGATTTAAGAACCGGCCAGCACTTCGACTGAGGGAAACATCTTCATCGAGATCTAGGAACTGTCTGTAATTCAACCGAGGATAATTCTGTTGAGATTTATGAACTCGTCCACACTTCAACGGAGGAAAATTATCAACATTTAAAACCTTATCTGTAATTCATCCAAGGATAATTCTGTTGAGATTTAAGAACCGGTCAGCACTTTGACTGAGGGAAACATCTTCATCGAGATCTAGGAACTATCTGTAATTCAACCGAGGATAATTCTGTTGAGATTTAAGAACTCGTCCACACTTCGATGAAGGAAAATTGTCGAGATTTAGAACATTATCTGTAATTCAACAGAGGATAATTCAGTTAAGATTTAAGAACCGGTCAGTACTTCGACTGGGTGAAACATCCACATCGAGATCTAGGACTTGTCTGTAATTCAACCGAGGGTAATTCTGTTGAGATTTAAGAACTCGTCCATACTTCGACGGAGTAAAATTGTCAAGATTTAGAACCATATCTGTAATTCAACCGAGGATAATTCTGTTAAAATTTAAGAACTCGTCCACACTTCGACGGAGGAAAATTGTCGAGATTTATAACCTTATCTATAATTCAACCGAGGATAATTTTGTTGAGATTTAAGAACAGATCAGCACTTCGACTGAGGGAAACATCTTCATCGAGATCTAGGAACTGTCTGTAATTCAACCGAGGATAATTCTGTTAAGATTTAAGAACTCGTCCATACTTCGAAGGAGGAAAATGGTCGAGATTTTGAACCTTATCTATAATTCAACCGAGGATGATTCTGTTGAGATTTAAGAACTGGTCAGTACTTCGACAGAGGGAAACATCTTCATCGAGATCTAGGAACCGTCTGTAATTTAACCGAGGATAATTCTGTTGAGATTTAAGAACTCGTCCACACTTTGATGGAGGAAATTTGTCGAGATTTAGAACCTTATCTATAATTCAACCGAGGATAATTCTGTTGAGATTTAAGAACCGGTCAACACTTCGACTGAGGGAAACATCTTCATCGAGATCTAGGAACTATCTTTAATTCAACCGAGGATAATTCTGTTGAGATTTAAGAACTCGTCCACACTTCGACGAAGGAAAATTGTCGAGATTTAGAACATAATCTGTAATTCAACCGAGGATAATTCAGTTGAGATTTAAGAACCGGTCAGTACTTCGACTGGGTGAAACATCCACATCGAGATCTAGGACTTGTCTGTAATTCAACCGAGGGTAATTTTGTTGAGATTTAAGAACTCGTCCACACTTCGAGGGAGGAAAATTGTCAAGATTTAGAACCATATATGTAATTTAACCGAGGATAATTCTGTTAAGATTTAAGAACTAGTCCACACTTCGACGGAGGATAATTGTCGAGATATAGAACCTTATCTATAATTCAACCTTGGATAATTTTGTTGAGATTTAAAAACACGTCCACACTTTGATGGAGGAAAATTGTCGAGATTTAGAACCTTATCTATAATTCAACCGAGGATAATTCAGTTGAGATTTAAGAACCTATCAGTACTTTGACAGAGGGAAGCATCTTCATCGAGATCTAGGAACCGTCTGTAATTTAACCGAGGATAATTCTGTTGAGATTTAAGAACCGGTCAGCACTTCGACTGAGGGAAACATCTTCATCGAGATCTAGGAACTGTCTGTAATTCAACCGAGGATAATTCTGTTGAGATTTATGAACTCGTCCACACATCGACGGAGGAAAATTATCGACATTTAAAACCTTATATGTAATTCATCCAAGGATAATTATGTTGAGATTTAAGAACCCGTCAGCACTTCGACTGAGGGAAACATCTTCATCGAGATCTAGGAACTATCTGTAATTCAACCGAGGATAATTCTGTTGAAATTTAAGAACTCGTCCACACTTCGACGAAGGAAAATCGTCGAGATTTAGAACATTATCTGTAATTCAACCGAGGATAATTCAGTTAAGATTTAAGAACCGGTCAGTACTTCAACTGGGTGAAACATCCACATCGAGATCTAGGGCTTGTCTGTAATTCAACCGAGGGTAATTCTGTTGAGATTTAAGAACTCATTCATACTTCGATGGAGTAAAATTGTCGAGATTTCGAACCATATCTGTAATTCAACCGAGGATAATTCTGTTAAAATTTAAGAACTCGTCCATACTTCGACGGAGGAAAATTGTCGAGATTTAGAACCTTATCTATAATTCAACCGAGGATAATTCTGTTGAGATTTAAGAACAGGTCAGCACTTCGACTGAGGGAAACATCTTCATCGAGATCTAGGAACTGTCTGTAATTCAACCGAGGATAATTCTGTTGAGATTTAAGAACTCAACCACACTTTGATGGAGGAAAATTGTCGACATTTAGAACCTTATCTATAATTCGACCGAGGGTAATTCTGTTGAGATTTAAGAACTCGTCCACACTTCGAAGGAGGAAAATTGTCAAGATTTAGAACCATATCTGTAATTCAACCGAGGATAATTCAGTTGAGATTTAAGAACCGGTCAGCACTTCGACTGGGGGAAACATCTTCATCGAGATCTAGGACTTGTCTGTAATTCCACCGAGGGTAATTCTATTGAGATTAAAGAACTCGTCCACACTTCGACGGAGGAAAATTGTCGAGATTTAGAACCTTATCTGTAATTCAACCGAGGATAATTTTGTTGAGATTTAAGAACCGGTCAGAACTTCGACTAAGGGAAACATCTTCATTGAGATCTAGGAACCGTCTGTAATTCAACCGAGGATAATTCTGTCTAGATTTATGAACTCCTCCACACTTCGAAGGAGGAAAATTGTCGAGATTTAGAACCTTATCTATAATTCAACCTAGGATAATTCTGTTGAGATTTAAGAACCGGTCAGCACTTCGATTGAGGGAAACATCTTCACCAAGATCTAGGGACCATCTGTAATTTAACCGAGGATAATTATGTTGAGATTTAAGAACTCATCCACACTTCGACGGAGGAAAATTGTCGAGATTTACAACCTTATCTATAATTCAACCGAGGATAATTCTATTGAGATTTAAGAACCGGTCAGCACTTCGACTAAGGGAAACATCTTCATCGAGATCTAGGAACTGTCTGTAATTCAACTGAGGATAATTCTGTTGAGATTTAAGAACTCGTCCATACTTCGACGGAGGAAAATTGTCGACATTTAGAACCTTATCTGTAATTCAACCGAGGATAATTCAGTTGAAATTTAAGAACCGGTCAACACTTCCATTGAGGGAAACATCTTCATCGAGATCTAGGAATTGTCTGTAATTCAACCGAGGATAATTCTATTGAGATTTAAGAACTCGTCCACACTTCGACGGAGGAAAATTGTCGAGATTTAGAACCTTATCTGTAATTCAACCGAGGATAATTCAGTTGAGATTTAAGAATCGGTCAGTACTTTTACTGAGGGAAATATCTTCATCGAGATCTAGGAACCGTTTGTAATTCAACCGAGGATAATTCTGTTGAGATTTAAGAACTCGTCCACACTTCGAAGGAGGAAACTTGTCGAGATTTTGAACCTTATCTATAATTCAACCGAGGATGATTCTGTTGAGATTTAAGAACTGGTCAGCACTTCGATTGAGGGAAACATCTTCATCGAGATCTAGGAACTGTCTGTAATTCAACCGAGGATAATTTTGTTGAGATTTAAAAACTCGTCCACACTTTGATGGAGGAAAATTGTCGAGATTTAGAACCTTATCTATAATTCAACCGAGGATAATTCTGTTGAGATTTAAGAACCGGTCAGCACTTCGTCTGAGGGAAACATCTTCATCGAGATCTAGGAACTATCTGTAATTCAACCGAGGATAATTCTGTTGAGATTTAAGAACTCGTCCACACTTCGACGAAGGAATATTGTCGAGATTTAGAACATTATCTGTAATTCAAGCGAGGATAATTCAATTAAGATTTAAGAACCGGTCAATACTTCGACTGGGTGAAACATCCACATCGAGATCTAGGACTTGTCTGTAATTCAACCGAGGGTAATTCTGTTGAGATTTAAGAACTCGTCCACACTTAGACGGAGGAAAATTTTCAAGATTTAGAACCATATCTGTAATTCAACCGAGGATAATTCTGTTAAGATTTAAGAACTCGTCCACACATCGACGGGGGACAATTGTCGAGATTTAGAACCTTATCTATAATTCAACAGAGGATAATTCTTTTGAGATTTAAGAACCGGTCAGCACTTCGACTGAGGGAAACATCTTCATCGAGATCTAGGAACTTTCTGTAATTCAACCGAGGATAATTTTGTTGAGATTTAATAACTCGTCCACACTTTGATGGAGGAAATTTGTCGAGATTTAGAACCTTATCTGTAACTCAACCGAGGATAATTCAGTTGAGATTTAAGAACCGTTCAGTAGTTCGACAGAGGGAAACATCTTCATCGAGATCTAGGAACCGTCTGTAATTTAACCGAGGATGATTCTGTTGAGATTTAAGAACTCGTCCACACTTCGACGGAGGAAATGGTCGAGATTTAGAACCTTATCTATAATTCAACCGAGGATAATTCTGTTGAGATTTAAGAACCGGCCAGCACTTCGACTGAGGGAAACATCTTCATCGAGATCTAGGAACTGTCTGTAATTCAACCGAGGATAATTCTGTTGAGATTTATGAACTCGTCCACACTTCAACGGAGGAAAATTATCGACATTTAAAACCTTATCTGTAATTCATCCAAGGATAATTATGTTGAGATTTAAGAACCGGTCAGCACTTTGACTGAGGGAAACATCTTCATCGAGATCTAGGAACTATCTGTAATTCAACCAAGGATAATTCTGTTGAGATTTAAGAACTCGTCCACACTTCGATGAAGGAAAATTGTCGAGATTTAGAACATTATCTGTAATTCAACCGAGGATAATTCAGTTAAGATTTAAGAACCGGTCAGTACTTCGACTGGGTGAAACATCCACATCGAGATCTAGGATTTGTCTGTAATTCAACCGAGGGTAATTCTGTTGAGATTTAAGAACTCGTCCATACTTCGACGGAGTAAAATTGTCAAGATTTAGAACCATATCTGTAATTCAACCGAGGATAATTCTGTTAAAATTTAAGAACTCGTCCACACTTCGACGGAGGAAAATTGTCGAGATTTATAACCTTATCTATAATTCAACCGAGGATAATTTTGTTGAGATTTAAGAACAGATCAGCACTTCGACTGAGGGAAACATCTTCATCGAGATCTAGGAACTGTCTGTAATTCAACCGAGGATAATTCTGTTGAGATTAATGAACTCAACCACACTTCGATGGAGGAAAATTGTCGACATTTAGAACCTTATCTGTAATTCATCACAGGATAATTCTGTTGAGATTTAAGAACCGGTCAGCACTTCGACTGAGGTAAACATCTTCATCGAGATCTAAGAACTATCTGTAATTCAACCGAGGATAATTCTGTTGAGATTTAAGAACTCGTCCACACTTCGACGAAGGAAAATTGTCGAGATTTAGAACATTATTTGTAATTCAATCGAGGATAATTCATTTTAGATTTAAGAACCGGTTAGTACTTCGACTGGGTGAAACATCCACATCGAGATCTAGGACTTGTCTGTAATTCAACCGAGGGTAATTCTGTTGAGATTTAAGAACTCGTCCACACTTCGATGAAGGACAATTGTCGAGATTTAGAACCTTATCTATAATTCAACCGAGGATAATTCTGTTGAGATTTAAGAACCGGTCAGCACTTCGACTGAGGGAAACATCTTCATCGAGATCTAGGAACTTTCTGTAATTCAACCGAGGATAATTTTGTTAAGATTTAAAAACTCGTCCACACTTTGATGGAGGAAAATTGTCGAGATTTAGAACCTTATCTGTAATTCAACCGAGGATAATTCAGTTGAGATTTAAGAACCGGTCAGTACTTCGACAGAGGGAAACATCTTCATCGAGATCTAGGAACCGTCTGTAATTCAACCGAGGATAATTCTGTTGAGATTTAAGAACTCGTCCATACTTCGACGGAGGAAAATTGTCGAGATTTAGAACCTTATCTATAATTCAACCGAGGATAATTCTGTTGAGATTTAAGAACAGATCAGCACTTCGACTGAGGGAAACATCTTCATCGAGATCTAGGAACTGTCTGTAATTCAACCGAGGATAATTCTGTTGAGATTTAAGAACTCAACCACACTTTGATGGAGGAAAATTGTCGACATTTAGAACCTTATCTATAATTCGACCGAGGGTAATTCTGTTGAGATTTAAGAACTCGTCCACACTTCGAAGGAGGAAAATTGTCAAGATTTAGAACCATATCTGTAATTCAACCGAGGATAATTCAGTTGAGATTTAAGAACCGGTCAGCACTTCGACTGGGGGAAACATCTTCATCGAGATCTAGGACTTGTCTGTAATTCCACCGAGGGTAATTCTATTGAGATTAAAGAACTCGTCCACACTTCGACGGAGGAAAATTATCGAGATTTAGAACCTTATCTGTAATTCAACCGAGGATAATTTTGTTGAGATTTAAGAACCGGTCAGAACTTCGACTAAGGGAAACATCTTCATTGAGATCTAGGAACCGTCTGTAATTCAACCGAGGATAATTCTGTCTAGATTTATGAACTCCTCCACACTTCGAAGGAGGAAAATTGTCGAGATTTAGAACCTTATCTATAATTCAACCTAGGATAATTCTATTGAGATTTAAGAACCGGTCAGCACTTCGATTGAGGGAAACATCTTCACCAAGATCTAGGGACCATCTGTAATTTAACCGAGGATAATTATGTTGAGATTTAAGAACTCATCCACACTTCGACGGAGGAAAATTATGGAGATTTACAACCTTATCTATAATTCAACCGAGGATAATTCTATTGAGATTTAAGAACCGGTCAGCACTTCGACTAAGGGAAACATCTTCATCGAGATCTAGGAACTGTCTGTAATTCAACTGAGGATAATTCTGTTGAGATTTAAGAACTCGTCCATACTTCGACGGAGGAAAATTGTCGACATTTAGAACCTTATCTGTAATTCAACCGAGGATAATTCAGTTGAAATTTAAGAACCGGTCAACACTTCCATTGAGGGAAACATCTTCATCGAGATCTAGGAACTGTCTGTAATTCAACCGAGGATAATTCTATTGAGATTTAAGAACTCGTCCACACTTCGACGGAGGAAAATTGTCGAGATTTAGAACCTTATCTGTAATTCAACCGAGGATAATTCAGTTGAGATTTAAGAATCGGTCAGTACTTTTACTGAGGGAAATATCTTCATCGAGATCTAGGAACCGTTTGTAATTCAACCGAGGATAATTCTGTTGAGATTTAAGAACTCGTCCACACTTCGAAGGAGTAAACTTGTCGAGATTTTAACCTTATCTATAATTCAACCGAGGATGATTCTGTTGAGATTTAAGAACTGGTCAGCACTTCGATTGAGGGAAACATCTTCATCGAGATCTAGGAACTGTCTGTAATTCAACCGAGGATAATTTTGTTGAGATTTAAAAACTCGTCCACACTTTGATGGAGGAAAATTGTCGAGATTTAGAACCTTATCTATAATTCAACCGAGGATAATTCTGTTGAGATTTAAGAACCGGTCAGCACTTCATCTGAGGGAAACATCTTCATCGAGATATAGGAACTATCTGTAATTCAACCGAGGATAATTCTGTTGAGATTTAAGAACTCGTCCACACTTCGACGAAGGAATATTGTCGAGATTTAGAACATTATCTGTAATTCAAGCGAGGATAATTCAATTAAGATTTAAGAACCGGTCAATACTTCGACTGGGTGAAACATCCACATCGAGATCTAGGACTTGTCTGTAATTCAACCGAGGGTAATTCTGTTGAGATTTAAGAACTCGTCCACACTTAGACGGAGGAAAATTTTCAAGATTTAGAACCATATCTGTAATTCAACCGAGGATAATTCTTTTAAGATTTAAGAACTCGTCCACACATCGACGGGGGACAATTGTCGAGATTTAGAACCTTATCTATAATTCAACAGAGGATAATTCTTTTGAGATTTAAGAACCGGTCAGCACTTCGAATGAGGGAAACATCTTCATCGAGATCTAGGAACTTTCTGTAATTCAACCGAGGATAATTTTGTTGACATTTAATAACTCGTCCACACTTTGATGGAGGAAATTTGTCGAGATTTAGAACCTTATCTGTAACTCAACCGAGGATAATTCAGTTGAGATTTAAGAACCGGTCAGTAGTTCGACAGAGGGAAACATCTTCATCGAGATCTAGGAACCGTCTGTAATTTAACCGAGGATGATTCTGTTGAGATTTAAGAACTCGTCCACACTTCGACGGAGGAAATGGTCGAGATTTAGAACCTTATCTATAATTCAACCGAGGATAATTCTGTTGAGATTTAAGAACCGGCCAGCACTTCGACTGAGGGAAACATCTTCATCGAGATCTAGGAACTGTCTGTAATTCAACCGAGGATAATTCTGTTGAGATTTATGAACTCGTCCACACTTCAACGGAGGAAAATTATCGACATTTAAAACCTTATCTGTAATTCATCCAAGGATAATTATGTTGAGATTTAAGAACCGGTCAGCACTTTGACTGAGGGAAACATCTTCATCGAGATCTAGGAACTATCTGTAATTCAACCGAGGATAATTCTGTTGAGATTTAAGAACTCGTCCACACTTCGATGAAGGAAAATTGTCGAGATTTAGAACATTATCTGTAATTCAACCGAGGATAATTCAGTTAAGATTTAAGAACCGGTCAGTACTTCGACTGGGTGAAACATCCACATCGAGATCTAGGATTTGTCTGTAATTCAACCGAGGGTAATTCTGTTGAGATTTAAGAACTCGTCCATACTTCGACGGAGTAAAATTGTCAAGATTTAGAACCATATCTGTAATTCAACCGAGGATAATTCTGTTAAAATTTAAGAACTCGTCCACACTTCGACGGAGGAAAATTGTCGAGATTTATAACCTTATCTATAATTCAACCGAGGATAATTTTGTTGAGATTTAAGAACAGATCAGCACTTCGACTGAGGGAAACATCTTCATCGAGATCTAGGAACTGTCTGTAATTCAACCGAGGATAATTCTGTTGAGATTAATGAACTCAACCACACTTCGATGGAGGAAAATTGTCGACATTTAGAACCTTATCTGTAATTCATCACAGGATAATTCTGTTGAGATTTAAGAACCGGTCAGCACTTCGACTGAGGTAAACATCTTCATCGAGATCTAAGAACTATCTGTAATTCAACCGAGGATAATTCTGTTGAGATTTAAGAACTCGTCCACACTTCGACGAAGGAAAATTGTCGAGATTTAGAACATTATTTGTAATTCAATCGAGGATAATTCATTTTAGATTTAAGAACCGGTTAGTACTTCGACTGGGTGAAACATCCACATCGAGATCTAGGACTTGTCTGTAATTCAACCGAGGGTAATTCTGTTGAGATTTAAGAACTCGTCCACACTTCGATGAAGGACAATTGTCGAGATTTAGAACCTTATCTATAATTCAACCGAGGATAATTCTGTTGAGATTTAAGAACCGGTCAGCACTTCGACTGAGGGAAACATCTTCATCGAGATCTAGGAACTTTCTGTAATTCAACCGAGGATAATTTTGTTAAGATTTAAAAACTCGTCCACACTTTGATGGAGGAAAATTGTCGAGATTTAGAACCTTATCTGTAATTCAACCGAGGATAATTCAGTTGAGATTTAAGAACCGGTCAGTACTTCGACAGAGGGAAACATCTTCATCGAGATCTAGGAACCGTCTGTAATTTAACCGAGGATAATTCTGTTGAGATTTAAGAACTCGTCCACACTTCGACAGAGGAAAATTGTCGAGATTTAGAACCTTATCTATAATTCAACCGAGGATAATTCTGTTGAGATTTAAGAACAGATCAGCACTTCGACTGAGGGAAACATCTTCATCGAGATCTAGGAACTGTCTGTAATTCAACCGAGGATAATTCTGTTGAGATTAATGAACTCAACCACACTTCGATGGAGGAAAATTGTCGACATTTAGAACCTTATCTGTAATTCATCACAGGATAATTCTGTTGAGATTTAAGAACCGGTCAGCACTTCGACTGAGGTAAACATCTTCATCGAGATCTAGGAACTATCTGTAATTCAACCGAGGATAATTCTGTTGATATTTAAGAACTCGTCCACACTTCGACGAAGGAAAATTGTCGAGATTTAGAACATTATTTGTAATTCAATCGAGGATAATTTATTTTAGATTTAAGAACCGGTTAGTACTTCGACTGGGTGAAACATCCACATCGAGATCTAGGACTTGTCTGTATCAACCGAGGGTAATTCTGTTGAGATTTAAGAACTCGTCCACACTTCGATGAAGGACAATTGTCGAGATTTAGAACCTTATCTATAATTCAACCGAGGATAATTCTGTTGATATTTAAGAACCGGTCAGCACTTCGACTGAGGGAAACATCTTCATCGAGATCTAGGAACTTTCTATAATTCAACCGAGGATAATTTTGTTGAGATTTAAAAACTCGTCCACACTTTGATGGAGGAAAATTGTCGAGATTTAGAACCTTATCTGTAATTCAACCGAGGATAATTCAGTTGAGATTTAAGAACCGGTCAGTACTTCGACAGAGGGAAACATCTTCATCGAGATCTAGGAACCGTCTGTAATTTAACCGAGGATAATTCTGTTGAGATTTAAGAACTCGTCCACACTTCGACGGAGGAAAATTGTCGAGATTTAGAACCTTATCTATAATTCAACCGAGGATAATTCTGTTGAGATTTAAGAATCGGTCAGCACTTTGACTAAGGGAAACATCTTCATCGAGATCTAGGAACTGTCTGTAATTCAACCGAGGATAATTCTGTTGAGATTTAAGAACTCGTCCACACTTCGACGAAGGAATATTGTCGAGATTTAGAACATTATCTGTAATTCAAGCGAGGATAATTCAATTAAGATTTAAGAACTGGTCAATACTTCGACTGGGTGAAACATCCACATCGAGATCTAGGACTTGTCTGTAATTCAACCGAGGGTAATTCTGTTGAGATTTAAGAACTCGTCCACACTTAGACGGAGGAAAATTTTCAAGATTTAGAACCATATCTGTAATTCAACCGAGGATAATTCTGTTAAGATTTAAGAACTCGTCCACACATCGACGGGGGACAATTGTCGAGATTTAGAACCTTATCTATAATTCAACAGAGGATAATTCTTTTGAGATTTAAGAACCGGTCAGCACTTCGACTGAGGGAAACATCTTCATCGAGATCTAGGAACTTTCTGTAATTCAACCGAGGATAATTTTGTTGAGATTTAATAACTCGTCCACACTTTGATGGAGGAAATTTGTCGAGATTTAGAACCTTATCTGTAATTCAACCGAGGATAATTTAGTTGAGATTTAAGAACCGGTCAGTAGTTCGACAGAGGGAAACATCTTCATCGAGATCTAGGAACCGTCTGTAATTTAACCGAGGATGATTCTGTTGAGATTTAAGAACTCATCCACACTTCGACGGAGGAAATGGTCGAGATTTAGAACCTTATCTATAATTCAACCGAGGATAATTCTGTTGAGATTTAAGAACCGGTCAGCACTTCGACTGAGGGAAACATCTTCATCGAGATCTAGGAACTATCTGTAATTCAACCGAGGATAATTCTGTTGAGGTTTATGAACTCGTCCACACTTCAACGGAGGAAAATTATCGACATTTAAAACCTTATCTGTAATTCATCCAAGGATAATTCTGTTGAGATTTAAGAACCGGTCAGCACTTCGACTGAGGGAAACATCTTCATCGAGATCTAGGAACTATTTGTAATTCAACCGAGGATAATTCTGTTGAGATTTAAGAACTCGTCCACACTTCGACGGAGGAAATTTGTCAAGATTTATAACCATATTTGTAACTCATCCAAGGATAATTCTGTTAAAATTTAAGAACTCGTCCACACTTCGACGGAGGAAAACATCTTCATCGAGAACTAGGAACCGTCTGTAATTTAACAGAGGATAATTCTGTTGAGATTTAAAAACTCGTCCACACTTTGATGGAGGAAAATTGTCGAGATTTAGAACCTTATCTGTAACTCAACCGAGGATAATTCAGTTGAGATTTAAGAACCGGTCAGTACTTCGACAGAGGGAAACATCTTCATCGAGATCTAGGAACCGTCTGTAATTTAACAGAGGATAATTCTGTTGAGATTTAAGAACTCGTCCACACTTCGACGGAGGAAAATTGTCGAGATTTAGAACCTTATCTATAATTCAACCGAGGATAATTATGTTGAGATTTAAGAACCGGCCAGCACTTCGACTGAGGGAAACATCTTCATCGAGATCTAGGAACTGTCTGTAATTCAACCGAGGATAATTCTGTTGAGATTTATGAACTCGTCCACACTTCAACGGAGGAAAATAATCGACATTTAAAACCTTATCTGTAATTCATCCAAGGATAATTCTGTTGAGATTTAAGAACCGGTCAACACTTTGACTGAGGGAAACATCTTCATCGAGATCTAGGAACTATCTGTAATTCAACCGAGGATAATTCTGTTGAGATTTAAGAACTCGTCTACACTTCGATGAAGGAAAATTGTCGAGATTTAGAACATTATCTGTAATTCAACCGAGGATAATTCAGTTAAGATTTAAGAACCGGTCAGTACTTCGACTGGGTGAAACATCCACATCGAGATCTAGGACTTGTCTGTAATTCAACCGAGGGTAATTCTGTTGAGATTTAAGAACTCGTCCATACTTCGACGGAGTAAAATTGTCAAGATTTAGAACCATATCTGTAATTCAACCGAGGATAATTCTGTTAAAATTTAAGAACTCGTCCACACTTCGACGGAGGAAAATTGTCGAGATTTATAACCTTATCTATAATTCAACCGAGGATAATTCTGTTGAGATTTAAGAACAGATCAGCACTTCGACTGAGGGAAACATCTTCATCGAGATCTAGGAACTGTCTGTAATTCAACCGAGGATAATTCTGTTGAGATTAATGAACTCAACCACACTTCGATGGAGGAAAATTGTCGACATTTAGAACCTTATCTGTAATTCATCACAGGATAATTCTGTTGAGATTTAAGAACCGGTCAGCACTTCGACTGAGGTAAACATCTTCATCGAGATCTAGGAACTATCTGTAATTCAACCGAGGATAATTCTGTTGATATTTAAGAACTCGTCCACACTTCGACGAAGGAAAATTGTCGAGATTTAGAACATTATTTGTAATTCAACCGAGGATAATTCATTTTAGATTTAAGAACCGGTTAGTACTTCGACTGGGTGAAACATCCACATCGAGATCTAGGACTTGTCTGTAATTCAACCGAGGGTAATTCTGTTGAGATTTAAGAACTCGTCCACACTTCGATGAAGGACAATTGTCGAGATTTAGAACCTTATCTATAATTTAACCGAGGATAATTCTGTTGAGATTTAAGAACCGGTCAGCACTTCGACTGAGGGAAACATCTTCATCGAGATCTAGGAACTTTCTGTAATTCAACCGAGGATAATTTTGTTGAGATTTAAAAACTCGTCCACACTTTGATGGAGGAAAATTGTCGAGATTTAGAACCTTATCTGTAATTCAACCGAGGATAATTCAGTTGAGATTTAAGAACCGGTCAGTACTTCGACAGAGGGAAACATCTTCATCGAGATCTAGGAACCGTCTGTAATTTAACCGAGGATAATTCTGTTGAGATTTAAGAACTCGTCCACACTTCGACGGAGGAAAATTGTCGAGATTTAGAACCTTATCTATAATTCAACCGAGGATAATTCTGTTGAGATTTAAGAACCGGTCAGCACTTTGACTAAGGGAAACATCTTCAACGAGATCTAGGAACTGTCTGTAATTCAACCGAGGATAAATCCTGTTGAGATTTATGAACTCGTCCACACTTCGATGGAGGAAAATTATCCACATTTAAAACCTTATCTGTAATTCATCCAAGGATAATTCTGTTGAGATTTAAGAACCGGTCAGCACTTCGACTGAGGGAAACATCTTCATCGAGATCTAAGAACTATATGTAATTCAACCGAGGATAATTCTATTGAGATTTAAGAACTCATCCACACTTCGACGAAGGAAAACTGTCGAGATTTAGAACGTTATCTGTAATTCAACCGAGGATAATTCTGTTGAGATTTAAGAACCGGTCAGTACTTCGACTGTGGGAAACATATTCATCGAGATGTAGGAACTGTCTGTAATTCAACCGAGGATAATTCTGTTGAGATTTATGAACTCAACCACACTTCGATGGAGGTAAATTGTCGACATTTAGAACCTTATCTATAATTCATCCAAGGATAATTCTGTTGAGATTTAAGAACCGGTCAGCACTTCGACTGAGGGAAACATCTTCATTGAGATCTAGGAACCGTCTGTAATTTAACCGAGGATAATTATGTTGAGATTTAATAACTCATCCACACTTCGACGGAGGAAAATTGTCGAGATTTAGAACCTTGTCTCTAATTCAACCGAGGATAATTCTGTTGAGATTTAAGAACCGGTCAGCACTTCGACTGAGGGAAACATCTTCATCGAGATCTAGGAACTGTTTGTAATTCAACCGAGGATAATTCTGTTGAGATTTATGAACTCAACCACACTTCGATGGAGGTAAATTATCGATATTTAGAACCTTATCTGTAATTCATCCAAGGATAATTCTGTTGAGATTTAAGAATCAGTCAGCACTTCGACTGAGGTAAACATCTTCATCGAGATCTAGGAACTATCTGTAATTCAACCGAGGCTAATTCTGTTGAGATTTAAGAACTCGTCCACACTTCGACGGAGGAAAATTGTCAAGATTTAGAACCATATCTGTAATTCAACCGAGGATAATTCTGTTAAGATTTAAGAACTCGTCCACACTTCGACGGAGGACAATTGTCGAGATTTAGAACCTTATCTGTAATTCAACCGAGGATAATTCAGTTGAGTTTTAAGAATCGGTCAGTACTTCGACAGAGGGAAACATCTTCATCGAGATCTAGGAACCGTCTGTAATTTAACCGAGGATAATTCTGTTGAGATTTAAGAACTCGTCCACACTTCGACGGAGGAAAATTGTCGAGATTTAGAACCTTATCTATAATTCAACCGAGGATAATTCTGTTGAGATTTAAGAACCGGTCAGCACTTCGACTGAGGGAAACATCTTCATCGAGATCTAGGAACTGTCTGTAATTCAACCGAGGATAATTCTGTTGAGATTTATGAACTCAACCACACTTCGATGGTAGAAAATTGTCGACATTTAGAACCTTATCTGTAATTCATCCAAGGATAATTCTGTTGAGATTTAAGAACCGGTCAGCACTTCGACTGAGGTAAACATCTTCATCGAGATCTAGGAACTATCTGTAATTCAACCGAGGATAATTCTGTTGAGATTTAAGAACTCGTCCACACTTCGACGAAGGAAAATTGTCGAGATTTAGAACATTATTTGTAATTCAACCGAGGATAATTCAGTTGAGATTTAAGAACTGGTCAGTACTTCGACTGGGTGAAACTTCCACATCGAGATCTAGGACTTGTCTGTAATTCAACCGAGGGTAATTCTGTTGAGATTTAAGAACTCGTCCACACTTCGACGGAGGAAAATTGTCAAGATTTAGAACCATATCTGTAATTCAACCGAGGATAATTCTGTTAAGATTTAAGAACTCGTCCACACTTCGACGGAGGACAATTGTCGAGATTTAGAACCTTATCTATAATTCAACGGAGGATAATTCTGTTGAGATTTAAGAATCGGTCAGCACAACGACTTAGGGAAACAACTTCATCGACATCTAGGAACTTTCTGTATTTTCAACCGAGGATAATTTTGTTGAGATTTAAAAACTCTTCCACACTTTGATGGAGGATAATTGTTGAGATTTAGAACCTTATCTGTAATTCAACCCAGGATAATTCAGTTGATATTTAAGAACCGGTCAGTACTTCGACAGAGGGAAACATCTTCATCGAGATCTAGGAACCGTCTGTAATTTAACCGAGGATAATTCTGTTGAGATTTAAGAACTCGTCCACACTTCGACGGAGGAAAATTGTCGAGATTTAGAACCTTATCTATAATTCAACCGAGGATAATTCTGCTGACATTTAAGAACTGGTCAGCACTTCGACTGAGGGAAACATCTTCATCGAGATCTAGGAACTGTCTGTAATTCAACCGAGGATAATTTTGTTGAGATTTATGAACTCGTCCACACTTCGACGGAGGAAAATTATCGACGTTTAAAACCTTATCTGTAATTCATCCAAGGATAATTCTGTTGAGATTTAAGAACCGGTCAGCACTTCGACTGAGGGAAACATCTTCATCGAGATCTAGGAACTATCTGTAATTCAACCGAGGATAATTCTGTTGAGATTTAAGAACTCGTCCACACTTCGACGAAGGAAAATTGTCGAGATTTAGAACGTTATCTGTAATTCAACTGAGGATAATTCTGTTGAGATTTAAGAACCGGTCAGTACTTCGACTGAGGGAAACATATTCATCGAGATCTAGGAACTGTCTGTAATTCAACCGAGGATAATTTTGTTGAGATTTATGAACTCGTCCACACTTCGACGGAGGAAAATTGTCAAGATTTAGAACCATATTTGTAATTCATCCAAGGATAATTCTGTTAAAATTTAAGAACTCGTCCACACTTCGACGGAGGAAAATTGTCGAGATTTAGAACCTTATCTATAATTCAACCGAGGATAATTCTGTTGAGATTTAAGAACAGGTCAGCACTTCGACTGAGGGAAACATCTTCATAGAGATTTAGGAACTGTCTGTAATTCAACCGAGGATAATTCTGTTGAGATTTATGAACTCAACCACACTTCGATGGAGGAAAATTGTCGATATTTAGAACCTTATCTGTAATTCATCCAAGGATAATTCTGTTGAGATTTAAGAACCGGTCAGTACTTCGACTGAGGGAAACATCTTCATCGAGATCTAGGAACCGTCTGTAATTTAACCGAGGATAATTCTGTTGAGATTTAAGAACTCGTCCACACTTCGACAGAGGAAAATTGTCGAGATTTAGAACCTTATCTATAATTCAACCGAGGATAATTCTGTTGAGATTTAAGAACAGATCAGCACTTCGACTGAGGGAAACATCTTCATCGAGATCTAGGAACTGTCTGTAATTCAACCGAGGATAATTCTGTTGAGATTAATGAACTCAACCACACTTCGATGGAGGAAAATTGTCGACATTTAGAACCTTATCTGTAATTCATCACAGGATAATTCTGTTGAGATTTAAGAACCGGTCAGCACTTCGACTGAGGTAAACATCTTCATCGAGATCTAGGAACTATATGTAATTCAACCGAGGATAATTCTGTTGAGATTTAAGAACTCGTCCACACTTCGACGAAGGAAAATTGTCGAGATTTAGAACATTATTTGTAATTCAACCGAGGATAATTCATTTTAGATTTAAGAACCGGTTAGTACTTCGACTGGGTGAAACATCCACATCGAGATCTAGAACTTATCTATAATTCAACCGAGGGTAATTCTGTTGAGATTTAAGAACTCGTCCACACTTCGATGAAGGACAATTGTCGAGATTTAGAACCTTATCTATAATTCAACCGAGGATAATTCTGTTGAGATTTAAGAACCGGTCAGCACTTCGACTGAGGGAAACATCTTCATCGAGATCTAGGAACTTTCTGTAATTCAACCGAGGATAATTTTGTTGAGATTTAAAAACTCGTCCACACTTTGATGGAGGAAAATTGTCGAGATTTAGAACCTTATCTGTAATTCAACCGAGGATAATTCAGTTGAGATTTAAGAACCGGTCAGTACTTCGACAGAGGGAAACATCTTCATCGAGATCTAGGAACCGTCTGTAATTTAACCGAGGATAATTCTGTTGAGATTTAAGAACTCGTCCACACTTCGACGGAGGAAAATTGTCGAGATTTAGAACCTTATCTATAATTCAACCGAGGATAATTCTGTTGAGATTTAAGAACCGGTCAGCACTTTGACTGAGGGAAACATCTTCATCGAGATCTAGGAACTGTCTGTAATTCAACCGAGGATAATTCTGTTGAGATTTATGAACTCGTCCACACTTCGATGGAGGAAAATTATCCACATTTAAAACCTTATCTGTAATTCATCCAAGGATAATTCTGTTGAGATTTAAGAACCGGTCAGCACTTCGACTGAGGGAAACATCTTCATCGAGATCTAAGAACTATCTGTAATTCAACCGAGGATAATTCTATTGAGATTTAAGAACTCGTCCACACTTCGACGAAGGAAAACTGTCGAGATTTAGAACGTTATCTGTAATTCAACCGAGGATAATTCTGTTGAGATTTAAGAACCGGTCAGTACTTCGACTGAGGGAAACATATTCATCGAGATGTAGGAACTGTTTGTAATTCAACCGAGGATAATTCTGTTGAGATTTATGAACTCAACCACACTTCGATGGAGGTAAATTGTCGACATTTAGAACCTTATCTGTAATTCATCCAAGGATAATTCTGTTGAGATTTAAGAACCGGTCAGCACTTCGACTGAGGGAAACATCTTCATTGAGATCTAGGAACCGTCTGTAATTTAACCGAGGATAATTATGTTGAGATTTAATAACTCATCCACACTTCGACGGAGGAAAATTGTCGAGATTTAGAACCTTGTCTCTAATTCAACCGAGGATAATTCTGTTGAGATTTAAGAACCGGTCAGCACTTCGACTGAGGGAAACATCTTCATCGAGATCTAGGAACTGTCTGTAATTCAACCGAGGATAATTCTGTTGAGATTTATGAACTCAACCACACTTCGATGGAGGTAAATTATCGATATTTAGAACCTTATCTGTAATTCATCCAAGGATAATTCTGTTGAGATTTAAGAATCAGTCAGCACTTCGACTGAGGTAAACATCTTCATCGAGATCTAGGAACTATCTGTAATTCAACCGAGGCTAATTCTGTTGAGATTTAAGAACTCGTCCACACTTCGACGGAGGAAAATTGTCAAGATTTAGAACCATATCTGTAATTCAACCGAGGATAATTCTGTTAAGATTTAAGAACTCGTCCACACTTCGACGGAGGACAATTGTCGAGATTTAGAACCTTATCTATAATTCAACCGAGGATAATTCTGTTGAGATTTAAGAACCGGTCAGCACTTCGACTGAGGGAACCATCTTCATCGAGATCTAGGAACTATCTGTAATTCAACCGAGGATAATTCTGTTGAGATTTAAGAACTCGTCCACACTTCGACGAAGGAAAATTGTCGAGATTTAGAACGTTATCTGTAATTCAACTGAGGATAATTCTGTTGAGATTTAAGAACCGGTCAGTACTTCGACTGAGGGAAACATATTCATCGAGATCTAGGAACCGTCTGTAATTTAAACGAGGATAATTATGTTGAGATTTAAGAACTCGTCCACACTTCGAAGGAGGAAAATTGTCGAGATTTAGAACCTTATCTATAATTCAACCGAGGATAATTCTGTTGAGATTTAAGAACCGGTCAGCACTTCGACTGAGGGAAACATCTTCATCGAGATCTACGAACTGTCTGTAATTCAACCGAGCATAATTCTGTTGAGATTTAAGAACTCGTCCACACTTCGACGAAGGAAAATTGTCGAGATTTAGAACGTTATCTGTAATTCAACTGAGGATAATTCTGTTGAGATTTAAGAACCGGTCAGTACTTCGACTGAGGGAAACATATTCATCGAGATCTAGGAACCGTCTGTAATTTAAACGAGGATAATTATGTTGAGATTTAAGAACTCGTCCACACTTCGAAGGAGGAAAATTGTCGAGATTTAGAACCTTATCTATAATTCAACCGAGGATAATTCTGTTGAGATTTAAGAACCGGTCAGCACTTCGACTGAGGGAAACATCTTCATCGAGATCTACGAACTGTCTGTAATTCAACCGAGGATAATTCTGTTGAGATTTATGAACTCAACCACACTTCGATGGTAGAAAATTGTCGACATTTAGAACCTTATCTGTAATTCATCCAAGGATAATTCTGTTGAGATTTAAGAACCGGTCAGCACTTCGACTGAGGTAAACATCTTCATCGAGATCTAGGAACTATCTGTAATTCAACCGAGGATAATTCTGTTGAGATTTAAGAACTCGTCCACACTTCGACGAAGGAAAATTGTCGAGATTTAGAACATTATTTGTAATTCAACCGAGGATAATTCAGTTGAGATTTAAGAACTGGTCAGTACTTCGACTGGGTGAAACTTCCACATCGAGATCTAGGACTTGTCTGTAATTCAACCGAGGGTAATTCTGTTGAGATTTAAGAACTCGTCCACACTTCGACGGAGGAAAATTGTCAAGATTTAGAACCATATATGTAATTCAACCGAGGATAATTCTGTTAAGATTTAAGAACTCGTCCACACTTCGACGGAGGACAATTGTCGAGATTTAGAACCTTATCTATAATTCAACGGAGGATAATTCTGTTGAGATTTAAGAACCGGTCAGCACTTCGACTGAGGGAAACAACTTCATCGAGATCTAGGAACTTTCTGTATTTTCAACCGAGGATAATTTTGTTGAGATTTAAAAACTCTTCCACACTTTGATGGAGGATAATTGTCGAGATTTAGAACCTTATCTGTAATTCAACCGAGGATAATTGAGTTGATATTTAAGAACCGGTCAGTACTTCGACAGAGGGAAACATCTTCATCGAGATCTAGGAACCGTCTGTAATTTAACCGAGGATAATTCTGTTGAGATTTAAGAACTCGTCCACACTTCGACGGAGGAAAATTGTCGAGATTTAGAACCTTATCTATAATTCAACCGAGGATAATTCTGCTGACATTTAAGAACCGGTCAGCACTTCGACTGAGGGAAACATCTTCATCGAGATCTAGGAACTGTCTGTAATTCAACCGAGGATAATTCTGTTGAGATTTATGAACTCGTCCACACTTCGACGGAGGAAAATTATCGACATTTAAAACCTTATCTGTAATTCATCCAAGGATAATTCTGTTGAGATTTTAGAAACGGTCAGCACTTCGACTGAGGGAAACATCTTCATCGAGATCTAGGAACTATCTGTAATTCAACCGAGGATAATTCTGTTGAGATTTAAGAACTCGTCCACACTTCGACGAAGGAAAATTGTCGAGATTTAGAACGTTATCTGTAATTCAACTGAGGATAATTCTGTTGAGATTTAAGAACCGGTCAGTACTTCGACTGAGGGAAACATATTCATCGAGATCTAGGAACTGTCTGTAATTCAACCGAGGATAATTTTGTTGAGATTTATGAACTCGTCCACACTTCGACGGAGGAAAATTGTCAAGATTTAGAACCATATTTGTAATTCATCCAAGGATAATTCTGTTAAAATTTAAGAACTCGTCCACACTTCGACGGAGGAAAATTGTCGAGATTTAGAACCTTATCTATAATTCAACCGAGGATAATTCTGTTGAGATTTAAGAACAGGTCAGCACTTCGACTGAGGGAAACATCTTCATCGAGATCTAGGAACCGTCTGTAATTTAACCGAGGATAATTCTGTTGAGATTTAAGAACTCGTCCACACTTCGACGGAGGAAAATTGTCGAGATTTAGAACCTTATCTGTAATTCATCCAAGGATAATTCTGTTGAGATTTAAGAACCGGTCAGCACTTCGACTGAGGGAAACATCTTCATTGAGATCTAGGAACCGTCTGTAATTTAAACGAGGATAATTATGTTGAGATTTATGAACTCAACCACACTTCGATGGTAGAAAATTGTCGACATTTAGAACCTTATCTGTAATTCATCCAAGGAAAATTCTGTTGAGATTTAAGAACCGGTCAACACTTCGACTGAGGTAAACATCTTCATCGAGATCTAGGAACTATCTGTAATTCAACCGAGGATAATTCTGTTGAGATTTAAGAACTCGTCCACACTTCGACGAAGGAAAATTGTCGAGATTTAGAACATTATTTGTAATTCAACCGAGGATAATTCAGTTGAGATTTAAGAACTGGTCAGTATTTCGACTGGGTGAAACATCCACATCGATATCTAGGACTTGTCTGTAATTCAACCGAGGGTAATTCTGTTGAGATTTAAGAACTCGTCCACACTTCGACGGAGGAAAATTGTCAAGATTTAGAACCATATATGTAATTCAACCGAGGATAATTCTGTTAAGATTTAAGAACTCGTCCACACTTCGACGGAGGACAATTGTCGAGATTTAGAACCTTATCTATAATTCAACGGAGGATAATTCTGATGAGATTTAAGAACCGGTCAGCACTTCGACTGTGGGAAACAACTTCATCGAGATCTATGAACTTTCTGTATTTTCAACCGAGGATAATTTTGTTGAGATTTAAAAACTCTTCCACACTTTGATGGAGGATAATTGTCGAGATTTAGAACCTTATCTGTAATTCAACCGAGGATAATTCAGTTGATATTTAAGAACCGGTCAGTACTTCGACAGAGGGAAACATCTTCATCGAGATCTAGGAACCGTCTGTAATTTAACCGAGGATAATTCTGTTGAGATTTAAGAACTCGTCCACACTTCGACGGAGGAAAATTGTCGAGATTTAGAACCTTATCTATAATTCAACCGAGGATAATTATGTTGACATTTAAGAATCGGTCAGCACTTCGACTGAGGGAAACATCTTCATCGAGATCTAGGAACTGTTTGTAATTCAACCGAGGATAATCCTGTTGAGATTTATGAACTCATCCACATTTCGACGGAGGAAAATTATCGACATTTAAAACCTTATCTGTAATTCATCCAAGGATAATTCTGTTAAGATTTAAGAACCGGACAACACTTCGACTGAGGGAAACATCTTCATCGAGATCTAGGAACTATCTGTAATTCAACCGAGGATAATTTTGTTGAGACTTAAGAACTCGTCCACACTTCGACGAAGGAAAATTGTCGAGATTTAGAACATTATCTGTAATTCAACCGAGGATAATTCTGTTGAGATTTAAGAACCGGTCAGTACTTCGACTGAGGGAAACATATTCATCGAGATCTAGGAACTGTCTGTAATTCAACCGAGGATAATTCTGTTGAGATTTATGAACTCGTCCACACTTCGACGGAGGAAATATTCAAGATTTAGAACCATATTTGTAATTCATCCAAGGATAATTCTGTTAAAATTTAAGAACTCGTCCATACTTCGACGGAGGAAAATTGTCGAGATTTAGAACCTTATCTATAATTCAACCGAGGATAATTCTGTTGAGATTTAAGAACAGGTCAGCACTTCGACTGAGGGAAACATCTTCATCGAGATCTAGGAACTGTCTGTAATTTACCCGAGGATAATTCTGTTGAGATTTATGAACTCAACCACACTTCGATGGAGGAAAATTGTCGACATTTAGTACCTTATCTGTAATTCATCCAAGGATAATTCTGTTGAGATTTAAGAACCGGTCAGCACTTCGACTAAGGGAAACATCTTCATTGAGATCTAGGAACCATCTGTAATTTAACCGAGGATAATTATGTTGAGATTTAAGAACTCGTCCACACTTCCAAGGAGGAAAATTGTCGTGATTTTGAACCTTATCTATAATTCAACCGAGGATAATTTTGTTGAGATTTAAGAACTGGTCAGCACTTCGACTGAGGGAAACATCTTCATCGAGATCTAGGAACTGTCTGTAATTCAACCAATGATAATTCTGTTGAGATTTAAAAACTCCTCCACACTTTGATGGAGGAAAATTGTCGAGATTTAGAACCTTATCTGTAATTCAACCGAGGATAATTCAATTGAGATTTAAGAACCGGTCAGTACTTCGACAGAGGGAAACATCTTCATCAATATCTAGGAACCGTCTGTAATTTAACCGAGGATAATTCTGTTGAGATTTAAGAACTCGTCCACACTTCGACGGAGGAAAATTATCGAGATTTAGAACCTTATCTATAATTCAACCGAGGATAATTCTGTTGAGATTTAAGAACCGGTCAGCACTTCGATTGAGGAAAACATCTTCATCAAGATCTAGGAACTATCTGTAATTCAACCGAGGATAATTCTGTTGAGATTTAAGAACCGGTCAGTACTTCGACTGGGTGAAACATCCACATCGAGATCTAGGACTTGTCTATAATTCAACCGAGGGTAATTCTGTTGAGATTTAAGAACACGTCAACACTTCGACGGAGGAAAATTGTCAAGATTTAGAACCATATCTGTAATTCAACCGAGGATAATTCTGTTAAGATTTAAGAACTCATCCACACTTCGACGGAGGAAAATTGTCGAGATTTAGAACCTTATCTATAATTCAACCGAGGATAATTCTTTTGAGATTTAAGAACCCGTCAGCACTTTGACTGAGGGAAACATCTTCATCGAGGTCTAGGAACTGTCTATAATTCAACCGAGGATAACTCTGTTGATATTTATGAACTCAACCACACTTCGATGGAGGTAAATTGTCGACATTTAGAACCTTATCTGTAATTCATCCAAGGATTATTCTTTTGAGATTTAAGAACCGGTCAGCACTTCGACTGAGGGAAACATCTTCATCGAGATCTAGGAACTATCTGTAATTCACCCGAGGATAATTCTGTTGAGATTTAAGAACTCGTCCACACTTCGACGGAGGAAAATTGTAGAGATTTAGAACCTTATCTATAATTCAACCGAGGATAATTCTGTTGAGATTTAAGAACCGGACAGCACTTCGACTGAGGGAAACATCTTCATCGAGATCTAGGAACTATCTGTAATTCAACCGAGGATAATTCTGTTGAGACTTAAGAACTCGTCCACACTTCGACGAAGGAAAATTGTCGAGATTTAGAACGTTATCTGTAATTCAACCGAGGATAATTCTGTTGAGATTTAAGAATCGGTAAGTACTTCGACTGAGGGAAACATATTCATCGAGATCTAGGAACTGTCTGTAATTCAACCGAGGATAATTCTGTTGAGATTTATGAACTCGTCCACACTTTGACGGAGGAAATATTCAAGATTTAGAACCATATTTGTAATTCATCCAAGGATAATTCTGTTAAAATTTAAGAACTCGTCCACACTTCGACGGAGGAAAATTGTCGAGATTTAGAACCTTATCTATAATTCAACCGAGGATAATTCTGTTGAGATTTAAGAACAGGTCAGCACTTCGACTGATGGAAACATCTTCATCGAGATCTAGGAACTGTCTGTAATTTAACCGAGGATAATTCTGTTGAGATTTATGAACTCAACCACACTTCGATGGAGGAAAATTATCGACATTTAGAACCTTATCTGTAATTCATCCAAGGATAATTCTGTTGAGATTTAAGAACCGGTCAGCACTTCGACTGAGGGAAACATCTTCATTGAGATCTAGGAACCATCTGTAATTTAACCGAGGATAATTATGTTGAGATTTAAGAACTCGTCCACACTTCCAAGGAGGAAAATTGTCGAGATTTTGAACCTTATCTATAATTCAACCGAGGATAATTTTGTTGAGATTTAAGAACTGGTCAGCACTTCGACTGAGGGAAACATCTTCATCGAGATCTAGGAATTGTCTGTAATTCAACCGAGGATAATTCTGTTGAGATTTATGAACTTGTCCACACTTCGACGGAGGAAAATTGTCGACATTAAGAACCTTATCTGTAATTCATCCAAGGATAATTCTGTTGAGATTTAAGAACCGGTCAGCACTTCGATTGAGGAAAACATCTTCATCAAGATCTAGGAACTATCTGTAATTCAACAGAGGATAATTCTGTTGAGATTTAAGAACTCGTCCACACTTCGACGAAGGAAAATTGTCGATATTTAGAACCTTATCTGTAATTCAACCGAGGATAATTCAGTTGAGATTTAAGAACCGATCAGTACTTCGACTGGGTGAAACATCCACATCGAGATCTACGACTTGTCTATAATTCAACCGAGGGTAATTCTGTTGAGATTTAAGAACACGTCAACACTTCGACGGAGGAAAATTGTCAAGATTTAGAATCATATCTGTAATTCAACCGAGGATAATTCTGTTAATATTTAAGAACTCGTTCACACTTCGACGGAGGAAAATTGTCGAGATTTAGAACCTTATCTATAATTCAACCGAGGATAATTCTTTTGAGATTTAAGAACCCGTCAGCACTTCGAATGAGGGAAACATCTTCATCGAGGTCTAGGAACTGTCTATAATTCAACCGAGGATAACTCTGTTGAGATTTCTGAACTCCATCACACTTCGATGGAGGTAAATTGTCGACATTTAGAACCTTATCTGTAATTCATCCAAGGATTATTCTTTTGAGATTTAAGATCCGGTCAGCACTTCGACTGAGGGAAACATCTTCATCGAGATCTAGGAACTATCTGTAATTCAACCGAGGATAATTCTGTTGAGATTTAAGAACTCGTCCACACTTCGACGGAGGAAAATTGTAGAGATTTAGAACCTTATCTGTAATTAAACCGAGGATAATTTTGTTGAGATTTAAGAACCGGTCAGCACTTCGACTGAGGGAAACATCTTCATCGAGATCTAGGAACCGTCTTTAATTCAACCGAGGATAATTTTGTTGAGATTTATGAACTCGTCCACACTTTGAAGGAGGAAAATTGTCGAGATTTAGAACCTTATCTATAATTCAGCCGAGGATAATTCTGTTGAGATTTAAGAACCGTTCAGCACTTCGACTGAGGGAAACATCTTCATTGAGATCTAGGAACCGTCTGTAATTTAACCGAGGATAATTATGTTGAGATTTAAGAACTCGTCCACACTTCGACGGAGGAAAATTGTCGAGATTTAGAACCTTATCTATAATTCAACCGAGGATAATTCTGTTGAGATTTAAGAACCGGTCAACACTTCGACTTAGGGAAACCTCTTCATCGAGATCTAGGAATTGTCTGTAATTCAACCGAGGATAATTCTGTTGAGATTTAAGAACTCGTCCAAACTTCGACGGAGGAAAATTGTCGAAATTTAGAACCTTATCTATAATTCAACCGAGGATAATTCTGTTGAGATTTAAGCATCGGTCAGCACTTCGACTGAGGGAAACATCTTCATCGAGATCTAGGAAACGTCTGTAATTCAGCCGAGGATAATTCTGTTGAGATTTATGAACTCGTCCACACTTCGAAGGAGGAAAATTATCGACATTTAGAACCTTATCTATAATTCAACCGAGGATAATTTTGTTGAGATTTAAGAACCGGACAGCACTTCGACTGAGGGAAACATCTTCATCGAGATCTAGGAACTATCTGTAATTCAACCGAGGATAATTCTGTTGAGACTTAAGAACTCGTCCACACTTCGACGAAGGAAAATTGTCGAGATTTAGAACGTTATCTGTAATTCAACCGAGGATAATTCTGTTGAGATTTAAGAATCGGTCAGTACTTCGACTGAGGGAAACATATTCATCGAGATCTAGGAACTGTCTGTAATTCAACCGAGGATAATTCTGTTGAGATTTATGAACTCGTCCACACTTTGACGGAGGAAATATTCAAGATTTAGAACCATATTTGTAATTCATCCAAGGATAATTCTGTTAAAATTTAAGAACTCGTCCACACTTCGACGGAGGAAAATTGTCGAGATTTAGAACCTTATCTATAATTCAACCGAGGATAATTCTGTTGAGATTTAAGAACAGGTCAGCACTTCGACTGAGGGAAACATCTTCATCGAGATCTAGGAACTGTCTGTAATTTAACCGAGGATAATTCTGTTGAGATTTATGAACTCAACCACACTTCGATGGAGGAAAATTGTCGACATTTAGAACCTTATCTGTAATTCATCCAAGGATAATTCTGTTGAGATTTAAGAATCGGTCAGCACTTCGACTGAGGGAAACATCTTCATTGAGATCTAGGAACCATCTGTAATTTAACCAAGGATAATTATGTTGAGATTTAAGAACTCGTCCACACTTCCAAGGAGGAAAATTGTCGAGATTTTGAACCTTATCTATAATTCAACCGAGGATAATTTTGTTGAGATTTAAGAACTGGTCAGCACTTCGACTGAGGGAAACATCTTCATCGAGATCTAGGAACTGTCTGTAATTCAACCGATGATAATTCTGTTGAGATTTAAAAACTCCTCCACACTTTGATGGAGGAAAATTATCGAGATTTAGAACCTTATCTGTAATTCAATCGAGGATAATTCAGTTGAGATTTAAGAACCGGTCAGTACTTCGACAGAGGGAAACATCTTCATCAATATCTAGGAACCGTCTGTAATTTAACCGAGGATAATTCTGTTGAGATTTAAGAACTCGTCCACACTTCGACGGAGGAAAATTATCGAGATTTAGAACCTTATCTATAATTCAACCGAGGATAATTCTGTTGAGATTTAAGAACCGGTCAGCACTTCGACTGAGGGAAACATCTTCATCGAGATCTAGGAATTGTCTGTAATTCAACCGAGGATTATTCTGTTGAGATTTATGAACTTGTCCACACTTCGACGGAGGAAAATTGTCGACATTAAGAACCTTATCTGTAATTCATCCAAGGATAATTCTGTTGAGATTTAAGAACCGGTCAGCACTTCGATTGAGGAAAACATCGTCATCAAGATCTAGGAACTATATGTAATTCAACCGAGGATAATTCTGTTGAGATTTAAGAACTCGTCCACACTTCGACGAAGGAAATTTGTCGATATTTAGAACCTTATCTATAATTCAACCGAGGATAATTCAGTTGAGATTTAAGAACCGATCAGTACTTCGACTGGGTGAAACATCCACATCGAGATCTAGGACTTGTCTATAATTCAACCGAGGGTAATTCTGTTGAGATTTAAGAACACGTCAACACTTCGACGGAGGAAAATTGTCAAGATTTAGAACCATATCAGTAATTCAACCGAGGATAATTCTGTTAAGATTTAAGAACTCGTCCACACTTCGACGGAGGAAAATTGTCGAGATTTAGAACCTTATCTATAATTCAACCGAGGATAATTCTTTTGAGATTTAAGAACCCGTCAGCACTTCGACTGAGGGAAACATCTTCATCGAGGTCTAGGAACCGTCTATAATTCAACCGAGGATAACTCTGTTGAGATTTATGAACTCCTCCACACTTTGATGGAGGAAAATTATCGACATTTAGAACCTTATCTGTAATTCATCCAAGGATTATTCTTTTGAGATTTAAGAACCGGTCAGCACTTCGACTGAGGGAAACATCTTCATCGAGATCTAGGAACCATCTGTAATTCAACTGAGGATAATTCTGTTGAGATTTAAGAACTCGTCCACATTTCGACGGAGGAAAATTGTAGAGATTTAGAACCTTATCTGTAATTCAACCGAGGATAATTCTTTTGAGATTTAGGAACAGGTCAGCACTTCGACTGAGGGAAACATCTTCATAGAGGTCTAGGAACTGTCTATAATTCAACCGAGGATAACTCTGTTGAGATTTATGAACTCAACCACACTTCAATGGAGGTAAATTGTCGACATTTAGAACCTTATCTGTAATTCATCCAAGGATAATTCTGTTGAGATTTAAGAACCGGTCAGCACTTCGACTGATGGAAACATCTTCATTGAGATCTAGGAACCGTCTGTAATTTAACCGAGGATAATTATGATGAGATTTAAGAACTCGTCCACACTTCGACGGAGGAAAATTGTCGAGATTTATAACCTTATCTATAATTCAACCGAGGATAATTCTGTTGAGATTTAAGAACCGGTCAACACTTCGACTGAGGGAAACATCTTCATCGAGATCTAGGAATTGTCTGTAATTCAACCGAGGATAATTCTGTTGAGATTTAAGAACTCGTCCACACTTCGACGGAGGAAAATTGTCGAGATTTAGAACCTTATCTATAATTCAACCGAGGATAATTCTGTTGAGATTTAAGAATCGGTCAGCACTTCGACTGAGGGAAACATCTTCATCGAGATCTAGGAACCGTCTGTAATTCAGCCGAGGATAATTCTGTTGAGATTTATGAACTCGTCCACACTTCGAAGGAGGAAAATTATCGACATTTAGAACCTTATCTATAATTCAACCGAGGATAATTCTGTTGAGATTTAAGAACCGGACAGCACTTCGACTGAGGGAAACATCTTCATCGAGATCTAGGAACTATCTGTAATTCAACCGAGGATAATTCTGTTGAGACTTAAGAACTCGTCCACACTTCGACGAAGGAAAATTGTCGAGATTTAGAACGTTATCTATAATTCAACCGAGGATAATTCTGTTGAGATTTAAGAACAGGTCAGCACTTCGACTGAGGGAAACATCTTCATCGAGATCTAGGAACTGTCTGTAATTTAACCGAGGATAATTCTATTGAGATTTATGAACTCAACCACACTTCGATGGAGGAAAATTGTCGACATTTAGAACCTTATCTGTAATTCATCCAAGGATAATTCTGTTGAGATTTAAGAATCGGTCAGCACTTCGACTGAGGGAAACATCTTCATTGAGATCTAGGAACCATTTGTAATTTAACCGAGGATAATTATGTTGAGATTTAAGAACTCGTCCACACTTCCAAGGAGGAAAATTGTCGAGATTTTGAACCTTATCTATAATTCAACCGAGGATAATTTTGTTGAGATTTAAGAACCGGTCAGCACTTCGACTGAGGGAAACATCTTCATCGAGATCTAGGAACTGTCTGTAATTCAACCGAGGATAATTCTGTTGAGATTTAAGAACTCGTCCACACTTCGACGAAGGAAAATTGTCGATATTTAGAACCTTATCTGTAATTCAATCGAGGATAATTCAGTTGAGATTTAAGAACCGGTCAGTACTTCGACTGGGTGAAACATCCACATCGAGATCTGGGACTTGTCTATAATTCAACCGAGGGTAATTCTGTTGAGATTTAAGAACACGTCATCACTTCGACGGAGGAAAATTGTCAAGATTTAGAACCATATCTGTAATTCAACCGAGGATAATTCTGTTAAGATTTAAGAATCGGTCAGTACTTCGACTGAGGGAAACATATTCATCGAGATCTAGGAACTGTCTGTAATTCAACCGAGGATAATTCTGTTGAGATTTATGAACTCGTCCACACTTTGACGGAGGAAATATTCAAGATTTAGAACCATATTTGTAATTCATCCAAGGATAATTCTGTTAAAATTTAAGAACTCGTGCACACTTCGACGGAGGAAAATTGTCGAGATTTAGAACCTTATCTATAATTCAACCGAGGATAATTCTGTTGAGATTTAAGAACAGGTCAGCACTTCGACTGAGGGAAACATCTTCATCGAGATCTAGGAACTGTCTGTAATTTAACCGAGGATAATTCTGTTGAGATTTATGAACTCAACCACACTTCGATGGAGGAAAATTGTCGACATTTAGAACCTTATCTGTAATTCATCCAAGGATAATTCTGTTGAGATTTAAGAATCGGTCAGCACTTCGACTGAGGGAAACATCTTCATTGAGATCTAGGAACCATCTGTAATTTAACCGAGGATAATTATGTTGAGATTTAAGAACTCGTCCACACTTCCAAGGAGGAAAATTGTCGAGATTTTGAACCTTATCTATAATTCAACCGAGGATAATTTTGTAGAGATTTAAGAACTGGTCAGCACTTCGACTGAGGGAAACATCTTCATCGAGATCTAGGAACTGTCTGTAATTCAACCGATGATAATTCTGTTGAGATTTAAAAACTCCTCCACACTTTGATGGAGGAAAATTATCGAGATTTAGAACCTTATCTGTAATTCAATCGAGGATAATTCAGTTGAGATTTAAGAACCGGTCAGTACTTCGACAGAGGGAAACATCTTCATCAATATCTAGGAACCGTCTGTAATTTAACCGAGGATAATTCTGTTGAGATTTAAGAACTCGTCCACACTTCGACGGAGGAAAATTATCGAGATTTAGAACCTTATCTATAATTCAACCGAGGATAATTCTGTTGAGATTTAAGAACCGGTCAGCACTTCGACTGAGGGAAACATCTTCATCGAGATCTAGGAATTGTCTGTAATTCAACCGAGGATAATTCTGTTGAGATTTATGAACTTGTCCACACTTCGACGGAGGAAAATTGTCGACATTAAGAACCTTATCTGTAATTCATCCAAGGATAATTCTGTTGAGATTTAAGAACCGGTCAGCACTTCGATTGAGGAAAACATCGTCATCAAGATCTAGGAACTATATGTAATTCAACCGAGGATAATTCTGTTGAGATTTAAGAACTCATCCACACTTCGACGAAGGAAATTTGTCGATATTTAGAACCTTATCTATAATTCAACCGAGTATAATTCAGTTGAGATTTAAGAACCGATCAGTACTTCGACTGGGTGAAACATCCACATCGAGATCTAGGACTTGTCTATAATTCAACCGAGGGTAATTCTGTTGAGATTTAAGAACACGTCAACACTTCGACGGAGGAAAATTGTCAAGATTTAGAACCATATCAGTAATTCAACCGAGGATAATTCTGTTAAGATTTAAGAACTCGTCCACACTTCGACGGAGGAAAATTGTCGAGATTTAGAACCTTATCTATAATTCAACCGAGGATAATTCTTTTGAGATTTAAGAACCCGTCAGCACTTCGACTGAGGGAAACATCTTCATCGAGGTCTAGGAACCGTCTATAATTCAACCGAGGATAACTCTGTTGAGATTTATGAACTCCTCCACACTTTGATGGAGGAAAATTATCGACATTTAGAACCTTATCTGTAATTCATCCAAGGATTATTCTTTTGAGATTTAAGAACCGGTCAGCACTTCGACTGAGGGAAACATCTTCATCGAGATCTAGGAACCATCTGTAATTCAACTGAGGATAATTCTGTTGAGATTTAAGAACTCGTCCACACTTCGACGGAGGAAAATTGTAGAGATTTAGAACCTTATCTGTAATTCAACCGAGGATAATTCTTTTGAGATTTAAGAACAGGTCAGCACTTCGACTGAGGGAAACATCTTCATAGAGGTCTAGGAACTGTCTATAATTCAACCGAGGATAACTCTGTTGAGATTTATGAACTCAACCACACTTCAATGGAGGTAAATTGTCGACATTTAGAACCTTATCTGTAATTCATCCAAGGATAATTCTGTTGAGATTTAAGAACCGGTCAGCACTTCGACTGATGGAAACATCTTCATTGAGATCTAGGAACCGTCTGTAATTTAACCGAGGATAATTATGTTGAGATTTAAGAACTCGTCCACACTTCGACGGAGGAAAATTGTCGAGATTTATAATCTTATCTATAATTCAACCGAGGATAATTCTGTTGAGATTTAAGAACCGGTCAACACTTCGACTGAGGGAAACATCTTCATCGAGATCTAGGAATTGTCTGTAATTCAACCGAGGATAATTCTGTTGAGATTTAAGAACTCGTCCACACTTCGACGGAGGAAAATTGTCGAGATTTAGAACCTTATCTATAATTCAACCGAGGATAATTCTGTTGAGATTTAAGAATCGGTCAGCACTTCGACTGAGGGAAACATCTTCATCGAGATCTAGGAACCGTCTGTAATTCAGCCGAGGATAATTCTGTTGAGATTTATGAACTCGTCCACACTTCGAAGGAGGAAAATTATCGACATTTAGAACCTTATCTATAATTCAACCGAGGATAATTCTGTTGAGATTTAAGAACCGGACAGCACTTCGACTGAGGGAAACATCTTCATCGAGATCTAGGAACTATCTGTAATTCAACCGAGGATAATTTTGTTGAGACTTAAGAACTCGTCCACACTTCGACGAAGGAAAATTGTCGAGATTTAGAACGTTATCTATAATTCAACCGAGGATAATTCTGTTGAGATTTAAGAACAGGTCAGCACTTCGACTGAGGGAAACATCTTCATCGAGATCTAGGAACTGTCTGTAATTTAACCGAGGATAATTCTATTGAGATTTATGAACTCAACCACACTTCGATGGAGGAAAATTGTCGACATTTAGAACCTTATCTGTAATTCATCCAAGGATAATTCTGTTGAGATTTAAGAATCGGTCAGCACTTCGACTGAGGGAAACATCTTCATTGAGATCTAGGAACCATCTGTAATTTAACCGAGGATAATTATGTTGAGATTTAAGAACTCGTCCACACTTCCAAGGAGGAAAATTGTCGAGATTTTGAACCTTATCTATAATTCAACCGAGGATAATTTTGTTGAGATTTAAGAACCGGTCAGCACTTCGACTGAGGGAAACATCTTCATCGAGATCTAGGAATTGTCTGTAATTCAACCGAGGATAATTCTGTTGAGATTTAAGAACTCGAACACACTTCGACGGAGGAAAATTGTCGAGATTTAGAACCTTATCTATAATTCAACCGAGGATAATTCTGTTGAGATTTAAGAATCGGTCAGCACTTCGACTGAGGGAAACATCTTTATCGAGATCTAGGAACCGTCTATAATCCAACCGAGGATAATTTTGTTGAGATTTATGAACTCGTCCACACTTCGAAGGAGGAAAATTGTCGAGATTTAGAACCTTATCTATAATTCAACCGAGGATAATTCTGTTGAGATTTAAGAACCGGTCAGCACTTCGACTGAGGGAAACATCTTCATTGAGATCTAGGAACCGTCTGTAATTTAACCGAGGATAATTATGTTGAGATTTAAGAACTCGTCCACACTTCCAAGGAGGAAAATTGTCGAGATTTTGAACCTTATCTATAATTCAACCGAGGATAATTTTGTTGAGATTTAAGAACTGGTCAGCACTTCGACTGAGGGAAACATCTTCATCGAGATCTAGGAACTGTCTGTAATTCAACCGAGGATAATTCTGTTGAGATTTAAGAACTCGTCCACACTTCGACGAAGGAAAATTGTCGATATTTAGAACCTTATCTGTAATTCAATCGAGGATAATTCAGTTGAGATTTAAGAACCGGTCAGTACTTCGACTGGGTGAAACATCCACATCGAGATCTGGGACTTGTCTATAATTCAACCGAGGGTAATTCTGTTGAGATTTAAGAACACGTCATCACTTCGACGGAGGAAAATTGTCAAGATTTAGAACCATATCTGTAATTCAACCGAGGATAATTCTGTTAAGATTTAAGAACTCGTCCACACTTCGACGGAGGAAAATTGTCGAGATTTAGAACCTTATGTATAATTCAGCCGAGGATAATTCTTTTGAGATTTAAGAACCGGTCAGCACTTCGACTGATGGAAACATCTTCATCGAGGTCTAGGAACTGTCTATAATTCAACCGAGGATAACTCTGTTGAGATTTATGAACTCAACCACACTTCGATGGAGGTAAATTGTCGACATTTAGAACCTTATCTGTAATTCATCCAAGGATTATTCTTTTGAGATTTAAGAAACGGTCAGCACTTCGACTGAGGGAAACATCTTCATCGAGATCTAGGAACTATCTGTAATTCAACCGAGGATAATTCTGTTGAGATTTAAGAACTCGTCCACACTTCGACGAAGGAACATTGTAGAGATTTAGAACCTTATCTGTAATTAAACCGAGGATAATTCTGTTGAGATTTAAGAACCGATCAGCACTTCGACTGAAGGAAACATCTTCATCGAGATCTAGGAACCGTCTGTAATTCAACCGAGGATAATTTTGTTGAGATTTATGAACTCGTCCACACTTCGAAGGAGGAAAATTGTCGAGATTTAGAACCTTATCTATAATTCAGCCGAGGATAATTCTGTTGAGATTTAAGAACCGGTCAGCACTTCGACTGAGGGAAACATCTTCATTGACATCTAGGAACCGTCTGTAATTCAACCGAGGATAATTTTGTTGAGATTTATGAACTCGTCCACACTTCGAAGGAGGAAAATTGTCGAGATTTAGAACCTTATCTATAATTCAACCGAGGATAATTCTTTTGAGATTTAAGAACCGGTCAGCACTTCGACTGAGGGAAACATCTTCATAGAGGTCTAGGAACTGTCTATAATTTAACCGAGGATAACTCTGTTGAGATTTATGAACTCAACCACACTTTGATGGAGGTAAATTGTCGACATTTAGAACCTTATCTGTAATTCATCCAAGGATAATTCTTTTGAGATTTAAGAACCGGTCAGCACTTCGACTGAGGGAAACATCTTCATCGAGATCTAGGAACTATCTGTAATTCAACCGAGGATAATTCTGTTGAGATTTAAGAACTCGTCCACACTTCGACGCAGGAAAATTGTCGAGATTTAGAACCTTATCTATAATTCAGTCGAGGATAATTCTGTTGAGATTTAAGAACCGGTCAGCACTTCGACTGAGGGAAACATCTTCATTGAGATCTAGGAACCGTCTGTAATTTAACCGAGGATAATTATGTTTAGATTTAAGAACTCGTCCACACTTCGACGGAGGAAAATTGTCGAGATTTAGAACCTTATCTATAATTCAACCGAGGATAATTCTGTTGAGATTTAAGAACCGGTCAGCACTTCGCCTGAGGGAAACATCTTCATTGAGATCTAGGAACCGTCTGTGATTTAACCGAGGATAATTATGTTGAGATTTAAGAACTTGTCCACACTTCGACGGAGGAAAATTGTCGAGATTTAGAACCTTATCTATAATTCAACCGAGGATAATTCTTTTGAGATTTAAGAACCGGTCAGCACTTCGACTGAGGGAAACATCTTCATAGTTGTCTAGGAACTGTCTATAATTCAACCGAGGATAACTCTGTTGAGATTTAAGAACTCGTCCACACTTCCAAGGAGGAAAATTGTCGAGATTTTGAACCTTATCTATAATTCAACCGAGGATAATTTTGTTGAGATTTAAGAACTGGTCAGCACTTCGACTGAGGGAAACATCTTCATCGAGATCTAGGAACTGTCTGTAATTCAACCGATGATAATTCTGTTGAGATTTAAAAACTCCTCCACACTTTGATGGAGGAAAATTGTCGAGATTTAGAACCTTATCTGTAATTCAACCGAGGATAATTCAGTTGAGATTTAAGAACCGGTCAGTACTTCGACAGAGGGAAACATCTTCATCAATATCTAGGAACCGTCTGTAATTTAACCGAGGATAATTCTGTTGAGATTTAAGAACTCGTCCACACTTCGACGGAGGAAAATTATCGAGATTTAGAACCTTATCTATAATTCAACCGAGGATAATTCTGTTGAGATTTAAGAACCGGTCAGCACTTCGACTAAGGGAAACATCTTCATCGAGATCTAGGAATTGTCTGTAATCCAACCGAGGATAATTCTGTTGAGATTTATGAACTCGTCCACACTTCGACGGAGGAAAATTGTCGACATTAAGAACCTTATCTGTAATTCATCCAAGGATAATTCTGTTGAGATTTAAGAATCGGTCAGCACTTCGATTGAGGAAAACATCTTCATCAAGATCTAGGAACTATCTGTAATTCAACCGAGGATAATTCTGTTGAGATTTAAGAATCGGTGAGCACTTCGACTGAGGGAAACATCTTCATCGAGATCTAGGAACCGTCTGTAATTCAGCCGAGGATAATTTTGTTGAGATTTATGAACTCGTCCACACTTCGAAGGAGGAAAATTGTCGAGATTTAGAACCTTATCTATAATTCAACCGAGGATAATTCTGTTGAGATTTAAGAACCGGTCAGCACTTCGCCTGAGGGAAACATCTTCATTGAGATCTAGGAACCGTCTGTGATTTAACCGAGGATAATTAAGTTGAGATTTAAGAACTCGTCCACACTTCGACGGAGGAAAATTGTCGAGATTTAGAACCTTATCTATAATTCAACCGAGGATAATTCTTTTGAGATTTAAGAACCGGTCAGCACTTCGACTGAGGGAAACATCTTCATAGAGGTCTTGGAACTGTCTATAATTTAACCGAGGATAACTCTGTTGAGATTTATGAACTCAACCACACTTTGATGGAGGTAAATTGTCGACATTTAGAACCTTATCTGTAATTCATCCAAGGATAATTCTTTTGAGATTTAAGAACCGGTCAGCACTTCGACTGAGGGAAACATCTTCATCGAGATCTAGGAACTATCTGTAATTCAACCGAGGATAATTCTGTTGAGATTTAAGAACTCGTCCACACTTCGACGCAGGAAAATTTCAGAGATTTAGAACCTTATCTGTAATTAAACCGAGGATAATTCTGTTGAGATTTAAGAACCGGTCAGCACTTCGACTGAGGGAAACATCTTCATCGACATCTAGGAACCGTCTGTAATTCAACCGAGGATAATTTTGTTGAGATTTATGAACTCGTCCACACTTCGAAGGAGGAAAATTGTCGAGATTTAGAACCTTATCTATAATTCAGCCGAGGATAATTCTGTTGAGATTTAAGAACCGGTCAGCACTTCGACTGAGGGAAACATCTTCATTGAGATCTAGGAACCGTCTGTAATTTAACCGAGGATAATTATGTTTAGATTTAAGAACTCGTCCACACTTCGACGGAGGAAAATTGTCGAGATTTAGAACCTTATCTATAATTCAACCGAGGATAATTCTGTTGAGATTTAAGAACCGGTCAGCACTTCGCCTGAGGGAAACATCTTCATTGAGATCTAGGAACCGTCTGTGATTTAACCGAGGATAATTATGTTGAGATTTAAGAACTTGTCCACACTTCGACGGAGGAAAATTGTCGAGATTTAGAACCTTATCTATAATTCAACCGAGGATAATTCTTTTGAGATTTAAGAACCGGTCAACACTTCGACTGAGGGAAACATCTTCATAGAGGTCTAGGAACTGTCTATAATTCAACCGAGGATAACTCTGTTGAGATTTAAGAACTCGTTCACACTTCCAAGGAGGAAAATTGTCGAGATTTTGAACCTTATCTATAATTCAACCGAGGATAATTTTGTTGAGATTTAAGAACTGGTCAGCACTTCGACTGAGGGAAACATCTTCATCGAGATCTAGGAACTGTCTGTAATTCAACCGATGATAATTCTGTTGAGATTTAAAAACTCCTCCACACTTTGATGGAGGAAAATTGTCGAGATTTAGAACCTTATCTGTAATTCAACCGAGGATAATTAAGTTGACATTTAAGAACCGGTCAGTACTTCGACAGAGGGAAACATCTTCATCAATATCTAGGAACCGTCTGTAATTTAACCGAGGATAATTCTGTTGAGATTTAAGAACTCGTCCACACTTCGACGGAGGAAAATTATCGAGATTTAGAACCTTATCTATAATTCAACCGAGGATAATTCTGTTGAGATTTAAGAACCGGTCAGCACTTCGACTGAGGGAAACATCTTCATCGAGATCTAGGAATTGTCTGTAATTCAACCGAGGATAATTCTGTTGAGATTTATGAACTCGTCCACACTTCGACGGAGGAAAATTGTCGACATTAAGAACCTTATCTGTAATTCATCCAAGGATAATTCTGTTGAGATTTAAGAATCGGTCAGCACTTCGATTGAGGAAAACATCTTCATCAAGATCTAGGAACTATCTGTAATTCAACCGAGGATAATTCTGTTGAGATTTAAGAACTCGTCCACACTTTGACGAAGGAAAATTGTCGATATTTAGAACCTTATCTGTAATTCAACCGAGGATAATTCAGTTGAGATTTAAGAACCGGTCAGTACTTCGACTGGGTGAAACATCCACATCGAGATCTGGGACTTGTCTATAATTCAACCGAGGGTAATTCTGTTGAGATTTAAGAACACGTCATCACTTCGACGGAGGAAAATTGTCAAGATTTAGAACCATATTTGTAATTCAACCGAGGATAATTCTGTTAAGATTTAAGAACTCGTCCACACTTCGACGGAGGAAAATTGTCGAGATTTAGAACCTTATGTATAATTCAGCAGAGGATAATTCTTTTGAGATTTAAGAACCGGTCAGCACTTCGACTGATGGAAACATCTTCATCGAGGTCTAGGAACTGTCTATAATTCAACCGAGGATAACTCTGTTGAGATTTATGAACTCAACCACACTTCGATGGAGGTAAATTGACGACATTTAGAACCTTATCTATAATTCATCCAAGGATAATTCTTTTGAGATTTAAGAACTGGTCAGCACTTCGACTGAGGGAAACATCTTCATCGAGATCTAGGAACTATCTGTAATTCAACCGAGGATAATTCTGTTGAGATTTAAGAACTCGTCCACACTTCGACGCAGGAAAATTTTAGAGATTTAGAACCTTATCTGTAATTAAACCGAGGATAATTCTGTTGAGATTTAAGAACCGGTCAGCACTTCGACTGAGGGAAACATCTTCATCGACATCTAGGAACCGTCTGTAATTCAATCGAGGATAATTTTGTTGAGATTTATGAACTCGTCCACACTTCGAAGGAGGAAAATTGTCGAGATTTAGAACCTTATCTATAATTCAACCGAGGATAATTCTGTTGAGATTTAAGAACCGGTCAGCACTTCGACTGAGGGAAACATCTTCATTGAGATCTAGGAATTGTCTGTAATTCAACCGAGGATAATTCTGTTGAGATTTAAGAACTCGTCCACACTTCGACGGAGGAAAATTGTCGAGATTTAGAACCTTATCTATAATTCAACCGAGGATAATTCTGTTGAGATTTAAGAATCGGTGAGCACTTCGACTGAGGGAAACATCTTCATCAAGATCTAGGAACCGTCTGTAATTCAGCCGAGGATAATTTTGTTGAGATTTATGAACTCGTCCACACTTCGAAGGAGGAAAATTGTCGAGATTTAGAACCTTATCTATAATTCAACCGAGGATAATTCTGTTAAGATTTAAGAACCGGTCAGCACTTCGCCTGAGGGAAACATTTTCATTGAGATCTAGGAACCGTCTGTGATTTAACCGAGGATAATTATGTTGAGATTTAAGAACTCGTCCACACTTCGACGGAGGAAAATTGTCGAGATTTAGAACCTTATGTATAATTCAGCAGAAGATAATTCTTTTGAGATTTAAGAACCGGTCAGCACTTCGACTGATGGAAACATCTTCATCGAGGTCTAGGAACTGTCTATAATTCAACCGAGGATAACTCTGTTGAGATTTATGAACTCAACCACACTTCGATGGAGGTAAATTGTCGACATTTAGAACCTTATCTGTAATTCATCCAAGGATAATTCTTTTGAGATTTAAGAACTGGTCAGCACTTCGACTGAGGGAAACATCTTCATCGAGATCTAGGAACTATCTGTAATTCAACCGAGGATAATTCTGTTGAGATTTAAGAACTCGTCCACACTTCGACGCAGGAAAATTTTAGAGATTTAGAACCTTATCTGTAATTAAACCGAGGATAATTCTGTTGAGATTTAAGAACCGGTCAGCACTTCGACTGAGGGAAACATCTTCATCGACATCTAGGAACCGTCTGTAATTCAACCGAGGATAATTATGTTTAGATTTAAGAACTCGTCCACACTTCGACGGAGGAAAATTGTCGAGATTTAGAACCTTATCTATAATTCAACCGAGGATAATTCTGTTGAGATTTAAGAACCGGTCAGCACTTCGACTGAGGGAAACATCTTCATTGAGATCTAGGAATTGTCTGTAATTCAACCGAGGATAATTCTGTTGAGATTTAAGAACTCGTCCACACTTCGACGGAGGAAAATTGTCGAGATTTAGAACCTTATCTATAATTCAACCGAGGATAATTCTGTTGAGATTTAAGAATCGGTGAGCACTTCGACTGAGGGAAACATCTTCATCAAGATCTAGGAACCGTCTGTAATTCAGCCGAGGATAATTTTGTTGAGATTTATGAACTCGTCCACACTTCGAAGGAGGAAAATTGTCGAGATTTAGAACCTTATCTATAATTCAACCGAGGATAATTCTGTTGAGATTTAAGAACCGGTCAGCACTTCGCCTGAGGGAAACATTTTCATTGAGATCTAGGAACCGTCTGTGATTTAACCGAGGATAATTATGTTGAGATTTAAGAACTTGTCCACACTTCGACGGAGGAAAATTGTCGAGATTTAGAACCTTATCTATAATTCAACCGAGGATAATTCTTTTGAGTTTTGAGAACCGGTCAGCACTTCGACTGAGGGAAACATCTTCATAGAGGTCTAGGAACTGTCTATAATTCAACCGAGGATAACTCTGTTGAGATTTATAAACTCAACCACACTTCGATGGAGGTAAATTGTCGACATTTAGAACCTTATCTGTAATTCATCCAAGGATAATTCTTTTGAGATTTAAGAACCGGTCAGCACTTCGACTGAGGGAAACATCTTCATCGAGATCTAGGAACTATCTGTAATTCAACGGAGGATAATTCTGTTGAGATTTAAGAACTCGTCCACACTTCGACGCAGGAAAATTTTAGAGATTTAGAACCTTATCTGTAATTAAACCGAGGATAATTCTGTTGAGATTTAAGAACCGGTCAGCACTTCGACTGAGGGAAACATCTTCATCGAGATCTAGGAACCGTCTGTAATTCAACCGAGGATAATTTTGTTGAGATTTATGAACTCGTCCACACTTCGAAGGAGGAAAATTGTCGAGATTTAGAACCTTATCTATAATTCAGCCGAGGATAATTCTGTTGAGATTTAAGAACCGGTCAGCACTTCGACTGAGGGAAACATCTTCATTGAGATCTAGGAGCCGTCTGTAATTTAACCGAGGATAATTATGTTTAGATTTAAGAACTCGTCCACACTTCGACGGAGGAAAATTGTCGAGATTTAGAACCTTATCTATAATTCAACCGAGGATAATTTTGTTGAGATTTAAGAACCGGTCAGCACTTCGACTGAGGGAAACATCTTCATCGAGATCTAGGAATTGTCTGTAATTCAACCGAGGATAATTCTGTTGAGATTTAAGAACTCGAACACACTTCGACGGAGGAAAATTGTCGAGATTTAGAACCTTATCTATAATTCAACCGAGGATAATTCTGTTGAGATTTAAGAATCGGTCAGCACTTCGACTGAGGGAAACATCTTCATCGAGATCTAGGAACCGTCTATAATTCAACCGAGGATAATTTTGTTGAGATTTATGAACTCGTCCACACTTCGAAGGAGGAAAATTGTCGAGATTTAGAACCTTATCTACAATTCAACCGAGGATAATTCTGTTGAGATTTAAGAACCGGTCAGCACTTCGACTGAGGGAAACATCTTCATCGAGATCTAGGAATTGTCTGTAATTCAACCGAGGATAATTCTGTTGAGATTTATGAACTCGTCCACACTTCGACGGAGGAAAATTGTCGACATTAAGAACCTTATCTGTAATTCATCCAAGGATAATTCTGTTGAGATTTAAGAATCGGTCAGCACTTCGATTGAGGAAAACATCTTCATCAAGATCTAGGAACTATCTGTAATTCAACCGAGGATAATTCTGTTGAGATTTAAGAACTCGTCCACACTTTGACGAAGGAAAATTGTCGATATTTAGAACCTTATCTGTAATTCAACCGAGGATAATTCAGTTGAGATTTAAGAACCGGTCAGTACTTCGACTGGGTGAAACATCCACATCGAGATCTGGGACTTGTCTATAATTCAACCGAGGGTAATTCTGTTGAGATTTAAGAACACGTCATCACTTCGACGGAGGAAAATTGTCAAGATTTAGAACCATATTTGTAATTCAACCGAGGATAATTCTGTTAAGATTTAAGAACTCGTCCACACTTCGACGGAGGAAAATTGTCGAGATTTAGAACCTTATGTATAATTCAGCAGAGGATAATTCTTTTGAGATTTAAGAACCGGTCAGCACTTCGACTGATGGAAACATCTTCATCGAGGTCTAGGAACTGTCTATAATTCAACCGAGGATAACTCTGTTGAGATTTATGAACTCAACCACACTTCGATGGAGGTAAATTGACGACATTTAGAACCTTATCTGTAATTCATCCAAGGATAATTCTTTTGAGATTTAAGAACTGGTCAGCACTTCGACTGAGGGAAACATCTTCATCGAGATCTTATCTGTAATTCAACCGAGGATAATTCTGTTGAGATTTAAGAACTCGTCCACACTTCGACGCAGGAAAATTTTAGAGATTTAGAACCTTATCTGTAATTAAACCGAGGATAATTCTGTTGAGATTTAAGAACCGGTCAGCACTTCGACTGAGGGAAACATCTTCATCGACATCTAGGAACCGTCTGTAATTCAATCGAGGATAATTTTGTTGAGATTTATGAACTCGTCCACACTTCGAAGGAGGAAAATTGTCGAGATTTAGAACCTTATCTATAATTCAACCGAGGATAATTCTGTTGAGATTTAAGAACCGGTCAGCACTTCGACTGAGGGAAACATCTTCATTGAGATCTAGGAATTGTCTGTAATTCAACCGAGGATAATTCTGTTGAGATTTAAGAACTCGTCCACACTTCGACGGAGGAAAATTGTCGAGATTTAGAACCTTATCTATAATTCAACCGAGGATAATTCTGTTGAGATTTAAGAATCGGTGAGCACTTCAACTGAGGGAAACATCTTCATCAAGATCTAGGAACCGTCTGTAATTCAGCCGAAGATAATTTTGTTGAGATTTATGAACTCGTCCACACTTCGAAGGAGGAAAATTGTCGAGATTTAGAACCTTATCTATAATTCAACCGAGGATAATTCTGTTGAGATTTAAGAACCGGTCAGCACTTCGCCTGAGGGAAACATTTTCATTGAGATCTAGGAACCGTCTGTGATTTAACCGAGGATAATTATGTTGAGATTTAAGAACTCGTCCACACTTCGACGGAGGAAAATTGTCGAGATTTAGAACCTTATGTATAATTCAGCAGAGGATAATTCTTTTGAGATTTAAGAACCGGTCAGCACTTCGACTGATGGAAACATCTTCATCGAGGTCTAGGAACTGTCTATAATTCAACCGAGGATAACTCTGTTGAGATTTATGAACTCAACCACACTTCGATGGAGGTAAATTGTCGACATTTAGAACCTTATCTGTAATTCATCCAAGGATAATTCTTTTGAGATTTAAGAACTGGTCAGCACTTCGACTGAGGGAAACATCTTCATCGAGATCTAGGAACTATCTGTAATTCAACCGAGGATAATTCTGTTGAGATTTAAGAACTCGTCCACACTTCGACGCAGGAAAATTTTAGAGATTTAGAATCTTATCTGTAATTAAACCGAGGATAATTCTGTTGAGATTTAAGAACCGGTCAGCACTTCGACTGAGGGAAACATCTTCATCGACATCTAGGAACCGTCTGTAATTCAATCGAGGATAATTTTGTTGAGATTTATGAACTCGTCCACACTTCGAAGGAGGATAATTGTCGAGATTTAGAACCTTATCTATAATTCAGCCAAGGATAATTCTGTTGAGATTTAAGAACCGGTCATCACTTCGACTGAGGGAAACATCTTCATTGAGATCTAGGAACCGTCTGTAATTTAACCGAGGATAATTATGTTTAGATTTAAGAACTCGTCCACACTTCGACGGAGGAAAATTGTCGAGATTTAGAACCTTATCTATAATTCAACCGAGGATAATTCTGTTGAGATTTAAGAACCGGTCAGCACTTCGACTGAGGGAAACATCTTCATTGAGATCTAGGAATTGTCTGTAATTCAACCGAGGATAATTCTGTTGAGATTTAAGAACTCGTCCACACTTCGACGGAGGAAAATTGTCGAGATTTAGAACCTTATCTATAATTCAACCGAGGATAATTCTGTTGAGATTTAAGAATCGGTGAGCACTTCGACTGAGGGAAACATCTTCATCAAGATCTAGGAACCGTCTGTAATTCAGCCGAGGATAATTTTGTTGAGATTTATGAACTCGTCCACACTTCGAAGGAGGAAAATTGTCGAGATTTAGAACCTTATCTATAATTCAACCGAGGATAATTCTGTTGAGATTTAAGAACCGGTCAGCACTTCGCCTGAGGGAAACATTTTAATTGAGATCTAGGAACCGTCTGTGATTTAACCGAGGATAATTATGTTGAGATTTAAGAACTTGTCCACACTTCGACGGAGGAAAATTGTCGAGATTTAGAACATTATCTATAATTCAACCGAGGATAATTCTTTTGAGATTTAAGAACCGGTCAGCACTTCGACTGAGGGAAACATCTTCATAGAGGTCTAGGAACTGTCTATAATTCAACCGAGGATAACTCTGTTGAGATTTATGAACTCAACCACACTTCGATGGAGGTAAATTGTCGACATTTAGAACCTTATCTGTAATTCATCCAAGGATAATTCTTTTGAGATTTAAGAACCGGTCAGCACTTCGACTGAGGGAAACATCTTCATCGAGATCTAGGAACTATCTGTAATTCAACGGAGGATAATTCTGTTGAGATTTAAGAACTCGTCCACACTTCGACGCAGGAAAATTTTAGAGATTTAGAACCTTATCTGTAATTAAACCGAGGATAATTCTGTTGAGATTTAAGAACCGGTCAGCACTTCGACTGAGGGAAACATCTTCATCGAGATCTAGGAACCGTCTGTAATTCAACCGAGGATAATTTTGTTGAGATTTATGAACTCGTCCACACTTCGAAGGAGGAAAATTGTCGAGATTTAGAACCTTATCTATAATTCAGCCGAGGATAATTCTGTTGAGATTTAAGAACCGGTCAGCACTTCGACTGAGGGAAACATCTTCATTGAGATCTAGGAGCCGTCTGTAATTTAACCGAGGATAATTATGTTTAGATTTAAGAACTCGTCCACACTTCGATGGAGGAAAATTGTCGAGATTTAGAACCTTATCTATAATTCAACCGAGGATAATTTTGTTGAGATTTAAGAACCGGTCAGCACTTCGACTGAGGGAAACATCTTCATCGAGATCTAGGAATTGTCTGTAATTCAACCGAGGATAATTCTGTTGAGATTTAAGAACTCGAACACACTTCGACGGAGGAAAATTGTCGAGATTTAGAACCTTATCTATAATTCAACCGAGGATAATTCTGTTGAGATTTAAGAATCGGTCAGCACTTCGACTGAGGGAAACATCTTCATCGAGATCTAGGAACCGTCTATAATTCAACCGAGGATAATTTTGTTGAGATTTATGAACTCGTCCACACTTCGAAGGAGGAAAATTGTCGAGATTTAGAACCTTATCTACAATTCAACCGAGGATAATTCTGTTGAGATTTAAGAACCGGTCAGCACTTGGACTGAGGGAAACATCTTCATTGAGATCTAGGAACCGTCTGTAATTTAACCGAGGATAATTATGTTGAGATTTAAGAACTCGTCCACACTTCGACGGAGGAAAATTGTCGAGATTTAGAACCTTATCTATAATTCCACCGAGGATAATTCTGTTGAGATTTAAGAACCGGTCAGCACTTCGACTGAGGGAAACATCTTCATCGAGATCTAGGAACAGTCTGTAATTCAACCGAGGATAATTATGTTAAGATTTAAGAACTCGTCCACACTTCGACGGAGGAAAATTTTCGACATTTAGAACCTTATCTGTAATTCAACCGAGGATAATTCAGTTGAAATTTAAGAACCGGTCAACACCTCGACTGAGGGAAACATCTTCATCGAGTTCTAGGAACTGTCTGTAATTCAACCAAGGATAATTCTTTTGAGATTTAAGAACTCGTCCACACTTCGACGGAGGAAAATTGTCGAGATTTAGAACCTTATCTATAATTCAACCGAGGATAATTCTGTTGAGATTTAAGAACCGGTCAGTACTGCGACCGATGGAAATATCTTTATCGAGATCTAGAACCGTCTGTAATTCAACCGAGGATAATTCTTTTGAGATATAAAAACTCGTCCACACTTCGAAGGAGGAAAATTGTCGAGATTTTGAACCTTATCTATAATTAAACCGAGGATAATTCTGTTGAGATTTAAGAACTGGTCAGCACTTCGACTGAGGGAAACATCTTCATCGAGATCTAGGAACTGTCTGTAATTCAACCGAGGATAATTCTGTTGAGATATAAAAACTCGTCCACACTTTGATGGAGGAAAATTGTCGAGATTTAGAACCTTATCTATAATTCAACCGAGGATAATTCAGTTGAGATTTAAGAATCGGTCAGTACTTCGACAGAGGGAAACATCTTCATAGATATCTAGGAACCGTCTGTAATTTAATCGAGGATAATTCTGTTGAGATTTAAGAACTCGTCCACACTATGACGGAGGAAAATTGTCGAGATTTAGAACCTTATCTATAATTCAACCGAGGATAATTCTTTTGAGATTTAAGAACCGGTCAGCACTTCGACTGAGGGAAACATCTTCATCGAGATCTAGGAACAGTCTGTAATTCAACCGAGGATAATTCTGTTGAGATTTATGAACTCGTCCACACTTCGACGGAGGAAAATTGTCGACATTTAGATCCTTATCTATAATTCATCCAAGGATAATTCTGTTGAGATTTAAGAACCAGTCAGCACTTCGACTGAGGGAAACATCTTCATCAAGATCTAGGACTATCTGTAATTCAACCGAGGATAATTCTGTTGAGATTTAAGAACTCGTCCACACTTCGACGAAGGAAAATTGTCGAGATTTAGAACCTTGTCTGTAATTCAACCGAGGATAATTCAGTTGAGATTTAAGAACCGGTCAGTACTTCGACTGGGTGAAACATCCACATCGAGATCTAGGACTTGTCTGTAATTCAACCGAGGGTAATTCTGTTGAGATTTAAGAACTCGTCCACACTTCGACGAAGGAAAATTGTCAAGATTTAGAACCATATCTGTAATTCAACCGAGGATAATTTTGTTAAGATTTAAGAACTCATCCACACTTCGACGGAGGAAAATTGTCGAGATTTAGAACCTTATCTGCAATTCATCCGAGGATAATTCAGTTGAGATTTAAGAACCGATCAACACTTCGACTGAGGGAAACATCTTCATCGAGATCTATGAACTATCTTTAATTCAACCGAGGATAATTCTATTGAGTTTTAAGAACTCGTCCACACTTTGACGGAGGAAAATTCTCGAGATTTAGAACCTTATCTGTAATTTAACCGAGGATAATTCAGTGGAGATTTAAGAACCGGTCAGTACTTCGACTGAGGGAAACATCTTCATCGAGACCTAGGAACCGTATGTAATTCAACCGAGAATAATTTTGTTGAGATTTAAGAACTCGTCCAGACTTCGACGGAGGAAAATTGTCGAGATTTAGAACCTTATCTATAATTCAATGGAGGATAATTCTGTTGAGATTTAAGAACCGGTCAACACTTCGACTGAGGGAAACATCTTCATCGAGACCTACGAACTGTCTGTAATTCAACCGAGGATAATTCTTTTGAGATTTAAGAACTCGTCTACACTTCAACGGAGGAAAATTGTTGAGATTTAGAACCTTATCTGTAATTCAACCGAGGATAATTCAGTTGAGATTTAAGAACCGGTGAGTACTTCGACTGAGGGAAACATCTTCATCGAGATCTAGCAACCATCTGTAATTCAACCGAGGATAATTCTGTTGAGATTTAAGAACTCGTCCACACTTCAACGAAGGAAAATTGTCGAGATTTAGAACCTTATCTATAATTCAACCGAGGATAATTTTGTTGAGATTTAAGAACCGGTCAGTACTTCGACTGAGATAAAAGCTTCATAGCTTTGAATGAGATTTTGGCCGCATCTTTCCTGAAAGGTAAAGGTTAGTTGCATGATATGTATCAAGCAATGATGTTCTCAAAATAAATGAGACTGTGTTATATGAGGCGTATATGCATGTATCATGATGTATGAAAATGTAATGTTTTAGCCGGGGAAAATAAATCCCGGGTAGTTGCTGGAGAAAAGAGTTGAATTCTTCGTTTTCACTGGGGATGGCGAACAAGATGTTGTGAGAATAAACCTGAGGGAGAGGGTAACTCCGCTGGCGAAGAAACTGATGAGGAGATTACTCTGTGGGGAAGAGATGTCCTGCTGAGGATTCCGCTTATAAATTCCGCTGGGGATGAATTACCGTTGTTGGCGATACTGAATCCTGTTAGGGATTGACTTCTTGTTTGTGAAAGGAAAGAACTCCGCTGGGGATGACCTTTTAGACTCTTATGGGGATAATCCTTTTGAACTTTGTTGTGGATAATCTTCCAAAGTCTACTGGGGATGATTCTCCAAATTCCATTGGGGAAGCTTTTTCAGACTGCGTTGGGAAAAATTTCAAACTCCACTGGGGATGTTTTGTACTCTGCCGGGGATGATAAGACCTTTTCAGTGCTGATGACAAATAAGCTCTACTTGGGGAGAATATTACCGATTCGTTCACAATTGCGAGTCTCAGCGTGGGAGAGTTAACATCACTGTCCTTCTCTTACTCTGCAGGGAGTGGATGTTTTTGGGACGCATGGCGAGGATATGATGATGGCTTTGCATCGAGACTTTTCTGCCCCTGCATTTGCAGGGGAAGGTTCCTGCGGAGGCCTTGTGGATTGAGTATTATCCCAACCTATGAGGTGCTTGGTAATTGCCGATTGAAATGACAAGTCTTCTTCTGGTAGGCAAGTGATGGGGTGACGGGACATAATCGTACGCTTTAATCCCTAACTTTTGCATGGAATGTCTTTTCAGATTTTTAGTCCACCGAGATACCCTTTTTTGCCCAAGCCTCCTTTTAAGGTTTTCGGCTTGCCAGGTGTACATATCTTTTTGTTTTTATCCCTGATTTTTGCCCGAACCCTTTTGGTTAGTCGGGATGCCCTTATTTTTTCTTAGGTGTGTCAACCTAGCGAGTCTTTGTTCATGCACAGTAATTCCTGACTATGTCCATGCTCTCAGAGTGTAGGGAGTTTGTCACTGTCGGTATTGTTGTGTTGCTATACTACCAGAAGATGTTCGTTTGATCATGCAAGATTCATTGCTGGAATTCATGTCCAATGCCCCAAGTGATTCAAATGGAGATTTCCCCCTGGCTATTTGGCATCTTTGAGAGATTCTATGAATCTTGACTTGACTTCCCCAGACGATGGACAATGATCATGCCGTGCCCCTTGGTTGGAAGTATTTTTCCACTTGAGGTGATGTTTTCATTGAGAAGGTTTTTGTTCACTAGATATTCGTCGTGTGAATTTCTCTGTTGTTGAACAAATAGTCATATGCAAACAATGTTATTTTAAGAATGCAAAGCTTATGTCTATCTTCAATCTTTTTTGAAAATGCATTTTTCAGTAAAACAAGCAAAAAATGTGATGTCAACTCAGGATTTACAGCAAGTCCTACAGGAGTCAGGATACCTTTTGTAACAGTATGCTTTCGAAATAAACCATGCTTCAGCTAGGACTTTTAAGGGTTATAACGTGGCCTGCTTCGCGGTTCAAGAAACAAAGGATAAAGGCTCAAATTTTATTTGTACCCACCCGTTCTTCGTGATGTCCTCCGATCCTAAACACAGCTAATCATCCATTAGTTCCTGTTTGAGTCTTTACTCTGAGATTCTAGTGATGGTTCAGATACTGACAGTTTATTTTGAACAAGCAGTCATTTTTGTTGAGAGTTTGTAGGATATCCTTCTTTTTGATTTTATTATCCCTATCTTTTCCCTAACATGTTTCTTTTGTGATTACAGTCAGCGGGATGCCCCAGTTTTGTAAGTCTCCTTCATAGGTTTTGACTTAATGGGCTTTTATTTCTGAGAGATAATGACTGCCTTTCCTGACGATTATAAGGAACCATCACCATATTTTATTTTGGAAGGACCTCTTTGATGCCATTCATTGTGCACCCGAATTAACTGAGAAACTACCCTACCCTAGGTTGTGATTAAGGGTTTTAATTTGTGTGGAAAAAAAACTCTAACTTTTTTGGCTCAAAGGGGTTGACTAGGGATTATCTTCCTTATAAATCTACTGTTAAGGATTTGAAACAACGCCTGTACATCATCAGCGGGGTCTGTTCAAAAGCATATTGTAGAGATTTTGATATCATTTTCGTCATCCTCCTTCTAAAGGCTTAGAATTTTTTAATTGAGAGTTGAACATCACAAAAAATGAAAGCAATTTGAATATAGTGAATATGAATGGATTGATTTAAAACAGACATATGCAATGCATTGATGAAGTAACAACATTTGACATGAATAAATGTTTGAACAATCAAAAGAAAATTACACATTGAAAATTCTAATGAACAAAAAGTCTTCTCGTCTGGTCTTGTCACTTCAGAGGATGTGCCTTGGAGGGATGGTAGAAGAACTCAGCCTGACCATCTTGTTTAAACTCCAGCACTCCTTTATCAATCAAGTCCTGAACTTTATTTTTCAATGCCCAAAGTCATCAGTATCATGCCCCAGGCTGTTGGAATGGTATGCACACCTAGCATCAGGATTGTACCTTGGGGAGGCTATGTGGAGATTTTGAGGAGGATCCCTTAACATCACTAGATTCAATCTCAACAGGTGTTATAAAGCTTGAGACATCGGCATGTTGAGCTCGGTGAACTGCCTTTTGGGAGTATCTGGCTTACTCTGATCAACTCGTTGTTTTTGGCGAGGTTGTTGTTGGACCCGTGATGTAGTAGCAATTTGTAAAGGTCCATTTTTCACCAAACCAACCTTTTGTCATCTTGGAGGTTGATCAATGACTTGGTCCCCAACCTCAACTGTTTGCTTCATACTGTTGTATCTGTCTTGATGAAGCTGGTTGATAATGGTTCTCAACTCTTCTTTTTCCCGAGCTAAGCCTTGGATAAGAGCCATCTTCCCCATCATCTGGGTTTTTATGGCACCTAACTCAGCTTGCAGTTGTTCCAGCCGTTCGTCCTTATTGTCTTCAGGACTTTTCTTGACGAAGTTCCCAACGAGGAGTGTTTTCAACTCTTCCTGCCCCTTGGATAGGTTTAGGAATACATCCATTAACTGAGTTACTCGAGTTTGAAGATCTTGGTTGTCTGGTTGAAAAGCCATTACTGAAATAAACAGCGAGAACATGCGAGACCTGTACTGGGAGACCTGTTATGCAATGATATGTATGATATATGTATGCAATGTTTTCAAGGATCTCGCGGGGTAAACAGGAAACTGTTAGAATTTGATTGCAACTTGATTGAAAAACTTCGTGTCGTTGAGAATCTTCCTTCAAGAGTCAAGCTCACCATATCGATTGGGTCATAGCCACCGACTCAAATCATCGTGTTTTAATCTCTAGACGATGTTGGTTAGAGGAAAATAAATCCCCTTTTCCCCTTGCTAGACATTTGATTTGCCAAAACCTGCATCACAAACCCTTGAGATCCTTGAAATGGTTAAGGAAGTGTTAAGGCATGATGTTATGATGTGTATGTTATGCGTTTAAGCAAAAGTGCAAGGTGATGTAAGTGTACCCTGCAATAAATCCAGATTATTGGATAAGGATTGTAAACAAAACCTGTAAGGAACTCATGTTATCAGATAACAAGAATGTGCAAGTAGTTCAAGTTTGAAAGCACACAAGTCACACAACAACCCTTAAATTTCAGGCTGGCATGGAGTTTAGGTATTACCCTCTTTCAGTTTAGTTGGTTCAACTTGTCCTTGTAATAGTAACCGGGTTCTAGAGGATCTTAATATCACTGACCACCCTCGATCGGTCATAATTCCAGTTTAGCAACCTTTTCTAGCGGCCGAAATCATCGTGAGAGTTTGCTCTCAATGAGTGTAGCATACTGCTACTGTTCTATGGCCGAGTTGGTCAATTATAGATTCTAAGGTCAGTTGGTGCTGAATGACCCCTTAGAAGACCCATATTCTTCTCGTTGCGCCACAAGGGATATCGGTACAAACTAAAGTGCCACACCAACGTAGCTACTGCTTCAACTGTATCGGTCTACGCCATACAGTTCCCTAACAGTTTATTGCTACTTACCTAAAGGGTATCCCCCAGACCCGGGTTAGGATCTATAGTAACTCCAATTCAAACCTACAAAGATAAAGCATACAAATAAAGAAAGTGAAAACATTATGATGGACTATTCCTTAGGTACACCCCATTTATTAACTCCCCAGTAAAGTCGCCAGTTCTGTGATACGGTGGGAAGAACTGACTGTTTTTTGGAATGCTGGTTTTCGTTTTGCGTTTGTTTTCGCAAAATGTTGCGGTAAGAAAGAGTCGCAACCGACTTTTATTGCATCCAACTGGAAAGGAAAAAAGCATAGAAAAAATTCTTTTTCGAGATATTCTGAGTACGGGTGGTAGATTATAGAAAGGGAAGGTGTTAGCACCCTTTCTATCCGTGGTTATCCACGGGCTCTTAGGTACTTGCTGAATTGCTTTCAAAATTGTTTTCTTTGTGCTTGTGGGTTTGAAAAGTTTTTGTTTGAAAACATCGATTTAACTCTTGCTTCTTTCCTCAAGAGTGTAATGAAGTGTTTTTTGAAAACTTTGTTTGAAAAAGGAGTGTAAGTGTGAAAAAGATTTTGTTTTTTGAAAGAGCAAGTATCTAAGAACCATCTACCTACTCGAAAAAGGAATCGTTCTATGCTAATGTCCTTTAGACAGTGTTATCCTACTATTGATTAGTAGGTAGCACTGTCGTTGGAATTTGAGGGTCAATTCGAATGAGGGACTTACGGTCACTAAAGCAATGTTAGGACGCCTTAGCAGTAACCTTAACGTCTTAGATCATTTGTTTGAGGCAACAATATCCGAGGCAACCATTTCGAGGCGACTATGATCTTTTAGACAAGAGGGCGACCTATAAAACGACCTATACTCAATGACCATGTACGAAGGCAACCAAGTGGGGTGTACCCTAAGAGTGTGCATGTTCGAGTGCGTCGTTTTCAATTATTTTTTATCTTTGTACATGTTAAGGGTGATCTAATTTGATTTTAGGTTAAAACATCCAGTATTGTCATGCAACCCTACCATCAAACATATAACAGTTATAATTTGCGGAAATAAAATGTGGAATTTAAATTACAAGGCGTCGTGTATTTACATCGCCAAAGACAAACCCTTTGAAAATAAATAAAGCGATAAAAATAATTAAAAGTCCTATTTACTATTACAATTCGGAAGCAGGTACATTATTGGATAAAAATCAATAAATCGCGGCGCAAAATTAAATCGGACACATGACTAGGGTTTTGACCCTTTTGGTTAAAGAAAACATTTTTTTGTTGTTGTTTTTTATTTTAAGAAAGAAATAACCTAAATTAATTACTAAATTAAATAAAATAAATAAATTAATAAAATAAATTATTTTTTGGAGTTTTTATTATTTAGGAAAGAAATTATAATAATTAAATTAATGGTTAAAAACTAGTTAAGTCTAATTAATTTTATTTATTTTACAAAAGGAATTAAATTTTTCTAATTAAAACCTAATTAATTAATAAATTTATTAAGAAAAATAAAAGATTAAAATTTGATTTGAAAAATAAAAATAATTTTTTTTTGTGATTTTATTTAATAAAAAAGGAATTTTGTGATTGGTTTAAATAAAAATAATAAAAACAAATAATAAAACTAAACAAATGAAATAGAAGAGAGAGGGGTTCGGGCCTGAATAGGTGGTGTGAATAGCATTTGGAAGGCCCAATAGTGGCTGGCCTTTGTTGACTTTTTAGATCGGGTGCCTATGCATTGACTAGCACCTTGGTGGACCATCAACTTTGAACCACCAGATATGGCCTTTGGCCATCTGGCGTTAGAGTGGATGAAGGACCATGGTGGGCTGTACACTTGAGTATGCATATGATCATCTGAAAAACAAAATTATTAAGGAAGTGGGGGACCTGAGATTCGAACCCAGGTCCTGAAGGAATTACATTGCTTGCCTTGCCAGTACACCACCTTGTTTCAACTGTCCTTATAATACAAATAAATAATATTATATAAAAATGAAATAATTGCCCGAAAAATAAATAAAATGCGCGCTTGGTTTGAATGGCCCAATGATGGGGCACCACGCATCATCTTCAACCTCATGTCCGTGGCTAAAAATGCACAGACCTATACCAACGGACAGAAGTCCGTAGCTACAAAGTTGTTCATCTCAAAAATCCTTCTCAGGACACAAAAATGAATTCCAAGGGCAAGGTTGTGTTCGTCTCACCCTCCCGGTCACAACCATACCCTTCTTGGTGGTCAATTGTTCCTGAAATAAAAAACTCCAAAAACGCTTCCAAGAACCCTAGATATGGCGTTTTGCATTACATGTTAGATAAACGAAATTAAATGATGCCAAAAGATTAAAAATGATGCGAGGATTACAAATATGCAGTTATTTCATTCAATGGATGCAAGAATGGTGTGTTTCGATTTCAAGAACAGAGGTATGTTTCGTGACACTTACAGCGCATTTGGATGTCTGAACAAGCTTGCTTTGGATCCAGATAGCTTGTGTGAACGCCCAGGAATCAATTGAGATATGTCTCAGCTCTTGAAAACACCTCTAACTATGATTTCAATCTCAAGATTTTTAGAGAATTTTTCCAATCTTGTTCTGCCTCTCTCTGCACTTTCCAACCCTGATTCTCGTCCCTTTGGCTTGCTTATGTAATGTCCTATGTATTAGGGTAACAAATTGATCCAAATCTTCTCCTATCAATGCTTGCATATTTGATTTTATCTCCCTTTACAAACTTGCCAATTTTGCCCAATCTCAATCTTTTTGCACATGATTTGGTTTGTTTCAATTTTCATGATGTTAATGATGGTAATCAAAGCCTGAAATAGCCAAAATATCTTATGTTATCAAAGTATTGGATTTTGTATGATTTTATTTGATTTAAAATGAATAAATTTAAATAAAAATCAAATTAAATAATAAAAATAAAATATGGGCTCATGGCTGAAGCTAGGACACGTGGGCAATGATGAAAACTAAAATCAAGTGGAAAAGAATGGGCCCATTTGACAAAATTTGAAGTTTTGGGGATAGTTGACTTTTGGCAATTTTGCAAAAATGTCCAACTTCAACAATGCATAACTTCTTCAATTTTGAACTTTTGGAAGTGTTATTTGACTTTTTAGAAATCTTTGGATGTCCTCTAACAAACCCTTTTGGTATCATATCATTTTTATATTCCATGCTCAAGTTATAAGCTTTGGAAAAAAGGTGTTTTTGTTGACTTTCAAAAATGACCTATAATGTCCAAATTTATAACTTCTTGTGAGTGTATTTTTTGATCTTGGGGTGTGAATATGGATTGTAGGGAATTGAATCCTATTCAAAATGAGCTTTGGATAGGTCATTTATCATAAAGTGTGAGAACGTTATGCTTGGTCAAAGTTGAGTTGACTTTTCCTGCAAAACCCTAATTTAGCAATTTTTGAGTCTTGATGAATTTTGAGCAATCTTGATGAATCATGATCAACCCTTGATAAAATGATGAAATATCCTTAAAAATGAGAATATGGACAAAAAATCTTGAAGTTTGACTGTTTATAGGTCACAGTTGACTTTTGCCCTAGCATAGTCCATTTTTGGACCCTTTGAGCAATTGACCAAGCAAACTTCCTCTGCAAGGCTTGAAATTTGACATGGATGATCTTGAGAACATATTAGGACATTGGGGAGCACTTGAGGTCATTTGGACTCATGGATCTTGATGCAACACAAAACCCTAATTTGGGGTAGACTGTCTTAGGAGAGAGCTTGTCTGACCAACTCTTGAGCAAACTTGAGCAACTTGGAGATTTTTCTTGCAATGTTTTGAGGAATATGAGAGGGAAAATTTTGGGGTACAATAGCTTCCCCTGTTCAATCTTCTTAAACCTGAGGATGTAGATTGGCTTTCATGCCTTTCGTGATCCGAAGGTCGAAGATGATTGAACACTAGAGTGCCCAGAAATTTGCACTCGCATGAAGTGGTATCCGCCTTTTGATGTCGGGAATGGGCTTACAGATGCCATTTGGAGGTTTCTGGCAGGAGGATGGGCTTAAAGATGCCATCTGCAGGAGTGTTGATCACATAAGAGATTCCTTAACGAGAACTTGCATACCTGTTGTTGTGGAAGATTCTGCTGGGGAAGTCTGATCTTGCTGAGATTTAAGAACTTGCATGTACTTCAACTGAGAGAACATCTTTGCCTAGTTTTAAGAACTTGTCCGTAATTCAACTAGGGGGAAACATCTTCATCGAAATTTAGGACTTGTCTGTAATTCAACCGAGGATAATTCTGTTGAGATTTAAGAACTCGTCCACATTTCGACAGAGGAAAATTGTCGAGATTTAGAACCTTATATGTAATTCAATCGAGGATAATTCAGTTGAGATTTAAGAACCGGTAAGTACTTCGACTGAGGGAAACATCTTCATCGAGTTCTAGGAACCGTCTGTAATTCAACCGAGGATAATTTTGTTGAGATTTAAGAACTCGTCCACACTTCGAAGGAGGAAAATTGTCGAGATTTAGAACGTTATCTATAATTTAACCGAGGATAATTCTGTTGAGATTTAAGAACCGGTCAGCACTTCGACTGAGGGAAACATCTTCATCTAGATCTAGGAACTATTTGTAATTCAACTGAGGATAATTCTGTTGAGATTTAAGAACTCGTCCACACTTCGACGGAGGAAAATTGTCGAGATTTAGAACCTTATCTGTAATTCAACTGAGGATAATTCAGTTGAGATTTAAGAACCGGTCAGTACTTCAACTGAGGGAAACATCTTCATCGAGATCTAGGGACCGTCTTTAATTTAACCCAGGATAATTTTGTTGAGATTTAAGAAATCGTCCACACTTCGACGGAGGAAAATTGTCGAGATTTAGAACCTTATCTATATATCAACCGAGGATAAATTTGTTGAGATTTAAGAATCGGTCAGCACTTCGACTGAGGGAAACATCTTTATCGAGATCAAGGAACTATTTGTAATTCTACCGAGGATAATTCTGTGTATATTTAAGAACTCGTCCAAACTTCGATGGAGGAAAATTGTCGAGATTTATAAACTTATCTATAATTCAACCGAAGATAATTCAGTTGAGATTTAAGAATCGGTCAGTACTTCGACTGAGGGAAATATCTTCATCGAGATCTAGAAACTGTCTGTAATTCAACCGAGGGTAATTCTGTTGAGATTTAAGTACTCGTCCACACTTCGACGGAGGAAATGTTTCGAGATTTAGAAGCTTATCTGTAATTCAACCGAGGATAATTCAGTTGAGATTTAAGAACCGGTCAGCACTTCGACTGAGGGAAACATCTTCATCGAGATCTAGGAACTGTCTGTAATTCAACCACAGATAATTTTGTTGAGATTTAAGAACTCGTACACACTTCGGCGGAGGAAAATTGTCGAGATTTAGAACCTTATCTGTAATTCAACCGAGGATAATTCAGTTGAGATTTAAGAACCGGTCAGTACTTCGACTGAGGGAAACATCTTCAATGAGATCTAGGAACTGTCTGTAATTCAACCGAGGATAATTCTGTTGACATCTAAGAACTGGTCCACAATTCGACGGAGGAAAATTGTCGAGATTTAGAACCTTATCTATAATTCAACCGAGGATAATTCTCTTGAGATTTAAGAACCGGTCAGCACTTCGTCTGAGGGAAACATCTTCATCGAGATCTAGGAACTGTCTGTAAATCAACCGAGGATAATTCTGTTGAGATTTAAGAACTCGTCCACACTTCGACGGGGGAAAATTGTCGAGATTTAGAACCTTATTTGTAATTCAACTGAGGATAATTCAGTTGAGATTTAAGAACCGGCCAGTACTTCGATTGAGGGAAACATCTTCATCGAGATCTAGGAACCGTTTGTAATTCAACCGAGGATAATTTTGTTGAGATTTAAGAACTCATCCAGACTTCGATGGAGGAAAATTGTCGAGATTTAGAACCTTATCTATAATTCAACCGAGGATAATTCTGTTGAGATTTAAGAACCGGTCAGTACTTCAAGTGAGATAAAAGGTTCATAACTTTGAATGAAATTTTGGCTGCATCTTTCCTGAAAGGTAAAGGTTAGCTCTATGTAATGCATGATATGTATCAAGCTATGATGTTCTCAAAATAAATGATACTATGTTATATGATGCGTATATGCATGTATCATGATGTATGAAAATGTAATGTTTTAGCCGGGGAAAATAAATCCCGGGTAGTTGCTGGAGAAAAGAGTTGAATTCTTTGTTTCCATTGGGGATGGCAAACGAAGATGTTGTGAGAATAAACCTGCAATAGAGGGTAACTCCGCTGGGGAATAAACAGATGAGGAGATTACTCTGTGGGGAAAAGATGTTCTGCTGAGGATTCCACTGATAAATTCCGCTGGGCATGAATTACAATTGTTGGCGATACTGAATCCTGTTGGGGATTGACTTCTTGTTTGTGAAAGGAAAGAACTCCGCTCGGGATGACCTTTTAGACTCTTATGGGGATAATCCTTTGGAACTTTGCTGGTGATAATCTTCCAAAGTCTACTGGGGATGATTCTCCAAATTCCACTGGGGAAGCTTTTTCAGACTGCATTGGGAAAAATTTCAAACTCCACTGGGGATGTTTTGTACTCTGTCGGGGATGATAAGACCTTTTCAGTGCTAATGACAGATAAACTCTGCTTGGGGAGAATATTATCGATTCGTTCACAGTTGCGAGTCTCAGCTGGGGAGAGTTAACATCACTGTCCTTCTCTTACGCTGCAGGGAGTGGATGTTATTGGGACGCATACCGAGGATATGACGATGGCTTTGCATCGAGACTTTTCTTCCCCTGCATTTACGGGGGACGGTGCCTGTGGAGGCCTTGTGGATCGAGTATTATCCCAACCTATGAGGTGATTGGTAATTGCCGATTGAAATGACAAGTCTTCTTCTGGTAGGCAAGTGACGGGGTGACGGGACATAATCGTACACTTTAATCCCTAACTTTTGCCTGGACTGTCTTTTCAGATTTTCAGTCCAACGGGATACCCTTTTTTTCCCAAGCCGCCTTTTCAGGTTTTCGGCTTACTAGGTGTACATATCTTATTGTTTTTATCCCTAATTTTTGCCCGAACCCTTTTGGTTAGTTGGGATGCCCTTATTTTTACCTAGGTGTGTCAACCTATCGGGTCTTTGTTCATGCGCAGTATTTTCTGACTATGTCCATGCTCTCAGAGTGTAGGGAGTTTGTCACTGTCGGTAGTGTTGCGTTGCTATACTACCAGAAGATGTTCGTTTGATCATGCAAGATTCATTGCTGAAATTCATGTCCAATGCCCCAAGTGATTCAGATGGAGATTTGCCCCTGGCTATTTGGCATCTTTGAGAGATTCTCTTAATCTTGACTTGACTGCCCCAGACGATGGACAATGATCATGTCGTGCCCCTTGGTTGGAAGTGTTTTTCCACTTGAGGTGACCTTTTTCATTGAGAAGGTTTTTGTTCACTAGATATTCGTCGTGTGACTTTCTCTGCTATTGAACAAATAGCCATATGCAAACAATGTTATTTTAATAATGCAAAGCTTATGTCTATCTTGAATCTTTTTTGAAAATGCATTTTTCAGTAAAATAAGCAAAAAATGTGATGTCAACTCAAAATTTACAGCAGGTCCTACAGGAGTCAGGATACCTTTTGTAACAGTGTGCTTTCGAACTAACCCATGCTTCAGCTAGGACATTTAAGGGTTATAACGTGGCCTAGTTCACGGTTCAAGAAACAAAGGACAAAGGCTCAAATTTTATTTGTACCCACCCGTTCTTCGTGATGTCCTTTGATCCTAAACTCAGCTAATCATGCATTAGTTCCTGTTTGAGTCTTTGCTCTGAGATTCTAGTGATGGTTCAGATACTGACTGTTTATTTTGAACAGGCAGTCATTTTTGTTGAGAGTTTGTAGGATCTCTTTCTTTTATATTTTTTATTTCCCTATCTTTTTCCTAAATTGTTTCTTTTGTGATTACAATCAGCGGGATGCCCCAGTTTTGTAAGTCTCCTTCATAGCTGTTGACTTAATGGGCTTTTATTTCTGAGAGATAATGACTGCATGTCCTGACGATTATAAGGAACCATCACCATCTTTTATTTTGGAAGGACCTCTTTGATGCCATTCATTATGCACCCAAATTAACTGAGAAACTACCCTGCCCCAGGTTATGATTAAGGGTTTTAATTTGTATGGAAAAAAACTCCAACTTCTTTGGCTCAAAGGGGTTGACTAGGGATTATCTTCCTTATAACTCCACTGTTTAGAATTTGAAACAACTCTTGTACATCATCAGCGGGGTCTGTTCAAAAGCATATTGTAGAGATTTTGATATCATTTTCATCATCCTCCTTCTAAAGGCTTAGAATTTTTTAATCGAGAGTTGAACATCACAAAAAATGAAAGCATTTTGAATATAGTGAATACAAATGGATTGATTCAAAACAGACATATGCAATGCATTGATGAAATAACAAAATTTGACATGAATAAATGTTTGAACAATCAAAAGAAAATTACACATTGAAAATTCTAATGAACAAAAAGTCTTCTCGTCTGGTCTTGTCACTTCAGAGGACGTGCCTTGGAGGGATGGTAGAAGAACTCAGCCTGACCATCTTGTGTAAACTCCAACACTCCTTTATCAATCAAGTCCTGAACTTTAATTTTCAATGCCCAACAGTCATCAGTATCATGCCCCGGGCTGTTGGAATGGTATGAATACCTAGCATCAGGATTGTACCTTGGGGAGGCTATGTGGAGATTTTGAGGAGGATCCCTTAACATCACCAGATTCAATCTCAACAGGTGTTGTAAAGCTTGAGACAACGACATGTTGAGCTCGGTGAACTGCCTTTTGGGCTTATCTGGCTTACTCTGATCAACCCGTTGTTTTTGGCGAGGTTGTTGTTGGACCCATGATGTAGTAGCTATTTGGAAAGGTCCATTTTTCACCAAACCAACCTTTTGTCTTCTTTGAGGTTGATCAATGACTTGGTCCCCGACCTCAACTATTTGCTTCATACTGTTTTATCTATCTTGATGAAGCTGGTTGATAATGGTTCTCAGCTCTTCTTGTTCCCGAGCTAAGCCTTGGATAAGAGCCATCTGTCCCAGCATCTGGGTTTTTATGGCACTTAACTCATCTTGCAGTTGTTCCAGCCGTTCGTCCTTGTTGTCTTCAGGACTTTTCTTGACCAAGTTCCCAATGAGGAGTGTTTTCAACTCTTCCTGCCCCTTGGATAGGTTTAGGAATACGTCCCTGAACTAAGTTACTCGAGTTTGAAGATCTTGGTTGTCTGGTTGAAAAGCCATTGCTGAAATAAACAGCGAGAACATGAGAGACCTGTACTGGGAGACCTGTTATGCAATGATATGTATGATATATGTATGCAATTTTTTCAAGGATCTCGCGGGGTAAACAGGAAACTGTTAGAATTTGATTGCAACTTGATTGAAGAACTTCGTGTTGTTGAGAATCTTCCTTCAAGAGTCAAGCTCACCATATCGAGTGGGTCATAGCCACTGACTCAAATCATTGTGTTTTGATCTTTAGACGACGTTGGTTAGAGGAAAATAAATCCCCTTTTCCCCTTGCTAGACATTTGATTTGCCAAAACCTGGATCACAAACCCTTGAGATCCTTAAAATGGTTAAGGAAATGTTAAGGCATGATGTTATGATGTGTATGTTATGCGTTTAAGCAAAAGTGCGAGGTGATGTAAGTGAACCCTACAATAAATCCATATTATTAGATAAGGACTGTAAACAAAACCTGTAAGGAACTCAAGTTGTCAGATATCAAGAATGTGCAAGTAGTTCAAGTTTGAAAGCACACAAGTCACACAATAGCCCTTAAATTTCAGGCTGGCATGGAGTTGAGGTATTACCCTCTTTTAGTTTAGTTGGTTCAACCTGTCCTAGTAATAGTAACCGGGTTCTAGAGGATCTCAATATCACTGACCACCCTCGATCGGTCATAATTCTAGTTTAGCAACCTTTTCTTGTGGCCGAAATCATCGCGGGAGTTTGCTCTCAATGAGTGTAGCATAATGCTACTGTTCTATGGCCGAGTTGGTCAATTATAGATTCTAAGGTCAGTTGGTGCTTAATGACCCCTTAGAAGACCCATATTCTCCTCGTTACGCCACAAGGGATATCGGTACAAACTAAAGTGCCACACCAACGTAGCTACTGCTTCAACCGTATCGGTCTATTCCGTACAGTTCCCTAACAGTTTATTGCTACTTACCTAAAGGGTATCCCCCAGATCCGGGGTTAGGATCTATAGTAACTCCGATTAAAACCCACAAAGATAAAGCATACAAATAAAGCAATTGAAAACATTATTATGAACTATTCCTAAGGTACACCCCACTTATTAACTCCCAAGTGAAGTCGCCAATTCTGGGATACTGTGGGAAGAACTGACTGTTTTTTGGAATACTGGTTTGCGTTTGTTTTTGCAAAATGTTGCGGTAAGCAAGAGTCGCCACCGACTTTTATTTCATCCAACTGGAAAGGAAAAAAGCACAGAAAAAATCCTTTTTCGAGATATTCTTAGTACGGGGGGTAGATTATAGAAAGGGAAGGTGTTAGCACCCTTTCTATCCGTGGTTATCCACGGGCTCTTAGGTACTTGCTCAATTGCTTTCAAAATTGCTTTCTTTGTGCTTGTGGGTTTGAAAAGTTTTGTTTGAAAACTTCGATTTAACTCTTGCTTCTGTCCTGAAGAGTGTAATGAAGTGTTTTTTGAAAGCTTTGTTCGAAAAAGGAGTGTAAGTGTGAAAAAGATTTTGTTTTTTGAAAGAGAAAGTATCTAAGAACCATCTACCTACTCGAAAAAGGAATTGTTCTATGCTAATGTCCTTTAGACAGTGCTATCCTACTATTGATGAGTAGGTAGCACCGTCGTTGGAATTTAAGGGTCAATTCGAATGAGGGACTTACGGTCACTAAAGCAATGTTAGGACGCCTTAGCGGTAACCCTAATGTCTTAGATCATTTGTTTGAGGCAACAATATCCGAGGAAACCATTTCGAGGCAACTATGATCTTTTAGACAAGAGGGCGACCTCTAAAACGACCTATACTCAACGACCGTGTACGAAGGCAACCAAGTGGGGTGTACCCTAAGAGTGCGCATGTGCGAGTGTGTCGTTTTCAGTTATTTTTTATCTTTGTACATGTTAAGGGTGATCTATTTTGATTTTAGGTTAAAACATTCACTCTTGTCATGCAACCATACTATCAAACATTTAACAGTTATAATTTGCGGAAATAAAATGCGGAATTTAAATTATAAGGCGTCGGGTATTTACATCGCCAAAGACAAACCCTTTGAAAATAAATAAAGCGATAAAAATAATTAAAAGTCCTATTTACTATTACAATCCGGAAGCAGGTACATTATTGGATAAAAATAAGTAAATCTCGGCGCAAAATTAAATCGGACACATGATTAGGGTTTTAACCCTTTTGGTTAAAGAAAACATTTTTTTGTTGTTTTATATTTATTTTAAGAAAGAAATAACCTAAATTAATTACTAAATTAAATTAAATTAATTAATTAATAAAATAAATTATTTTTTGGAGTTTTTATTATTTAGGAAAGAAATTATAATAATTAAATTAATGGTTAAAAACTAGTTAAGTCTAATTAATTTTAATTATTTTACAAAAGGAATTAAAGTTTTCTAATTAAAACCTAATTAAATAATAAATTTATAAAGTTTTCTATGCATTGACTGGCGCCTTGGTGGACCCTCAGCTTTGAACCACCAGATTTGGCCTTTGGCCATCTGGCGTTTGAGTGGATGAAGGACCATGGTGGGCTGTACGCTTGAGTATGCATATGATCATCTGAAAAACAAAATTATTAAGGAAGTGGGGGACCTGGGATTCGAACCCAGGTCCTGAAAGAATTACATTGCTTGCCTTGCCACTACACCACCTTGTTTCAACTGTCATTATAATACAAACAAATAGTATTATATAAAAATGAAATAATTTCCAGAAACATAAATAAAACGCGCGCTCGGTTTGAATGGCCCATTGATGGGGCGCCACGCATTATCTTCAACCTCATGTCCGTGGCTAAAAATGCACAGACCTATACCAATGGACAGAAGTCCGTAGCTACAAAGTTGTTCATCTCAAAAATCCTTCTCATGCCACAAAAATGAATTCCAAGGGCATGGTTGTGTTCGTCTCAACCTCCCGGTCACACCCATACCCTTCTTGGTGGTCAATTGTTCCTGAAATAAAAAACCCCAAAAACGCTTCCAAGAACCCTAGCTATGGTGTTTTGCATTACAGGTTAGATAAACGAAATTAAATAATGCCAAAAGTTTACAAATGATGTGTGGATTACAAATATGCAGTTATTTCATTCAATGGATGCAAGAATGGTGAGTTTTGATTTCAAGAACATAAGTATGTTTCGTGACACTTACAACGCGTTTGGATGTCTGAACAAGCTTGATTTGGATCCAGATAGCTTGAGTGAACGCCCAGGAATCAATTGAGATATATCTCAGCTCTTGAAAACACCTCTAACTATGATTTCGATCTCAAGCTTTTTAGTGAATTTTTTCAATCTTGTTCTGCCTCTCTCTGCACTTTCCAACCCTGATTCTCGTCCCTTTGGCTTGCTTATGTAATGTCCTTTGTATTAGGGTAACAAATTGATCCAAATCTTCTCCTATCAATGCTTGCATATTTGATTTTATCTCCCTTTACAAACTTGCCAATTTTGCCTAATCTCAATCTTTTTGCTCATGATTTGGTTTGATTCAATTTTGATGATGTTAATGATGGTAATCAAAGCCTGAAATAGCCAAAATATCTTATGTTATCAAAGTATTGGATTTTGTATGATTTTATTTGATTTAAAATGAATAAATTTAAATAAAAATCAAATTAAATAATAAAAATAAAATATGGGCTCATGGCTGAAGCTAGGACACGTGGGCAATGATGCAAACTAAAATCAAGTGGAAAAGAATGGGCCCATTTGACAAAATTTGACGTTTTGGGGATAGTTGACTTTTGGCAATTTTGCAAAAAAGTCCAACTTCAACAATGCATAACTTCTTCAATTTTGAACTTTTGGAAGTGTTATTTGACTTTTTAGAAAGCTTGGGATGTCCTCTAACCAACCCTTTTGGTATCATATCATTTTTATATTCCATACTCAAGTTATAAGCTTTGGAAAAAAGGTGTTTTTGTTGACTTTCAAAAATGACCTATAATGTCCAAATTTATAACTTCTTGTGAGTGTATTTTTTGATCTTGGGGTGTGAATATGGATTGTAGGGAATTGAATCCTATTCAAAATGTGCTTTGGATAGGTCATTTCTCATAAAGTGTGAGAAAGTTATGCTTGGTCAAAGTTGAGTTGACTTTTCCTGCAAAACCCTAATTTAGCAACTTTTGAGTCTTGATGAATTTTGAGCAATCTTGATGAATCATGATCAACCCTTGATAAAATGATGAAATATCCTTAAAAATGAGAATATTGACAAAAAATCTTGAAGTTTGACTGTTTATAGGTCACAGTTGACTTTTGCCCTAGCATAGTCCATTTTTGGACCCTTTGAGCAATTGACCAAGCAAACTTCCTCTGCAAGGCTTGAAATTTGACATGGATGATCTTGAGAACATATTAGGACATTGGGGAGCACTTGAGTTCATTTGGACTCATGGATCTTGATGCAACACAAAACCCTAATTTGGGGTAGACTGTCTTAGGAGAGAGCTTGTCTGACCAACTCTTGAGCAAACTTGAGCAACTTGGAGATTTTTCTTGCAATGTTTTGAGGAATATGAGAGGGAAAATTTTGGGGTACAACAGCTTCCCCTGTTCAATCTTCTTAAACCTGAGAATGTAGATTGGCTTTCATGCCTTTCGTGATCCGAAGGTCGAAGATGATTGAACACTACAGTGCCCAGAAATTTGCACTCGCATGAAGTGGTATCCGCCTTTTGATGTCGGGAATGGGCTTACAGATGCCATTTGGAGGTTTCTGGCAGGAGGATGGGCTTAAAGATGCCATCTGCAGGAGTGTTGATCACATAAGAGATTCCTTAGCGAGAACTTGCATACCTGTTGTTGTGGAAGATTCTGCTAGGGAAGTCTGATCTTGCTGAGATTTAAGAACTTGACTGTACTTCAACTGAGAGAACATCTCTGCCTAGTTTTAAGAACTTGTCCGTAATTCAACTAGGGGGAAACATCTTCATCGAAATTTAGGACTTGTCTGTAATTAAACCGAGGATAATTCTGTTGAGATTTAAGAACTCGTCCACATTTCGACAGAGGAAGATTGTCGAGATTTAGAACCTTATATTTAATTCAACCGAGGATAATTCACTTGAGATTTAAGAACCGGTCAACACTTCGACTGAGGGAAACATATTCATCGAGATTTAGGACTGTCTGTACTTCAACGGAGGATAATTCTGTTGAGATTTAAGAACTTGTCCACACTTCGACGGAGGAACTTTGCCGAGATTTAGAACCTTATCTGTAATTCAACCGACAATAATTCATTTGAGATTTAAGATCCGGTAAGTACTTCGACTAAGGGAAACATCTTCATCGAGATCTAAGAACTGTCTGTAATTCAACTGAGGATAATTCTGTTGAGATTTAAGAACTCTTCCACACTTCGACGGAGGAATATTGCCGAAATTTAGAACCTTATCTGTAATTCAACCGAGAATAATTTAGTTGAGATTTAAGAACCGATCAGTACTTCGACTGAGGAAAATATCTTCATCGAGATCTAGGAACTGCCTGTAATTCAACCGATGATAATTCTGTTGAGATTTAAGAACTCGTCCACACTTTGATGGAGGAAAATTGCCAAGATTTAGAACCTGATCTATAATTCAACCGAGAATGATTCAGTTGAGATTTAAGAACCCTTCCACACTTCGACGGAGGAAAATTGTCGAGATTTAGAACCTTATCTTTAATTTAACCAAGGATAATTCAGTTGAGATTTAAGAACCGGTGAGCACTTCGACTGAGGGAAACATCTTCATCGAGATCTAGGAACTGTCTGTAATTCAACCGAGGATAATTCTGTGTAGATTTAAGAACTCGTCCACACTTCGACGGAGGAAAATTGTCGAGATTTAGAACTTTATCTATAATTCAATCGAGGATAATTCAATTGAGGTTTAAGAACCGGTCAGTACTTCGACCGAGGGAAACATCTTCATCGAGTTCTAGGAACCGTCTGTAATTCAACCGAGGATAATTTTGTTGAGATTTAAGAACTCGTCCACACTTCGAAGGAGGAAAATTGTCGAGATTTAGAACCTTATCTATAATTTAACCGAGGATAATTCTGTTGAAATTTAAGAACCGGTCAGTACTTCGACTGAGGGAAACATCTTCATCTAGATCTAGGAACTATTTGTAATTCAACCGAGGATAATTCTGTTGAGATTTAAGAACTCGTCCACACTTCGACGGAGGAAAATTGTCGAGATTTAGAACCTTATCTGTAATTCAACTGAGGATAATTCAGTTGAGATTTAAGAACCGGTCAGTACTTCAACTGAGGGAAACATCTTCATCGAGATCTAGGGACCGTCTTTAATTCAACCAAGGATAATTTTGTTGAGATTAAAGAAATTGTCCACACTTCGACGGAAGAAAATTGTCGAGATTTAGAACCTTATCTATAATTCAACCGAGGATAATTTTGTTGAGATTTAAGAACCGGTCAGCACTTCGACTGAGGGAAACATCTTTATCGAGATCAAGGAATTATTTGTAATTCTATCGAGGATAATTCTGTGTATATTTAAGAACTCGTCCAAACTTCGACGGAGGAAAATTGTCGAGATTTATAACCTTATCTATAATTCAACCGAAGATAATTCAGTTGAGATTTAAGAATCGGTCAGTACTTCGACTGAGGGAAACATCTTCATCGAGATCTAGAAACTGTCTGTAATTCAACCGAGGGCTGTTGAGATTTAAGAACTCGTCCACACTTCGACGGAGGAAAATTGTCAAAATTTAGAACCTTATCTGTAATTCAACCGAGGATAATTCTGTTGAGATTTAAGTACTCGTCCACACTTCGACGGAGGAAATTTTTCGAGATTTAGAAGCTTATCTGTAATTCAACCGAGGATAATTCAGTTGGGATTTAAGAACCGATCAGCACTTCGACTGAGGGAAACATCTTCATCGAGATCTAGGAACTGTCTTTAATTCAACCGAGGATAATTTTGTTGACATTTAAGAACTGGTCCACAATTCGACGGAGGAAAATTGTCGAGATTTAGAACCTTATCTATAATTCAACCGAGGATAATTCTCTTGAGATTTAAGAACCGGTCAGCACTTCGTCAGAGGGAAACATCTTCATCGAGATCTAGGAACTGTCTGTAAATCAACCGAGGATAATTCTGTTGAGATTTAAGAACTCGTCCACACTTCGACGGGGGAAAATTGTCGAGATTTAGAACCTTATTTGTAATTCAACTGAGGATAATTCAGTTGAGATTTAAGAACCGGTCAGTACTTCGATTGAGGGAAACATCTTCATCGAGATCTAGGAATCGTCTGTAATTCAACCGAGTATAATTTCGTTGAGATTTAAGAACTCATCCAGACTTCGATGGAGGAAAATTGTCGAGATTTAGAACCTTATCTATAATTCAACCGAGGATAATTCTGTTGAGATTTAAGAACCGGTCAGTACTTCAAGTGAGATAAAAGGTTCATAGCTTTGAATGAAATTTTGGCTGCATCTTTCCTGAAAGGTAAAGGTTAGCTCTATGTAATGCATGATATGTATCAAGCTATGATGTTCTCAAAATAAATGATACTATGTTATATGATGCATATATGCATGTATCATGATGTATGATAATGTAATGTTTTAGCCGGGGAAAATAAAACCCGGGTAGTTGCTGGAGAAAAGAGTTGAATTCTTTGTTTCCATTGGGGATGGCAAACGAAGATGTTGTGAGAATAAACCTGCAGGAGAGGGTAACTCCGTTGGGGAATAAACTGATGAGGAGATTACTCTGTGGGGAAGAGATGTTCTGCTAAGGATTCCGCTGATAAATTCCGATGGGCATGAATTACCATTGTTGGCGATACTGAATCCTGTTGGGGATTGACTTCTTGTTTGTGAAAGGAAAGAACTCCGCTCGGGATGACCTTTTAGACTCTTATGGGGATAATCCTTTGGAACTTTGCTGGTGATAATCTTCCAAAGTCTACTGGGGATGATTCTCCAAATTCCACTGGGGAAGCTTTTTCAGACTGCATTGGGAAAAATTTCAAACTCCACTGGCGATGTTTTGTACTCTACCGGGGATGATAAGACCTTTTCAGTGCTAATGACAGATAAACTCTGCTTGGGGAGAATATTATCGATTCGTTCACAGTTGCGAGTCTCAGCTGGGGAGAGTTAACATCACTGTCCTTCTCTTACGCTGCAGGGAGTGGATGTTACTGGGACGCATGCTAAGGATATGACGATGGTTTTGCATCGAGACTTTTCTTCCCCTGCATTTACGGGGGAAGGTGCCTGCGGAGGCCTTGTGGATCGAGTATTATCCCAACCTATGAGGTGATTGGTAATTGCCGATTGAAATGACAAGTCTTCTTCTGGTAGGCAAGTGACGGGGTGACGGGACATAATCGTACACTTTAATCCCTAACTTTTGCCTGGACTGTCTTTTCAGATTTTCAGTCCAACGGGATACCCTTTTTTTCCCAAGCCGCCTTTTCAGGTTTTCGGCTTACTAGGTGTACATATCTTATTGTTTTTGTCCCTAATTTTTGCCCGAACCCTTTTGGTTAGTCGGGATGCCCTTATTTTTACCTAGGTGTGTCAACCTATCGGGTCTTTGTTCATGCGCAGTATTTTCTGACTATGTCCATGCTCTCAGAGTGTAGGGAGTTTGTCACTGTCGGTAGTGTTGCGTTGCTATACTACCAAAAGATGTTCGTTTGATCATGCAAGATTCATTGCTGAAATTCATGTCCAATGCCCCAAGTGATTCAGATGGAGATTTGCCCCTGGCTATTTGGCATCTTTGAGAGATTCTCTTAATCTTGACTTGACTGCCCCAGACGATGGACAATGATCATGTCGTGCCCCTTGGTTGGAAGTGTTTTTCCACTTGAGGTGATCTTTTTCATTGAGAAGGTTTTTGTTCACTAGATATTCGTCGTGTGACTTTCTCTGCTGTTGAACAAATAGCCATATGCAAACAATGTTATTTTAATAATGAAAAGCTTATGTCTTTCTTGAATCTTTTTTGAAAATGCATATTTCAGTAAAATAAGCAAAAAATGTGATGTCAACTCAGGATTTACAGCAGGTCCTACAGGAGTCAGGATACCTTTTGTAACAGTGTGCTTTCTAACTAACCCATGCTTCAGCTAGGACTTTTAAGGGTTATAACGTGGCCTAGTTCACGGTTCAAGAAACAAAGGATAAAGGCTCAAATTTTATTTGTACCCACCCGTTCTTCGTGATGTCCTTTGATCCTAAACTCAGCTAATCGTGCATTAGTTCCTGTTTGAGTCTTTGCTCTGAGATTCTAGTGATGGTTCGGATACTGACCATTTATTTTGAACAGGCAGTCATTTTTGTTGAGAGTTTGTAGGATCTCTTTCTTTTATATTTTTTATTTCCCTATCTTTTTCCTAAATTGTTTCTTTTGTGATTACAATCAGCGGGATGCCCCAGTTTTGTAAGTCTCCTTCATAGCTGTTGACTTAATGGGCTTTTATTTCTGAGAGATAATGACTGCCTGTCCTGACGATTATAAGGAACCATCACCATCTTTTATTTTGGAAGGACCTCTTTGATGCCATTCATTATGCACCCAAATTAACTGAGAAACTACCCTGCCCCAGGTTATGGTTAAGGGTTTTAATTTGTATGGAAAAAAACTCCAACTTCTTTGGCTCAAAGGGGTTGACTTGGGATTATCTTCCTTATAACTCCACTGTTTAGGATTTGAAACAACTCTTGTACATCATCAGCGGGGTCTGTTCAAAAGCATACTGTAGAGATTTTGATATCATTTTCGTCATCCTCCTTCTAAAGGCTTAGAATTTTTTAATCGAGAGTTAAACATCACAAAAAATGAAAGCATTTTGAATATAGTGAATACGAATGGATTGATTCAAAACAGACATATGAAATGCATTGATGAAGTAACAACATTTGACATAAATAAATATTTGAACAATCAAAAGAAAATTACACATTGAAAATTCTAATGAACAAAAAGTCTTCTCGTCTGGTCTTGTCACTTCAGAGGACGTGCCTTGGAGGGATGGTAGAAGAACTCAGCCTGACCATCTTGTGTAAACTCCAACACTCCTTTATCAATCAAGTCCTGAACTTTAATTTTCAATGCCCAACATACATCAGTATCATGCCCCGGGATGTTGGAATGGTATGAATACCTAGCATCAGGATTGTACCTTGGGGAGGCTATGTGGAGATTTTGAGGAGGATCCCTTAACATCACCAGATTCAATCTCAACAGGTGTTGTAAAGCTTGAGACAACGGCATGTTGAGCTCGGTGAACTGCCTTTTGGGCTTATCTGGCTTACTCTGATCAACTCGTTGTTTTTGGCGAGGTTGTTGTTGGACCTATGATGTAGTAGCAATTTGGAAAGGTCCATTTTTCACCAAACCAACCTTTTGTCTTCTTTGAGGTTGATCAATGACTTGGTCCCCGACCTCAACTATTTGCTTCATACTGGTGTATCTATCTTGATGAAGCTGGTTGATAATGGTTCTCAGCTCTTCTTGTTCCCGAGCTAAGCCTTGGATAAGAGCCATCTGCCCCAGCATCTGGGTTTTTATGGCACTTAACTCAGCTTGCAGTTGTTCCAGCCGTTCGTCCTTATTGTCTTCAGGACTTTTCTTGACCAAGTTCCCAATGAGGAGTGTTTTCAACTCTTCCTGCCCCATGGATAGGTTTAGGAATACGTCCCTGAACTGAGCTACTCGAGTTTGAAGATCTTGGTTGTCTGGTTGAAAAGCCATTGCTGAAATAAACAGCGAGAACATGAGAGACCTGTACTGGGAGACCTGTTATGCAATGATATGTATGATATATGTATGCAATGTTTTCAAGGATCTCGCGGGGTAAACAGGAAACTGTTAGAATTTGATTGCAACTTGATTGAAGAACTTCGTGTTGTTGAGAGTCTTCCTTCAAGAGTCAAGCTCACCATATCGAGTGGGTCATAGCCACTGACTCAAATCATCGTGTTTTGATCTCTAGACGACGTTGGTTAGAGGAAAATAAATCCCCTTTTCCCCATGCTAGACATTTGATTTGCCAAAAACCTGGATCACAAACCCTTGAGATCCTTAAAATGGTTAAGGAAATGTTAAGGCATGATGTTATGATGTGTATGTTATGCGTTTAAGCAAAAGTGCGAGGTGATGTAAGTGAACCCTACAATAAATCCAGATTATTAGATAAGGACTGTAAACAAAACCTGTAAGGAACTCAAGTTGTCAGATATCAAGAATGTGCAAGTAGTTCAAGTTTGAAAGCACACAAGTCACACAATAGCCCTTAAATTTCAGGCTGGCATGGAGTTGAGGTATTACCCTCTTTTAGTTTAGTTGGTTCAACCTGTCCTAGTAATAGTAACCGGGTTCTAGAGGATCTCAATATCACTGACCTCCCTCGATCGGTCATAATTCTAGTTTAGCAACCTTTTCTTGTGGCCGAAATCATCGCGGGAGTTTGCTCTCAATGAGTGTAGCATAATGCTATTGTTCTATGGCCGAGTTGGTCAATTATAGATTCTAAGGTCAGTTGGTGCTTAATGACCCCTTAGAAGACCCATATTCTCCTCGTTACGCCACAAGGGATATCGGTACAAACTAAAGTGCCACACCAACGTAGCTACTGCTTCAACCGTATCGGTCTATTCCGTACAGTTCCCTAACAGTTTATTGCTACTTACCTAAAGGGTATCCCCCAGATCCGGGTTAGGATCTATAGTAACTCCGATTAAAACCCACAAAGATAAAGCATACAAATAAAGCAATTGAAAACATTATTATGAACTATTCCTAAGGTACACCCCACTTATTAACTCCCAAGTGAAGTCGCCAATTCTGGGATACTGTGGGAAGAACTGACTGTTTTTTGGAATACTGGTTTGCGTTTGTTTTCGCAAAATGTTGCGGTAAGCAAGAGTCGCCACCGACTTTTATTTCATCCAACTGGAAAGGAAAAAAGCACAGAAAAAATCCTTTTTCGAGATATTCTTAGTACGGGGGGTAGATTATAGAAAGGGAAGGTGTTAGCACCCTTTCTATCCGTGGTTATCCACGGGCTCTTAGGTACTTGCTCAATTGCTTTCATAATTGCTTTCTTTGTGCTTGTGGATTTGAAAAGTTTTGTTTGAAAACTTCGATTTAACTCTTGCTTCTATCCTGAAGAGTGTAATGAAGTGTTTTTTGAAAGCTTTGTTCGAAAAAGGAGTGTAAGTGTGAAAAAGATTTTGTTTTTTGAAAGAGAAAGTATCTAAGAACCATCTACCTACTCGAAAAAGGAATCGTTCTATGCTAATGTCCTTTAGACAGTGCTATCCTACTATTGATGAGTAGGTAGCACCGTCGTTGGAATTTAGGGTCAATTCGAATGAGGGACTTACGGTCACTAAAGCAATGTTAGGACGCCTTAGCGATAATCCTAATGTCTTACATCATTTGTTTGAGGCAACAATATCCGAGGAAACCATTTCGAGGCGACTATGATCTTTTAGACAAGAGGGCGACCTCTAAAACGACCTATACTCAACGACCGTGTACGAAGGCAACCAAGTGGGGTGTACCCTAAGAGTGCGCATGTGCGAGTGTGTTGTTTTCAGTTATTTTTTATCTTTGTACATGTTAAGGGTGATCTATTTTGATTTTAGGTTAAAACATTCACTCTTGTCATGCAACCATACTATCAAACATTTAACAGTTATAATTTGCGGAAATAAAATGCGGAATTTAAATTACAAGGCGTCGGGTATTTACATCGCCAAAGACAAACCCTTTGAAAATAAATAAAGCGATAAAAATAATTAAAAGTCCTATTTACTATTACAATCCGGAAGCAGGTACATTATTGGATAAAAATAAGTAAATCTCGGCGCAAAATTAAATCGGACACATGATTAGGGTTTTAACCCTTTTGGTTAAAGAAAACATTTTTTTGTTGTTTTATATTTATTTTAAGAAAGAAATAACCTAAATTAATTACTAAATTAAATTAAATAAATTAATTAATAAAATAAATTATTTTTTGGAGTTTTTATTATTTAGGAAAGAAATTATAATAATTAAATTAATGGTTAAAAACTAGTTAAGTCTAATTAATTTTAATTATTTTACAAAAGGAATTAAAGTTTTCTAATTAAAACCTAATTAAATAATAAATTTATAAAGTTTTCTATGCATTGACTGGCGCCTTGGTGGACCCTCAGCTTTGAACCACCAGATTTGGCCTTTGGCCATCTGGCGTTTGAGTGGATGAAGGACCATGGTGGGTTGTACGTTTGAGTATACATATGATCATCTGAAAAACAAAATTATTAAGGAAGTGGGGGACCTGGGATTCGAACCCAGGTCCCGAAGGAATTACATTGCTTGCCTTGCCACTACACCACCTTGTTTCAACTGTAATTATAATACAAACAAATAATATTCTATAAAAATGAAATAATTTCCAGAAAAATAAATAAAACGCGCGCTCGGTTTGAATGGCCCATTGATGGGGCGCCACGCATCATCTTCAACCTCATGTCCGTGGCTAAAAATGCACAGACCTATACCAATGGACAGAAGTCTGTAGCTACAAAGTTGTTCATCTCAAAAATCCTTCTCATGCCACAAAAATGAATTCCAAGGGCATGGTTGTGTTCGTCTCAACCTCCCGGTCACAACCATACCCTTCTTGGTGGTCAATTATTCCTGAAATAAAAAACCCCAAAAACGCTTCCAAGAACCCTAACTATGGCGTTTTGCATTACAGGTTAGATAAACGAGATTAAATAATGCCAAAAGTTTAAAAATGATGTGTGGATTACAAATATGCAGTTATTTCATTCAATGGATGCAAGAATGGTGAGTTTCGATTTCAAGAACATAAGTATGTTTCGTGACACTTACAGCGTGTTTGGATGTCTGAACAAGCTTGATTTGGATCCAGATAGCTTGAGTGAACGCCCAGGAATCAATTGAGATATATCTCAGCTCTTGAAAACACCTCTAACTATGATTTCGATCTCAAGCTTTTTAGTGAATTTTTTCAATCTTGTTCTGCCTCTCTCTGCACTTTCCAACCCTGATTCTCGTCCCTTTGGCTTGCTTATGTAATGTCCTTTGTATTAGGGTAACAAATTGATCAAAATCTTCTCCTATCAATGCTTGCATATTTGATTTTATCTCCCTTTACAAACTTGCCAATTTTGCCTAATCTCAATCTTTTTGCTCATGATTTGGTTTGATTCAATTTTGATGATGTTAATGATGGTAATCAAAGCCTGAAATAGCCAAAACATCTTATGTTATCAAAGTATTGGATTTTGTATGGTTTTATTTGATTTAAAATGAATAAATTCAATTAAAAATCAAATTAAATAATAAAAATAAAATATGGGCTCATGACTGAAGCTAGGACACGTGGGCAATGATGCAAATTCAAATCAAGTGGAAAATAATGGGCCCATTTGACAAAATTTTAAGTTTTGGGGATAATTGACTTTTGGCAATTTTGCAAAAAAGTCCAACTTCAACAATGCATAACTTCTTCAATTTTGAACTTTTGGAAGTGTTATTTGACTTTTTAGAAAGCTTGGGATGTCCTCTAACTAACACTTTTTGTCTCATCTCAATTTTATATTCCATGCTCATGTTATTAGCTTTGGAAAAAAGGTGTTTTTGTTGACTTTCAAAAATGACCTATAATGTCCAAATTTATAACTTCTTGTGAGTGCATTTTTTGATCTTGGGGTGTGAATATGGATTGTAGGTAATTGCATCCTATGCAAAATTATCTTTGGATGGGTCCTTTCTAAAAAAGTGTGATAAAGTTATGCTTGGTCAAAGTTGAGTTGACTTTTCCTACAAAACGCTAATTTAGCAACTTTTTAGTCTTGATGAATTTTGAGAAATCCTTGTTGAATCATGATCAACCCTTGATAAAATGATGAAACATCCTTCAAAATGATAATATTGACAAAAAATCTTGAAGTTTGACTGTTTATAGGTCACAATTGACTTTTTCCCTAGCACAATCGATTTTTGGACCCTTTGAGCAATTGACTGAGCAAACTTCCTCTACAAGGCTTGAAATTTGACATGGATGATCTTGAGAACATATTAGGACATTGGGGAGCACTTGAGGTCATTAGTACTCAAGGATCTTGATGCAACACAAAACCCTAATTTGGGATAGACTGCCTTAGGAGAGAGCTTGTCTGACAAACTCTTGAGCAAACTTGAGCAACTTGGAGATTTTTCTTGCAATGTTTTGAGGAATATGAGAGGGAAAATTTTGGGGTACAACAGGCTCGAACGTGGAATCTTCTGAGAAAACGCAGAAAACTCAATTTGTGAAATGTTTGTGCCAAACTCGTCGCGATATGGTAAAAATTGAGTGAGTTATGAATTTTTGAATATCTCAAATCAGTTCGATTGAATTCCAGTTCAGCTCAAATATCTCTTTAGAAACTCAAAATTCTCACTACTTTCCTTGTAGAATCAGCTCTCAGCCATAAAACACGACATTAAGAGGACGTCGAGACGAAATATTAGGCACTAGAATCGCGCTCATATGGTGCTTCAGCCGGGAGTTATGAATTTTTCAGTGCGCCCGAGATGACGGTTCAGCCAGTTTTTTATCTGTAATTTCCAAGCTTTAACTCTAACAGGTTCACGTATTCAGAGACCTTCCTTCAAGAATTAGCCTTCGGCCCAAACATGACAGTTAAAGAGGACATCAAGAGAGATTCAATGGAGAAAGAACCACCTTGAGACAGGATACCAAATCAGAGTTATAAATTTCTGAACTCCAGAAAATCTATTGATCGGTAACCCGAAAACATAATAATGAAATTATTTGACCATCTTTAGCATATAATTGGCTACCGACCCGAACACGAAAAAGTGAATATAATAGGAATACAAACCCAGTGATAAAATTTCAACTCAAAATGATACCCTGGCCTGGAGTTATAAAATTCTGAAGTCTGCCGCGCCAAAACGAACTTTCAACTTGAACTATCCTGAATCAATACGAAAGCTTTGGCTTCCCTCTACCACTCAAGACATGATATAATACATGGGAATTAGGCATGGTAAGAATTCACTCATTCACTAACTGGATTACCTGTATAAAGCTTTGAACACCTCTGATAAGCAGTCAATGCCTTATAAAAATTCCTTTATCCCATGATAACAGGGTTAATGATATGCATATATGTATGTGATAATGAAACATAAGACAACGTGAAAAGGGTAAATTTTGTGGTATAACAATTGCCCCTATTTAATCTCCTTTAACCTGATAAGTGAGAAAAAATGACGACTTTTGAATGTTCAAGGTGGAAGGGGATTGAATACATAAAAAACCCAAAAATTTGCGCTCTGAGAGATAGGAACGCAACAAGCTTGTAACAATATTGTTTGTAAAATGGGTGATATTTTTTTGGATATGACTTTGCGGGTATTGATGAGAAAATGAAGGAGTTTTGGCTCCGGAGGAAAAGATGTCAGAAATGCTGACCAGTGATCAAGGCAATGAGTTGCCGACTGAACCTAAGAGAACTAAAAGCGAACTAGACTCTAGAAGGAATACCAGAATGATTCAAAATCATGATAACTAAGTAACAAGTGGCATACTAGATCTAATAAGACTAGTAGCGGATTAGACTTCAAGCGGAATATTAGAATGATTCTAAATTCTGATAACTAGGTAATGAGTGACATACTTGACCTAAGAAAAAAATGACAGATTGGACTGTCCTCAATTACCATAGCCCATCAGCATACTAAAGAAACACTAGTGCGAGTCAAGAGGTATGAGTAATGAGCTCGACCTAAGAAGGGAGTAAAATAGTCAAAGTGAAGAGTTTCAGATCGACACAGAGTACTAAACAGGATAAAAAATAGACGGGTTTGGATCCTAAAGAAAAGTGCTAGAAGATGTTGTTTTCTAAAAGCACATGCGAGTCTAGACCAAGGATTTACAGACGATTTAGATGGTCCGAGTTTAACAAGGTGTAAAGAAGGAGACCTAGGAAGAGTATCAAACTCGGCTCAGGGAGATTAGGTTTTTTAGTGACTAACCCAACTTAAGACTTAAAAAATGAGTAGCAGACTCGACTCAAAAGACTAGTGGCCAACTAGACTCAGAAGACTAGTGGTCGACTAGACTGAGTACCAGGATGACACTGAATTTCACACACAGGGTTCGACTGCCATGGACCATCTGCATGCCATAGGAACTCTGGTCGGGTCGAAACAAGGTAATGAGGGGAAACCTCTACCTAAAGGAGATGACAGAGCTCCAAGGAGTACCAGAGATAGAAGTGGAGTCAATAGGTTCATCAATAATCAGCACGTATGACCTAAGAGAGGGTGGTAGAAACCCAAATAGACGTGCCAAAACAAAACTGGGCTTAAACAGTTACATCAACAATCAGTGGAGATCACTTAAGATAGGGTGAAAGAAACCCAAAGAGAAGAGCAAGGACAAAACTGGACTTTGACGGGTGCATCAACAATCAGCGGAGATGACCTAAGAGAGGGTGATAGAAACCCAAACAGATGTTCCAGGACAAAACCATGCTTAAACAGGTACATCAATAATCAACAGAGATAACCTAAGATAGGGTGAAAGAAACCTGAAGAGATGTGCAAGGACAAATTAGGCTTTGATAGTTACATCATCAATCAACGGAGATGACCTAAGATAAGGTGATAGAAACCCAAACAGGTGTGCCGAGATGAAACTGGGCTTAAACAGGAACATCAATAATCAGCAGAGATGACCTAAGAGAGGGTGATAGAAACCCAAAGAGATGCGCTAGGATGAACATGGGCTTTGCAGGTGAACACTTGGAAATTTGGTAGTAATTGGTAAAAGGATACTTGAAGAATTGGAATATCGAGGGTAAAGCAACTTCGCTGAGGATATAATCTGAAGCTTTTGTTTTAGCAACTCCACTGAGAATGATAGAGAGCAATGATGGTTTATGTTTTAATGCATGATTGAATTGTTTTTCTAACGAGTAATGGTCTAAACGATGACCCATGCCTGTCCCTTCAACCTCCTAAGACAAGATTGTCCACCAAATGCAATGGTGGAACAAAACTGTCAAAAGGTTTAAAACATAACAAAAATCTTTGAGAAAACTTTAGGGTAGATAACTCTTAAGTACTTGCCAATTTGCAAAGAAAACCCTTGCCTATTTTCAAAACCCACTTCACAAACACTTTCAAAATCAACTTTCAAAAAAAACCTTGAAACATCTTTTCAAAAGACAAAATACCTTTTATAAAACATTCGAGTAAAGAATTGTTACAAGGGTAGCCTATACAAGGCATCTTTTCAAAACATTTTCAAAACCACACACCAAGCACCATTTCAAACAATTGAAAACCAAGGCAAGTTGATCTAAGCAAGTACCTAAGAGCCCATGGATAACCATGGATAGAAAGGGTGCTAATACCTTCCCTTTCTATAATCTACTCCCCGAACCCAAGAAAAATCTCAAAGGTTTTTGCTGTGCTTTTTAAACCTTTCCTTAGGATAAAATAAAAAGTCGGTGGAGACTCTTGCTCAACCGAAACATTTGCGAAAACAAATGCAAGACCCTAGTCAGTTCTCCCACCGTATCACAGAACTGGCGACTCTGCTGGGGACTGTTGTTAAAGTGGAGTAACCTTAGGGCTTAGATCACCCTCTTGCATGACTAATTGTTTGATTTGCTTGCTTTATACTTTGGCTCTATTGTTTGGGTTTGCAAATCCTACACCCGGATTTTGGGAAACATTCATAGATAGCAATACGTTGTGGAAACTGTGCGGGGTATACCGACACGGTCTAAGCAATAGCTATATTAGTGCGACATATTTGTGAGTACCGGTAACCCTTGAGTTCAATCAAGGAGAGTACGGGGCCGCTGAGTGATGTCACTAAGCACTAATGACCTAGAACCTTACTTGACCATCTTGGCCTTTTATTAGGGGTAGTGAGATGACCGGCTTTGGTGCAGTCCGAAGTTGGTAGATACTCGATACTACACTCATTGAGGGTTGTTTTCTTGGAATATTTTGGTCGCTAGTTAAGTGGCTAAACCAAAACAATGAACGATGAAAACAATCCCGTGATATTGAGCTCCTTAGAACCCGGTTACTATTTATAGGACAGGTTTTTAAGCCAACTACACTCAAGAGGGTACTTACCTATGAAACCCCATGCAAGCCTGAAACTAGGGTTTGGTGTGAATTGCTTGTGCATATGTTTTGTGCATACATCATAAACATCATAAAGCATCATATGCATTCACTAACCATTTCAAGGGTTTAGATCTTCATCTTTGTTCTTGTTTTGTAGGTCATGGAAATTCCTCGCAGAAATACCATTCAAGTCAACCTTGTGAGAATCTCTCCTCAACTCAAGGAGCTCACCTCAAGAATTCCGGAAAATTCATCCTTCAGTGAAAGACATGGTAGACTGCTCAGCCTGGTCAACACCAACATTGAAGAAGACATGATGAAAGTGCTATTCCAGTTCTTTGACCCTCTTCACCACTGCTTCACTTTCCCTGATTATCAGTTGGTACCCACTTTGGAGGAGTTTTCTCAACTCCTAAGAATCCCTATCCTTAATCAACTACCCTTCAACGGTACGGAAAAGGAACCAAAGCCGGAAGATGTTGCTCGAGCATTACATCTACAACCATCTGACATCAAGGGGCATTGGGAAACCAGAAGCGGCGTCAAAGGATTCTTAGCAAAATTCTTGTTTGAAAAGGCACAAGAATGTTGGATCTCATTGGACCTACAAGCCTTTGAAGAGATTGTGGCGCTCCTTATCTATGGGTTGGTCTTGTTCCCCAATCCTGACCAGTTGGTAGATGTCAACACCGTCAAAATCTTCTTGTCCAGAAATCCAATACCAACATTGCTTGGGGACATCCTTCACTCATTTTACACACGAACAATGAGAAAGAGGGGTGTTCTCATGTGTTGTACTCCTATCCTTGCAAGGTGGTTTATTTCGCACCTTCCGCAGTCTGTCTTGAAGAATGACCAAGGTACAAGGTGGTCCCAACGATTGATGACTCTTACTCATTCTGATGTGCATTGGTGTTCTCGGTCCAGAGAAAATGTCATCATCGTCGATCGTTGCGGAGAATTTCCTAATGTTCCTTTACTTGGAATTAGGGGAGGTATCACCTACAACCCTTGCCTAGCTTTGAGGCAATTTGGATATGCACGGAGGGATGGCCCTCATGATATGTTGATTCCTAGCCTAGTTTTTGACTTCGACAACGATGCGCAAGAACTTCGCCAAAGATTCATCAGAGCTTGGGGAAAACTCAACAAGGTTGATAGCAAGACTCTGGGACACAAGAACTCCATCCCTCTTGAGCCCTATCTCAAGTGGGTACGAGCCTGAGCCCAAAGTCTAATGATGCCTTATCCTCATGTACTCCCAGTGATTAAAGAGCCCGTCAATGAAGGAGAGGTTCCCTACACCATCCTACATCCAGACATGCCTACATCGTGGGAGGAAATGCAGAAAAGTTGGATTCAGCTCAAGGAAGAACGGAACACTTTTGAAGCTAGCTACTACGCCAGTGAAAAGAAGGTTCTAGAGCTTACCCGCCGACTCCACGAGCAAGATGCCCTCAACACCTACATCGCACCAAAGAGGATGCGCAATGTCTTTCTGCCTTAAGAAGTTTATTTTGCAATATTTGGCCCATGGGGCATTTATGTACTAACAAATTTCTTCTTATTAATATGACGTGCGTTCTTCTTTGTCTAAAACAATTTTGAATGTTCTAAATCCTTGAATGCATTGCATACACAAGCATACCATTCATCATGTGCATAAGCAGGTCTCACTCCAGGTTTCCTTATCTGTCTGCTGTTTATTTCAGTAGGATGGATCTCGAGCAAACAGTCAAAGACCTACAAGCTCAGAATGCACAGTTCCAGCAACTCCTGATGACTTTGGTTAAAAGTCAGGAGGATATCAAGACTCAATTGGGGAATAAGGACCCAGTGAAGAAGAATAAAAAGAGAATTGGGGTGGCTACTTTGGGGAGAAGATTTGACAGAGAAGCTCGGAGAGTGCTTGAATTTCCTCCTACTTCTGATGAAGGGACTAGTAAAAAAGATGGAGTTGCGGTGCCTTCCGAGTCTGATGCGGAGGAAGAAGAGGTTGAAGAGGATGAAGACTATTCTGACCAGCAATACCCTCCAGCTGATGATAAATACAAGGGTTTAGAAGATAGATTGGCTGCCATGGAGTTACAAAGAGTACCGGGTTTGGATTTTGAAGACTTGGGTTTGGTTGCCGGGATTGTGATTCCCCCAAAATTCAAAGTGCCAGTGTTTGTGAGGTATGACGGGCTGTCCTGCCCCAAAATGCATCTCAGGTCCTACTTGAGGAAGATTCAACCCTATACGGCAGATAAAAACCTCTGGATTCATTTCTTTCAAGACAGCCTGTCGGGAGCTCAGTTGGAGTGGTTTTATCAGCTAGAAGGAACCAGTGTCAGAAATTGGGAAGATTTGGCCACCGCTTTCTACAAACAATACCAGTATAATTCTGATCTTGCTCCTACTCGTACCCAGCTTCAGGGTATGTCACTAGGAACAAGTGAGGGATTCAAAGAATATGCACAAAAATGGAGGGATTTGGCTGGCAGGGTGCAGCCTCCTTTAACCGATCGTGAGCTCGTTGATATGTTTCTTGGGACCCTATTTGGGCCGTTTTTCAATCATTTAATTGGTAACTCTTCCGCGGGGTTTACCGATTTGATCTTAACAGGCGAAAGAATAGAAGCTGGCATCAAGTCAGGAAAGATTCAGAAGGGGGTTGCTGCAAGTGTTGAGAAGAAGCCTTTTAAGAAGGAGACAGCTATGGTATATTCTCAGAGAAGAGCAGGAAAGATGGAGCGTCGGCCAACTGTGGGGGCCGTGATGATTCAAAACACTCCAAGTGAGCACCTCGCTATAACCAGTCCAAACCAAATCAACAACGAGTAGAACGGCCACAACGGCAGTTCACCCGTATTAATATGACTCCAGCGCAAGTGCTTCCCCATCTATTGAAGTTGAATCTTGCCACCATCAAGGAGGCACCAAAGAATGTGAATACGTCCTCTCCGCATTAGCATGCCAATGCTAAATGCGCCTACCACTCAGACAGTGTTGGACACGACACCAATGATTGTTGGGAACTCAAGCATAAGATCCAAGACCTGATAGAGGCTAAGGATGTAGAGTTTGATGCTCCAGAGAAGCCTAACGTGATATCTGCACCCATGCCGAAGCACGGCCGAAATGTCAACGCCATTGAAGAAGATTTGTATGTTGCTGATGTCAGTGATCTGACTACTCCACTGTTAACCATTAAATTGAATTTGTTAAGGGCCGGGATCTTCCCGGGATGTAAAGAAGACTGCTATTGTTGCTACTCTCTGCCGTTTGATTGTCCGCTGCTGAAGAAAGGCATCCAAGGCCTTATGGATAGCCGACAAATTTTGTTCGAAAAAGTTTCTGCTGTTCCAGTTCATGTTGAAAATGTCTCAATCATAACCATTCACGCCAATCTTTCCAAGGCCGTCAAAAAGCCTGTTAAGATTACACCAGCTGCAAAATCTGTTCCTTTGAAGATAACAATGCCAGGGCATGTTCCCTATGTTTCTAAGTCGATACCTTGGAACTATGGCGGTGACATCTACTACCATGGTATCAAGCAAATCGAGGTAATTGAAGAAAGTTCGGATGATGAAGAAGCCAGCATTAGTAACATTGCGGGCACCAGCAAAATCACCAGGAGCGGGAGAATATTTTCTCCAGAGATTGCCCCTCCAAGAGCAGTCTTTGGACCCTCATCAGCTAACAAAGTCATCCCGGCACCAATAAAACTCTCTACTAGAACTCCTCTGATTGAAGACATTGTTGTTCCTAGTACTGTCTCTCCTTCCGCTGCTGACAAAGGTAAGGGAATCCAAGATGAGCCCGTCAGGACGAGGGCTCAACCCTTAGTAATCCCGGAAACCTCCAAGAAGGAAATGGACGAGATTTTGAGGATAATCAAGAGAGGTGATTACGATGTGGTGGAACAGTTGGGGCAAACCCCTCCAAGATCTCCATGCTGGCACTACTACTTTGCTCAGAAGCGCATGCAAAAGCCCTGATAAAATTCCTGAAGGCAGCTCATGTGCCCCAGGAAACCTCTGCAGATCAATTTCAAAATTGCGTGGCTAGCCTGGCTGTAGACAATGGACTAGGTTTTTTTGATGCCGACCTATCCCCTAAAGGCAGAAACCACAATGATTCTTTGCACGTTTCAATCGAGTGTCGCGGAACCACTCTTGCACATGTTTTGGTTGATACCGGTTCGTCGCTGAATGTTTTGCCTAAGAAGGCCTTGGACCGACTAGATTGCGAAGGGTTGGAATTGAAGCCGAGTGATATTATTGTCAGAGCTTTCGATGGGTCGAAGAGAATGGTCCATGGATAAGTTGAAATTCCCATCAAGATAGGTACTGAGGTGTTTAAATCCACTTTCTATGTAATGGACATTCGTCCATCATATTCTTGCCTGCTGGGTAGACCTTGGATACACCATGCTGGGGCAGTCACCTCCTCCTTGCATCAGATGTTGAAGTATCCTGTCAAGGGGAAGATCATCACTGTCCATGGCGAAGAAGAGTACATGATTAGCCATTTAAATTCTTTCCGATATGTGGAGGTTGAAGGAGAGTTCATTGAGACACCGTTTCAACATTTCGAAGAAGTCCTTCCCGAAATAGCAGTGGCGAAGTTGGCAGCTGAGACACCGAGACAGATGGCCAGGATGGCGTCTCTGGAGGATGCAAAGGCCGCAATAAAAGAAGGGAAGAATTCAGCATGGGGGCAGTTACCTGACTTTCCACATAAGACTGACAAGTTTGGATTAGGGTTCACAGCCGCTGGCCAGAAAGCTATGTGTCGGTCGAAGATTGAAAGAGCGTCAGTCAAAATTTCTCCCTACGGAATCAACGCTTTGGGGGATGAGGACGAAGAAAGCAACATTGAAGAGTGGGTTTATCCAACTGTCAAAGGAGGATTGAGCAATTGGGAGACTAAGGACTTTGTCCCCATCACTTTTATTCACCAGTAATTTACCTGTTAAACATTTCCTATTTGGTCTGTAATATTTACTTTCAAACAATCCGTACACTATCTTTTCACCTCCTGCCTTGCCTGGGGCATGTAGGTCCACTTGTAAGGGTTTTGATTATTTTTCATATCCATATGCCATGTTTAATGATTCATTGGACGTTTTTCATTTGATAAACTGCTTATGTTCATTTTCTTTCCTTTTGCATTTTTTGTTTAAGGATGGCTATCCCTTACACACACCCACACTCACCAATGCAGGTACCCGTCCACTCCGGATTCCATGGGTGACTATTCTGTTGTATATTTCAATAACTCTGAAGATCTGGTCAATCTAGCCGAGTATGAAGATGACGAAGGTTGTGAAGTACCCGGGGAACTAGCCAGACTTCTGCAACAAGAGGAAAGGGCCACCTTACCGCATGAAGAGCCATTGGAAACTGTTAACTTGGGAACCGAGGAGGACCGGAAGGAGGTGCAAGTGGGTGCCAATCTGGAACCAAAAGTCAAGGAGCGCTTGGTACAGTTGTTGAATGAGTATGTTGAAATCTTCGCTTGGTCCTATGAAGACATGTCGGGTCTAGACACAGACATCGTGGTTCACCGTCTCCCCACAAGAGAGGATTGTCCACCAATCAAGCAAAAAGTTCGCCGAATGAGGCCTGAAATGTCCGAAAAGATCAAAGCAGAAGTTATGAAGCAATTCGATGCTGGCTTTATGACTGTTACGTCCTATCCTCAATGGGTCGCTAACATTGTGCCAGTACCTAAGAAAGATGGCAAAGTCAGGATGTGTGTGGACTACCGGGATTTGAATAGGGCCAGCCCTAAAGATGATTTCCCGCTACCTCACATTGACATCTTGATCGAAAATACAGCTCAGCATAAAGTGTTTTCCTTCATGGATGGATTCTCGGGCTACAATCAAATCAAAATGGCTCCCGAGGATATGGAGAAAACGACTTTTGTCACACAATGGGGCACTTTCTGTTACAAGGTGATGTCGTTCGGGTTGAAGAACGCAGGAGCAACTTATCAACGCGCCATGGTAGCTTTATTTCATGATATGATACATCATGAGATTGAAGTTTACGTAGACGATATGATAGCTCGATCACAAACAGAGGAAGAGCACCTTGAACATCTAGAGAAGCTGTTTGCCAGGTTAAAAGAATACAAGCTCAGGCTGAATCCAAGTAAATGCACTTTTGGAGTTAGGTCTGGCAAACTCCTGGTATTCATTGTAAGCAACAAAGGCATTGAAGTCGATCCGGCAAAAGTAAGAGCAATACAAGAGATTCCTGCTCCCCGTACTGAAAAGGAGGTTAGAGGATTCTTGGGGCGCTTGAACTATATTGCCAGATTCATCTCGCATCTAACTTCTACCTGTGAGCCAATTTTCAAACTCCTAAAAAAGGATCAGGTAGTGGAATGGAACGACGATTGCCAAGCTGCTTTTGATAGAATCAAGGAGTATTTGCTAGAACCTCCTATTCTGATTCCACCCGTCGAAGGAAGACCATTGATCATGTATTTGACCGTCTTGGATAACTCAATGGGGTGTGTTTTGGGCCAGCATGACGAGTCTGGTCGAAAAGAGCGTGCTATTTATTACCTTAGCAAAAATTTTACCGACTGTGAGACTCGCTACTCACTGCTCGAGAAAACTTGCTGCGCTTTGGTATGGGCTGCTCGCCGACTAAGACAGTATATGCTGACTCATACTACCTTGTTGATATCCAAAATGGACCCTATCAAGTATATCTTCGAGAAGCCCGCTTTATCTGGAAGGATAGCTAGATGGCAAATGATCTTAACCGAGTATGACATCCAGTACACCACCCAAAAAGCTATAAAAGGGAATGTATTAGCCGACCATCTAGCTCATCAGGCTATCGAAGACTATCAACCCATGAGATTTGACTTCCCGGACGAGGACATCATGAATTTGGACAACGTTGAAGGTGACGGACCGTATGACGGACCCGAAAAGGGATCCTGATGGACCCTGTACTTTGACGGTGCTTCAAATGCGCTTGGAAACGGTATTGGCGCAGTACTCATTTCTCCGGAAGGTTGTCACACACCTTTCACGGCCCGACTTTGCTTCAGCTGCACGAACAACATGGCTGAGTATGAAGCTTGCATCTTTGGTCTCAAGGCTGCTATAGACTTGGGGATCAAATCTTTGATCGTATTTGGGGACTCGGCTTTGGTTATCAGCCAAGTCAAAGGAGAGTGGGATACCAAACATCCTAATCTCATCCCATACAAAGAACATGTCCTGACATTGTTGCCTCATTTTGAGCAAATTACCTTCGAGCATTTCCCGCGAGAAGAGAGTCAGCTAGCAGATGCTCTAGCCACAATGTCCTCCATGTTTAAACTCAACTGGGATAACGAGGCTCCCCAAATCACCATCAAGCGAATGGATGAACCTGCGCATTGCCACGAGATTAATACCGAAGAAGTAGTGGAACAACCTTGGTTCCATGAAATCAAAAGGTATCTCGAGACTAGAGATTATCCTGAAGGAGCTTTCGTAAATGACAAGAAGTTCTTAAGGAAATTCGCTGCAAAGTTCTTCCTGAGCAACGGCATCCTTTACAAACGAAGCCATGATTGTGTATTACTCCGATGTGTGGATAAAGCTGAAGCAGAGTTGATCATGACTGATATACACAGCGGCACATTTGGCACTCACTTGAGCGGGCATACAATGGCTAAGAAGATCCTAAGGGCAGGCTATTATTGGTCTACCATGGAGGCTGACTGCCATCAACATTCCCGTACTTGCCACAAGTGTCAAGTCTATGCTGACAAAGTTCATATCCCTCCGGTTCCTCTCAACGTCCTGACTGCTCCGTGGCCCTTTGCAATGTGGGGCATTGATATGATTGGAGAGATCAAGCCCACGAATTCCAACGGACATCGCTTCATCCTGGTTGCCATTGACTACTTCACTAAATGGGTCGAAGCAGCTTCCTTCGCCTCTGTGACTAAAAACGTGGTTGCCCGCTTTATCAAGCAAAATCTCATATGTCGGTATGGTGTTCCAGACAGGATCATCACAGACAACGGTACAAATCTGAATAACACAATGATCACTGCATTGTGCAAACAGTTCAAGAGTTATCATCACAATTCATCTCCCTATCGGCCAAAGATGAACGGTGTTGTTGAAGCTGCGAACAAAAACATTAAGAAAATCATTCAGAAAATGACAGTCACTTACAAGGACTGGCATGAGATGTTACCGTTTTCTCTGCATGGATACCGTACGACGACACTTACTTCAACTGGGGCAACCCCATTTTCTCTGGTTTATGGCATGGAAGCTGTTTTGCCTATGGAAGTCCAGATCCCTTCTCTAAGGATTATGAAGGATGCAGGTTTGAATGAAGATGATTGGATGCAGACCCAACTTGATCAACTCAATCTGATCGACGAAAAGCGACTTGCTGCTATATGCCATGGTCAGACGTATCAAAAACGGATGATCAAGGCCTTCAATAAGAAAGTCAGACGTCAAGTGTATCAAGTCGGAGATCTAGTAATCAAGCGGATTATCTTGCCGCAAAGTGATCCCAGGGGCAAATGGACTCCTACATATGAAGGACCATTTGTGATCAAGAGCATATTTTCTGGTGGTGCAATGATTCTGACCACCATGGACGGCGACGATTTTCCGCACCCTGCGAACGCATACATAGTCAAAAGATACTACGCATAAAATGACCCGACAAGTCGAAAACCCGAAAGGGCGGCTTGGGCAAAAATGGGCATCCCGGTGAACCGAAAACCCGAAAGGGCGGTTCAGGCAAAAGTTAGGGATAAAAACAAAAAAAATCTGTACACCCGGCAAGTTGAAAACCCGAAAGGGCGGCTTGGGCAAAAAGGGGTTTCCCGGTGGATCGAAAACCCGAAAGGGAGATTCAGGCAAAAGTTAGGGAATTAAAGCGTATGACTATGTCTCGTCGGATCACTTCAAGAACAATCTCTTCATCAACCAGTTCCGGGTTTCTGATCAATCCAGTCATCGGCGAACGAAGCTTGGAATGGACAGATATTCAGAGTTGTGAAAGATGTAGCAGAATGGAATCCCATGAAATTATTTCACATAGCCATCTTTATTTTGTATAAATTTTTAAAATATTTACGGAAAAATCCTCTTACTAGGATGATTGTCTCCTTTGTACAAATATACTCAAAGAAAATCAATACAAATACTTTTCCCAGAAATTTGTGTCATTTCCTTTTCTTTTCTCTTGCACTATTTGTTTTATTTTGAGAAACGTCCAATGTTTTGTTAAATAGGCATATGCATTTGAAACATAATCATTTTCTTATGAGTCGGGAAAGAGGATTACCGATAAGTCGAAAGTACAGTTGGATACCCGATACCCTTTCAAAGGAAACCCCCGGGAGATTTGGAATCCATATCCCTAGCAAGTCTTGAAGCTCATCCCCAGTAGATTCTGGAAGCTTATCCCCCGCAGAGAACGGACGTCTCTCCCGAGTTTTATTCAAAGTTATTTCTCACAAGGCCTTATAACTGGGTTATCCTCAGCTAGCAACCACGGAAGATCGCACTCGCCAAAATTCTTCCTATCCCCAGCAGAGTTCATCAAAATTCCCCCAGCAGTAACGTATCTTTGCACATCCCCAGCCAGAGAATCCTCCGGAATTCAATTCCCTTCAGAGTTTAAGTTTCAATGTCCCCAGCTGAGCTAAAGCTTCGAATTATCAATCCCTAGCGGAGCCAGACTAATGAACCTTTTCCCCACAGAGTTTTAGGAGAGTAAATCTTGAGTTCTCCAGTGAAGTCATCAGAGACACTTCCCACCGAACTGAAGATTCCCGGTCTTATATCCCCAGCATAAGTCTGCTAGATTGGTGCTCCCCAGTAGAAGTCATCAGGAATTCCCAAGAAGTTTGGTATACAACCCAAGCTCCTTGTTCCCCAGTCACAGCCAAGGATTTATTCTTCCCGGCAGCAGTCACGATGCTTTTATCTTCAGCCATCCAGGATTCATCTATCCCCAGCAAGACAGCTCATCAGCTTACATGCGCATTCATCACAGTCATATCATAAACATTGATATCATATATATTGCATCATACATTTCATGCAACATAATTTTGTGTCTAGCTAACATTTTGTCCTTTACAGGATAAGAATAAAAAGCTATCCTTAACAGTTTCAGATGCAGTTTTACACGGACTCATCATCAAGCAACCCTACACCGGTTCTTATTCAAAATTCAAGATTTCTGAAACCAGTTTACGGGTTCTCCAAGTAACGGATGTTAACCTATCGCTTGTTCAGTTTCTTCTCCAGACTTCTGAAAACAGTCTATGGATTCTTCCCAACAACGGATGTTAATCTATCACTTGTTCAGATGCAATTTTTGAAAACAGTTTACGGACGCTTCCCAACAACGGATGCTGCTCTATTGCTTTTTCAGCTTCAAGATTTCTGAAAACAGTTTACGGGTTCTCCAAGTAACGGATGTTAACCTATCGCTTGTTCAGATTCTTCCCAAGACTTCTGAAAATAGTCTTTAGATTCTTCCCAACAACGGATGTTAATCTATCACTTGTTCAGATGCAATTTTTGAAAACAGTTTACGGACACTTCCCAACAACGGATGTTGCTCGGTGCTTATTCAACTTCAAGATTTCTGAAAACAGTTCACGGGTTCTCCAAGTAACGGATGTTAACCTATCGCTTGTTCAGACTCTTCTCAAACTTCTGAAAACAGCTTACAGATTCCTCCCAACAACGGATGTCAATCTATTGCTTATTCAGATCCTCAGTTCAGAAATGGTCCAAAACATGGACACCTTTCTGATATTCATTCCAGATGGCATCTTTAAGCCCATCCCCGACAAGTTTCTGTCACTCTTCCAGATGGCATCGTTAAGCCCATCTCCAAATGGCATCTCTAAGCCCATTCCCGCATCCATTGCTGTGACGAGTGCAAATTTCCGGGCACTCTAGTGTCCAATCTCCTTTTACCCTCGAGTCACGAAAGGCAAACTTGCCAATCTCACTCTTCGGATTCAAGAAGATTGAACAGGGGCAACTGTTGTACCCCAAAATTTTCCCTCCCATTTCTCAAGGATTTCTCATCACAAAGTCCCTGAAGATCAAGATCCAGTTAGGGTTTCATCTGCTCAAGACTTCTCTTTGCACTGTTGACCCAAATTAGGGTTTGTGCTTACACAAGGATATTCTGACCTAGAATGCCTAAGATGACTTTCATGCTTCATTTTGACTCCCAAGTTTATCCATACCAAGTTTCAAGTCTTGATTCCAAGTTTTGCCCAGTCAATTGGACAGTTGACCTAGAAATCAGCTGTATTGGAGAAAAAGTCAACTGTGGCCAATTGACAGTCAAATCTCATGAAAGTTGACCCACATCAACATTATGAACTCATATGGACCATTGGATCAAGTTTGGATCACAATTCCATAAGAAATTTGATCAGATCATCCAAAGGGCAAAATGGTCATTTTTAGGGTTTTGCCTGCACAAAGGCAATTTTTGACTGTTTGACCCAACCAATGGCAAACCAAGCTCACATATGGACTCAAGGACCCCATGGAATTATCTTGACATGCTCAACAAACTCAAAAGATCCCAAGTACACAAGATTGACAGTTGAATTTCTCAGTCAATTGATCAATTTTGACTGTATACTTAAAAGTCAAACTTTGACTTTTTGGTCAAAATCAAGAGTCAAGATTCATTTTTCATCAAAACATGCCAAATCATGAAACTTGTTCACCAAGAAATCACAAAATGCAAATTAGGGTTAGAAATTAGAATTTTTCATAACTTAGAATTTTTCTAAGTTATAAAAAACCCTAATTTTTTCCCAACTTTGCCCCACTTTTTCATCAAGATCCATTTGGATTCAAACAAAAGTCAAAACATGACAGTTGTAGCTTGTTGCATAATCTACAACTTTGATTCACAAAGTTTTCCCATTTGAGGCTTGTATCTCAAGTTACAAATTTTTGAATAAGGGCACTAAACCATTCTTAACTTAGTGAATTTTTGACCTATTTTGACAAGGTTTTCTACCCAACTTTAAGACCATTTTCCATACACTTCCACTTGGAATTTCAATTTGCATTTCAAAGATTGATTGTATTACACATTCCAAGCTTTCCAAAATGTCCAAGAACTCATCAAACAACCTCATGACTTGAGAGATTCGAATTTCACAATTTGGCAAAAACTCACTTTTGAATTGGCCATTTTTCATGTTCATAAGTTATGCAAACTTCTCAAAACCAGCATGCCCTTGATTACAGGTCCTAAAACCATCCAACACTCAATAATTTAATGCATCACTACGCCAAAAACTGCTTTTTGCAGCGCCTCTACTAAAGCGCTTATTGAAAAAGCGCTGCCATAGCCTTCACAAAAAACAAAATTAAAAAAAAGGGAAACCTACGAAGGCGCTTTTTTAAAAGCGCTGGCATAGGTGGGGGATATGAAAGCGCTTTTTACATTAAAAGCGTTGTGGTAGGTCAAATAAAAATATTAATAAAAACGAAATAATAGGGTTATGAAGGCGCTTTTTAAAAAGCGCTGTGGAAGATTGGCCTTTGAAAGCGCTTTCAAAAGCGCTGGCATAGGGTCTGATGCTACTAAAGCGCTTTTTAGGCTAAAAGCGCCGTGGTAGCTCAAATATCAAAATTAAATAAAATGAAATATTGAACAGCACAGTTCAGAATACCCACGAAACCCAAAACGAAATATCAGAACGAAGCCCTGTTCATCGTCTTCTCCATCTCACCCTCGCCGGCACGAAGCTTTTCAACACCGTTCATCATCTCACCCTCGCCGGCACGAACCTTATCAGCACCGTTCATCAACTCACCCTCGCCGGCACGAAGCTATTCTCGTTTTTGTTCTGATTCCTCATCCTCGCCGGCACGAAGCTTTGGTGATTTGGAAGAAGGGCAATGATCAAGTGTATAAGTCATCATCATTTTCTTCATCTCTCAAACACCCAACTCAAAATATTCTCTTCAAGGTAAGTTCTTAGTTAGAACTTGGGGTTAGAAGCTTAGGGTTGTATGTTCATGTGTGGTCTTGTGCTAATGCCTGAAATTCATGACAATGGTATGATTATTGAGTATGCATGTACCAATTTTATGTTTTTTTGTTCCCCAAGCATGTTAGTATAGGTTAGGGATGGATGGGTGGTGGATTGGGGTGATAAATGTGATGTTAGAACACTAACTTTCATGAAAAGTTATAGTCATTCTCGCCTAGTGAAATTTTGCTTGCTTAGCGAGAGCTGTTGATACGAACAAAATTGTATTGCCACTGAAATCAATGTATTTTTAGTTCCGTAACTCCAAATGAGATGCACTCGAATATGTTAGAAAGCTAGTCCAATTCTCTATGTTATGATGATTAAATATCATACTTATATGACAGTTTGTGATATGTGATAAGTTTATGTTTGGTTGCTAAGTTTGAATTTCTCTGTTGATATGTAAATGAGATCCTATCCATTGTAATAATTTCATTCATTGAGATTAGAATAATGCCATGATGGTATGACCTTGGTGTATATATGATTATTTCCTTCCTTGACATGTTTAATGTATTCATGATTGTGACTTCTGTGTTATGAATCCTGAAAGTTCTAGTATACTCGCTTAGTGAGAAAATATTATGCCCAATAAGATCTCACTTAGAGATAGTTGTTTTTCGCTAAATGAAGGACCTATTTTGGGAAAAGTTTTAGTTCTATAAGGTCTCGCTTGAGTGTCACCAAGCGAGCCGACTTGTTTAGAATTGTAGGGGTAGTGATCTTAACGTAGTTTGAGATCTATAACTCGAGGCGAGATGTTGTTGGATATGTTAGAGAGCTATTGAGAAGGTATATCCTATAGTAAAGCAAGAATGTGCAAGTGTGAATGTTTCTACTTTATGCATCCCCCTAGATTTCCAACTTAAGTAAAATCAGACATGTACATAGTATCTAAAGATATCTATATTCTCGGCTTAAGGGAGATTATATTGATACATTGTATGTTGATAACATCTCTATATTTTTGGATTGGGGGAAATAATATGGATGTGTTATGTTGAGAGTATCCATATTTCTGGATTGAGGGAAATTGTGTCGATACATTATATGCAATGAATACCTAGACTTCCGGCTTGAGGGGAATCGTACAAGTACATTGCAATTGAGGAATCTATGTTTTTGGCTTGAGGGAAGCTATACAGATTCATTTTTTGATAAGGGTCTCTAGATTTTTGGCTTAAGGGAAATCGTATGGATTCATTTTGTATATGAGAGTGCCTAGGCTTTCGACTTGAGGGAAATCCTATAGGAACACGAGGGTGATTAGATTTCTGGCTTAAGGGAAATTATATCGACCTTAGAATTTAATGAGTAGCTTTATTATAAGAAAGGGAATAGCTCGATTAATATCCTAATTAATTGAGAATATTGTTATGTGACTAATTAACTAATTAAGGAAACCACATATAGATGGTGTAATCCGAATACTAGTATTTATTTTTAAATATTAGTAGTTCTATAAATTCATTTGGTAAGAAGGTGCAGAATTTTACAAAGCATTTGCTATGAGATGGAGGGGTTATAATAAGAGGAGTTGTTTGATCCTATGCTTTGGCCTTTAGCAACTGTGTCCCCTATTACTTGTTTTTGCCTCTCTTTTTCAAGAAATGAGTGCTTCTTTTCATCATGGCACTTGATCACATGTGAAGGATATTCTTAGTTGGCGCAAAAAAGCAAGAGTCTGAGTACTTTTGAATTGAAAAATATCATTTAATCTCAAAAAGAATAATGTATATAGAAATTCAATACCCTTGCGTCCGCAATACTTTTTTTTTTCTACTGAAACTAATTGATTGTGTTATGTGCAACTTAGTAAAGTGTACCAATAGCATTTTTAATATTAGAGACAACCACAAATGAGTGATAGTTCAACGATTTAATATCGATTTTTAGATAAAAATTACATCAGTTATTGTAATTTAAATTTGTGTGTGACTCCTTTGTGGGAGATTGATTTTAAGTGTTATTGTGGTAGGAAAAAGCTGTGAAACTTTCTCCGATTGAAGAAATTCGAACTGTCCTTGATCGTAGTGTACGCGGGACACTCTCAACATTTTCAAAGGTTTCTATCCTATTCTTGAACTGACTTGAATAACTGATTGTTTTTACTTTTATTTTCCGGCTCAGTGTGAATTTCTAATGATTATAGTTGAGTGGAATTCATGAGCTGCGGTTGTGTTTTTGTTTATATTTAGACTGTTATGGCAGTATAGGGCTGTATATGGCAGTATGGCAGTATTGATAGCATTGAAACGAGCACGTTTCAGGGATTCATCAAACATCAATGAAAATCTTAAACACAATGAACCATGCAACACATTAGTTAGCGTGTAGATGTTAGAATTTAGGACTATAGGACTATACCAAAAATATCTGACGGGATTTTTCCGTTGCTAAATCTTCCGGTTGCTTCTCCTCCGATGAAATCTTTACCGTAAGGTTTGAAATCCGACTTCACTATTGTTTGAATATAATTGTTATTACCTGTATCCAAGACTGAATCACTAGTATCCGACTTCACTAGTTAGTAATTAGTTATGAGTTGTTTAGCACATGCTTAAGGTGAGGCAAGAATAACTATGAATTTGATTACCTGATATGTTGAATTTCTTTACATGTAATTAATTATTATTTTGCTATAGTTGCGTGACTAATTAGTTGCTATAGTCAAACCATGGATAAAAAATGGATGACTGCCAATCGATTGTCGAAAGAGTATGAGGATGGGGTATCAGAATTCGTTAAGTTTGCCGTTGCGCACGCCAGAGAACCCAATGGAATGATATGTCCTTGCTTGAGATGCTGTTATGGGAGACGGGTTGACGCGGTTCAGTTGGAATCGCATTTACTGATGCATGGAATTGATAGAAGTTATGCATGTTGGAATTTGCATGGTGAGAAAAGTAGCGGGAATGTTGAATCGAGTTATAATACGACGTATGCTTCAAATGAGGATTTCGCAGACGCATACGATTATGATCGAGTCGAAGAGATTGCAGAAGCGCTTGAAGAAGATCTTGAGGATTGTCCCAAAATGTTCGAGAGGTTGGTAAGCGATGCAGAGAAACCGCTGTATGATGGTTGTACAAAATTCACAAGATTGTCTGCGGTGTTAAAGTTGTACAACTTAAAGGCGGACAACGGATGGTCAGATAAAAGTTTCACACAGTTATTAGCCCTCGTGAAAGAAATGCTACCAGAGGATAATGTTCTTCCCAATCGAACGTATGAGGCCAAAAAGATGTTGTCCTCTATTGGCATGAGCTATGAAAAGATACATGCATGTCCAAAAGATTGCGTTTTATTTCGAAACGAGTACGCAGTGTTAAATGAGTGTCCTAAATGCGGTGCCCCTCGATATAAGGAAAAGTTGTCTCCGGAAAAGGTGTTATGGTATTTTCCTATAATTCCGAGATTTAGGCGCATGTATCGTAGTGAGACCGATTCAAGACACTTGACTTGGCATGCAGATGAAAGAATTATTGATGGGAAGTTGCGACATCCGGCAGACTCACCACAGTGGACGAAAGTTGATATTGATTATCCTGAATTTGGAAAAGAAGCAAGAAATCTTCGCTTGTCGTTGTCTACTGATGGAATGAACCCGCATGGTATTCAAAGTATCTCGCATAGCACCTGGCCTGTGATTCTTATGATATATAACCTACCTCCGTGGCTATGTATGAAGCGTAAGTACATGATGCTATCTATGTTAATTTCTGGGCCCAAACAACCAGGGAATGACATAGACGTGTACTTGGCACCCTTAGTCGAAGATTTGAAGTTTTTGTGGGAGACCGGTGTGGAGGTTTACGATGGGTATAGGAAAGAAAGTTTCAACTTGAGGGCGATGTTGTTTGGAACAATTAATGATTTTCCGGCGTACGGAAATCTATCAGGGTACAGCATTAAGGGTCAAAAAGCGTGTCCTGTTTGTGAAGATGAAACCGATACGATGCGATTGAACTTTTGTCAGAAGAATGTTTTTCTCGGTCATCGTAGATTCTTAAATTCTAATCATCACTATCGTGGGTGGAGAAAGGCATTCAATGGAGAGGCAGAACACGGTAGAGCTCCACATATGTTGACAGGTGATCAGATTTTTGAAAAGGTGAAAGATGTGAGTACTGAGTTTGGCAAGCCTTTTGCACATAGACTTGTCACGAGTGGGTGGAAGAAGAGGTCGATTTTTTTTGAACTTCCATATTGGAAGTCGTTGTACGTAAGACATTTCCTCGATGTTATGCATATTGATTAAAATGTATTTGATAGTGTTATTGGTACGTTACTCAATATACAAGGAAAGTCTAAGGATGGCATTAACATAAGGAAGGACATGTTAAACATGGGAATTAGAACTGAATTGGCACCCGTGACGAAAGGAAGACGCACATATCTACCACCTGCTGTTTACACTCTATCTAGAAAGGAGAAGAAAATATTGTGTAAGTTCCTCAGTGAAGTTAAAGTTCCAGAAGGCTACTCATCAGATATTAGAAGACTTGTGTCAATGAAAGACCTAAAGTTAAAGAGTTTAAAGACTCATGATTGCCATGTTATAATGGAACATTTTCTACCAATAGGTATACGTTCTATTCTGCCAGAAAAAGTAAGGAGCGCAATAACTAAGTTGTGTTTTTTCTTCAAGTCAATTTGCAGCAAGGTGATCGATCCTGCGATCTTACCAACATTGCAAAAAGAGGTGGTTGTTACTTTATGTGAGCTTGAAATGTATTTTCCTCCCTCGTTTTTTGACATAATGGTTCATCTAGTCGTTCATCTTGTCAAAGAGACACAGTTGTGCGGACCAGCTTATATGAGATGGATGTACCCTGCTGAACGTTATATGAAAATTTTAAAAGGGTACGTGAAAAACCGAAGTCGACCGGAGGGTTGTATTGCGGAACGATACATTGTTGAAGAAGCGGTTGAGTTTTGCACTAAATATCTGTCAAATGTTCAATCAATTGGACTCCCCAAATCTCATATTGTCGAGAAAAAAGAAGGAAAAAGACTAATTGGAAATAAAGTTGTGACAGTGTCAATGGTCGGACGGGATCAGGTGCATTTGTATGTTCTGCACAATGAGATTGAGGTTGAGCCGTATGCTGAAATGCACAAGGGTGTTCTTCGAGGTTTAAATCTGAATAGAAATGAGAATTGGATAGTACGAGAGCACAATCGAAGTTTCATACCGTGGTTTAAGGAACAAATTTATTCAAAGTATCGTTCGGATCCTGCTTCAGTAACAGAAAGGTTGAGATGTTTAGCATATGGTCCAAGTATGATTGTGTTTTCTTATAGCGCATACGCAATTAATGGATACACATTTTATACCAAAGAACAGGATGATAAAAGTACTATGCAGAATAGTGGTGTTACCTTGGTAGCTGAAGCGATGCACATATCAAGTGCGAATGACTTAAACCCGAAATTTGCAAATCTGTCATATTTTGGGGTTATCGAGCGCATTTTGTTGTTTTATTACGGGAAGTTTCAGATTCCTGTATTTGATTGCAAGTGGGTTGAAAATAATAATGGCGTACGAATGGATAAGTCAGGATTTTTGCAAGTGGATCTCAATAGGGTGGGGTACAAAGATGAACCTTTTATTCTAGCCTCTCAGGCTAAACAAGTGTTCTATGTCAATGATCCGACAAGTACGAAATGGTCTATAGTGCTTTTTTCTAACAAAGTAATTGATGAAAACATTGGAGATCAAGGTGATATTGGCGTTGGCATTGAATCTTGTACAAGAAACGATCAAAATGAGAATGAACCTTGTACTAGAGATGATCATAATGAGGGTATTTGGATCAATCCAACCATCCGAGTTGTTAACAGAAGCGTAAAATATATTGCTACCAAGAAAAGAAAGAGACGTTAGTGAAAAAGGTATTATTATAATTATAGCCTAATATTGTAAGTAATATGTGAATAATGTTTTGAATTTTTGGCATATCTTTTGAACCGTTTTGAATTTTTGCGAATGTGACTAGTGTTTATTTAGTAGAACAATGTTTCCGGAGCTGATGGTGAGGTTTATTTCTTGCAAGTTTGGTTTTTTAGCATTTTATTCAATTTTGAGTTCCTTTAGTGCTATTCATATCTTTTTCGACTATCCATTTTCATGTAGTGTACTAATGTGCTTGTTTGACTTTTGTTACAGGTCTAATGGCTAGCAATGAAGAAAACCCGCAAGGAAACCAACAAGAAAACCCACCAGGAAACCAACAAGATCATGAAAACTCACAAGAATCAAATCATGCAGCGGATGATACTTCAGCAAATGATGTTGCACGAGGCATCACCATAATGCGCGAAATCATTCGTGCTAGAGATAAGGGAGTGATATATAATGTAGATTGGAATCATTCAAATCAAGTAGTTGGGGTTAATGCTTCAAAATTCACAAGCTACGTTGGTACACTTGTTCGTATGCATGTGCCAATCTCCATATCTAGATGGAATGCGAAACAATGTGAAGCATTGAAGCAAGGAAAAGAAATGTTTTGAGAAGATGTTAAGGTATGTATGTTATATGGTTTATATGGTTATATGTTTATAAGTTTATAAGTTTATATGGTGTATATGGTTTTTAAACTACTTATATGTTTATATGGTTTATATGGTTTTTAAATTACTTATATGTTTATATGGTTTATACGCAGCGGTCTTTTAACGTTCCAGATGAGCGTAAAGGCTTCGTACTTGGGTTGGCCGGGAAAAGATTTAGAGGGTGGAAAAATCTGTTGACGAACACCTATCTTAAGGATGACAAAGGAAAGTGGCTGGAAGAGTTCCCGGCCGGAAGGCCAGAAAAGTATAATCTTTTCATTAAACAAGAAGATTGGACTGAGTTTATTAGACAAAGAGATGACGAATTCCGGCAAAAGAGTGCCAAAAATAGTGAGAGAGCATCAAAGCCCGCGTATCCATACAAAAAAGGGCGTTTGGGATATGCACGCTTAGAGGAAAAAATTGTATGTAATAAATAGAAATGATATGTTCTTATTAATTGTCTAAATGTGTTGTATTTGACGATCTAACCGTTTGTTTCTATGCATAGTTAGAGGAGACAAAAAGTGATGAAACCTCACTTCCAGCACATTTGCTGTGGAAGGAAGCTCGTGTGGGCAAGAATCAAGCTGTTGATCCAAGTGTTCTAAGAATTTATGATGAATGCGTAAGTATAACATTGTGTCTTTAATTAAATCAAATTTTTATGACTATTTAATTGATTTTTTTATCTCCATTATTTTCAGGAGACATTGTCACAAACGGAGTCCACCGGTGACGACCAGGATACGAGGAGCGTACTTAGTAAAGCACTGAATGTTCCTGAGTATTCCGGTCGGGTGAGGGGTAAAGGTCATGGTGTGACTCCAACCTCTTTCTACCAGCATCCTCGGAAAAGAAATCCTACCAATGCAGAAGTGATGAATGTACTTATGGAATTACAAGCAAAAGTCAATGCATTGGAAAGAGATAAAGAGGTATTAATGAGGGAAAAGGGCAATGCGGCAATGGCGAAAGAAACTAGTGACAACGCTAGTATCAACCGTCAGAATAAATTTACTGAGGTAATTATAAATATATTGATAAATCTGTATTGTTCAAGTTTCTCATTTTTATTCCACCTCTTTCTATTATTGAATTAAAAGTAATATGTATGCATATTGGTTTAGGGCATTTCATCTTGCCAACTATACGTAATGGCATCAGATTATCACCTTGTTGGCAAGGGAAAAGTGTACAACACTTTGGGAGATTTAATTCATAATACACCGATCCCGGCTGGACACCTGAGAGTATCAGTAGATTATCCTATTGATCCCGATGCGTTGGTACTGGTACCTGACGTGGCCTTGGATATAAGATCGGTGCGAGACGCAGTAGGGTCGTTTGTTGCATGGCCCTTGGACCTCATTTTCATTGATGATGAGGTATGTTTAAAACCGTTAATATGAATCATTTAGATTTCAAATGTCAATTCTGAACCGTTAAGTTAATTATTTTTTAATATTAGCCTCCTACAAAACCCGCTAATAAGGGTAAGGAGATTTTGCAGCAAGGCGGCGAGTCTATGGCATCAATTCCAGAGGTACACTTAAATTGTTTATTATATGATATGAATTTAAAACTGAACGATTTTATAATTTACCTAAGTTATATGATTGTTAGGTATCTACGAAAGTGTCACAACAAGTGACCCAGCCTGTTCGTAGCAGACCACCCCCGAAAAAGTCAATGCATAAGGGGGGAAGAGGCGGGGGAAGAGGCGTTTTTGTACCTCGATATCGGAATACACTTGGAGTACTTTTGGAAACCTCAGATTTGAAGTCAGGTGGTATTCGTCGAATCCTTATGGATGCAGATATCTTTGGTCTTGACTGCCAAGAAACGATAGGAATGGACGAAATGACTGAGATTATGACGCATGGTGAATTAGGCATCGGCAATGTTCACGCATACATCCGGTATTCCGATAAATATATCATTTAATTAGTTGAACAATTTATTTACACATTTCAATGAAAATAGTCTAATGTTTATATGTTTTTATTTAAGGTTGTTGTACGATAAAAAAATGCGCGAGACTGTATTGGCAAGACGCTTCCATTTCTTGTCTGCCCATATTGTCAGCGGAGCGACAATTGTCAGGGAACCGGGTTCAGTTAGGGAGTACTTAGTGAATCGATACACGGCCTACGTCGGCAACCCAGATAGCTTGTTTATTTTGCCGTATAACACTGTTCCAGTGGGGTGAGTTTTTCATTTATTCTAATATATCTTTGTTTATTTTGCGTAGAAACTTTTCTTCTAAACTGTTGCTTAAATTTTTAGAAAACGCTGGTTGTTGTTGGCTATCGATCCGATTAAAGAAGTTGTGTACTTTCTGAATTCGGTAGACGGGGAATGGACTAACTATCCCGCTATGAAGGAAACTGTTGATCAGTAAGTGAGATCGTTCTAACTATTCGTGTATATTTATATATTTAATTATTTCTGTGAGATTGATCTAAATATATGTTTTTATTTTCTTAGATCAATACAAATATTTCGTAGTCAAAGGGACGCACAGGTACCCCGGAGTAAATCATCAAATATTACTTGGATCAAAGTGCAGGTACAAAATTAGTTGCTTATAATAATAGTTATGTTACTTGATAAAATTACACGACAACTATAAAATATATTCTGTTTTTCTATGCAGTGTCCGTTACAGAATAACGATGTAGATTGCGGATACTTTTGCTTGAGGTTTATGAAATAAATCCTTCATAAAAATCAAGTAGAGATTCCAAGCACGGTATGGATTTATAACTTAGAATAATTTTGTATGATTTCTACATTTAATAACATCATGCATATACTGAAGTAATAATTTCTTATGTAGTACTTTGATGACCTCTATACTATGTCGTACACGAAAGTTCAAGTGGAAAAAGTCAAAGAGGAAATATGTCAATTTTATGTTGAAAACAGATTATTCTGATGGGTATGAATAAAATATTATTGTACGTGTTAGTTTGATTGTGTTGGAGCCTTTAATATTGTTTGTTTAATTTACCGTGTTGTTCATATTCATACTTTGCAGGATGACGACCGTGTCGGTGGAGCATTATTTTCGATGTAATTATATATGATTTAGTTACATATGTATATATATATGGTTACAAATTAACACGATACTTTGTATGTGATTTAGTTATGGTTACAAATGTATATATGGTTACAAATTTAGTTATATATGATTTAGTTACATATATATAGATAAGGATTGAATATTATATGGTATACCGGTTTCTGTTAATATAATACCGATTTCTTAAAATATATGTATAGATAAGGATTGAATTACAGGTTAAATTATTGGACCAAAAAAAAATTACAGGCCGCACAGGGAACCTCAAATTATAGGTTTCACTTTAAAAAATTTGTATGAGCTACGAAAGCGCTTTTGGCTAAAAAGCACTTTCGTAGGCAGGATAAATAAAAAAAATTAAATAGAAACCCCCTATCAAAGCGCTTTTTATGGAAAAAGCGCTGTGAAAGACCCCCCTATCAAAGCGCTTTTTCCATAAAAAGCGCTGTAAAAGCCATGATAAATAAAAAAACAAAAATTAAATAGAACCCCTATCAAAGCGCTTTTTATGGAAAAAGCGCTGGGAAAGACCCCCCTATCAAAGCGCTTTTTCCATAAAAAGCGCTGTAAAAGGCCTGATAAATAAAAAAAAAATTTAAATAGCACACCTATCAAAGCGCTTTTCAAAAAGCGCTGGGAAAGACCCCCCTATCAAAGCGCTTTTTAAGGAAAAAGCGCTGGGATAGGTCCACCTACGACAGCGCTTTTGGCCAGAAAAAAGCGCTTTCGTAGCCTACGCCAGCGCTGGCTACGGCAGCGCTTTTAAGCGCTTTTAAAGGGCAAAAAAAAGCGCTGTGAAAGCCCATTTTCGTAGTAGTGCATGTTCATTGTGCTAAGACCTTGTTTCATGAGCTAAAGCATTGTATGATGGATTAGTCCCAAACTAGATAAAGCATTCTTTCTATTTTTGCAAAAGTTTCACTTTATGTCCAATTACAAATCCAACAAGTACAAACCAAATCCAATTGGCACAAGATTATGGACAAATCACTCTGATCAAGGAGAGGTTATGCAGCTCATTAGAGGCCCCCTACTTGCCTAAAACACCAAGTTGCTTTTGCTTGCTTAAGTGTGAAGTAAAGTGCCATAACATAACACAACTCTCATATCAGCTTAGAGACACTTAGACAAACTTGTCAAACACATTCCAAAGATCAGAACCAAGCTTTTGCACGACCCTAGCACCTCTCAAACGCTCCCCTTGCCATAGTCACTCTCAAACTGCAAAAACAGGGTAAGCCCTGCAGTTTGAGTGCCAACTTCCATTTCTCTCAAGCTCTCTTGCCCAAACCAGTTCACATACATTCCCTAGCACCTATGCAAGCTAACCATGCCTTGAAACACGACCTGTAATCCCTCTAACCACTTCCACCATTTTCAGTTTTTGGTTTTGCAGGTAAAGTGCTCTAGCACGATTCAGAAGCTTTCAAGACAAAGTAAACATGGTAATAGCATCCCTAGTCCTCAAGGAAGCTTTTCCAATCATCACCTTGCCCTGAGAGTTCCTACATTTCCAGATAGAACTTCAACTGAACAGGTAAGTTTTTGAATTCGTATCTCTCTTATTAGGCATCATTAGCTTTAAGTTTGTGAATAAACAATGCTCTACTCATGCCACTGAACATGTACATGTTTTTACTTTTCATTTCTTTTGCTTGAGCTGTGAGAATTTGAGGTTTGAAAATGGCAGAAAATCTAGGTTAGGATTTGGGGGAGGAGAAATTCTCCCTCATCTTAGAGAGTTAGATCAAGTTATGCATATGGTTAGAATCGTCTCTTCATGCTGAACATTTTTTATGTTATGAGTTTTTATTGAAAAGCCAGGAATCAAGAGTTAGAAGATGAGGAACAGGGCGCACGTTTTTTGAATGTTGTTGTACAGAGGTTGAAGAAAGGTCTTCATGGGCTGGGCTCATGTTGACTTTCCTTTTCACACCATCCTTTTTGATTTTACACCCTTGAGCCCATTTGCTTTATTTTTGATGATTTTTGATTTTTTCTTTTTTTAATTAACTCATTTATTTTTTCTCAGCATATTGAAATTTTAAAAATATTTTTTCTCACCATTTTTTATTTTTATTAGGTATTTATTTGATTTTTTTCTTTTAGTTTGAATATAAATGAATAAATATATACCTTTTGTTTTAAAAATACCAAAATAGCACAAATATATTTTTATACACATTTTTATCTCATATTTATCTCCTGAAAATATTTTATAGAAAAAAATACTTTTTATTTAAATATTAAATATTATTAATTAATATATATAATACATGTTTTGTAAATAAAATAATATATAGGTATATATTAATATGTTTAGGATAAAAATACCAAAAAATGTACATATTTTATTTTTTTATATTTAATACTAAAAAATTCCCTTTTTATAAATATGCCATATTTTATTTTATTTTTGTATGTAAATAATAAATAATTGATTAATACCCCTTTGATTAAAAATTAGGGTTTTTACCCTAAATTTGAAAATACCTCAAAAATAATACCTTTTTATTTTCTTTTTATTTTACATAAATAATACTTTTTTCATACATATAAAAATTCTCTTTTTGCATTCTTGCATATTTGTTTTATTTCTATTTTATTTATGCTTTTAATCATATTGTAAATATGCAAAGCAATTGATGTAATAGCTTAGATTCAATTTCTTGTCTAAATATCTCCCCATTTGAAACATTGTACCCCCCTCTCCATATGATTATGTTGTAATAGCGTAGGAATTTAAATTTCGCACTTTAAACGCTTTCTAAACATACTATGCTAGAATTAGGGTTTGTATGCGAATAAAAATGAACAAAAATAGTTTGACCTAATACAAGATAAATAAGCATGAAAATGGACAACACATTTCACACTTGCACCCCTAGGATATTCCACCTTGTTGCCTTCAAACAATTGGGCCATATTGCATGTTGAACTTCTTTGGGTAAAACAAATAATCAAATGATCATAGTCCCTCAAAATGTTGCCTACATGAATGATCAAGTCCCTTTTAAAGAAAAATTGCCCAAAGACATTTAACACTATTGCAATTATGGTCTAAACGATGACCCATGCCTGTCCCTTCAACCTCCTAAGACAAGATTGTCCACCAAATGCAATGGTGGAACAAAATTGTCAAAAGGTTTAAAACATAACAAAAATCTTTGAGAAAACTTTAGGGTAGATAACTCTTAAGTACTTGCCAATTTGCAAAGAAAACCCTTGCCTATTTTCAAAACCCACTTCACAAACACTTTCAAAATCAACTTTCAAAAAAAACCTTGAAACATCTTTTCAAAAGACAAAATACCTTTTGTAAAACATTCGAGTAAAGAATTGTTACAAGGGTAGCCTATACAAGGCATCTTTTCAAAACATTTTCAAAACCACACACCAAGCACCATTTCAAACAATTGAAAACCAAGGCAAGTTGATCTAAGCAAGTACCTAAGAGCCCATGGATAACCATGGATAGAAAGGGTGTTAATACCTTCCCTTTCTATAATCTACTCCCCGAACCCAAGAAAAATCTCAAAGGTTTTTGCTGTGCTTTTTAAACCTTTCCTTAGGATAAAATAAAAAGTCGGTGGCGACTCTTGCTCAACCGAAACATTTGCCAAAACAAACGCAAGACCCTAGTCAGTTCTCCCACCGTATCACAACCGATACTTGATACTTTTCATGAAATTGAAACTTTCTGTTACTAAAACCAAAACCAAAACCAAAACATTTTATGAACCTTATGCTTAAAACAATTTGTACTGTAGAACCGCGGTAATATCACCCAATCCATATGAATACGATAAAGAAAATACTTACCCTATAAAAGTGTTTCAACAGTCGAGGTGATTAAAGAAGGCCACCTGAAGGTCTGAGAAGGGTAGCTGGAGTCCCATTTCTTTAAAAACAAACTCGTACATTGGAAAACAATCGTCATCGAACCCCAAACAGATACGTTCATCACGTGTAGGGAAATGGACTACCCGGTCTGCCTCGGGCTCTGACGGATCAACTACCTCTGCCATAGTGGTGAACGCCTAATCAGCATAATATGAAGCTATTTCCCTAGGCTCCGAGGCAACCCATTACTTCTCAAAAACTTCCTCTGTGTCAGATAGGTGTTCTTCCTCGACGTAGTTATCCATCTTTTACCTGAAAAGTAGGGGAGAAAAGTGAATTCAACATTCAAATCAAATCCACCCTTCCACCGTTATTCAAGTGAAAGGGTGCCAAAAGGCACGAGGGCATTACCCTCGACCAAAGCCCTTACTCAACAGCGACAAAGACAAGGTCCTCTTCCCGACGAGGAGATCCAACCTCCTCGAATGACAAATCCTTGAGCTCTCTCGGGGAAGAAGCTCCATGAAAACTGGGTTTTGAACCTCGTATGAAGCTCATCGGAAAACTCATGGGGTTCATCGAAAAATTCATGCAAACCCAAAAAAACGGTTAACTCTATCGGAAAACTCATGAGTTTTGCAACTAACAGGCTTGTTCGCCACCAAGACAATGACGTCAGAACCACCCAAAACATAAAACGTCGGCATCGAAGATGGCTAAGCCACCGTCAAACGCCGACCACCGCCATTGTACTTACACTAACAGAGTTCTCCTATCAACATGCATCTCTAAAAGCTAAAGCTAAATATAAAGTTAGAAAAAGGAGGCTTACTTAAAATGAGACTGAATGACGGATGAAGATAGTTCTGATACGGCGGCATGTGACGGTGACAATGAACAAGGAATTGACAGTAAACATGAATAAGAAGATTCAGAAACTGAAAATGAGCCTACTTTCCTCCTATTTATAGACTCAGCTCTACGTCACACACGCGCGTGCAGAGACCTAGGGAAGAAAACGATCATCATTAAACCCTAGCCCTTAGCCATCATTATAAATTTAATGCAGCATGTGGCTCTAGGCAGGCGTGGCACGCCACCTCTTTCAAAATTCCACCAAATGTTCGACTCCCCATACGTCGAGCATAGAAGACGATTGTTCCTCATACAAACACATGCTCAAAAAAATCACAAAACATCCCCGTCTCTAACAACGGGCGCCAACGACGCATTCCCCTTCTAGACGCACAAGCTGATCTTAAGTCATCACTTCTATGACTAGAAGCAACGACTTAGGGCCACCCTGTTCTGGATTGAGCCATTGACTAGACACGACCAATCCACTCCTGCTCTAGGATGGCTCAAAAGCATTAGCCCAATCAGCCTAGGACTAGCGAAGGACACGTTTCCCATCTTCCCGACAGCTCTGGCCCCGTGGTCGTGCGGCCCTTATGACAACAAGACCATACCTATCCGCAACTGCGACCTTGCTCGTAGCAATAACTAGTTCCTGACACATCTGCCCATTACAACCGTTAGTTTTAGACATCTATCCTAGGATAACGAGCACTAGCTTCTCGTTCATGCTTTCATGAGGAAATCTTTGCAGTTACCTATTATTGGAGACCTAATATCCAGACCCAAAAATAGGGTCCAATGGCCAAGCGTCGGAGGCATTATATAAACCCTCACACTTGTGAGGGTCATGTATGCAATATTCAATTCTAAAACCATATATTCTCTTTTATATCTCTGTGCACTCTTACTTACTTGAACATCAGAGTGCCTTGCTAGTATATCTCCCTCCTCCTTGATTCCAGCATTACAGACACAAATATCAACCTATTACAGATTCTGATCACCGATAATATCCATTAGTAAATTAATTTGAAGAGTCAACAAATTAGTGGTAGAAGCAACAAATCACTAGTTGAATCAGATAAGTGACTTCTATAAAATCTGATAACTTGGTCATGCATGTATCTGAATTTTTATTATAATTTTATATAGATATTATATCATATCAAGTTAAATTATATGATCCGAATTTTAAAATATGTCAAAATATGATTTGCAGAAGCTTTTGAAAATTGTTCTAAAACCACAGTATTTTGATTTTTAAAGGAGAAAAAAAGCAACCATCGATGATTTAGTTCATTAATTTTTTTATTTAAAATTTTCCGATTTATTTCAATTTTAGCCAATTTGTGCTGGTTTTTACCGATTTGATTACATTGATGATTTAATAAATAATTTAAATGCCCCTATTAATAAACGGTGTGATTGATCCTCCTATTTAGTCGATCGGGATATTAAATTTTCAAAAAGATTTAGACTCATTTTTTTTGTTTAAACTATTTTTTCAAACACTTTAATCTAACCTATTTCCACCTGTGGGGTCTTAATTTCCATTAAATTAAGGTCGTCCAAAAACGTAGGTACGGTATAGTCTTAGAACAAATATTATTTTTGTATCAATTGTTAATTTATATCAAAACAAAAGATGATGAGTTATGGTTTATATTATTAGTTTGACCCTAATCATAAGATTTGATTCCATTCCAGTTATGATAAAGATTTATGGTTTGACTGATCTGTGTCCGTCCACGAAGCTGTATACGTACGTGTTACAGTATTCAACATAAAATCTCAAAACTAAAGTGATGTTCCTCATTTTTATAGTACACAACTAGGTTCCTTTTATATAGCCAAAAGTTGGGAAAGCAAAGAAAGATTAGTGAACATAACTCATTCTACTTTTGTGTGTCAAACTGGCTGTCTTGTAAGTGCATGTTATAAAGAACCTCCACTGTCTTTGGATCCTATTCAATGGTGCAAATTCAACCAGCGTCGATCAATTTCCTCATAAAAATATATGTCTCAACACTCTACAACTGTATATTTCAAAATAAATATGTTTTTTTTATAACTATAATGTATAGGTGAGGGTGTTATGGAAAATTGTAAATGTATATTTGTATGATAAGTTTATAATGAATGTGGAAACTAATTAAGTTATTGTTTTAATTCATCCTAGTTTCGTTAGAGTTGATAAAACAAGATATTCTGCGGTCACAAATTTGAGAAGCATTGTTAATTTCTTCTTTTGATAGGAGCCACAGCTTGCACATGAGATTTTTAAATTTAGTTCAATTATAAACCACATATCAAAGCCATTTAACAAAGTGGTCAAAAGTTATTTGTCTCCGGTTGAACACAATATAATTACAACAAGACAAACAAGTATGTCTCTCAGTTAATATCTGTTTTAGAAAAGTCCGCCACAAAAAAAAGGAAGGGTGAGAACGGAGATGACATAGTTGAGGATACAAGTCTAAAACTTTAATCTGTCTCACAGAAAATTGAGAGTGAAGCGGAAATGATATATTATAAAATGTGAGTCTAAAATTTTATTTGCTTCACAAAAATATACGGGAAAAAGAGACACTACTGAACAGGTTTGACTCATTTTGCCAAACATTTCCATCCAACAACAACAAGGAAACATTACATGTATTAACTCTATAACTATTACGATTATCCAAATAGTAGTTACTATAAAAAAAAACTATAACTAAATTAAGGAACCAAACATATGACTACTAGCAAATTAACCAGATAAACTTCCATTAATTGCTCAACACATAGTGCAAGTTTTACGTCTTCAAAGGAAGCAAAACATGCAAAACGGCATAATTTAAAGAAGCCATTAGTCAAGTTGAACTAGACATACTGAATGATCAAGTTGATGGGAAATTAAAATAAAATAACACAATAATATGCAGTAGACATAATATTTTCCAAATTTGTAGGAATCTTGAGGATCAACAACAAATATAAAACGGCAACCAAACAATAAAAGCACAAAAAGAACACCGATATTTTTAACGTGAAAAATCCTTCAATATGAGAGTAAAAACCACGAGTCATCCAGACCAAAGAAAATAGCTCCACTATAATCAATTGAGGTTACAAGAGAGTCTTAAAGTGATTCACAAAATAACGATAACAACCGCAAATCACAAAGCAAACTAACTTACAAATAATAATCAATAAGCTGAAAATTTTCTCAAATTTGAAGCTTCAATGCGAAGACCATATTTCTCAACTCATATCTTATTTTGAGATCCCAACGATCAAAATTAGATATATGTGTTGCGAAAAAGCCCAAAAATTTCAGCTTGATCCAACGGTGAATAAATCGGGGATCGTCGTTTTAGTGAGACTGATGCAGAAAAAACAAGAATGAGTTTCTCTCCTCTTTTCTCTCTTTTTGAATCCTTATTTTTATCTATCTCTCTTAACCATAAATTTATATTCTCAACTTATATATGTGAGACAAATGGGCTATTCATATTTGGGTCTTTTTTCACATAGGAATGAAACCCAAGCCCAACAAATTTCTCTCTCACAACTATGTGGAGAAAATCGCCAAATCGGTGATATCACAACATGCTTCAAATTTTCCTCTTGATAATGCTTTAGTCACCATATCAAAACCATTATCATTTGTATGAACCTTAGTTAACTCCAACGACTTAGCATCCAAAATATCATGAATCCAATGATATCTCACAAATAACACATATTTGTCTTGAACAAAACCAAGCTCTTAAAAAAACTTCTTCAACTGTAGTAACTCTTTGCATATTCCAGTAATAACAATAAAACCAGTTTTTATAGTAGACAATGCTACACACTTTTGCAATCTGGACTGCCAAGCTACAACTTCCCCTAAAAATTTAATCATGTAGCCTGGAGTGGACTTTCTGGAATCAATGTCTCCAGCCATATCAGAGTCAGAGTATCCTACTAGAGCAGATATATCTCCTTCAAATCAAAGTCTCATAGAAGTCGCACAACAAAGATATCTTAAAATCCATTTGACAACATTCCAATACTCTCTACCTGGATTTGACAAAAATCTACTAACTTTACCAACAACATGTGTTATATCTGGTCTTGTACATACCATTGCATATATCAAGCTACCCACAACAGAAGCATAAGGAATATGTTTCATATCAAAAGCTTCACATTCACTTGAAGGACTTTGACTAGAACTCAATTTGAAATGAGTAGAAAGAGGAGTGCTTACCGCCTTAGATTTTCCATTTTGAATCTTTGCAACACTTTTTCGATATAATGTTCTTGTGGCATCCAAAGTTTCTTCTCTTTTTTGTCACGTATGATTCTAATGCCAAGAATTTGTTTAGCTGCTCTAATGTCTTTCATGGCAAATGGCTCTCCCAACTACTTCTTTAACCTGTTAATGTTAGAAATATTTTTTCCTATAATAAACACATCATCAACATATAACAACAGAATAATAAAGTCATCGTTAGAAAATTTTCTAACAAAGACACAATGATCTGTAGTAGTCTTCTTGTATCCTTGATCACACATAACAGACTCAAATTTCTTATACCATTTCCCTATATCTTACTTTAACCCATATAAACTCTTTATCAATTTACAAACACAATCTACTCTGTCTTTAACTTGAAAACCATCAGGTTGTTTCATGTACATCTCTTCCTCCAAATCACCATGAAGGAAAGCCGTTTTCAAATCCATTTTGTCAATCTCTAAATCAAGAGTAGCAATTAAACTTAACACAGTTCTGATTGATGACATCTTTACAACGAATGGGAAAATCTCATTAAAATCAACACCCTTTATTTGACGGAAACCATTCACCACTAATCTAGATTTACATCTTGGAGACTTAGAGTTGCTCTCATATTTAACTCTATAAATCCACGTGTTTTCCAATACCCTTTTGCCTTTAGCCAACTTCACTAAATCATTAGTGTTATTATCATGCAATGATTCTATTTCATCATGCATTGCATCCAACCACTTTTGATTTTCATCAATTTCCATGGCCTCTTGAACACTCAGGTTCACCCTCATCAGTCTAGGTCACATACTCATCAGAATTATACCTTGTAGAAGGTTATCTCTGCTTGATAGACCTCTTAAGTTAAACATGAGATGATTCTGGAGCTTCGCCAAGATTCTCATCTTGAGTCATATCATTTTCCCCTTCATCATCGTCATTAGTTGGAATATTTACCTCATCTCTAAGTTGTTGATCATCAACATAATCATATGGATCACCATTATGATCATCACCACCAATAACATTTAGATTATGATTAGGTAACTCAACTGGATCAACATTAGACAAACTGATATATTTTTTGGGTGTAGTCTTCTCTACCTTATCAATGTTTTCAATATTTTGGTCTTCCATGAATACTACATCGCGGCTTCAGATAAGCTTCTTCTCTACAGGATCGTACAACCTGTAACCAAACTCATCTTTCCCATAGCCGATAAATATACATTATTTTGACTTTGCATCCAACTTGGATCTTTCATCCTTTAGAATATGCACAAAATCCTTACAACCAAAGATTCTCAAATGACCATATTTAACATTCTTTCAAAACCAAATCTTGTCTGAAACTTCACTATTCAAAGCAACAATAGGAGTGAGATTAATAACATGCACCACCGCGTAAAGTGCCTTATCCCAATAATCATTTGAAAATTTAGTTCTAGAGAGCATACACCTTACTCTACGAATTAGTGTTCGATTTATCCTCTCTTCTAAACCATTCAATTGAGGAGTTTTAGGAGGATTCTTTTCATATGGTCCACAATACTCACCATCATTATCAGAACGAACACATTTCATCTTCTCGCCTATTTGTTTCTCTACCGAAGCATGGGATTATTTGAACTTCTCCAACACTTGGTCTTTTGTCTTCAAGGCATAAATCCATAGTTTCCTGGAACAATCATCAACAAAGGTAACAAAATAAAGTGCACCAGTAATAGATTTTACCTTTAATGGCCCATAAACATCATAATGTACTAATTGAAGCAACTTTGACATCCATGAGAGAGGATGTCTCTTCAAAGATACTATAGTTTGTTTATCAACCATGTAATGAGAATACTTCTCAAAATATACATTCTTTAAACCAGGAAAAACATTCTTTTGGGATAAAACATTCATCCTCTTTTCACTAATATGACTAAGCCTTCGGTGCCACAAAGATACTTCCATGTCGATAGTATTCACACTGTCCCTAGCAACCAATGTTTTTGTCAAAAACAATTTAGAAAGATTTTTCCCTTGAGCCACAGCCAAATTACCTTTGTTGAGTTTCCACTTTCCATAACTAAAGTGATTGTCATAACCATAATCATCAAGCATATGCACAGAGATCAAATTAAAATGGACATCTAGATCATGTTTGACATCTCTAAGCAAAAATTGCATTCCCATATTAGTTTGCAAGCAAACATCACCAACACCAATTACCTTATATACACCATCATTACCCATCTTCAACACTCCAAAATAACCAGAAATATAAGATGTGAAGAAATTCTTACTTGGTATAACATGTAATGTAGCACCATTGTCAACTATCCACATGCCCTCGTCTAATACGAGATTAACAGACTCATGAAACATAGAATAACAAGATCACTATAAGTAGTAGTAGTAACACGATCATCATCATCATCATCATGATCTTCAGGATATCTTTGTTTAGACTTACCTTTCTTACCTTTGTTATCCCCTTTCAATTGATAACAATACTTCTATATGTGTCCAATTTTGTGACAATAATTACACTCCAGATTCTTATATCGTGGTTTGGACTTGTTTATGTCATAATCTCTACCACCCTTTGGTTCCTTTTTATAATTTATCCACTATTTTCAGTGACAAGTCCCTCTGATTGAGATGAAGAACTTTGTGCCTCCTTCTCATTTCCTCATCAAGAATACCACCCTTAGCAGTTTCCAAAGAAATAACACCTCTAGAAGTAGAACTTGTAACAGAAACCTGAAACGTATTCCAAGACTCTGGTAAAGATAGCAATAAAAATAGCCCCAAAAGTTCATCATCAAATTTAATACTCATTCCTGACATCTGATCAAGGTGCCCTTGAAATTCACTCAAGTGATCTAAAATAGAAGTCCCCTCCTTATACTTCAAACTAATGAAGCTATTCAACAAGAACAATTTATTATTTCCTGATTTAGAGGCATACAAGGACTCTATCTCCTCCCACAAAGTTTTTGTATGTGTCTCATTATAAATATGATTATAAATATTATCTTCTACATATTGACGAATAAAACCACATACTTATTGATGTTCAAACCCTCATTCATAATCAGACACATAATTCGACTTTACGAAACTTAAAACCGATAAATACAACTTCTTCACAAATAGTAAGTCTTTCATCTTGCCCTTCCAACAATTGTAATTAGAACCATTCAACAATAACATCTTCGACTTTGTATTTGACTCCATCATTCAAACAAGTACAATAGCCCTTAACCAAGAGCTTTGATGCCACTCTGATGGAAAATTAAGACAAAATAACATAACAATATGCAGCGTATATAATATTTCTCAAACTTATAGGAACCTTGAGGATCAACAACAAATATAAGACGACAATCGAACAATAAAGACACAAAAAACTTAACGATATTTTTAACGTGGAAAACCCCTCAATATAAGAGTAAAAACCACGAGTCGTCCATACTAAAGAAAATTGCTCCACTATAATAAATTGAGGTTACAAGAGAGTCTTAAAGTGTTTCACAAATAACGATAACAATGGCAAATCACAAAGTAAACTAACTTACAAATAAGAATTAAAAAGCTGAAAATTTTCTCAAATCTGCAGCTTCAATGCGAAGACCATATCTCTCAATTCAGACCTTATTTTTAAGATCCCAACGGTCGAAAGTTAGATGTATGTGTTGCGAACAAGCCCATAAAATTTCAACTCAATCCTATGGTGGACGAATCGGGAATCGTCGTTTTAGTGAGACTGCTGCAGAAAAAACGTGAATGACTTTCTCTCCTCTTTTCTCTCCTTTTGAATAATTATTTTCTCTATTTCTCTTAATCCTAAATTAACATTCTCCACTTATATAAGTGAGACAAATGAACTATTTATATTTAGATCTTTCTACATATTAGAATGAAACTCAAACCCAACACAAGTTTATATAAGCACGTTAACCGAAGAGTTGTGTCAGGCCTTTAAATAATTTCTTATAAACTTTAAACATTGTTAAATTATTTGCAATACATGTGAGGAATCATAAGTGTATGACCTAAAAATGAAAATAATTAAGAGAGACTTTGTAAATACCAAATAATATCAATAGCCAAGACATGACTCGTTCCTAGAATAAAAGTACCAAGTGTGTTGTGCCTAGTTATACACTTTAAACATTAACATTAAGAATCATGCAAGTTTGTTGATTGATGGAGAATGAATGTAAATAGTAATGTAAAAAAAAGGGAATTATTCTGACAGCTCTCATTTGACTAAAATATCAAACCAATAACCGCAACTAAAAAAAATAAAAGTCTGTGCTGCTACGTTTCATATGTATATGTCCAACAACTCAAAAGTTCAATCACTCATTTCACTTCTCTCAAAAGTATACACACAAAAATCTCTATTTTTTTAAAATTAGTATCAAATTTTATATTTAGTTTTAATATAGTACGTTCCTTTTTGCATGCATATTTTATTTCCACACTTTGGAACGTGTATATATATCTACAATAGGAGTAAGCTTCTCTCATCAATTAACTTCAGTGCTTCCATTGCTTGAGATTTGGAAGAGAAGTTTTCAGTCCAAATTCTCATGGCAATCAGTCACTCCACTTTAGCATTTGCCTTTGGCATGCTAGGTATCATATCTCATGCATTCATCATTATTCATTATTATATTAGTTTATTTAGTTAATTTACTAATATAATTATTTTCATTTTTGATGCATAGGTAATGTCATTTCCTTCATGGTATTCTTGGCTCCAATGTAAGTATTTTATACTTCCACTTACTTAAGACTATAGATATTCACAAAATATATATATATATATATATATATATATATATATATATATATATATATATATATATATATATATATATATATATATATATATATATATATATATATATATATATATATATATATATATATATATATATATATATATATATATATATATATATATATATATATATATATATATATATATATATATATATATAATCAAGATTATACAGAAATAGTATAGAAACATGAACTAATTTTAATTATAAATTTTCTTATTATATTACAGTACAACATTTTATCGCATATATAAGAAGAAATCAACTGAGGGTTTCCAATCACTACCTTATCTGGTGGCATTATTCAGTTCCATGCTTTGGTTATACTATGCATTACTCAAAAAACATGAATTTCTCCTAATTACCATTAACTCCTTCGGATGCGTAGTAGAACTCATGTACATAATCTTGTACATCATTTATGCAACCAAGGATGCAAGGGTAATTTCCCTCTATAGCTACCTTAATTAAATTTTTTTGCTATATAGTTTAAAAATTAACATGTTTATTATTTACTTTAATGCAGAAATTAAGTATTAAGTTAGTTTTGGCGATGAACATTGGATCGTTTGGTTTGATCCTTTTGGTGACACAGTACGCTTTGCATGGTCCGATTCGTGTTGAAGTTCTTGGATGGGTTTGTGTTTCTATATCAGTTAGTGTGTTTGCAGCACCATTAACCATTGTGGCACAAGTTATTAGAACAAAGAGTGTTGAGTTTATGCCGTTCAATTTATCGTTTACTCTCACACTGAGTGCAATTATGTGGTTTGGTTATGGTCTTTTTCTCAAAGACATATGCATTGCTGTAAGTCTTATTATTTTAGAAATTCATGAATCATGTTTTAAACATTGAAACTAAATTGTTGTATTTATATGTGTAGCTACCAAATGTGCTTGGATTTGTACTAGGGTTGGTTCAGATGATACTCTATGGTATTTATAGGAATGGTAATAAAAAAGCTTCAGCACAAGATTCACTAAAAGGTGTTGTTGTAGCAAACTCATTAGGAGGAGCTGGTGAAGTGTTTCCTGTGGAAGAATATGCAGAGAAAGGAATGAAGAAGGATGAAGAAGAGAAAAAGAAGAACATGGAAGAAGTTTAATTGTATAAATGTGCAATTGTGTTGTGAATCCTATATATGAATAGCCCCCACTATCTTCCATAAATTTGTAGCAATATATGCTAGCTAGTGAGTGATGATCATTCTAACATTATTGTATGTGTCATGTATTCTTTTCTTGGAGGAGGAAGGTGAATAAATTCTATTATCATTGTTATATAACACTCCACTTATCTTATAATAATTGGTCGGATGGGGACTTATCTAGAGTGTGACCAAAAGTGCGCTATTTTTTTCTTTGGTCTTTTTTTGGTCAAGGTGAAAAATAACAACGCACTACTTTTATTTCTTGATTGGATATTTGAGTGGAAAAACTATACTTTTACTTTCAGTTGATTTTAGTCACCAAGTTGAATAGATAAATATTATTATTAGGGAAGAGTTTAAATATTATTATATGATATCAAAGCATACGAAAGAATTATCTATTAAATATTTTGAAAAACTCTCTTATATACAATATTAGTGGCAGTAGTCATAACTTATTTATCTCTGACATAAATAAAAAATTTAAGATCTTCTTTAGTCTTAACTTTAAAAATTATACGCTACACTGAAAATATATTTTTGATAAATATAAATCAACATTGTTTTATAAAATATATAGTTTAGTTGGCAGGAGTTCACACCTCCATTGATGCACAAGAAACTTTAAAAAAGATGAAGATGAAAGAATATAAAGAAACGGAGAAAAGAGAGAGTGTAACTAACTTTCTCAAATTCAAAAGTGATTACAATCCATACAACTAACTAAATAAGATTAGGTTTATATACTCCAACTCAAAATGAAAGCTAAATGCAAGCTAAACTCAAATACACACTAAAGCAACTTATTTAACACCTTAAATTTAAATTACAACTAACATCATCCCTTAATTCATATTTAAGTTAAAATCAACAACATCAATTACATCCCTCAAATTGATGAAGTGTTCAGTCTTGATAGCCTTGATCGGCACATCTGCAAGTTGCTTCTGAGTGCTATAGTGAACAACTTCACACATTCCATTTTGAACTTGATTTCGTAGAAAATTATACTTAGTATCTATATGTTTGTTTCTCTCATGCAGCACTGGGTTCTTGGTAAGGTTCACTTCTAACTTGTTATCAATCATCAACTTGACTAGTTTGTTCATCTTGAACTTTAGTTTATGCAACAAATTCATCAACCAAACAGCTTAACACACAGACAATACTTCGTAATGTATTCAACTTCATAGATTGACAATATAATCATTAGTTGCTTCTTGGAACACAAAGAAATGGAAGCACATAGCTACATAAATATGTAACATGTAATGCTTCTTCTATAAACTCTTTTTCCACAACAATCAGGGTTTGAATAATATATCAGCTCAGCAACATCTGACACTTCAGATGGAAACAAAATTTCATGTTTCAATTCCTTTACATACTTGAGAATCCTGACTGCAGCTTGATAACGTGACCACGTTGATTTACTCATAAACCTACTCACCATCCAACTGCATAACATATGTCAGGTCTAGTATTGTACAAATATCTCAGAGAGCCAAGCAACACCTTGAAGATTGTAGCATTTATTTCCTCACCATCTGGATCAGAGTCTAGTATGTGGTTTGTTTCTGCAGGTGTGAGTGCAGACTTACTATTCATCAGATCAAACCTCTTCAACAACTTAAGTTCATACTTTTGCTGATGCATAATGATTCCCTTTTCAAAGTGTAGAATCTACATCCCTAGAAAAGCTACAATGTTTTCATGTTCAATCATATCAATTACATTCATCTGCACTTTCTTGAACTTGCTTATCTCAACAGTACAACTCCGTGTAAGCAATATGTCATCAACATAAAGACACACCAGAATCACATTGCCATCAGAGGTATACTACTGTTAGATGGAATTTCGACACACATGAGAACTTGATATATCAAGAAAAAATTGAATGGATAATTAAAGAAGTTGAGTTGAGTCTGTGGCATTTTCGACTAGCAAGCTTTGGAAAGACTTCGACGGGCGCTGGCTGAAGAAGTTTGTTCTGTTTCTTTAATGTGCTACGACTTCGGGACTTAGTATATTTCTAGAGAAGTTCGATAATTATTTCAACGAAGTACTTGAAATTTAAAACAAGGCCAAGTAACTATCTTTTGGCATTATCCATTCTTGAAGGATGCGTGGAAACCTACGAAGGGCAAAATGCATGAAGGAGAGAATATGTCGTTCCCTGGGGAAAAAACTGTTCGTGATAGTAATTTTGGTTTTAGTATGAATATGAATCTTAAGATTAGAACTTGGTGTGTGCTGGTGCGGTAAAGTGGCAAGCAAAAAGTAAAGTATTATTTTATCGGGTGATATAGGTTATATTGTATCGTGTCCACAGAGATTGGTTATTGAGTTGTCGTTCGACAAATCTATCGTTAATGATTTTGAGGATAAATGGGTTGAAAGAAAATGTATTAACAGAAAATAAATGTATAAAAAGGGAAACGGAATAACTTATCAAGCATGCATATATACTACTTCTCACAAACTTAAACCTATTGACCTATTATACTCAACCTACAAAATTCATCAATATCATTATGTATCACTCACAACCTATGTCATTTCTAACCCAAATTGAGAGGCCTACTGCATCACCTCGGTAGCGATCTCTCAACCACCTCAATAACACAGAAGTCAATCGTGCTTACTTGCATCGACGATCTCTCAGAGCAACACAAAAAACACAAAGGCATTAAGCTCTGATACCTAAGTCGATGTTAGCTCTAAATCTATCTCTAGAGTTCAGAAACTAACAGATAATCATCCTAGATAAGAATCTAAGTAGTATATGTCTATAACAACTTAAATCCCTAACACAAAGTAAAAATCTAGGACAACAATCCACAAAGATTCGTAAAGCAAGTTTTATATACATACAAACCCAACCAATAGAGAGTACACAAAGAAAAAGAGAAATGAACCATAAATCTATCGATTTGTCAGCACCGATCGAAGAGCAATCCACCCCGGATCATCCATATGCAAGGTCCATAATTGTTATCTAAGCTAATCCTAGCAAAATTGAAGGTTCGTGGAGTTGCGAGCAAAAAATTCCCCAAAACCATCCTTAAAAATGAGATGAAATGAAAGTTATAAAACAAATATCAGCAGACCGCGCTAAGCGGGCCTGGCGCGCTATGCGAGACTTGCTTATTTTACACATCAAACCGACCTAAACCGTGCCAAGCGCGTTATCCATGCTAAGAGGGCTTCAAAATATTGGTTATGCCAAATTGTCAAATACAAGCAGCGTGCTACAAAATGCGTTGAGGGAACTCGCGCTTAGCGGCCTCCTACATGCTAAGCGGACTCTCCTGGATAAAACGTCTCTAAATTGGTCTTTTATTCCAAGAACACGCATTCGTAGCCATGCCTTCGACACTTTATTTCTCAATGCTCCAAAATGCAACAAATACCTACAAAATAAATGGAAAAACATCAAACAATATACTATGTACATAAAAACACAAATAAACACAAACCAAACATATTTACACAAAAGTCAGGTTTATTCAATGATATTAACAATAAAAAGTCGATAAGTGAAACAAAAACTATATACAAAAATAGTTACAAATTTGCACTTATTGAACTCTCCCCAACTTGAACTTGTTTGTCCTCAAACAAAGACAAACAAGTCAAAGAACCAAAAGTAATCAACCAAAATATCATGAATCAACAAGTTTTGAAAACAGAAAACAAATGCAATGGCTCAAATGAAAAATAATACACATGAAGAAACATACTTACCACTAAATTACAACGATAACATAAACATGAAACGAATATTAAATACAAAGAATATGTCGAACATTCTAAAATAGTATTAGTTCATAAATGAATCACACCTAGAAAAATCAATCATCGGTAGATGAAAAACACACAAAATAAGGTATTTTCACTCATCCACAATCTTGCAAACAAAAGCCTAAATTATGCATTCATCCAAAAATTCATACTGAAAATATAAAGGAAAGAATCTCAAGGGTTTTTCAAGGTTGTAATGTGGCTTGATTAACAAACAAGGGATAAGTCCTAAAGTTAATCGAAACAAAAACTTGCCTAAACCTAAGGGAGTGAATAATTCACAAAGATTCAAGGAAAATAATTTCAATTAAACTTCTTCTTCATTCGAAATTTCAAACCAACACACATCACTTATTAACACACTATTATTTCATACTCTTTTTGTATTTGTTTTTCAAAACTTTTTTCAATTTTTTATTTCTTTTTCTTTTCTTTCTTTTTCACTTTTTTTTTCTTCTTCTTCTTTCTTTCTCAGCCTCATAGATATCAACAACATAAGTGAGCAAACAAATCTCTCTCCAACTTGAATTCAACCAACACTAAAGTGAATACTCCCTACTTTCTAAGGCAAGGTAAAAATTCAACTAAAAATCATAGTCGAGGGTTCAAGAAAATAAAGAATCAATATCCATAAAAAAAGATGAACCAAACACTCATAGACAAGCATTTAGCAAAAACAACATGGATATCGATAAGAGTTATGGTCTCCAGCATATGTGAAAATGGAAAGCTACCTCACAAAAAGGATAGAAAATAAAGTGATTCACAAATGAACAAGTATACAAAAGAATGAATGGCATAAAAATTGTAAAAAGTATAAGTATCATGAATATGCTAAAGTATAGAAAACTATAAACACATACCTCGAACGTGTAAAAACTTTAACAAAATTATTACCACGCATTCGCAAGTTGAAACACTCAAACTTGGAAAATCACCAAAAGCGACCTCAAGCTATCAAGCCAAAATTTGAGTCCAAACAACAACAAAATAATTAATTATACTAATATTATTTAATATTTAATGCTTAGGTGGAAGTGGGAAAAATAAAAACCAAGCAAAACATTAAAAAGAATTCACTGGTTCTTCACAGTAGAGTGCGCTAAGCGGCACAGAGCACGCTTAGCGTGCTACACCAGTTGCAGAAAAACAGGACATCAACTGGTGCAGCTGCTATGCAAGCTCCACAATCCCCTTATACAGTCAATGTATAGAATATTCACAACATACAAACTTCCTCAAGCTAAACACGGCAAGCTTGCGGAAAAACACAAATCTACATAGCGAAACAAACAATTGATAGTGAATTAATAAGCTGAAAAGTGTAAATTTGAAAATTTTAAAGCAAGTCCTATTTCAACTTGTTTAAAACACAAGTCAACACATAACAAAAATGAATACAAACAAAACATGCTTGTTTTACGTCGTAAGCTCGAAGCCTTTATTGTGCGAGCTAGTGACCTCCTCTCGACATACCATGGTATTGTCACACCGCGCAAACCTAAAGAAAGTGTCCTAACATCCACACAACAAACATTACGAAAACGAGACAATTTACAACAATACATGAAAACAAAGAAAAAACACATATATTCACAAGTATCATATACAAGTTAATGTATAATTTCTATATAACATATACATTAATTACAAAACTCAAAAACAAAAGAATTATCGCAATGCAAAAACAATAGAACCAATCCCTGGCAACGACTTCATTTTATTGCTGCGGTATAGCGGAAAGCAAAAAGTAAGTTATTATTTTACCGGGTGGTATAGGTTATATCGTATCGTGTCCACAGAGATTGATTATTGAATTGTCGTTCAACAAATCTATCGTTAATGAGTTTGGGGATAAATGGATTGAAAGAAAATATATTAACAGAAAATAAATGTATAAAAGAGAAAAAAGAATAACTTATCAAGCATGCATATATACTGTAACACCCCAATTCTACCCAAAAATTAATATAAAGATCAGAGTTACAAAATTTTGACAACCAAATCAGGATGCTACAATTACAACTTAAAACAACGGCATTCATTACAAATACATAACATATTAAAATGGAATTAACCAACAGTGACATAATTTTAATCCTTTAACCAACAAATTTCATAGCTACGCAGCGGAATCAAATATTCAACTTAAAAGAATATATCATCTTTGTTCAACTAAACAACTTCAAATAATAAGTATTTAACGAACGACAACTTAAGGTTCAATCAAATGAAAAAATAACAACAATAAAATAGCAAGGATTCATACCCCCGAGTGTTACGTATCAGAGCAATGACATCGACTCGAACTACTGAAGGTAAACCTCCTTCACTCTAGATTACCTGCACGTTACCAATATCGGGGTAACATTCAAACAAAAGGGGTGAGATATCAAATAGTATAATCGGATGTAAGATGAATATTACAATAGAATTTGTCTATGCAAAATCATCACTTCGCAACTCTAAACGACATCAATTACAACAAAACTTCAACGAAACATAACAAATAATTTATCAACACGACAACTCAAATATGCAACATGGAATGCAACTTATTACTATGCACATGCATGTGGTGCCAATGGAACAGAACTCCAAACTTAGAAATGTTACCAATTAATAGAGGCAGCAACAAGGCATAAGCCTTCAACTTAATATTTAGCCAATCCAGGCCAACTTAACAAGCATCAGCTCCAAAATGATATACCATGTATGTGACAACCTGGTTAAATGCAACATTAACAACAACCATATATAACAACATTGGCATAAGCCTACAACTCAATAATTTCCAATCCATAGAGGCAACACGACAAAATGTATCACCTACAATTTTAATGATTAGCAACAACAACACCACAACTTACACACTCCAATAATGTTATTAACACATTCCTACTAAGTACTTCCACTAAATTATCATGCGGATAACCCTTAATAATAGTTTTCTGCTAAATTAATGGAGCCATTATCATTCTGCTACTTAAATTATCTCTACTACTATTTTAATTTATAACATCTTTTCTGTTATTTTCTGCTATTATTAACTTTCTGTTAACATTTACTAACTCTGTTATTCATTAATATTGTCTTCCATAATTATGCTAATTATACTCATTAACTCATATTGTCTGTTACTAATAAATAAACTCTACTGTGATTCATTCCTTTCTAACTCTGCTACACTTTTTTTCTGTAACAAAATGCTAAGTAACAGACATTCAAGACAGACACAACAAACAATTAAAGAAAATACAGGCTGATGGTTTATGCCTCTCGGCATGCATAATCATGCCCTTCGGCACAAAACATGGTGTCGGTCGGCACCCTCCACCAACATACGGGTGCCGCTCGGCACACGTCCATAATTCCGTAACAGAAATTTGACCAGATTTCCTGCAATCAGTAATTCCTTTCCTTCCCATGATCTCAGACCAACGCAACATGTATTCACAAAAATATAACAACTATACCCTCATCATTACATGATGATTTTCAACACTCGATTCATCGATTGAATAACTGCAACATTAGCATAATTACCACAAATACCGAACAACAATTTATTCATACAACAATCACACACAACAATAGTTTTACACAACCCAATCCCTATGCAACATGCATGATAAACCCAATTATAGAGCCAGAACCCCACCCTTACCTTGGATTGAAGGTCGCTCTACGATTTTCTGATCGAACCTCGCTTTGCCTCTTTTCTTCTTTGCTCTGTAACTTCTACGTTCTGTTTCTTTCTTCCAACCCTTAATCCTCTTCTTCTTCACAAAAATCTATTTTTCTATTATTATAACTAAACTCAATAATATTATTATTTCCATTGGGCCTAATTCTCACACCCCCTTAATACTACGTCTATCACAAAAACAAGCCTAACAACTAATACAATTAATTCCAACATTATTATTATTACTATTCAACTAATTAATTATTTAATAGTAATCTAATAACTTATACCAACAATTCTCAACATCTCACAACTTCAACAAACAATCCAAAAATAATTTAATTAAACAGTTAATTAAATAAACGAGCGTTACAACTCTCCCCCACTTAGAATATTTTCACCCTCGAAAATTTACCTTGTTTGAATAACTCAGGATAGGAGTACCGCATCTTGCTTTCCAACTTCCAAGTCATACTTTCTCCGGAAACTCCTAGCCAGACTACTTTCACCAAAGAAATCTTCTTGCCTCTTAGAGTCTTCATTTCACGATCCGCGATTCGTACAGGCATCGTCTCCACAGTAAGATTATCCCGTACTTGCACATCATCCATATGAATCACATGAGATGGATCGGAAATATACTTCCAGAGTTGTGACACGTGGAACACATCATGCAAACTCGAAAGATTAGGCTATAAAGCCACTCTATAAGCAACATTCCCAACTCTGTCCGAAATCTGATACAAACCAATAAAATGAGAAGTGAGCTTTTTGGACTTCAACGCTCGCCCAACACGAGTCACAGGTGTAACTCTAAAAAAAATGGTCACCTGCTTGAAACTCTAGATCTTTCCTTCCCTTGTCATGATAACTCTTCTATCTACTTTGGGAAGCTTTCATCTTTTCTCGAATCAACTTCACCTTCTCGGTAGTCTCACAAAAGTTTTTAGGTCCAAGCACTAAACTTTCTCTAGACTCATGCCAACATAAAGGAGTTCTACATCTCTGACCATACAACGCTTCAAAAGGTTTCATTCCAATAGTAGAATGGTAATTGTAATTATAAGTGAATTCTATCGATGGAAGATAAGTATCCCACAAACCTCCCTGCTTAAGAACACATACTCTCAATAAATCTTCTAACGACTGAATAGTCCTCTCCGTTTGACCGTCCGTCTAAGGATGATAAGTCGAACTCAACCTCAACTTAGAACCCAACACCTCTTTCAAAATTTTCCAAAAATCTGGAGTAAACCTCAGATCTCTATCCGAAACAATACACAAAGGAACACCATGCAGTTTCACAATTACACTAGTGTAAATCTATGCCAACTTTGATACTGGAAAACTGATGTTAATAGGAATAAAATAAGCCAACTTTGTAAGCCTATTGTTGTACCCCAAAATTTTCCCTCCCATATTTGGCAATACATTTCAAGTGAGGTCCTTAAATTGCTCAAGGAAGTCCAAGGGTTGACCAGACAAACTCTTTTCCTAAGGCACTCTACCTCAAATTAGGGTTTCATTTTGCACCAAGGTACTTGAGTCCAAAGGATCCCAAATGCTCACCATTTCCCTAATATGTTCACAAGATCATTCGTGCCAAGTTTCAAGCCTTGCAGAGGAAGTTTGCTCAGTTAATTGCTCAAAGGTTTGAAAATCGACTATGCTAGGGCAAAAGTCAACTGTGGCCACATGCAGTCAAACTTCAAGATTTTTGGTCAACATTCTAATTTTGAAGTATTATTCATCATTTGATCAAGGGTTGATCATGATTCCTCAAGGATTGCTCACAATTTATCAAAACCCAAAAGTTGCTAAATTAGGGTTTTGTAGGAAAAGTCAACTCAACTTTGACCAAGCATAACTTTCTCATACTTTATCAAAAATGACACATCCAAATATCATTTTGAATAGGATGCAATTCCCTACAATTCATCTTCAGCTCTCAAGTTCATAATATGCACTCACAAGAAGATATGAATTTGGACATTATAGGTCATTTTGAAAACTCAACAAAAACACCTTTTGGGTCAAAGCTTCATACATGAACATGGAAGACTGAATCGAGATGAGACCAAAAGGGTTGCTTAGAGGACATCTTAAGCTTTCTAAAAAGTCCAAGAACACCTCTCTAGGGTCAAAATTGAGGGAGTTATGCATTGGTAAAGTTGACCTTTTTTGCGAAATTGCCAAAAGTAAAAAATGGCCAAAATTGCAATTTTTGCTAAATGGGCCCAACGTTTTATGCTTGCACTGAGTTTGTAATGTGACCCACGACCCATGATCCCTTCCACTTGTCATTCTTTTATTTTTGTCATTTATTTTGATTTTATTTCAATTAAATCAAATAAAATCAAAATAAAATCATGAAAATATCAAAAACTAATCAAAGCTTGAGATTTTGTGCATGTTTAGGTCTATTATACAGCTGGAGATGGAATCAAATCGTGCAAGGTTCATTTGGACACAAAAGATTGCATTTTGCTTGATTTGGAAAGATTTGCACAAGGATCAAATCATGAATCAATGATCATAATTGGAGAAGATTTGAAACAAGTTTGAAACCCTAATTCATTCTAGGGTACATAAGGAACATTTACAGACCAAAAACAGAGAGATGGGAGGCGTGTAAAAGAGAAAGCAAGTTTCAAAAAATTGAAGAAAATTGGAAAACTGATTTCCACGTTTCAGACCAATTCAAAGCATTCTAGTTATCCCAATCGCTTGCTGGACATCAAAGGATCAAGATTCAATCATTAACAAGCTTCCTCACACCCAGAATCGCACTGTAAGTGTCCCACGGTTTCCATACTTTTTTGAAATCGAATACGATCATTCTGGAATCTTTAACATGATTTATTAGTATATTCTTAATCCTTGAGTTATTTGCAAGCTAATGGTTATGATTAATTGCATTTTTATTAACTGTACATCAAGATGCCATAGTTAGGGTTCTTGTTTCGGTTTTAGGGTTTTTCTGTATAGGAACAATTAGGCATGGATAATGGTACCATGATGCTCGTGAGGTTGCAACGAGTTGATTGGTAACATTGGTTGTCATTTATCATGCCTATATGAGATTTTGGAGAAACACAAGGTTGTACCTACAACCAGGTGACTGTAGGTAAAAGTTTCAGGGCTAACACGACGGTGGGAGGAAGAAGAAAGTAACGTGGCACTCCTTGACTCGCCCATTCAAATTTCGCGCGTTTTGAAATATCACGCTTTGTTTTTATCATATAATAATTGCTTGTTATTATCCATACAACTAACCAAGCCAGCTCAGATGGTCATCATGCAACGTGATAGTGCTCAAGGGCCTGGGTTCGATTCCCAGGTCCCCAACTTTGCTTTCTAGTATTTTGTCTTGCATAATCAGGTACACATGTATACCATCAGCCTACCATTAATCATCAATATCCCACCATCACATCACCAAGGCTTCAGATCCAAGCCCATCCCATGAGGGTCCACCATGCGCTGGAGTCAAATGCACACACAGAATCTGTCAAAGTCAATGGAGGCCTCAACTTGTTGGGCTTGAATTTGCAAATCACACCCCCTTCTTACAAAGACACCAGGCCCATTCTTATTTCATTCTTTTTTTATTTTCTTTTATTTAGTTTAATTAGTTTAATTATTTTCTAACCAAAATTAATTTCTTTTTTTTTTCACAAAAAAATCATAAAATCAAATTTCACAAATTTAGAATTAGGTTTTTTTATTTTATCAAATTAAATTTAATTTTAGTTTAATTTAATTTAGGTTAATTCTAACATTTTTATACATTTAAAATCAATTAAAAATTAGGGTTAGCATGTGATTTAATTTTTATTTCTTTCTCAAATAATAAAAAAAATACAAAAATAGGTTTATTTAATTATTTAATTATTTTAAATTAATTAGAAATTAGTTTTTTTATTTATTTAATTAAACCTTCATTTTCTCAAAATAATCAAAAACCACAAAAAAAATGATTCTTTCTTTTAAATAACAATTAGGTTTAGTTGGGGTCAAAACCCTAAATCTCCCGTTTCCGATTCATCGCGCGCGTTTTATTATTTTTGCCATATTAATGTAACTGCTCACGGTATGTAATAGTTTAATTAGGATTTCCTTTTTATTTATCGTTTTACGGGTTTTTTAGCTATGTAATTAATCCCCCTCCTCGGAGCCTTGTAATAGCGTAGGTTTTATTTTCTCGCATTTTAATTCTCACAAATATTAACTGTTTAGATGTATGTTAATAGGATTGTATGACAAGATTGCATGGCAATTTAAAATGGATAGAAAACCCTAAATGTGCAAAGATAATAACTGAAATCAAATCACTCGCACATGCGCACTCCTAGGGTATACTCTCACTTTGGTTGCCTTCGGTAAATGATCATTAAGCATAGGGTGTTTTAGTGGTCGCTCTCCTGTCTAAACAAAGATCAAAAGTCCGGTTCGGAAATGTTGCCTCGAATATGATCTTAAGACTTTAGGGTTATTACTAAGACATCCTAACATTGCTTCAGTCATCGTACGTCCCTTACGAATTGACCCTTATAACTCCAACGACGGTGCTACCTATTTCTCAATAGTAGGATAACACTGTCTAAAGGAAACGAGAACAGAAACAATCTTTTTTCGAGTAGGTAGATGCTAGTAGGTACTTGCTCAAAACAAACTTTTTTCACACCAAACACTTTTTTCAAACAAAGTTTTCAAAAACACATCGTAACACTCTTGAAGACAGAAGCAAGGGTTAAAACGAAGTAAAACAGAAACTTTTCAAAACACAAACACACAAGCAATTTTAAAAAGATGAGCAAGTACCTAAGAGCCCATGGAAAACCATGGATAGAAAGGGTGCTAACACCTTCCCTTTCTATAATCTACCCCCCATACTCAAAATCTCGAAAAAGGAATTTTTCTGTGCTTTTTTCCTTTTCAGTTAGATAAAATAAAAATCGGTGGCGACTCTTGCTTACCGCGACATTTTGCAAAGACAAACGCAAAACACAAACCATCATTTTCCAAAACAATCGGTCTTGCCACCGTATCACAGAACTGGCGACTCTGTTGGGGATTTACAAGTGGGGTATACCTTAGGATTTAGTTCATCATAAATTGCTTCTCTTGTTTGTTTTGGTTACTTTACTTTTAAGGGTTTTGCTTGGGAGTTACTATAGATCCTAACCCGGATCTGAGGACACCTTTTAGGTAAGTAGCAATAAACTGTGAGGGAACTGTACGACGTAGACCAATACGGTTGAAGTAGTAGCTATGTTGATGTGGCACATTGGTTGGTACTGGTATCCCTTGTGGAGAAACGAGGAGAATACGGGGCCGCTATGTATGCCGTTAAGCATCAACTGACCTTAGAACCTTTAATAGACCAACTTGGACATTAGGAAGTAGTGAGATAGCCGGCCTCGGTGTAAAGCTGAGAACTGGTTGATACTCGATGCTACACTCATTGAGACCATACTCTCGAGATAGTTCCGGCTGCAAGAAAAGATTGCGTGAGCTGAAACCATGACCGATGGAGGATGGTCAGTGATATTGAGAACCTCTAGAACCCGGTTACTTTTGCTAGGACAAGTTGAAACCAACTAGACTTTAAGAGGGTAGTACCTTTGACCCCATGCAAGCCTTAAACTTAAGGGCTTTTGTGTGACTTGTTTGCCTTTGCCATGCCTGTTATCTGTTATGCCTATTGTTTGTTTTATCATGACATCATGCATCATAACATGGCATGCATACTTCATTACACTAACCATTTCAAAGACCAATGGGATTTATCTTTGTTCTGTTTTACAGATTATGACTTCCGTGCGCAGAAACACTGTCCGAGTTAACTTTATGCAAATACCTACTCAACTCAAAGAGTTAGCCTCAAGAGTTTCTTAGAATTACACATTCATTAAGAGACATGGCCAGCTTCTTAGCCTGGTCACCTCAAAGTTTGATGAGCAGATGATGAGTGTGCTTTTCCAGTTCTTCGAACCTGTGCATCATTGCTTCACCTTTCCAAATTATCAGCTGGTTCCCACTTTGGAAGAGTTTTCTCACTTATTGGGCATATCCATCCTTGAGCAGATGCCCTTCACAGGTATGGAAGAGACTCCTAGACCAGAAGACATTGCTTCAGCTCTGCATCTAAAAAAGGATGATGTAGTATTCAATTGGGAAACATGAAGCGGGGTTGAAGGTTTTCTAGCCATGTTTTTGATAGATCAGGCTCAACTATTCTGGGATAGTTTGGACTTTCAGGCTTTTGAAGATATCTTGGCTCTCCTTATCTACGGTTTGGTTCTCTTCCCGAATCCAGATTCCTTTATAGATGTGAATACGGTTAAGATCTTCCTTTCTCTCAATCCTGTGCCTACTCTACTGGGTGATATCTTGCACGCCCTCTACACTCGTATTGTGCGTAGAAGAGGGACTCTTATGTGTTGTATGCCGCTGCTGTCGAGGTGGTTTATTTCGCACCTCCCTAAGTCTGTGTTGAAGAATGAAGAAGGTTTTGGATGGTCTTACAGAATAATGTCACTTTCCCATACAAACATTCTTTGGAGCTCCCGAATTATGGAAAGAACTGCTGTCATTGATCGTTGTGGGGGATACCCTAATGTCACATTTCTTGGAATCAGAGGGGGTATAATCTACAATCCTTGTCTAGCATTGTGATAATTTGGTCGTGCTCGGAGAGACGGTACCCATGAGTTACTTCTTACGGATATTGCATTTGACTACAAGGAAGACGTTGACGAGCATCGCCGAAGGTTTATACGAGCTTGGGGCATGGTGAACAGATCTGACCCCCAAGAGCTGGGACCAAGGACTTCCCTTCCTATGCAGCCTTACCTCCAATGGGTCCGAGCTCGTTCCCAAAAGCTTGGGATGCCCTATGAAGCAGTATTGCCAGTAATTGTGGAGCCCACTAATGAAGAAGGCATTCCTTACACAGTTCTTTACCCTTACATGCCCACTGATCCTGGGGCATTACAGAGGTCTCGGATTCAGCTGAAAGAGGAAAGGGATACTTACCGGGAGAAGTACCATGAGCAAGAAAGGAAGATATTGAAGCTCACCAGGCATCTCGAGGAAGAAAGAACGATCAATGACTACGTCAACACAAAGAGGAAGCGTCCATGGGATTTTTGATTTTTCTTTTCTAGTTGAGATTTGTTTTCCATTTATTTCTTTGTAAAGCCTTAAAGGCATTGTTGAACCTTTTTACAAGTTAATCTAATAAATTTTGTTTATTTTTGGTTTGCAAATTTAAATCTCCCAAAGTCTTTGAAATCATTACATACACATCCCATTATCATGCACGCCATTACATGTACCATTACAAGTTTCTCATCTTCTTTGCTGTTTATTTCAGCACGAAATGTCTTCTGATCAAGCCATCAAAGATCTTCAGGCACAAAACGCCCAATTCCAAGAGATGTTCTTGAGCTTGGCTAAAGGGCAAGAGGATTTGAAAACTCTCATTCTGAAAGAGAAGAAGAAGAAGAAGAAGAAGAAGGTCGTTCTTCTGAATATGGGCAAAAGGTTTGGGGATAGGTTGAAACAGCAAGATGATCTGACCTCTTCATCCAAGGAAGGGGAGAACCAAGAAAAAGAAAAGGGCCCCAGTCCTGCAATCTCTGATAATGATACAGATTATTATGAGGAGCAATATCCTCCTGCCAAGGATAGGTACAAGCAGTTAGAAGACCGTCTGAGTGCTATGGAGATTCAGAAGATCCCTGGTTTAGATTTCAGAGAGCTGGGACTGGTATCGGGAGTGGTGATCCCTCATAAGTTCAAAGCTCCTATTTTTTCCAAGTACGATGGAGTATCCTGTCCAAAACTCCATCTCCACTCGTATGTCAGGAAAATCCAACCCTACACTGCTGATAGAAATTTGTGGGTACACTTCTTTCAAGATAGTCTGTCAGGGACTCTGCTTGAATGGTTTTATCAGTTGGAAGGAGCTAATGTCTGAAATTGGGAGGACCTTGCTGCTGCTTTCTATAGGCAGTATCAGTATAACGCCGACCTTGCTCCCACTCGTACTCAGCTTCAGGGTATGTCTATGGGTGCAAGTGAAGGTTTTAAGGACTATGCTCAAAAGTGGAGAGATTTGGTTGGAAGAGCCCAACCCCCTTTGTCTGATAGGGAGTTGGTTGACATGTTTCTAGGGACGTTACCTGGTCCATTTTTCAACCATCTGATCGGCAGTTCGTCATCTGGGTTTACTGAGTTAATTTTGACTAGGGAGAGAGTAGAATCTGGTATCCGAAGTGGTAAGATACAGAAGGATACTTCATTAAGTGCAATAAAGAAACCTTTCACTGGTAAGAAAGAAGCTAGTGCATTCTACGGACCAAGAGGCCAAAGCAGACCTGAACACCGTCAAGCAGTAAATGCGGTAATGATATAAAGACCCACAGTTGCTCCACAATGCAACAATCAACAAAGGGTGGAAAGACCACAGAGGAAGTACACTCGGATCAATATTACCTTGTCTCAAATTCTACCACAATTAGTAAAGACCAATCTGGTAACTCTGAGGGAGGGCCCGAAGAACCCCAACACCACATCTCCTCACTATAACCCAAATGCCCGTTGCACCTATCACTCTGACAGCCAAGGTCATGATACAAACAACTGTTGGGCCTTGAAGAATAAGGTGCAAGACTTGATCGAAGCCAAAGAGGTTGAGTTTGACGCTCCGGAGAAGCCCAACGTCATAACTGCTCCTATTCCCAAACATGGTCATGGAGTGAATGTTGTGGACGATGATTTATTTGTGACCTCCGTGGAAGAAATTTCTACTCCTTTGATGATAGTTAAGAAGAATCTATTGTTGGCCGGTTTATTTCCGGGCTGTGGCGAAGGTTGCCACATGTGTTCAATTCTTCCTGTTGGTGGCCACTTATTGAAATCAGGTGTTCAACGCCTGATGGATAACAAAGAGATCATGTTCGAAAAGACTATGATTCCGTTGGTTCAATTGAAGATGTTGCCATCATAACCATATCCTCCAATCCTTCCCAGGTTTCCCCGAGAAAGCCTGTTAGGATTACATCCGTCCCAAGAATTGCTCCGTTAATAATTATTATCCCTGGTCCTATCCCATACACTTAGGATAAGGCTGTCCCTTGGCACTATGGGGCTGATGTGTATTACCATGGAGTTAAACAAGACTTAAAGAGTGAAGAAGCTGATGCCGATGTCAGCAATATTGTCGGGGCTAGAAAGGTCACCAGAAGTGGAAGACTCTTTTCTCCCGAGATTTCCCCTCTGATTGTTCATAAACCTGTTGTCATTTCATCTGCTAGTACATCAATTACTACCCCAGTTCCTATTCCAGTTATCACCCCTGTCGCCAAGCCATCTGGAACTCGGGGCAAAGAAATCATAGGGGAGCCTTCCCGGACGGAGGCACCTAAGAAGATCATTGTAGAAACCTCTAAGCAGGAGATAGAGGAAATTCTGAAGATTATCAAGAAAAGCGAATACAACATAGTCGAGCAGTTGGGGCAGACCCCGTCAAAAATTTCCATGTTGTCCTTGTTGTTGTATTCTGAAGCCCATGCAAAGGCTTTAATTGCTTTCCTCAAGACTGCACATGTGTCGCAGGAAGCTTCAGCCGATCAATTCAAAGACTGCGTACCTAGTTTGACTGCCGACAATGGGTTGGGTTTCTCAGATGAAGATCTGACTACTAAAGGAAGAAGTCATAATGACGCTCTGCACGTCTCGATCGAGTGCAGGGGCACTACTATGACCCATGTACTTGTGGATACTGGATCCTCATTGAATGTTCAGCCAAAGAAAGCATTAGACCGTTTAGACTGCGAGGGTTTGATTCTAAAGCCGAGCAATATTGTGGTCAGGGCTTTCGACGAGTCAAAAAGGATGGTGCACGGGGAGGTGGACGTCCCTGTCAAAGTTGGCTCTCAGAGTTTTGCATCCACTTTCTACGTGATGAATATTAGACCATCATATTCTTACTTGCTGGGTCACCCTTGGATTTATAAGGATGGGGCAGTGACTTCCACACTCCACCAAATGTTGAAATATCCCGTAAAGGGGAAGATTGTCACGGTACGAGGTGAAGAGGAGTATATGGTGAGTCATCTTAATTCCTTTCGCTATATGGAGATGGATGAGGAGTTCATCGAAACCCCTTGTCAGAACTTTGAAGAGGTCCCCCTGACTTTAGCGTCAACTGAAGTTGCTACTGACAAACCTACGATGAAGATGGCTTCTCTCAAGGATGCCAGGGCTGTAATTGAAAAAGGTGGGTGTGCAAATTGAGGTCAGCTCCCTGATTTCACACACAAAACTGGCAAATTTGGTTTGGGCTTTACTACAGGGGCTCAAAGGGCTGTTAGGCGCGCACGGATTGAAAGACCTCCTCTACACATCAGTAATCAGGGAGTGAATGCAATTGAGGACAATGAAGAAGATTCAGACATCGACAGCTGGATCTACCCTACAACCAATGGTGGATTGAACAACTGGACGGCGAAGGACTTCATACCTGTTTCTTTTATTACACAATAATTGACTTTTGTTTTAAGAGTTGTAATAAATAGTTTGAAACTTTAAGGCCCGGTGCCTTGCCCGAGGCACCTTGGCTTTGCTTGTGAGGGCTTATTATTTGTCATTTTCATATATCATCAATAAAGCATTGGACGTTTCTTGCATTACAAATTTTACGCTCCTTGTTTTTCTTTTTTCTGTCTCTCGCTTTATCAAAAACAACTATTCTCTTACACACACTCACATATCATAATGCAGATCCATATCCACTCTGGATCCCATTGATAACGACTCTGCTACTGCTAGTTATGACTTCGAAAATCCGATCAACCAAGCCGAGGAAGAAGGTGAGGATGATTGTGAGGTGCCTGGGGAACTTGCTAGACTGTTACTACAGGAAGAAAGGGCCATACAGCCTCATGAAGGGCCAATAGAATCAATGAATTTGGGTACAGAGAAAGACATGAAAGAGGTCAAGATATGTGCAAATCTGGAGCCTAATATCATGCTACGGTTGATACAGATGCTACGTGACTATGTTGAGATCTTCGCTTGGTCTTATGAAGATATGCCCGGTTTGGACACCGATATTGTGGTTCACCTCTTGCCAACCAAAGAAGACTGTCCTCCGGTAAAGCAGAAGGTTCGCCATATGTGCCATGAAATGTCTGTGAAAATCAAAGTCGAAGTCATGAAACAGTTCGACGCGGGATTTTTAGATGTCACTTCTTATCCGCAGTGGGTTGCCAACGTGGTTCCGGTGCCTAAGAAGGATGGTAAGGTACAAATGTGTGTGGACTATATAGATCTGAACAGGGCAAGCCCCAAGGATGATTTCCCACTTCCTCACATCGATGTTATGGTCGACAACACCATGCAGCATAAGATCTTCTCCTTCATGGATGGTTTTTCTGGTTACAATCAGATCAAGATGGCTCCCAAAGACATGGAGAAGACAACCTTCATTACACAGTGGGGAACCTTCTGTTATAAGGTAATGCCTTCGGGTTGAAGAATGCTGGGGAAACTTATCAGCGTGCCATGGTCGCTTTGTTCCACGACATGATTCACCATGAGATTGAGGTTTATGTTGATGACATGATCGCAAGGTCCCAGACTTAAGAAGAACACCTTGATCATCTCCCGAAACTATTTGACAGGTTGAAGATGTACAAGCTAAGGTTAAACCCGAACAAGTGCACCTTCGGGGTAAGGTCTGGTAAGCTGCTGGGTTTCGTCGTTAGTGATAAAGGTATTCAGGTGGATCCTGCAAAGGTGAAGGCTATACAGGAGATGCCGACTCCCCACACAGAAAAGGAAGTTAGAGGCTTTTTGGGACGTCTGAACTACATCGTCCGATTCATTTCACATCTGACTGCTACTTGTGAGCCAATCTTTAAGCTGCTGAAGAAATATCAAGTAGTAAAATGGAATGATGAATGTATGACCGCTTTCGAAAAGATCAAGGAATACCTCCAAGAGCTACCTATCCTGATGCCCCCAGTTGAAGGAAGACCTCTGATTTTATACTTGACAGTACTGGATAATTCAATGGGGTATATGCTGGGACAGCATGACGAGTCTGGCCGAAAAGAGCATGCTATTTACTACCTTAGCAAAAAGTTTACCGACTGTGAGACCCGATACTCGTTGCTCGAGAAAACTTGTTGCGCTTTGGCATGGGCTACTCGCTGGCTGAGACAGTATATGCTGACTCACACTACCATATTGATATCAAAGATGGATCCTGTTGTACCCTAAAATTTTCCCTCCCTTTTCCACAAGAAATCACAACCCCAGGGTTTTTCTCTGATTTTTAAATCGGCTCGAGAATCGGTCAAACAGACTTTTCTTTATCAGTTAATCCAGAATTAGGGTTTTTATCTGATTGTTGAGATTGGCTCAGGAATTGACCATACAGATCTTTCTTTGGCAGTAATCCGGATTAGGGTTTGCGCTCGCATTTCTCAGAAGAAATTGAATCCACAGTAATTCAATTGACTGTTACATTATTTTTACGCTTGTTCAAGATTACTGGTTGTTTCTCAAAACCAAAATATCTGGGATAGGAGCTGAGGCTTTTGTTTGAAACTTTGAGGCATTGGTTTGATCAGTGGAGTGAAAGGTGTATGGAATGCTTGTTTGTTTAAACTGCACAACACATATGTTAATTGGAATACCAGGCGTTTTGTGATTAATGCAAGGTTGCGAGACGGCAAAGTTTGTTGATTATTTATTTCATCTGGATTAAAGTTATTGGGATATATTTCCAGTTATTTTAATTTAAGAGTCTTAAATAATTAAATAGACAATACAAGGAAAAGTTGGAAGATATTTGACAAAGACTTATTTATTTATTTATTTCAAATGTTGTTACAAATTTTATTCGAATGTTGTGAATTTACAATTTACAGTATTTACAATAATATTTGTTTACAATAAATGGAAAAAATATATAAATCTAAGCCTAAATATCTTGAGATCTTTGACTTCTACTTCTACCGCTTCCTCTATCATCTAGCTGTGACTTACCTGCAAAAGACAGAAAGAAGTTAGTATAAGAATTTTCAAGAAGAAGCAGATAAAAAGAAAAATCATCATTAAAGTCTGTTGGCCGGAATCAGAAATGCTATGTTCATCATGTTTCATTTTCCTCTCTGGAAATCACAAGAAGATTTCTCTTCTCGGTTCACAGAGAGAAAAATAAAATATATAAAATGCAAGCATGTTAAAATTGCAAGCATACAAGTTATTCATATTGCAAAGATATAAGGCAGTAAGGAAAATCAAACTGAATTCCAAATTGCATTAGTCAACCAAAGGCACAAGGCTGCACACAAAGTAAACTGAACTGCCAAAATGAGTTTCAAAATGCATTAACCAAGCATGTCAAAACTAAGTTACAAGAAGCATAGTAACTAGCAAAAGCAGAAAGTACGGAATGCAGAAAACAAGTACAGAAAGTACAATAATGCAGGAGATGAACCAAGTTACAAGCAAGAGAGCTTGTCCTAGCCCTCATCATGTTCTCGCCAGTAGCTTTTCAGAATAATATAATAAGCAATTAAAAGTGCTTTTATGGAGAGAGAAAGAGAGTGAAGTGAGGGTTTGCAGTTTTGGCAGGCTGTAAAAGGCAGTAAGAAAACAAATAGATATAACAAGTCTAACAGTTCAGCAGAAGGAAGAGGAGAAATATGAGCAAAAAAACAACTCAAACTGCAGTAACAAACAAAACCTGCATCTCAAACACCAGAAGCAAAACTGCTGTCAAAACCAAATACCTGCATGTACTAAAAGCATAGCCTGCCTTCCAAAAGCAAACAGAAAGCCTGCCTTCAAACACACTTCACAACACAATTTCAAAACAACTTTCAAAACATTGAAATATCTTTTCAAAAAGACACACACCTTTGTATATATTCAAACAAGAATCATTACAAAGGTTGCCTAAACAAGGCATCTTTTTCAAAACATTTTCAAAACCACACACACAAAGCACCATTTCAAACAATTGAAAAGCAAAGGCAAGTGATCTAAAACAAGTAACTAAGAGCCCATGGATAACCATGGATGAAGAGGGTGCTAGCACCTTCCCTTTTCATAATATACCCCCCAAACCCACGAAAACATATCAAAGGTCTTTCTTTTGCTTTTTGACATTTCCTTTGGATAAAATAAAAAGTCGGTGGCGAATCTTGCCAAACCGAACAAGTGCGAATACAAATGAAAAACCTCAAGTTAGTTCTCCCACCGTATCACAGAACTGGAGACGCTGCTGGAGAAATTTTTAAAAGTGGGGTTACCTTAGGGTTCTAGATCACATTTACATGCTTACTTTGATTGCTTTGATTGCTTTACTTTTTGGGTTCCTTGTTTGAGTTTATTTTAAATCCTACACCCGAATTTGGGGACACCTTTTAGGTAAGTAGCAATAAACTGTGAGGGAACTGTGCGGGGTATACCGACATGGTTGAAGCAGTAGCTACGTTAGTGTGACATATTTGTGGGTACCGGTAGCCTGAGTCAATCAAAGAGAATACGGGGCCGCTGAGTGATGTCATGAAGCACTAACGAACTCTTAGAACCTTACTTGACCATCTTGGCCTTTTTAGGGGTAGTGAGATGACCGACTTTGATGTAGTCCGAAGTTGGTAGATACTCAATACTACACTCATTGAGGATTGTTTTCTTGGAATATTTTGGTCGCCAGTTATGTGGCTAAACCAAAACAATGAACACAGAAAATAATCCAGTGATATTGAGCTCCTTAGAACCCGGTTTCTATTTTAAGACAGGTTGACCCAACTAACTTCAAGAGGGTACTTACCTACAAACCCCATGCAAGCCTAAACCTAAGGACTTGTTTGCTTTGTGTGAATATGATTACCTGTATATACACTTGCTTACTTTTGCATACCTGTACATAACATCATAACATCATACCATAGCATTTTCAATAACCATTTCAAGGATCTCGAGGGTCTCTGATGCAGGGTCACGTTGAACCAGACGTCTACCAAAGGGCCAGAGGATTCATTTTCCTCTAAACAAATGCTGTCAAAGATCAAGTGCAACAACTTGAATCGGGGGCTATGACCCACTTGACATGGTGAGCTTGATTCTCGTGGAAAGACATCCACCGATACAAAGTTCTCCAGCCAAAGATGCTGATCAAAGTTCAACCTCTAACATTTTCTTGTGTTTACCCCGAGAGATCCTTGAAAACATGCATCCACATATCATGCATTGTATCATAACGGGTTTTTCCTTTTCAAGTTTCCTTATTCTCCTACTGTTTATTTCAGTAGAGATGGCTCTAGAGAGGACTGTCGAAGATATCCAGGCTCAAAACGCTCAACTTCAAGAAATGTTCTTGAACCTGTCCCAGGGGCAAGAAGAAGTGAAAGCTCTCCTCACAAGGGGCATGGTCTTAGGAAATCCAGGCGGTGTCAGGAATGATCAGTTGGAAGAACTACAGATTGAGCTGGCAACAATGAAGATCCAGATGATGGGACAACTGGTGGGCCAGATGGCTCTCATTCGAGACCTGGCTCAAAGACAAGAAGAGCTCAGGGTTCTCGTCAACAAACTGCTTCAAGATAACCAAGTGGGGCAAACAACTAGGGTTGAAGATCAAGTCATCATTCAACCCCCTTTGAGACAAGAAGACAAGGGAAAAGCTCCTCAACTTGCTTCAGGGTCACAAGCCCAGCAAAAACCTCGCCAGCGTCAACGAGGTAATCGGCATAAGCAAAATACGTCTAGAAGATAGTTCACTGAGACTGACATACCATCATCTCTAATACTGGAACGCTTGCTGGAGGTCAATCTGACTGCTTTAAAGGATCCTATTCGGAAGCCCAATACCTCTTCTCCTAGCTATCACCCCTATACATTTTGTGTATACCACTCCTATAGTCCTGGACATGACACCGACGACTGTTGGGCTTTGAAAAACAAAATTCAAGACTTGATTGACAATGGAGTGCTGAAATTCATGCCGGATGGCGAAATGAAAATCTTCCGCTGAGGGTTCTCCACTTGAAATGACAAAGTTCGAACTAAGAGACTTTTGTTTCATTTGAATTTTCAAGTTGTAATTTCTTTTGTTATTCAAACAATTTTCTGTTGATGTCAAACTCTGTTTCATTAATGCATTGCATATGTTTGTCTTGAATTCATCCATTCGTTTTCACTATTCTTGAATTATGCTTCCTACTTTCTCTATGATATTTAACTCTTGATAAAAGTTACAAGCCTTTAGAGGGAGGATGACGAAATAATACCATAATCTCATACAGTATGCTTTTGGATAGACCTTGCTGACGATGTACAGGCGTTTCTTTCAAATCATAAACACTGGAGTTATAAGGAAGATAATCCCTAGTCAACCCTTTCGAGCCAAAGAAGTAGAAGTTTTTGTTTCAAACACAAATTGAAACCTTTGATTAAACCTGGGGCAGGGTAGTCTCTCAGTTAATTCAAAAGATGCGCATTGAAGTCGCAAACTCTCAGTTCATAATACAACAAATGACATCAAAAACATTCCTTTGGAACCAAAAGACAATGATGGTTCCTTATCTCATAGGCAGTCATTATCTCTCAAAAAAAAGGAAAAGCCCACTGAGCCAAAACCTACAAAGGAGGCTTAAGAAAGCTGGGGCATCCCGCTGACTGTAATCTCGAAAACAGGAACAGTCAGGCAAAAATTAGGTATAACAAATCAAAAGAAAGAGGTCATTATACATCCTCAACAACATGGAAAATGTTGCAAAGATGACTGCCTTCCCATAAAATTCAGTGGGCTTTCCCTTAGAAGGGATTCATGTTAGAAGGGATTCATTCTAGAAGGGATTCTCCTTAGAAGGGATTCATGTTAGAAGGGATTATGGTTCTAGAAGGGATTCATGTTAGAAGGGATTCTGGTTGAAGAGGGCTTGCTTCTTGCTAAAGATACTCATCTGATCCAGTGGATGCTGGAAAGTGGTAAGCCGATCCGGTTCGAGCCGAGCTGGCAGAAAGTGGTTAGCGCCTGTTGTAAAGGGCATTAGGTTGACATAAAATATGAATAATGAAAGATAATATAGAATCTCTTCTAAGGAGAATCCCTTCTAGAACATGAATCCCTTCTAATGAGAACACCTTCTAATATGAATCCCTTCTAGAATGAATCCCTTCTAACATGAATCCCTTCTAGAGCCAGAATCCCTTCTAAGAAGAATCCCTTCTAGCATGAATCCCTTCTAGAACCAGAATCCCTTCTAACATGAATCCCTTCTAACATAAATCCCTTCTAAGGAGAATCCCTTCTAATGAGAACCCCTTCTAGAACATGAATCCCTTCTAAGGAGAACCCCTTCTAACATGAATCCCTTCTAGAATCAGAATCCCTTCTAACATGAATCCCGTCTATGGAGAACCCCTTCTAACAAGAATCCCTTCTATGACATGAATCTCTTCTAGAACCATAATCCCTTCTAGCATGAATCCCTTCTAGAACCAGAATCCCTTCTAACATGAATCCCTTCTAAGGAGAATCCCTTCTAATGAGAACCTTAAATAAATTTATTTAATTTTTTCGTATGCTCGTAGGAAAACATAATAATAATTTCCCCCCCAAGGACGCCTTTCCTCCTTCCAAATCCTCGCTTTTTTTTATTATTATTATGTAACTGTTTTCGGGATGTAATAGCTTAGGGTTTTTAATTTTCACTTTCTATTATGTAATTGCCCCAAAACTGTGTAATATGTTTAGGTTTATCTTTTCTGCTTTTACTTTCCGCACCTTTACTGTCTTTTTAATACTTGCTATATTACCGCCTAGTAATTAGGATTGTATGGAAAGATAAAAACCAATCGATAGATAACCTAACTTCAAGACATAATTACTTAATACAAAACACTTGCACATGCGCATCTCTAGGATTTGCTCTCTTGTTGCCTTTCGATTAAACAACCAAGTACCTTGAATGTCGGGACGCTTTAGCAAAGTCCCTCGGTACAAAAATCATAGTCCCTCGATGACCCTTTCAATGTTTCCTTCGGTAAATGATTTAGTCCCTTAATGAAAAATTGCTAAAGCGTCCTTACGAGTTGCCTTCGATGAATGTACAATGACCCACGCCTGTCCCTTCACATCCAATGATAAGGCTTCTTACTAACTAATGGTAGGGTAACACTATCTAAAGGATAAGGAAAAGTACAATAAAGACCTTGAGTGGGTATATACTCTTAATCACTTGCTCACAAATCTCTTCAAACAAAAAAAAAAATTTCACAAACACTCTTCAAAAATATTTTCAAAACCCGTTGTATGTGTTCCCGAGGACAGATACGAGAGTCATTACAAAGTTGCCTTACGATTGGCATTTTCAAAATATTTTCAAACACACATTCATAAATAACTTTTTCAAAGTGAGCTGGCGATTAAGAGCCTGTATATAACTACGGATGAAAAGAGTGCTAACACCTTCCATTTTCATAACCTACCCTATAAACTCAAAAATCTCAAGGTATTTCCTGTTCTTTTCACCCTTTCCTTATTGGATAAAAGAAAAGTCGGTGGCGACTCTTGCTATCCGCACATTTACTTAAAAGAGGGGTTACCTTTAGAGTTAGATCACTTTATTTGCTTTTACTTGTCTACTTTGTTTGCTTTATCTTTGAGGGTTGCTCTGGTTTAAATTATTTCAAAGATCCTACACCCAAATCTAGGGATACCCTTAGGTAAGTAACTATATATCATGGAAACTGTATGGTGTAGACCGATATGGTTGAAGTGATGGCTATTTTAGTGCGACACATTGGTTTATACTGGTGCATCTCGAGTCAGTCAGGGAGAATACTAGGCTGCTGCATGGTGTCATAAGCACTAACTGACTTTTAGAACCTTAATTGACCCAACTTAGCCATTAGAAGGTAGTGAGATGGTCGGCTTTACTTCAGTCCAAAGTTGGTTGATACTCGATGCTACACTCATTGAGATTCAACTCTCGGGATATTTCGGTGGCAAGTCAGTTGCTTTGCTGAAACAATGTCTGTGAGAAAGATCGATGATATGAGAGTCCTACAAACCAGTTACTATTCTTAGGACAGGTTGAGCCAACTGAACTTCAAGAGGGTACTTACCTATGAACCCCATGTAAGCCTTAAACTTAAGGCTCTTGTGTGCTTCGTTTGTGTTTGTTATCTGTTCAAACATGACATCATAACATCATGACATCATACCATATCATTTTCACTGATCATTTCAAGGAACTTAAGGGCATGTGATGCAGGTTTATCATGAATCAGACTACTAGTAAGGGTCAAGGGGATTTATTTTTCTCTAGTGCCATCAAATATCAAAGTACTTTCTTTTGATTCAAACGCTAGGACCCACTCGATATGGTGAGCTTGATTCTAATAGAAGGACGTCCAAAAATGAAGACTCAAAGTTCCATAAGTCAAAGCTGCAACCAGGATTCATTCTATCTTTTACCCCACAAGATCCTTGAAAACATTGCATTTACATCTACATATCATGTATTTAATTACATAACATCCATATTCTAGACATGTTTCCTCATCTTCTTGCTGTTTATTTCAGTAAAAGATGGCTCTCAAACAAACACTCAAAGATCCTCAGGCTCAGAACGCTCAATTCCAACAAATATTTCTGAACTTAGCCAAGGGGCAAGAAAAATTGAAGATCCTCATCACCAAAGAGAGGTAGAAAAAGACAAGGAAACCAATCGACATTCTCAACATGGGAAGAAGGTTTAGAGGACCTCCCAAGCGAGCTTAAGATTGTGATATCCCATCAAACGAAGATGATAACCAGGGTGAAGATGGTAAGAGTGTGAAGGCTAAGAAAGGAAGCAACCTTGGTTCTGGACAATATTCTGATGAAGATGAAGAAGACTATTCATATGAACATTATCCTCCTGCTGATGAAAAATATAAATAGATGGAAGATCGTTTAAACGCTATGGAGATCCAGAGAGTGCCTGGGTTGGATTTTGAAGAGCTGGGTTTAGTCTCAAGAGTTTTCATTCCTCACAAATTCATGGTGCCTACTTTTTCAAAGTATGACAGTGTTTCTTGTCCTAAGCTTCATTTGAGGTCTTATGCCTAAAAGATTCAACCACACACTGCCGACAAGAAGTTATGGGTGAATTTATTTCAAGAGAGCCTATCTGGGAGACATTTGGAATGGTTCTATCAACTGGAAAGAACCAATATCCGTAGTTGGGAAGATTTCTCTATTGCTTTCTACAAATAATATCAATACGATGTTGATCTTGCACCAACCTGTGTGTAATTACATAGTATGACTATAGGCTCAAACGAAAACTTCAAAGAGTATGCCCAAAAATAGAGAGATTTAGCAGGAAGAGTTCAACCTCCTTTTTCTGATAGGGAGTTGGTTGACATGTTTATGGGAACTTTGGTAGGTCCTTTATTTAATCATCTGATTGGAAGCTTTTCAGCCGGATTCACCGAGCTGATATTAACAGGGGAACATGTAGAAGGTGGAATCAGAAGTGGAAAAATTCAGGCGGTTGCATCTTCGAGTACTGTAAATAAGACATTCGACGGGAAAAAAAGCTAATGCTGTATATGGCCAGAAGGGTCGTGGTAGAAGTGACTGCAACCAATCTGTGGGGGCAGTGCTAATTTCTAATCCTGCACCAGTGCAACAAAATCAACAAGGCAATCAGCGTAGGTCATACGCACCCATGAGACAATTTACCAATCAACATGCCATTGTCTCAGGCATTGCAACATCTATTGAAAGAAGAGTTGATTACATTGAGAGATCCTCCTCAGAATCCCAACACCTCTTCTCCTCGGTATAATCCTAATTAAGATGTGCTTATCATTCCAATAGTCCCATAAACGACACAAATAACAGTTGGGCTTTGAAAAATAAGATTCAAGATATGATTGACTCCAAAGTGATTGAGTTTGACCCTCCTGAGACTCCTAATGTGATCACTGCTCCCATGCCAAATCATGACTAAAATTAAGAGCATCCAGTTCATTTGAATTTTCAGTTGTAATTTCTTTTGTTTGTTCGAACACTTATCTTTATGTCAAACTTTGTTTTCTTTCCATTAATGATTGCATGTGTTTGTCTTGAACTAATCCATTTGTTTTCACTATATTTAAAGTGTGCTTTTTACTTCCTTTTTGTGATATTCAACTCTCGTTAAAAGCTATAAGCCTTTAGAGGGAGGATGACAAAAATGATACCATAATCTCATACAATATGCTTTTGAAGACACCTTGCTGATGAAGTACAAGCGTTTCTTCAATTCCTAAACAGTGGAGATACAAGGAAGTTAATCCATAATCAACCCCTTTGAGCCTAAGAAGTAGGAGTTTTCTTTTTTACGCCAATCGAAACCCTTAATCATAACCTGAGGCAGGGTAGTTTCTCAGTTAATTCAATTGTGCATTAAATTGTAAGCTTTTCCTTCATTCACATCAGGTAGTATCAATGACATTCTTCCAAATTAAAAGTCGGTGATGGTTCCCTGTAATCATTAAGTCGGGCGGTCATTATCTTTTAAAAGAAAAGTCTGCTAAGTCGAAACCTATGAAGGAGACTTAGGAAACAACTGGGGTATCTCGCTGACTATAATCTCAAACAAAATAGTTCAGGAAAAATCTAGGGATGATAAGGTCAGAAAGAGGTCGCTACAAATCCTCAACAAAAGAAAGATGTTACAAGAAAATATGACTGCCTTCTCAAATAAACTTTCGATTTCTGAACCATCACTAAGTTTCAGTGCTATAAATCCAAACTCTATTGGAACCTAAATGCATAATTAATTAAGTATAGGACTGAAGGACATCATGGAGAACGGGTTGGATACAAATAAATTTTGATCCTTTATCCTTTGTTTCTTAAAACGTGAAGCAGGCCACGTTACAACCCTTAAAAATTCCTAACTGAAGTGTGGGTTAGTTCGAAAGCATATTGTTATAAAAAGGTATCCTGACTCCTATAAGACTTACTATAAATCCTTAGTTGATATTACATTCTTTCAAATTTTTTTTTACTAAAAATTCATTTTTAAAACTTCAAGACAGACATAAGCTTTGGATTTTAATACCACTGTTTGCATATGACTAAGTGGTTGACAACAGAGAAATTCGCATGACGAATATTCAATGAATGAAAATACTCCCAATGGGCATAAATACTTCAAAGGATGGGTGAAAGAGAAAGACACTTCCAATAACAGGCCTTTCATAGACACAATTAGTTATAAATCAAGGGGCATGACATGTTATTATCCAACTCATTTGTGGCAGTCAAGTCAAGATTCAAAGAATCTCTCAAAAGTGCTAAATAGCCAGGGGCAGATCTCCATCTGAATCACTTGGGGCATGTTACATTAATCATGGGTTTCATCAAAATCCACTATGAAAATTGAATCTTCGGTATCACCAAATTACTTGTTTATGTCAGCAGTATCAGATGGTGTCATTTTTCCGTGACAATTCTTAGAAAAATACGGAGGAAGCTCAAGACTATCAGAAACCTGGTAATCAATGGTTGATCAATAACTTTAAACATCGGGTGCACTAGACTAATCCTAGGGGAAAATGGAATCCTGCATACGAAGGGCCACATATGATCAAGAAAATATGTCCTGGCAGTGCTACAACACTTACTACCATGGACAATGAAAGATCCCTGCACCCTATGAACGCATACATAGTAAAAAAATACTACGCATGAAAAAGAGACCCGCTAGGTTGATAGGTCTAGGTAAAAACAAGGGCATCCAGAAAAACCAAAAGGATTCAACCAAAAATTAGGGACATATAAATAAAATTGTACACCCGACAAGTCGAAAACCTGAGAAGGCGGCTCGGGAAAAAAAGGGTATCCCAGTGGACTAAAAATCTGAAAAGACAGTCCAGGAAAAACTTAGGGATTAAAGCGCACGACTATGTCCCATTATCTCATCACTTATTTACCACTTTGATAAGCATTTACTAAAGACTCTAGGAGTTGGGATAATGTTCAAGTCATCCACAAATCCCAACAAAGCAATCTCCATATAATTATCTCTACAGAGCTATCTTCACAAGCTCATCCCCAACAGAGATATATTCCTCAGCAAGTCTAATATGCCCAGAGGCAGAAATTCAGGCATCTTCCAGCAGTTCACCTCCATATCCCTAATGGATAGCTTGACCTAATCATCATCCCCAATAGGTCTCCTAGTGGATAAGGAAGTTTGATCATTTCCCCGACATACAATGGAAACTTCCTCAGCGCAGCCTATGAAATTCCAACCCCCATCAGAGTTTACTTCCTCGACAAAATTTACAAGAATTTAGTTCCCAAGCGGAGTTCATTACTCCAACGCCGTATTTCCTTAACAAAATTCTCTTCTCCAACATCGTTTAATCAAAGTTGCTATCCTCGGAAGAGTTTCTACGGTATCTGAAACCTGGACAAATAGCATACTAGAGGAATATCCATCACTTCTATCCCAGTTAGGGTACGTAAGAACGACAAACGACCGACTCTCCTTGAATGCCTCCATCCACAAGAAGAAGTTAAAGCTCCCCAACAGAGTATCCTGAAATAGAAAAAAGGAATCTCCAGCAAAGTTATTCCCAGCAGAAATTGAAGAAACACTTTCTTCATTCCTAGCACCAGTAATGGATCTATTTTCCCCAGCCAGAGTCGTTACAAGAAGCTACAAATACAATTTAACAACATATTGCATTCATACATCATTTCACAATGCATCATAGCATATGCATACCGAAACTCATATAACATTCTCATTTATCTTGAGAGAATCATTGATGCATTACATGCATCACGACATTACATAAAGCTAATTTTGTATTTTCAGGTAAAATTTGCAAAATAGACGAATATCATCAACAATTTTCAAACGGGTCACAAATTGATTCCCAAAACAGTACGATGCAACTATCTATATGACCAGGAGGTATGATTTCCCGAAACAGGACGTGTTTACCAACAAAAAGTGGGTCAGAGATTAATTCCCGAAACAGGACGGGGCAATCATCTATATGACCAGGCGGTATGAATTCCCGAAATAAGACGAGTTTACCAATAAAAAGCGTATCAGAGATTAATTCCTGAAACAGGATGGGGCAACTATCTATATGTTCCGGCAATATGAATTCCCGAAACAGGACAAGTTTACCAACAAAAAACGGGTCAAACATTAATTCCTGAAACATGACGGGGCAACTATTCATACAACCAGACGATATAATTCTCGGAACAGGACATGTTTACCAACAAAAAAAAGGTCAAAGATTAAATTCCCGAAATAGGACGGGGCAACTATCTAGATGACCAGGTCCAAGATTAATTCCAAAAACAAGACGGGTCAACTATCTGTAAGACCAGGCGGTATGAATTCCCATAACTAGACGTGTTCTCCAATAGAAAGCAGGTCAAAGATTAATTCCCAAAACAGGACGGGGCAACTATCTGTTTGAGCAGGAAAATATTAACTCCCAAAATAGGATAGGGAAACTATCTTTATAATCAAGCAAATATTAACTCCCTAAACAAGACGGGGAAACTATCAACATCACCAGGCGGTATGAATTCCCAGAACAGGACGGGTTTACCAACAGAAATAAATTGTGGATAAATTCTCGAAACAGGACGAGGCGAATATATACATGAAAATCATTTACCTTAGAGACTGAAATCTGACAAGCATTTCCTTTAGAGACTAAATATGATAAGCAGCTACTTAAGCACCCCCCCCAGAGGTTCATTCGAGAAAGCATTCCTCAGATAACAGTCGAGCGTAGACTCGATATGATACTCCTATCAACAACTCTTTTGATGGAATCTATAAGCCCAAATCTGATGACACTCTATCATCTCTCCGAATGGCATCTTTAAGCCTATTCAAGCAATACAATCAACCAACAACGTTACTTCATGCATATGTGAGTGCAAATTTCTGGGCACTTGAGTGTTCTTCCACCTTCAAATCACGAATGGCGAGCATGCCAATCTAACTCTTCAGGTTTAAGAAGATTGAACAGGGGCAGCTGTTGTACCCAAAATTTTTCCATCCCATCTTCTTCAAGACATTCTCCTAGGGTTATCAAATGCTCAAGATTGCTTAAGAATTGATCAGACAAATTCTCCTCCTAAGCAATGGACTTATAACAAGGGTTTCATTTTTCTCAAGGAAGTTTTGGTTTCTAAGGCCTCAAGTGGTTTATATAGTTTCTTATATGTATCTAAGTATTCTCATACTAATTTTCATGCCTTTCATCACAAGTTTGCTCAGTCAATGGCTCGGATGACTGAAAATCAACTGTATTGAATAAAAAGTCAACTGTGGTCAACATACAGTCAAACTTCAAGATTTTTTGTCAACATCAAAATTTTGAATTAATATTAATAATTTGATCAAGGGTTGATCATGATTCATCAAGAAAAACTATCAAATCATTAAAGGTCATAAGTTTCCAAATTAGGGTTTTCTTAAGGAGAAGTCAACTGAACTTTGACCAAGCATAACATTCATATGCTTCATTAGATTTTTCTCAACCAAAGCTTGTTTTGTAGGAAATTAAATTTTCTACAACTTTGTCTCTCTAAGCTCAAATCCATAAAAAAATGCTTCATTTGAGAGATATCGGCCAATACATTATAGGTCATTTCAAAAGTCAACAAAAAGACACTTTTTGTCAAGGCAACTTACATACAGGTAAATTCTTCAAATGCAAAAATGGTAAACATAAAGATTGTAGAGGACATCTTGAGATTTCTAAAAAGTCTAATATCACCTTAAAATAATAAAAATTTAGAGATATATGACTAGTGCAAGTTGTGAAATTTTGGGCAAAAACATGAAACCCAAATTGATCAAACACGAATTTTTGGGCTAATGGGCTTGTGTTTCAAGGTCCAAACATGTATTAGGCTTCATAGTGAACCTATGACCTATTCATTCACCCCTTTGATTTTTATTCTATTTATTTATGATTTTATTTATTTAAATTCAAAATTAAATAAGATAAAGTCAAGGATTTTCTTACAAGGTCCAAGCCCAAAATGGTTTAACCTAATTCTTCTCTATATATTTCTCTTCATTCAGACATAACATCACTCGAAAAACCTTGCAGAGAAAACTATTTCAAAACTTCCAAAAATTCAAGAAACTAGGGAAACATAAAACCCTTGTTTCCATCCCTTCTAAATTGAAATCAAGCATTGCATTATCATCTTGAAGGGCCCTAGAATCCATCCCAATCCTCAAGTAGTCAAGATTGTTCCCAGAACATCACGTTCATCCTCACCGGTTTTGGTAGTTTTTTTTTAATTCAAACCTTTGATTTATGCATTGTTAACTAATTTGATACGTTTACATGTGTTCATATACATCATTAGAGCATATTTGATGCCTAATATGTGAGCTCTGGCGCAGTGGTAAGGCAGGCAGTGATAAAGGCTAAGGACGTGGGTTCAACACCCACCCCTTACATTTTTGTGTGATTTTTCTTCTAACTTGTTTCCCTATTTTTTTTCCTTAATAAGGTCTGGAAGGCTAAGAGAGTGGGTTCAACACTCACCCCTGACATTTGTTTGGTTTTGCTTTCAACTTGTGGTTTTTTCCTTAATTCTCTTCCTATAAACCCTAATTCTTTTGACAAACTTAACCCTAAATTCACCTAACCATAAAACCACAAACCTTTTTTTTATAAACCTAAAATAATTGTTTTTTTATAAACCTTAAAAATAATTAGGTTTTAGGTATTTTATCATTAACATTTTTATTAATTTAATTAATCAATTATTTTGTTAATTTAAATTAATTAATTTTTAGGTTTTTCATCATTAACCTTCTTTAATAATTTGATTAATCAATTATTTTGTTAATTAAAATTAATTAATTTTTAGGTTTTTCATCATTAACCTTTTTTATTAATTTAATTAATCAATTATTTTGTTAATTAAAATTAATTATCTTTTAGGTTTATTCATCATTAACCTTTTTATTAATTTAATTAATCAACTATTTTTGTTAATTAAAATTAATTAGTTTTTAGGTTTATTTTAATAATCATTAAAAAAAACCTTTTCTATAAGAAATTATCAAAAACATTTATTTTTTCTCTATTTTAATTTAATTCTATTTTCAAAGATAAAGTGTATGGGGTTCGCAATTTCTAATAGCTTAGATTTCTCGCTTTCCTTTTTCATTATTATGTAATTGTTTTTCGGGTTGTAATAGCTTATGGTTTTTACTTTGCGCTTTCTATTATGTAACTTTCCTAAAGGCGTGTAATAGGTTTATGTTTATCATTTCTACTTTTACTTTCCGCACCTTTACTGTCTTTTTTAAACTTTCTATATTACCACCTAGTAATTAGGTTTGTATAGAAAGATTAAAATCAATCTATGGATAACCTAACTTCAAGACAAAATAACTGAATACAAACACTTGCACATGCGCACCTCTAGGGTAGCCTCTCTTGTTGCCTTTCGATTAAACATCCATGTCTCTCGAATGTGTGGACGCTTTAGCAAAGTCCCTCGATACAAAGATCATAGTCCCTCGATGACCCTTTCGATGTTGCCTTCGGTAAATGATCTAGTCCCTTAACAAAAAATTGCTAAAGCGTCCTTACGAGTTGCCTTCGATGACTGTACGATGACCTGCGCATGTCCCTTCACATCCAACGATAGGGCTTCCTCCTAACTAATGGTAGGGTAACTCAATCTAAAGGAGGAGGAAAAGTACAATAAAGACCTTGAGTGGGTATGTACTCTTAATCACTTGCTCACAAATCTCTTCAAACAAAAAAACATTTTTTCACAAACACTCTTCAAAAATATCTTCAAAACCCTTTGTATGCATTTTTGAGGACAAATACGAGAGTCATTACAAAGTTGCCTTACAATTGGAATTTTAAAAATATTTTCAAACACACATTCACAAAGAACTTTATCAAAGTGAGCTGGCGATTAAGAGCCTGTATATAACCCCATATGAAAAGGGTGCTAACACCTTTCATTTTCATAACCTACCCCCTGAACTCAAAAATCTCAAGGTCTTTCGTGTTCTTTTCACCCTTTCCTTATTGGATAAAAGAAAAGTCGGTGGCGACTCTTACTATCCGCAACATTTGCGATAATACGCAAAATAAGGCAGTTCTCCCACCGTATTACACTAAGCTTTAACCTAAACTTGGTTTTTCTACGGGATGACCAAGAACCTAAAGATATTTATTACGGGCTAAAAACAAACTCTTGGGAAATTTTAAAATTCTACCATTCTAGAATTACACTTTAATTCTCACTCACACAAGGATTTTTCTCACAAAGGAACTAAGGCTAAAGTATTAGTGAGAGAAAGTAAAAAAAAATAAAAAATAAAAAAATAAAAAAAATAAAAATAAAATTATTAATATTTCTTAAGCTCTGCTAGGGTTTTCTATGGCGAAAACTAAACGGGGCGTTGGCCGTCCTGCTAAAGGGACGGAGGCGAACCGGAAGACAGGAGCTTCATCTCTATGTAGCACGGAGAGTGTGGGGAAGAATGAAATTGCTGAAGCACCGATGGTTGTGGAAAAATTTCCAGAGGATAGTAGTAGGAATGTGACAGAAGAACAACGAAGTAGTCTGGTGAAGGAGATGAGGAGCAATAAACCCTGGGTCGATATTATCCAAGGGAATAGAAATCTGAATAGGGGAATTCCGTTGGGATACATTGCACCACAGATGAAAGATGGCGAAATTGTCATCCAAATTGAGGAAGAGGATGTTGCTGATGAACTGGAGTTCTGGAAAAATGCTATCATTTTGTTTGCACTGGGAGAGACACCGTCGATGAATGCGGTTAAAAAGTTCATGGAGAAGGCATGGAATTTTGCTGCATTACCTGACCTATACTATAATGATGCAGGGTATTTCTTAGCGAGATGCAAAAGCTCTTAAGATCAAGCGCAAATCATGGCACAAGGACCATACTTCTTATTTGGTAAACCCCTGTTTCTTAGGAAATGGTCAGTAGATTTTGAGATTAAGGATGACCTATTGAGGGTCCTGCCTATTTGAATTACCCTTCCTAATTTACCCCTCTATCTGTGGGGGGGAAAAGAGCATTACCAAAATTGCCAGTGCCATTGGAAAACCAATCACAACTGATGAATGCACAGCCAGGAAACTTAGAGCTTCGTAAGTGTGATACGGTGGGAGAACTGACTGTCGTTTTGCGTTGGTATTCGCACTTGTGCGGTTGAGCAAGAGTCGCCACCGACTTTTTATTTTATCCTAAAGGAAAGGTTAAAAAAGTACAGCAAAAACCTTTTGAGATATTTCGTGGGTTCGGGGGGTAGATTATGAAAAGGGAAGGTATTAGCACCCTTTTCATCCATGGTTATCCATGGGCTCTTAGTTACTTGGTTTTTAGATCACTTGCCTTGATTTTCGATTGCTTGAAAAATGGTGTGTGTGTGAGTGTTTTTGAAAATGTTTTGGAAGAAGATGCCTTGTCTTAGGCTAACCTTGTAACAATTCTTTACTCGAATATTTTACAAAGGCGTGTATCTTTTCGAAAAGATGTTTCAAAAATGTTTTGAGAGTTTGTTTTGAAAGTGTTGTGGATTGTGGTTTTTGAAAAGAGGGCGAGTGTTTTTGCAAGTTGATTCTCAAGTAACTAAGAGTTTTGTCTACCCTATTGTACTCAAAGGTTTTTGTTATGTTTCAACCCTTTTTAACAATTTTGTTCCACCATTGAATTTGGTGGACAATCTTGCGTTTAGGAAGTTTGTTCGGGACGGGTGCGGGTCATCGTATGGACCACGAATGCAATGGTGCCAAGTGTCTTTGGCAATTTTCTTTGAAGGGACTATAATCATTCCGTTTTAGGCAACATTCGAAAGCGTCATCGAGGGACTTATGATCATTTGAATTTGTTTTGCCAAAGATACTCGACGTGCAAGCATGGCCCATTTTGGAAGGCAACATGTGGGATTACCCTAGAGGGTGCAAGTGTGATTGTGTATTGATTTCATGTATTTGCCTTGTATTAGGTTATCTAGCGTTTGATTTTATGTACATACAAACACTAGGTCTAACCATGGTATAATTGGAAAACTGTAAATTGCAGAAATGTAAAATCTACGCTATTACAAAATAAGTATCCGGGAGTGGGGGTACAATATTCACAAATGGGGATGAGACTTATAGTATCCAATAAGTTACAACCAAATCGAATTTGCGATCAAATGTAAATAACGTATATCAATGTACAAGATAAACAGATGTGTATAGGAGCAATGTAATTGTATTGTGCAAGTGTACAAGTATATGCGCATGTGATTATTTACAGGTGCGATAATGTGAAATTAAATGTGTATTAAGGTATTATCTTAACCTAAAGAAAAAACTGAGTGTTTATTTAATTTAATTAGTAATCTTGTATTTTCTTAATATGTATAAAAAGAAATGTTTTAATCAAATGCTTTAAATTCTAATTAAATGATGTATAAAAATGTATCTTTATTTGTTATACTCAAAAAGTATTTTAATTAAGAAATTAAATTATGCAAAAAATGTATTTATCTATTACATACAAATAGAAAATTTTAATTTAAAGGGGGAAAAAGGTTTTCAAACTTAATTATATTGTGTAATAAAAAGATATATTTTTATGTATTTGTGTTTAATATATATATATTCAAAAATGTTTTAAATTAATTAAATTAAGTATATAGAAAAGTGTCTTTATAATTTGTTTATACAAAGAAAGTTTAAATTAGATATTTTAAATAAAATGTGTTTTTATGTATTAGTATTAATGTGATATTGTAAAGAATATAATAAGTTAGAAAAAAGAATATATTGTTTATATAAAAAAAGAAAGAGTTAGTGTTAATAAAATATTTGTTAAAAAAGGGTTAAATTAGTTAATTAATAAGAGATGTCAAAAGATGTTAGTAAGAAAAGAATGAGCTTGGTGTTTGGTTATGCTGGCCCAAGTAAAACAAAGATTATGAAGCGTGAGAAGAGGAAAAAGGGGGGTATGAATTTATGGGCTCAGTGTTTGAAACGGGCAAGGCCCAGCTTGTTGAAACGAACGCTTTTAGGGTTTGAAGTTTTTGTCTTCAGTTGGGGGAAAACTTTAGGTTTTTGAGACAGCGGCGGCGTTCGCTTGCTTTATCTTCTCCGTCCTTTGGCCATGGCTACTGAACTGCGTCTCCTTGCCTGAGCCACCACGCTACCACCATCTCCCCTTCCTCTTCGGTCCAATGAGGCTGTAAGGTGATAACTCCTTTTCAACGCATTTTAGGTTTTTTGAATGTTAAGCCTTGCATGTTTAATTTGTATTCCGATTTCGATTAAGCTCGTTAATGATTCTGACCATTCGTGTCCTTTTTGTTCGAGGTGTGAAGAGAAGGAAAAAAAAGAGTTACCTTCGTTGGAGGAGATGGTTAGGAGGCGTTTTGGAGGGCTCGACGGCGGAGAGGGCGTGAAGACGCTAGCTTGCTCTTTGGTAACTTTTACCTTTTCTGCCACTTTAGGGTTTGATGATGATGACTTGACTGAAAACCTTATTTCTTGATGTTCACTTCTTTCTTCTTCTTCTTTGCCACTGTATGCTTGTTGTCTTTGATGCTTCTCTGAGTTGCCTGCCTTACATTTACGTGGCCTTAGATTTTCTCTCTTCTTCTGACTTGTGTTGCCTTGGGCTTGCCTTTGAATATGTTTGGATATGCTTTAGAATATTTGTTGCCTTGGTACTTTGCTTTGAGTGGCCTTCTGAGATTGATGCCAGTGATGAGGAGTTTCTGAGGCTTAGGGTTTATTTGATTCTTTTCCTCTTCTTCTCAGCTATGCTTCTGTACGCTTTTCTGTTGCCTAATTTGACATGTTTCTCTCCTGCCCCATGATGAATCTAGGGTTCTGAGGGCTTGTATACCTTGAATGCTTGTGTATGCTGCTGAATATGCCTTTGTGCTTATTAGCAAACGCCCTATGATGGATGCTCTGAGGGCCTCGAGGGTTTGGTTGCCTTAGACAGGTTCAAACTTCTTTGGAGCCTTTAGGCTTTGAAAGGTTTTGACATTGAGTAGCCTAATTGTTTTGAATGGGATGATAGGAACAAGGTTTTTTTTTGTTGGCATATGCTGGTTTTTGATGATTAGGCTTTGAATGTTTAAGGTTCGAACTAGACAGGTTTTTTGGTGAGTTTCTTCTGCAGATTTGTATATTGGTTTAGGCCATGTTAGGCTTGTGATGCAGTGGGCAGGTTTTGTTTGACAGGGTATGTGCTGGTATGGTTCTGGCTTGTGAAGTTGAGTTTGAATTGAATGGTACAGGCTTTTTGTTTGGCTTCAGGCTTGAACTGGGTTATTTAGGCTATTTGCAGGTTCGTACTGATTCTTGAGTTGTTGGTTTTTTTACAGCTTAGGCAGGTATGATGCTTGGGCAGATTTTGGCTGGAAGTTTATGCAGGTTTGTTGTTGGATCAATGGTTTTCTGATTTTGGATATCAGGCCAGGTTTGAGTTTGATAGGTTATATGCTGGTATGGCTTATTGCAGGTTATTGTTTTGAGGTGTTTTTGGTTATTGCTTGAGGTAGCAGGTTTTGTATGTTTATGCTTGTCTGTTTAGACAGGATGAGGCTTAACAGTTTATCCTCCCTTTTTGGTTCTGTGTTCAATTCTTTTTGTATATTTCTTTTCTTCTTCCTAAAGCCTAAAAACCTGCTTACTTTTTATCTCTCCACTCTCCTCTCTCAGTACAGTTGAATATGTTAAAATATGTTTGTTGCTGTACTTTTCTGAAAGGGTCACATGGGGAAATGATGAAAAGAAATGTATGCTTGCATAATGGTTTTCCTCTGCATATTTTATCTTTTCTTTGACAGCTTTTTGTACTTTTATCTTCTTTGATATCTTTGCCAAATCCTCTTCTTGACAGCTTTGAGTAGACTTCTTGGCATTTTGACAGAAAGTTGCAATTTGATTTTTTCAGTTGGGCTTGAACTTGGAGTTTGAGATTTTGAATTTTATGCAGTTTGACACTTTGCATTTTTTCTCAACTTTGCATTTATGATTAAATAAAATTCTTCCCTCTTTGTGAACCGGGAGAAATCCCGTGATTTGCAGAGAGGGTTAACTGATCCCCATCAGTGGCCCTTAATGATGACTGTAATTTTATCTGTCTTTATTTATTTATCAATCACTGACTCTTCTCCTTTTTACAGATGAATAAAAATGGATGGAGGGGTACTAAATGAAGACTGAAGAATTAGAAAAAATAGGATAGTTTTCTTTTTATTTAATATTTAAATTAATGTAAAACCATTGTTTGTAATTAAATTATAAACAATAATTGTACAAATAATTCAAGAATCAATAAAAGTCTTTATTATCCAATCAATTCTATTTCCTCTTTCTTTATTGTTTATTTATTATTTGAAACTCTTTGAATTAAAATAATTGAAAAATAAATTTCAATCACTTAATTTAGAATAATAAATAATTTAAATAAACAATACTTTAGAACATTGATCAGTTAAACCTGGCCTTTCCAATATTCAAAGCAAAGTAACAGTTAACCAAAACAAACTAATCAGGCGCATCCCCTCTTCACTGATTTTCAACAAACACTGTAAATCCAAACTGCGTATATCTTTTGACTGGCTCAAACAAAACAACGTGAATTCAAACCAACTGCCTTCTTTTACTGATTAAATCAAATAATGCGAATTCAACCCAAATCTCGGAATGTCTTGCAAAGCACTGTAGAATTTAGATCTTTCTGAGAACGCGCGTACAAAAACCTTAATTCCTGATTAAATGCCAAAGAACGTCGACTGATCAAAATTGAGCCAAAATCAACCAAAACCTTAAGCCCACTGTGTGAAACAATCCAGAGCCCTGAAAAATCAATAAAACCCTAATTTTTGTCTGACTGACGAGAAAAGTCCGTTTGTCCGATTCTTGAGCCAATCTAAAAAATCAGGAAACGCCTGAAGCTGTGATTTCTTGAGGAAAAATGCGAGGGCAAATTTTGGGGTACAACAGTAAGCTAGAGTTTTGGTGGAAGTGGATATCACCCAGAAGCCAAGGGAGAGTATCAAAATTCTGAATCACAGGGGAGAAATGCTGGAACAGTCTATTCACTATGAGTGGAGACCTCAGTACTGTCATACTTGCTTGAAGATCGGACATGACTGTTCTATCAAACAACAGGAGAGCAAGCATAAACATATGGTTTGGAAACCGGTGGCGAGTAAGCCCTTGAAGCCAATTATGGAAGAGAATTTGGTGGAAGACACTTCCCCCCAAGACAACACAGAGGACAAGTTAGAGGCGAATTCCCCAGGGATGAATCCCCCTTGGATACTTGTTACATCTAGCAGGACAGGTGATAGAGGTAAAAGGCAGGTGAAGACTTCTGCTGAGGCTACTACTGAGTTGTTTAAAAACACGTTCACCCCTCTGAGGACTGGAACTTGCCTTGAAGGGGAAAGCAACCATCTTCAATGATTGTTACATGGAATGTGCGTGGAATTAATAAAGAGGCGAGTCATACAGAAATTAGGAATTATATTGTCAAGTTGGGTGTGCCTGTTATAGGGTTACTTGAAACTCGTAAGAAACAAAATAATGCAGAGAAAATCAGGAATAAGATGGGGAGAGGTTGGAAGTATCAGGATAATTATTCCCATCACCATAATGGGAGGATCTGGATGTTATGGAATCCGAATGAGGTGGAGGTGAAAATTGTTAGGACTGATAGCCAATTCATCCATGCTGAAGTGTATACTCCTAATATGCAGGTCTGGTATACTGTTACAGTGATATATGCTTTCAACAACTTGGAAGACAGAATTAAACTTTGGAAGGAATTGGAACAAATTGGGAGTCTGATGGTTCACCCCTGGATTGTCATGGGGGATTTCAATAACGTAATGAATACCAATGATAGAATTGGAGGCAATAAAGTGATTGAGAAAGAATTTAGGGACTTGGTGGAGATGATGCAAGTTGTGGGACTGTTTGAAGCAGATACCATGGGAGCTCACTTTACATGGACTAACAAGCAGACCACAGGCACCATTTATTCTAGAATTGATCGATTAGTGGGAAATGCAGCATGGTTCCATAAATTCCATGAGGCTCAGGTGTGTGTGATGAATCCTCATATTTTTGACCATAGCCCCATAAAAGTGGAGATACAGAAGGTACAAAATAAAAGGACAAACATGTTCAAGTTCCTAAATAGCATTAGGAATGGGAAAACTCTAGCCAGAGAAGAGGCACTGAAACTCATCACACCTGTGACTGAGGAGGAAATTAGGAATGCCCTTAAGGGCATTGGAAATTCTAAAACCCCTGGGTGCGATGGATACAACGCTGCGTTCTTCAAATCTGCATGGGAAATCATAGGTACTGATGTACTTGAGGCAGCTAAGGAACTTTTTGAAAGGGGATATATGCTAAGGGCTTTCAATTGTTCGCTTGTTACACTCATCCCCAAATCTTCAGAGGCGAAAACGGTTAAAGATATGAGACCTATAGCTTGTTGCAGCACCTTCTACAAAATCATTTCAAAAGTTATTGCAAATAGAACTGGGGCTGTCCTTAGTTCTGTTATTCATGAATGCCAATCTGCTTTCGTGCCAGGAGGAAATATTCAGGACAATATCATTATGGCTTAGGAGCTGGTTAAGGGTTATAGCAGGAAGAACGTTTCCCCTAGGTGTATGATTCAGATGGATATTCAGAAGGCATATGATATGGTGGATTGGAAGGCTTTGCTAATGGTCCTGCAGGAATTGGGTTTCCCTCACATTTTTATCAACTGGATACATGCTTGCATTACTACTGTATCCTACAGATTTGGCATAAATGGGGGCTGCTCGAAAATTCTTAAGGCCCAAAGAGGATTGAGACAAGGAGATCCTCTCTCCCCTCTCATATTTGTGATTATCATGGAATACCTAAACAAAATCTTGCAGGGCTTGGAGAAAAACCACAATTTCAATTTTCATCCCAAATGTGACAAAATACAAATTACAAATCTATGCTTTACTGATGATATACTTTTATTCGCTAGGGGAGATGTTGAATCAATTAAGATTATGATGCAGAAAGTGGAGGTATTCACTATGACTACATGCCTCAAGATTAGGAGCCAGAAAAGCAAAGTATTTTGTGGAGGCATGGACGAAGTCAGCATAGGAAGGGTGCTGCAAGTCACATGTTTTGCCAAAGGATGTCTACCGGTCAAATACCTTGGAGTACCGCTAGATTGCAGAAAACTGAATATTATGGACTACAAGCCTCTAATTGACAAGATGCTCAGCAGGATAAATCATTGGAGCACAAAATTCCTATCGTATGCTGGCAGATTTCTTTTAGTTAAGAATGTATTATTTTCCATAGCCAATTATTGGATGCAGATGTTTGCTCTGTCTAAAAAAGTTATCCATCACATTGAAGGATTATGCAGAAGATTCCTATGGGCAGGTAAGGATGAGAAGTCCAACAGGGCGCATGTTTCCTGGGCCCAAATTTGCAATCCAATAAGCGCTGGTGGGCTGAACATGATATCATTGCTGGAGTGGAATCAGGCCATGGCCGGTAAACTGTTATGGAACCTCAATGCGAAAAAAGACAAACTGTGGATTAAATGGATTCACCAGATTTATATAAAAGGCAGGAGCTATAAGGACTTCCAGGTACCGGTACATAGTTCTTGGCTTCTGAAATATATTTTCAAGAATAGGGATATGCTGACGAAATTGGATAAATGGGATATTTTTTGTCAAGCCTCGTCCTATAGTACCAAGTGGGTTTATAGTATGCTAAGAGGTGATAAGGTGAAGGTGAATTGGAGGAACATAATCCTGGGTAATAAAGCTAGACCTAGAACGCTTTTCGTGGATTGGATGGTTTGTCTTGGTCGACTCCCGACCAAAGACAGGCTGAGTAGACATGGAGTGATAACAGATGGCCGTTGTGTTTTATGTGGGGATAAGGAGAGTATTGACCATTTATGCTTTGAATGCCATGATGCGGAGGATATGTGGAACAATTTTCTTGATTGTTTCATATGGATCGGAAAAATAACAGATGGCCCTTGTCTTTAGTAAAATTAGTTTGAAAAAATATTTTAGTGCGTTTGTGCTTTAGGCGTGCAGTTTTACAAGAAATCCTTTAGGCTTTACCATTGGTTCAGTCATTACTAATTTAGGCGAGTCCTTAGCACTTCAAGACTTTGCCAAATTTTTTCTCTTTTGTAGACACCCGCTTGAGTAGCTTGAGATGAGACTTTTGTTACATTCCACTTTATTTCCATCATCGGATAGTCAAGTCTATCAAACTCCAATGCATAGGCTTGCATATTTATCCTCTTGACCGTTTATACATGACTTGTCAAAAGAGATTAGTGTCATCATAAAAAGTTGATGTCCTTCTTAAAAGCATAACACTTGCGAAAAAGGTTCCACAAAAGTTTTATCAATGGTATTGAAATTAAAATACTCCCAAAATATTGAAATGATAAAAAAACACTACTATAGAAAACACAAACAATGACGGTTCTGAAACACATATAATGACGGTAGTACGTATTATATTAGGTAGCGTATGAGTGTATGTATATTGGTTACCACAAGGGACACGTGAGTGTTGTTATAAATTAGGCAGTGCACTACTTATAACTACAATTGTAGGAAATAACCATTGTGAAATAATTGAAAGGTCTTGGGTTCAAACCCTACAACGCCAATTTTGGGTTTTACTATTCTACTTATAACAAAGGTTGAATTAACAACCGTTGTGATATTATTTCTGAAATTTCGGAATTGTATCATACCAGAAACAACAATACACCCATTTGTGAATTTAACAAAACTTGTATTACATCAATGACACAATTCTATTAGGAACAAAAAATTATATATTATATCAAAACCAAAATTGAGACAAAACAACCTATAATGTATACATCATTACATCAAATTATGCTATCAAAACATTCAAAGAAGGGACAAAGAAATTTGAAAACACAAAGAGATGTAATCATTCAACAACTTGAGATAATCAACTAGAAGATCTTTCCAACTTCCAACGGAAGAAAACATAGAGAATTAAAGAAGCGATAATTAGCAAATTTGACATGCGTGAAATCTTATTGATATTTAGACTTTCAAAGATCAGAGAAGAGGAAGAATTATCAAACCAATATAAAATAAAAATTCCTCTTTGAACCAAAACACAAAAAAAACTTCATCCAAAAAAATCATAGAAGAGGAAGAATGAAAACGAGTACTTTTGATGAAACTTTCAACAATGTTGAGAGAATGAAAGTTTTTGTGATTGTAGAGGCCATAGATCTTGTTCAAATCCCTCCACAGAATGAAGAAGAGGTTTAACTCACTGAAAGAGGCCCTGCTCCCGAACCTTTGAGGCCTAAGAGAGCTTTCAGGAAAGAGAAGATCTAGAAGAAGAAGGGTGAAAAGGCCAGTCATCATCGATTCTGATTGATCTTTTAGTAACCTAAATTTAAGGAAAGATTTATTTAGCCAAAAACATTTGCGTTTTATTCATATGCTATAAACGTTTCTTGTCGGGAAATGTGTGGGATTAATAACTCATCGTAAATTAGAATAAAAAAATCACTTTTAAATATATGTAAGCATAAGATTACAACCAGATAGTTTAAATTTAACTCTTAGTTTTAAGGAATTCAAGAACTCCTTTCTAATTCCTAATCTATCGGCATTTATTCAAGTACGGTCAAAATACCAATGCTACACACTAATGCTACACACACAACATACTACGGTTATATGTATACTACATATACTATGTTTATATGCTACAAGAATATAACCTTATACGAATAAAAACATCAAAAAAATTGAATAAAACCAAAACACAGTTGCAACAAAACAAAAATAAAGGAAATGTAAATGACACACTAATTCCGAAGAACATTTACAATATTCAAAACCAAAACCTAAAGCATATTCACAAAATCTGAAGAAAAAAAAATATTAACAATACACATGACAATTTCTAAGACCATAAATAGAAGTCATTGATTCATGAAAGAAACCATAAACATTCATAAGCGTCAGAGAGAGAGAGAGAGAATGGTAACGTACCAAAAATGATATTCGAAGAGGATGATGAATATTTTGCTTCCAGAAATGATTTATTTTCCACAAATTAATAAAGATGATGGAGATTTATCTATCGTTGTCGTCTCGTTCGCTAGGGCACCCTATGTGTTATGAACGAAATAAAGTATGTGCTATGTTTTTTTAGTTTTGTGGGGAAAAAATTTCACAACGTTTGCAAGCTTTAGTAGTAGTGATATATTCAACTTATAACCTCGGTTGAATCGAACAATCGTAGTTGTTATACTTTCAATTTTTTAATAAAAATAAATGATAAATGACACACTTATTTTTATTGTAAAAATGAAAAAATGTTGATGTTGGGATTCGAAACTTGTCACCCAAAATATATGACAATGATTCTTTATAGGAAACAAGATGAAAGTTTCATAATAAAATAAAATAAAAAACTGTGCATAAAAAATGTAATAAGACTACGGTGGATAAATGGTCGTGGTAATATAGTGTCACCGAAGATGTAAGTTGTTGTAGTGGGACTAAACAACTCTCTTACAATTTAAAAGCTTAGAATATACTAATTTATGTCTTGAGCACTAATGTGTATTTCTTAATTTTATATTGTAAAACGACTAAGATAATATGGGACACTCTTCAAGTCCTCAATGAAGAAACTCAATATGGCAAACAATTTAAAATTAACATTAATGAAATATGAACTATTTTGCATGGTACTCGATGAAACCGTAACTTCCATGCATAGGCACTTTGTTGACATAATCAACAAGTTTGAAAATCTAGGAAAAACTTATGTTACAAGGATTTTGCTAACAAAGACTTGAGATCTATTTCTAGTGAATGTCAACCGAAAGTGATTGCTATAAAAGTGTCCAAAATTATTAAAATACTAGACACATCTATTATATTTAGAAAGCTTAACAAACATGAACACGAGTTGAAGAGACTCAAAATAAGTGAAGCAAGTGTGAAAATGAAAGTAAAGGTTAAGAGGAAGAGAGAATCATCTCTTTAAAGGAATCCACTTTCAAGATTAATTAATAGAGGAAGATAAAGATAGCACCAATTAAAATTCTTAGAAAGAAGAAGAAATGATTTTATTGGTAAAACATTACAATAAATACATAAAGACAAATAGACTAAAGCATTTACATAAAAACTTGAAAAAGTTTAAAAAATCTAACCCACCAAAAAATTGAAAGATAATAAGAAGGATAAAAGGCAAGTGACTTGTTATGAATGCGATGAATATAGATAATATAAAATTGATTGTCCAAATTTAAATAAGCACATGAGGACCATAAAAACAACGGTCGTAGAGCCTACATTGCTTGGGATGAAGATGTATAATCTTTCTCGTCCCACTGAAATTTAGATGAAGATGAATTGACTCATTCGCATTTAATGGAGCATTAAAAGGAAATAGAGTCGGAGGTAAGTGACTAGGACTCACATTTTCCCATTACTTTTTACTTCATAACAACAGATCAGCTCCCTACTGTTGGGAACTATTTTTAAACACAACTTCTCAAATGTTGATAGAGTTATTTTCTATTAATTTATATGATTAATTGAAAAGAAACGGGTAAAGCTTCATTAATTCATGGGTGGCAAGATTTACAATGCAAGATTGAATGATAAAAACTTAAAGACTGAATCAACTAGTACATGTAGCTATAACTAAATGAAATGAAAACTAGAAAGAAAGAAATCGTGGCCATACGAAATAATAACATATTTAACATTACACTGGATAGACACATTTAAACTCCACTAGCTATATGATCCTCGCTTTTATCCTTTTTCTCATCATCATTATCATTCTTCTTATTTTCTTGTTCAACTTTCTCCACTTTCCTCTCTACAACAATACTTTTGAGTGGCTCAATTGGTGCCTTCTTTTCCTTCTTAATAGCCTTTTCACCGCGATTCCTATAAATTACATACACCAACATCTGAACTAATCCCAATCCAAAACCCAACACATTTGGAAGCTACAAAACAACCATACAAGAATCAAAATTCTGAAACTATATTAAAAAATTCATAGTCTGCGAATATAATTGCGCAACAACAGAAATTTAAAGCACTTACAGCAATGCATATGTCCTTGAGGAATAGACCATAACCAAACCACATTGTAGCACTCAATGTGAGAGTAAATGACAAATTGAAAGGCATAAACTCAACACTCTTTGTTCTAACAACTTGTGCCTGCATAAAAAGTTCAAGAAAATCATTAGCTTCATTAATCAAGTTTATAAGCTAGCTTATATATATTAATTATTATTAACTATTTACATACCACAATGCTTAGTGGTGCTGCAAAAACACTAACAGAAAGAGTAACACAAATCCATCCAAGAACTTGAACACGAACTGAACCATGCACTGCATAGTTTGTCACTAACAGAATCAAAGCAAAGGATCCCACATTCATCGCCGAAAGCAGCTTGAAAGTTAAGTTCTACAATCAATATTGAATGAACAAAAAAAACTTTAGTATAAAATATATATTATATCAAAAAAAGTTATTAATGTTAAATAATAAAGTAATATACCCTTGCATCTTTTGGTGCATAAATGATATACAATATGATGTAGATAGTTTCTACAACACAACCAAATGAGTTGATAGTAATGAGGAGAAAAGCATCTTTTTTGAGCAATGCATAGTATAACCAAAGCATGGAGCTGAACAAAGCCACTAGATAAGGCAATGACTGAAAACCCTCTGTTGATTTCTTCTTGTATATGCGGTAAAATGTTGATCTGTAACATATATATGTTATTTTAGTGAAAATATATATAAATGTATATTGATATAGATAACAATAATAAATACTTACATTGGAGCCAAGAATACCAAGAAGGAAATGATGTTACCCAGCATTCCAAAAGTTAAAGCTAAAGTGTTATGACTGAGTGCCATTTTTGACTTCAACAACAACAATTACACAAGAATTAGAGGAATAAGAGAGGAGAGAAAATAATATTCTTCCAAACTCAACCACTAAAACACATGCAAATATGTTGATGCTGGTGGTGAGGAGTGTCTTACATAATCTCACTATATATACAAACATTCTACAAGACTCAGTGTAATTAAATATTACTGAAAAAAGGATCTTCATGTTAAAATATAATCGTTATCTGGCTTCCATTAAAAACGTAGCTACATCAGGGTGGAATCACATCAGCATTATTCCACTTAAATTAATATTTGAATAATTTTCACCACTGAATGCCATGAATGTTGGATTAATTAATTAATTAATTATATATTAAGAATAATTAATTATTAGAAATTATTATTGATATTAGTTATGGTTTATTATTATTAAGCAATGAATTATCTAATTGGGCTATTGTCTCTAAATGGATCATGATGGATTGGTTAAGCTCAATGAAAAGTCTACCCTCAGCCGTTTAATTATTTAAGTGTTGTTCCATTAAACGATTAACATACTCTAAAATCCTAAAGAATAATCAGAATAGTAATTCACTCATATTATCTGATAACAATCTCTATAATTCTAAAATATATATATAATTTATGTCTATTCAATTCAGTTATATCTATCAAATGGTATCAGAGCCCATTCAGATACATTTTAGAGCTATCTATTGATATTGTTATTGTTGAGAATATATTTGTTATTTTTTGAAATAATTTGAACAATTTTGGAGTGAGATTTTACAATTGATTAAGGATAATATTTATAATCCTTAACCTTTAACATATGATTCCTCATCAACAATTTCAGAGAGATAGATCTATTTTCCTAAAAATTTACTTTGATAAATCTCACGTGTATGTATGTTTTCAGTAGGTTTAACCTTACTGATCCAAATATATATTTAATTTATATATAAAATAAATGGTATAAATGTGTTGATTCCATTCCAAATCAAATTAGTTTTTTATAATATATTTTTCGGCAACAGAGAGGAAGAACATGTCAATTTTTTTTGGTTGGATAAAAAATTTACTCTTGATGATTAATGTGTTATTCTTCTACTTCAAATCAATTTTTATTGATTTATAGTTTATAATTTATAATTATGGTTTCTTCGTTATCAATATATTTTTTATAAAATAAAATTGATGATCCTATTTATGATAAAATTGATGATCTTTATTTAAAACTTATAATTTGTTCATTGCATGAAGCTTTGTAGATTTTAAAGGCATCAATTAGAAACAAAAAAAGCATCAATTAGCTTGTGTTGTTAGTCATAGTTAATATTTATTTTATATTAATATACGATGCAATTAGAAAATTAAACTGGCTGCGAATCCTTTTTTTTAAAGTTATAGTGCAGGTGAACTCAATAGTTTAGTTTTATAATTAACAAGTTGTAGCCATAACTGTTCCTTGATATATGGATTAAAAAATTGATATTTTATTTATATGGTGAGATTATTATTTCATTTGTGTTCACTTTTTATTATATATTTTATATAAGAATATTTGATTGATTATAAATTTGATTTTTTGATTATTGAGATTTGAATTATTTTATGAATTCTTTAGATATTTGATAATCAATTAATTTGAAAATCGTAGTTATATATTTATAAATATGAGCATAAATATTTTTATGTGGAATTCTATTTTTAAATAGTGACATCAATGCATATTTTATTATTAAATATTGCAATTGTAAAATTAAATTTTGCAGATTCTCTTTTTTTTTTTAAATCAAAATATATTAACTCAAAAAACAATGAATACACGGCTATCGCTAGGATCCAGCCCTCAAAATAAATAAAATAAAAAGGTTATTCATAAGGCATCATTAAAGAAGCTAAGTGTGATCTAAGTTTGGGACTACTCCATCCTCTGTAAACAATCACATTCAGAATCCTCTCTACAATATTCCTGTCCTCACTAACATTACGAAAAATGAAATCATTCCGCAAATGCCAACATTCGTGAATGGTTTCAGCAAGAGCCATTCTCACCAAATCAGATTTGCAACCCTTACCACGATACTTCCTAAGAATCCAATTCATTTCCTCAGACCAGATACCAAGAACATGTATAATCCGGAGCCAATGCAACACCGCTTGCCAAATTATATTCAACTTAGTACACTCGAAAAAAAGGTGATTTATGTAACACCCTCTAAAACCCCGCATATAATTTTCGCAAATATTAAAAATTATAAACTCAGAGTACATGTAATAATCGAGGAATGCTACAATTCTCTTTTAATAAAATAAATTCCTGTCATGCATAATTTTAGTGGTAACTCATACATGTCTACACAGCGGAATAATTTATTTAATAAAATCAAATGTTATAATATTTTCCAAAATCATCAGGGATTAACACTTGGAAAAGTCAACGTCATATTATAACAATTAAAAGAAAATAAACGAGTCTGACTAAAGCAGCTCGACAACCAAACGTTCCCGGAGTTACAATTATCAGAGCATGACCCGGACATACTAAAACGAAACTAAACTAGACACGATAAGCCTTCGCCAAGCACCTGAGCGAAGCTCCTCAATCTGAAATATGCAACAGTAAGGGTGAGCTTCTCAAATATACATTTGGTTATACATTCATAACAATCAATTCACGAAAATCATAAGCATCACCCAATAATTAGCATATTTCATAGTTTACAAAACCTTTACAATTCATATATCCATGACATATTGCCTTTCATATTTGCAAATATTCATCAAACATCATCAACCATTTATCAATCATACGTGCATACAAACAATCAAATATAACATTGGAAAAATCATCCATTCATGTTATATTCGAGTAATGCAACACACCCATGCATGTGGTACCACTTCACCGCCCCATTAAATCGCGGGTCACGGATAACTCACCGTTCCATTATATCGCGGACACGGCTACCACCTCAACGTTCCATTATATCGCGGACACGTATATTGGCCACCATGTTAATTCCACACAATGGGAATTAACAAATGCAACATGATATGTAAGTATGTAACACTCAGCATACTATGAACATCAATCAACATATCATGCACATCAACAATATCAAACATAACATGATAGGAATAGCATGTAACCACTCAGCATACTATTAAACATCAATCATATCAAGTTATATCATAATTCATGCTTGATAACATCATCTAAAAGCATGACAATAAGATCCACATAGTGTTGGTATCATAACATACAATCGTTATTCGATACACACATCAATCAACACTAGGAATTCAATAAACACATATTCAAAACATGTCAAACACTGCACATCAAAATCGGATCAATCCGTACTTAACAACATGCATGGAAAACATAGTTTAAAAACCAACACAGGAGGTTTAACACGGGTGCCCGTGTAAAACAACACCGCCCGTGTGGAAATGTGTCCAGAAAACACGTTTTTTTGACAAAACAGGGGATCAACACGGGCGCCCGTGTAAATCAACACGGCCCGTGTTGAATTGTGCCCAGAAAACCCATTTTTATGCCAACACAGTGAATCAACACGGGCGCCCGTGTTAATCAACACGCCCGTGTTGAATTATGGCCAGAAAACACATTTTCATCAGCATACAGTGAATCAACACGGGTGCCCGCGTAAATCAACGCGCCCGTGTTGATGAGTGCGAACCCAATTTTTCTGTTTTTGCAGCAGCTCATATACCCATTTTTTTGCACGAAAATACCTCTCTACGGCGGTGCAATATAGTACAAAGACATCCAATCCATCATAGGAACCTAAAGTCTCTAATTGATTCATAAAATCGGGAACTTAAACCTTTTCTAACAAAGTTCAATCCTAAGGTTATCGATCCCTAGAAACATCTAACAATTGGGATTTCCTACGATTACCCGAATCAACCGTACATAAACCCATAAACAAATATAAATCGAGTATAAACCCCCCTTACCTTATCAATTAGCAGCTTTGAGTTCCTGAGCGATGTTCTTCGTTCTCCGCTCTTCAGAGCTCTATTTTCCCAAATTCCAACTTCTGTTCTTACGTGAAAACCAAAAATGAGAAAATGGCCTAAGTCCCAAACATAACTTTATTTCTCTGCACCCCCACTCTTTACTAACAACATCTAAGCCCAATAACATAAAAATCCCAATATTCCTTATTTCTTTTATTTTCCTCAAATACTCCAAAATAAATAATTCTTTTTATTTTATTAATTCTAATAAAATAAATTCCCAAATTCAAATAAATCAATTAATTGAAAACGGGGTGTTACAACTCTCCCCCACTAAAAGAGTTTTCGTCCTCGAAAACATACCTTAGACGAACAGCTCCGGATAAGCCTCTTTCATCTGGCTCTCCAGCTCCCAAGTGATATTTCCATCTGCTGGACCTCCCCAAGCAACCTTCACTAATGCTATCTCTTTACCTCTTAACTGTTTCACTTCTCGATCTTCTATCCTCATAGGCAATGCTTCTACTGTCAGGTTATCTCTTACCTGTACATCATCTATTTGGATTACATGAGATGGGTCTTGAATGTATCTCCTCAACTGAGAAACATGAAAAACATCGTGCAAATTCGCAAGTCTCGGAGGTAAGGCAATGCGATAAGCAACTTCTCCCACTCTTTCCGTAATCTGAAACGGACCAATAAAACGCGGAGTCAACTTCTTAGACTTCAACGCCCGACCAATACCCGTCATCGGAGTAACTCTCATAAACACATGATCTCCAGCACTGAATTCTAAATTCTTTCTCCTCTTATCATGATAACTTTTCTGACGACTCTGAGAAGCTCTCATCTTCTCTTGAATCAATTTGATCTTTTCGGTAGTCTGCTGAACAATCTCTGGCCCAATTACCGAACTCTCTCCAGATTCATACCAACACAAAGGCGTCCTACACCGTCTACCATACAATGCCTCAAACGGAGCCATACCAATACTCGAATGGTAACTATTGTTATAAGTAAACTCAATCAATGGCAAATAGCTATCCCAAGCTCCACCTTTTTCTAAAACACAAGCACGCAATAAATCTTCTAACGATTGAATCGTCCTCTCCGTCTGTCCATCAGTCTGAGGATGGTAAGCTGAACTCAATCTCAACTTAGTACCCAAAGCCTTCTGCAATCCTTCCCAAAATTTCGAAGTGAACCTCGGATCTCTATCTGACACAATACTAGAAGGAACTCCATGCAAACTCACTATTTTCTCAATATACAACTGTGCCAATCTCTCCATCGAGTAATCCATTCGCACCGGTATAAAATGAGCAGACTTAGTCAACCTATCCACAACGACCCATATCGCTTCACAATTCATAGGAGTCCTTGGCAACCCAGATACGAAATCCATAGAAATACTATCCCACTTCCATTCTGGAATAAACATCGGTTGCATAAACCCAGACGGCTTTTGATGCTCAATCTTCGATTTCTGACAGATTAAACATGCATACACAAATTCAGCTATTTCCTTTTTCATTCTCGGCCACCAAAACAATTTCTTCAAATCATGATACATTTTCGTGGCACCCGGATGAATGCTCATCCCACTGCGATGTCCTTCCTCTAATATACTTTTCTTGATTTCTGCGACATCAGGAACACAAACTCTATTGCCAAATCTCATAACATCATTTTCATCAATCCTAAACTCACCACCTTGACCTTGGTTGATCAATGTCAATTTATCAACTAAATTAACATCGGATTTCTGCCCGATCCTGATCTCTTCTAGAATACCACTAGTAAGTTTCAACATACCCAAACGAACACACTTCAGAGTACTTTCACAAACCAAACTCAAATCTCGGAATTGCTCAATTAAATCCAATTCACGAACCATCATCATAGACATATGCAAGGACTTCCTGCTCAAAGCATCTGCAACTACATTTGCCTTACCAGGATGGTAATTCAAACCAAAATCATAATCTTTGAGGAATTCTAACCACCTTCTTTGCCTCATATTGAGCTCTTTCTGATCGAAAAGATACTTCAAACTCTTATAATCACTATACACTTCAAACCTCGAACCATACAGATAATGTCTCCACAATTTCAAGACAAACACAACTGCTGCCAACTCTAAGTCATGAGTAGGATAGTTCCTTTCATGAACCTTCAACTGTCTCGAAGCATACACAACTACCTGCTGATTCTGCATTAAAACACCACCTAAACCCAACAGAGATGCATCACAATAAACCACAAAAGATTCCACCGGATTCGGCAAAATCAGAATAGGAGCACTAGTCAATCTCCGCTTCAGTTCTTGGAAACCTTTCTCACAATCAGAATCCCAAATAAACGCTTGTCCTTTACGAGTCAACTTCGTCAACGGCAATGCTAACTTTGAGAATCCTTCGATAAATTTTCTGTAATAACCTGCAAGACCAAGAAAACTTCTAATTTCAGAAACAGTCTTCGGCGCTTCCCACTGAGATACCGCTTCTACTTTCGCAGGATCCACTGCAATACCATTCTTAGAAATCACATGTCCAAGAAAACTAACTTCATTCAGCCAGAACTCACATTTGGACAACTTTGCATACAACTTCTTATCTTTCAACAACTCTAACACAATTCTGAGATGTTCCGCATGTTCTTCGTCATTCTCGGAATAAATCAGAATGTCATCAATAAAAACCACAACAAACTTATCCAGATATGGGTGAAAAATCCTATTCATATATTCCATGAAAACACCAGGTGCATTAGTAACTCCGAACGGCATAACAGAATATTCATAATGCCCATACCTCGTTCGAAAAGCAGTCTTTTGAATATCTTCCGCTTTCACACGAATCTGATGATATCCAGATCTCAAATCAATCTTACTGAATACACTGGCTCCAATTAACTGATCCATTAAATCATCAATCCTCGGTAACGGGTACCGATTCTTAATGGTTACCTTGTTCAATTGCCTGTAATCAACACACAGTCTCATAGAACCTTCTTTCTTCTTAACCAACAATACCGGAGCACCCCAAGGCGAAACACTTGGACGAATAAACTTCTTCTCCAGTAAATCTTCCAACTGACTCTTCAATTCAGCCAATTCAGACGCAGACATACGATATGGCGCCATCGACACCGGTCTCGTACCAGGAATTAAATCTATAGAAAATTCCACTTCTCTCTCAGGAGGTAACTCGCCAACATCATCAGGAAAGACTTCTGGAAAATCACACACCACTGGCAATTCACTACTCCTGACCTTTCCTGTTGCATCTAACGAAGCAAGTAACATAAACACATTAGCACCATCTTCCATTGCTTCTTGCACCTGCCTAGCAGTCATAGTCAAATTCTCGACACCAACTGCTTCTGGGAAAATCACCGTCTTAGCAAAGCAGTTCAGATGAACCCGGTTAAATTCCAACCAGTTCATCCCAAGGATAATATCAATTTGTTCAAGCGGTAGGCACACTAAATCCATACCGAAACCTCTACCAAAAATCTCAATAGGACAATTCCTACATACGAGTGAAGTTGTCACTGAACCCGATGCAGGAGTATCAACAACCATGCTACCTCGCATACCAGATATGTCCAGTTTCAACCTCTCAGCACAATCCAAAGAAATGAAAGAATGGGTTGCACCAGTATCAATAATTGCAACTAAAGGTGTGCCATGAATAAAACACGTACCTTTAATCAATCGATCCTTTGGGGTAGTCTCAGATCCAGACAAAGCAAACACTTTTCCACCTGACTGATCCTTCCTAGGCTTAGGACACTGCGGACGAATGTGACCTTCTTCGCCACAATTGTAACAAGTAACAGACTTCCCTTTGCAATCAATAGACAAATGACCAGCCTTTCCACATTTATAGCACTTCTTCTCATCACTCTTGCAATCTCGAATGTGATGACCAGACTCACCACACCTGTAGCATCTGATAGGAGCCTTAGAATCTCCCCCACTAGGCCTTTTCCAACCGCTTGATCTCTGGTTATCTCTACCATATGGCTTGCCACGGTCCATATGTTGCTTCCCTCTTTTATCAACAGCTCCACGAGAGTGAGACGACCGATTCTTGGTAATATCTTCTTCCAAGATTCTGCTACAATCCACCAGATCAGAAAATCTACGAATACGCTGGTACCTGATTCCCTGCTTAATCTCATCTCGGAGACCATTCTCAAATTTGATACATTTAGAGAATTCTCCAGCCTCATCATTGTTGTAGTGTGCATAATACTTTGCCAGCTCAGTGAACTTAGTAGCATACTCACTAACAGTCAGATTGCCCTGCTTAAGCTCCAAAAATTCAATTTCCTTTCTTCCCCGAACATCTTCAGGAAGTACCTCCTCAGAAAAGCCCTTCTGAAGTTAGCCCAAGTCAGTGCCTCTCCATCCTGAACCATTTCAGTCCTTGTGGCAACCCACCAGTCGTCGGCCTCTTCTGCCAACATATGCGTACCATATCTGACTTTCAGATCTTCAGCACAATCGATCACACGGAAAATCCTTTCGATTTCCTTCAGCCACTTCTGAGCACCTTCGGGGTCATGTGTACCTTTGAACAACGGAGGATTGTTCCTCTGGAAATTTCCCAATTGCCTATCAGCACCAATCACGCCTCCAGTTGGGTTTCCAGCAAGTACACCAGCTAACATCCCCAAAGCCTCAGCTAGTGCAGCATCATTTCGTCCATTACCTCTTCCAGCCATATTCCTGAGAATTAAAACATACTCCACATCAGAATACAGTATCGACAGTGTTACCTTGCACTAGTCGCATACGAAAAGGAATGACTGACTCAAGACTCTGGTCACAACGACCGACTATGCTCTGATACCACTATTGTAACACCCTCTAAAACCCCGCATATAATTTTCGCAAATATTAAAAATTATAAACTCAGAGTACATGTAATAATCGAGGAATGCTACAATTCTCTTTTAATAAAATAAATTCCTGTCATGCATAATTTTAGTGGTAACTCATACATGTCTACACAGCGGAATAATTTATTTAATAAAATCAAATGTTATAATATTTTCCAAAATCATCAGGGATTAACACCTGGAAAAGTCAACGTCATATTATAACAATTAAAAGAAAATAAACGAGTCTGACTAAAGCAGCTCGACAACCAAACGTTCCCGGAGTTACAACTATCAGAGCATGACCCGGACATACTAAAACGAAACTAAACTAGACACGATAAGCCTTCGCCAAGCACCTGAGCGAAGCTCCTCAATCTGAAATATGCAACAGTAAGGGTGAGCTTCTCAAATATACATTTGGTTATACATTCATAACAATCAATTCACGAAAATCATAAGCATCACCCAATAATTAGCATATTTCATAGTTTACAAAACCTTTACAATTCATATATCCATGACATATTGCCTTTCATATTTGCAAATATTCATCAAACATCATCAACCATTTATCAATCATACGTGCATACAAACAATCAAATATAACATTGGAAAAATCATCCATTCATGTTATATTCGAGTAATGCAACACACCCATGCATGTGGTACCACTTCACCGCCCCATTAAATCGCGGGTCACGGATAACTCACCGTTCCATTATATCGCGGACACGGCTACCACCTCAACGTTCCATTATATCGCGGACACGTATATTGGCCACCATGTTAATTCCACACAATGGGAATTAACAAATGCAACATGATATGTAAGTATGTAACACTCAGCATACTATGAACATCAATCAACATATCATGCACATCAACAATATCAAACATAACATGATAGGAATAGCATGTAACCACTCAGCATACTATTAAACATCAATCATATCAAGTTATATCATAATTCATGCTTGATAACATCATCTAAAAGCATGACAATAAGATCCACATAGTGTTGGTATCATAACATACAATCGTTATTCGATACACACATCAATCAACACTAGGAATTCAATAAACACATATTCAAAACATGTCAAACACTGCACATCAAAATCGGATCAATCCGTACTTAACAACATGCATGGAAAACATAGTTTAAAAACCAACACAGGAGGTTTAACACGGGTGCCCGTGTAAAACAACACCGCCCGTGTGGAAATGTGTCAAGAAAACACGTTTTTTTGACAAAACAGGGGATCAACACGGGCGCCCGTGTAAATCAACACGGCCCGTGTTGAATTGTGCCCAGAAAACCCATTTTTATGCCAACACAGTGAATCAACACGGGCGCCCGTGTTAATCAACACGCCCGTGTTGAATTATGGCCAGAAAACACATTTTCATCAGCATACAGTGAATCAACACGGGTGCCCGCGTAAATCAACGCGCCCGTGTTGATGAGTGCGAACCCAATTTTTCTGTTTTTGCAGCAGCTCATATACCCATTTTTTTGCACGAAAATACCTCTCTACGGCGGTGCAATATAGTACAAAGACATCCAATCCATCATAGGAACCTAAAGTCTCTAATTGATTCATAAAATCGGGAACTTAAACCTTTTCTAACAAAGTTCAATCCTAAGGTTATCGATCCCTAGAAACATCTAACAATTGGGATTTCCTACGATTACCCGAATCAACCGTACATAAACCCATAAACAAATATAAATCGAGTATAAACCCCCCTTACCTTATCAATTAGCAGCTTTGAGTTCCTGAGCGATGTTCTTCGTTCTCCGCTCTTCAGAGCTCTATTTTCCCAAATTCCAACTTCTGTTCTTACGTGAAAACCAAAAATGAGAAAATGGCCTAAGTCCCAAACATAACTTTATTTCTCTGCACCCCCACTCTTTACTAACAACATCTAAGCCCAATAACATAAAAATCCCAATATTCCTTATTTCTTTTATTTTCCTCAAATACTCCAAAATAAATAATTCTTTTTATTTTATTAATTCTAATAAAATAAATTCCCAAATTCAAATAAATCAATTAATTGAAAACGGGGTGTTACAATTTACAGTTTCCTCTTTATCACAAAACACACACATGTTGTTGGAAATCATGCCAAACCTTGACAACCTAGCCTTAGTTGCTAAACTCCTATGGCAAGTCATCCAGAGGGTAAAAATGGACTGGGGTCGTGCCTTGTTTAGGAGGATGAGATTACACCATATGACTTTATCCCTGACTTGTGTCAACTCATTGTACACTTTCTTAGTGTAGAACTTCCCCTCGTTCAACATACTCACCCACAGGCAATTAAAACCCGGCACAAGTGCACGCTGTTGCAAAATGGCTTTGAAAGTACCTGAATCGTTCAATTTGGAATTTCTGCACATGATCTCATCATTCTTCAGATAATACGCATGAATCCATTGAACCCATAAGTTGTCAGCCTTTGCATAAATATTCCACAGCAGCTTCAGAATGAGCGCTCTATTCCAGGTGGTCATATCCTTAAGATTAAGCCCACCTTTTGTGGATGGTTTACAAATCTTATCCCAAACAATAGGGCTCTTTTTACTCACAGTACTACACTCTGTCCAAAGAAAGGTTCGGCAAATAACATTAATTTTATGCAAAACAGCTTTTGGGAATAAGAAACACTGCAGCCAGTATGAAGAAATAACATGTAAAACACTCTTAATGAGTTGCAAACGGCCTGCATAGCTCAACAAACTAGCGCTCCAATGTGTAATCCTGCATACCATTTTATCCACAAGAGGCATATAATGGGTCACTGAGAGATTCTTACTGGTCACAGGCACTCCCAAATAACGAAACGGGAAAGTCCCCACACGTTAGGAAGTCATACGCAGGATTCACTCTTTGGCATCAACTGTCATCCCACCAAAGTAGATGTTGCTTTTGGCAGAATTCATCTTCAAACCTGTGGAAACTAGGAAAGTTTGTAAGGTTTGTTGCATAAGCTCTATCGATTTAGTATCTCCCCTGAAAAATAACAACAAGTCATCCGCGAAAATCAAATTAGTAATTGACAGCCTCTCACACTTGGAGTGATGATTGAAATCCAGATTCTTTTGCATTTGGAATAACAATCTATTCAAATATTCCATTGTAATGACAAACAAAAGAGGAGATAAAGGATCCCCTTGACGAATGGATCCTTTATCTCCTATTAAATATTATATATTTTGCAATTATTATAAAAATTTAATTTTGTCTTATTATTTTTTATATGCTCACAGAGAAATATTATTTTTTGAGCAATTCTTGAGAAACTAAATTTATATTATTATACACACTTTTATTACTATTTGAGATGTCATTGTGAATTCTAAAAGTAATAGAAGTTCATGAACTTTATTTCCGAAGATGAATGTGATGCTTTTGAAGGTTAATCATAATTTATTTCAATCTTTTGTGATAAATTATATAATTACATATAAGGAGAAATCATTTATAATATTATCTACGTTTTTTAAAAAATATATCAAAATTGAATTTATATAAAATTAATATTTTAAATTAAAAAATCTTTATTTATCGTCATAAATTGATTTCTTATTATATACTTAAATAAATAAAAATCTAATTTTATGAGTATATTAGAAATTTTATTATTTTGAGAGTTTTATCTTGAAAAATTAAGTAATCACTATTAATTTGTAAAATTGAAATCTCACCTATCGTAAATACAATTATACAAATTTTCTTATTTTATATAAAATATAAGCATTTTTAATTCCTTTGATTATAACTCACCTATCGGGAGTACAATTATACAAATTTTGTTTAGTAAAATATTTAAATTTATTTTAATAAATATTATATTGATAATAGTTATACCCTATCGGTGTGATATTATTAACATAATTTGTTTTAGATCAATATACTTGTGATTTATAATTACGTAAATTATGATTCGAGTGCCCTATCGATATTATGATTTTTTAGTGACATAATATTTGTACATTGTTATATTTTTATTTAATATTTTCGAAACTATTATTTTATAAATAAGAAATTATCTTAAAGACATGTAATATTTTATGAAATCTACTCATTTATTTTAAATTTTTTATTAAAATGGATTTTAATTTTCTAAGTATCATGTAAGTGATGGACATATCATATCGGTGTGACGTTGCTCGACATGATAATTGTGTGATAGATAAAATAGTTGAGTATATATTTAAAATAATTTTTAAGCCCTTGAGTTAATAATTCAACTATTATTATCTATCAAGTGGAAGAATTTAGCATGTCAATTATATTACAAATAAGAAACAAATATTATTTATTTAATATAATATTATTTATGGAGACTTATATTGAAGATATTATATTCTTATGTTAGTAATAAAAGTTTATGACTATTTGTGTTATATCTTCAATAATAGCTAAAGTTAAGTCTCACGTTATATTGAAGATATTATAGTCTTATGTTAGTAATAAAAGTTTATGACTATTTGTGTTATATCTTCAATAATAGTTAAAATTGAGTCTCATATTTTTCCATTGCATACACTGGCGGAGCCAGCGTCCGGCCAGCTAGGGCAGCTGCCCAGGCTCGGCCGCCTCGAATCACTTTCATGGAACTCTTCTCTCCCTCAATACGATGAACAAGACGGCAACTCTTTCACTTTTCACTGCTTCCAATGAACTTGAAGGAGGTTAGTTTCATTCTTATCCAATAGATTTAATTTTATCATAGACATTGTTTCTCTATAATTAGCCTCATATCTTCTTCTTCAAAAGTTATACCCATAGTAAGCATTACATATAGCTTAGTTCTGTTGATTGTATTCTGTCCGACAAGTGTTTGATGAATTGCTTGATTATACTATGTTTGTAAATGGATATTTTTGTCCATAGATTGGCCATGGCATCGGTATCAAATTGTTGTTGTTACAACCGTTTTATAACTTGCATACTAACTGTTCGATAAATTGCCTCAACTAAGTTTTTTTCCTCTTTTTCGCGTCTGTTTCTTACGAATTATGGTACTGAATTATTATTATTGATTGTTTCACTTGTTGAACTTTTGAAGGAAATAAAGAAGTATTGAAGCAATCTCTTTTATTCGAGTCATATCTGCCATGTGCTAGTGTCAAAAATCGAGATTTTGAAGCAAGCTCTTTTAAACAACAAAGTGAGTTACAACTTACAAGGCTGAATTCAATTGTGTTTCAGCTTGTTGAATGATTAGAATAAGTCAAATGCAGTGTAATTGGTTTTGAAGTGTTTTTGGAGAATAGCTTATTTGAGAAGCTATTTTGGAAAAGCTGCCAGTATGCTGCAGGAAACCCTGTTTTGTTACTTTGTTTAGTGTTAGCAGGCACTATATATACATTTTGTAACATGTTGAATGGAATTAATGCCATATGATTTTTTACCCTCTCAATTAATCTCTATTCTCTGTAAACTTGATCTTCCCCAATCCTCTAATTTCACCAAAATTATCCATCATCTCCATTGATTCACATACAAGGTTTTGTGCTTGTTCTAACATTTGGCATCAAGAGCATTGGTTATTGATCCCAATCCGCTGCAACACCAACAATGGCTACCGTTTCCAATGATCGAATTCCCACCAATCTCCCAATTCTTGATTCGAAGAACTACGACAAATGGGCGAAACAAATGAAGGTTCTGTTTGGTTATCAAGAGGTTCTTGAGATCGTCATCAATGGAGTTACACCATTAGGGGCAGATGCTACCGATGCTCGTAGGGCTACACACAAGGAAGAAAAGAAAAAGGATTACAAAGCCCTATTCTTGATTCACTCTTGTGTTGATAACGACAATTTCGAGAAGGTTGGTGATTGTGAATCCGCGAAGCAAGCATGGGAAATCTTGGAGAAAGCGTATGCCGGTGCCGTCAAAGCGAAGGTGGTAAGGTTACAAACTTATAAACGTCAATTCGAGTTAACGCAAATGGAGGACAAAGAAACGATCAACAATTACATAACGCGCATTACCCGGTTAGTCAACCAAATCAAGTCATGTGGCGAAACGATCCTTGAGCAGAATGTTGTATCGAAAGTGTTGCGTTCGTTAACATCACGTTTCGATAACATTGTTGTGGCTATTGAGGAGTCAAAGGATCTAACAACTTTGAGTAAAGATGAGTTGCAAAGTTCGTTAGAGGCGCATGAACAAAGGATGGATGAGAGAAGTGCCGACAAAGCCAAAGCGGAGATCGCTTTGCAAGCGCGTTTACATGAGAAGAACAAGAGATCGAAAGGGAAGTGGACTTCAAAAAATAAGAAGAATTTTGGTGGAAAAGATCCACAAAATTCAAAGGGTGAAGGAAGCTCCAAAGATGGTAATCAAAGCGCCCACAAACCGTTTGACAAAAGTTTTGTGAAGTGTTATAATTGTCAAAAGCTTGGGCATTTTGCGAAAGAATGTCGCTCAAAACGCAAGGAAAAGGATGCGGATGAGGCGAAGGTTGCTAGGGAAGAGGTAGATGATGAAGATACCCTTCTTGTGATGATTACGGAAGAGAATTATGGCATTGTTGATGTTCCGGGAAGCAGCTACTGTGATGATAGTGTGTGGGACAGCAGCTGTACTGTTTTGGAAAGTGGCGAAAAAATGTGTTCGGATCGAAATGCATTAGTTACCGTGCGTGAGGGAGTCCAAATTAAAGATGAATGGTACTTGGATTCCGGTTGTTCAACACATATGACGGGTCGAAAGGATTGGTTTGTGCAAATCAATCAAGCGACAAAGAGTAAAGTCAAGTTTGCCGACGACACTACTTTAAGCGCCGAAGGGGTAGGAGATGTTTTGATCGGAAGAAAGAATGGTGGACACTCTAGGATCAAAGATGTCTTGTACATACCGGGAATTAAGTGCAATCTTTTAAGCATTGGCCAATTGCTTGAAAGAGGGTACTTAATTCGATTGGAGAATAAGATGTTACGCGTTTTAGATTCAAATGGTGTGTTGATTCTAAAAGCACCGATGGCTGCCAACAGAACTTTTAAGGTTGAGTTAAAGGTTATGGAGCATCGTTGTTTAGCTACCGCGGCAAGTAGAGAGGAGTGGCTATGGCATTACCGTCTTGGTCACCTTAACTTTAGGGATCTTAAGATGTTGCAACAAAGTGGAATGGTAACGGGGCTGCCACATATTAGTGTTCCGACAGAATTGTGTGAGGAATGTGTCACATCTAAGCAACACAAGAAGGTGTTTAGCAAGGATGCGGGTCGGAGAGCCAAAGACTTACTTGAGGTGGTGTATTCCGATGTTTGTGGACCAATGCAAGTAGAGACATATGGCGGCAATCGATATTTTGTTACGTTTATTGATGATTTTAGTAGGAAGCTTTGGACTTATCTTATCAAGAGAAAGGATGAGGTATTTGGAGTGTTCAAGAGTTTCAAATCCATGGTGGAGCGTCAAAGCGGTCGGAAGCTCAAAATTCTCAAAACGGATGGTGGAGGTGAATATACCTCTAGTGAATTTGGGAAGTTTTGTGATCTTGAGGGTATTGTGCGTGAGGTGGTGCCTCCATATACGCCTCAACAAAACGGGGCTGCCGAGAGGAAAAATCGTACAATAATGAACATGGTGCGTAGCATGCTTTGTGGGAAGAAGTTACCTAAAGAATTGTGGGGTGAGGCCGTATCTACAGCCACCTACTTGTTGAATAGGTGTCCTACTAAGAAGCTGGAGAAAATCACACCGGAAGAGGTTTGGAGTGGTTTCAAACCGAGTGTGGTTCATTTGCGTGTTTTTGGATCGATTGCATATCGTCATGTACCAAATCAACTTAGAAAGAAGTTGGATGATAAAGGTGAGAAGTTGATATTTGTTGGATATCACTCTACTGGTGGTTACAAGCTGTTTGATGAGAAGAATCGGAAGATCGTGATAAGCCGGGACGTGACTTTTGATGAAATCAAAAGTGCAGAAACAGCAGCAGAAAATCAGCAGCAGCAGTTTTTTGAAATCTCTGATCCGGAGTTGTCTGATGCCGCTGTACCAGCACCTACAACAGCTGAAAACAATGTTGTGAATGAGGGTAGACCAATAAGGCATAGAGGTATGCCTCAAAGACTCCGAGATTGTGAATTGTTCCGAGATAGTGAGATCAACAATGATGGTGATCTTATTCATTTCGCTTTAATGGCCGAATCCGAACCGGTAAATACGGAGGAGGCATTAAGCGATCCAAAATGGATGTGTGCAATGAAGGAAGAGTTGAAATCGATTGAGAAGAACAATACTTGGGTGTTGGTTGATTTACCGAAAGGTAAAAAGGCGATTGGTGTGAAATGGGTTTACAAAGTAAAAGCAAATCCGAAAGGCGAGATAATCAAGCATAAGGCTCGATTGGTAGCAAAGGGATTTTTGCAAAAAGAAGGCATAGACTTTGATGAGGTATTCGCACCGGTTGCAAGGCATGAAACCATCCGGTTAGTTGTTGCGATTGCAAATAACAACAGCTGGTCGTTATATCAAATGGACGTCAAATCGGCGTTTTTGAATGGTCCATTGGATGAGGAAGTGTATGTTGGACAGCCACCTGGTTTTGTGATACAAAATCAAGAGGAAAGGGTCTACAAATTAAGGAAGGCACTCTATGGTTTGAAACAAGCTCCAAGAGCTTGGAACAAACGCATAGATGTTTTTCTTATCAACATTGGTTTCAAGAAGTGCGTATCCGAACACGGTGTGTATGTGAAGTCGGATAAAAGCAAAGGAGTAATCATACTTTGTCTTTATGTGGACGATTTGTTGATTACGGGCAGTTGTGAAAAGTACATTTCAAAGTTCAAAGAAGAGCTTATGGGGGAGTTTGAAATGAGTGATCTTGGCTCTATGAAATACTTCTTAGGCATAGAGTTCCAAAAAACAAAGTTGGGACTGCTCATGCATTAAAGAAGGTATGCAATGGAGATTTTGAAGAGGTGTGATATGGAGCATTGTAATGCTGCCACAACACCAGCCGAGGCATGTTTACAGCTGTCCAAGAGTGAAGATGAGCAAGATGTGGATCCTACTCAATACCGAAGATTGATAGGATCATTGCGTTACTTGTGCAATACGCGGCCAGATTTAGCGTTTAGTGTCGGTATTGCAAGTAGGTTCATGGAGAGGCCGAAGGTATCACACTTGGCAGCGGTTAAGAGGATCCTTAGATATGTGAAAGGTACTCTTGGCTGTGGGATTTTATTTCCTGCAAGTGACATGGGCAAAAGTTGCGAATTACTCGGATACACCGACTCCAATTGGTGCGGAGATAAGGACGATCGGAAATCAACGGCTGGTTATGTTTTTATGTTCGGAGGAGCACCAATCTCTTGGTGTTCTAAAAAGGAGCCGGTGGTTGCTCTCTCTTCTTGTGAGGCCGAGTATATCGCAGCTTCGTTATGTGCATGCCAAGCTGTGTGGCTAGTGAACCTGCTGCGTGAGCTGGACATCAACACGAGAGGAGCTGTTCTGCTGTTGGTGGACAATGTTTCAGCCATCAACCTTGCTAAGAATCCCATAGCACATGGGAGGAGCAAGCATATTGAGATGAGATTCCATTACTTGAGAGATTTAGTAAGTTCTGGACAGTTACGTTTGAGCTACTGCAGAAGTGAAGAACAGGTCGCGGACTTGTTGACGAAAGCGGTTACGAATGATGTTTTCAAGCGACTCGTGGTGAGGTTGGGCATGAAGAACATTGAGCATTTGACTTAAGGTGGTGTGTTGAATGATTAGAATAAGTCAAATGCAGTGTAATTGGTTTTGAAGTGTTTTTGGAGAATAGCTTATTTGAGAAGCTATTTTGGAAAAGCTGCCAGTATGCTGCAGGAAACCCTGTTTTGTTACTTTGTTTAGTGTTAGCAGGCACTATATATACATTTTGTAACATGTTGAATGGAATTAATGCCATATGATTTTTTACCCTCTCAATTAATCTCTATTCTCTCTAAACTTGATCTTCCCCAATCCTCTAATTTCACCAAAATTATCCATCATCTCCATTGATTCACATACAAGGTTTTGTGCTTGTTCTAACACAGCTCACACCAACTAGAACCAGATAACATTCATCAACGGATTTCAACTTGTTGAAAATGTACTTACTTTTGTTGATTTTATATAAATTATGATCTACTTAATTTATAACTAGTATGAATGAGAGAGATATTTGTTAAGCATGCTCCTACTTCCTAAAGACACCCTGTTTGAAAACTCTAGTTTTAAAGATTTGTCATTTTTAATTTCTAAAATTTAAAACAAAGCTCAATGCTTTTATTGGTTTCAAAAAATCTACTTTTCTTTTTCTGATCTCTAGGTGATATATTTTGATGGAATGCTGATGAATTCTCTAATTGTGCCTCATTGTTTGCTTTATACTCTTAAAGTGCTGAAGTTTAAAAAAAAATTTGGTCATGTGCGTGGATTAAGTATTGCCAAATATATTTTAGAAAATGGTCAGGTATTGGAGAGGATTAATTTTTTCCTCTGTTCCAAGGAAGCTCAAGAGGAGGTACTTTCGTTTAAGAAATGTTCTAGTTCAGTGATTTTAGAATTTTCATCTGAGCTGTAAAAATATCATTTGAGGAATTTTTTTTTAAGATTGATAAAAAAAGGAGCACAGTTTTATTGGGAGAATGTATGTAGTTGCTACATGTAGTTATAGAAATGATAAAACTTACTGCAGGAACTATATTTTGTTTATATATATGATATGGTTTTTATGTCACTGATTAATCTCTGAGTTAATTGATCAAGTGATTTTGTGCTCTTGTGTAAATTAGGTTTGATTTGGTCATTACTATGAATGGAAAGAAGGAGAAAATAGCTTCAGGTTTGTTCAACCCCTTTCACTGCCACTTGAAGGTTGCTCAAGATCAAATGGTGAAGGTTGGTTATTCAATTGTTCTTGTGCCTGAGCACGAAAGCGATGCCACATGGTTTTCCAGAGGAACTATTGAAAGGTATGGCTTGTTATCATAATTTTTTATTTGTTGATAACTTAGATTGGCATATCTTGGAATCATTGTTGTTAAATAGCAGTTATAGCTATTGTACTATAGTGTAGCGGAATTTGATCACATCCCTATTGTTTTTTGTTATGCTACTTAGTACAATGTGTTCTCAAATAGTGGCTCTACAACATTGTAGCATACCAGAATTTTAACAAACCACCATTTCTCCGATCTGCATTTGACAACATTATTTGGAATTTGAATTGATAGTGGTGTTTTTAGGCAGTACTTAATTTCTCACAAATGAGCGTGTTGAACTAATTTTCTCGGCTTTTATAGGTTTGTTCATTTTGTGAGCACACCTGAAATACTGTAACATGTATATATTATAGAATCCGAAATTTGAACATGTATATATTATAAAATCTGAAATCTTACAAATTGAAGAGGCAATTTCAATTCAAGGAAATAATTCCTTTGGGATTAGCATTGTACTGTCTTGGTAGAAAATTATGAAGCCAATGAAAAGTTGTCCAGGCTTCATAATTTTTCTGACTCCGCCACTGATTGCGTATAACATAATATGTTTCTCAAATGTGTGTGATTATAATTGTAGCATTTAAGATTTGAGTGAGTTATTAAGATGTTGTATATAATCCTATATTTAAAATTATAGGAATTTCATCTCACTCAAATGATGGTGAACCTCTTTTATATGAACATCGTACTCTTTCATGTGAAATTATATCAATAATGATATATTCCATTTATATGTAAAATATATGGTTGAGTTTGTAAAACTCTATTGATGATATATTATACAACCACTTTTCTATATTGTTTTATAATAAAAATATAATTAGTATCCCATTGTATAATCAGAGTATATAATATTAGTGAGCTCTGAAAAATCTTTATACATGTTGAATCAGTGGGAGTGCATGTGTACAAAATTATATAATCTGAAACAATTTAAATTATTATTCTCATATTGTCATATATATTCTTGTGTGCACTATAAAATATGACATATTCTAATAAGACTTCAAAATATACTCTAAGAGATCTTATTCTATTATACTGAGCTAAATATTATTCTCTTAATCTCAGGAAACATCATTTAATATTTAGGTCGATATTAAAAAGACACAATAATTCTTTGACATGTAATAATATTGTGTTATTCAATATTGTGTTATTCTATCTTTAATAGTCCACTTTTGTCAGGTCATAATATGAAAGTTCAAGTAAATACCAATGCGTATGATATTGTGTTATGAAGGTACTTATGATTAAAAGTAATTACTCTTGTAATAGTGTAATGCCTATATGTAATTATTATTCTTAGACCTACGTGGATATGCTATGACCTTTAATGTGAAAACTCATTAGTAAATCACTAACCACCGACTTATGCACATGAGTAAGTCTTATGATATTTTGGGTTAGTGGGAGTTTATCAATAGCATTTTCATATGTTTGGACCATTGTTTAATAACATATTTTTCTCATATGAAATATGTTTCTCTAAATTCATCTTTTTAATATAAAATGTATTTCTTTAGCTTGTATAATTTCTTTTCCCTATCGGATTCATTTATGCAATGTTAAAGTTTACTTTTATTTTGTGAACAAGTGCTTTGACCATAATTAAAATTCTAATATTAAAATTTATATATTTTTAATAATTGATTATTTTCATCCAAATGGGAGAATGTTGAATTAATTATTTAATTAATCAATTATGGATTAACAATAATCAATTATTAGAAATTATTATTAATATTAATTATGGTCTATGTTATTAAGCATTTATCGATGACTTATCTAATTAAGCTATTGTCCCTGAATGGACCGTGATAGATTGAACCATTCAGTTACACCCAATGAGAGGTCCATGCCCTCACCCGTTTAGCTATTTAAGTGTTATCCCATTAAACGATTAACATACTCTGAAACCCTAAACAACAATGAGGGTAGTAATTCTCTCATACTCTCCGACGGTAATCTCTATAATCCTAAAAAGTACATCAGCAATCTTTAAAATCTTACCAAGTACACCGTTCATAATATTCTTGATTATTCTATAATAATATAATATGCTATAACTTGTGTGTATTCGATTCAATTGTATCTATAAATGCAATCATGCAAATTAAACTTATTAGCTTTTTAATTGATGTCAAGTTGTTAGAGATTCTTTTAACATTACTGAGGAAGAGCATAGTAAATTTTGAATGCCGACGTTAAGTTTACCTTTTGGAGGTCATGTTGCTAGTAACTTTTAGAGTTAAATGCACTTTATTCTCCCGCAATAGTAGCGAGTTTTGATTTATCCCCTTTTAAAAAAAATTATTTTCGCCCTTTAACAAAAATAGATTCCAAAATAAAAAACCTTTTATCTCAAGATTCCGTATAAGGTAGGTTTTGAACCCAACACCCTCTACTTGCAAGCCTTGCACTCAACCACTACACTATTTCTATTCGTTTTTATGTTTCTTGCTTCATATTCAGTTTCTATATTTAGATGGTAACCAAAAAGAAAAACCTGGGTTTGACCTGCAAAAAGTAACAGAGCAAATTTGAAAGCAGATATTGTTCCAAATACCTAACTTCTAACTCTAAATTGAGGTATGTGTCATGTTGCATAAATTGAGGAAAGTTAATATCACTCGAAGTTATATTTGTTCATAAATTGATAAATAATTTAATGCAAAAATTTAACACACCAATTAATCAAAAACCATATAAACCAGAACTGATTAACTAAAACAAGCATACATAAAAGTTTCCAGTGTAGTATATAAATATTACCTGTTTCCACTTTAGCTTTCTCTCTTGCAGTCAATACGACATCAACATGATTACCAGTGAAAGTAGACCAGTACTTGTATTTTGTTTCAGCGATCTCAGCATGAATACCTGCCATATATTTCACACTACGCCAAAAACTGCTTTTGCCAGCGCCTCTACTAAAGCGCTTATTGAAAAAGCGCTGCCATAGCCTTCACAAAAAACAAAATTAAAAAAAAGGGAAACCTACGAAGGCGCTTTTTTAAAAGCGCTGGCATAGGTGGGGGATACGAAAGCGCTTATTGAAAAAGCGCTGTCATAGCCTTCACAAAAAACAAAATTAAAAAAAAGGGAAACCTACGAAGGCGCTTTTTTAAAAGCGCTGGCATAGGTGGGGGATACGAAAGCGCTTTTTTAAAAGCGCTGGCATAGGTGGGGGATATGAAGGCGCTTTTTAACAAGCGCTGGCATAGGTGGGGGATACGAAAGCGCTTTTATAAAAGCGCTGGCATAGGTGGGGGATATGAAGGCGCTTTTTAAAAAGCGCTGGCATAGGGGGGGATACGAAAGCGCTTGTTTAAAAGCGCTGGCATAGGTTAGTTAAATAATTTCTAAACCCCTAAATTTACAGAAAACGAAACCCAGTTGTTCATCTTCTTCTCCATCAAACTGTAATTTACATTCAGGTGTTGTTTCTTTCCCATTCAATTTCATCTCAACATTGATTCATCATCACCCACTCTAACTACTTTACTTTATTACATTAATTAGGGTTTCGTTCTCAAAGTTTCTTGTTATTACAAAACCCTTCAACAGTTAGCAAGAACGAAACCCAAGGGATTTTGAAGGTTGGCTGTTACTTGTTAGAGGAAAGATCTAAAAGTTCATTTCACTTTTTCCATTTCTTTGGTTTGAGGTAAGAATTCTTACTCATTTTTCTTAGTTTTAGATATTGCATATTAACTGTTTGTGAAATGTTCTACATGATTGTTCCTAATTAAGGGTATGTTAGAGGGTTAGGAAAATGAAGTTGGATTTACGGGTCCTAATTTTAGGTGTATACTAGCTTAAAATTCACAAGTACTTAAGTTGTTGGTGTTCATTTGTGTTTTTCCCTCTTTTAGATGATTTGTGTGTGATTAATCGTTAATAGACATTCATATATTGTCAGTCATCGATAGTAAAAATGTCAAAGGCAACACTTAGTACGGATCCGGTAAAAAAAGTCTGGGAAGAACGATGTTGGAATTTGGTATTTGTATTGTAATAGATTGTAGAACAGATAAAAGGAGTCGGATAGTAGTGTTACGTTATCGAAACTGAATAAAAGATGCACCTATCAACTGTGAGATTTGTGCAAAGAAGAGAAGCAATATTTTCAAACTTTATGGACTGTACTAAGAGGGTGTGAGTTATGCTTGGAGATACTTCAAGTGGGATTATAAATTTCTAATCCTATCTACACTGTAGACAAAAGAATTAATCACACAAAGGAAATTATAACATTACTACTAAAAAAGTTATAGCTAAGAAAATGTTTTAATAGGCTTGTATATTTTGCATATAAGTCTTACTGAGATTTTTATCTCATTAGTTTAAGTTTATATTTCAGCTTAAGTGCTTAACAGGACAGATAAATTACATATAGATTACATGTGGTTTTCACAGAATGATGCTCCATAAATTTTTCCATGATCCCTTACCTACAAAGATAGTATCGTCTATAAATTGTAGAATTTCATAATTAACATTTTAATTAACTTTAAATACCATAAATTCTCCAATGTTAACAACATTACAAACCGATCCTGCTGAACCTTAAACCGGTCCTGTTAAATACCATAAATTTTATTCTTCCACTACACTAATGTGAATTAGTTCATAATATTATAAGTCCAATTTATTGAATAACTCGTAATCCATTTCATACAACCATAACAATTTGACTTGACTTTAAATATGAAATTTGAACTAGTGCAATACTATGTGAACAATTTGAGAGATAATCTTTCTCAAGTATATCATCATTAAATTGCTAAAGCCAAATTGAGGAAGACATTCTTTAAATTTAACTTCACAATCTTTTTCAACTTTGGTGATTCTTGTTCTGAATTCCATGACTTGATCCTATAAAGACTTGAAACAGAAACATGTGACAGGCACCCTGCCAGTTTTTTTAATTTTGTTAGCTTTTTCTTTGACTTTCAACTCTTGTTTTCTTCTTTGATCTTCCAACTCTTTGATTGCTCTTTGTCCAATCATATCTAACCTTGCTATCTTTCTCTTGTAATGTTCTATTACATTTTCTCTTTGATGATCCATTTCATTCTATAATAATTACATGAAAATTATATCATGAGTTCATAAAATTTAAAAGTAGAAATCCAACAAATTCAATGCTAACCTTTTTCCTTTCCATTTGGATTTTGGCTTGGATTCTTTTCTCCCCTTCCCAAGAAAGGATTTGGAGCTTCATCTTCTCATACCTGAATTTTCTTGCATTGTCAAGAATATACTAAATCTATATTTGTTGACTCTATATTATCACTTTAACAACTATTACCTCTTTTGAATCCTTTGTAGCTTAGCCTTTTCCCAAGCTTCTGCTTTTGCCTTATCATTTTTGTTATGTATTATAATCCCTTTTTGCTTTTGATACCCTCCAATTGAGGATATACCACTTGAACTTCTTAGAGGTAAAGCACCTTCTCTAGTCCTGCTTTCTTCTCTAAATGCTCTTTCCTTTGAAGTTTCACCTAAGGTGATGTTGTTATATGTAATTTAATAGAAAATTATAATATTTTTAGGAAAGATATATGATATAAGTAAATGTCTATTTACCATAACTTGGTTGCCTTGCTATAGATTGGTTCTTTGAAAACTTGGGACTATCTCTTATTTTCTTCAAATCAAGTATCCCTGCTTCTTCTAATGAGTAAATGGAAAATGTTGCAGCTGCTACTGCAGTTACAAACTCATCATCTCTTGTTTCTTTATGGGATTGTGGACTAGAAAATGACACTCTAGAAAATGATATAAGTAATATGTTATTAGTAGGGACTAAAAGATTCTAATGTTTTTACATTATAAGAAAATCAATAAAAGAATACATATCAATAGTTACCTTCTTTGGTTTAGCCCATTTTCCATTTCTTGAAACCTTAAAAAATGACTTGAAATGTCTTTCTTTAATAGTTAGGTGATTGAAGATAGATGGGTACTCTAGTTATTCATTCTTCATATATATATATATTTATAAAAGGTGAATAGGACATGCAAAGAATCAAGATAAAATGTGTTTTACAAGTAGCCTTTAGAGGAAGCAAAGGATGTTATCTGAATTAGTATCAAAACATGACTTACCCAAACATGCACATAAACCTCTATTGACAACTAGTTAGAACTTTTGGTTTCATGCATTGCTTTATGGCTAGAAAGACAACTTTGGCATACAACTTTTAAAAAGTTTTTTATTAATACGGAATGATGATGATGATAACAAAACATTCGCCCATATTCTGCAACTATTCCTCTTTGCCAAGAACATCTGTTTATGCATTGTCCTCTAACACAGCAGGTTTGCTTCTCATCCCCACTTGGAATCCATCTTTAGACCTACTAACATTGTCCTAACATTTTAATGAAACTCTTTGATTTATCATTCATTTCATGGTTACAATTGTTTCCATGTACACGACTTCTTGTAACATTTTCTTGTTTTTTACAGAATAAAAGTCAAAGCATTTCATTGCTAATATGAGTAATACAACAAAAACATCTAATGAAAGTTACTGCAAGGAATATAATAGAGTTTGAGTAACACCATTAGCTTTTAACCTAGCAAATACAATCTTATAGTTGTCAATCTAATATTTTCTCAGACTCATGCTTTGTTTTCCAAATATATTATTGATTTTGAACAACAGTAGCAATTTAACATCACAGCAATATCAATGAAGACAGCCAAACAAGGAATGGTTTGATAGAACCAAACTACATAAACAAACGGCCATTGGACAGTTAAGAAAAAACACATGTTGTAGCCTCATTAAGGTCTAACTTTCATAACCCCTGATTATTACAAAACATCTTTCATACTTTAAGGCTTGAACTTCCTGTATGGTCTGCCGTTATCTTCATCTTGCATATGCTGTAATCATAAATTAAAAAAGTCATGTCTAGGTGCAAAGAAAATCAAGATGAATTGAAAACTATAGAGCGTCATTTAACAATTAACAATACATTGCTTTTAAAATTTGATTTGAACCTAACTAAGACTTGACAAAGCTAACTTGTAAGATAAGGACTGAATATAATTGTTTGAAATCCGACTTCACTATTGTTTGAATATAATTGTTATTACCTGTATCCAAGACTGAATCACTAGTATCCGATAGTAATTAGTGATAAAGTTAGTGTTAATAGTGTACTAATGTGCTTTAGTTTGTTTGATACAGGTTCAATGGCTCCAGATAGAGATGCTCCACCTGAAAACCCACCTGAAAACTCACAAGAAAACTCACAAGAAAGAGTTGCTTCGGATACAAATGCTCCACCTGATACTGAAGCAAAAGAGGTTGCACGAGGCATCACTATTATGAAGGGAATCATTCGACATAGAGACCAAGGATTAGTATACCGATTGGAATGGAATTCTGATAAACAACCAATTGGTCCTAATTCTGCAAAGTTGATAAGTTATATTGGTACACTTGTCCGTATGCATATTCCGGTCTCCGTAGCTACCTGGAAATCGAAAACGAAAAATTTAGAATTGGAGGAGAAAAAACAAGCGATTTGGGAAGAGCTTCAGGTATATATCATATATGGTTAATTGTTGTTATTATCTTGACGATAAATTGTTTAAATTACTTATACTAACACACTATGCGTACGTTTTTTTGCAGAGGACTTTTGAGATACCAGATGAACGTAAAAGCTACATACTTAGTTTGGCCGGCAAAAGATATAGAGGGTGGAAAAGTTTTTTGACAAACACCTATCTTAAGGATAAAGATGGAAAATTTCTTGAAGAGGCACCGGGACGGCCAACAAAGTATGCGACCTTCATTGATGAAGCAGATTAGGCTGAGTTTGTAAAGCAAAGAGATGAAGCTTTTCAGAAAAAGAGTGCCACGAATAGTGAGAGAGCATCCAAACCCGCGTATCCATACAAAAAAGGGCGTTTGGGATATGCACGCTTAGAGGATAAAATTGTAAGTAAATAGAAATGCGTTTTAATTAATTGTCTACATGTGCATGTTTTAATTGACGATTTTATCGTTTGTGTCAATGCATAGTTAGAGGAGACTAAAAGTGAGGAAGCTTCACTTCCTGTACATGTGTTATGGAAGGAAGCTCGTGTGGGCAAGAATCAAGCTGTCGATCCCGATGTTCAGAGAGTTTATACTGAATGTGTAAGTATAATACTGTGTCTTTAATTAAATCAAATGTTTTTTAATATATAAATGATTTTTTATCTCCACTAATAATTATTTAAATGTAAATGAATTACAGGAGACCTTGTCGCAATCGGCATCCACCGGTGAGGAGAGCGTACTTAGTAGAGTACTAGATGCTCCCGAGTATCCCGGTCGGGTGAGGGGTAAGGGTCATGGTGTGACTCCAACCTCTTTTTATAAGAGTTCTAGGAGAAGATCAAATCTTACCAATGAAGAAGTGTTGCAAAAGTTGCAGGAATTGCAAGCACAGGTCTCTGAATTGCAAAGAGATAAAGATATGTATATGAGAGAAAATTGCAACACTTCATCGGTGAGAGAAACTAGTGATAAGGCTAGTATCAACTATCAAAAGAAATTTCCCGAGGTAATTATAAGTTTTTTTCCTTACAAACTGTTCTATTTTATTAATGATAATGACTTTATATTTTCTATTTGTTTAGGTCATTTCATCTTGCCAACTATACTTATCGTCACCGAATTATCGACTAGTTGGCAAGGGAAAAGTGCACAACACTTCGGGAGATTTACTTCACCACAGACCGCTCCCGGATGGACACCTGAAAGTATCGGTGGATGTTGTATTAGATCGTGATACGATTCTACCGGTACCTGACATGGTCTCAGAGACGACATTGCTGCGAGATGCAATAGGATCATTTGTTGCATGGCCCTCGGAGCTCATTACCATTAGTGATGAGGTATACTGAAAACGATTATGAATCATTTAGTTTTCGAATGTCAATTCTAAACCGTTTATTAATTATTTTTTACATTTTAATTTTAGACTGCTCCTATAAAACCCGCAATTAAGGGTAAAGGGATTTTACAGGAGGAGGAGTCTATTGCATCACTAAAAGAGGTACATTTAAAGTGTTAATATATAGTCTGAATCTAAATCTGCATGATTTTATATTTTACCTAACTTATATGATTTTTAGGCATCCGCTCGGGAGTCACAACAAGTGACGCAGCAGGTTCGTAGCGTACCACCCACTGGTCATCCGAAGCAAGCGGCAAAAAAAGGCGGTGCTTTTGTGCCTCGATACCGTTCGACACTCGCAACAATGGTTGATATGTCCGATTTGAAGGATGGTGGTTTACGTGAAATCAACATGGATGAAAGTGTCTTCGGTATTGAATTCCCGTCACATATTACAATTGATGACTTGGAAGAGATTTTTAGGCATGATCAACTAGGCGTCAGTAATATGCACTCATACATCCGGTAATATTCACTCATCCGATATATTATTTAATTAGTCCCACAATATAATTTATTTACACATTTCAATGAAAATAATCTAATGTTTATTATGTTTTTATTTAAGGTTGTTGTATGACAGAGTGTTGCGCGGGACTGCATTGTCTAACAGATTCCGTTTCGTGTCTTCCGCCCATTGCAGCGGAATGACAATTGCTTCGGAACCGGAATCAGTTAGACAGCGCTTAGTAGATAGATTCATGTCCACCGGCAATACAGAAAGTCTGCATCTTTGGGCGTATAATACCCGACCAGTAGGGTTAGTTTCTCATTCTTGGTTCATCTAATCTCTGTTTCTTTTGTGTATAGCAAAATTTTCATATAACCTATTGTTTTAATTTATAGAGCACACTGGTTGCTGCTTGCTATCAACCCGATAAGAGAAGTCGTGTATTATCTGAATTCGGTAAATGGTGAATGGACCAATTATCCGGCTATGAAGGAAATCGTTGATTTGTAAGTGGGATCGTTCTAAATATATATTCGTGTATATTTATATATTTTCTTATTTGTGGGATTGATCTAAACATATGCTTTTATATATTTAATAATTAGATCAATACAAGTGTTCCGTAGTCAACGGGACGCACAGGTATCCCGGACTAAATCAAACAACATCACTTGGATCCAAGTGCAGGTACATTACTTTTCACAATTTTGCTTATAATATTTATGCTACTTGGTAAAACAAGACAACTATAGAATCTTATTTGTTTTATTATGTAGTGTCCGCAACAGCGAAACAGTCATGATTGCGGATACTTTGTTTTGAGGTTCATGAAAGAAATCCTTCAGGCGAATCAATTAGAGATTCCGCTCACGGTATGAATTTATAACTTAAGATAATTTCATATAATTTATTACATTTAACTAAATATATCATTTATATTATGTTTTTGTTTTGTAGTACCTTGACGAATTCCGTGCTGCTGGGTACCCGAAGCTTAAGTTGGAAGAAATTAAAGAAGACTTGTGTCAATATTATATTAAGCAATTTTTCATGTAGGATTTGTGTCGATTTGAACTATAATATTATTGATGTAATGATGTATATATATAATTTTGGATATTATAATGGTATTATATTAGTATATATATTGTCTTACTGATGGCTGAAATAATAGCGTCGAAAATATATTACAGGTCAAAAATATATTACAGGTCGAAAATATTACAGGTCGAAAACATTACAGGTCGACTGGGAGGATTAAATTATAGGCTGCACATAAAAATACCTCATTTAGAAACGACAGCGCTTTTAAAAAGCGCTCTTAAAGGTCCACCTACTAAAGCGCTTCTTAGTAAAAGCGCTGCCAAAGACCAGTAAAAAAGCATAAAAAATTAAAAAAAAAACGCAGCATACAAAAGCGCTTTTGGAAAAGCGCTCTTATAGGGGGGCCTATCAGAGCGATTTTTCCAGAAAAAGCGCTCTCATAGGGGGGCCTACCAGAGCGCTTTTCCAAAAGCGCTTTTGTATGCTGCGTTTTTTTTTTAATTTTTTATGCTTTTTTACTGGTCTTTGGCAGCGCTTTCTGGGAAAAGCGCTCTTAAAGGGGGGTCTACCAGAGCGCTTTTTCCAGGAAAGCGCTCTTATAGGGGGTCCTACCAGAGCGCTTTTTCCAGGAAAGCGCTCTTAAAGGGGGGGTCTACCAGAGCGCTTTTAGAAGCGCTTTTGTTACCTACGCCAGCGCCAGCTATTAAAGCGCTTTTAAGCGCTTTTAAAGGCCAAAATAAGCGCTTTAAAAGCCCTTTTCCGTAGTAGTGTCATTTCCATTAACATTAAATGGACCATGAAAATACCCCCATTTATTATTCATTTCCATTACACATTTTTTTCTATTTGTTAAAATTCAAATCAGTATCACAAATTTATGTGGTTTTACGTGAAATTTTGATCAAGAGAAAAAGTGAGTTAATAAAAGTATGTTCAACATGATGTTGCTAGCATTATTCATGTAGTATAACATCTAGGCAAATCAAATAAGTTCACTTGAGATTTACCAAAAATATTAAATAAAGATATGTGAATTATATGCAGATAATTCATATAGAAATCAGGTATTTGGAACAATATCTGCTTCCAAGTTTGCTTAGTTATTTTTTGCAGGTCAAATCCAGACATTTTTTTGGGTTTCCATCTAAATATATAAACTTAATATGAAGCGAGAAATATACAAACGGATAGACATACTGTAATGATTGAATGCAAGGCTTATAAGTAGAGGGTGATGGATTTGAAACCTATCTTATGCATTATTTTTGTTTAGTTAAAGTTTAATATTAAAGGATGATCCGTGTCTTGAAAGTTTTCATTAAGTGCTATAATGATAAGTTAGATATCACTTGCAAAATTAACAGTAACTTATTTCTTTGCCACCGTCACATGGTTTCATCAAGACCATTTATCAAATCCAACGGTTATCATTTGATCCTCCTATCTCTTATTTAAAAATTCTCCTACTTGATACATCTCCTAGTATTTATTATATGAGAGTATAATATATAATATGAGAGTGGTATTGTATTTAAATAGATAAATGTAATAAAAATCTATAACAAATGAGGCAAGTAGATAAATCATATGTGTAATAGTATTTGTAGTGTAATATTTAAATGGATAAGTTAAAGTGTAATAGTGTATAATAAATATAGTAAGTAGATATAATAATACGTAACAATAATGATAAATCGTATAAGTGTAATAGGTGTAATAATAAATGTGTTAATAATATAGAAAGTATTTTTAAGCTTTTGATAAAGTAGATAAATTATCTTTTATGATAATAATCGTGATGTAAAATGTAGAGATTTGTTAAAGAGTTAAGTCTTTTTGAAATTTCAAGAAAGAAAGATATGTAGTCCTATTACTATTTTTAATATATAAATTAACAGATTCTAATTCTTTTTCTAAATCTCAAATAAATCTTCTATATTTTTTTAAATTTGTTCTTTTGTTGGGTAAGTCCATATTGTCAGAGTTATTCGCTAGGAAGTATTTATTTTAATGAAGATTATTTTTAATTTGTTTCATAACCATCATCATCAAAATTTATGTCATTGTCTGAATTTGTTTGTGTATTTCCGATGTATCTAAAATTTATAATATATTTATGGTCAATTTTTTGGTGATTTCTCATTCTATAATGAACCTGAGAATAATTTCCATAGAAATGTCCTTCAAAACTATCTAAGTAATAAAAATTAGAGGTAAAATTATTTAATTCATGAAATAGATACCTTAATTCATGTTCTTCCATATTTTTTTCTAATGTTACCTGTAAATCTTCCAATTTTTTTTTTGAAAACGAGAAAATTTTATTTTATTTTAATATAATCTAATTAAATCCGGATAAGGAAACCTTTGAAATAAATAAGTTATCTTTGTATCAAAATTTTGGATAAAAATTAATTCTGCTAATTTTTTGTCTGAATTAGGTTCTAAATAATCATTTTCACAATAATTTGAAAGATACCTCGAAGTTGTAAAATTTGAATATTCTTTGTTTGGTTCCATATTAAAATTATTCAAAAATATATTTTGTGAAAAGATTTGACTTTATATCTTATTCCTCATTGCTATTGCTAGTATATTCTAGTATTATGATTTCTTAGTTGCTTTATCTTAATAATTTTAGCTTATATTTATAATTGTTGAATAGTTCATGTTTAAGCTAGAACCTCACCTTTTCATCTCTCGCTTACTACCACAGAGTTTTTTCAGAGACTTCGATGTGTTTATGAGCTAAGATATAACAATCTCCTCCCAACGATACTATTTTCCCCTCTTGATACTTACTTCACTAACAGATTATTTCTTAGATTAATGATCACATTTAGTTCAAGCAGGTTTTACATTTTTTGATTGTGGGTTAAACAAAAATTAACAATAATTATAAACATAAACATAGATTATTAAGATTAAGCTACTAAAAAATATACCTCTTTGAAGCAATAAGTTAAGTCGGAATAAAGAATTTAATGTGAAAGTGGAAATTTATAGTAAGGTGTATTGAAAAGTATTTTTATTGATTGCATATTTTTATTGGGCGTGTTTACAAAAATGATAAGAACTTTATTTTATAGGTGAAAGGGAAGTCTCAAGAAACAATAAGTTATTGTCTTTAAATTACGAAAAGATAAAGCACTATTTGCTAACCTTCTCTAAAGCACTATTGGCAAACAAAAAACTTTATCTAACTTTGCCTAACAATAATGTACATGATAAAAAAATGAAAGTAACAGACCCCCAAGACTTGCTTTTTTTTTGTATTCCTCTACCAATTTTAGCCTTAAATGTTTGTCTTTAAAAGCGAAAAAGAAATTTTTTATAATATCTGAGTTACAATAAATTTTCCCTATTTTTTCATCCATTTTGTATTTGGACCAGCCAAAGTCTTTAGAAATTATTTTGGCTCCTGCAATTTCTACTTGTTGTGGGAGATCTTCTAAGGATAAGAAGGTCTTTGGACCCGAATTTTATACTTGGAATTCTTCAAATTTAATATCCATATTCTTGAAATATAACCAAATTAAATGATAACTCGGACAATTATTGTGAAAATATGGATATAATGATGTTATTTCAAGTTTTACATTTTGTGGAAATTCTAGAATTATGGTTTCTAATGTATCAACTAAGAATGAGGGTAAATATGGGCCAAGGATTCTTGTAAAAAAACAAATGTTTTTATTCTCATTTCTTCTACAATAGTCTTGGGAGGTATCTGAATTGATAGCTTTCCCAGATTTACCAAACTTGTGATGATTTTTGAATTTTTTTTGGGGAATTTAAGGTTTCACTGAAAGTTTTTTGTTCTTTCTGTGGAGTTTGTGATCTTAAGGAAACTTCTTTTCCTTTGCCTTTAGGAGCAATGTTTTTAATTTCATGTAAAAAATCTTGGTCACCAAAGATTTCCAAGTGTTTTAAATAATTTTGGTATTTAAGAACTCGTGGTGATATGATAATATCATTTCCAAAACTTTTAATTACCATGTTTATGACTTCTTGTACATCATAGAATCCTTTATACAAGGGTTGACCATTCCTTGGAAACAATTTAATTTCTTCAATTAATTGAGCCATTTCTTCCCAATCTAAATAAACTTTAGCTTTTGAATTAGTGAATAATATGTAGCAAATAAATGGTTTTTTGCTCAAATGACTTCCAGTAGAAAAATAAGATGCTGGTGCATTTATTACTGCTACTTTCTTAGTGTTACCTTGAGAGGTGGTGGATAAGTTCCAAATGTTGAGCTGATATCTCATAGGTGTTTTGAATTGTTTCTTTTTGGGAAATGTCTTTAATTTTGGCATATCAAAGTCATTGACTTTGCCTGCCATTTGTAATGTTTGAATTTCCTATATTTTTCTGAAAAATTCAGGCACAATTGTTAATTATGTAGCAATTTTCTGGATAATAAATTTGGTATTTTATTATCCTTTTCTTTAATATGTTCCAATTTTATTTTAAATAATCTATTTAAGATAAATTTTCTAGATTTAATCCATCTATTAGAGGTTAATTTTCTTTCATTTTTTGTATATGCAAATTTTACAATTGCTTCACAATCAATTCTAATAGTAATTTATTTTTTAGATAAGATAAATAAAGTAAATTTTTTCAACACATAAATATTAGCTAAAATTTCATAATCAAGGGATGTTAAATACTCTTTTTCTTTGAAGGTTCCTGAAGTATATCTATAAATTTTTTCTAATGACTTCAAAGAAAATTCATTAGGTTTTTTCATTAAGATTCCTCCACATCCTAATTCACACCCATCAGTTTCTATAATTAAATAATCTGATTCTAATGTTAAAGTCAATGGTTCTAATACTTTAATTTGTTCTTTCAATTGTTGGAATATTTTGATATCTTGATCATTTAATTTTCTAACTCCTTTCTGTTGTGCTTTATTATATAAGGGAGAAGTTAATTTAGACAAATTTTTTAAACATGGCCCTAACATAATTTACTAATCCTAGAAAAGATTAATTATTTTAAGTCTTCCAATTTATCTGGAAATTCAAAAAAAAATCTAGAAAAATGAGGATGTAATATAATAGTTTCATTTCCTATTTCCACCCCTAAAAAACATATATAATTTTTCCAATTTAAATTTTCTTTTTTTAAATTATTAGACCATGTTTTTCGAATAAGGAACAAATTATATATAAATGTTCTAGATGTTCTTTTTCAAATTTAGAAAAAACAAGAACGTCATCAATGTAAACACAAGTAAAATTGTAACATTCTTTAAAAATGTCATCCATCATTCTTTGAAAGATTTGTGGAGAATTTTTAAGTCCAAATGATATTACTAGTCATTCAAAATATCCCAATGGACAAGAAAAAGTTGTCTACTTAATACTATCTTTATGCATTTTTACTTGCCAAAAGCCCGATTTTAAAGCAAATTTAGAAAACCAATTTTTACCTTGTATTTTGTTAATTAAAGTGTCTTTGTCAGGTATACAGTATTCGTCTTAAAATGTCTTGTCATTTAATCTTCTATAATAAGAAACTATTATAGATTATCCCTTTTTCTTTTACGCTTCTTTTTGAACAATAAAAATAGGGGTTCTGTGTCTTGAGTTTGAATTTTGAATAATTCTTAATTCCAACAATTGGTTAATGTGCATTTTAAATTCTTCTTGTTCCCAATTGCCATACTTGAAATTAGGTGATATAATAGCAATGTCTAGGTTGATAATTTCTAACTTACATAGAGTTTTATTTCTTTCCCAAAATTTTGTAGGATTTTCTCCTATTATTTCAATTTTTTCTAATTTTTTTTAATTATTTGTTTTAGGTCATAATTTTGTAGGTTTTTTGTGAAATTTGTAGTATCTATTAAGTGTAACTTACTTTCTATACCATTCTCTAGGTCTAAATCTAAATCTTGTTGTTTTATATTATTGCAAGAATAATTATCCTTGTTTCCCTTGCAATTATATATTTAAAGTTTTTTATTTGTTGTTTAAAGTTTGAAATAATAGGTATTAATGACAATTTTTACTTATTGTCACATAATCCTTGTTAATACTAATTTGTCCATAATTATGGAGAATAAAGTCTAATCCCATAATAATAGGAACATAAAGATTCATGTCTCTAACCAAAATTTTTGACCATTGATAATAATCTGACCAATAATTACAATTTTTTTGGAATTTTACTTAGATATTTTTAAATTGTGAATCGGTCAATAATTTAGTTCCATCAAATTGTGTAAAATATGATGATTTTACTTTAATAATTTTATTTTTTAAGTCCTCTTGGATTATTTTTTCATCTATAGTAGATGAAGTTGCTCCAGTATCCATTAAAATTCGTAAAGTATTTTTATAACCATAAATATTAATTTTTACTGGTATTATAATTTATATTAATTTATCTTTATTGCAGTTTAGTGGTACAAGAATTTCACAAGGTTTTTCTGTATTATTTATAATGTTAGTTTCTTCCTGAATAATTTTGGTTAATTTAAAATTAGTTTCATAGACAGGTAATTTTTCTCTTTCAATAATTTCTGTTAGTCTTTTAATCTTTTCTTCTAAACATTCAAGTCTTGCTTTTAATTTATCAACCTTATTTTCTAAGTGTTTAAATTTGGTTTCTACCTTAATTTCTAAATAATTTTTATCTTTTGGAGGATTTGAATTTTCTGAGATTTCCTAAATTTTGTTTTCTATGCTAAAATGTTTTTTTAATAAAATTTGAACATATTTGTTTTAAACAAATTTGGTATTTCCATCTTTTATCAAAAGAATAAAACCAATTACATTTGAAACATGTAACGTTATCACTTCCAGTTTTGTAGTTTCAATTATGGTTTCAATCTAAAGGTTTATTTTTTTGCTCCATTATTTTATTTAAAAGTGAATTTTTAAAATTTTTCTAACATAATATAATTATTATTATTTTCATCTTCGAGAGGAATTTCAATTTCTTCATTTTCTGTTCCTTCTAGACAACAAATACTACAAATTTCAGAGTTGTCTGAAATATCTATTTGAAGTTATTTCTAAAATGTCTTCTTTTATAGTAGATATAAGATTTGATTCTCTTGTAAATAAATTTTGTTTCTTTGGACAAAGAAAAAGACAAATGTCCTGGTTTATTACAAGCAAAATAAGTAATTGTATTTCTACCAGTCTTGTATTTCTGGCGTTAGATTTTCTTAAGTAATTTTTATTTAAATATTTCTTAAATCTAGGTTGTTTCCTCTGATTTTTATCATTAGGATGCTTGCCATATTGTTGAGTATAAATTTGTTTACATAACCCTACATTTTTTTTTGTTTTAATTCTTTTTTAATTTGAATATAAGTACATTTCTTTTTCAATTCAGAAATAATGTATTGTATTCTTATTCCAATGTTATCAAATTCATTATTAACTTCTAATTTCTTCCAATTTTCATGAATTTCATTACCTAATGGTCCTGGTAATTTGGTAAATAATCTTTCTTCTAATTTGCTAAGGCAGAAAAGTCTTGTAAAAATTCTATTATATGGTTCCAATCATATAATTGAATTTGTTCTAAATCTCTCATGACTCCAGTCTGTCTCATAGTTAATCCTACATTGGCATCTTTGCCTGTAGTAATTCTGTGTATTAAATATGTAAAATTATGTATATTATTTCCTTGGGTTACAAATTTTGCTATTTTTTTTTGGAAAGTTAGCTTTAAATGCTTTCCAAGAAGCTCTAGCTATATCTCCTAGATAATTTTCAACAATTTTAATCATTTCTTCATCTATTGTAATATTATAATGTTTGCTTTCATAATCTTTGATTACCAAAGAAGTCCATTGCTCAATGTATGTATCTAAAACTTGTGGATGAATATTAGTAATGTTTAACATAACTTGTTCATAATACAAATCAATTTCATTAGGGTTTCTTTTTCCTAATGTCCTTAGGTTATGATTGTTGTTAGTGTAGATAGCCACAAACAATCTTGAAAGGTGTCCTATAGAGTAACCCATTTGAGTTGGTATACTATTTGGAAATCTAAATATAGCAGCGTTGCTAGATTCCTCATTCACTAAATTCTTTTGAGTAATTTATCTCAGAATTTTTTTCTTCTACATTCTCAGTTTCTTTGAATAAATGTTTTAGACTTTACACATCTTCCAAATATTTTTCCATAAAGAATTTTTTGTTAGTATTCAGATTTGCTAATTATATTTTTGTATTGTATTTTTCCATTAAAAGTTCATCATTCTTAAATTTTTTTAATTCTTCTAGTGTTAAGACTTTTCCAGTAATCTTCACTAGTTTGCTTATGGGTTTTCTCATAATTTTTAAATTCTAAGGCTAAAGAATCTTTGGTAGTATAAGTCACAACCGCTGTAGGTGTTAATGTTTCAACTTCAGTCTGAATATTATTTTTAATTTTCCATTCCTCTCCAGCTAAAAGAGAAGGGGGAATTGGTTCTGGACCTAAAAAAACAATTCCTCTTGATATGATTGTTTTAACCATATCTTCAATTTTCTGTTTAAATTTTGGTGAGACTTGTGTTGATAATTTTCTGAGAAAAATAATGTCTATCACAATATTTAATCCTTTAAAAATTTTAAATCCTTTACTCTGAATTTGAATTTTTATGTATTTTAAATCTTTAATTCTTATGATAAAGTTTGGACATAAATAATGGATTGCACAATTATTATTCATCTCTACTTCAATTACTTCCATAATTTACCTATTCAGTTCTGGATACCTAGTATCTAATATGACTATTAGTACTTTGGCATCATTTTCTTTCATTACTAGACATCTTACACCAATTGTGATTGAAATATTTTCAAGGAATCCTTACTTATATAATTGGGTTGGTTTTAAGAGATTAATGTGGTCATTTTTCATAATTTCTAAGTCTTTATTAGTGTCCATAATTTGTTCTAATTTATAAGAATTTTTATCTTCTTTTCTATTTAAATGTTTATTTAAATATGAAGTATTTTGAGTTTGGTTTAAAGTGGTAGTTCTATATGAACTAGCATCCTCATCTATTAATGTTCTAGATCGGCCAATAAAAGGATTCATAGTTTCAAATGTTTTTTAATTTCTTATGTATTATAAGTTAAGAAGTTTTTGATTCTAATACTCTTTGTTTTTCTTTCAATACTTATTTGTGATAATTTTTCAGTTAAAGAATCTATAGATATTTTTAACTCTTCTGACACATTAAATAGAGTTTTATTTTTTACCTGCTTCTTTAAGGTCATTAAAGTTTCTTTATTACAACTTAGATTTTCTCTCAATAATTGTTCTAAAATTTTTAATTTCTTTTCTTGTTTATCAAAACAAGTTTTGAGGTGATTTATATTGGATTTCATTTATGGCTCAAATCTCAGGCTCTGATACCAATGTATAATATGAAAGTGTATAATATGAGAGTATAATATATAATACAAGAGTATATAATATGAGAGTATAATATATAATATAAGAGCATATAATATGAGAGTGATATAGCTTTTAAATAGATAAATGTAATAAAAGTCTATAATAAATGAGGTAAGTAGATAAGTCATAAGTGTAATAATATATATAGTCAAAGTGTAATGGTGTATAATAAATATAGTAAGTAGATATAGTAATAGTGCGTAACAATAATCATAAATGGCACTCCCTCCGGTCTCATTTATAAGAAAAAATTAACTTTTTATATACATTGAATAAGTAATGTATTTGGACAATATATTGTCCAAATACATTACTTATTTAATGTATCTAAAAAGTTAATTTTTTCTTATAAATGAGACCGGAGGGAGTATATGTATAATAGGTGTAATAATAAATGTGTTAATAATATAGAAAGGATTTTAAGTCCTTGATAAAGTAGATAAGTTATCTTTTATGATAACTAGTAACAAACCCGTGCTATCGCACAGGTCTCGTCTGGATTCACATTACATTTATAGATTATTAAATTATTAAGTATGTTACCATGTTTTCAGTTGAGTATATGTTTCATGTAAACCATGTTGGCATTTAACTCCATATTTGTAGCAAGCGTCGGTCCTATCAACAAATCACGTCTGTATGAACAAATAGGAAAAATTATATACTTCTTTAAATACATGGAAAATGTACATACTATATATTTTAATTCAAAATAGATTTTTAATTTGAATCGTAAAGTATAAGATATAAAGTTTACCAACTATCAAAGTGCTTGAAAGACTTCCTTGTACACAACATTAGTAGTAGTAAAACACGGTACATTCTCCTTGTCATGAATTAGGATTTTTAGCCCACTTTTGCTCTTAACTCTTGAAATTGCAACATATAATTGACCATGACTAAACACAGGAGTAGGAAAATACAATCCAACACTATCAAGAGATTGACCTTGTGACTTATTAATTGTCATTGCATAGGAGACAATAATCGGAAATTGTCTCCTAATCAACTTGAATGGCCAAGGTGAATCAGAAGGTGACATAGACATTCGTGGAATGTAAAAAATGTTACCTATGTTCTTTCCAGACATGATTTTTGCCTCAATGACATGATTTTCAAATCTTGTAACAATTAATCTTCTCCCGTTGCACAACTTATCGGCTTGGTCCAAATTTCTCATTAGCATAATAGGTGTACCAACCTTCAATTAGATCCTATGATTGGGAAGCCCTGGCGTTCTTAATTTACTGAGAAATTAAGGAGTTAGAACTTCATATGCTTCAGTATAACTTGAATCTGTTCTATCAATGGAATCAAAACTCAAATACTCTTTCTCTTCTCCTAAAAAAAAGTTTAAAAGCAAAACATAAATAAATTAGTAAAACTATGTTCTTAAATATATATATATATATATATATATATATATATATATATATATATATATATATATATATATATATATATATATATATATATATATATATATATATATATATATATATATATATTATGAATGTAATAATACAGTAAATATAAAACACATGTACCTGGTATCAAGTCTAATACATAATGATTGATTTTGTCCACAACTTCAATGGTTGAAGCAAGAATAGCCTTTCCTTGTAAGAATTCAACATCTTGATATTTTTCCAAAAAATTGGGATATGTGTTTTCAACAATTGCTCTTATAGGATCATCAAAATTTGATATTAATAGCTCTTGAGGAATTTCAATATCAACCAAACCATCATTGGGTTCACAAATCTTACCATCACCCACATTTAAAATCCATTTTGAAAATTCCGCTAGTTCATTAGAACTTGTGTTGTCTCTTCCCTCTTGAAGTCTCATATTTTTTGATAGTGTTAAAACCTGGCAATAATCCCATACATAAGATGAACTAATTGATGCATGAACAATATCAGAACGTCTAGCTCTTGGAACAACAGGAAGAATTGGAGTCATATAAGGTGGTTGCGGATCTGTGCGTAAAGCAGAAGGAATTAGTACAGTACCATCGAGAACTTACAATATACATTGTGAATACCTTCTTAACTCAAACAAATGCGGTGCGCCTGGCGGCGTCGCCGCGGATCTGCACGCAAAGCGCAAGGATTGGAGTTCGTGTAAGATGGCTGCGGATCTGTGTGTAAAGCAGAATGAATTAGTACAGTACCATCGAGAACTTACGATATACATTGTGAATACCTTCTTAACTCAAACAAATGCGGTGAGCATGGCAGCGTCGCCGCGGATCTGCAGGCAAAGCGGAAGGATTGGAGTCCATATAAGGTGGATGCGGATCTGTGTGTAAAGCAGAAGGAATTAGTACAGTACCATCGAGAACCTACGATATACATTGCGAATACCTTCTTAACTCAAACAATTGCAATGAGCATGGCGGCGTCGCCGTGGATCTGCATGCAAAGCGGAGGATTGGAGTACGTGTAAGATGGCGGCGGGTCTGTACACAACTCAGATGGAATAAGAGTAGTGGTTTTGTTTTCATATGTCCTTAGGCGTTTTTGTAATTTTGTTTTAAGGAGAGCGGGCTCGTTCAATGGTTTTGATTTTAGATATAAAACTATTAAAAAATCCGTGGTATCACATGGGTCCTGTCCGAATTTCATATAATATAGAACTAACTTTGAATTGTATCATTCATATATATTATTCAAATTTAAAATATTAAAATGATTTAACCAAAGTTCAATCAATTAGAAAAAAAATTAGTGTATCAAATTAATTTGCTTTCCATCGATAACATTAATGATAACAATATCGTATTTGAACTTTAGATATGAAGCAACCTGCTTTCCATTGATGTTTTCAACTCATTAGTCTGCATGATAATTTGTGCAAAAATCAGACACCAAATATGCAAATAATTTATAAATAAAAACATTTGTGTTGTCGTGTACTTACCCATTAATAAAGCAATTGAAAAATTTCATTGTATACAACATTTATAGTGATAGAAGATGATACATTCTCATTATCATGTATTATGATTTTAAGACAACTTTTATTTTTAACTCTTGAAATGGCTACACACAATTGTCCATTACTAACAATTATCCATTATTAAAAACAGGAGTAGGCAAATACAATCCAACGGTATCAAGTGATTGGTCTTGGGATTTATTAATTGTCATTGCGTTAGAGACAATAATTGGGAATTTTCTCCTTATCAACTTAAATGGTCACGATGACTCAAAATGTGACATAGACATTCGAGGGATGTAAAAGATGTTATCTATGTTCTTTACATGTATGACTAATAAATATAGACTAATAATATGCACTTGTTTTTTAAGCATTAATATGTATTTATAATAAATCATACAGACTATTCACTAACTTCAATTATATAAGATTTAAAAGATGAATATTAAAATTAACAATTTATAGCCAGTATTTCATGAATAATGTCTATCACAATATTTAATCCTTTAAAAATTTTAAATCCTTTACTCTGAATTTGAATTTTTATGTATTTTAAATCTTTAATTCTTATGGTAAAGTTTGGACATAAATAATGGATTGCACAATTATTATTCATGTCTACTTCAATTACTTCCATAGTTTACCTATTCAGTTCTGGATACCTAGTATCTAATATGACTATTAGTACTTTGGCATCATTTTCTTTCATTACTAGACATCTTACACCAGTTGTGATTGAAATATTTTCAAGGAATCCTTACTTATATAATTGGGTTGGTTTTAAGAGATTAATATGGTCATTTTTCATAATTTCTAAGTCTTTATTAGTGTCCATAATTTGTTCTAATTTATAAGAATTTTTATCTTCTTTTCTATTTAAATGTTTATTTAAATATGAAGTATTTTGAGTTTGGTTTAAAGTGGTAGTTCTATATGAACTAGCATCCTCATCTATTAATGTTCTAGATCGGTCAATAAAAGGATTCATAGTTTCAAATGTTTTTTAATTTCTTATGTATTATAAGTTAAGAAGTTTTTGATTCTAATACTCTTTGTTTTTCTTTCAATACTTATTTGTGATAATTTTTCAGTTAAAGAATTTATAGATATTTTTAACTCTTCTGACACATTAAATAGAGTTTTATTTTTTACCTGCTTCTTTAAGGTCATTAAAGTTTCTTTATTACAACTTAGATTTTCTCTCAATAATTGTTCTAAAATTTCTAATTTCTTTTCTTGTTTATCAAAACAAGTTTTGAGGTGATTTATATTGGATTTCATTTATGGCTCAAATCTCAGGCTCTGATACCAATGTATAATATGTAAGTGTATAATATGAGAGTATAATATATAATACAAGAGTATATAATATGAGAGTATAATATATAATATAAGAGCATATAATATGAGAGTGATATATCTTTTAAATAGATAAATGTAATAAAAGTCTATAATAAATGAGGTAAGTAGATAAGTCATAAGTGTAATAATATATATAGTCAAAGTGTAATGGTGTATAATAAATATAGTAAGTAGATATAGTAATAGTGCGTAACAATAATCATAAATGGTATATGTATAATAGGTGTAATAATAAATGTGTTAATAATATAGAAAGAATTTTAAGTCCTTGATAAAGTAGATAAGTTATCTTTTATGATAATAATCATGGTGTAAAATATAGAGATTTGTTGAAGAGTTAAGTCTTGTTGAAATTTCAACAAAAAAAGATATGTATCCTATTACTATTTTTAACATGTAAATTAACAGATTTTTTTTAATTATATATATATATATATATATATATATATATATATATATATATATATATATATATATATATATATATATATATATATATATATATATATATATATATATATATATATATATATATATATATATATATATATATATATATATATATATATATATATATATATATTGAGATATTATTTGATTATTATTTAGTACTAAATAATAATCAAATAATATCTCAATATTATATATATATATATATATATATGTGTGTGTGTGTGTGTGTGTGTGTGTGTGTGTGTGTGTGTGTGTGTGTGTGTGTGTGTGTGTGTGTGTGTGTGTGTGTGTGTGTGTGTGTGTGTGTGTGTGTGTGTGTGTGTGTGTGTGTGTGTGTGTGTGTGTGTGTGTGTGTGTTTATTTTTATCTTCATAATAAGATAAGAAATACAATTTCAACATGAAATCTAGAGCTAGGTCTTAAACCCTAATTTTTTTCTTCTTATGATTGTGCAAACTGCATTCATCAAATCTTCCAAATTTGTCGCCGTCTCCAAACAAGTCACGCAGCCGCTAGCGGTCGTCGAAAGTCTCCCATCTACCACCCACCTAAGCTTCTCCGTCAAAAGTGCCGCCCACAGGCCCCCATGCGCATCACTCGTCGGCGCGCGTAATTCACGTGCCATCCCACCGTCGCCCATTTCTGACAGTGCTTGTTACAACTTGCTCTTTTTTCCTTCTGATTCTAGTGGGACCACTTTCAGTGTGTGGGTCTCACATTTAAGGTGTGTTTCAGCTTATTCTTTGCCTCCGACACATTGGTGCATTGTTATTCCTCTTTATTCGTCGCCTACAACCTATCGATCGTGTGTTTTTTCTGCAATCCAAAGTTAGTTATTTATTGGTGTTGAAATCATGACTGAAATTGTTAAGGAGAATCCTCCTAAAAAGGGTCTTATTTCATTTGCGTTTCAAGGAACACTGGTTATTACCATGGCTATAATGAATGGTAATAAGAACTATTTGAATTGGTATACCTCGATTGTGTTATTGGTTTTAGGACAACAACTATCAGATCATCTTACTAAAAAGGTTTCAGAAATTGATAAAGATATCAAATATGATTGGGAAACGCTGATTATCAACTTATATCATTGTTGTGGAATTCTATTGAACCAAAACTGATGGCACACTTTCGTGCGTATAGGTCATGTTATGAGGTTTGGCAGAAGGATGAAAACCTTTATGGCAATGATATTCAAAGAATGTATACGTTGGTCTGCAACTTGGCTACTCTTCAAATAAACGATCAAGTTTTATTAGAGTATCTAACTCGTGCTCAGTCTACTATTGATGGCCTCAAACTTATGTTGGTTAGTGGTGATATTACGAAGATATTGGGCAAGCTTAACAATATGTTCATGATGTTTATTCTTCATGGCCTCTCTAAAGAGTATAGCTCATTAAAAGACCAGGCGTTAGGAAATACTACCATCCCTACAATAAAAGAACTAATAGATCATCTTGTATGAGTATCTGTACCAAGTGATGGCACTCATTCTACTCCTGAGTCATCTGCTTTTGTTTCCAACTTTAATAATGGAGGACATGGTGGATGTGGTTGTGGTCGAGGACATGGTAGAAGAGGTAAAGGTAACTTCTATTGCACTAATTGAAAGAAATACGGGCATACTCAAGATCGGTGCGTTGACTTACATGGCTACCCAAACAAAACTAATAATTATGCTAAAACCTTTCCAAATCATGATTCAAAGAATGAACTTCAAACTACTTTCTTTGCCGACGGGTATAAGGAGTATTTGCAATTGAAGGCAGCACAACAAGCCACCTCCCCGTCTACTATTTCTCATACTGGTAGTTCTATGGTTTGTCTTTCTCATTCTACTCATATTTGATGGTTTATGGATTCTGGTGCTTCAGACCATTTGACCGATAATGCCTCACTTTTCTATGAAGTATCACCACATAAATACCAATATTATATTATTGTTGCGGATGGATCAAAAGTTGAGGCAACTGGTGTTAGACGAGTATCAAATATCCCCTTACTCTCTCTCAGCTATATCTTATTGATTTCTAATAGTTCTTTGAATTTGATATTTATAAGCACATTAACCAGTTCTTTAAACTATGTCATAACATTTAATTCTAATTCCTTTTTTATACAACACTGGAGTACGAGACAAACAATTAGAGTCAGAATTGAATGCAGTGGTCTTTACTATATTTAACCTCCCACTTGCGCTATATGTGCTACTATTGAATCTCATGCTATTCTACATCGTCGCTTAGGTCATCCTAGTTTATCAAAATTGAAGAAAATGGTGCCCGATCTTCCTCATTTAGAGTCCTTACAATGTGAGTCGTGTCAGTTAGGAAAACATGTTAGAGTGTCTTTTTCTAGTTGCATTAATAACAAATCTTTGTCTCTTTTTGACGTAGTTCATTCTGATATAAAGGGTCCTACTCGGATTTGTTCTATCCTAGGGTATAGGTATTATGTTACTTTTATTGATGATTTCTCAAGACGTGTTTAGATATTTTTAATGAAAGATCGTTCTGAGTTGTACAATATTTTTTTAAAATTTTGTTCTGAAATTTTTTGACACAATTTGGCAACACAATTAGCATTTTACATAGTGAAAATGAAAAAGAATATTTTTACGATCGTTTCAACTCTTTCATGCACTCCAAAGGCATCGTCCATCAATTGAGTTGTCCCCATATGCCTAAACAAAATGGTATTGCTGAAAGAAAACATATACACATAGTTGAAGCTACTCGTACCCTTTTGCTAAATGCCAATGCACCTCTAAAGTTTTGGGGTGATGTTGTTCTTACTTCCGGGTAATTAATTAATCGGATGCCATCCTCTGTGTAGAATGACCATGTTCCTCATTCCTGAGTGCACCTTGTAGATCACTTATGTTTTCCACCTCGTTTCTTTGGACGTACATGTTTTGTTCATGATTTGTCCCCAGGTCATGATAAAATGTCTGCTCGTGCAATCAAATGTGTTTTCATGGGCTACTCTCGCGCCCAAAAGGGATATCAATGTTACTCTCCTTCTACACATTGTTTCTACACATCTTCATATGTTACATTCTTTGAGGACGTACCATACTTTCCCAACTCAAGCGTCCCTGAAAATAATTTAGATTAAGTTTTGTTTATTCCCCATTTTGAGTCAAGTGAGTCTAGACCTTTACTGTCTAGTCCGCCCGTTATGATAGATTAGTCTCCACTACCGTTGAACCGATATGCCATTACCTATGAAAGAAGGTTGATACCACAAGATTCAACTCCCATTCTAAGCGCCTTCACCCCTTCTTCGGCTCTGTCTCCTAACTTTCCCATTGCTATCTGTAAAGGTAATCATTCAACCCTTATCCTATTTATAATTTTGTGTCTTATAATTGGTTATCTCCTACCTATTGTGCTTTTGTTACTGACTTGCATCTGTTTCTATTCGTAAAACTATTCAGGAAGCTTTATCCCATCCAGGATGGAGACATGCAATACTTGATGAAATGTCATCTTTAGAATCTAATCATACTTGAGAGCTTGTTCCTCTCCCACCTGGAAAATTTGTTTTTGTTGTAGGTGGATATTTAATGTTAAGGTAGGTCCTAATGGATAGATAGATCGATTGAAAGCTCCCTTAGTGGAAAAGGGATACACTCAAGTCCCTGGTCAAGATTATAGTGATACTTTCTCTCCTGTTGCAAAGATGCAATTTGTTCGCCTCTTTCTAGCATTGGCTGCCATGAAACAATGGCCTCTATTTCAATTGGATATCAAGAATGCATTCTTGCTTGGTTATTTGTGTTGAAAACACTTTACAGAGCAAGTACTTAAATTATCGTTTTCCACAAAGATTAGTGTTATATCACCTCCATTCCATAGTTATAATTGTTTTAAACTTAAGATTCATAAAAGGTTTTGGTTTTGGTTTTTAGTAACTGGAAGTTTCGAGTTCATGCGAAGTATCAAGTATCGGTAAAAGAGAGTTTTGGTTTTAAACGATTGGTAAAAGTGTGTCAAGATTAGGGCTTGATAATCTATTTCATTAGTATTTTCTTAATAAAGCATTTGAACTTGTTAACAATCAATATAATCACATATCCTCTCATTAGGTTTAATCTCTAAAACAAATTGTGAGTTTTATCAAATTGATCCTTAGATGATCTCTCTACCTAACTATCAATTTGATAACTTCAAAAAGTCAATATTAGTTAATATCAACTCACAAAGCTATGTCTATAAGTTGTTAATTGATAGATGAAAACCTAGGTCAAGAGTTGAACATATTTCTCAATAATGATCAAATCACAAATAAACCATAAACAAGGGTTTTCACCATCTATTTATCATCAACATGTTCACATACAAAATATTAAGCTAAATACATATAAAGTGAAGATTAACTACCTCTGATCTTGACACAAAGAGGGTTTTAGCTACCCATCACCATGGTAGCTTGATCAACAAGTAAAGTAGAAAGCTTGATGAACATTAAGTAGAAAGTATCAAAGATTTAAGATAACAATATTTGATTTTATGTTATAAAATATGAAAAGTTGTTCTTACAACTAAATATCATATTTTGGTGTGTTTGGTAAGAGTTGGTATCTCAAAATATTACAAAGATGCTACTTATACATGTGCCTATAAAGTGAGTCCCGCTAAACGGCCTGAGCGCGCTAAGCGGGCTCAATGAGAACTATATTTTCCATCTTCAGGGGACCGTGCTAAGAAATATGGCCACACTTAGTGTGCCCCAAAACACACATTCTTTCAAAGGAAAAAAGCTCACAGCGCGCTCCAAAATGCGCTTAGCGCGCTAACCTGAACAAAACTCCAATTTTTGACTTGTTGTACATCACTCTTGGCTCTAGCTTGCCAAAAGCTCCATTGCTCCAATCACCAACATCAAACCCTACAAAATGAGCATAAAACTAAGAAAACAAAGTAATTTACAACATAAACTAGATAATTTCTTATTTACAAACTTAAACACTACTAATTAACAAAATAGAGTGCAAAGGACCATAAAATTATTTACAAAAATATCAACATTTTGGTCCTTAATAATTTGGAAGAGGAGATTTACATGGAGCAACCTCTTGGATTTAATGCTCAGGGGGGGGGGGGGGGGGAGGGGTATAATCGGGTATGTAAATTACACAAGTATTTGTATGTCTTGAAATAATCACCTTGGGCGTGGTTTGAAAGATTTAGTAAAGTGTTGTAACAATTTGGGATTAATCGATGTGAATCAGATCACTCTATTTTCACCAAATGCCCATCCAATAAATATATTTATCCAATGGTTTAAGTTGACGAAACTGTAATTACAGGTGATGATCTTGAGGGTGTCAAAGCTTTAAAATAACATTTATTTCAGAATTTTCAGACTAACGATTTAGGTCCCCTTCGTTACTTTGTAGGAATTTAGGTAGCTCAATCAAAGTCAGGTATTATTATCTCTCAAAGGAAGTATGCTCTTGATAATTTGGAAGAAACATGTGTTACACAAAGTAAACCACTTAACACTCCTACGGATCCTAATATAAAGCTTCTTCCTAATCAGGGGGAGCCATATACTTATCCAGGAAGATATCAGGGACTTGTAGGAAAGTTGAATTATCTTACCTTGACTAGACCTGGTATATCTTTTCTATTCAGTGTAGTCTGTCAGTTCTTTAATTCTCCTTGTGACAACCATTGTGATGTTGTTATTCGATTCCTCAAGTATATCAAAGGATCACCTGGAAAAGGGCTTGTTTTTTGTGATAGAGGCAATATTGATATCAATGTATATTTAGATGTTGATTGGGAAGGATATGCAACTGATAGACATTCTACATCGGGTTATTATGTTTTTATTGATGGAAATTTGATATTATGGAAAATCAAAAAGCAAATGATCGTTGCTCGATCAAGTATAGAAGCTGAGTATCGAGCCATGGCCCATGCCACGTGTGATGTTTTGTGGTTAAATCATTTACCACAGGAACTACCATTTTGTAAAGTCGGTCATATGGAACTTGTATGTGACAGCCAATCTACTTTTCACCTCTCCTTGAATCCAATTTTTCATGAAAGGACAAAGCATATAGAAATCAATTGTCACTTTCTTAGAGAGAAGATTACCACCGGGAACATAAGAACCTCCTTTGTTAATTCCAAGGATCAACTTGCTGACCTTTTTACAAAATCTCTTCAAGACCTCAGATTACATACATATGTGACAAGATGGATTCTTATGATGTATACGCACCACCTTGAGAGGGAGTGTTGAGATATTATTTTATTATTATTTAGTATCCATTGTTTTTTGTTAGTCGTATCAATTAGGATATTATTTAGGATATTATTATATCAAAATTTTCCATAATTAGGGAGATTGGTTAGTAGGTTGAGACCTCTCTCTCTCTCTCTCTCTCTCTCTCTCTCTCTCTCTCTCTCTCTATATATATATATATATATATATATATATATATATATATATATATATATATATATATATATATATATATATATATATATATATATATATATATATATATATATATATATCAAGTAAGAGGGTTTTTGTAATGAGAGATACGAAAAACAAATATCAATCATTGAATTAATAAAAAATTATTTATTAAATTATTAATATGGCTATTAATTTCTCTCTCCTGATTAATATAATTGTTGATAAATATTCCTCTCATCTCTCATTACAAAAACCCTCTTAATAACTTACTCTTGAAGTAACGATATCCTTCCTCGTATATTTTTTGTAAACTTTTTGCGTATCACTTCAACCGAAATATTGTCAAATCAATCTTTTTGGATAACCTGTTCACGCTGCTTCTTCTTACTACCTTTACGTTTTCTCTCTTAGCCATTATCTGATTCGTTCGTCTCTCTATTCCTTTCTTTGGTTTCTTCCTTTCTCTGCTCTTTTCTTCTCTTACCTTTGCGTTATTCAACCTTTCTCCTTTCCAGCTTCAACTATTTTATGTTTCAATGGAATGATCTTTCGAGTGCGTTGAAATTCTGGTATCAGATATGTGATGTTGAATGAGATGTCATGACCCAAATATCTATTTGCAAGTAAGGTGCAGTAAAATAAAAAATAGTAAAAACACAAGAGATGGTTCACCCAGTTTAGTGTACAACAACACCTACTCTGGGGGCTACCAAGCCAGGGACAAGTGCACTAAATAGTATCAATTCATAGACCCTCAGTAAACAACCAGTTTACGATCTAATCGCTTAATCACTACCCAAGCTGAACTTCTATCTAAGACTCACCTAGGCATGATGCCATCCTCAAATCCCTTCAATCACTTACAATGAAGAACTAAACAAAATTAATAAGTTTGAAACACTTCAATCATTCAATGCTTAAAAGCTTATGAATGATACATAATTAACAACCCAAATAATAACTCAATTATTTAAACGAATACTTAGAGTGTATTACAAATAAAAAGCCTAGACTTCTAATCATAAAGGAAGTGTTCTTCTTCAAAAGTTGCTTCTTTGAATAAGGAAGCAAGTCCTTATATATGCGCAGCTGTGGGGTTGGGCTTAAAATCAAATATTCAAATCTTTTGAATATTTCCATAAAAACAGGCTAAGATAAAATTCATGCAATTTGAAAATTATTCCTCCATATTTTTTGCAGCCTGTGAGTCACAAATCCTGAATTATGGCACACATGAAAACAGGAAACAAAAAGACTTAACTGATGTTGGGCTGAGATCAGTTCAGTAGGCAGATGTCAAGACACCTGCTTTGACATCATTCAAAAAAGCTTTTCTCCAAATGTTAAGACATTTAACAAAACATTAACAAGTCATTGTTTTACCAAAATTGCTTCCAATAAACACTTACAAACTCCCGCTTTGGAAAAATTTGGCTAAAACATTATTAGAGTATATTATTAGAGCAGCAACACAATTATCAGAGCATTATTAGGGCAAAAAAAATAAGCAAAGCAATCAAAACATACATTCAGTTAGCAATTAGTTGTTAACAAAGGTAGATGTTAAAACATATTCTGAGACATGAGGCTCCCCCTCAAGTATTGAGCTCCCCTTTAATTAAAGGTCAGTGGTCAGTGGTTAGTCAGTCACTCACTCACTTTCTCTCTCCATTTTTAGTCATAATATGCCAAATAGAAGATGCGTTCAAGAGAATATCAGTATTATGGTACATACCATATAATTCAAATGTCAAGCACATGCAAGTGCAAAAAAAAAAGAGTTTAGAGAAACATCGAGTAGTCTATCTGTCATCAGGACCAGTTGACTTGGTTGAACTAGAACTTCTTTCCTCACTGGAGTCTTCACCTTTAGAGCTCACTGTATCATCAAGGTTGCTTTCCTTTTGGAGGTCCATGTCATCTTTTCAAAGGTTAGCTTCCTTGATGAGCTAACTCTGATCACATCATCTAATTCCTTACAGGCTTCTCTTAATTATTTGATCTTATCATCCTTGGTGGAGGTATTTTCAGAAGGTGCAGATGTTTAAACAATGTCTGGACATGTTTTCCTGAAAAGAGCTTAAAATGAAGGGTAAAGGAAGAATCCCTCTTGCACACTACATCATTTCCACTTAGGACTCCAGGATGCTGATTTAGGATAATTCCACAGAGGAGGGAAGGAAAAGCAATTGGAATCTCAATGACACAAGTTCCTGCATGTTTGATGGTCTATCAAATATGTAAGTCCCATAATAAAAAAGTTTCTGGTTTCCAATAGCATAAATGAACTTTCCTAAACCAATGGAGATGGTTGAAGTGTGATTAGTGGGAACCCAATTTACAGCTCAAATCCTATGTAATATAACATATTTCACACTCATTTTGCTGACAAGAAGCTTATTTTTCATTGGCCACTCACTTACTTAATTAGCAGTAATGGTTCTACACACTTGATTGTCTGTTACTTCCAGCTCACAATAGACATCTTCAGACCTATCTAGAAATTTTTTTATAATGGCAGGAGAAAATTCTACACACTTTCTTCTAACAAAAACCTTTCTATACTCCTTACTCTTATGGTCAGCACAATCAATAGGAATATTAACAATAAACTCCTTAACAAGAGTTTCATAGAAATTGGCAAACCTGGTAACAGCTTTCATCAGCTCAGCATAAGAGATCAGCTCCATGATTTATTTACATTCAAAAGCACCAACTCCCAGTTCTCTCTCCATGGAAATCCTTCTTTGATACACATACTTCCACTTTTCAGCATTCCCAATAGAGTTGAAGGAGATGTTGTCAAGTGGGGCATCAGGAACCCAAATAGACAATTTCTTATTTGCAGACTTTTTGATAGGAGAGATGTCCTGGACATCATTTTTCTCGACATCATACTCAGAGTCAGTCTCTTAAACTAGAATAACTTTCTTCTTACTCTTGGATCTTTGTATAGCATCCTCATCATAATTAATAGAGTTAACAAGTCTAGCTTTTCTTTTGCTTGGAGGGGGGCACTTTACTTCCTGCTTTTTGGGGTCCATACATGGTTCTATTCTTGATTATTTTGGGAGAGGGTGTGACACTTACATATTTCACTTTCCTGGACTTTAGCCTTCTGGCAATACCAGGTACAACATTTGAAATGAGCTCATTGTGAGACAGCTCTTCTACATTGACTATATTGTCAGCATTTTGACCTTCTCCATCCTCAGTGGCAACATCATCTTCTTTAGAAGGAGAATTTTATTCAACATTTTGTTCAACATTTTCCTCAACATCTTCTTCTTCCACTTCTTTTAGGGCAGATGTAGCAAGCTTCTCAAGTTTTCTTTCAGCACCATCTTTCTTGGACGATTCAGCAGCATCATTTTTAGGATTACTTCCTTTGTCAGTAGGACTAGGCATGCGAGCAAGGGGAGTAGAAATCCTAGGCACATCAAAGCCTTCATTTAATACTCTGTCCAAAAGCCTTCTAATGCTTCTATCAACATTAACAATTTCTTCTTCAGTTCTATTGTCAGTAGTAGTAGAAGAGTTACCTCTATCACCTTTAGATTTCTTAGTTGGTGATGATCTAGGTTTCTTGACCTTTTTCTCAAGCGGAGGGATCATTGATAGAGGAGTAACATCTAGTACTCTATCAAGGGAAAGATTTTCATTGGCAAATTTTGAGGATGATGATGTATGATGTTGAGACATGTTTGAGAATTTTTGAGCAAGGTGATGAAGAAGGGAAAGGGTCCTTTTTCTATGGAGGAGAATGAAGAGTTTGTGAAAGTCGAGAGAAGAATTATCGTAGCGTATGGGAAATAATTTGAGGCAGTCTTGTAATGATTTCTTTCTAAAATTTATTTGTTGAAAATACAAATAACACAATATCACTTTAATGATATTCCCACACACTTTTAATTGCTACAAACCCTCATATTAACATATCCCTAATTTTCCTCTTAAATTCTCAAATTGATTATCATCCAAAGCCTTTGCGAAGATGTCAACCAGTTGCAATTCAGTGGCTACATGTTCTAAGACAACAATATTTTCTTCAACAAGCTATCTTATGAAGTGATGACGAATGTCAATATGCTTGGTCCTGCTGTGTTGAATGGGATTCTTTGAAATGTTTATGACGCTTAAATTGTCACAGAATAAAGTCATGACATCTTGTTTGACATGGTATTCTGTTAACATTTGTTTCATCCAAACCAATTGAGAACAACTGCTTCCCACAGCAATGTACTCAGCCTCAGCAGTGGACAGAGACACACAATTGCTTCTTACTGAACCAAGATATGATATTATTTCCCAGAAAGAAGCATCCTCATAATGTACTCTTTCTATCATCAGCACTTCCTGCCCAATCAGCATCACAAAAACCAGTTAAGACAAAATTTGATCCATAAGAGTACATCATACCATAGTCACTTGTCCCATTGACATATTTAAGAATCCTCTTCACGTGGTTGGCATGGCTAATTTTAGGATCAACTTGATATCTTACACACACCCTTACAGCAAAGGCAATGTCTAGTATGATAGCTGTGAGATATAGAAGACTACCTATCATGCTTCTGTAGATACTTTGATATACACTTACTCCTTTTTCATCTTTAGTCAGCTTCAGATGTGTGGGAGCAGGGGTTCTTTTGTGACTGGCATTCTCCATCCCAAACTTCTTTACTATATTCTTGGCATACTTGCTCTGGGATAAAAATATGGAGTCTTTCATTTGTTTAACTTGCAGACCAAGAAAATAGGTTAATTCACCAACAAGACTCATTTCAAATTTAGACCGCATTTTCTTGACAAAATCTTGAACCATCTCATTTGACATTCCACCAAATACAATATCATCAACATAAATTTGAGAAATCATAATCTTCCCTTCTTCTTCTTCTTTAACAAAGAGGGTTTTGTCTATGCCATCTTTCTTACAACCATTCTCCATAAGGAATTTTGTCAGTCTCTCATATCAAACTCTTGGAGCTTTCTTCAATCCATACAGAGCTTTCTTCAGTTTATAAACATGTTTAGGAAGACTTGAATAAAAAAATCCTTTTGGTTGTTCAACAAAAACTTCTTCATTTAGGTACCCATTCAAGAAGGCAGTCTTTATATCCATTTGAAACAATTTAAATTTCGAAATGCATGCAACTCCCAACAGTAGTCTGATTGATTCATGTCTAGACACATGAGCAAAGGTTTTATCAAAGTACAATCCTTCAATTTGAGTGTATCCTTGTGCAACTGACCTTGCCTTATTTCTAGTGACCACCCCTTTTTCATCAGATTTATTCTTGTATACCCATTTAGTTCCAATCACATATGTCCTTTCAGGTCTTGGAACCAGATCCCAAACTTCATTCCTACTGAACTGTTCTAGATCCTCTTGCATAGCATTAATCTAGAACTCATCAGTTAGGGCCTCTTTGACATTCTCAGGCTCAATTTTTTATACAAAGCAAGAGTTTGAAATCCCTTCTCTTGATTTGGTAGTAACTCCTTTGTTTGGATTTCCTATGATAAGCTCCTTAGGATGATATTTCTGAGTTCTAATTGAAGGTCCTTTATTGAGGTGACTAGGCTGGGGATCTTCTTGAGGAGGATTAGAATTAATAATTGTGTTATTTGATTCAATTGGACTATCAGGCAAAAATGTTCAAACATCTTCTGAGACATCTTCTTCAACATTCCATCCTCTATCATCAATAGTAATATTTATTGACTCCATCATAACTTTGGTTCTGGAGTTAAAAACTCTGTATGCTCTGTTGTTTTTGGAATAACCCAGGAATATTCCTTCATCACTCTTGGGATCCATCTTCCTCCTTTGTTCATGATCAGCTAAGATGTAACATTTACTTCCAAAAACATGAAAGTATTTAACAATTGGTTTTCTTCCCTTCCACGTTTCATACAAAGTAGCTGAAGTGCCTTTCCTTAGAGTGACTCTATTATGGATATAGCACGCAATATTCATTGCTTCAACCCAAAAATGGTAGGGTAGCTTCTTAGCATGAATCATGGCTCTAGAAGATTCTTAGAGAGCTATATTCTTGCGTTCTACAATCCCATTCTGTTGAGGGGTAATGGGAGAAGAGGATTCATGGTTGATTCCTTCAGAGGAGTAAAACCCAACAAATTTGTTGTTCTCAAATTCTTTTCCATGATCACTTCTTATTCTTATGACATGGCTTTCCTTTTCCCTTTGAAGTTTTTAACAAATATCTTTGAACACTTCAAAAGTTTCTGATTTTTCTCTAATAAAGCTTATCCATGTGTATCTAGAAAAGTCATCTACAACAACATATGCATACTTCTTACCACCAATACTTTCAACCTGCATAGGTCTCATCAAGTCCATGTGAAGTAGTTCCAAAACTTTTGATGTAGTAAGATATTGAATCTTCTGATGTGACATCTTAGTCTGATTTCCAATTTGACAGTCACCACATACCCTTCCTTCTTATATCTTAAACTTAGGAATCCCTCTCACTGCTTCTTCAGATATAATTCTCTTCATACCTTTCAGATGAAAGTGCCCCAATTTTTGATGCCATAGTTTAACTTCATTCTCTTTGGCTAAAACTCATGTTAAGGAGATGTTTAACTCTTGAGGGACCCATAGATAACAATTGTCTTTAGATCTGATTCCTTTCAAGATAACTTCATTCTTTTCATTGCACACAAGACATTCTTCCTTGGAGAAGTTAACTTTGAATCCTTGATCACATAGTTGGCTTATACTTATCAGGTTAGTTGTTAACCCTTTTACAAGTAACACATTATCAAGCTTAGGAACTCCTGAACAGTCAAGCTTGCTAACACCTTTGATTTCTCCTTTTGCTCCATCACCAAAAGTTACATAACTGGTGGAATGAGATTTGACATCCACCAACAGATTCTTGACACCTGTCATGTGTCTAGAACAACCACTATCAAAGTACCAATCATCTTTGGTTGATACTCTGAGAGAGGTGTGAGCAATGAAACTACCAACTTTGGACTTGGGAACCCACTATTTCTCATTTATGCTATTTTGGTGAATCTTATTAGTTTTGGGAGGAGTATTTTTAGGATACCCTTACAATTTGAAACAAAATGGCCTTATATTTCTAATCCTTCCACAATGATGACATCTCCAAGGCCAGGGATTATCTCTGGTGTGATTATGCTTTTTCTTCCCTTGATATTTGCCATAATGTCCTTTCTTCACATGAGGTTTCCCAAGATGTCCTTTCTTATCATGATGTTGAGACATTTGATTCAAAATCTTTGGTTTAGGATTGGCATGTGCGGAAACAGATGAAGGATGTTTGCCATGATGTTTATTCTTCATATGATGTTTTCCAAGATGTCTGTTCTTACCATGATGTTTTCCCACATGTTGAGACATTTGATTCAACATCTTTGGTTTAGGCTTGGCATGAGTGGAAACAGATGAAGGCTCTTCTGAGTTAGGTTCCTTTTTCTCATTGAAAACTAGACCACTCTTGTCTTCTGTAGCTCTTCCTATTTGGAGAACTTCATCTAATGTGTTAGTCCCATTATTCAGCATCTTGAGAGATTTGACCATTCTATCAAGATTTAAATTCAGAGAAGACACTTCACTTTCCAGATCATAAATAGTTTTAAGATGCTCTTCCCTTTCCTCCTTCAGCTGAGTTATGAGGGCTTTCTGTTTCTCCCCTTCAAGACACACTTATGCACTTCTGAGACATAATTCTTTGTATGAAGCAGCTAACTCATCAAAGGTTAGTTCCCCATCACTAGAGTCTTTATCAAAAACATATTTTCCTGTTAATGCTTTAACATAGTTGGCAGATTCTTCAAGATCACTCTCTGAGTCATCTTCAGACCAAGTAACAGATAGATTCTTCTTCTGTTTCTTAAGATATGTAGGACATTCAACTCTAATGTGACCAAATCCTTCACATTCATGACATTGTACTCCCTTTCCTTGAGTGGATTTTTCTTCAGCCTTTTTTCTTCCAAACTCATTTGACTTATTGATGTCAAATGAGATGTTCTTGACATTTGATCTCTGGTTCCTATCCATTCTTTTTTATCACTTTGTTAAACTGTCTCTCAAGCATAGCTAAGGCATTTGATATTCCTCCATCTGTATCTAATTCACAATCTTCCTCTTCATCTTCAGTATTTGATACAAAGGCTATGCTTTTGTTCTTATTTTCAGATCTTTCATTGATGCTTAATTCAAATGTTAGAAGGGATCCAACAAGTTCATCCACTTTCATTTTGTTAATGTCTTGAGCTTCTTCTATAGCAATCACTTTCATATCAAATCTCTTGGGAAGAGACCTGAGCACCTTTCTCACCAATTTGTCTTCAGGAATTTTCTCTCCTAGAGCACTGAAGGCATTAGCAATTTCAAGAATGTTCATATGGAAGTCATTTATACTTTCATCACCCTTCATCCTCAAATTCTCCAATTTTGTGGTGAGCAACTGAAGTCTTGACATCTTAACTTTGGATGTGCCTTCATGAGTAGATTGAAGAATCCCCCATGCATCCTTAGCAACTTCACATGTATTCAATAATTTGAAAATGTTCTTGTTAATTCCATTGAACATAGAATTCAAGGCTTTAGAATTTCCAAGAGCAATTTCATCTTCTTCCATAGACCAATTTCTTCTGGTTTTAATTCAGAAGTAGGTTCTCCATTTTCTCTCAATTTGACAGGGTGTTTCCATCCTCGTAAAATAGCTTTCCAAGCCCTACTGTCTAAGAACTTTAAAAAGGACACCATTTGTGGTTTCCAATAGTCATAATTGCTTCCATCCAGAATGGGTGGTCTGTTCACAAATCCACCTTCCTTTTCCATAATTCCAGAAAGTATCTTCCCTGGATCTCACCCAGATAAAGAGCAGGATGCCTGCTCTAATACCAATTGAAATTCTGGTATCAAATATGTATTGTCAAATGAGATGTTAAGACATAAATATCTGTTTGCAAGTAAGGTGCAGTAAAATAAAAAGTAGTAAAAACACCTACTCTGGGGGCTACCAAGCCAGGGACAAGTTCACTAAATAGTATCAATTCATAGACCCTCAATAAACAACCAGTTTATGATCTAATCACTTAATCACTACCCAAGATAAACTTCTACCTAAGACTCACCAAGGTATGAAGCCATCCTGAAATCCCTTCAATCACTTACAGTGAAGAACTTAACAGAATTAATAAGTTTGAAACGCTTCAATCATTCAATGCTTAAAACCTTATGAATGATACACAATTAACAACCTAAATAATAACTCAAGTATTTAAATGAATACTTAGAGTGTATTACAAATAAAAAGCCTAGACTTCTAATCATAAAGGAAGTGTTCTTCTTTAAAAGATGCTTCTTTGAATAAGGAAGCAAGTCCTTATATATGCGCAGCTGTGGGCATGGGCTTAAAATCAAATATTCAAATATTTTGAATATTTCCATAAAAACATGCTAAGATAAAATTCATGCAATTTGAAAAATATTCTTCCATATTTTTCGCAGCCTGTGAGTCACATATCCTGAATTATGGCACGCATGAAAATAGGAAACAAAAAGACTTAACTGATGTTGGGCTGAGATCAGTTTAGTAGGTAGATGTTAAGAGATCTCCTTTGATATTATTCAAAACAACTTTGCTCCAAATGTTAAGACATTTAGCAAAATATTAACAAGTCATTGTTTGACCAAAATTGCTGCCAATAAACACTTACATGCGTAAAAGACATCACAGACAAAAAAGAGTTATGAAAGATAGTTGTGAAGGTTGGGCACAAATGGAGGGTCATCTCCAACAAAAAAGAAGACACCAGAATTATTTTAATCGAAAAAGATTATGTTAGCAGTTTTTCCATTTGTATTCTCTGTTGAAGGTTTAAATGATGATATTTATATGATTTTGAGACTTCGACATATATATATATATATATATATATATATATATATATATATATATATATATATATATATATATATATATATATATATATATATATATATATATATATATATATATATATATATATATATATATATATATATATATATATATATATATATATATATATATATATATATATATATATATATATATATATATATATATCAAATCAAACCCTCTCAAGAATTACAAAAACGATAGTTAGATCTCCCTAACTTGTTGCACAAGAGATAAGGAATAAGAAATTGAAGAATGACATCCCAAAGAAAAGGATCGGAAGATGAGAGCAAAATGGCTGCGAGCTTGTCAGCATACTGCTTAACTTCCTTGAAAATATGATGGAACAAATTTGCATGCATCTCGTCTTAGGATTTCAATTCAACCATATAATGCAGATGATCCAAGGAACCAGAAGGAGGAGTTAGATGCTGGATCATATGTCTACCTTTTGTGACTTGAATTTAGCAAACTGTGGGTATTCTGACCAAAAGTTTGGCAAGACCTACCTTTGAGCTTTTAATAGACAAGTTGAGCATGATAGATATCTATGCACTATCTTAAGGGGGTGTTAGAAAAATATTGTATTTTCTTATTTTATTATTTCTGTTTATTCTCATTTATTTTTATTTATTCTCCATTAAGGAGAAAATTATTTATAATTATTGTATGATCACTATATAAATCAACCTAGAGTTGAGGAATAAAACACATCAACTTTTTTACCACTCCTTTCAATATTAATCTCCAAGTTTAGACCATCAGTAATCTCAACCTTCTATAACTTTAACCTAAGGCCCTCAGTAGTCTCACCCATTTCGACTTCATGTTTGAAACCCAAACTGGCTTCAATCATAGTATTTTCAATATGAAGGCCTTCAGTAACCTTGACCATGTTCACATCAACAGGCTCAGTATAGTGGGCTTCAACCACCTGCAAGGGATCTACGTCAATCTTCATCTGGGGCTTTCCCTTTTCTCCAAACATCAGCCTTTCGTCATTGATTGCGTTATGAACTAGATCCATGAAATAGGAAAGCAGATAAATTTGATATTTTGAAAAAATTGAAGAAAATCAAGTTTGCTTCGATTCATACTAGCTTCGACTGAACATTGCTTCGGTTCATGCTCAACTTCGAATGAATTCCCCCCTGCAAGCTAGCTTCGACTGGGTATTTGTTTCCCTTGAAACAACTTCCTTCAATTCAGAAGGCAAGGGCCTTCTGAAAGCTTCCTTCGATTCAGAAGTTAGTGGCTCCATACCAGCTTCTTTGGATTTAGAAGGCAAGGGCCTTCTGAAAGCCTCCTTCGATTCAGAAGTTAGTGGCTTCATGCTGATCCCTTTTGATTCAGAGGGAAATGGACTTCTGAAAGTGTCCTTCAATTCAGAAGGAAATTACCTCCTACATATTTCCTTCAATTCAGAAGCCATTAGCTCCTTGCATGATTCCTTCGATTCACAAATCCAGGACTTCCTTCAGGCCAGCGGGCACAAGGCAATGGCCTCCTATAACTTTCCTTCGATCAGAAGTCAATGGTCTTGCATGTTTTCCAAATTCACAAGGAATAAATTTCCATTCATGCTAGCGTCCACAAAAAAGGGACTTCATGCATATAAGATTTGATTCCCTATTGAAAACATTCAACACACATAGTCTCTACACTATGACGTATCTGGGTGTCCCCTTCAAAAGATACACAAGGGCCTATTCGAAGGACACTTTGGTTGGAAACAAATATTGTTGTCTGAAGAGAAGTCTAGTCGAAGGATGGATCATGCTGGCCAAAACGAAAGAGAAATATTCAAAGATACTTGCTGGTCAGAGTCCGATGTGCTGCAAGTCCAAGCCTGCTACACTGGCCACAACGCTCCAAAACTACTGCACAGCAGTCCTGCTACGCTGCTCCTATATTTGCACCTTAAAGGCTACAAAAATAGCATACCAAATTTGTTCAAATCTATTTTGTTTTCCCTCCCAAATCTCATCCAACTTCATCTATAAATAAGATGTTCCACAATACATCTTAGGAGCCTCTGGTAGCTGAAAAAACTCTTGTTGTGAGAAAATTATCAAATTCTCAAAACTCTCAAACACTATCAAACATTCTCAAACACTCAAACTCTAAAACTCATATCTCTTCATGCATTAGTGAAACCTTCAATTCACTCCCCAACTGCCAGATAACCAACCTTTGATTCATTCCCTAACTGTAACATAATAGTCTTTTGATTCACTGCCTAGACTGATTATATAATAACCTTCTATTCACTCACCATTATCACACACTCTCCTTCGATTCAGTGACTGCCCAAACAGCAGCAACTGAACTAGCTTCAGAAAGGTCCCAGCGAAGCTCCATCCACCACAAAGGAAGTCACATACAGCTCCTTCGTTAGTACTTCAAGAGGTAAGTTTCCTCAAAACTTGGAACTTTTCAGTTAAATATCATTTACACATATCAATAAAAGAAAAATGAAGATATCTCATCTAGGAAGTTGACCGTGTCTTAACTTTCGATTCTCACTGCCTATATGTTGAAAATCTCAACTCAGACTAGTTAGACTTTGGATTTTGGTGCCCAATAAACTTGTGATAACCCCTGGCTTGTAGCTTTTGAAAGTTACCTTTGTTAGATTCATTTTCAAACTTTAGACAGGTTTTCTGTATCCATTGATTGACTAAACATTGAAGCCTATCGAATATCCACTTGAGAGATTTCCACTCTCGCAATCGAAGGAAGAAGTTGGGTACTTCAAACATTCAGAAACAAGCTCATCTTGTACCCAATCGAAAGGAGCAAGAAGGGAGAAATGAAGGGTGTTCACACTGAATTCTAGGCCCCAATTTAAAGAAAGACAAAGAGTGTAATCAAAGGGTGCTCACACCGGTTCCCAGGTCGAATCGAAAGAAGCAAAAGAAGGGTGAATCAAAGGAGCCTACTTCCTGGATCGAAGGACTCACTTGTTCTCTCTTTTTATGTTATTTATGCTTTTCTTTATATTTTCTTGCTATTCAATATGGTTGTAATAGTGTAGGATATTTATTTTCTACACTTTTATTGCTTTATACAAATGTTAGTAATTAGGATGTATGGCAAGATAAAACCAACAAGTAGTCAACCCTAATCAAATACTAAATGCATGCAATAAAACACACTTTTCAAACATGAACCTATAGGGTAATCTCACTTGTTGCCTTGGAAAATAGTCATGTCCCTCGAATATGGGTGTTTTAGCAAAGACCCTCGATAAAAGATCGTAGTCCCTCGATGTCCTTCGATGTTGCCTTCGATAAACGATCTAGTCCCTATATGAGATTGCTAAAATATCTCATAGGTTGCCTTCTATGACTATACAAACGACCCACGCCCATCCCTTCACATCCAACGATGGGGCTTCTTACCAAATCGATGGTAAGATAGCAACATCTAAAGGAGGATGAAAAGAACAAAGACCTTTTGAGTAGGTAGGATGATCGTAGTTGCTTGCTTGCTCAAAACTAAAAAAACACTTTCACACCAACACTTTCAATTGAAATGTTTTCAAAAGTTAAAACACTTTGTACGCATTCTTATAGAGACGAGAATAATGACAAAGGCACTTTTCAAAATCACTTTCAAAAACATCGTCCACAAACACCTCTTTGAACTATTTTCAAAACCAACACTTTGTACGCATTCTTATAGAGACGAGAATCATTACAAAGACGTTTTCAAAATATTATCAAACGCACACCACAAAGCACATTTTCAAACAAAAGCAAGTGACCTAGCAAGAAACTAAGAGCTCGTAGATAACTATGGATGAAAAGGGTTCTAATACCTTCCCTTTTCATAACCTACCCCCCGAAATCAAGAAATAATCTCAAAAGGTCATTCATGTTCTTTTCACCCTTTCCTTTGTTGGATAAAAGAAAAGTCGACGGCGACTCTTGCTATCCACAACAATTGCGATCTAACGCAAAACACCCAAGTCAGTTCTCCCACCGTATTACACACGCCTTTTCAATTATATTTATATTTAATTAAAAAATAATAGGGATATCACTATGGTTGTTTTGGAAAACCGTTGTTACACAATGGAACTTCTTTATATATATTAAAAACTAAGTACCCATTCTTCCACTGATAAAAGAAATAACCCTAACGCCAACACTGTCAACATCACCGGGAAGAAGAAAACAACACCCAGACTCGTTGTTGTTGTCCATTTTTGTCTCCATGTCGCATTTTAAGAGTAACTCATCCAAAAGTCTTATTATGTCTTCTTCCACTGTAAAATGTCAATCAGGAAATTTATATGGTTGTGTCTGTCGTATGGTTTCGTACCAATGCAAGAGGGGTAAAAATAAAGGAAGTCTTTTTTTGAGATGTCCATTTTGGTGGAGTGATGAAACATGTAATTTTTTCATATAGGATGAAGACATGAGAGAAAAATTGGAAGATGAGAGTAATATGATGCAAGAGTTTGAAGTTGTTGGGTATTGGAGATTATCTATGAAGATTTAAAAAAGAAGAACAAGAATTTGAAGAACGAACTAAAGTCAGAGAGATTTTATGGAAATTTGAAGAAGTTATGTTTTCTTATCTCCTTTATGTTTAATATTTACTTTGTTATGAAATGTAATAGTTAAAGTAGGGTTTGAAATTTGAAAATATTATGTTTTCTAATATCCTTTATGTTTAATATTTACTTTGTTATGAAATGTAATAGTTAAAGATGCAGTGAACTTGATAAGAATACAACTAACATACAGTTTCTTACGAGTATGTTAATCGCAAACTGTTGAATTTTCAATTACAATTATGTGTTTTATATATTTTGTAGTTTAAGCTGATAGGTTAAGTTGATAGTTTAAGTTGAATGTTTTAAGTTGATAACCTTAAAAGAGTTAAGTAGATTAAAACAAATTAAGGACATTTTCCCAGTTTACTATGATACGAACCCCATTATTAACAAAGCGGAACCTCCTAAGAATAAAAAGAATAATAATCATGATAAACAATTAGCATAATCATCTACCAAAAAGAACCCATATCAGTTTCTATAACTGAAGACAAACCCTTTCAGTTCGACTATGTAACTGAGAACTTTAGAAGTTTTATGTCTTTCCCTGTAGCCGGTAAACAATATATGGCATGGCTAGCAAAGGTCAAAAAGAAAAAATCTCAAGCCTGGAAAGACTTAGGCATTTTCGACTTGATCCAAATGTCGAAAATGGGTTTTAGCTTTTGCCAACCCATGTTGATGTCCTCATTATATTTCTGGCATAGTATTTACAATACCAACCATCTCCCCTGCGGAATGATAACCCCCACTCTCTTTGATGTGGCTGTTACTATTGGACTCTCATCAACTAGAGAAACTTTTGATCTTTATCAACAAGCAAAGAACACTATCAACTTTGTAGTTGAAAATTCCCCTTTAACCAAATACATCAACCTTTATCATACTGGGGGAGACGAAGTGTCCGAGGTTTAGCATATTTCTTTCCTTCCCTTCTGGCTATCCAGTTGTATTTTTTGTTGCAAATCTTTACAATTAGAAAAAATATTCCTTACCCTAGCAAACCAACTCCACTCAGGTCGAAAAGTGTGCCTCAGTGAATTAATTCTCATTGGGTTATATGAAAGTCTTGGATCTTCCATGCCTAAACTCAAAGGATACAAAGCAGGCACACACTTACGTCTAGCTGGCCACTTTTGGCTTCTCTAATTATGGCTCAATGGAACATTAAAACCATCTCTCAATACTTCTGGAGTGAATGGTGAAGACACTGAAATCCAAATCGAACTGTTGAAGGAACAAGACTGCTTCGACTAACTCCTGATGACGATGCAAGAACTTTAGGGAGTGTTTCACTAAGTATGTCATGATATTTCCAAGCAAAACCTTTTTAGTTCTTCGATCGCTCCTTATGCCAATAAGAATCATGGCCCTGAATGGTTCAATAAATCTCTCTTCGACCTTTTGCCTGAAGAGACAAAGATTATTGACATATGGAGAGCCTTTTTAATCCCTTGGTTAATTGTTTCAAGGGTTATACCCGTGAAAGGAAATATATGCATGCTTGCTTATCAACTTAATTTTGTGTCTCGATAATATGGGCTTTTCCAACTAATCCTTGAGCAAATTTTCGGAAGAAAACTTGAACTTTGCACCGCAGGATTGAAGCTATTTTTTATACCAAAATTTCCCCCCCTAAGATCCCTCTATCATTTCATGTCAACTCAATCACAATAATACCACACTAGGGTTTGGTTCTTCTCCATATCTTTAGGTTTGCTCATGGGGAATCACCAAGCAATTTAATTTATATATTGTGATCATATATGTTTTGCATTAATTAACTTTTAACTCATAAATACAATGAATTTCCCCCATAATTGGTGATATTATAGGTGAGAGCACAATACATTCCATCAAGTTGATCTATAGGTTCATTAGTTTATTTCCATGCCTTCTTCAAAAAAGCTTCATTGAGATTCAAGCTTAATCATTGAAGATACTTTGAAGTAATATCATTACAAGGTCTACTTTGATTCATCATGCCTCAATTTGTCAAAGAAAGTCAAATGATGAATAAGTTGATTGAAGAAGTTTGACTTAATTGGACAAGTTCTTGTTTTCTTTACCACAAGTGCATAATTCCCTCAATTCTTAATATTTGGAAGTGGTTATGGTTTCTATGGTTTCTAATTATCATCCTCAATAACTTCTATTTACATGTCAAAAGTATTTGTGCAAGTAAGTTTGTCAAAATTGAAAAAAGATTCCCAAGGCATCTTGGTGCTCTAGGACCTAGGGTTTTGAACTTCTAAGGGCAATATCTTGCTCAACTTTTGGTATTTTTGGATGATTCCAAATACATGCTTCTCTTTAAAGGTTTATCAACAAATCACTTCAAAAGTTTCAACAATATTTTATGTGGAAGATGCCTAATGATGAAGAAAGATTTCAAGTCCTCTAGATATGTTATCAAATTCCCTCATGTGACTTCAAAAAATCATAACATGGTCAATTTTTATCTCCATGAGCCCATTATTTTTCCACAATGATCTTAAGGATGTGAAATTCAACTCTTCTTTTATGTCAAAATCTTTAAAATGGATGGAAGTTGCCCTAAGGATGCAAAAGATTATAGGTTATCTCATGAATTTTCACCAATTTTGCAAGACAATAACTTTTTCAATACTTGGTATTTTTGAGTGATTCAAGTTTCACAATGCTCTTTAGGGAGTATACTTTAAGAGAGCATCATTGAGAAAAGCAATATTTTTGGAAGAAGGCCTTGTTTGGAATTAAAACATTATAGGTCATTATAAGTACATAAAGTCAGCATCTTTTTTCTCAATTTGACTCATCACAACTTTTGGCTCAAGCATCCATTTGATTCCATTCCTTGCACATTGTAAAGTTTCTGATCTCATCTTTCTAAATCTTCAAAAATCATTCCCTAAGACCCCTTGAGTTGTGAATACCATTGTTTCAAAGTGGGTACCTTGGAACTGATGTTTCACTACAAGTCACATTAAAAATTTCATAATGTGGCTTCTAACCATCAAACTACCATGCATTTTTCACTTAAGCATGATCATCAAAGATAATTAGATTATTTAGAGTGACAAAACGCATCAATTAGATGATTTTTGATGCACATGTGAGCATACTTTGCTCGTGTACACAGGTGTTCACAAATTCATTTGAATTTGCATCATTCACCCCTCCTCTTGATCCCATTCACTTCTCCAATAAATACAGGCTCTATTCCACTCGTTTTTGCAAGCTTGAAGAGCCAAAATCACTATGTCAAACTTCCTTCATAATACCCTTTTCCGATATTTAGAATTCCAATTTTCTCCACTTTTCAATTCAATTTCTTCATTGATCTTTTATCCTTGAACTTCCCTGAAGCTAACAGAAGAAGAATCAAGCCTTGAGGTGTTCAGAATCGTGCTAGCCAAGTCCATTTATAGAGCAACTTCATCTGACTTCATTCAGGTAGTTTAAGGCACCAAATCTTCTAACTCAAATTACTGGAATGGTCTATGATGTTCACTTATGCTTGCTATTAACTCAATTTTGGTGAAACAATGTATTTGATTCTTTTGATTTCCGTTTTCAATAGTTTCAAACATCTCTGGTTTTTTCCAAATCGACTACACTCTGCTTTATATAAATTTTTCGCGAGCATATGGTTGTGATCGTCTCAAGTAGACACATTTAAGTGTACCACTATGAATGAGTAAATTTACAGATTCAAGGATTTGAGATTTGCCCTATTTGTAGGAGGCTGGAGGTTGAAGACGACCTACGTGTCGTTCTTCAACCAATGACATTAGGCCAATTGTTTTATTTTCATTGCTTGGATTTTATTGTGATACATGCGCGCGCTCTTCTTTGGGTCCATGATGCTCCCTCACTTCAGATACCTTGGATTTGCCAGCGTGTATTAGTGAGAAAGATCTAACGCGCGTGATTTTTTCTAATTTGTTTTATTTTACAAAATTATTTTTTAAATTCCTTTTATCTTTAAAAATTCATAACTCTTTTATTTTTTATCAAAAAATATAAAAAAATATAGTAAAATACTTTGAATTATTTATGATCTTGTGAATATTTTTTCATATTTTTATTTTAATGTTTGATTTTTTTCATAATTTTAGTTTTGTTTTCTTTATTTTAATTGTTTTAAAAATAATTTTTGATTTTTTTAAATTCTGATCTTTTTATATAAATTATATTTCTGACCTTATGACCTTCTGCAATTTTTCTAGAATTTTATTTTAACTTCTACTATTTTTTTAATCTTTTTTTCACTTATTTGAGTAATTTTAATTAGTCTAAAAATACTTTTTTTATTTAAAAAATTACCAAAAAATTTATAAAAATATTTGAGATTATTTCTGATTTTTCTATGGTCTCTTTGAATTTTTCTTTGATATTTTGAATATAATTTGCTATTTTCTCTTTTATTTTCATTTTAAAAACATGTTAAAAATTAATTTTCTTTTTATTCATTAAATGCATTTTTATTTTTTTACATATTCCGAGTATTTGAATTTTGATCATGGACTCCATTAACATCATTAGATCTTGGGTGTTGAGTTTTACTCCACCAAAATGGATGAATGATTTTAATGATGGTTTAATTAAATTTTTATTTCAAATATATCCTGTCCCTCTTCAGCTTATCGCTTTCTCATTGTGCTAGATGTTGTTAGAGGGTGATCTACATATCATCTCTTTAAACATATGTCACATAGATTGCTATTGACCGACCTCAAAATAGGTGCGACTTCTATATAAGTCCACTTACGATTGCTTAACATAGCGCTAAATTTAATCCCGATTCGAGAAATGATCATTCATGGTCCAAACCCATGTTTGCAAGCCCAAGTATGTTAATTTGAATCATTTGATACAATAACACTGAGATTTATTGTTAGGAGGCTTTGGTCTTATCAATCCTCTAATGAATCTTCATAAGCTTTGGTCAAAATGAATCACTTAAACATCATTGATCATTTATTGTCGCGTCGAGAACTTGAAATGAATGATATACTTGACAAAAAAATGAAACTTGTTGTTGAGAGGCTTTGATTTTATCAATCTTCTAATGAGTTTTCAAATGCAAGTTTCAAGATGGTCATTCAACTAACCTCTAATTACTAATTCATTAACATTTGACTTTTACTTTACCCCCCTTATTTTATGCTTTTATTTTATGCCTTTACTTTATGCTCCATTTTATTTTAGAATTTAAATTTCATGCTATTTTCATCTTTGCTCACTTGAGTATTTACTTTTATGTCATTTTTATTTTGCTCACTTGAACTTCTCATTTCTTTTTGAAGATACCTGATAATCAACTTGAACCATAAAAAACTTTAATGTTATTTGGACTATTTGGTTACTATCCTTGGCATTATGGCGTGATGGAATTCTTGGATTTAGGATTAGAGACCTTGACCTACCTTGAGACCTTGTGACTTTCATTGCTATTTTGTCTGGAGTTCTTGGGGTTTACCCCAAGACATTGGGTTGTTTGTTTTCTTTGTATGTAGGTTATTCTGATTACATGCTTTTCCTATGATGGGGAATTCATATGTATACATTAGTTACTCTGCCCAATATTTTTGAAGACTTAATGTATTTGGAGTTTGATTCTCAAGAGGTTATATTGTCCTAGATTGTTTGGTTTCAATCCAAATAATGGGAATTCTACATTGACTCATTATGTCAAGTGTTGACTTCTTGTTGGTTAGACGGTGCTTTTCTCTAGATTTTACCTTTATGCTTTAGGATGGCCCCTTCATCTCCTCCCACTTTCTTTAATTTCAAAAATCTCCTCCCTCCTTTGAAAATTCTTCTTCTTTTTAAACTTGAACCGCTTTCATAATAAACTTGGACTTAGGTCCATGCCCTTTTGAAAAATATTTTCTTAATCAAACTCTAAACAACTTAGTAATACTTTGACATTTTTTGTGAGAAGACTAAATGACAATCAATCTCATTCAAACCATTTTTCCACTTTGGCTTTTTACTTTAAAATTTTCTCAAAAGATTATACCTTGTTAATCTTTGTAGTGATGCGAGCTACTATGATTCTACGATATATAGTGAAGTGAGATATTTTCCACTCGGATGTTGAGCAAGGCTTTGTTGATTTTAAAATCCAAGTCATATCCTCCACTTTGAGATGATGCAAATTCTCCTTTCTCATAATCGTGGGTAGTAAATATGTTCTTCCACTCAGATAAGACGATGATGTCCCGTCTCTTAAAATTAACCAATATATTTGTGTTTTAAAATTTTTTTAAGGTGAAATACGAGTACCCTGATCCCCTATTTCACGGAAGGTGGTACGAAGGCACTAAAGGTTCACAACCGCGACAGGTGCAAAAATTGTAAAAAAAATACTTATTTTCTCATCCTCACCATCTATTTTTGTATACAACTTTTATAGCCAAAATACACATATTTTCAAAGAGGTTCCTGCGAAGATCTGTAGATGTTTAGGATGCTAACACCTTCCCTTTGCATAACCAACCCCCGAACTTAGATTCTCTCCCCTATTTTCTTGGGTTATTCGCTCTTTTCCCATTCCTCTGGAAACAATAAAGTGCGTGTTGATTTTTATTTTGATCTGTTCGAGTCAAGTCAATCCAATGGCTTAGTGTCAACATTTCTACCGCTACAGAAAAAAATGGCGACTTCACTGGGGAAAGATCGACCTATTGTTGGTCCATCCCTAAGTGGGTTGAGCCTATCTTTGTTTATTTGTTTATATGCTTTTGTTTGTTGTATATTATATGTTGTATATTATATGTTGTATATATGTTTGTCTGGATTTTCCTGGTTTTCAGGGTGCTTGGTGATTTCTCATAAGTCCTCTACCTGGACTTGGAAAAACTTAAGATAGGACAGGTGATATAGTCATGTTTACTTTGAGGGAGTAATTCCAAAAAAGGAGGCATGAGATCCCCCACTCAGTGGAGGCCCCTTTGACTGTAGTGTCATTTATCGAGTAATTGGGAACACATGCTGCTTACAACTTGGGAGCCTGCTGAAACTGAGAACCGTAGAACCTTTAACCCATCTTGGCCATTTAGGTGTAATGCGGAAACTATGACAGAGTAATCCAGAAATGGTTGTCACACGATACTAGACTCAAACTAGTTTATCTTGACAATATTACTAATTACTGAGTCAATTGGGACGTTGGTAATATCCGAAAGAAGGATGTAAACTCTGAGAACCTCTTAGAACCTTGTTCGGCAGGTAATAAACTATTACACCATACCGTGTGGGTAGTACCTTTGACTCCATGCTTGTGATGTAAAAATTATGAACCCCCCATGTTTGTGATCTTGTGTGTGATTGTTGCATTATACATTCATGCACCTATAAGCATCTTTTAAGACATTGTGGTTCAAGGGACTTAAAGTTGACTATTCATGAATATCCAAGGTACTTATTCTGGAAAAATAAAGACTCGGAAGTACCGTTTCAAGAATCCCAAGATAGATGATTTGATGAGTCTAATTCCCAAGATTGAGAGTTCTATAGATTTTCGGAAGAAGTTTGGATCCATCGTGTCTCTCATGAAACTCATGATGAAGGAGGGTATTCTCTCGACTTTGGTCCAGTTCTATAATTCGATGTGTCGATGTTTCACCTTCCCCGATTATCATTGGATGCCTACAATAGATGAGTATTCTAATCTACTGGGTTTTCCTGTTACCGATCGTGTTCCTTTCACCAGTTTGGAGGGGGAGCCAAAATCTCATGAGATTGCTGCTTTGGTTCATTTAGGAAAGTTTGAGGTTGACACCCACATGACTACCAAAGGAGGGATTAGAGGATTACCCGCTCAGTTCTTATTGGAGAAAGCTCGCCACTTTTCTAGGATGAAGAGTACGGTTTCTTTTGAGGCCATCTTTGCTCTACTTGTCTATGGGTTGTTCTTGTTTCTGAACGTCAACAACTTTGTGGATATCAATGCCATCAGGATCTTTTGATATGGAATCCAGTCCCTACATTATTATGAGATTCTTATTACTCCATTCATCTCCGAAATTCTTATCATGGAGGGATGATCATATGCTACACGCCTTTGTTGTATCAGTGATTTATTTCTCACTTGCCTCAATCTGATGCTTTCTGGGATGTCAGGAAGGAACCTCGTTGGGCTCCAAAGATTATGGCCCTCACTCATTCAGATATTGTTTGGTACCATCATGATTATCGTGATGTAGAGATTGTCAATAGTTGTGGTAGTTTCCCTAATGTACCTCTTCTTGGTACAACGGGAGGAATTAACTACAATCCTGTTCTTGTATGACGATAACTTCGATATCTGATGAGAGATAAGCCATATAGTATTCATCTGAGTGGTTTCTTTCTTAAAGAGGGAGTGAATCATCAGGAAGATAAGGAGTAGATTGCAAAGGCTTGGTGTCATATTCACAGGAAGAGTAGAAAGGACTTGGGACCTAGTGGGGCTGTTTCTTTGGAGCTTTATCTTTAGTGGGTACAAGCAAGGGCAATTTAGTTAAAGATCCCATATTCCCGTGAAGCACCTATGCCTGATATGTTTGTGAAGACCACTCCTCCAATTTTGGATGATGTGGAAGAGCTTCAGCTGGCCCTAGTCAGGATGCAACAGGAGAAAGAAGCTTGAAAGAATAAGTGTTAGACTTTAGAGATATCCTACCGAGCAAACTTTAATGAGAAGGACGACTTGATTGAGATCCTCGAGAGTCGTGCTGTAGAGATGATGGAGAAGCAAGAGGATTTATTTTCCTCTAGTGCTCTGTCAGGAATTAGTCATTCACTTCCTAACTCTAGTGGTTAGAAGGTGGTTGCCGACAGATATGCAGAAGAAAACAAGCAGTTGAAGGCTCAGATTGCAAGACTCATAGGAAAGTGTCAGCATGTAGATTGATCTTCACCTGCTTTGCTTTCTTAGGGTTTTAGATTATATATTATTTTGTACTTGGGATTGTTGAAACTTGTAATAAAAAGTTGTAATCCAATTTGAAGTTATTATATTGATATTTTACAGTATTTCAATTGTGTTAGTACTTTAATATTTGCAAAATTGTCTATAATTCTTCGAGTCCCATGAATTATTAATAAAATGAATCATGTGCATTGCATATTATGCATCATATTGTAAATATTTCTTGCATTTATTTTCATACTCAGCTGTCTTACTGAATTTCTCTTCTTTATTCAGCAAGCTATCTCACTAGTATAATAACTGAGCTAATTCCAAGAATAAAATGGAGAATCTTGAACAGGAAAATTGCGAGCTACGTGACGAGGTTACTTCTCTGAAGGATGGTATGGATAATTTAATTACTTTGATGGAATCACTGGTGGTTTCTCAGAATCAGCCACCACTTGCTCAACCTCAACAAACAACATTTGCTTATAAAGGTCCATCAATTCCCGCTTTTGTTGCCCCAATTACTGTTGCTCGGAATCGTATGCCTCAGGGTTATCCATGGGAAATTCCAAAAAACTTCATGCTAGAAGGTTTTAATATTGACACTCAAGTTGCTCTAGTTGTTCAAGCTGCTGCTACTCCTGCACCTCCTGTGGTCCATATTACTCATGTTGCTAGAAATGAGATCCACTATGATGCACCTCCTTCGATGAATGATGTGTCGTTTGTTAATGACGAATTTTATCATCCTATTCCTCCACCAAGTGAAAGCTTAGGCTTATATAATTGAATGGATGATTTTCAGGATCAGTTTGATAAGATGCAAAAAGAGATGAAGGCCCTCAGAGGAAAAGAACTGTTTGGGAAGAATGTGAATGATCTGTGTTTGGTTCCAAATGTGAAAATACCTGCAAATTTCAAAGTACCATAATTCGAGAAATACAAGGGAAATACTTGTCCTCGTGCTCACCTTATGATATATGTGAGAAGGATGTCTACTCACACCGATGATCAACGCCTGTTAATCCACTTTTTCCAAGACAGGTTGACTGGTTTGCATTGAAGTGGTAAGTGAGCTTGGATAACGCCAATGTTCATACTTTCAATGACCTGGGTGAAGCGTTTATTAGACAGTACAAGTATAATTTGGACATGGCATCTGACCGTGACCAACTTAGGGAAATGGTCCAGAAAGACAAGGAGTCACTTAAAGAATATGCACAGAGATGGCATGAAGTATCCGCCCAGGTGATTCCTCCAATGGAAGAAAAAGAGAGGACGAAGATTTTCCTGAAGACTCTAGGAGCCTTCTACTATGAAAGAATAGTGGCGAGTGCACCGAGTGATTTTACCGAAATGGTGAGCATGGGCGTTCAATTGGAAGAAGCTATAAGAGAGGGGCATTTGGCAAGAGGTGAAAATATCGGTAGTATGAAGAAACCATCATACAGGTTCGCTAAGAAGAAAGAAGGAGATACAAATGCTATTATTCAAGAGAGAAGGGTTAATCCTCCTAGAATAAATCATTAGCGCAACCAACAGGTTGCTTCAGTAACTCCAGTTGTCAATGTGGCTCCGACTACAGTTCCTTATCAAAGACCATCCCCTCAGGGAAATCAGGGACATAATAAAAAAAGAGAGGCTTTTGACTCTATCCCCATGAGCTATGCAAAGTAACTCTTGTCATTGATTCAGAAAAAATTGGTTCAGACCAGGGCACCCCCTGCAATAGCATCACCCTTGCCTTGGTATTATAAGGCAGATCAGACATGCGCTTTCCATCAGGGAGCACCAGGGTAGAATCTTGAGAATTTTTATCCTTTAAAACCTGAAGTACAAAAGTTGGTGAGATTTGGCCTTTTATCCTTTAAAGATGTTGGCCCTAACATGAAATATAATCCTTTGCCAAAGCATGGAGGAACAAATGTGATAAACATGGTTGCTGGTTGTCCAGGGGACTTCCGGATTTTTGATATTAACCTGGTTAGAGGATATTTGGTAAAAATGGATCCTGACCTCTGCGAGTTTAGTTATTATATGCATGACCTTGCTGGTTGTGGTATTTGAAGTACAAATATACAGGGGTGTGTAAGATAAAAGTTGATCTTCAGGAAATGATGGACGAAGGTCTCATTCATATAATCAGGCCTAGGGAAGAGTACAAGGAAGGTTTGAATATGGTCTTTGGATGTCCTGGAGAATTCCATATTTTTGACATGGATCATATGAATGATGATTTGGTGCAGTTGCACGCTACCTTCTGTCATATGGATGGTCAAGAAGAACACCATTATGGGTCTTGCTGAATCTGCTACAGAGGTTCTCATTGTTGTTCCATTGTGAAAAGGGGTGTTCAGCTGTTATTGGATAATGGTACTATTAAAGTTTAAGGCAATAAAGATGATCACAATGGGATTAATGTGATTGAAGATTGCTTGGCTGAGACTGTGTCCGATGATGAGTATGCTTCTGTAGATGAATTCTTTTCCTCAGATGAAGATATGTTCTCCAGCAATGATTCTGTGATGTCTAAGTATTCTGAAGAAGGGGTGAATGTTATCCTGCCTTCTTTTGGTGTTCCTGCCTCTATAGTGATTGAGTACCAAGGGAAGCCAGCTGTTGCTCCAATGGTGATTTATTTTCCAGGTCTTGTTCCTTAAAAATCAAATAAATCTGTATCATATAAATACAATGCTACAATCTTAGAGGATGGTATGGAAGTTCCCATCCAACCTTTGTCTGATGTCAAGAATATTGTTGATGCTGATAAAAAGGTTGTTGAAAGTACTGAACCTAAGAAAGAAATGGGGGGGATCCAGTGGTACTACTATGGGAAAAGATAAGGTTGATATATTGAAGATTATCAATATGACCGACTACAGGATCATAGATCAATTGTTGCAGACTCCATCAAAGATATATATTCTGGCCTTGCTAATGAACTCTTCTTCCCACAGGGAATATTTGATGATAGTATTGGATAAAGCTTTCGTGGAAAGTGATATACCTTTGTACCAATTCAGCAGTGTGGTAGGGACTATTACATCCTGCAATAACCTGAGTTTCTATGATGACGAGCTGCCCGATGAAGGAAGGAATCATAATTTGGCTCTCCATATCTCGATGAACTGTAAGAACGATTCATTGTCAAATGTGTTTATTGAAAATGGATCCGCTTTAAATGTCATACCAAGGAGTACACTTATGAAGCTGAATTATCAAGGAGCTCAAATGCGCCCGAGTGGTATAATTGTAAAAGATTTCGATGGGTCGAGGAAGTCAGTCATCAAGGAAGTAGATTTTCCTATTCACATAGGCCCACATTTATTTCAAATTACTTTCCAGGTTATGGATATTGTACCCACTTATAGATGTTTATTAGGACGACCGTGGATACACGAGGCAGGGGCTGTCACTTTGACTTTACACCAGAAGCTGAAGTTTGTGCGTGAAGGAAAGGTGGTCACTGTAAATGGAGAACAAGCATTGTTAATATCTCATTTATCCTCTTTTAGTATTGTGGAAGCGGATGAAGCTGCTATTGGAACCCATTTCCAAGCATTACCCATTGATAATATAAGGGGAAATTAGAATTTTATAGTTTCGTTTAAAGATGCTCAACAGGTAGTACATAATGGCCATAGTAAAGTATGGGGGAAGATTGTTAATCCACCTGTAAATAAGAATAGAACTGACTTGGGATTCTATGTGAAGAATGATAAAGGTAAGAACGTGAAGTCAAAGTCTGCTTTGGGAAAATATCAGGATATTTTTCATAGTAGAGATTATCTTCATCCAACTGTTCCTGGGATCAACGCTATTGTGGAGGATGAAGTAGAGTAAGGAATGCAGAACTATGTGACACATAGAGTTAGAATCCAGAATTGGATCACCATTGATGTTCCCTCTTGCATTCATGTCTCAAAGTAATTTGTTTTTTTGTTAATCTTTTAAAAAATCTCTCACTCTGCCCAAGGTGAAATTTGATATTGTATGGGCTTATCTGTTTGTTTTTATCTTAAAAATCAATAATAAAAGTTGTCTTTGATTCCCAAATTGTGTCTTTACTTTCTGCTTTTTCTTGGAAAATGGTAATCAGAAAAAAGCCTTTCAAAATAAATAATAATTGTAATATGCATAATCACTTGCTATGTGTGTCAGTTTCTAAAAGCAATCATAAATAATATGTGCAGATTAATTAAAAAACCTGTTGAATACAATGACCTTGCACCCTCTCCCAACTTTGAATATCCCGTGTCTAGAGCCGAATAAGAAGAATATGATGAGATTCTAGAAGAGGTTTCACGGTTGCTTGAGCACGAGGAAAGTACCATTCTGTCGTATAAAGAGCTGTTGGAGACAATCAATTTGGGTTCAGAGGATGATCCGAAAGAAGTCAAGATTGGAGCATTGCTGCATCCCAACGTGAAGAGCAGGTTGATTGAATTGTTGAAAGAGTATGTGGACATTTTTGCTTGGACATACCAAGACATCCCGAGATTGGATACAAATATTGTGGAACATCATTTTCCATTAAAGCCAGAATGCCCGCCAATCAAGTAGAAGTTGCAAAGAACTCACCCTGATATGGTAGTGAAAATTAAAGAAGAAGTTTTAAAGAAGATTAATGCTGGTTTTCTTGTGACATCAGTGTACCCTCAGTGGATTGCCAATATTGTCCCAGTACTGAAGAAAGACGGAAAAGTTCGTATATGCATAGATTATAGAGATTAAACAAAGCTAGCCTAAAAGATGATTTTCCTTTTCCACATATTGATATGTTGGTTGATAGTACATCAAAATTCAAAGTATTCTCTTTCATGGACGGATTTTCCAGATATTTTCAAAATAGAATGGCTCCCGAGGACATGGAAAAAACAACGTTTATAACACCCTGGGAAACATTCTGTTACAGAGTGATGCCCTTCGGGTTGAAGAACGCTGGTGCAACGTACCAAAGGGCTATGACAACCTTATTCCATAATCTGATGCATAATGAAATTGAGGTATATGTTGATGATATGATTGCTAAGTCCCAGACGGAAGAAGGGAATATATAAGATTTGTTGAAATTGATTCAGCGTTTGAGGAATTATTGTATGCTCTTGAATCCAAATAAGTGTACCTTCGATGTTCGATCTGGAAAATTGTTAGGTTTCATTGTCGGCCAAAAATGAATTGAATTTAACCCTGATAAAGTCAAAGAAATTCAAGAAATGTCAGCGCCAAGAACTGAAAAGCAAGTTAGAGGCTTCCTTGGGTGTTTGCATTACATTTCCCGATTTATCTCCCACATGACTACAACATGTGAGTCGATCTTTAAGTTGTTAATGAAAATCAAGGTTGTGTGTGGACAGATGACTGCCAAAGGGCATTTGATAATATTAAAGAGTATCTGCTTGAACATCCTATCTTGCTCCCTCCGTTTGAAGGAAGACCATTGATTATGTATTTGATTGTGTTATATAATTTTATGGTCTTTATTTAGGGACAACAAGATGAAATGGGGAAGAAGGAATATGCCATTTATTATCTGAGCAAAAAGATTACTGACTGTGAGACGTAATATTCTATGCTGGAAAATACATTTTATGCTCTGGCATGGGCGGCAAAGCAATTGGGGCAATATATGTTGAATCATACTACTTGGTTGATTTCCAAAATGGATCTAATGAAGTACATTTTTGAAAAGCCTGCTCTTATTGGGAGAATTGCTCATTGGCAGATGTTGTTTTCTGAATATGATATTGAATACCGTACCCAAAAGGCTATAAAAATCAGTATGTTGGCGGATTATATTGCTCACTAACAAGTGGCTGATTATCAGTCTGTTAAATATGAATTCACTGATGAGGATGTTATGTTTCTAAAAGCGAAAGATGGTGATGAACCATTACCTGAGGAAGGTCTTGATCTTGAATCTCAGTGTGGCATGGTGTTTGATGGAGATGTGAATGCTTATGGGAAAGGAATTGGTGTTGTGATTATCACTCCTCATGGATCGCATATACCTTTTACTGCAAGGTTGGCATTTGATGGCACCAATAAGATGGCAAAGTATGAAGCTTGTATAATGGGTCTCGAGGAAGCTATTGATCTCAGAATCAAAATTCTAGATGTATATGGCAATTCATCTTTGGTAATAAATCAGAATAAAGGAGAATGGGATACTCGTCACCCTGGCTTGATTCCCTACAAAGATTATGCTAGAAGATTATTACCCTTCTTTAATAACGTTGAATTCCATCACATTTCCAGAGATGAAAATCAGATGGCGGATGCTTTGGCAACTCTGGCTTCTATCTATCAAGCATATACTTGGAATGATGTGCCTCGTATCATAGTGTGACGCTTGGATAGACCGGCTCATGTGTTTATAATAGAGGAAACGTAAGACGAAAAACCTTGGTATTATGATATCAAGCATTTTCTCCAGACTCAGGAATACCCGATTGGTGCATCGAACAAGGATAGGAAGACATTGAGAAGGTTGGAAGGAATATTTTTCCTCAGTGAAGATGTGCTATACAAAAGAAATTATGACATGGTCTTGCTCAGATGCGTGGATGGACACGAAGTAGACATGTTAATTCATGAGATCCATGAAGGTTCCTTTGGTACTCATGCTAATGGATATTCGATGGCAAAGAAGATGCTTAGGGCAAGTTACTATTGGTTGACAATGGAATATGACTGTTACAAATTTGCAAATAAGTTCCATAAGTTCCAGACTTATGTTGACAAAATTCATGTGCCTCCGACACTTCTCATATTATTTCTTCCACGTGGCCTTTCTCTATGTGGGGTATTGACATGATTAGAATGATTGAACCCAAGGCATCAAATGGGCGTTGTTTCATTTTGGTAGCAATCTATTTTTTCACCAAATAGGTGGAAGCAACTTCATATTCTAATGTTACTAAGCAAGTGGTAATGCGCTTCATCAAGAACAATCTTATATGTCGATATGGCGTGCCAAGAAGAATTATCAATGACAACGACTCAAATTTGAATAACAAGATGATGAGATAACTTTATGAAGAATTCAAGATTGTCCTTCACAATTCATCTCCTTACAGGCCAAAGATGAATGGGGTTGTTGAAGCTGCTAATAAGAATATCAAAAAGATCATCCAGAAGATGGTTATTACTTATAAAGATTGGCATGTGATGCTCCCTTTTGCTTTGCACGGGTATCGTATATTCGTCTGCACTTTAACAAGAGCAACCCCATTCTCCCTTGTGTATGGTATGGAAGCAGTGCTCTTGATCGAGGTTGACATTCCCTCTTTATGCGTGACAATGGAAACCAAGTTGTCAGAGGCTAAATGGGTCCAGAACAAGTTTGACCAATTGAATTTGATTGAAGAGAAGAGAATGGCGGCCTTGTGCCATGGCTAGTTATACCAGAAGAGAATGAAGAAAGCTTTTGATAAAAAGGTTAAGCCTCGTGAATTTAGAGAAGGCAACCTCGTGCTCAGGAAGATCATGTCTTTTAACACTGATTCTAGGGGCAAGTGGACTCCCAATTTTGAAGGCCCATATATTGTCGAGAAAGCCTTCTCTAGAGGTGCACTGATTCTTGAAACTACGGATGGTGAGGAGTTCCCACGTCATTTGAATGCTGATGCAGTCAAGAAATACTTCACCTAAAGAAATAAAAGAACAACTCAATAAGTCGAAAACCCGAAAGGGCGGCTTAGGCAAAAAAGAGTGTCTCGGTAGGCTGAAAACCCGAAAGGGTGGTCTAGGAAAAAATTAGAGACATAAAGAGAATAAATCTTCCTTCTAGGTTGAAAACCCGCAAGGTAAACTTAGGAAAAAGTTAGGGATTTCTTGGCAAGTAACCACGTCAGATAAGACTTGATCATTGAGGCAACAATCTTATTGGATCCTCACCATACTTCAACAGAAGTCGCTGCCCAGGAATTAAAAGTTATTAGGGAGAATAATGGTCATTGTATTTCAATGTATCTTTTCCAATATATATTACCATTTCCCAAACTTTGTAACCATCTATGGAGTCTCGCCATTCACATACTACCATTCTATTAATAAAATTTGAGCTTTTATCCAATTCTTAGCAATTTATCATTTTATTCTGCTTACAAAGAATCCATTTATTATTGATAGTAATTTTCAAAATAAAAATATTAAATAATAATTTTTTTTAAAAATAATTTACAAATCACTTTTTACTTTAGATTTTGTGACACAAGAAAAACAAAAAATGGTGGTTCCAAGGATGGACGAACTCAGAAATTTTGGAAGCTTGTTTTCCCAAGAAGGTTCTCTCAGATAGTTGGAGGTGATACCAATTGGTGTAAGGTGTGGTTTTTGGCTTGTGATCCCATTTTCCCCAGTCAAGTCTTGGTTCATTTTGGTTTCGGGTTTGCATGGTTTGAAGCCTCTATTTCAGATTCCTCAATAACTAGACAAGGCAATAATCTTTTCTATGAAGTGTTGAAACAGTTGCCAACTTTGTGGGTTTTCTCCCACCAAGTACTGGGTTTGATTTAAAATCCCCATAATTTTTATTTCTTGTTGTATTGTTTGACTTCTTAAAATCCCCAAGTGAAGCTGAGATATTGTTTCTAGCTGGAAGTTGTTATCCCCATGTGGTTTCATAATTTCTCCCCAGGGAAGTTTGTGTAATCATCACTCTTGGTATTGAAGAATATATTTTGGGCTCCTCTAGATCGTGTGGTGTTGTACTCCCTAATGAAGTCAACACAAGATCCCTAGTTGATATCTTGATGATATGGTTTTCATCTTCCCTAGAGAAGTCAGTATTATAATCTCCGGTAGAAATCTAGACGCCGAGAATTGGTTTTCCCTATCGAAGTTTGTGTGATGTTCCCCAGTGAAGCCTAGAGGAGGATGTTATATCCCTCTATTTGCACCGATTTTATTATATTAATTTGATTACCCCGGAATTGATTTTCTTCCCAGAGAAGTTAAGGCGTGGAATAGGAATTTATTTTCTTAAGATGGTGCTTACTTTCTTATAAATCTTAATCCTGGATGTGATTTAGTCGAGTGTTGACTTTACCCAAGTTTGGTTTTTTCTGTTTATCCCCAGTATGGTGTGCTAGTTTCGTCAATATATACATATAAACATTCATACATACATCATGCATATCTGAATTAAAGTTCATTTCTCAATTGCATTTATTAATTTTTATTGGCATATTACCCTATTTGCAGAGTTGTGTTACCTTCTTTTCAATAGTTTATCAACTTTAAACAGAAAGTGTTTATTCTTTCAATTTCCCCACTGCGTTATCCCTCGTGGAAGATTTTTTCTTTAGCCTTACTATTTAGTTCTTTATCTGAGTGGAATGTGATCCCCTTTTGAGTTTATTTCTCATCAGGTGCTATCTCATTTGACTGTTTCACTTTGTTTATTTCTGGTTTGAATCTGTGGTCTCCGACAACATTATTATTTTTATTTTATGCACTACTTGAGCTCTATTTTGGGAATGTGCATTTATTTTTCACGTGAAGACTTCAGCTCATCAGCAGGGATATATTGGCATTCCCCCAGGAAACCATATTTTTTCCCTAAGAGGTCATTATTACAACTCCTTCTCATAACAACAAGTGGTAATCTCTTTATTTGAGCAACTTGTACCTCCTCAGTAAGTCTGTTAGTTCCCAGAGAAGATTTGAGATTTGTTACTCTAATGAACGGTAGTCTTGTCATTTTGGGAGATAATTTATTGTTGAGATATTTTTTCGATGAATGGTAGTCTTGTCATTATGGGAGATAGTTCATTATTGAGATTTGTTACTCCAATGAATGGTAGTCTCGTCATTATGGGAGATAGTTCATTGTTGAGATTTGTTACTCCAATGAATGGTAGTCTCGTCATTATGGGAGATAGTTCATTTTTGAGATTTGTTACTCTAATGAATGGTAGTCTCGTTATTATGGGAGATAGTTCATTGTTGAGATTTATTACTCCAATGAATAGTAGTCTCGTCATTATGGGAGATAGTTCATTGTTGAGATTTGTTACTTTAGTGAATGGTAATCTCGTCATTATGGGAGATAGTTGGTTGTTGAGATATTTTTCCGATGGATGGTAGTCACTTTATTGTGGGAGATAGTTTGTCATTGATATTCACATTGCTCTAAAGAAGTTTTTTTGTTTCCAGTCATAAGTACTGATGCCAAACAACTATTACCACCCATAATATTGATGTTTGTTGGTATTATCTTACCACCTATTTTCCCTCCAGTGGGTCGACATTACCTTTTTTTCTATCTTCTGTGAGAATGGATAGTCTTTGGTTATCTGTTGATCATTGTTATCCATTATTTTCTCTCCTCAATGTTTGAGTTGATGTTACCTTGTTTCCTACTTGGGCTTTACCCCAATAGAGTCGAGTCCTTTGTTTACAAGTGATTTATTTTCCTAGTCTAATCTTCTTTTTATCTTTTATTTTCTGTAGCCCCAGTGGTGTATTGTATCACCCTTGAATTTGTTTATTTGCATGCATAATCATAAACGTTGGATGGTATCTTAGGGCCAAAAATAGGGTTTACTTTACAATTAAGTATCTTCAATCGCGTCGACACGAAGATTTTAACCTTCGTATCTCCTGATAGAAGACACTTAAATAAGGGAAAATGTTATACCCTAATTTCCCCCCCTAAGATCCCTCTATCATCTCATGTCAACTCAATCACAACAAGATCACACTAGGGTTTGGTTCTTCTCCCTATCTTTAGGTTTGCTCATTGGGAATCACCAAGCACTTTGATTTATATATTGTGATCAAATATGTTTTGTATTAATTAACTTTTAACTAAAAAATACAATGAATGTTTTCCCTAATTGATGATATTATAGGTGAGAGCACAACACATTCCATCAAGTTGATTTATAGGTTTATGAGTTTATTTCCATGCCTTCTTCAACAAACTTCATTGACATTCAAGCCTCATCATTGAATATACTTTGAAGTAATATCATGACAAGGTCTACTTTTATTCATCATGCCTCAATTTGTCAAAGAAAGTCAAAGGATGCAAGAATTGATTGAAGAAGTTTGACCTAATTGGACAAGTTCTTGATTTCATGATCACAAGTGCATAATTCCCGCAATTATTAATATTTTGAAGTGGTTATGGTTGCTATGGTTTCTCATTGTCATCCTTAACAACTTCTATTTACATGAAAAAATTATTTTTGCAAGAAAGTTTGTCAAAATTGAAAAAAGATTCCGAAGGCATCTTGGTGCTCTAGGAGCTAGGGTTTTGAACTTCTAAGGGCTATATCTGGCTCATATTTTGGTATTTTTTGGTGATTCTAAATACATGCTTCTCTTTAAAGGGTTATCAACAAATCACTTCAAAAGTTTCACGAATATTTGATGTGGAAGATGCCTAATAATGAAGAAAGATTACAAGTCCTCTAGATATGCCATCAAATTCCCTTATGTGACTTAAAAAGATAATAACATGGTCAATTTTTATCTCCTTGAGCCTATTATTTTTCCACAATTATCTTAAGGATGTTAACTTCAACTCTTCTTTTATGTTAAAAGCTTCAAAATGGATGGAAGATGCCCTAAGAATTCAAAAGATTATAGGTCATCTCATGAATTTTCACCAATTTTGCAAGACAATAACTTTTTCAATACTTGGTATTTTTGAGTGATTCAAGTTTCACAATTCTCTTTTGGAAGTCTACTTCAAGCTAAAATCATTGATTAAAGCAATATTTTTGAAGAAGGCCTTGTTTGCAATCAAAACATTATAGGTCATTTTTGAAGAGAAAACTTGAAAATTTTCTAAGTATAAAAGTCACCATCTTTTTCTCAACTTTGACTCATCACAACTTTTGGCTCAAGCATCCATTTGATTCCATTATTTGCACATTTTAAAGTTTGTGATGTCATCTTTCTAAAGCTTCAAGAATCATGCCCTAAGACCCCTTGAGCTATGAATACCATTGTTTTAAAGTGGGTACCTTGGAACTGTAGTTTCACTTCATGTCGGATCAAAATTTTCAAAAAGTGACTTCTAATCATCAAATTACCACGTGTTTCTCACTTAAGCATGATCAACAAAGATAATTGGATTATTTAGAGTGACAAAACACATAAGTTAGATGAGTTTCGATGCACATGAGAGCATACTTTGCTCATGTACACAGATGTGCACGAATTCATTAGAATTTGAATCGTTCACCTCTCCTCTTGACCCCATTCACTTCTCCTATAAATACATGCTCTACTCCACTCGTTTTTGCAAGCTTGAAGAGCCCAAATCACTCTGTCAAAGTCCCTCCATAACACCCTTTTCTGAGATTTCTAATTCTAATTTTCTGCAGTTTTCAATTCAATTTCTTCATTGATCTTTCATCCTTGAACTTCCCTGATGCTAACAGAAGAATAATCAAGCCTTGAGGTGTCCGAAATCGTGCTAGCCAAGTCCATTTACAGAGCAACTTCATCTGACTCCGTTCAAGTAGTTTAAGGCACCAAATCTTATAACTCAAATTACTGGAATGGTCTATGATGTTGACTGGTGCTGGCTATTAACTCAATTTTGGTGAAACAATGCATTGATGCTTCTGATTTTCGATTTCAACATTTTCAAACATCTATGGTTTTTTCCAAATCGACTATGATATGCTTTATATAAATTTTTCGCTAGTATATGGTTGTGATCATTTCAAGTAGACGCATCTAGTTGTACCACTGTGAATGCGTAAATTTACATATTCAAGAATTTGAGATTTGTCCTATTTACAGGAGACTGGAGGTTAAAGACGACCTACGTGTCGTTCTTCAACCAATGACATTAGGCCAATTATTTGATTTTCATTGGTTGGAATTTATTGTGATACATGCGTGCACTCTGCGTTGGGTCCCTGATGCTCCCTCACCTCAAATACGTTGGATTTGCCAGCGTGTATTAGTGAGAAAGATCCAACGCGCGTGGTTTTTTCTGATTTGTTTTATTTTACAAAATTATTTTTTAAATTCCTTTTATTTTTAAATTCCTAACTATTTTATTTTTTATCCAAAAATTATAAAAAAAATATACAAAAATACATTGAATTATTTCTGATCTTGTATATATTTTTTCATGTTTTTATTTTAATGTTTGATATTTTTCATAATTTTTGTTTTGTTTGATTTATTTTAATTGTTTTAAAAATACTTTTTGATTTTTTTAAATTCTGATCTTTTTTATAAAAATCATATTTCTTATTTCCGACCTTCTGAAAATTTTCTATTATTTTGACTTTTACTATTTTTGATCTTTTTTTCACTTATTTGAGTAATTTTAATTAGTTTTAAAAATACTTTTCTGATTTAAAAAATTACAAAAAATTTATAAAAACATTTAAGATCATTTCTGATTTTTCTATGGTCACATTTAATTTTTCTTTGATATTTTGAATATATTTTTCTATTTTCTCTTTTATTTTCATTTTAAAAACTTGTTAAAAATCATATTTCTTTTTAATTATTAAATGTATTTTTATTTTTGTACATATTCTGACTATTTGACTTTGGATCATGGACTTCATTAACATCGTTGGATCTTGGGTCTTGAGTTTAACTCCACCAAAATGGATGAATGATTTTAATTGTAGTTTGATTAGATTTATATTTCAAATATATCCCTTCCCTCCTCATCATATCCCTTTTTCATTGTGCTACATGTTGTTAGAGGATGATCTACATATCATCTCTCCAAACATATGACACATGGATTTCTATTAACCAGCCTCAAAATAGATGTGATTTCTATATAAGTCCACTTACGATTGCTTAACATAGTGCTACATTTTGCCCATATTCGAGAAATGATCATTCGTAGCCCAAACCCATGTTTGCAAGCCCAAGTATGATAATTTGAAACCTTTGATCCAATAACCTTGAGATTAATTGTTAGGAGGCTTTGGTCTTATGAATCCTCTAATGAATCTTCATAAGCTTTGGTCAAAATGAATCACTTAAACATCGTTGATAATTTATTGTCACTTCGAGAACTTGAAATGAATGATATACTTGACAAAAAGCAAATGAAACTTGTTATTGAGATGCTTTGATTTTATCAATCTTCTAATGAGTTTTCAAATGCAAGTTTCAAGATGGTCATTCAACTAACCTCTAATTACTAATTCATTAAAATTTGACTTTTACTTTACCCCTCTTATTTTGTGCTTTTATTTTATGCCTTTACTTTATGCACCATTTTATTTTAGCATTTACATTTCATGCTATTTTACTCTTTTCTTACTAGAGTAGTTACTTTTATTTCATTTTTATTTTTCTCACTTCAGCTTCTCATTTCATTTTGAAGATACCTAATAATCAACTTGAACCATAAAAAACATTAATGTTACTTGGACTATTTGGTTATTATCCTTGACATTATGGAGTGATGGACTTCTTGGAGTTAAGAATAATTAGAGACCTTGACAGAACTTGAGACCTTGTGACTTTCAATATTATTTTGTCTGGAGTTCTTGGGGTTTACCCCAAGATATTGGGTTGTTTGTTTTCTTTGTGTACAGGTTATTCTGATTAAATGCTTTACCTATGATGGGGAATTCATCTGTATACAACCGTTACTCTTCCCAATTTTTATGAAGACTTAATTGATTTGGAGTTTGATTCTCAAGAGGTTATATTGTCCTTGCTTGTCTGGTTTCAATCCAAAGAATTGGAATTCTACATTGACTCATTATGTAAAGTGTTGGCTTCTTGTTGGTTAGACGGTGCTTTTCTCTAGCTTTTACCTTTATGCTTTAGGATATCCACTTCATCTCCTCCCACTTTCTTTAATTTCAAAAATCTTCTCCCTCCTTTGAAAATTCTTCTTGTTTTTAAACATGAACCGCTTTAATAATAAACTTGGACTTAGGTCCATGCCCTTTTCAAAAATATTTTCTTAATCGGACTCTAAACAACTTAATAATACTTTGATAATTTTTGTGAGAAGACTAAAAGTCCATCAATCTCATTCAAACCATTTTTCCACTTTTGCTTTTTACTTTAAAATTTTCTCAAAAGATTAGACCTTGCCAATCTATATAGTGATGCGAGCTACTATACTTCTACGATATATAGTGAAGTGAGATATTTTCCACTTGGGTGTTGAGCAAGGCTTTGTTGATTTTAATATCCAAGCCATATCCTCCACTTTAAGATGATGCAAATTCTCCTTTCTCATAATCGTGGGTAATAACTATGTTCTTTCACTCAGCTAAGACGATGATGTCTCGCCTCTTAAAATTAACCAACACATTTGTGTTTTAAATTTTTTTAATGGTAAACTACGAGTACCCTGATCCCTTATTACACGGAAGGTGGTACATAGGCACTAAAGGTTTGCAACCGCGGAGGGTGCAAAAATTGTAAAAAAATAATTCTTTTCTCATCCCCACCATCTTGTTTTGTATACAAATTTTATAGCCAAAATACACAAATTTTCAAAGAGGTTCCTGCGGAGTACCGTAGATGTTTAGGGTGCTAATACCTTCCCTTTTCATAACAATCCTTGAACTTAGATTCTCTCCCCTATTTTCTTGGGTTATTCGCTCTTTTCCCATTCCTTCATTACGACTTATTAGTTAACTCCATTCTTTTCCGACAGGTGAAGGTGTGCTACCAAAGGATTTCCCCAGTCCTTTTGATTATCTCTGTCATTTCCTTTATACTTGATACTGACCAGTGTTGTCATGTATATTGTTTTAGCCATTAAAAAGAAAAACATAAAAAAGGAACAACCTAGTTTGAAGACGGGTACAACTGTAGCTTCTAAACCAGCCAACACTTTAACAAAAAGCAACACCCCAAACACTAAGAAATCGAAAGCATCAAAGGTATCATTCGAATTTTCATCTACTTTTTATATTATATTATTTTTATAACAACATTAATTTTCAGGCTAGCCAACTACCTCCAAAATCTCAACACAAAAGAAATTTAATTCATGACACTCTAGTGGATGTTGAAGATGATGAAGATACTCCTCTAACTCAACTACAAACTAAGAAGATAAAAAAGAAGAAGGAAAAAACTTCTAATGTAGCCTCTCCGGAACCACCTAAACAAAAGCCTGGGCTCACTATACTGCCCCAAAAGCCCCAGAGAAAAGCATGTTACAACCATCTGGAGGCGTAGTCTTGGAGCGGTTCGAAAGTGATAACTCAAGTCCTGATGGACCAAAGGTATAACTTAAATTTTCTATTCTCCTTCGATAACCATTATTCTTTATTCAAACTAATGTTCTCCTTCATTTCACAGGAAAATAAACCAACTCCCACTAAATCTCCAAATAAGCATAGCGTTCTTCCTGATAGTGGTGCTGCCTCGTATCACCCTTTGTCTAGTGATAAACAATTCAACAAGGGGTCTTCGTATGCAATCAACAAACTTGATGCAACCGTTCAATCCAAAAAGGAAGACATTCCTCAGACTGAGAACAATCCAGAGGTACATCAAGCGACCAAGAGGGATAGTGATGACAAAGAGAAGAAGGATGATATCCCTTGGTGATGATCTTCTTGATGATGATGAACCTCTTACTGATGATGAAATTGAGTAGTTCTTTGCTGAAGATGTAGAAATAGCAGCAGCAGAAGAAGAAGAAGAAGAAGAAGAAGAAACACAAGGAGAAAAAGACAAGGATACTCAGGTCCAAGTTAGCTCCCAAGACAAAATGACTTCTACAAACCAACAAATTCACAAAAATGTTTCGCCAGAACTTTCTTAAGAAACACTGGATGCACTGAAAAAGAATAAGCCTCTCGAGTATGTAAGGCTAATGATGGAGAAAAGGGTACCATTTTCTCAGAAGACCTACCCCAGTCCATCTGCAACTTTGAGTTGAAGTTCCCAAGCTGGAATTAATGAACAACTTCTCTATAAAATCAAAGAGAAAATCATCAAAGTTGATTTATTTGAAGTCTTGAAGGATAATTCCACTATAATCGAAATACTCAAGAAGTTGATAAATCAAATTGATATAGCCAATTGTCCTTATGAGACTACTGAAGTTGTGATTGATGTGACTAATTTGATCAACACAATCAGTGAATATTTCCTTAGGGATCAGGATGTAGCCTTGAAGCTCTAAGAAAAACAAACTCTTCAAGAGATTGAGTGATCGAAAGCCCTTGACCTCACCACCAAAGTTGACAAACTTAGCAAAGAATTTAACAATGACAAAGAGGAATTTGAGAACAATACTCACTCTATCTCTTTCTGGAAAGAGAAAATCAAAGAGCTGAAAGAAAATATTTCCCAGACCGACGCACGCTAAAAGGTTATTGAGCAGATGGATCACACTGAAATGGAGCACAAGATTGCTCAAAGTGTGCAACATGTGGGTGCAGCCAAGAAACTTGAGGATGGAATAGCTGCGCTTTATGCCACTAAATCATCTATTGACTGCAGTTTGAAGTTGGCGAAGTCCAAGTATGACAAGATGAAAGTTTACCTGCCTTTCTAAATTTGCTAGGAACTTTGATGTATTGTTTTTTTCCGTGCATGTTTTCTTATGTAACTTCAAGACAAAGCCATTTTGGCACTTTATAATACCACATTGGTTTTTATTTCGTTACCTTTACTATTATGCTGAAATATTTAGTTGTTGAAGGATATGTTTATATCTTTTTAAGTATTTTCCATTTATCTTCAAGATTCTTCGATCCTCTGCCAACTCTTCTATTTTGTAGGCTTTATTTGTAAATGTTTGGATAATTCAAAAATGTGCTTCCCAATGTGGAGACCATTTTCCTAACAACTTATTCTTTCGATCCATGGGCAATATTACTTCCCACACCAAATCATCATTTGAAAAAACTTTCCCTCTGACTCTCTTGTTGTATGCTCTAGCTATTCTTTCCTTTTATCTCCTCAAGACCTCTAAGGCATGCAGCCTTTTTCGTCCAGATCAACTAGTTCATTGACCATCATTTCCCAATAATAGTTATAAGGAATTTCGTTCTTCCTCTGAATTCTTACTGACTGTAAATATATCTCCACTATAAGAACCGCGTCATGCCCAAAAATCAAATGAAATGGAGTTGTATTTGTTTCTTCTTTTGGAGATGTTCGACAATCCCACAAAGCTTGATCTAAAGTCTTATGCAAATTTTTTGGTTTCCTCCCTACATGCCTTTTTATTAAACCAGTAATTACCTTGTTTGCGGCTTCGACCTATTCATTCATGTAAGCATAATAGGGAGTAGAAGTAAATAATATGAATCCCATTTCTTTAGCGAATTCCTGCATCTTTCGACCAGTGAAAACTAATCCCTGACTAATTGTAACTATTTATGGGATTCCAAATCTATAGATTAAGTCCTTTGAATGAATTCAATAATACTCTCTTGATCCACATTTACCAAAGGTAATGCTTCAATCCATTTTGTGAAATAATCATTCCCCACTAGGATATATCTCTGACCTTTAGATGATGCTGGTCGAATTTATCCCACCAAATCTAATGCCCAACCCTTGAAGAGCCATGGTTTAATAATAGAAATTAATTCACTCGTAGGAGCATCTTCAGGGTAATACGTTACCAAGAATTCTCTGTGAAACACAACCCAAGTAACAGCCTCACCTGTGCCTTCCAGTCTCTGGCGAGTAGCAACCCACCAATCATCAGCCTCTCCTGCCAGCATGTGCGTACCAAAACTCACTTTCTGTGCATCAGAATAGTCCATGACCTGAAAGATCCTCTCAATATCCTTGAGCTACTCATGCTCTCCTTCAGGATCATGCTTCCCTTTGGACATAGGCGGATGGTTCCTCTGGAAAGTTTCCAAATCAAGAGTTCCATTGTTCCCACCAACATTAGGCTGATTCTGCGTTTCCTGAGCCAAAGCCTGCAACACATTAGCAAGTTCCCCATTTCCTCTTCCAGCCATTGCTTTGTTTCACATCACAAAATTAAACAATAGTTGGATAGAAAAACAACGACAATATTCCACTATCACACTACACTAACGACTCAACAACCTGGCCGGATGGACCGACCTGCTCTGATACCAAACTGTAACACCCTACTTTCCCACGATAAAAATTACATTAACATATATCAAAGTACATAATCATAATGTCACATACTTTAAATACGCATAAAGTTTAAAGTCATTTTATCACTTCTTTTATTTAAACATAATCAATTCAGCAGCGGAATAATAAAATTAGTTCAATTCCATGTCATTACAGCTTCAACAACAAATAAAACTCCACAAATGTGTGGTCCAACATAAGTAAAATGGAAGGTACGTAACAAATGAAATAAATCAAAACATAAAAAATATTCCTAATTTACGTGTTACGTATCAGAGCGACTCGTAGGACTCGATCAGGTAATACTCACTCCAAGCACTACTCAGGTACCTGATTATCTGTACTCCAAGGGGAGCACAAACACAACAACACAAAAGGGGTGAGAATTTCATTCAATAAATATACGGTGAATATCACATGCTAAGGAGTAGTAATCACACAATTCACACATCACATAATACTTGGAAACATAACCCATCATTCACATAATACATCATCAACTCAAAATAATGCAATGTAATGAGACCGACATCAACTGAATGCATGTGGTACCATCAGGGCATAAGCCCTCATCATAATTGCCAATTTGGGAAATAGCAGGGCATAAGCCCTCATCACAACACCATTGACAGGACAACAACATGGCATAAGCCATCATCACAACACCATTGACAGGCCAACAACAAGGCATAAGCCCTCATCACTATGCAACATACGACATCATATGCAACAACATAATTATGCAACCACAAGGCATAAGCCTTCAACATTCTTCAATACGGACCATCATCATCATACAACATAAATTCCATATAAAATCCCATGTTTTAAAATTAATTTATTATTATTACTAGCCATCATATGTGCACATAGGCCTTACTAGTAATTATGGATCAAGAGAATACACTCCACATGCGAAAATGGGAAGAAAATGAGAAAAGGAGAATTTTTGCACCTTTGCATGCCCATACGCGTAGTGTTGCCTGCGTTACATGTATTTCCTTGCTGCCTACTCTGCCTTACATGTAATGCTGCCTGCATTACGAGTAATTCCTTATGTCCTGCCCTGCCTTACGCGTAATGCTCTGACCTTAAGTGTAATTCTGCCTGCATTATGCATAACGTTGTCTGCCTTACGCGTAATAGTAGTCTGTGAGAAAAAGAACTATGTTTTTGCATCAGAACAATTTCCACTCGTTTTGAGCACTTTCAACCTCCAAAATTGGGTCAAAAACAACATTCTTTCAAATATTAACTTAGGGATTTCATTCTACTTCATTATTCTAAAATTCTACACCAATTTCTACATCAATTCCTCCAATTTTCGTCACATCCCTAGATCTACAATTTTTCAGATTTGGCATTTTATGAGCAACACAACAACAATAAAAACCAGCAGCAACAACATGTTCTTTGTATATATTGGATCAAGAATTTCACACAAAAATTACATGGAATCATATAAATCAAACCAAGAAGACGTTCATTAATTCATTCATGAAAACCTATAGAGGGAAAGGAACCCTCACTATCCTCTCATGTTAATATCACCAATTTAGAGAACCCATTCACCCTCCTTACCTTAATTTGAAGATTTAATGCTTCAATAATGAAGAATTTTCCTTTGCCCTAGTTCTCTCTTCTCTTCTCTTCTCTTATCTATTTCAACGTGACAATAGTTTTTCTCCCAATTGGTCTAAGACTATTCTATTGTATTTTATTATTATTATTAACACTTAACTAATAATAATAATAATATTAATAATATTAATAATAATATTAATAAAAATATTAATAATCCTAATAATAACTATAATATTAATAATAATATTATTATCCCTCAACTCCATTATAATCAATATTTCCCTCAAAACTAAGTTTCACTATAAAAATGCCAAAGAAATTCAAATTCAACAAACAATGACTAAGTATTTAAATGGGACGTTATAACTCCCCCACTTAGAATATCTTCGTCCTCGAAAATCACCTAAGGCAAATAACTCTAGATAAGCCTCCCGCATCTTTCCCTCTAACTCCCATGCCGCATTCTCTCCAGTAGCTCCTCCCCAAACCACTTTCACAAGGGTGATCTCTTTACCTCTTAACTTCTTTATTTCACGATCCTTGATCCGCATAGGTATGGTCTCAATAGTAAGATTATCTCGCACTTGTATATCATCTACCAGAATCACATAAGATGGATCTGATATATATATTCGGGGTTGATACACATGGAATACATCATGCAAATTAGACAGGTTTGGTGGTAGGGCCAATAAACCGAGAAGTAAGTTTCTCCGATTTCAATGCCCGCCCAAAACCGGTCACTAGGTTGACTCTCAAAAAGACATGATCTTCTTCTTGAAATTCAAGGTACTTCCTTCGCTTGTCATGGTAACTCTTTTGTCTACTATACGAAGCTTTCATATTTTCTTAAATTAACTTCACTTTTTCCGTAGTCTCTCGTATAATTTTGGTTCCAAGCATCACACTTTAACCAGATTCGTACCAATACAAAGGTGTTCTGCACCTACGACCATACAATGCCTCAAAAGGTGTTATACCAATACTGACATGGTAACTATTGTTATAGGTGAACTCATTCAAAAGAAGACAACTATCCCACGTACCTCCTTGCTTAAGAACACAAGCCCTCAACAAATCCTCTAGAGACTGAATAGTCCTCTCCGGCTGACCATTTGTCTATAGATGATATGCGAAACTCAATTTCATCTTCGACCCTAATGCATCCTGCAAACTCTTCCAAAAATCAGAATTAAATCTCAGATCTCTATCCGACACAATGCTGGAAGGAACACTGTGTAACTTCACGATTACACGGAGATAAATCTCTGCCAACTTCAGTACAAGAAAATTGATACTAATCAGAACAAAATGAGCTGATTTTGTTAGCCTATCAACACTTCCATTCTGGAACATCTAAAGGTTTCAACAACCCAACAGGTTTCTGATGTTCGGCCTTCTATTTCTGACCAGTCAAACATGCATACACAAACTGTACCATATCTCGTTTCAACCCGGACCACCAAAGATAAAGGAATGTCGGTTGAAGAATCTTCTGCGAACGTGACTAATGAAGAAACAACTCCAACTTCTCTCATTCTGAAAACTCATGATGACTTGAAGAAGGAGAATGAAGCTGTTAGGTAAAGGTTAGATAAACAAGATGAAACCGACAAAGAGATTAAGGGAATGTTAGACAAGCAAAAAGAATCCAATACTCATATCAAAGGTCTTCTAGAAGCATTGTTCACACGCCTTCCACCTCCATAACCTTATATCTAGTTGTTTATTTATCTTGTTGTTTTTCTGATGTTTTTTTGCTTATATTTTGTATGATAGTTTCATTCTAATGCATGACTTTTTGTTTTTCTGATATTGTGTTTTCTATTTTTCCTTATTTTTTTCTTTTTGATTTATGACAAAAATGGGGAGAAGTGAAAATATTTTGATATAACATTTCTGGACTAAGTCTCAAACATTTCGATATAATGTAACTTCTAATTATGAAAGTTTATAGGAAAAGTATCACTCTAAACTTGTGTTATGCATTACCAGCATTTATAAAAGGCTTCTTAGATCTTCTAGTATATGCTCTGATCAACATCTGACGAGCAAACATCTTTAGGGAATTTTCTATTCATGATCTAAGTTATATTGTTTACTGCATATGAGTACTCAAATCATGGGGAGACTCTGATAATATCTTTTACAATGAACTTATATCGTCTAAGTTACAAAATTTTTTATCAAAATATTTAAGTTTTGTCATCATCAAAAAGGGGGAGATTATTATAACATAGTTTGGTTCTACATCTAATTCATAGTTTTAATTATAACAAATGCATAATTATTGTGAAGAACAATTATGCACTCTAATCGTTTGATTGGATGTACAGAGAAGTTCTGAAAAAAGCTAAGAAGATAATGACGTGAATGATCAGATATGAAGCTCTGAAGAGAACATGCATATAATAAGATTATAAGCGAAACTAAAAGTGACACGCCAATAAAAGAAGTTTTGATGCTAAAGTAAAATTCTAAAGCACTAAGCTGCCAATTATACTCTGATAGGAAAGTCCAGAAAGAACAAAGAAGTTTCAATGTATTCATCAAATTGAAGTTTTGAGACCAAGCACTCAAGTTCAAAATAATATGAAGGTCTATAGATCTAATATCATATTAACGACAATCAATACAAGATCATGAAAGTAACTGCTGGAACATTATGACTGGGAATAACATATGTATTTTTAGAAAGGATATTAAACCTCAAATCATCCACCTTCCAAAATAAACATATATGTTTGCAACGGATCTTTGAACCTAACTTCTATATAAAGGGGACTAAGAAGATGGATCAAACAACTCTCACGCATACGAACAAAAGAGCGCTCTAATTACTCTCATATATTTTGATATCTTAATTTATTATGTGTGCTATAATTTATGTAAACATCATAGTCGTGATATAGCTTGTTGGAAGCATTTGTAAACAAATTGTATAATTGTTTAGAATTGTATTTCCTTGAGAAATCGAGTTGTGGTTTGATCTCAAGAAGACGTTGACGGTTGTCTTCATGTTTTGTAATCATCATTGATTAGTGGGTTAAGATCTTGATTGAGAGAGGCGAAACCACATTGACAGGTGGACTGGAGTAGCTTTGGGTTCAAGCGAACCAAGATAACCAACATGTTATATTGTTTTAATTTTTGAAAAACCCAATTCAAACCCCCTTTATTGTGTTTTTCTATCCTTCAATAATTTATGTTTAAAAGGTTTATTTGCTAACTAGACTTTGTTCATGGCTTGTGCGCTACCACTTTTTTTTAACTTTCTATCTTGAAGACAACCTTCTTCTTATGTTGGTGCCTTCTCCATTATGTCATGGTCATAATATTCTTCCCAAGATAGTTCTTAGAAGTATAATAATATTTCTTTGATACTTGTAAATTGTCATGGTATGGTGCTCTTGTACTAACTTCTATTGATCTCCTCTTGTATTGATCGTTATCCATTTTTCTTGCAAGTTTGATCCATTAACCTAAAAGTACATTGATGGGTAGGACGTAAGTCCTGCTTTGTTGTGTTTTTTTGAGGCACTCCTATTTTGTTGTTTTTTGAGGCACCCCTATCTTGTCTTGTCGACCAAACCTTCTTGGTTGGTGGTTGTAGAGTCTGGATTTTTCTAATTCTTTGGCCGCCTCATTGTCTAACATTTCACTACAATTTAGACATAGCATAACTTCAAAGTCTTTGATCTTACATCTGTTTAGGAAATTAATTTGAAATTCTGGCACACAGAATATCAGAAGTCAAGACTAATGTCTCAACAACACACAATGTCACGACAGATGTTATAGTATTTGCTAATAGAAAAAACAGACTTGCTAAAAACAGAAAGATTGTGCAGAAAAGTAAATTGCAGAAAATTAAAGAACATAATGAATTGTTAACCCAGTTTGGTGTAACTCACCTACTATAAAGGCTGCCAAGCCATGAAGGAAATCCACTATCAGTAGTATCAATTTGAAGCTAAATTGTCCCAATTTACACTTCTCACTTAATCCTTACCCAATGCCATTTGTACCTAAGAACCTCATATCCATCTCACACATAATCACCGCATTGATATCAAATAATAATGCCAATCCCAGAGAATGTCTCAAGAAACAAAAAATAAAAGAACACTTTTCCAAAACAAAAATACTTAGTTTGCTTAAAAGATTCACTAAGAACAATACTCAACTCTTTGCTTAAAAGCTTAGAGGAGAAAAATAACTTCATAACAAGTAACAATCAGTCAACTCAAATGCATCAAAAGATATATGAGGACATACAAAAAACACACAGAGAAAATAAGGAATTGTCAAACCCTAAACACTTTTTTTCACAAGGTTTTACAATAAAAACTATGCTTAAAAACTAGGTCTTGGACGACTACTTATATAGACTTATGAAGTTAGGCTAGGACACTTCAAATAAATCAAATCTTCAGCTCTAAGTCCCTACATTATCTTCTCCATGAAAATAGTAACAAATAACAAATCTTTCAAATATCTCCTAAAAAGTCTCAAAGATCCTTTTTATGAATCAAATCAAATATGAAATTGTTCCTAAAATTCATTGATTTCCTGCGCCTGTTATGATTACTAGAAACCTCCAGAATCTCATATGTTTCAATCAAATCTTTAAGGAAAAATATCCAGTTGTACTGTCATGATGATCTGTTGCAACATGTTACAACATCTGATAGAACATCTTTCAAAATAAGTATCAACAGACTCTGTTGTATTAGTTGGTCAAGATGTTATGACATCTTGCTTAACAATAGGTCGCAATACATGTTTTTCCTAATGAAACAAATTTTTATAAAATTGTTGTCAACTACTTGTTTTACCAAAATTGTTTCCAATCATAAAACCAAAAACTTAACAATCTCCCTATTTGGCTAAAATAACCTTTGCACAAAACTTGGAGAGAGGAATAAAACCACAAACACAAGTTACATCAAACCATGTAAACTTTATAAAAACATAGTATAACTCATAATCTTGTACAATCCGACGTGTATTGTTACTCCCGATGTCATACACAAACAGTCACGCCTCTCAAGGGAAAGCCTCCACACATTGGAGCACATGCAGCGGAATACCAGAAGCAGAAGCAACATCTTCAGCATAAACAAGCATGAATAACCATTCTCCCCCTGAATAGTTGCAAAAGCAACCACAAACAGCTACTCCCCAAAGTAATAACATATAATCCTATCATAATGCTAAATCAACATGTCAAGACATGTGATGTAATATCAGGACACACAATACTTTACTCCCCCTTTTAGCCAAAATATTTACAAAATTTGTAGTAAATGTACACAACCAGTGGAAACACACATCACATTAGAACATATTGCATTCTGGAAATAATACAAATGGAAACAAAGAGAGCATTAGAGACCAACATATTGCAAAAAAGCAATACCATAGATGGAAACAAACATATTGCACACCAGCAATATCACATATGGAAACAAACATATTGCACACCAGCAATATCACATATGGAAACAAACAGACGGAAACACACACTCTTGATTGACTTCAAAAGGTCTTCCATCTCTTCCCTTTGTCAAAGAGCCTTATGCAGTTCTTCGTGTTATAGGCAGCCCCACTGTCTTGCAGAACACCTTTCTTCCAGCCTTTCTCAGTAGCAATTTGTCCAGGAATGTCATGCCTCTGATTATAGAGGAAAGATGCAGTAACTACTGCACTCCTCCATCTCTATAATTTCTATAACTCCTTGTTAGTACAAGTTCCAATAACACTATTTTTAAAAACAATGGGTTTTCCTTGTTATCCATATGCTCTAGAGTACCTTCCTTTCCTTTAAGGAGATTCTTGATTAGTTGATTACAACTACCAAGATATTTGTTCTAGCCATGTTGCATGAGATATCTAAAGCAATTCAGATCTTTACTATAAAATGTCATAACATACTTATTGACATCATGTCTCTTCAACACCAGTTTAGAGAAACTTTCTCTATTTTCCCTCAAGACACCACATCCATTTGTATTTTACATCTTCTATTTAAACTCAATGATTTGTCCTTTATCAGAGTGACTTATAATCAGATCACTGGATTGATCTATCTGTCCTTTAGTAGATAGACAATTGTTGGATTGAGAATTCACTAACTCAGTGTTTGTGAATTTATAAAACTCCTCATTTAGTGCTTCATCAGTTTGCACAATGGATGTTCCAATATCATCTCTGATATCCACTTTCTCTTAAGTAATTGAATCATAAATTTTCACACTGATGGATTCCATTGTCATTCAAGTTCTGGAGTTATAAACTCTATAAGCTCTTCCGCTTTAAGAGTAGCCCAGAAATATTCCTTCATCCCCTGTGGGATCCGTCTTGTCCACTTGATTTTGTCAGCAAAGATCTGACATTTACTTCCAAAGATATGAAAGTATTTAACTTTAGGTTTCCTTCCTTTCCATACCTCATAAAGAGTAGTAGTAGTAGTAGTAGCAGCTCCTCTCAAAGTAACTCTGTTATGAGTAGAGAATGTAATATTCATAACTTCAGCCTAAAACTCAAATGGAAATTGCTTAGCACTAAGCAAGACTCTAGTTGATTCTTGTATGGCTCTAGTCTTTTACTCAACAATCCCATCTCCCCGAGTTTTCTAGGAATAAAAGAACTCATGGCTTATTCCTTTAGAATCACAAAATTCAAAAGAATTTATATTCTTAAACTCCATGTCATTGTCACTTCTGACCTTGACAATCACACTTTTCTTCTCCTCTAGAATGCTTTGACACATACTTTTGAATAATTCAAATGTATATGATTTTTCTTTAAGAAAATTCATCCAAGTATATTTAGAAAAGTCATCTATAACCACAAAGACATACCTTTTTCCTCAAAGGGCGTGTATCTATAATGGTCCCATTACATCCATATCAAGAAGTTACAACACTTTAGAAGTAGTTTGATGTTGCAACATTAGGTATGACATCATGATTTTATTTTTACTTTCACACTCATCACATACTTCTCCTTCCTCAATCTTGAGCTCTTGTGTATCTCTAATGCTCCCTTCAGATATGACTTCCTTCATTCTTTTTGAAATGAAGATGTCCAAGTTTCAGGGTCCATAACTTTACTGCATCCACATTGATTGTTGAACATATGGAACCCTAAGTAGTTATTTGAGATTTCCTAAAAATAGCAGTTTTCTTTGGACCTTATGCCTTTTATTTGAGTAGCTTCTTTATAATCTTTGTCTAGACATTATGATTTAGAGAAGTTGACTAAAAAACCTTGGTCATATAATTGACTAATTCTAATAAGATTAGCAGTCAATCCTTTGACAAACAACACATCTTCTAAGCAAGGACAACCAACACACATAAGTTTTCAAACACCTTCAATTTCACCTTTAAACCCATCACCATATCTAACAGACCATGTGGGATAAGGCTTGACACCCACCAATATCTTCTAGACCCTTGTCATATGTATAGAGCATCCACTATCAAAGTACAATTCTTCACTAGTTACGTATCTCAAGGAAGTATAAGCTATAAGGTTAATATCCCTATTTCTAACACTTTTCTTCTTGCTCACTTTATTGGCCTTTAACCGAACAGAAGATTTTTTATCTCCATACAATTTGAAGAAAAAAGTATTTATATGATAAGACTCGACATAATTGTGACATCTTCAAGTAGATTGAGGTTGATTTGAAAGTTCATCATATCTTCCCGGATGTTGTAAAATGTTTTTGGACATGTTGATCTCTTTATTCTTCTTAAAAGAAAATACATTATCTTCTGACATTCTCCTCAGCTTATTATCAGATTGATAATGAACTTTGGTATCTTCATCCTTTTTCATCATATTTATGGAATCATTCAAGTTATCAAACTTGAAATTTAAGTGTGTTACCTCAAATTGTAGATGAGAATCAGTACTTAAGAGTTGCTTCCTTTCATTCTCCAAGTCAACAATGATCTTCCTTTGCTCTTCCTCTTTCTTGAGGCTTTCTTAACACTTGTCAGATATATCTTTGTAATACACATCCAAGTCTTCATAAAGATCATTCTTATCACAAGCTTAAACTCCATCTGCCCATCTTCCAGGTAGAGCCAACACTAGTTTGGATGTTTCAGGATTATCTTTATCTTCTGACCATGATTCTGTGAAACATTTATGTTGTTTCTTGAGGATGTTGGGAAATACAGGTCTAATATGACCATATCATTCACATTCAAAACATTGAATGCCTCTGCTTTGAGTTGACTTCTCTTTTGTTCTTGTTTTCTTCTGAGAATCAAGGTTGTTACTGATGTCATATGAATTGTTCTTGACATCTGGTATCCCTCTTCTGTCCAATATTTTTAATCCTCTATTGAATTGCTTCCCAAGTAGCATAATGGTATTAGAAAGATCCTCATTAGTGTCTAGCTCATCTTGACCTTTATCATCTTTAGCATTGGATACAAAGGTTATGCTTTTGTTACTTTTCCCAGCCTTGTCACCAATAGCCAATTCAAATGTTTGAAGTGACCTATTAAGCTCATTATCCCTCATGTTATTGATATCTTGAGCTTCTTCAATAGTTGTAACCTTCATGTCAAATCTCTTAGGTAAGGACCTAAAAATATTTCTCACGAGTTTTACTTCTGATATCTTCTATACTAAAGCACTTGAATCACTAGCAATTTCAATAATATTTATCTGATATTCCTGAATGGTCTCATCATCATTCATCTTCAAGTTTTCGAATTTGGAAGTGAGATGCCGAAGTCTTGAAATCTTCACTATAAAGGTACCTTTATAAGTTATCTTGAGAATTTCCCAAGCATCCTTGGCCAAACTACATGTATTCATTATCCTGAAAACATTTTTGTCAACTCCATTGAATAGAGCATTTAAAGCCTTAGAATTTCCAATGGCTACTTTATCGTCATTTTCATCCCAGTCTTCTTCAGATTTTATGGATTCTTTCCCATCCTTGTCCTTCACAACTAGATGCTACCATCCTTTTAAAATAACCTTCCAAGCTTTGATATCCATATATTTCAGAAAAGAAACCATTCTGACCTTCCACTAGACATAGTTTGAACCATCCAAAATAGGTGGTTTGTTGTTATATTCTCATTCTTTCTGCATAGTTTCAGAAAATGTATCCCTGGATCTCACCCAATAAACAGAACATGGTACCAACTCTAATTAAAATTGATATTTTGACACACACAATATCAGAAGTCAAGAGTGATGTCTCAACGACATACAATGTCACGACATATTTTATAAAATCTGCTGATAAAATAACACAACAAATTGTTAACCCAGTTCGATGCAACTCATCTACTATAAAGGCTACCAAGCCAGGAAATAAAACCACTATCGGTAGTATTAATTCAAAGCTAAACAATCCCATTTTAGACTTCTCACTTAATCCCTACCCAATGTAATTTCGACCTAGGAACCTCCTAGATATGAGAACCCCGATCACCCCCAATCACCGGAGTGGTATCAAATAACAATCCCAATCCCATGGAATGTCTCAAGAAACCAAAAAAAGAATAACACTCTTCCAAAACAAAAATAATTAATTTGCTTAAAAGACTCCCTAAGAACAATACACAACTCTTTATCTTAAAAGATTAGAGAAGAATAATAACTTGATAAACAAGTAACAATCATCAACTCAAATGCATCAAAAGATACATGAGGACCTACAAAGGTACACTCAAACTGTAAACCCTTATTTTTCACAAGGTTTTACAATAAAACTATGCTTAAAAACTAGGTCTTAGACGAATCCTTATGTAGACTTCTACAATTGGGCTTGGACTCTTCAAATAAATCAAATTTTCAGTCTAAATCCCAGCAGAAACTTCTCCATGAAAATAGAAACAAAAAACAAATCATTCAAATATCTCCTAAAAAGTATCAAAGATTCTTTTTATGAAACAAATCAAATTTGCAATTGTTCCTAAAATTCATTGATTGCTTGCGCCTGTTATGAGCACTAGAAACCTCCAGAATCTCATATTTTTCAATCAAATCTTCAGGGAAAAAATCTAGCTATACTATCATGACGTTCTGTTGCAACATGTTGTAACATGTTACAACATATTATATAAAATCTTTCAAAAAAGTATCAGCAGACTTTGTTGTACCAGCTGAGGAAGATGTTATGACAACTTGCTTAACATTGGGTTGCAATACATGTTTTTTCTAATGAAACATATTTTGATAAAATTGTTGAGAACTACTTGTTTTACCAAAATTATTGCCAACCATAACATCACATACCTACCACAGTTAACTAGTCCTTAACTTTGGGATATACCATTTTCATTTGCTCAACATAAATGACATCATCTACCTTTGGGTCGAGGTATTCATCGACGTTCACCATCATCACCTCGATAACCCCGACAAAGATGGCTTCTTCATCCTTGGGGTGTAAATCATTATTCACCTAAAGTTTCTGGTCTAAGGACAAGATTTGGTTCTGCATTTGGCCTTTAGTTTTGATGATAACATTACATGGGTGATTAGATAACAATTTAGTACCCTAATGGTTTTTTTAGTGTGTAGTTTTTGCTAATAGGTTCTAACTCTGAAGATTTGACGTGTGTGTCATCAAATTTTAGACTCAACACACTAAGTGATACAAATGTGTGCTACAAGACTTAGAATGATTCTAAAGTAACAGTTCTGATGAACATTAACTTCTAAAGCTTTTGTTTGTGTGACTCTGATAGTAGAGCTTCTGAAGGGTTCTCAAGCTATGAAGATTCCGAGCTCTCTTGCTCCAAGGTACTGAAGACTAAGTTATGAAGACTTTAAAGACAAGGTTTTTTTGAACAAGTTCTGATGATTTTGAAGAAAAGGTTCTAAAGACAACTGTTATGAAGACCAATATGCTAAAAAATCTGAAGACAAGGTTCTATAGAACAAGTTTTGAAGACTCTAAAGACACGTTTTGATCCTTATAAACATGCTTCAACTCTTTTACACTTTGAATCCTCTGAAGGTTAGATAAGAAGATCAAGGGTTTTTCGTGAGAAATAATACAAGATCATTTCCTTCTACTATGCTGATGTTGTGGCATAATGACTATACTATTGGTATGATGTTGTCTACCACTCACACTGACCGTTATGCAAGAAGACAACTAGAAATATGTTTTTCCTTTTCTACCCTCCAATGAATTTCTTTTTTGGCTATAAAAGGAAAACTTTGATGAATTGGAAGAAAACAAATTTGCGCTGATTCATTTTGCTAAAACAATGCTAAAATATCATTGTAAATCTTTTGTAAAGTTTTGTAAAGCAAGGAACTTTTGTTTGTAAACATTCTAGAAAGGAACTGTTGTTTGTTAACTTTCTATTAACACTTTTTTGTTATTATCTGTACTTTAATTTATGTGTAATCCGCTTTCAAGAAGAAATCTTGTAAACACAAAAACTTGAATTCAATAGTGAGTTGATTGTTCCTTGAGAGACTAGGGCTTTTTGTAATAATTCTCAAGAATACATCGAAAATTGGTTATTGTGGTTGTAAACATTGACGTTCAGTCTTTGTTTGTGTATGTAATCAGTTTGGTTATAATGAAGTAATCCTTGTTGAGAAAGGAAAATCACCTTGGTGGGTGAACTGAATTAACTTAGTTAACAGTGAACCAGGATTAAAATAATTTTGTTCATTTATTTTTGTTCTTGTGTTAACTTCAAGTTCTTGGTTTCGAAAAGATTTTATTTCTAGAAACCCGACTCAAACCCCCATTTCTTGTGTTTCTTGCTTCTTCATCTAATTATCATCAAATTTCATCCTTCAATCCTTTAGAATGTTTTGCACTAGATGCCTAAAAATAATACATTGAGAGGTTTTATGAACAAGGAAATTATTAAATTTGAAAAAACCCTTTTTCTTTCTTTTTTATAATGGTAATGTCTTAGATCCCTTAGGGACTATGGTTTGTTATCAAAAACTAATAGGTCAAATATTTCGTCACACTTGGTTGCATTAAATGTGTATGTTTTTGTGACAAATTTCTCATTTTTGCTAGATTAGATAGCATTTTTCCCGTTCAAAGGTTTTAGAAATTTAGAAATGTATGGAGGCCCTGACTTTAATTATTCCAAATTAATTTATGATATTTTATCAATTTTTCCCACTTCAACATAGGTTACAATCTTCTTCTTGTGGCATTTATTTGACCTAGACTTTTCAGCTTTCAATCGTTCAACTTGTCGAAGTTTGTCTTCTAGTAGGGCCATGTCCCTCAAGTATTAGGTGTCTAACTTCTACTTAATGGAATAGTTTAGACCTCCAAACGCTAGTTCAACCAACTAATGTTTAGGCACTTGGGTGAAGCACCTTGACTTCATTATCCTAAACCTATTGAGGTAGTCATCTATTGACTATGTAACACTCCAAAATAATTAGATTATTTATTTTATTATTTGATTAGTTGATGTTTAGTAGTTGTAACTTAATTGTGATGTTTATGTGATGTATTGAAGATCATGGTGCTTCATATGATGTTTTATGTGGTGTGTGATGGGGTGGTAGGAATTAAGAAGGTATAGAGTATTTTAGAATAATTTAGACAATTAAAATAATTAATTGGAATTTTTTTACTTAGTTAAATAGAATAATAATAAGAGGAAGAAGCTATGAGGGCAAGGTGGTAAATTGTGAATGGATAAGTGAGGGTAAGATGGGAAAACCATAGAAAGGGTGCAAAGGTTAAACTGAGAAAAAAGAGTTTCAGTGTTCATTCTGTGCAATCGTGAAAAGAGAAGAACATTGTGAAGGGAGCTATGGAACGAAAGAACTCAGAGGGATTTGATAGAACGCGGAGATAAATGAATTATTAGTAAAAATATAAGGTAATGGGGGTTTATGGTTATTATTATAATTGATCTAATGTTTAGATAATTGTAGGTTGTGTTAAAGTTTTGGGATGATGATGTTAATATGATGCTTTGATGCAAATTGGTAAGATTGTAATGTTTTCTTGCAAAGAGTTGATACATATGATGTATAATATGATGTTTTGTTGTTATATGATGAAACTGAGTGACTCTATGATGAATTGAGATTTGTACTACGGAGAAATCATGTAGAAATTGGGAGTGTGCAGTGCAGAAATTGCAACAAGGAAGTCATGTTCATGTTGCAGTGCCGAGCGATGGAAGTGTGTCGCCGGGCGATAGAGCCTCGCTCCAAAAGTGTCGGGCGAGTAACAAGCAATGGGAATGGTACGGAAACATATCCCCTGGATTTTATATGGGGGTGGTGTGTCCTTGAAGCGTCATCGGGCGACATAGAGGTGAGAGGAGAGCATCGGGAGAGCAAGATGCAGAGTCGAGTGGTGGAGACTAGAAATGAATGTTTGTGATATCGCTCATACATCACTGGGTGAGCACTAGATGATAGACAACAATATCATTTTTAAAGTGTCGTAACTTGAGTTTCAGGACTCCGATTGACACGTCGTTCATAGCGTTAGGAAGCTAACGCGTTGAAATATATTTTGGTGAAATAAAAAGAGTCATATAATGTGTTTTCAAGTACCCATGCTTTGATGAATAAGATGATTCGACGATTGATTTGGCATGATGTATGTGTATACAATCAATTTTACTGTTATGATGATGTTGTTTTATGTTATGAAGTATGCGTTGATATTTATGATGATTATATGAATGATAATGTATTTTGACTAGCTATGGTCGTGTGATTATTAAGATGTTTCGCATCATACATTCATGGCATATGTTAGGGCATAAGCCATTGATCGATGCAGGATGTTGTTTGAGTGAATTTTGGTGGACGAATAGTCTAGTGATGGCCTGAATCCCATAATGTTTATTGAGTGCAATTTGTGACGTGCTCTAATTCCAAGTGGGAATCAGTCCTATTGGTGGAAATCTTTTGAGAAAGGATGACGATGTCATTAATGAAGTTTTTGTACCACATGCATGAATCTAACGAAGTTGCATTACATTATATGTGGCATATGCATGATTATTCCATTGAATGATGTTTTGTGAATGCATGTTATTGATAATTGTTGATTTATGCTATTACCATTGGTCTGATGAGTATTACGTTGTTGTGAAGGTTTGAGTATGACATAAGGTTTTGATGATCTGGTGTTTTCCTCAGTGTTGTATTATAACTACTATATTTACTCCTTATGTCTTTTATAATGATTATGATTTACTCACCCCTGCTGTTTGGAAATGTTGCCTCTATACATGGGTAACTTGCATGTAATAAAGAATAGTTCGCTGAGGCTTAGAGGATGTGATCAATCACCATTTTCATTGAGTTTTTTTTAACTTGTTTGATGATACTCCAGGTATTTTGCATCTCTTTGTGTCGCATTTTGTTATCGTTTGAGTTTATTTGATGTTCTTTATGTTTTCTCCTCATTTTATGTATTCGCAAGTTTATGTTAATCTATTTCTTGTTTTGTGCTCCGCTTGGTTGTTGAAGTGTTTCAGGTTCAAATGAGGGATCTGAGATGAAGTTGTGAAAAACACAAGAAAGGGGGGGTTGAATTGGATTTTTAAAACAAAAACTTTTCTTTAAAAATATTCCCATTTAAGTTAAAATCCTTTTTCCTTCACTCTTAATAATAACAATAAGTAAGAACAAGAAGTATAGAACTATGTATGTTAATACTAGTTCACTTGAAAATTATCAAGCTAGTCTAGTCCACCAGCCAAGGTGATTTCACCCCACTCAATTGAGAACTTAATTCACTATAACCAAACTAATTACAATTTACACAAGCTACTCGCAAGTAACTAACAACCTCTAAGACTCGAAAGTCCTTGATTTCTTAAGGATAAAGACCTACCTGGTCCGTTAAGGAATATCAAACAATAATCAACCTGATTATTATAATGCACAAGATACCAGCAAGTGACTAACAACTTCTAAAACTTGCAAGTCCAAGACTTCTTAAGGATATAGACCTACACAGTCCCATAAGGAAAATCAAACAACCGTTTGAATACAAGTTTTGTTTACAAGAATATTGCTTCTACAGAAGCTGAATATGTAAACTATTTTAAGAACAATGTGTGATACGGTGGGAGATCTGACTTGAAGGTTTTGTGTTTGATCGCAAATGTTTCGGTTATCAAGAGTCACCATCGAATTTTCTTTTATCCAAAAGGAAATGTGAAAAACCACATGAAATACCTTAGAGATTATTTCTTGAGTTCGGGGGGTAGATTATGAAAAGGGAAGGTATTAGCACCCTTTTCATCCATGGTTTTCCATGGGCTCTTAGTTACTTTCTAGATCATTTGCTTTTGTTTAAAATTGTGCTTTGTGTGGTTTTTGAAAGTATTTTGTAAAGAGGCCATTATTTAGGAAAACTTTGTAATGATTCTCGTTCGTAAGAATGTATAAAAAGTGTTTGATCTTTTGAAAATGTTTTCAAGTTTGTAAGATGTTTTGAAATTGTAGGTGTTTGTTTTGAAAATATCAAGGATGTTTTGTTTTGAAATGGAGCAAGTAATTAGGAGCATTCCACCTACTCAAAAGTCATTCTTGTTCATTTTCTTTTCCTTTGACATTGTCATCTTACCATTGATTTGGTAAGTAACCCTATCTTTGGATGTAAACGGGACGGGCGTGGGTCATCGTATAACCATGATTAACAATGTTGCAAGGTATCTTAGCATTCCTTTTTAGGGACTAAGATCATTTGAAATGTAACTTAGATAGCGTCATCGAGGGACTATGATCTTATACTTTTTGCTAAGATACCTCACATGCGTAATATGGCCATTTTATAAAGGCAACCAAGTGGATTTACCCTAGGGGTACTTGTGTGAAAGTGTATTGTTTTCATGCTTGATTTTGTCTTGAATTAGGGTTTTCTAAGTATTAGTTTTAGTCTTTCCATACAAACCCTAATTACTAATATTCGTATAAAAAGCGATAAATTGCGGAATTTAAAGTTACTATGCTATTATAATATTTGTGGTAGGGGGTGTACAAATTGTAAATGGGGATTGCAAGAATATAAACCTAATTAATCTATTACAACCAAATTGAATTTGTATAAGGATTGAAATAAATAATGTACAAGATGAATAAATATGCAAGAATGTAAATATAAATAAAATGGATATTTTTGTTTGGATTTTTTTAGGAAAAGTGAATTTGTTTTAACCTAATTAATTAAAATAAAAGAATTAATTAAAATAATAAAAGTAAACCTAATTTAATAAGAAATATTTTAAATAAAACCCTAAATCAATTAATTGATTAAAAGGAAATTAAGTTTAAGAAAAGTGTTTTTGTATTTTTGTCTTGAAAATAATTTATAGTATTATAAAATATTTTTGGCCTTTTTTATATTAAAATAATATATTTTAATTGGTGTTAAAGAAAATAAATAATATCCTAGTTTTAATTAAATTTACAAGAATAATTAGTAAAATAAATAGAGAGTTGGTTAAATAAAATATTTTTTTGTGAGAAAAAATAAATAAACTAAGTTAAAATATAAATCTACTATTTTTGTATTTTTTATGATTTTTTAGTATTAGAAAAATAATTAAGAAAACAAATAAAAAGAAAATAAGAAAATAAAATAAAATTGGGCCAGGGGTGCTGATAGCCTGCCAGGGGTTAGAAAGCAAAAACAAAAAACAAAAATAAAGCCCAAATGAAGCCCAACGCCTGTCCAGGAAACAAAGTAAGAAAGCAAAAAATATGTAAAAAAAAATCAAAAGGGTACCACTGGGGCTCGAACCCAAGTCCCAAAGGTTACATGTGCGCGCTTCCACCACTAGGGTGGCTATACATCCGTTAACATAAGCAAAACAATAAATATATGGTAAAATAATGTGCCCTGATTTACACTTCATCTTCAACCTCCAGCAAGACCAACTGTAACTTGTTCATTTATCAACAAAAATGAAAACTGTAAACATGAAACTTGTAGCAAATTTCCTCATGGTTTCAGAAATGTAACGCATTAAAACTATAGATCAAAGATAAGCATGAATTTCATTAGCCCTAATCTGAACCCTACAAATCTCAGAAACTTCAATCTTAAAATTCTCTAAGCTCAATCAAAATTAATGGAAACTATGGACATGGTTAGCTTTAGGGCAATGATATCTACATGTTTTATTCACAAATAAATCATTGATGGTGCCTGTATGAAAAGTTCCAAAGTTAGAAAACTTACCTTGCATGAGGGTATCGGGTTGGAAGTTTGAGCAACTTTCAATGAGTTCCAATGATTGGGTTAACTTCCTCAAGTTCCCAGGAAGCTAATGGGATGCTTATCTTAGCTAAAAGTACCTGAGGAATTCTGGAGAAGTCCCAGTGCAAAGCTCTGTTTTTGAAAATGGAGGATGGTGTTAATGGTGTTACAGTTCTGTAACAGAGTATGCGATCAGTTCTAAATGATGTTTAGAAGCTTTAGGAACTAAAAGGCTTGAAAACACACGAGGGAGTTATGAGTTTCAAGTTTTTGGTCAGTTTATGTGAAAATGGAGGTATGAGATGTGATTCTGAGCTCTAGGTGTTTTCAGGGCTTAAGCCTTCGTGTATTTTGTGGAAAATGGTTTGTATATCTATAAACAAAAGGATTGGAGAGGTTTTGACAATCAGAAGTACAAGTCACAAGCTATTTGCTATGTTACTTGATTTTCAAGAAAAGAGGGAAACCAAGTTTCAATGTGTAGTACAAGCATGGGCTGGGTGATTGTAAGTGTCTAAAAAGTTTCTTATGAGTTATAGGACTTGTATTATCAGAAGAGAACAAGTGCAAGGCTCAATAACAAGTTTTGTGTAAAAAAGCACTTTATCAAAATGACAATGTACACTTTCTTCCAAAAATGGATATAAAGCATGGCCTTGCATTGAATGCTGGAAATGAGACCTCTAACAGCTGTGCAAGCCATTAATTATGGAGTGCCTAACAAGTTTGAGGCCTGCAAAGTAGAGGTTATTCAACACAACTTTGAATTTGAATTTTGTTCATCACAAAATGACTTGTAATTCAAGTGATAAAACCCTTACTTCATCTCTTCGATTCTCCCCACTCAAGAATAATCTCAAGGAGTTCTTGGACATTTTGGAAAGATTGTAATGTGCTATGCAACCCATCTTTTAATTGCTTTTGAATATTCCCCTTGTAACTATATTAAAAAGTGCCATGAAGTTGGGTCAAAATCCTGACCAAATTAGGGCAAAATTTCACTAAGTGTTTTGTTTCATGACCACATGTTCTTAAAATTATAACTTGAGATCCAAGCATTTTTTGAAGAAGTTGTGTGAAGAAAATTTGTATATTTCATGGAGATCTACAACTTTCATGTTGGAAGTTTCTTTTGAATCATCTTTCATCATGGTGAAATGTTTGCTCAAAGTTATGAAAAAATAAGAAATTTCCAACACTTAGAAAAATTTCTAAGTTTAGAAATTTTGACTTTTCAAAATGAAATCTTGACTTTTTGATTTCTTGATGAATAAGTTTCATATTTTGACATGTCTTGATGAGTTGTGATCTTTGGCATTTGATTTTGACCAAAAAGTCAAAGTTTGACTTTTTAGTATACAGTTGACTTTTGATTAGTTGACTGGAAATTCATCTGTCAATCCATTGGACTTAAGCAATGTTTTGAGCCATGTCATTAGGTTAAAATGATGCAATTGGACTCTTGATATAATTCCTTAAACAAATTGATCATTTGCTAGGTCAAAAATCAGAAATTGCCCTTTCCCAGTCAAAACCATAATTATGACCATTTTGCCTTTTTGGAGATTTGATCAAATTTCTGGAGGAGTTGTGGTCCAAACTTGATAAAATGATACATATGAGTCTAAAATGTTGAAGTGGATCAAAAATTATGAAGTTTTACTGTAAATTGGTCATAGTTGACTCTTTCCCCAATACAATTGACTTTTAGGTCAATTGCTCAATTGGCTGAGCAAAAGTGTGATCCAAGGATTGAAACTTGATATGAGCAATCTTGGGGGTTCATAATGATCCATGAAAGTCATATGAAGCATTGAAGGTTCAAATATCCTTGTGCAATATCAAAGCCTAATTCTGGTCATTAGTGCTTAAGGAGGTGTCTTGAACTGATCAACCCTAGTGCAGTCTTGAGTCAAAGGAGATCTTGTGAGCAAACTCTTGATATGTGAGAGGGAAAATTTTGGGGTGCAACAGCTGCCCCTGTTCAATCTTCTTAAGCCTGAAGAGTTAGATTGGAGAGTTTTCCATTCGTGACTCGAAGGTGAAAGATGATTGGCCACTCGAGTGCCCAGAAATTTGCACTCGGTGATGTGATGGTGTGGGGAATGGACTTAAAGATGTCATTTGGAGATATGATAGAAAGTTGATGGATATGGGATTATAGATGCCATCCAAAAATGATTGTTGAACTGAATCTGAAAGAGAATCTGAATGAGTATCAGAATGGCGTCTGTGTCTGGAGCGTATCTGAACTGTAACTGAAAGCTTGAATCTGAATGAGTATCAGAATGGCATATGTGTCTGGAGCATATCTGAACTCTATCTGAAATCTTGAATCTAAATGAGTATCAGAATGGCATCCGTTCCTGTATCGTATCTGAACTGTATCTGAAAGCTTGAACCTGAATGAGTATTAGAATGCCATTCGTGTCTAGAGCGTATCTGAACTGTATCTGAAGGTTGAATAAGAATGAGTATCAGAATGACATCCGTTTCTGGAGCGTATCTGAACTGTATCTGAAAGTTGAATGAGTATCAGAATGGAATCCGTGTCTAGAGCGTATCTGAACTGTATCTGAAGGTTGAATCAGAATGAGTATCAGAATGGCATCTGTGTCTGGAGCGTATCTGAACTGTATCTGAATGTTGAATCATTGTTAATGGTAGTTGTTGATTAATCTTATCCTGAAAAGGGTAAAATGTTAGCTAATATGCAAAGTCAAGTTGTATGAAATGCATGGTATAATGAGATACATGCATTCATGTTATCGATGTTTATGATATATGGATTTGATGTATGCGTATGTGAGCTAATATGCTATACTGTTGTTGGATTGGGGGGAAAAATCCCCGAATATAGCTGAGGATATGGAGTGTAACTCTTCATGTGGTGAAGTTGAAGTGTTGATGAATTTGCTCTTAGATAAATAATCTCTGTTGTAAGGGAAATGCCATGTACTGCTTGTGAAATCCTGTTGGGGAATCCTGAGAATTTTGGCGACTTCTACCATGGAATGACAACTGGGAGCTTTGTTTCTGCTGGGGATTAAACTATACACTACGGGGGATTTTATGGAAATAACTTAGGGAGATCTCCTTATCTCTTAAAGCCTTCAGTGATTTTATTTCTATTTGTTTATTTGTAAGAAATAATTATGTTCAAATGCATATGTTCAAAAATAAATCATTGGACGTTTTTGTAAACAAAACATAAATGTAAAGAAAAACAGATAGTTTTGCACTTTCAAAGGGATATCTTTGTATTGACTTTGAGTAAGTATTTTTGTACAATGAGACAAACATTCTAGTAAGAGAATGCCGTCGTAAAAAAATGAAAATCTTTATACAAAGGAAAGATAGCATTGTGCAATAATCCCATGGGGTTCCCATTCTGCTATAGCCTTCATGTCTCTGAGCATCTTGTCTATTTGTTGCCTTGTCCGAAGCTGATTGGATAGATCAGAACATCTGAGTTTGTCAGTTGAAGCCAAAGGTTGTCCGTAAGGTGATCCAATAGGACATAGTCATACGCTTTAATTACCTAACTTTTGCCTGGACCGCCTGTTGTACCCCAAAATTTTCCATCTCACTTATCAAGAATTTTCTCACAAGTTCTCCTTGGGCTCAAGACTTCATTAGAGTTTGATCAGCTCAAGACACCTCCTTAAGCACTGATGACCAAAATTAGGGTTTGAGTTTACACAAGTATTTTTGGACTTCCAATGCCCGATATGACTTTCATGGATCATTATTGACCCCCAATATTACTCATGTCAAGTTTCAAGCCTTGGACAACACTTTTGCTCAGTCAATTGAGCAGTTGACCTAAAAATCAATTGTATTGGGGAAAAAGTCAACTATAGCCAATTCACATTCAAACTTCATAATTTTTTATCCACATCAATACTTTAGACTCATATGTGTCATTTGATCAATATTGGAACACAACTCTTCAAGAAATTTGATCAAATCTCCAAAAGGGCAAAAGGGTCATAATTAGGGTTTTGACTGGGAAAGGGCAATTTTTGATTTTTGACCTAACAAATGATCAATTGGTTTAAGGCATGATCTCAATATTTATATTGCATCATTTTTACCTGATAACAAGGCTCAAAACATCACTCAAGTTCAAAGGATTGATAGATGAATTTTCAGTCAACTGATCAAAAGTCAATTGTATACTGAAAAGTCTAACATTGACTTTTTGGTCAAAATCAAATGCTAAAGATCACAATTCATAAAAACATGTCAAATATGAAACTTATTCATCAAGAAATCAAAAAGTCAATATTTCATTTTGAAACGTCAAACTTTTTAAACTTAGAAATTTTTCTAAGTGTTGAAAATTTCTTATTTTTTCATAACTTTGAGAAAAAATTTCACCATGATGCAAGATGATTCAAGAGAAACTCCCAACATGAAATTTGTAGATCTCCATGAAATATACAACTTTTCTTCACACAAATTCTTCCAAAAGTTCTTGGATCTCAAGTTATAATTTTAAGAAAATGTTGTCATGAAACAAAACACTTAGTAAAATTTTGCCCTAATTTGGTCAGGATTTTGACCCAACTTCATGGCAATTTTTCATATAGTTCCAAGGGGAATATTCAAAAGCAATTCAACGATGGGTTGTAAAGTACATTGCAAGCTTTCTAAAATGTCGAAGAACTCCTTGAGATCATTCTTGAGTAGGGAGAATCGAAGAGATGAAGTTAGGGTTTTATCACTTGAATTACAAGTCATTTTGTGATGAATCAAATTCAAAATTCAAACTATGTTGTATAAACTCTACTTTGAAGGCCTCAAACTTGTTAGGCACTCCATAATAAATGGTTTACACAGCTGTTAGAGGTCTCATTTCAAGCATTCAATGCATGGACATGCTTTATATCCATTTTTGGAAGAAAGTGTACATTGCCATTTTGATAAAGTAACTTTTTGCACAAAACTTGTTCTTGAGCCTTGCAATTGTTCTTTTCTGATCATACATGTCTTACAATACATGAGAAATGGTTTAGACACTTACAATCACCCAGCCCATGCTTGTACTACACATTGAAACTTGGTTTCCCTCTTTTCTTCAAAATCAAGTAACCTAGCCAAAAGCTTGTAACTTGTACTTCTGAGTTGCCAATGCACTTCAATCCTTTTTGAAATTCTGGCAGCATATACTTAATGTCACAGTAAATGTTATGACACCGTATCTGACATTCTTCAAGACAGTAATTTTAAAAGCAGTAAAGAACACAGTCAATTGTTTACCCAGTTCAGTGTGTAACAACACCTACTCTGGGGGCTACCAAGCCAGGGAGGAAATTCACTATAAGAGATATTAATTCAGGAATAAACCAATCAGTTTATCTCCTTCACTTAAGACCTACCCAATGCAACTTCAATCTAAGTTCAACTTAAACCTGAGTTCCTACTCACTCCCCCTCAATCACAGCAGTGATACTAAACAATTGACTAATGAAATTATGAAGACACTCTTCAGTACATACACTTGATTTTGCTTCACATATTTAATCAAGTAACACAAACACTCGTGCTTCAAAGATTTGAGTGATACACAACCCTAACTTGACTTTGCTTCAAAGCTTTAATCAAGTAACACAACCACTCATGCTTCAAAGCTTTGAGTGATACACAACCCTTACAATCAAATCCTACTCCAAATCACTTATCACAATGATAATTGATTGGCTCACAGTAGTTACAACTATACAGTCCCTTATTGATCTTCTGTTAAAAAGTGTTCTTCACCAACAGTCTTCATGAGGAATATATAGGCATCTATTCTTCAGTTAGGGCTTCCAAGAAAATAGATAGGGTTAATTAGGGTTAACCTCAAGACTTGGTCATAGGACTTTAACAACCAGATTAGGGTTAAGCAAAGTTAACCTAAGTCCACGTGAGAATCTGATCTGGACTGAATAAACCAGATTCTTGAAAATTCTCAGAAATAACAAATCTGCACAAATGTTAGTTCAGTACATGATGTCTTAACATTGGTTATGACAACAAGAATCATGTTTACTGATTTTGGTAGAATGCAATAAATATGATCATTGCATAATGATCAGCTAAACACTCATATTGAGCAGCTCCTGTATGACATTCTTTTTCTGTAGAATGTACCTAGTATTCCAGAATGTTATGACATCAGTCATGACATTCACACAACTGGTTTTACCAAAAAACATGCCAACAACTAAACACTTACAAACTCCCCCTTTGGAATTTTTTTGGCTAAAACCCCTAAACAATCAGTGATTAGAAAGCAGCAGAATTAATAATAACTACCAAGTCTAATTCTACCAAAATTATCACAAGATCTTCTCCCCCTCTTTAGCCATAAATAGGCCAAATATACTTGTACTTTTAGGTTATACAGTCATCCAAAAGGAATAATAAAAATAGAAAAAAATTAACAGACATTTGCAGCAACAGGTACCAGCAGCAAACTTGTCAACTACACTGATCTTCAAGCACTGTCATCTTCAGAGGAGGCACTATCTTCAGCATTAAGCTGGTCTACAGCAACATCCTCTTCCCTTCTTTGTCCTTCAATCTCCTCCTGTTCTAGTCTAGCAATCATGTCCTAAAGAGTCATTTTCCTTGTATCAAGCTCTTTGCATGTTTCCTTCAGTACAGCTATAACATCAGTTTTCTTGGAATGAGATTTGACAGTTGATGTCTCAGCTGATGTCATGACAATGTCAGGAACATGTGTTCCCTGAAATAGCTTATAGTGCAACCCAAGAGCAGGGGCTCTTTTGCATACAATATCTTTTTCAACTAGAATGTCAGGATACTGAGCAAGGACTATACCACATAGGAGAGAGGGAAAGGCAATAGGGCCTTTAATAGCACAGCTTCCAGCATGTTTTAATGTTTGATCAAAGATATACTTGCCATAGTCAAAGTTTGTCCTGGTTCCAACAACATAAATAAATCTTCCCAAGCATGTGGAGATGGTTGATTTATGGTTGGTGGGAACCCAGTTAGCTGCACCAATTTTGTGCATAATGGAAAATTTCATGCTCAGCTTGCTTGCATTCAGCTTCCCTTTTAAGGGCCAGCTCTTGACTTGATTTGCAGGGATGGTTTGGCACACTTGGTTGTCAGTAACCTCTAGCTCAGGGCAAGCATCATCAGGTCTTCCTAGGAATTTGTTTATTTCAGAGGGAGAGAAATTTACCTTCCTTCCTCTTACATATACACACTTAAAATCAACTGACTTTCCATCAGCACACCCATCAGATAAATTCACTATGAATTCTTTGACAAGAACTTCATAGCAGTTGGTAAACTTTACCACAGTATTTATTAGACCAGCAGTTTTGATTAGATCCATGATCTCCTTACATTCCATGGCACTGTTGCTCAGTTCTATTTCTAAGGCGATCCTTTTCAAACATACATACTTCCACCTGTTTGCATTCTCAGGATGGTGAAAGGAGATGTTGTCAGTGGCGACTTCAGGGACTTTAGGAATTTTGCTTGAAGAGAGTTTCCTTTGGAGAGGAATGTCTTCAACATCAAACTCAAATTCTGATTCCTCATCAGATTCAGAGGGTTCAGGCTCCTTCCTTTTCTTTGCTATTGGTTGTCTCAAAGGTTTTGAGAGACTACCAGCAGGTACTCGAGTTTTCACCTTCCTTTTTTCTTTTGACAATCCAGCCTTCACAGTTTCTACTCCAGTCTTGTTCTCAGACCTGGTTTTCTTATGAACAACATCAGCAGTCTTCTCTTTGGAGAGGCTTTTGGCAGCATCCTGCTTTCCTTTTCTGTTCTTCATCCTTCTAGCTATGCTAGGGTTGATATTGGCAATTAAGTCATTGTCAGAGTATTCTTCATCATCATCAACAACCGGGGGTTCAACATCCTTCTCAGTATGGTTCTAGTGGTCATCACGATTTTCAGGAGATTTCCTAATGTTGTCATCCGGTGTCTCAACATTCTGAGTGACATCTGGATTCATTTCAACATTTGGACTAGTAGATTCTTGATTAAAAGGTACAGAAATGCCAGGTACAGAGTGATTCTCATTTAGAATCCTAGTGACAAGTCTAGCTATAGCTTGATGAACATAAACTGAACCTTCCCTATTTGCTATTTCTGGAGGAACAGAAGATGATGGTTGAGAGGGTTTACCAGATGAAGAGGCTTGTGACCTTCTTGCATGTCTGGTTCGCAGCTTCTTGACCTTAGTGGGGTTAGCTGCCAGTTCACGAAGAGGAGTTATCTCCAGAACATCAGAATCCATGCAGTTTGTGATTGCCCTAGGTTCTCGATCAGAGGATGCGGAAGAAGCAGTCGCCTTTGAAGAGGATGATGACATGGATAGTTGAGACATTTTGAGTGTTTTAGAAAACAGGTAACAGTGATAGAGAAGTCTTCGTTTGAGAGATTGAAGATTGTTGCAGAAACGCGAGAGGAGGGAGATATATGAATGTCTATTCAACTTCTTAAAATTTTGGAAAGAAATAGAGAAGCAGGTGGTTAGCCCAATCAGAGTAGACTTAACTAAAATATCTCTCTCATCCCTTGTTTTAAGCAAAATTAATTTCTACATTTCTTCATGTTGGCAAATACCCAACTTGCCCCTCAAATTTTCAAATTGATTTGCATCAAGTGCCTTGGTAAAAATGTTAGCCAGTTATAGTTCAGTGGCAACATGTTTCAGTTTAATCGTCTTCTCCTCTACAAGATCTCTGATGAAGTGATGTCTAATGTCAATATGCTTGGTCCTGCTATGCTGAATAGGATTCTTGGAAATGTTGATAGTACTCAGATTTTCACAATACAATGTCATAACATCTTGTGTAACATTATACTCAATAAGCATCTATTTCATCCAGATCATTTGAGAACAACTACTACCAGCTGCTATGTATTCAGCTTCAGCAGTAGATAGAGACACACAGTTCTGTTTCTTGCTGAACTAGGAGACAAGATTATTACCTAAGAAGAAACATCCTCCAGAGGTTCTCTTTCTATCATCAGCACTTCCAGCCCAATCAGCATCACAGTAACCAGTCAGAGTTGGTTCACATCCATGAGAGTACAACAAGCCATAGTTGTAGGTTCCACTCACATACTTCATAATTCTCTTCACTTGGTTGATATGACTTACTTTGGGTTCAGCCTGGTATCTTGCACATACTCCAACTGCAAAAGCAATGTCAGGTCTGCTGGCTGTTAAGTATAGCAGACTTCCTATCATGCTTCTATACAAGCTTTGGTCCACCTTAACCCCACTTGAATCTTTGGACAACTTTAAGTGAGTAGGTGCAGGAGTCCTTTTGTGACTGGAATTCTCCATCCCAAACTTCTTGACAATGTTCTTTGCATACTTGCTTTGAGACAGAAAAATTGAGTCTTCCATCTGTGTGACTTGCAGTCCAAGAAAGTAGGTCAATTCTCCCATGAGGCTCATTTCAAATTCAGCTTGCATCTGGTCAGCAAAATGTTTAACCATTTTATCTGACATTCCCCCAAACACTATGTCATCAACATAGATTTGAGCTACCATTATCTTTCCTCCTTCGTTTTTGACAAAAAGAGTTTTATCCAAGCCTCCTTTCCTGTATCCTTTGTCAGAGAGGAATTTTTTCAACCTGTCATACCATGCTCTAAGAGCTTGTTTCAGGCCATATAAAGCTTTCCTCAATTTGTAGACATGATCAGGGCAGTTTGGATCCACAAATCCTTTAGGCTGTTCCACATAAACATCCTCATTTAAGTACCCATTTAGGAAGGCACTCTTTACATCCATCTGAAATAACTTGAACTTAAGGAGACAAGCAATTCCCAATAGGAGTCTGATTGATTCCAGTCTGGCTACAGGAGCAAAAGTCTCATCAAAATCAACCCCTTCAACTTGAGTGTATCCTTGAGCAACAAGTCTTCCCTTATTCCTGGTGACAACTCCTTCAGCATCTGATTTGTTCTTGTAAATCCATTTTGTGCCAATTATGTTTGTTCCTACTGGTCTAGGAACTAACTCCCATACTTCATGTTGCTTGAATTGGTTCAATTCATCTTGCATTGCTCCAATCCAGTATTCATCAGTTAAAGCCTCCTTAACATTTCTTGGTTCAATCTTAGATACAAAGCAAGAGTTTGAGATGATTTCTCTAGATCTTGTAATGACTCCACTGTTAGGATCTCCTATGATGAGTTCCTTAGGATGATCTTTCTGAATTCTGATGGAAGGGTCTTTGTTAGCTTCCTTTGATTCAGATTCTGATGAAGTAGTTTTAGGAATATCATCCTTTTGAGTTGAAGTCTCAAAGAATGTCTCAACATCATATGGGACATTTGTTTCCTCATGGTAATCATCAACTATGACATTTATAGATTCCATCATAACTTTGGTCCTGGAATTGAATACCCTATAAGCTCTGCTATTGGTAGAGTATCCTAGGAATATTCCTTCATCACTTTTAGGGTCCATCTTTCTCCTTTGTTCACGATCTGTCAGAATGTAGCAATTGCTTCCAAATACATGGAAGTACTTCACTGTAGGCTTCCTTCCTTTCCAAAGTTCGTAAATGGTGGATGATGTTCCCTTTCTCAAGGAGACCCTGTTATGGACATAACAGGCTGTATTCATAGCTTCAGCCAAAAAATGAATAGGAAGTCTTTTGGCATGTATCATTGCTCTGGCAGATTCCTGTATAGTTCTGTTTTTCCTTTCCACAACTCCATTTGTTGAGGAGTTATGGGTGAAGAGAATTCATGATTAATTCCTTCTGAGGAGCAGAACTCATCAAACTTACTGTTTTCAAATTCCTTTCCATGATCACTTCTGATTCTGACAATGCCTCCTTCTTTTTCTCTTTGAATTCTTTTGCACAGTTCCTTAAATACTTCAAATACATCAGACTTTTCCCTAATGAAGTTAATCCAGGTGAATCTGGAAAAATCATCCACAACAACATAGGCATATCTTTTTCCACCAAGACTTTCCACCTGCATTAGTCCCATCAGATCCATATGTAGAAGTTCTAACACTTTAGAGGTGGTCAGATGTATTGACTTTGGATGTGACATTCTAGTCTGCTTTCCAACCTGACATTCACCACAGACTCTCCCTTCATCAATTTGTAGCCTTGGAATCCCTCTGAATGCTTCCATGGATATAATGCTTTTCATTCCTCTTAGATGTAAATGACCAAGTTTTTGGTGCCACAGTTTCACTTCTTTTTCTTCTTTGGCAATAGAGCACACAGAAGAATAATTAGTGTTCTCAGACTCCCATAAGTAGCAGTTGTCTTTAGATCTGACTCCTCTCATTACAACTTCTTGTTTCTCATTAGTTACAAGACATTCAGACTTGGTGAAGTTGACCTTGAATCCTAGATCACATAATTGACTGATACTTATGAGATTAGCAGTCAAGCCTTTTACCAGCAATACTTCATTTAGGTTTGGAACTCCAAGGCAGTCCAAGTTTCCAACTCCTTTGATTTCTCCTCTAGCACCATTTCCAAAAGTCACATAACTAGTAGTGTAAGGTTTAACATTATTGAGAAGATTCTTGATTCCAGTCATGTGTTTAGAGAATCCACTGTCAAAGTACCAGTCTTCCTTTGCAGAGACTCTAAGGGAGGTGTGAGCTATCAGGGCAGTAGCCTTTTTCTTCCACTGTTGAGTATATGGTGCCTTGTTAGACTTAGGTTTAACAACTGGGGTCTGATTAGGATATCCATATAATCTGAAGCAGAATGGATTTATGTGACCAAACCTCCAACAATGATGACATCTCCATCTTTGATACTTTTTCTTCATATTTCTCTATTCTCGATGTTGAGTGCTATGTTGTGACATCTGCTTTGACATTTGTTTATCAGGCCTGATCTTCTTCTTGTTTACAATAGATTTATTTGCTGCCACAAATCCTAGACCAGACTTGTTTCCCACAGTTTGTCCAACTTGAAGGATTTCTTCTAATTTGTCAGTTCCATTTGTCAGCATCTTGACAGATTTGGTCATCTGGTCAAGTTTTGAGTTTAGTATTTGAACTTCCCCTTCTAGATGACTTATAGTATCAATGCATGCCTTCTTCTCAGCCTCCAACTTTACTATGAGTTTTGTTTGTCTCTCATTTTGCTGACAGACTTCAGCACTTCTAATACATAACTTCTTGTAGGAGTCAGCCAGTTCTTCAAATGTCACTTCCTCATCACTAGAGTCACTATCGAAGTCACAAATACCAGTTAGCGCAGTAACTAGTTTGGCAGATTCTTCTTCAGAATTACTTTCTGAGTCACAGTCAGACCAAGTAACAGACATTCCTTTCTTTTGTTTCTTAAGAAAGGTAGGACATTCAGCTCGAATGTGCTCATATCCTTCACATCCATGCCAATGAATTCCTTTGCTTTGATTTCCCTTCTCTTTAGACTTTGGTCTTCTGCTGGAGTCATAGGATCTGTTAATGTCAGAAGGAATGTTCTTAACATTTGACCTTGACTTTGGGTCCATTCTCTTGATGAGTTTGTTGAACTGTCTTCCAAGCATAGCTATAGCTTCTGAAATATTTTCTTCTTCATCCTCCTTGTTTTCATCTTCAGTATTAGATACAAGTGCTATGCTCTTGTTTTTCTTGTCGACATTGTCACTGATCCCCATCTCAAAGGTCTGAAGTGACCCAATGAGTTCATCCACCTTCAAGTTTCAGATATCCTGAGCTTCCTCTATAGCAGTCACCTTCATTGAAAATCTTTTAGGCAAGGATATGAGAATATTTCTCACCAGCTTTTATTCTGACATCTTTTCTCCCAATGCTCCTGAGGTGTTGGCAATTTCCAAGATGTTCATGTGAAACTCATGAATGGTCTCATCTTCCATCATCCTTAGGTTCTCAAATTTGGTAGTCAGCATCTGAAGCCTTGACATTTTTACTTTGGATGTGCCCTCATGGGTAGTTTTGAGACTGTCCCAAACCTCCTTGGCCAGTTCACATTGATGTACTAGTCTGAATATGTTTTTATCAATTCCATTGAATAAGGCATTTAATGCTTTGGAGTTGCCCAGGGCTAACTCATCTTCTTCTTTGCTCCATTCTTCCTCATGTTTCAGACTGGTTGTCCCATCTTTCCCAGTTATGGTGGGATGGTTCCATCCTTTGTCAGCAGCTCTCCAAACCTTTTTGTCCAGTGATTTTAAGAAGGCAATAATACGAGGTTTCCAGTAGTCATAATTTGATCCATCCAGAATGGGTGGTCTGTTTCCAAATCCTCCTTCTTTGTCCATAGCGCCAGAAAATAATATCCCTAAATCTCACCCAGTAAGACAGGCAGGGTGCCTGCTCTAATACCAATTGAAATTCTGGCAACAGATACTTAATGTCACAGTGAATGTTAAGACACCGTATCTGACATTCTTCAAGATAGTAATTTTAAAAGCAGTAAAGAACACATTCAATTGTTTACCCAGTTCAGTGTGTAACAACACCTACTCTGGGGGCTACCAAGCCAGGGAGGAAATTCACTATAAGAGATATTAATTCAGGAATAAACCAACCAGTTTATCTCCTTCACTTAAGACCTACCCAATGCAACTTCAATCTAAGTTCAACTTAAACCTGAGTTCCTACTCACTCCCCCTCAATCACAGCAGTAATGCTAAACAATTGACTAGTGAAATTATGAAGACACTCTTCAGTATATACACTTGATTTTGCTTCATAACTTTAATCAAGTAACACAAACACTCGTGCTTCAAAGCTTTGAGTGATACACAACCCTAACTTGACTTTGCTTCAAAGCTTTAATCAAGTAACACAATCACTCGTGCTTCAAAGCTTTGAGTGATACACAACCCTTACAATCAAATCCTACTCCAAATCACTTATCACAATGATAATTGATTGGCTCACAGTAGTTACAACTATACAGTCCCTTATTGATCTTCTGTCAAAAAGTGTTCTTCACCAACAGTCTTCATGAGGAATATATAGGCAGCTATTCTTCAGTTAGGGCTTCCACGAAAATAGCTAGGGTTAATTAGGGTTAACCTCAAGACTTGGTCATAGGACTTTAATAACCAGATTAGGGTTAAGCAAAGTTAACCTAATTCCACGTGAGAATCTGATCTGGACTGAATAAACCAGATTCCTGAAAATTCTCAGAAATAAAAAATCTGCACAAAAGTTAGTTCAGTACATGATGTCTTAACATTGGTTATGACAACAAGAATCCTGTTTACTGATTTTGGTAGAATGCAATAAATATGATCATTCCATAATGATCAACTAAACACTCATATTGAGCAGCTCCTGTATGACATTCTTTTTCTACAGAATGTACCTAGTATCCCAGAATGTTATGACATCAGTCATGACATTCACACAACTGGTTTTACCAAAAAACATGCGAATAACTAAACACTTACACTTTTGCTTATAGATACACAAACTATTTGCATCAAATACATGAATGCTCAATCCCCGAAGAGACCAAGAACTTAGAATCACATCTCATACCTACATTTTCACATAAACTGACTAAAAACTTGAAACTCATAACTCCCTCGTGCATTTTCAAGCCTTTTGGTTTCTAAAGCTTCTAAACATCATTTATAACTGATCCCACACCCTGTTACAGAACTGTAACACCATTAACACCATCCTCCATTTTCAAAAAACAGAGCTTTGCACTTGGACTTCTCCATAACTTCTCATCCCCTTTCAGCTCAAGCTAAGCATTCCATTAGCTTCCTGGGAATTTGAGGAAGCTAACCCAACCATTGGAACTCCTAGAAAGCTGCTCAAACTTCAAACCTGATACCCTCTTGCAAGGTAAGTTTTCTAACTTTGGAACTTTCCATACATGCATCATCAATGATTTATTTATGAATAAAACATGTAGATATCATTGCCCTAAAGCTAACCATGTTCATAGTTTCCATTAATTTTGCTTGAGCTTATAGAATTTTAAGATTGAAGTTTCTGAGATTTTTAGGGTTCAATTTAGGGCCAATAAAATTCATGTTTATCTTTGATCTATAGTTTTAATGCTTTATATTTTTGAAACCGTGGGGAAATTTGCTACAAGTTTCATGTTTACAGTTTTCATTTTTGAGGAGAAATAAACAAGTTACAGTTGGTCTGGCCGAAGGTTGAAGATGAAGTAATCAGGGCACGTTTTGTATCATATATTTATTGATTTGCTTATGTTAACGGATGTATAGCCACCCCAGTAGTAGAAGCGCGCGCCTGTAACCTTTGGGACCTGGGTTCGAGCCCCAGTGTTACCCTTTTGAATTTTTCATATTTTAGTATTCTGACTTTGTTTTTTTGGACAGGCGTCGGGCCTCTTTGGGCTTGGTTTGTTTTTGTTTTTGCTAGCTAACCCCCCTGTGGACTATTTGCTCCCCTGGCCCAATTTTATTTTATTTTCTTTTTTATTTCATTTTATTTTCTTAAATATTTTTCCTAATATTAAAAAATAATAAAAAATACAAAAATAATAGATTTATATTTTGACTTAGTTTATTTTATTTTTCTCACAAAAAATATTTTATTTAACTATACTTTATTTATTTTTACTAACTAGTCTTGTAAGTTTAATTTAAAACTAGGTTATTATTTATTTTCTTTTACACCAATTAAAATATATTTATTTTAATATAAAAAAGGACAAAAATATTTTATAATACTATAATTTATTTTCAAGACAAAAATACCGAAAAATTACTTTTCTTGAAACTTAATTTCTTTTAAATCAATTAATAGAATTAGGGTTTTATTTAAAATCTTTTCTTAATAAGTTTAAGTTTAATTAATTATTTTCTTTAATTAATTAGGTTAAAACAAATTCCCTTTTCTCATGAAAACTAAACAAAGATCCATTTTCTTTACATTTTGCATTTTTGTACATTTATTCATTTTTGTATATTATTTATTTCAATTCTTGTACAAATTCAATTTGGTTGTAATAGATTAATTAGGTTTACATTCTTGCAATCCTCATTTACAATTTGTACTCCCCCCCCCCCCCCTCCCACAAGTGTTGTAATGCCGTAGTAACTTTTAATTTCGCAATTTACCGCTTTATATATAACATGCTAGTAATTAGGGTTTGTATGGAAATACTAAAACCAATACTTAGAAAACCCTATTTCAAGACAAAATCAAGCATGAAAATAATACACTTGCACACAAACACCCCTAGGGTAAATCCACTTGGTTGCCTTAACAAAATGGCCATATTACTCATGTGAGGTATCTTAGCAAAAAACAAGAAAATACAAGATCACAGTCCCTCGACGACGCTATCTAAGCTGCCTTTCAAATGATCTTAGTCCCTAAAAGGGAATGCTAAGATACTTTGCAACATTGCTAATCATGGTTATACGATGACCCACGCACTTCCCGTTCATATCCAAAGATAGGGTGACTTACCAAATCAATGGTAAGACAACAATGTCAAAGGAAAAGAAAATGAACAAGAAAGACTTTTGAGTAGGTAGAATGCTCCTAATTACTTGCTCAATTTCAAACAAAGCATACTTGCTATTTTTAAAACAAACACCTACACTTTCAAAACATCTTACTAACTTGAAAATATTTTCAAAAAGATCAAAGATCTTTGTATACATTCTTACGAACGAGAATCATTACAAATATTGCCTAAACAATGGCCTATTTACAAAATACTTTCATAAACCACACAAAGCATAATTTCAAACCAAAAGTAAGTAATCTAGCAAGTAACTAAGAGCCTAAGGAAAACCATGGATGAAAAGGGTGCTAATACCTTCCCTTTTCATAATTTACCCCCCGAACTCAAGAAATAATCTCAAAGGTCTTTCCTGTGCTTTTTCACCTTTCCTTTTGGATAAAAGAAAAGTCGGTGGCGACTCTTGCTAACCGCAACATTTGCGATCAAACGCAAAAATTTCAAGTCATTTCTCCCACCGTATCACAGAACTGGCGACTCTGCTGGGAGTGTTCTAAAAGTTGGGTTACCTTAGGGATAAATCATATTTACTTGTTTACATTGTTTGACTTGTATGCTTTACATTATGGTTCATTGTTTGGGTTTGAATCCTCTACTCGGATTTGGGATACCTTATAGGTAAGTAGCAATACATTGTGGAAACTGTGCGGGGTATACCGACATGGTCTAAGCAATAGCTACGTTAGTGCGACATATTTGTGGGTACCAGTAGCCCTTGAGTTAATCAAGGAGAATACGGGGCCGCTGAGTGATGTCATGAAGCACTAATGAACTTTTAGAACCTTTACTTGACCAACTTTTCTTTTATGACGTAGTGAGATTACCGGCTTTGGTGCAGTCCGAAGTTGGTAGATACTCGATACTACACTCATTGAGGTTTAGTTTCTTGGGATATTTCGGTCGTCATTAAAGAGGCTTGTGCTAAAACAAAGACAAAGGAAACAAATCAATGATATTGAGCCCCTTAGAACCCAGTTACTATTACTAGGACAGTTTTAAGCCAACTAAACTTCAAGAGGGTACTTACCTATAAGACTCCATGCAAGCCTAATTCTAAGGACTTGTTTGCTTTGTTTGTATATACATAATTGTACCTAACATCATGAACATCATAACGTCATACTCATTCACTAACCATTTCAAGGATTTTTTGATTTATCTTTGTTTCTATTTTGTAGGATATGGATTCATTTCGCAGGAAAACTATTCAAGTCAATCTTGTAAGGATCCCTCCACAACTTAAGGAGCTAGCTTCAAGGATTCCATAAAATTCTCCGTTCACCAAGAGACATGGTCGCCTACTCAACATGGTCACCTCCAACACTGACGAGGACATGATGAAAGTGCTCTTTCAGTTCTTTGATCCCTTACACCATTGCTTCACATTTCCCGATTATCAACTTGTGCCTACTTTGGAAGAATTCTCCCGACTCTTGAGGATTACCATTCTCAATCAACTACCTTTCAATGGTACAAAAAGAGACCCAAAGCTAGAAGATATTGCTCAAGCTCTACACTTGCAATCATCTGATGTCACAACTAATTGGGAAACAAAGAGTAGTGTCAAGGATTTCCTAGTAAAGTTCTTGTTTGAGAAAGCCCAAAACAGTTGGAACTCTTTGGATCTGCAAGCTTTTGAGGAAATTGTGGCTCTCCTCATCTATGGGATGATTTTGTTTCCAAATCCTGACCAACTCATAGATGTGAACACCGTCAAAATCTTCATATCCCGCAACCCGGTGCCTACTTTGCTAGGGGACATCCTACATTCTTTTCACACTCGCACTATGAGGAAAAGAGTTGTCCTTATGTGTTGCACTCCTCTCTTGGCAAGATGGTTTATTTCGCATCTTCCCCAATCTGTATTAAAAAAAAAGCAAGGTTCAAGGTGGTCACAAAGGTTGATGAAACTCAAACATTCAGACATTCATTGGTGCTCCTGATGTATTGAGAATGTTACTATTGTTGACCTCTTTGGAGAATTCCCTAATGTCCCCTTACTTGGGATTAGGGGAGGTATCACCTATAACCCTTGCTTAGCCTTAAGACAGTTTGGTTATGCCCGAAGGGATGGCCCGCATGAGATGTTGATTCAAGCTTTGGTATTTGAGTACGAGAACGACGATCAAGGTCTTCGCCAGAGATTTATGCGAGCTTGGAGGATGTTAAACAAGGTAGATAGAAAGACTTTGGGGCACAAGAATTCCATCCCTTTTTAGCCTTACCTCAAATGGGTATGAACCCGTGCTCAGAGTCTTATGATGCCTTATCCCTCCATTCTCCCGATAATCACTGAGCCTATTATGGAAGGAGATGTTCCATACACTATCCTACATCCTGACATGCCCACCTCTCTTGAAGACCTACAAAGAGATTGGATACAACTCAATGGGGAGCGAGATACTTTCGAAGCCCAATTCTACGCAAGCGAGAAGAAGGTTTTGGAACTCACTAGGCTACTTCATGAGGAGAGGAACCTAAATGCCTACATCGCACCAAAGAGGATGCGTACTACCTTTTTATCTTAAAGTTCTTGTATTATTTTGCTCAAGGAGGCATTGATGTACTCAAGCTTTAATTTATTAATATAATGTATGTTTCCTTTTTGTCTAAAACAAATTTGAATCTTTAAGATCCTTGAAATAATTGCATATGCATTTACCATTCATCATAACATAAGCAGGTTTCTTGCAACAAGTCTCCTCATATTTCTACTGTTTATTTCTGTAAGATGGATCTCGAGCAAATGGTGAAGGACCTCCAAGCTCAAAATGCACAGTTTCAACAGATTTTCTTAACTTTAGCCAAAGGACAAGAAGAGTTCAAGACCTTGCTGGTTGAAGAGTAAAAGAAGAAAACGAAGAAAATAACCGGAGTTCTGAACATGGGAAGAAGATTCCCTGGGCAGACAAGAAGAACCTTAGACTTTGCAACGACATCTGGTGAGAAAGACAATCAAGATAGGAAGGGCAAAGAAACAGTTGTCCAGTCAGAGTCAGAAGAGGAAGAGGAAGAAGAATATTATTCTGAAGAACAATACCCTCCAGCCGACGACAAGTATAAGCATTTGGAAGAACGGTTAAGTGCAATGGAAATCCAAAAAGTGCCTGGGTTGGACTTTGAGGAGTTGGGATTAGTATCGGGGATTGTCATCCCTCCAAAATTCAAAGCACTTGTGTTCACCAAATATGATGGAGCTTCATGTCCTAAAATGCATCTCCGGTCCCAGGTGAGGAAAATACAACCCCATATCGATGACAAGGACTTATGGGTACACTTCTTCCAAGACAGTCTGTCTGGAACTCAACTTGATTTGTTTTATCAATTAGCAAGAGCCAATATGCATAACTAGGAAGATCTGGCCGCCGCCTTTTACAAACAATACCAATACAATGTTAATCTTGCGCCCACCCGTACTCAACTCCAGAGTATGGCCATGGTTTCAAGTGAAGGCTTCAAGGACTATGCACAAAAATGGAGGGACTTGTCAGGAAGAGTCCAGCCTCCCTTATCTGAAAAAGAATTGGTAGACATCTTCTTAGGCACCTTGTCTGGTCCTTTCTTCAATCACTTAATTGGGAGTTTGTTGTACCCCAAAATTTTCCCTCCCATAATCTTCAAATTTTTGCCAAGCATCACCTCAAATGGTTCAAGGCTACTCCAAGGATTGCACAGTCAAACCATCCTCCTAAGCCATGCAAATTAGGGTTTTGGTTCTTGCAAGGAAGTTGAGGTTTTCAAGGGCTCAATCAAGTCCCATATGCTCATACACGTTGTCAAGCACCTACATGTCAAGTTTCAAGGCTCACAAGGTCAAGTTGCACAGTCAAAAACCCTAATTGCTTCACAATCAACTGTAGGGGCAAAATGGTCATTTGGCAGTCAAAAGTCAAAAATTTTGGTCAACATCTCATTTTTAAGCCACAATCATCATTTGGTCAAATCTTGACCATGATTTCACAAGAATGGCTCAAAAATCATCAAGGTGTCAAAAGTTTCTATTTTTGGACAGCTGAAAAGTCAACTGTAACTTGACCAAGGCATAACTTTTTCATGGTTCATCAGAAAAATCCCATCCAATGCTCATCTTGAAGGGGAGGACATTTCCTACAACTCATCTTCACATTCCAAGTCCAAGAAATGCTCTCACAAAAAGTTATCAATTTCAACATTATAGGTCATTTTCAAAAGTCAACAAAAAGGGACTTTAAGTCAAAGACCATAACTTGAGATTGGTAAATCAAAATGACATGGGACCAAAGACATTGGTTAGAGGACTTCAAGACCTTTCCAAAATGTCAAAGAACATGTTCATAGCTTCAAAATTGAGCAAGATATGCATTGGAGAAGTTGGGAAATTTTTGTGAAATGGCCAAAGTCAATTATCCTTGAAACTTCATTTTTGACAAAAGGGGCCCACTTTTTCCACTTGTTTCAGCTTGGCCATGCCTCCCACGTGTCCCACAATTTATTTCAAGATTTAAAATTAATTTTTTCATTTTTATTTAATTTTATTTGATTTAATTCATTTTAAATCTTTAAAATTCAAATAAAAATCAAAGAAATTAATGGAGGGATATATTTTGTGTTGAATAGCTTTGATACACCTTGAAATACCTTCCAAATTTGTTCAAAACCTATTTCAAGCAAAAAAAATTCAAATTTGGAGCAAATATGGCAAGTTTTTTCAATGGTGATTATGGAGAAAATCAAAACTTCATTGAAAGGCTTAAAAGCTCCTTAATGTGACTGATTCTTATCCAAGCCTATATATACAAGCCTTGCAAGCCTCATTCAGAACCTAGAAAAAAAGGAGAGTGTGCACAAACGGCCAGAGGAAAAGTTCAAAATTTGTCCAAAAAAGTGAGAGATCTAAAGCGGTGTTGCAAACATTTTCAGATCAAAGCAAGCACGTGGCTTTCTTCCTTGCCACTCCCTGAAGCCAAAGCAACCACAAACGCGTCCTAAGGTCCACTACCAAGCGCTGTAAGTTGTCTCAAACTCACCCCTGTATACGAAATCATGTTTCTCCATTCTTGCACTTTTTCTGGAAAATAATAGCATATTCATACTCCATGCCTAATTTCCAATGTAACTGCTATATTCAATTTCATTTTTAGGCTTCGTATAACAATACCCGTGCCTAGGGTTCGTTGGTTTTGTTTTTAGGTATTTTGTCTATAGGTGAAATTGGGACAAACCATAAGCATAGACGTGATCAGGAGACATGGACGATCACAACCATGGGCTTAGATGGAATTTTTGATGCCTAAGGATGATTTTGAGTAAAACCTCCAAAATCCGGCCTTCACCTCCTTGGTTTAGCATTTCTTTTCTTATTTTCTTTCCTTTTATTAATTATTATTATTATTTAGTTAGTTCACAAATAATTATTTTCATAAATTCAGAAAAAAAAACAAAAAAAAATGTAATTATTATTATTATTATTATTATTATTAATTTCACTTTAGTAATTATTTTTGTAAATAAAATACTAACAAATTAATTAGTTTAATTAGTTAATTTTAACCTTTTTTCACAATAAATAAAAACAAATTTAGACTTAGGCTTTTTCTTTTGACATTTTTAATTCTTTTTTTATTTTATTTCATAAAAACATAAAAAAGGTCAAAAAATATTTTTTTGTAATTAAAATAATTAATTAATTTTCAATTTCATTTAATTACCAAAAAAAAAGACAAAAAAATTAATTCCCTTTGCTTTATTCGCGCGTATTTAATTTGTTCGATTATTATGTAATTGCTCCGGATATGTAATAGTAAATAGGACATTTTTACTGTTTTTTTATTTTCCGCACTTATTTACTTAAAACGGGTCTTTGTAAAGATTTGGCGATGTATAGACCCGCGCCTTGTAATAGCGTAGGATTTACGTTTTCCGTACTTTAATTTCCGCACCCCTTAATTGCTAAATTTTGCATGAAAGAATGAATGGCCCAAATAAAATCAAAGCGTAGATCACCATAATGCATGACAAGATAAAACATAACTGAAAACAATACACAAATTCACACACCACTCTTAGGGTACGCCTCACTGTTGCCTTGCCCCTCGAAACGTGGTCGTCGAGTATAGGACGTTTTAGTAAGTCCTTATGTCCATGAACATGGCATAAGGGTAGCTTCTAAGGTGTCCTACTGTTGCTCTGGTGACCACACTGTCCCTACAAGCTCGAATTATGGTCGTCGAGTACAGGACGTTTTAGTAAGTCCTTATGTCCATGATATGATCCAGTCGCCTCAGAAAGCTTGCCTCAGAATTAAAAAGGATCAATGGCATAAGGGTAGCTTCTGAGGTGTCCTACTGTTGTTCGGTGACCACAATGTCCCTACAAACGAATTGACCCGAACACCTCCAACGGTGGTGCTACCTACCTCTCAATGGTGGGATGGCACTACCTTAAGGACATTTACACAGCCTAATTCCTTAGGGTAGATAGATGACTCGTAGATACTTGCTCTATTTCAAAAAAACAAACAAAAGTCTTTTCACACCGACACTTTTCAAAAAGCTTTCAAAACAATGTTTCAAACACTCTTGAGGACTGATACAAGAGTTATTCAGAAATCTTTAAACGAAACTTTTTTCAAACCCACTCACAATTGAAAAGCAAACATTTTGAAAACATAAATGAGCAAGTATCTAAGAGCCCATGGATAACCATGGATAAAAAGGGTGCTAACACCTTCCCTTTTTATAAATCTACCTCCCGAACCGAGAAACTATCTCATAAGGAATTTTGCTGTGCTTTTGTCCTGTCCATGTTGGAGAAAATAAAAGACGGTGGCGACTCTTGCTTCCGCGACATTTCGCAAACCAGCTTTAAACAGTCAGTTCCAAATCCACCGATCACAGAACTGGCGACTCTGCTGGGGACATTTAAAGTGAGGTGTACCTTAGGACTAAGATCACTGTGTTTTCAATTGCTTTGACTTGTTTTCTTTAAATTGTGGGACTGTCTTGGGAGTTCTATAGATCCTAACCCGGATCTGGGGATACCTTCTTAGAAAGTAGCAACAAGGTTGTGAGGGAACTGTGCGGGGTATACCGACATGGTTGAAACAGTCTGCTACGTTGATGTGGCACTTTGGTATGTACCGGTAACCCTTGAGTTCAGTCAAGGAGAGTACGGGGCCTCCATGTGGTGTCGTGAAGCATCAACTGACCTTAGGAACCTTAATTGAACCATCTTGGCCTCTTTAGGGTAGTGAGATAACTGACTTTGGTGCAGTCCGAGGTTGGTTGATACTCAATACACTCAATTGAGGGTTGTTTTCTTGGAATATTTCGGTCGCCAGTTCAGTGGCTAAATCGAAACGATGAACAATGAAAATAGTCCAGTGATATTGGGACCTTTAGAACCCGGTTACTTCTTATAGGACAGGTTGAGCCCACCAACTTCAAGAGGGTAGTACCCCAAACTTCATGCTGGCCTTAACTCTAAGGGCTTCTCTTGTGTGACTTGTGTGCCTTCCAACTTGGCTACTTGCATGCTTGTTATCTGACACTTGAATTTCTTGCAGGTTTTGTTTATAGTCCTTAATTGGGACTCATAATAGGGTTTACTGAATTTCTTACAGGTTTTGTTTATAGTCCTTAATTGGGACTCATAACAGGGTTTACTGAGTTTCTTGCAGGTTTTGTTTATGTCCTTAATTCAGACTCATAACAGGGTTTACCTACAGTACCCCATGCATAGCATAACATCATACCATTGCATGCATCCTTCATAAGGACTAATCCATTTCAAGGATCTCAAGGGCTTGTGATGCAGGTCATGATGAGCCAGTTATCTAGCAAGGGGCAAAGGGGATTTATTTTCCTCTAGCCAAGGTTATCAGGGGCTATGACCCACTGGATATGGTGAGCCTTTGACCCTTGAAGAAGGACTCTCAACAACATGAAGTTCCTTCTATCAAGCTACCAATTCAAATGCTAACAATCTTCTCGTTTACCTTACGAGGTCCTTGAAAACATTGCATACATATCATACATATCATTGCATTACAGGTACCCTCTGTACAGGTCACTTACCTCCTCCGCTGTTTATTTCAGCAATGGCTTCCCAACAATACAACCAGGACTTCCATGCTCAAGAGACTCGGTTCGGGGAAATCCTCCTGAATCTATCCAAGGGGCAGGAGGAGTTGAGAGCACTTCTCATGGGAACTTTGGTCAGGAACAGTGCTGAGGATGAACGGCTGAAACACCTGCAAGCTGAAATGGATACAATGAAAGCCCAGATGCTGGGGCAGATGACTATCATTCAAGGCTTAGCTCAAAGACAAGAAGAGCTCGGGGTTCTAGTCAACCAACTGCTTCTGGGTAACCAACTGGGGCAAACATCTAAGGGTAAAGAGCCAGTCATCATTCAACTACCTTCGAGACAAGGGGATAAAGGGAGAGCTCCTCAAATGGCTTCAGTGCCACAAGTTCAGCATCAACCTCGCCAGCTTCAGGCAGACAAGCCCAAAAGGCAATTCACCAAGCTCAACGTGTCGCTGCCTCAAGCTTTACAACAACTGCTGAGGTTGAATTTGGTAACTCTAAGGGACCCTCCTAAGAATCCCAACAGGACACCGGCAAGGTATAACCCCAACGCCTGCTGCGCTTATCATTCTAACAGCCCGGGACATGCTATAGATGGTTGTTGGACCTTGAAGAATAAGATCCAGGACCTGATCGATGAAGGAGCTGTGGAATTCACCCAAGATGGCCAGGCTGAGTGCTTCTACCATCCCTACAGGATTCACCAGTTGAAGTAACAAGCCCTGAGATGAAAAGACTTTTGTTCATTAGGATTTTCAAGTTGTAATTTTCTTTTGTTCAAACATTTACTCATGTTAAACGTTGTTATTTCATTAATTCATCGCATATGTCTGTTTTGAAGCAATATATTCGTATTCACTATATGCAAATTATTTTCATATTTTTTCTGATGATCAACGCTCGATTAATAATTCTAAGCCTCTTGAGGGAGGATGACGAAAACGATACCGCAATCTACAGTATGCTTTTGAACAGACCCCGCTGATGAGGTACAGGCATTGTTTCAATTCCTAAACACTGGAGTTATAAGGATGATAATCCCTCGTCAACCCCTCTGAGCCAAAGAAGTAGGAGTTTTTCTTTTCGAAAATTAAAACCCTTTATCATAACCTGGGGCAGGGTAGTTCTCTCAGTTGATCCAAGTGCATAACAAATGGCACCAAAGAGGTCCTTACAAAAAAAAAGAAGACCGTGATGAATCCGAATAATCATAAGGATAGGCAGTCATTATATCTCAAAAATAAAAACCCATTAAGTCAAAACCCATGAAGGAGACTTACAAAACAGGGGCATCCCGCTGACTGTAATCACAAAAGAAACAGTTCAGGCAAAAAAATAGGGATAATAATAAAAAAAAGAGAAAAGAGGTCCAACAGACCCTCAACACAAAAAAGAAATGACTGCCTATCCAAAATAAACGTTCAGTATCCGAACCATCACCGGAATATCAAAGCAAAGACTCAAACAAGGTCTAACGCACGATCAACTGAGCTTAGGTTTGAAGAACATCACGAAAAGCGGGTGGGTACAAATAATTTGAGCCTTTATCCTTTGTTTCTTGAACCGTGAACCAGGCCACGTTATAACCCTTAAAAGTCCTAGCTGAAGCATGGGTTAGTTCGAAAGCATATTGTTACGAAAGGTATCGTGACTCCTTAAGGCTCACGGTAAAATACGGAGTTGACATCACGTTTTACAAACATTCACTTGTTTTATGGAAAAGAATGCATTTTCAAAATCTTCAAGACAGACATAAGCTTTGAATTTTCGATATAACATTGTTTGCATATGACTATTTGTTTGAACAGCAGGGAAATTTGCACGATGAATACCTAGTGAACAAAAACACTTCCAATCAAGGAGCAGACATGATTATTGTCCATCATCTGGGGCAATTAAGTCAAGATTCGAAGAATCTCTTAAAAGGCCAAACAACCTGGGGCAAATCTCCGCCTGAGTCACTTGGGGCGCTCCAGCAACGAATCTTGCCTGATCAGACATCTTCTAGTGGTACGGCAACGCAACACTTCTAACAGGGGCAACTCCCTACATTCTGAGAGCACGGACATAGTCGAAAAAAATACGCATAATCAAAGACCCGCTAGGTTGACATACCTAGGGAAAAATAAGGGCCTCCCGACGAACCAAAAGGGTTCGGGCAAAAATAAGGGATGAAAAAAAAATCTGCATACCCGACAAGTCGAAAACCTGAAAAGGCGGCTTGGGCAAAAATGGGTATCCCGGTGGACTGAAAACCCGAAAGGGCGGTCCAGGCAAAAGTTAGGGATCAAAAGCGTACGACTATGTCCTGTCATCTTGCCTACCAGAAGAAGATTTGTCAATCAAGCACCTCCACAGGTATCTTCTCCCACAAAAACAGGGGCAGTAATGAGTTGTCTAAGAAATCTAGTTTCGCTGTCCACCAAGGTACCAAGGTGAGTTCGGCTGAAGAATGTAACCAAGATACCCTAATTCCCCACAGAATGAGACAAGGTTCAGCCATACTCCCCCGAGCAGAGAAGGCACAATACCTCCAGCAAGTCAGCAACACAAACTCCCCAAGCAGAGTTAGCCTACTCAGTCAGCCTTAAGGAAGTTGGATCATCCCCAGTACATCTCAAAAATTTCCCCAGGAGAGTCCAGTCCAGAAGTTTCCCCAGGAAAGTGGAATCCATCTCCCCAGCAGGAAGCTTATCCCCAGTAGATTCTGGAAGCTTATCCCCTGCCAGAGCACGAACGCGTCCCCCTGCTTTATTCAAAGTTTATTCCCCACCAGAGCTTATAACTGGGTTATCCTCAGCTATTTGCCACGGAAAGATCGTCCTCAGCAAAGTCTTCCTATCCCCAGCGGAGTTCCTCCTCCCAAACGTAACTCAACAATGGTATCCCCAGCGGATTTCTCGTACAACATCTCAGTGAAGTACCTCTCTTCCCACAGAGTATTTTTCCCCAGCAAGATCGCTAGAGTAATTTTCCCCGCAGAGTAATCTATTCGCAAAGTTTATTCCCCAACGGAGTTATCTTCTCCTACCGGTATTCTTGCAACGTCAGCCCAGGATAAGCTCCCGGCATTCGTCAAGGATTTATTTTCCTAGACAAAAATACATTCGCAAACATCACATTTTCATCCATGATATAAACATCACATTCTACAATCCCATTGGTTATAAACGTCATGACACCGCGCATTCCATGCACCATGACATTGCATATAACTAATGTTTTGCCTTTTTTCAGGAAAGGTCAATACAAAGATGATTACTATCAATTATCGCAATCCCAGATTCGATTCCTGTATCTAGCCAGGGCATGTCTGTGAGCGATTGATTATGGATTCGATACCTGTATCCGGCCAGAGCATGTCTACGTTAAAAAGATTAAAGAGATAGCTTGGAAATGCTCCAGATACGGATGTTGTTCTTTTGCTTATTCAAAATTCCTTTCTAGATATGGTTCAGATGTGACCCAAGCATGGAGACGTTCTAATACTTATTCCAGATTTCTTCTCAGATATAACTTAGAGATGCTCCGGGCACGGAGGCTATTCTATTGTTTATTCAGAGACCACCTTTTTAGATATGGTTCAGATGTGACCCAGGCATGGCGACGTTCTGATACTTATTCCAGATTTCTTCTCAGATATAACTTAGAGATGCTCCGGACACGGAGGCTGTTCTATTGTTTATTCAGAGACCACCTTTCTAGATATGGTTCAGATGTGACCCAGGCATGGCGACGTTCTGATACTTATTCCAGATTTCTTCTCAGATATAACTTAGAGATGCTCCGGGCATGGAGGCTGTTCTATTGTTTATTCAGAGACCACCTTTTTAGATATGGTTCTGATGTGACCCAGGCATGGCGACGTTCTGATACTTATTCCAGATTTCTTCTCAGATATAACTTAGAGATGCTCCGGACACGGAGGCTGTTCTATTGTTTATTCAGAGACAACCTTTCTAGATATGGTTCAGATGTGACCCAGGCATGGCGACGTTCTGATACTTATTCCAGATTTCTTCTCAGATATAACTTAGAGATGCTCCGGACACGGAGGTTGTTCTATTGTTTATTCAGAGATCTCCTTCTAGATATGGTTCAGATGTGACCCAGGCATGGCGACGTTCTGATACTCATTCCAGATTTCCTTTCAGAGATAGCTTGGAAATGCTCCAGATATGGATGCTGTTCTTTTTCTTATTCAAGACTCCTTCTAGATATGGTTCAGATGTGACCCAGGCATGGCGACGTTCTGATACTCATTCCAGATTTCCTTTCAGAGATAGCTTGGAAATGCTCCAGATATGGATGTTGTTGTTTTGCTTATTCAAGACTTCTTTTAGATATGGTTCAGATGTGACCCAGGCATGGCGACGTTCTGATACTCATTCCAGATTTCCTTTCAGAGATAGCTTGGAAATGCTCCAGATATGGATGCTGTTCTTTTGCTTATTCAAAATTCCTTTCTAGATATGGTTCAGATGTGACCCAGGCATGGCGACGTTCTGATACTTATTCCAGATTTCTTCTCAGATATAACTTAGAGATGCTCCGGGAACGGAGGCTATTCTATTGTTTATTCAGAGACCACCTTTTTAGATATGGTTCAGATGTGACCCAGGCATGGCGATGTTCTGATACTTATTCCACATTTCTTCTTAGATATAACTTAGAGATGCTCCCAGACACGGAGGCTGTTCTATTGTTTATTCAGAGACCACCTTTCTAGATATGGTTCAGATGTGACCCAGGCATGGCGACGTTCTGATACTTATTCCAGATTTCTTCTCAGATATAACTTAGAGATGCTCCGGGCACGGAGGCTGTTCTATTGTTTATTCAGAGACCACCTTTTTAGATATGGGTCAGATGTGACCCAGGCATGGCGACGTTCTGATACTTATTCCAGATTTATTCTCAGATATAACTTAGAGATGCTCCGGACACGGAGGTTGTTCTATTGTTTATTCATAGACCACCTTTCTAGATATGGTTCAGATGTGACCCAGGCATGGCGACGTTCTAATACTTATTCCAGATTTCTTCTCAGATATAACTTAGAGATGCTCCGTGCACGGAGGCTGTTCTATAGTTTATTCAGAGACCACCTTTCTAGATATGGTTCAGATGTGACCCAGGCATGGCGACGTTCTGATACTTATTCCATATTTCTTCTCAGATATAACTTAGAGATGCTCCGGACACGGAGGTTGTTCTATTGTTTATTCAGAGATCTCCTTCTAGATATGGTTCAGATGTGACCCAGGCATGGTAACGTTCTGATACTTATTCCAGATTTCTTCTCAGATATAACTTAGAGATGCTCCGGACATGGAGGCTGTTCTATTGTTTATTCAGAGATCTCCTTCTAGATACGGTTCAGATGTGACCCAGGCATGGCGACGTTCTGATACTCATTCCAGATTTCCTTTCAGAGATAGCTTGGAAATGCTCCAAATATGGATGCTGTTCTTTTGCTTATTCAAGACTCCTTCTAGATATGGTTCAGATGTGACCCAGGCATGGCAACGTTCTGATACTCATTCCAGATTTCCTTTCATAGATAGCTTGGAAATGCTCCAGATATGGATGTTGTTCTTTTGCTTATTCAAAATTCCTTTCTAGATATGGTTCAGATGTGACCCAGGCATGGCGACGTTCTGATACTTATTCCAGATTTCTTCTCAGATATAACTTAGAGATGCTCTGAACACGGAGGTTGTTCTATTGTTTATTCAGAGATCTCCTTCTAGATATGGTTCAGATGTGACCTAGGCATGGCGACATTCTGATACTCATTCCAGATTTCCTTTCAGAGATAGCTATGAAATGCTCCAGATATGGATGCTGTTCTTTTGCTTATTCAAGACTCCTTCTAGATATGGTTCAGATGTGACCCAGGCATGGCGACGTTCTGATACTCATTCCAGATTTCCTTTCAGAGATAGCTTGGAAATGCTCCAGATATGGATGCTGTTCTTTTGCTTATTTAAGACTCCTTCTAGATATGGTTCAGATGTGACCCAGGCATGGCGACGTTCTGATACTCATTCCAGATTTCCTTTCAGAGATAGCTTGGAAATGCTCCAGATATGGATGCTGTTATTTTGCTTATTCAAAATTCCTTCCTAGATATGGTTCAGATGTGACCCAGGCATGGCGACGTTCTGATACTTATTCCAGATTTCTTCTCAGATATAACTTAGAGATGCTCCGGACACGGAGGCTGTTCTATTATTTATTCAGAGATCTCCTTCTAGATATGGTTCAGATGTGACCCAGGCATGGCGATGTTCTGATACTCATTCCAGATTTCCTTTCAGAGATAACTTGGAAATGCTCCAGATATGGATGCTGTTCTTTTGCTTACTCAAGACTCCTTCTAGATATGGTTCTGATGTGACCCAGGCATGGCGACGTTCTGATACTCATTCCAAATTTCCTTTCAAAGATAGCTTGGAAATGCTCTAGATATGGATGCTGTTCTTTTGCTTATTCAAGATTCCTTCTAGAGATAGTTCAGATGTGACCCAGGCATGGCGACGTTCTGATACTTCTTCCAGATTTCCTTTCAGAGATAGCTTGGAAATGCTCCAGATATGGATGATGTTCTTTTGCTTATTCAAGAGTTTCCTTTCAGATATAGCTGGGAAATGCTCCAGATATGGACGCTATTCTTTTGCTTATTCAGAGTTCTTTTCAAAGACAACCTAGAGATGCTCCAGCCCGGATGCTATTCTATTGTTTAGTCCAGATTCATTCAAAAGACAGTCCAGATACGATCCAGATTCGGATGACATACTGTCACTCATTCAAACACAGACTAGATATGCTCCAGACCCGGAGGCCATTCTATTTCTTATTCGGACGCAGCTATCCATTACAGTTCCAAATGGCATCTATAAGCCCATTCCAGACAAAGTTCTGTCACACTTCCAGATGGCATCTATAAGCCCATCCTCCTATCCACCATCTCTCCAAATGACATCTGTAAGCCCATTCCCGCTATCACACTGCTGATACTCTACTATGTGAGTGCAAATTTCTGGGCACTCTAGTGTTCAATCATCTTCCACCCTCGGATCACGAAAGGCACACAAGCCAATCTACATCCTCAGGTCTAAGAAGATTGAACAGGGGCAACTGTTGTACCCCAAAATTTTCCCTCACATAATCTTCAAAGTTTTGCCAAGCATCACCTCAAATGGTTCAAGGCTACTCCAAGGATTGCACAGTCAAACCATCCTCCTAAGCCATGCAAATTAGGGTTTTGGTTCTTGCAAGGAAGTTGAGGTTTTCAAGGGCTCAATCAAGTCCCATATGCTCATACACGTTGTCAAGCACCTACATGTCAAGTTTCAAGGCTCACAAGGTCAAGTTGCACAGTCAAAAACCCTAATTGCTTCACAATCAACTGTAGGGGCAAAATGGTCATTTGGCAGTCAAAAGTCAAAAAAATTGGTCAACATCTCATTTTTAAGCCACAATCATCATTTGGTCAAATCTTGACCATGATTTCACAAGAATGGCTCAAAAATCATCAAGGTGTCAAAAGTTTCTATTTTTGGACAGCTGAAAAGTCAACTGTAACTTGACCAAGGCATAACTTTTTCATGGTTCATCAGAAAAATCCCATCCAATGCTCATCTTGAAGGGGAGGACATTTCCTACAACTCATCTTCACATTCCAAGTCCAAGAAATGCTCTCACAAAAAGTTATCAATTTCAACATTATAGGTCATTTTCAAAAGTCAACAAAAAGGGACTTTAAGTCAAAGACCATAACTTGAGATTGGTAAATCAAAATGACATGGGACCAAAGACATTGGTTAGAGGACTTCACGACCTTTCGAAAATGTCAAAGAACATGTTCATAGCTTCAAAATTGAGCAAGATATGCATTGGAGAAGTTGGGAAATTTTTGTGAAATGGCCAAAGTCAATTATCCTTGAAACTTCATATTTGACAAAAGGGGCCCACTTTTTCCACTTGTTTCAGCTTGGCCATGCCTCCCACGTGTCCCACAATTTATTTCAAGATTTAAAATTAATTTTTTCATTTTTATTTAATTTTATTTGATTTAATTCATTTTAAATCTTTAAAATTCAAATAAAAATCAAAGAAATTAATGGAGGGATATATTTTGTGTTGAATAGCTTTGATACACCTTGAAATACCTTCCAAATTCGTTCAAGACCTATTTCAAGCAAAAAAATTCAAATTTGGAGCAAATATGGCAAGTTATTTCAATGGTGATTATGGAGAAAATCAAAACTTCATTGCAAGGCTTAAAAGCTCCTTAATGTGACTGATTCTCATCCAAGCCTATATATACAAGCCTTGCAAGCCTCATTCAGAACCTAGAAAAAAAGGAGAGTGTGCACAAACGGCCAGAGGAAAAGTTCAAAATTTGTCCAAAAAAGTGAGAGATCTAAAGCGGTGTTGCAAACATTTTCAGATCAAAGCAAGCACGTGGCTTTCTTCTTTGCCACTCCCTGAAGCCAAAGCAACCACAAACGCGTCCTAAGGTCCACTACCAAGCGCTGTAAGTTGTCTCAAACTCACCCCTGTACACGAAATCATGTTTCTCCATTCTTGCACTTTTTCTGGAAAATAATAGCATATTCATACTCCATGCCTAATTTCCAATGTAACTGCTATATTCAATTTCATTTTTAGGCTTCGTATAACAATACCCGTGCCTAGGGTTCGTTGGTTTTGTTTTTAGGTATTTTGTCTACAGGTGAAATTGGGACAAACCATAAGCATAGACGTGATCAGGAGACATGGACGATCACAACCATGGGCTTAGATGGAATTTTTGATGCCTAAGGATGATTTTGAGTAAAACCTCCAAAATCCGGCCTTCACCTCCTTGGTTTAGCATTTCTTTTCTTATTTTCTTTCCTTTTATTAATTATTATTATTATTTAGTTAGTTCACAAATAATTATTTTCATAAATTCAGAAAAAAAACAAAAAAAAAATGTAATTATTATTATTATTATTATTATTAATTTCACTTTAGTAATTATTTTTGTAAATAAAATACTAACAAATTAATTAGTTTAATTAGTTAATTTTAACCTTTTTTCACAATAAATAAAAACAAATTTAGACTTAGGCTTTTTCTTTTGACATTTTTAATTCTTTTTTTATTTTATTTCATAAAAACATAAAAAAGGTCAAAAAATATTTTTTTGTAATTAAAATAATTAATTAATTTTCAATTTCATTTAATTACCAAAAAAAAAGACAAAAAAATTAATTCCCTTTGCTTTATTCGCGCGTATTTAATTTGTTCGATTATTATGTAATTGCTCCGGATATGTAATAGTAAATAGGACATTTTTACTGTGTTTTTATTTTCCGCACTTATTTACTTAAAACGGGTCTTTGTAAAGATTTGGCGATGTATAGACCCGCGCCTTGTAATAGCGTAGGATTTACGTTTTCTGTACTTTAATTTCCGCACCCCTTAATTGCTAAATTTTGCATGAAAGAATGAATGGCCCAAATAAAATCAAAGCGTAGATCACCATAATGCATGACAAGATAAAACATAACTGAAAACAATACACAAATTCACACACCACTCTTAGGGTACGCCTCACTGTTGCCTTGCCCCTCGAAACGTGGTCGTCGAGTATAGGACGTTTTAGTAAGTCCTTATGTCCATGAACATGGCATAAGGGTAGCTTCTAAGGTGTCCTACTGTTGCTCTGGTGACCACACTGTCCCTACAAGCTCGAATTATGGTCGTCGAGTACAGGATGTTTTAGTAAGTCCTTATGTCCATGATATGATCCAGTCGCCTCAGAAAGCTTGCCTCAGAATTAAAAAGGATCAATGGCATAAGGGTAGCTTCTGAGGTGTCCTACTGTTGTTCGGTGACCACAATGTCCCTACAAACGAATTGACCCGAACACCTCCAACGGTGCTGCTACCTACCTCTCAATGGTGGGATGGCACTACCTTAAGGACATTTACACAGCCTAATTCCTTAGGGTAGGTAGATGACTCGTAGATACTTGCTCTATTTCAAAAAAACAAACAAAACTCTTTTCACACCGACACTTTTCAAAAAGCTTTCAAAACAATTTTTCAAACACTCTTGAGGACTGATACAAGAGTTATTCAGAAATCTTTAAACGAAACTTTTTTCAAACCCACTCACAATTGAAAAGCAAACATTTTGAAAACATAAATGAGCAAGTATCTAAGAGCCCATGGATAACCATGGATAAAAAGGGTGCTAACACCTTCCCTTTTTATAAATCTACCTCCCGAGTCGAGAAACTATCTCATAAGGAATTTTGCTGTGCTTTTGTCCTGTCCATGTTGGAGAAAATAAAAGACGGTGGCGACTCTTGCTTCCGCGACATTTCGCAAACCAGCTTTAAACAGTCAGTTCCAAATCCACCGATCACAGAACTGGCGACTCTGCTGGGGACATTTAAAGTGAGGTGTACCTTAGGACTAAGATCACTGTGTTTTCAATTGCTTTGACTTGTTTTCTTTAAATTGTGGGACTGTCTTGGGAGTTCTATAGATCCTAACCCGGATCTGGGGATACCTTCTTAGAAAGTAGCAACAAGGTTGTGAGGGAACTGTGCGGGGTATACCGACATGGTTGAAACAGTCTGCTACGTTGATGTGGCACTTTGGTATGTACCGGTAACCCTTGAGTTCAGTCAAGAAGAGTACGGGGCCTCCATGTGGTGTCGTGAAGCATCAACTGACCTTAGGAACCTTAATTGAACCATCTTGGCCTCTTTAGGGTAGTGAGATAACTGACTTTGGTGCAGTCCGAGGTTGGTTGATACTCAATACACTCAATTGAGGGTTGTTTTCTTGGAATATTTCGGTCGCCAGTTCAGTGGCTAAATCGAAACGATGAACAATGAAAATAGTCCAGTGATATTGGGACCTTTAGAACCCGGTTACTTCTTATAGGACAGGTTGAGCCCACCAACTTCAAGAGGGTAGTACCCCAAACTTCATGCTGGCCTTAACTCTAAGGGCTTCTCTTGTGTGACTTGTGTGCCTTCCAACTTGGCTACTTGCATGCTTGTTATCTGACACTTGAATTTCTTGCAGGTTTTGTTTATAGTCCTTAATTGGGACTCATAATAGGGTTTACTGAATTTCTTACAGGTTTTGTTTATAGTCCTTAATTGGGACTCATAACAGGGTTTACTGAGTTTCTTGCAGGTTTTGTTTATGTCCTTAATTCAGACTCATAACAGGGTTTACCTACAGTACCCCATGCATAGCATAACATCATACCATTGCATGCATCCTTCATAAGGACTAATCCATTTCAAGGATCTCAAGGGCTTGTGATGCAGGTCATGATGAGCCAGTTATCTAGCAAGGGGCAAAGGGGATTTATTTTCCTCTAGCCAAGGTTATCAGGGGCTATGACCCACTGGATATGGTGAGCCTTTGACCCTTGAAGAAGGACTCTCAACAACATGAAGTTCCTTCTATCAAGCTACCAATTCAAATGCTAACAATCTTCTCGTTTACCTTACGAGGTCCTTGAAAACATTGCATACATATCATACATATCATTGCATTACAGGTACCCTCTGTACAGGTCACTTACCTCCTCCGCTGTTTATTTCAGCAATGGCTTCCCAACAATACAACCAGGACTTCCATGCTCAAGAGACTCGGTTCGGGGAAATCCTCCTGAATCTATCCAAGGGGCAGGAGGAGTTGAGAGCACTTCTCATGGGAACTTTGGTCAGGAACAGTGCTGAGGATGAACGGCTGAAACACCTGCAAGCTGAAATGGATACAATGAAAGCCCAGATGCTGGGGCAGATGACTATCATTCAAGGCTTAGCTCAAAGACAAGAAGAGCTCGGGGTTCTAGTCAACCAACTGCTTCTGGGTAACCAACTGGGGCAAACATCTAAGGGTAAAGAGCCAGTCATCATTCAACTACCTTCGAGACAAGGGGATAAAGGGAGAGCTCCTCAAATGGCTTCAGTGCCACAAGTTCAGCATCAACCTCGCCAGCTTCAGGCAGACAAGCCCAAAAGGCAATTCACCAAGCTCAACGTGTCGCTGCCTCAAGCTTTACAACAACTGCTGAGGTTGAATTTGGTAACTCTAAGGGACCCTCCTAAGAATCCCAACAGGACACCGGCAAGGTATAACCCCAACGCCTGCTGCGCTTATCATTCTAACAGCCCGGGACATGCTATAGATGGTTGTTGGACCTTGAAGAATAAGATCCAGGACCTGATCGATGAAGGAGCTGTGGAATTCACCCAAGATGGCCAGGCTGAGTGCTTCTACCATCCCTACAGGATTCACCAGTTGAAGTAACAAGCCCTGAGATGAAAAGACTTTTGTTCATTAGGATTTTCAAGTTGTAATTTTCTTTTGTTCAAACATTTACTCATGTTAAACGTTGTTATTTCATTAATGCATCGCATATGTCTGTTTTGAAGCAATATATTCGTATTCACTATATGCAAATTATTTTCATATTTTTTCTGATGATCAACGCTCGATTAATAATTCTAAGCCTCTTGAGGGAGGATGACGAAAACGATACCGCAATCTACAATATGCTTTTGAACAGACCCCGCTGATGAGGTACAGACATTGTTTCAATTCCTAAACACTGGAGTTATAAGGATGATAATCCCTCGTCAACCCCTCTGAGCCAAAGAAGTAGGAGTTTTTCTTTTCGAAAATTAAAACCCTTTATCATAACCTGGGGCAGGGTAGTTCTCTCAGTTGATCCAAGTGCATAACAAATGGCACCAAAGAGGTCCTTACAAAAAAAAAGAAGACCGTGATGATTCCGAATAATCATAAGGATAGGCAGTCATTATATCTCAAAAATAAAAACCCATTAAGTCAAAACCCATGAAGGAGACTTACAAAACAGGGGCATCCCGCTGACTGTAATCACAAAAGAAACAGTTCAGGCAAAAAAATAGGGATAATAATAAAAAAAAAAGAGAAAAGAGGTCCTACAGACCCTCAACACAAAAAAGAAATGACTGCCTATCCAAAATAAACGTTCAGTATCCGAACCATCACCGGAATATCAAAGCAAAGACTCAAACAAGGTCTAACGCACGATCAACTGAGCTTAGGTTTGAAGAACATCACGAAAAGCGGGTGGGTACAAATAATTTGAGCCTTTATCCTTTGTTTCTTGAACCGTGAACCAGGCCACGTTATAACCCTTAAAAGTCCTAGCTGAAGCATGGGTTAGTTCGAAAGCATATTGTTACGAAAGGTATCGTGACTCCTTAAGGCTCACGGTAAAATACGGAGTTGACATCACGTTTTACAAACATTCACTTGTTTTATGGAAAAGAATGCATTTTCAAAATCTTCAAGACAGACATAAGCTTTGAATTTTCGATATAACATTGTTTGCATATGACTATTTTTTTGAACAGCAGGGAAATTCGCACGATGAATACCTAGTGAACAAAAACACTTCCAATCAAGGAGCAGACGTGATTATTGTCCATCATCTGGGGCAATTAAGTCAAGATTCGAAGAATCTCTTAAAAGGCCAAACAACCTGGGGCAAATCTCCGCCTGAGTCACTTGGGGCGCTCCAGCAACGAATCTTTCCTGATCAGACATCTTCTAGTGGTACGGCAACGCAACACTTCTAACAGGGGCAACTCCCTACATTCTGAGAGCACGGACATAGTCGAAAAAAATACGCATAATCAAAGACCCGCTAGGTTGACATACCTAGGGAAAAATAAGGGCCTCCCGACGAACCAAAAGGGTTCGGGCAAAAATAAGGGATGAAAAAAAAATCTGCATACCCGACAAGTCGAAAACCTGAAAAGGCGGCTTGGGCAAAAATGGGTATCCCGGTGGACTGAAAACCCGAAAGGGCGGTCCAGGCAAAAGTTAGGGATCAAAAGCGTACGACTATGTCCTGTCATCTTGCCTACCAGAAGAAGATTTGTCAATCAAGCACCTCCACAGGTATCTTCTCCCACAAAAACAGGGGCAGTAATGAGTTGTCTAAGAAATCTAGTTTCGATGTCCACCAAGGTACCAAGGTGAGTTCGGATGAAGAATGTAACCAAGATACCCTAATTCCCCACAGAATGAGACAAGGTTCAGCCATACTCCCCCGAGCAGAGAAGGTACAATACCTCCAGCAAGTCAGCAACACAAACTCCCCAAGCAGAGTTAGCCTACTCAGTCAGCCTTAAGGAAGTTGGATCATCCCCAGTACATCTCAAAAATTTCCCCAGGAGAGTCCAGTCCAGAAGTTTCCCCAGGAAAGTGGAATCCATCTCCCCAGCAGGAAGCTTATCCCCAGTAGATTCTGGAAGCTTATCCCCTGCCAGAGCACGAACGCGTCCCCCTGCTTTATTCAAAGTTTATTCCCCACCAGAGCTTATAACTGGGTTATCCTCAGCTATTTTCCACGGAAAGATCGTCCTCAGCAAAGTCTTCCTATCCCCAGCGGAGTTCCTCCTCCCAAACGTAACTCAACAATGGTATCCCCAGCGGATTTCTCGTACAACATCTCAGTGAAGTACCTCTCTTCCCACAGAGTATTTTTCCCCAGCAAGATCGCTAGAGTAATTTTCCCCGCAGAGTAATCTATTCGCAAAGTTTATTCCCCAACGGAGTTATCTTCTCCTACCGGTATTCTTGCAACGTCAGCCCAGGATAAGCTCCCGGCATTCGTCAAGGATTTATTTTCCTAGACAAAAATACATTCGCAAACATCACATTTTCATACATGATATAAACATCACATTCTACAATCCCATTGGTTATAAACGTCATGACACCGCGCATTCCATGCACCATGACATTGCATATAACTAATGTTTTGCCTTTTTTCAGGAAAGGTCAATACAAAGATGATTACTATCAATTATCGCAATCCCAGATTCGATTCCTGTATCTAGCCAGGGCATGTCTGTGAGCGATTGATTATGGATTCGATACCTGTATCCGGCCAGAGCATGTCTACGTTAAAAAGATTAAAGAGATAGCTTGGAAATGCTCCAGATACGGATGTTGTTCTTTTGCTTATTCAAAATTCCTTTCTAGATATGGTTCAGATGTGACCCAAGCATGGAGACGTTCTAATACTTATTCCAGATTTCTTCTCAGATATAACTTAGAGATGCTCCGGGCACGGAGGCTATTCTATTGTTTATTCAGAGACCACCTTTTTAGATATGGTTCAGATGTGACCCAGGCATGGCGACGTTCTGATACTTATTCCAGATTTCTTCTCAGATATAACTTAGAGATGCTCCGGACACGGAGGCTGTTCTATTGTTTATTCAGAGACCACCTTTCTAGATATGGTTCAGATGTGACCCAGGCATGGCGACGTTCTGATACTTATTCCAGATTTCTTCTCAGATATAACTTAGAGATGCTCCGGGCATGGAGGCTGTTCTATTGTTTATTCAGAGACCACCTTTTTAGATATGGTTCTGATGTGACCCAGGCATGGCGACGTTCTGATACTTATTCCAGATTTCTTCTCAGATATAACTTAGAGATGCTCCGGACACGGAGGCTGTTCTATTATTTATTCAGAGACAATCTTTCTAGATATGGTTCAGATGTGACCCAGGCATGGCGACGTTCTGATACTTATTCGAGATTTCTTCTCAGATATAACTTAGAGATGCTCCGGACACGGAGGTTGTTCTATTGTTTATTCAGAGATCTCCTTCTAGATATGGTTCAGATGTGACCCAGGCATGGCGACGTTCTGATACTCATTCCAGATTTCCTTTCAGGGATAGCTTGGAAATGCTCCAGATATGGATGCTGTTCTTTTGCTTATTCAAGACTCCTTCTAGATATGGTTCAGATGTGACCCAGGCATGGCGACGTTCTGATACTCATTCCAGATTTCCTTTCAGAGATAGCTTGGAAATGCTCCAGATATGGATGTTGTTCTTTTGCTTATTCAAGACTTCTTTTAGATATGGTTCAGATGTGACCCAGGCATGGCGACGTTCTGATACTCATTCCAGATTTCCTTTCAGAGATAGCTTGGAAATGCTCCAGATATGGATGCTGTTCTTTTGCTTATTCAAAATTCCTTTCTAGATATGGTTCAGATGTGACCCAGGCATGGCGACGTTCTGATACTTATTCCAGATTTCTTCTCAGATATAACTTAGAGATGCTCCGGGAACGGAGGCTATTCTATTGTTTATTCAGAGACCACCTTTTTAGATATGGTTCAGATGTGACCCAGGCATGGCGATGTTCTGATACTTATTCCATATTTCTTCTTAGATATAACTTAGAGATGCTCCCAGACACGGAGGCTGTTCTATTGTTTATTCAGAGACCACCTTTCTAGATATGGTTCAGATGTGACCCAGGCATGGCGACGTTCTGATACTTATTCCAGATTTCTTCTCAGATATAACTTAGAGATGCTCCGGGCACGGAGGCTGTTCTATTGTTTATTCAGAGACCACCTTTTCAGATATGGTTCAAATGTGACCCAGGCATGGCGACGTTCTGATACTTATTCCAGATTTATTCTCAGATATAACTTAGAGATGCTCCGGACACGGAGGTTGTTCTATTGTTTATTCATAGACCACCTTTCTAGATATGGTTCAGATGTGACCCAGGCATGGCGACGTTCTAATACTTATTCCAGATTTCTTCTCAGATATAACTTAGAGATGCTCCGGGAACGGAGGCTGTTCTATAGTTTATTCAGAGACCACCTTTCTAGATATGGTTCAGATGTGACCCAGGCATGGCGACGTTCTGATACTTATTCCATATTTCTTCTCAGATATAACTTAGAGATGCTCCGGACACGGAGGTTGTTCTATTGTTTATTCAGAGATCTCCTTCTAGATATGGTTCAGATGTGACCCAGGCATGGTAACGTTCTGATACTTATTCCAGATTTCTTCTCAGATATAACTTAGAGATGCTCCGGACATGGAGGCTGTTCTATTGTTTATTCAGAGATCTCCTTCTAGATATGGTTCAGATGTGACCCAGGCATGGCGACGTTCTGATACTCATTCCAGATTTCCTTTCAGAGATAGCTTGGAAATGCTCCAGATATGGATGCTGTTCTTTTGCTTATTCAAGACTCCTTCTAGATATGGTTCAGATGTGACCCAGGCATGGCAACGTTCTGATACTCATTCCAGATTTCCTTTCATAGATAGCTTGGAAATGCTCCAGATATGGATGTTGTTCTTTTGCTTATTCAAAATTCCTTTCTAGATATGGTTCAGATGTGACCCAGGCATGGCGACGTTCTGATACTTATTCCAGATTTCTTCTCAGATATAACTTAGAGATGCTCTGAACACGGAGGCTGTTCTATTGTTTATTCAGAGATCTCCTTCTAGATATGGTTCAGATGTGACCTAGGCATGGCGACATTCTGATACTCATTCCAGATTTCCTTTCAGAGATAGCTATGAAATGCTCCAGATATGGATGCTGTTCTTTTGCTTATTCAAGACTCCTTCTAGATATGGTTCAGATGTGACCCAGGCATGGCGACGTTCTGATACTCATTCCAGATTTCCTTTCAGAGATAGCTTGGAAATGCTCCAGATATGGATGCTGTTCTTTTGCTTATTTAAGACTCCTTCTAGATATGGTTCAGATGTGACCCAGGCATGGCGACGTTCTGATACTCATTCCAGATTTCCTTTCAGAGATAGCTTGGAAATGCTCCAGATATGGATGCTGTTATTTTGCTTATTCAAAATTCCTTCCTAGATATGGTTCAGATGTGACCCAGGCATGGCGACGTTCTGATACTTATTCCAGATTTCTTCTCAGATATAACTTAGAGATGCTCCGGACACGGAGGTTGTTCTATTGTTTATTCAGAGATCTCCTTCTAGATATGGTTCAGATGTGACCCAGGCATGGTAACGTTCTGATACTTATTCCAGATTTCTTCTCAGATATAACTTAGAGATGCTCCGGACATGGAGGCTGTTCTATTGTTTATTCAGAGATCTCCTTCTAGATATGGTTCAGATGTGACCCAGGCATGGCGACGTTCTGATACTCATTCCAGATTTCCTTTCAGAGATAGCTTGGAAATGCTCCAGATATGGATGCTGTTCTTTTGCTTATTCAAGACTCCTTCTAGATATGGTTCAGATGTGACCCAGGCATGGCAACGTTCTGATACTCATTCCAGATTTCCTTTCATAGATAGCTTGGAAATGCTCCAGATATGGATGTTGTTCTTTTGCTTATTCAAAATTCCTTTCTAGATATGGTTCAGATGTGACCCAGGCATGGCGACGTTCTGATACTTATTCCAGATTTCTTCTCAGATATAACTTAGAGATGCTCTGAACACGGAGGCTGTTCTATTGTTTATTCAGAGATCTCCTTCTAGATATGGTTCAGATGTGACCTAGGCATGGCGACATTCTGATACTCATTCCAGATTTCCTTTCAGAGATAGCTATGAAATGCTCCAGATATGGATGCTGTTCTTTTGCTTATTCAAGACTCCTTCTAGATATGGTTCAGATGTGACCCAGGCATGGCGACGTTCTGATACTCATTCCAGATTTCCTTTCAGAGATAGCTTGGAAATGCTCCAGATATGGATGCTGTTCTTTTGCTTATTTAAGACTCCTTCTAGATATGGTTCAGATGTGACCCAGGCATGGCGACGTTCTGATACTCATTCCAGATTTCCTTTCAGAGATAGCTTGGAAATGCTCCAGATATGGATGCTGTTATTTTGCTTATTCAAAATTCCTTCCTAGATATGGTTCAGATGTGACCCAGGCATGGCGACGTTCTGATACTTATTCCAGATTTCTTCTCAGATATAACTTAGAGATGCTCCGGACACGGAGGCTGTTCTATTGTTTATTCAGAGATCTCCTTCTAGATATGGTTCAGATGTGACCCAGGCATGGCGATGTTCTGATACTCATTCCAGATTTCCTTTCAGAGATAACTTGGAAATGCTCCAGATATGGATGTTGTTCTTTTGCTTATTCAAGACTCCTTCTAGATATGGTTCAGATGTGACCCAGGCATGGCGACGTTCTGATACTCATTCCAGATTTCCTTTCAGAGATAGCTTGGAAATGCTCCAGATATGGATGCTGTTCTTTTGCTTACTCAAGACTCCTTCTAGATATGGTTCTGATGTGACCCAGGCATGGCGACGTTCTGATACTCATTCCAAATTTCCTTTCAAAGATAGCTTGGAAATGCTCTAGATATGGATGCTGTTCTTTTGCTTATTCAAGATTCCTTCTAGAGATAGTTCAGATGTGACCCAGGCATGGCGACGTTCTGATACTTCTTCCAGATTTCCTTTCAGAGAGAGCTTGGAAATGCTCCAGATATGGATGATGTTCTTTTGCTTATTCAAGAGTTTCCTTTCAGATATAGCTGGGAAATGCTCCAGATATGGACGCTATTCTTTTGCTTATTCAGAGTTCTTTTCAAAGACAACTTAGAGATGCTCCAGCCCGGATGCTATTCTATTGTTTAGTCCAGATTCATTCAAAAGACAGTCCAGATACGATCCAGATTCGGATGACATACTGTCACTCATTCAAACACAGACTAGATATGCTCCAGACACGGAGGCCATTCTATTTCTTATTCGGACGCAACTATCCATTACAGTTCCAAATGGCATCTATAAGCCCATTCCAGACAAAGTTCTGTCACACTTCCAGATGGCATCTATAAGCCCATCCTCCTATCCACCATCTCTCCAAATGACATCTGTAAGCCCATTCCCGCTATCACACTGCTGATACTCTACTATGTGAGTGCAAATTTCTAGGCACTCTAGTGTTCAATCATCTTCCACCCTCGGATCACGAAAGGCACACAAGCCAATCTACATCCTCAGGTCTAAGAAGATTGAACAGGGGCAACTGTTGTACCCCAAAATTTTCCCTCCCATAATCTTCAAAGTTTTGCCAAGCATCACATCAAATGGTTCAAGGCTACTCCAAGGATTGCACAGTCAAACCATCCTCCTAAGCCACGCAAATTAGGGTTTTGGTTCTTGCAAGGAAGTTGAGGTTTTCAAGGGCTCAATCAAGTCCCATATGCTCATACACGTTGTCAAGCACCTACATGTCAAGTTTCAAGGCTCACAAGGTCAAGTTACACAGTCAAAAACCCTAATTGCTTCACAATCAACTGTAGGGGCAAAATGGTCATTTGGCAGTCAAAAGTCAATAAATTTGGTCAACATCTCATTTTTAAGCCACAATCATCATTTGGTCAAATCTTGACCATGATTTCACAAGAATGGCTCAAAAATCATCAAGGTGTCAAAAGTTTCTATTTTTGGACAGCTGAAAAGTCAACTGTAACTTGACCAAGGCATAACTTTTTCATGGTTCATCAGAAAAATCCCATCCAATGCTCATCTTGAAGGGGAGGACATTTCCTACAACTCATCTTCACATTCCAAGTCCAAGAAATGCTCTCACAAAAAGTTATCAATTTCAACATTATAGGTCATTTTCAAAAGTCAACAAAAAGGGACTTTAAGTCAAAGACCATAACTTGAGATTGGTAAATCAAAATGACATGGGACCAAAGACATTGGTTAGAGGACTTCACGACCTTTCGAAAATGTCAAAGAACATGTTCATAGCTTCAAAATTGAGCAAGATATGCATTGGAGAAGTTGGGAAATTTTTGTGAAATGGCCAAAGTCAATTATCCTTGAAACTTCATATTTGACAAAAGGGGCCCACTTTTTCCACTTGTTTCAGCTTGGCCATGCCTCCCACGTGTCCCACAATTTATTTCAAGATTTAAAATTAATTTTTTCATTTTTATTTAATTTTATTTGATTTAATTCATTTTAAATCTTTAAAATTCAAATAAAAATCAAAGAAATTAATGGAGGGATATATTTTGTGTTGAATAGCTTTGATACACCTTGAAATACCTTCCAAATTCGTTCAAGACCTATTTCAAGCAAAAATATTCAAATTTGGAGCAAATATGGCAAGTTATTTCAATGGTGATTATGGAGAAAATCAAAACTTCATTGCAAGGCTTAAAAGCTCCTTAATGTGACTGATTCTCATCCAAGCCTATATATACAAGCCTTGCAAGCCTCATTCAGAACCTAGAAAAAAAGGAGAGTGTGCACAAACGGCCAGAGGAAAAGTTCAAAATTTGTCCAAAAAAGTGAGAGATCTAAAGCGGTGTTGCAAACATTTTCAGATCAAAGCAAGCACGTGGCTTTCTTCTTTGCCACTCCCTGAAGCCAAAGCAACCACAAACGCGTCCTAAGGTCCACTACCAAGCGCTGTAAGTTGTCTCAAACTCACCCCTGTACACGAAATCATGTTTCTCCATTCTTGCACTTTTTCTGGAAAATAATAGCATATTCATACTCCATGCCTAATTTCCAATGTAACTGCTATATTCAATTTCATTTTTAGGCTTCGTATAACAATACCCGTGCCTAGGGTTCGTTGGTTTTGTTTTTAGGTATTTTGTCTACAGGTGAAATTGGGACAAACCATAAGCATAGACGTGATCAGGAGACATGGACGATCACAACCATGGGCTTAGATCGAATTTTTGATGCCTAAGGATGATTTTGAGTAAAACCTCCAAAATCCGGCCTTCACCTCCTTGGTTTAGCATTTCTTTTCTTATTTTCTTTCCTTTTATTAATTATTATTATTATTTAGTTAGTTCACAAATAATTATTTTCATAAATTCAGAAAAAAACAAAAAAAATGTAATTATTATTATTATTATTATTATTATTAATTTCACTTTAGTAATTATTTTTGTAAATAAAATACTAACAAATTAATTAGTTTAATTAGTTAATTTTAACCTTTTTTCACAATAAATAAAAACAAATTTAGACTTAGGCTTTTTCTTTTGACATTTTTAATTCTTTTTTTATTTTATTTCATAAAAACATAAAAAAGGTCAAAAAATATTTTTTTGTAATTAAAATAATTAATTAGTTTTCAATTTCATTTAATTACCAAAAAAAAAGACAAAAAAATTAATTCCCTTTTCTTTATTCGCGCGTATTTAATTTGTTCGATTATTATGTAATTGCTCCGGATATGTAATAGTAAATAGGACATTTTTACTGTTTTTTTATTTTCCGCACTTATTTACTTAAAACGGGTCTTTGTAAAGATTTGGCGATGTATAGACCCGCGTCTTGTAATAGCGTAGGATTTACGTTTTCCGTACTTTAATTTCCGCACCCCTTAATTGCTAAATTTTGCATGAAAGAATGAATGGCCCAAATAAAATCAAAGCATAGATCACCATAATGCATGACAAGATAAAACATAACTGAAAACAATACACAAATTCACACACCACTCTTAGGGTACGCCTCACTGTTGCCTTGCCCCTCGAAACGTGGTCGTCGAGTATAGGACGTTTTAGTAAGTCCTTATGTCCATGAACATGGCATAAGGGTAGCTTCTAAGGTGTCCTACTGTTGCTCTGGTGACCACACTGTCCCTACAAGCTCGAATTGTGGTCGTCGAGTACATGACGTTTTAGTAAGTCCTTATGTCCATGATATGATCCAGTCGCCTCGGAAAGGTTGCCTCTGAATTAAAAAGGGTCAATGGCATAAGGGTAGCTTCTGAGGTGTCCTACTGTTTCTCGGTGACCACACTGTCCCTACAAACGAATTGACCCGAACACCTCCAACGGTGGTGCTACCTACCTCTCAATGGTGGGATGGCACTACCTTAAGGATATTTACACAGCCTAATTCCTTAGGGTAGGTAGATGACTCGTAGATACTTGCTCTATTTCAAAAAAACAAACAAAACTCTTTTCACACCGACACTTTTCAAAAAGCTTTCAAAACAAATTTTCAAACACTCTTGAGGACTGATACAAGAGTTATTCAGAAATCTTTAAACGAAACTTTTTTCAAACCCACTCACAATTGAAAAGCAAACATTTTGAAAACACAAATGAGAAAGTATCTAAGAGCCCATGGATAACCATGGATAGAAAGGGTTCTAACACCTTCCCTTTCTATAAATCTACCTCCCGAACCGAGAAACTATCTCATAAGGAATTTTGCTGTGCTTTTGTCCTGTCCATGTTGGAGAAAATAAAAGACGGTGGCGACTCTTGCTTCCGCGATATGTCGCGAACCAGCTTTAAACAGTCAGTTCCAAATCCACCGATCACAGAGTTCATCGGAAGTATTTACCGAATTTATATTGACAGGAGAAAGAGTAGAAGCCGGGATAAAGAACAAGAAAATTCAGAAATATGCATCCTCTGATTCTGTAAGGAAACCAGTCATCAGAAAGAAAGAAGTGGTTGTTGTATATCCTCAGAGAAATCAAGATAGGGCCGAACGCCGTCTAATGGTGGGGGCTGTCATGATTCCTAAACTTGTGCCTGCTCAGCAAAGAAGCAACCAACCAAGAATGGAGAGACCTGTCATACAATTCACCCGAATTAATATGACACTTTCTAAAGTATTGCCACATCTGTTAAGATCCAATCTAGTGACCTTGAAAGAAGCTCCAAAGAACCCTAACACAACCTCTCCTCACTATCATCCTAATTCCCGCTGTGCATACCATTCTGAGAGTCTCGGCCATGACACTAACCACTGTTGTGCTCTAAATAACAAGGTACAAGATCTTCTTGAATCCAAAGAGATTGAATTCGATGCGCCAGAAAAGCCCAATGTCTTTTCTTTCCCTATGCCCAAACACGGCCATAATACCAACGCCATTGAGGAAGATATGTTTGTTACTTCATTTGATGAACTTGTGACCCGACTCCTAACTATCAAAAAGAACTTGTTGAATGCGGGTGTATTCCCAGGTTGTGATAAAAGCTGTCATTTCTGTTTGTCCTCACTAACCAGCTGTCATTTGTTGAAAGAAGACGTTAAGTGCCTAATAGATAACAAGGAGATTTTATTCGAGAAGGCTTCAATTCCAACTGTTTCTTATAATGATGTTTCCATCGTGACCATTTTCGACAATTCTTCCAGGGTCTCCACCAAAAGACCCATTAGAATTACATCAGTTCCTAAAGTAGCTCCTTTGATAATTACAATGCCTGGACCAATCCTGTATTCATCAGACAAAACCGTACCATGGAATTATGGAGGGGATATCTACTACCACGATATTAAGCAAGATTGGCCAGCTGCTGAAAATTCAAGTTCTGAGAAAGTTGATTCCAATATCAGTAACATTGTAGGGACTAGTAAGATAACTCGAAGCGGAAGGATTTTCTCTCCAGAAATTGCGCCTCCAAAAGCTATTTCTGGACCCGTAATCATTCATGTTGATGTTACTCCTCCAAAGGATATTCCCAGTCCTACAATCATCCCTTCTAGTACTCCAACTGACAAAGCTGTTACAATTCCTGTTACCACCTTTATTGACATTCCTGCTGCCGAGTCAACCAAGACTCGAGGTAAAGGTATTCTGATTGAGCTTTTCCGGAAGAAGTCACAGTCAGTAGCTATCCCTGATACCTCACAGAAAGAGAGGGAGGAAATTCTAAAGATCATAAAAAGAAGCGACTACAATGTAGTCGAGCAAGCGGGGCAAACTCCATCAAAAATTTCCATGCTGGCTATATTACTATGTTCCGAAGCTCATGCAAAAGCCTTGGAAAAATTCCTCAAAACTACCCATGTACCCCAAGAAACACCTATCGATCAGTTCCAAGACTGCATAGCCAGCTTGATTGCAGATAATGGTTTAGGTTTCTCGGATGCTGATTTAACGCCAAGAGGGAGGAAGCATAATGAGGCATTACATGTCTTAGTTGAATGTAGGGGCATGACGTTGGCTCATGTCTTGGTTGACACCGATTCTTCTCTGAATGTGTTGCCTAAAAAGGCTCTTGATAGGCTTGACTGTGAGGGATTGACATTGAAACCAAGCAACATAATAGTGAGAGCCTTTGACGGCTCAAAAAGGATGGTGCATGGGGAAATGGACATCCCCATAAAGGTTGGAACCCAAACATTTGATTCAACTTTTTATGTAATGGATATTCTCGCTTCATATTCCTGCTTATTAGGCCGTCCATGGATCCACAATGCTGGCGCTGTTACTTCTACGTTCCCTCAAATGCTGAAATATCCCATCCAAGGGAAGATCATCATCGTTCATGGAGAAGAAGAGTATATGATCAGCCATCTAAATTCCTTCAGATATGTGGAACTAGATGGTGAATTTATTGAAACTCCATTCCAGCACTTTGAAGAAGTCCCGCAAAATGTGGCAGTGACCAAGGTTGTGTCTCAAGTTCCTAAGATCACAAGGCCTCCACTCAAGATGTCGTCTTTAAAGGATGCCAAGGCAATGATAGAAGAAGGTGGGTGCACTATTTGGGGACAACTCCTAGATATCCCATACAAATCTGACAATTTTGGTCTAGGTTTCACTTTAGGTGCCCAGAAGGTTGTACGTCACGCTCGTGCTGTAGGACCACCCCTGAAGATCAGGAACCGCGAAGTTAACACCGTGGAGGATGATGAAGACAGCTACAACCTGGAGGATTGGATTTTCCCAACTGTCAGTGGAGGGCTCAGAAACTGGGAGGCTAGAGATTTTGTCCCGATCACATTTATCCCACAGTAATTTGTCTTTACATTTTGTTGGATCTGTAATATTAAAACAATCCAGACTCTTAAAACCTTGTGTCTTACCCGAGGCACAATGGTCCATTTGTAAGGGTTATTATCTCATTTCCATATGACATCAATGAATTGTGGACGTTTTTTCATACAAACTTTGTGCTCATTGTTTTTCTTTTTACATTTTCATTTCTTTCAAAGATAGCTATACTGTTACACACACTCACACTCACAATGCAGGTCTACATCCATTCGGGATCCCATGGGTAACGGTTCTGCTATAGCCTTTTGTGACTTTGAAAGTCTAATCTACCAAGCCAAAGACGAAGGTGAGGAAGATTGTGAAGTACCAGGGGAACTCGTCGGTTACTACAACAAGAAGAGAGGACCATTCAGCTACACGAAGAACCAGTGGACACAATCAACCTAGGTACCGAAGAAGATAAAAGAGAAGTCAAGGTGGGTGCCAATCTAGAACCCAATGTCAAAGAGCGTCTGATTCAATTGCTACATGATTATGTTGAGGTCTTTGTCTGGTCGTACAAACACATGCCGGGACTTGATGTCGATATCGTGGTACATCGTCTACCTACAAAAGAGGATTGCCCATCAGTAAAGAAAAAGATCCGTCGTATGCGACCAGATATGTCAGAGAAGATTAAAGCCGAATTCATGAAGCAATTCAATGTCGGATTCTTGGCCATCACCTCTTATCCGCAATAGGCTGTCAATGTTCTTCCCATGCCCAAAAAGGACGGCAAGGTACGAATGTGCGTGGACTACAAAGATTTGAATAGGGCAAGCCTTAAGGATGATTTCGCACTTCCCCACATTGATATTCTAGTTGACAATACGGCACCGCACAAAGTTCTTTCCTTCATGGACGGTTTCTCAGGCTACAACCAAATAAAAATGGCGCCTGAGGACATGAAGAAAACAACTTTTTCACACAGTGGGGCACATTCTGCTACAAGGTTATGTCATTCGGATTGAAGAACGCTGGGGCAACCTATCAGTGTACCATGATATCATTATTTCATGACATGATAAATCACGAAATAGAGGTCTATATGGACGACATGATAGCCAGATCTCAAACAAAAGAAGAGCATCTTGACCATTTATAGAAACTATTTGAGAGGTCAAAGAAATACAAGTTGAGGTTGAACCCAAATAAATGCACGTTTGGAGTGAGGTCTCGTAAACTCCTAGGTTTCGTTGTCAGCAATAAAGGTATTGAAGTAGATCCCGCGAAGGTGAAGGTGATACAAGAGATGCCTGCTCCTCGTACTGAGAAGGAAGTCAGAGGATTCTTGGGACGTTTAAACTACATAGCCAGATTCATTTCTCACCTGACAGCTACTTGTGAACCAATCTTAAAGTTACTGAAGAAAGATAAAGTAGTCAAATGGAATAATGAGTGCCAAACTGCTTTGGACAAGATCAAAGAGTACCTGCAAGAGCCTCCTATTTTGATGCCACCAGTCGAGGGAAGACCGTTGATCATGTATCTGACTACTTTGGAAAATTCAATGGGGTGTGTTCTAGGGAAACATGACGAGTCTGGCTGAAAAGAGCATGCTATTTATTACCTAGCAAAAAGTTTACCGACTGTGAAACAAGATATTCATTTCTCGAGAAAACTTGTTCCGCTTTGGCATGGGCTACTCGCCGGCTAAGACAGTATATGCTGACCCATACTACCTTATTGATATCCAAGATGTATCCGATAAAATACATCTTCGAAAAACCTGCCCTTTCTGGGAGAATAGCGAGATGGCAGATGATCCTGACAGAATATGACATACAATATACTACCCAGAAAGAAATAAAGGGCAGCGTACTAGCTGATCACCTTGCTCACCAAGCTGTGGAAGACTACCAGTCCATGAAGTTCGAATTCCCAGATGAAGACATCATGTTGGTAAACAACTATGAAGAATTCATACCATATGACGGACCCGAACAAGGATCCCGATGGAGCCTGGTTTTTGATGGGGCATCCAACGCACTCGACAATGGTATTGGTGTTATACTCGTATCTCCTGAAGGGTGTCATACTCCCTTTACTGCAAGAATCTGCTTTAACTATACAAATAACATGGCGGAATACGAAGCGTGCACTTTTGGTCTAAAAAGCTACCATAGATTTGGGGATCAAATCCTTGAATGTATTCGGAGATTCATCTTTGGTCATCATCCAGATCAAAGGGGAATGGGACACTAAACACCCTAACCTTATCCCCTACAAAGAACATGTGTTGACATTGCTCCCACATTTTGAGAAGATTACCTTCGAGAATTTCCCGCGAGAAGAAAAACATCTAGAAAATGCACTAGCCACAATGTCATATATGTTTAAACTTAAATGGGATAACGAGGCTCCCCAGATCACCACTGAACGAATGGATGAACCAGCTCACTGTCACGAGATTAATACTAAAGAAATAGTGGACCAGCCTTGGTTTCACGAAATCAAGAGGTATCTCGAGGCTCAGGAATATCCGGAAGGAGCTTCAGTAAACGATAATAAGTTCTTAAGGAGATTCTCTGCTAAGTTCTTTCTTAGTAATGGAATTATCTACAAGCGCAACCATGACTCTGTGTTACTTCGGTGTGTAGACAAGGTTGAAGCAGAAAGGATTATGGCTGAGTTATATGAAGGAACTTTTGGCACCCATTGTAGTGGGCATACGATGGCAAAGAAGATCCTACGAGCAGGCTATTACTGGTATACCATGGAAGCAGATTGCTATCAACACTCTCGAACCTGCCACAAGTGTCAGATTTATGCTAATAAGGTGCACGTACCTTCGGTTCCTATGAATGTCTTGACGGCTCCTTGGTCCTTTTCTATGTGGGGCATCGATATGATTGGGGAAATCAAGCCAACAACCTCTAATGGACACCGCTTTATCTTGGTGGCCATTGACTATTTTATAAAGTGGGTTGAGGCAGCCTCTTTCGCCTCTGTGACCAAGAATGTTGTCGCCCAGTTCATCAAGCAGAATCTCATCTGTCGGTATGGCATCCTGGAGAGGATCATCACAGAAAATGGTACGAATCTAAACAATACTATGATCACCGCCCTGTGCGAGCAATTCAAGATCCAGCATCATAATTCTTCCCCTTACCGGCCAAAGATGAATGGTGTTGTAAAAGCCGCAAATAAGAATATCAAAAAGATCATACAGAAAATGAAAGTCACATACAAAGACTGGCATGAGATGCTACCATTCGTTCTCCACAGGTATCGTACCATGACACGCACATCAACCGGGACAACACCCTACTATCTGGTATACGGCATGGAGGCTATCTTGCCTATTGAGGTCCAGATCCCCTCTCTGAGAATTATGAAGGATGTAGGGCTGAACGAAGAAGATTGGATCCAAACTCGACTTGATCAACTAAACTTGATTGATGAGAAAAGGCTTACTGTTGTCTGTCATGGTCAAATGTATCAAAAATGAATGATCAAGGCTTTCAACAAAAAGGTCAGATGCCAAGTGTATCAAGTCGTGGATCTGGTGATCAAACGTATCATACTACCGCAAGATGATCCCATGGGAAAATGGACTCCTACATACGAAGGACCGTTTGTGATCAAAAACATATTCTCTGGTGGAGCAATGATCTTGACCACCATGGATGGAAACGACCTACCGCACCCTGCAAACGCGGATATAGTCAAAAGATACTACACATAAGCGACCCGCTAGGTTCGGGCAAAAATTAGGGATAAAACAAAAAAGGTTCGGGCAAAAATTAGGGATAAAACAAAAAAATAAGTACACCCGGCAAGTTGAAAACCCAAAAGGGCGACTTGGGCAAAAAAGTGTTTCCCGGTGGACTGAAAACCCGAAAGGGCGGTCCAGGAAAAAGTTAGGAAATTAAAGCATATGACTATGTCCCGTTGGATCACCTTACGGACAACCTTTGACTTCAACTGACAAACTTAGCAGTTCTGATCAATTCAATCCACTTCAGACAAGACAACAAATAGACAAGATGCTCAGAGACATGAAGGCTATAGCAGAATGGGAACCCCATAGGATTATTGCACATAGCTATCTTTTCTTTGTATCAAAATTTTCATTTTTTACGACGACATTCTCTTACTAGAATGTTTGTCTCATTGTACAAAAATACTTACTCAAAGTCAATACAAAGATATCCCTTTGAAAGTACAAAACTATCTGTTTTTCTTTACTCTTATACTTTGTTTACAAAAACGTCTAACGATTTATTTTTGAACATATGCATTTGAACATAATTACTTTTTACAAATGAACAAAAATAAAAAGACAATCGTTGATGGCTTTAAGGTAGATAAATCTCTCTAAGCTATTTCCATAAAACCCCTGCAGTGTGCAGTATAATCCCCAGTGGAACAAAGCTTCCAATTATCAATCCCCAGTAGAAGTCGGATTTTACAAGCAGTACACGGCATTCCCCTTACAACAAAGTTTATTTCTCTAAGTGGAAATTAATTAAATTCAACATGAAGATTTACACTCCTTATCCTCAGCAACAGTCATGGATTTATTTTCCCCAAACCAACAAGCAGTGCGGCAAATTAACTTACATACACATACATCGCATCATTATATCATAAACATTGATAACAAGAACGCATGTATCACAATATCATTATGTCACACATTTCATACAACATGACATTGCATATTAGCTAAAATTTTACCCTTTTGAAGATAAGTTTAATCAACAACTACCATTAACAATGTTCAAAGGCTTTTCAGATATAGTTCAGATATGCTCCAGACACGGATGCCATCCTGATACTCATTCAAATTTCAACTTTCAGATACAGTTTAGATAAGATCCAGACACAAATGTCATCATGATACTCATTCAGATTCAGTACAGATATGCTCCAGACACGGATGCCATTCTGGTACTCATTCAGGTTCAACTCTCAGATACAGTACAGATACGCTCCAGACACTGACGCCTTTCTGATACTCATTCTGATTCAAATATCAAATACAGTTTAACAATCACTTTTGATGGCATCTACAAGCACATATCCAACAAATTTCTATCATCTCTCCAAATGGCATCTTTTAGCCCATTCCCTTAATCATCACATCGCCGAGTGCAAATTTCTGGGCACTCTAGTGTCCAATCATCTTCTACCTTTGAGTCACGAATGGCAAAACTCGCCAATCTTACTCTTCAGGTTTAAGAAGATTGAACAGGGGCAGTTTTTGTACCCCAAATTTTTCCCTCTCACTTATAAAGAATTTGCTAACAAGATCTCCTTGGGCTCAAGACTGCATTAGGGTTTGATCAGCTCAAGACACCTCTTTAAGCACTGATGACCAAAATTAGGGTTTGAGTTTACACAAGGATTTTTGGACTTCCAATTCCCCATATGACTTTCATAGATCATGATGGACCCCGAAGATTACTCATGTCAAGTTTCAAGCCTTGGATCACACTTTTGCTCAGTCAATTGAGCAGTTGACCTAAAAATCAATTGTATTGGGGAAAAAGTCAACTATAGCTAATTCACAGTCAAAGTTCATAATTTTTTATCCATATCAACACTTTAGACTCACATGTATCATTTGATCAAGCTTGTACCAAAATTCTTCAAGAAATTTGATCAAATCTCCAAAATGGCAAAATGGTCATAATTAGGGTTTTGACTGGGAAAAGGCAATTTCTGATTTTTGACCTAACAAATGATCAATTGGTTTAAGGCATGATATCAAGAGTCCAATTGCATCATTTTTACCTAATAAAATGGCTCAAAACATCACTCAAGTTCAAAGGATTGATAAATGAATTTTCAGTCAACTGATCAAAAGGCAACTGTATACTGAAAAGTCAAACTTTGACTTTTTGGTCAAAATCAAATGCCAAAGATCACAATTCATCAAAACATGTCACATATGAAACTTATTCATCAAGAAATAAAAGAGTCAATATTTCATTTTGAAAAGTCAAAATTTTTAAACTTAGAAATTTTTCTAAGTGTTGAAAATTTCTTATTTTTTCATAAATTTGAGCAAATTTTTTACCATAATGCAAGATGATTCAAGAGAAACTCCCAACATGAAAGTTGTAGATCTCCATGAAATATACAACCTTTCTTCACACAACTTCCTCCAAAAGTGCTTGGATCTCAAGTTATAATTTTAAGAAAATAAGGTCATGAAACAAAACACTTAGTGAAATTTTGCCCTAATTTGGTCAGGATTTTGACCCAACTTCATGACACTTTTTCATATAGTTCCAAGAGGAATCTTAAAAAGCAATTCAAAGATGGGTTGTATAGCACATTGCAAGCTTTCTAAAATGTCCAATAAATCCTTGATATCATTCTTGAGTAGGGAGAATCGAAGAGATGAAGTTAGGCTTTTATCACTTAAATTACAAGTCATTTTGTGATGAATCAAATTCAAAATTCAAACTATGCTGCATAAAATATACTTCGCAGGCCTTAAAACTTTTAGGCACTCCATAATTAATGGTTTACACAGCTGTTAGAGGTCTCATTTCAATCATTCAATGCATGGACATGCTTTATATCCATTTTTGGAAGAAAGTGTACATTGCCATTTTGATAAAGTGACTTTTTGCACAAAACGTGTTCTTGAGCCTTGCACTTGTTCTTTTCTGATCATACATGTCTTAAAATACATGCGAAATGGTTTATACACTTACAATCACTCAGCCCATGCTTGTACTACACATTGAAACTTGGTTTCCCTCTTTTCTTCAAAATCAAGTAACCTAGCCAAAAGCTTGTAACTTGTTCTTCTGACTTGTCAATGCACTCCAATCCTTTTTCTTATAGATACACAAACTATTTGCATCAAATACACGAACGCTCAAGCCCTTAAGAGACCTAGAACTCAGAATCACATCTCATACCTCCATTTTCACATAAACTGACCAAAAACTTGAAACTCATAACTCCCTCGTGCGTTTTCTAGTCTTTTGGTTTCTAAAGCTTCTAAACATCATTTAGAACTGATCGCACACATTGTTACTGAACTTTAACACCATTAACACCATCCTCCATTTTAAAAAAACAGAGCTTTGCACTTGGACTTCTCCAGAACTTCTCAGCCCCTTTCAGCTCAAGCTACGCATTCCATTAGCTTCCTGGGAACTTGAGGAAGCTAACCCAACCATTGGAACTCCTTGAAATTTGTTCAAACTTCAAACCCGATACCCTCTTGCAAGGTAAGTTTTATAACTTTGGAACTTTCCATACAGGCATTATAAATGATTTATTTGTGAATAAAACATGTAGATATCATTGCCCTAAAGTTAACCATGTTCATAGTTTCCACTAATTTTCCTTGAGCTTAGAGAATTTTAAGATTGAAGTTTCTGAGATATTTAGGGTTCAAATTAGGGCCAAAAAAATTCATGCTTATATTTGATCTATAGTTTTAATGCTTTACATTTTTGAAGCCGTGAGGAAATTTGCTACAAGTTTCATGTTTACAGTTTCCATTTTTGATGAGAAATGAACAAGTTACAATTGGTCTGGCTGGAGGTTGAAGATGAAGTAATCAGGGCATGTTTTGTATCATATATTTATTGATTTTCTTATGTTAACGGATGTAAAGCCACCCCAGTGGTAGAAGTGCGCGCCTGTAAACTTTGGGACCTGGGTTCGAGCCCCAGTGGTACCCTTTTGATTTTTTCATATTTTTGCATTCTGATTTTGTTTTTTTGGACAGACGTTGGGCCTCTTTGGGCTTGGTTTGTTTTTGTTTTTGCTAGGTAACCCCCCTGTGGACTATTTGCGCCCCTGGCCTAATTTTATTTTATTTTCTTTTTTATTTCATTTTATTTTCTTAAATTTTTTTCCTAATATTAAAAAATCATAAAAAATACAAAAATAATAGATTTATATTTTGACTTAGTTTATTTTATTTTTCTCACAAAAAATATTTTATTTAACTATACTTTGTTTATTTTTACTAACTAGTCTTGTAAGTTTAATTTAAAACTAGGTTATTATTTATTCATTTTTGTATATTATTTATTTCAATTCTTCTACAAATTCAATTTGGTTGTAATAGATTAATTAGGTTTAGATTCTTGCAATCCCCATTTACAATTTGTACTCCCCCCTCCCACAAGTGTTGTAATAGCGTAGTAACTTTTAATTCCACAATTTATCGCTTTATATATAACATACTAGTAATTAGGGTTTGTATGGAAAGACTAAAACCAATACTTAGAAAACCCTAATTCAAGACAAAATCAAGCATGAAAACAACACATTTACACACAAACACCCCTAGGGTAAATCCACTTGGTTGCCTTTACAAAATGGCCATATTATGCATGTGAGGTATCTTAGCAAAAAACAAGCAAATACAAGATTATAGTCCCTCGATGACGCTATCTAAGTTGCCTTTCAAATGATCTTAGTCCCTAAAAGAGAATGCTAAGATACTTTGCAACATTGCTAATCATGGTTATACGATTACCCGCGCCCGTCCCGTTCACATCCAAAGATAGGGTTAATTACCAAATCAATGGTAAGACAACAATGTCAAAGGAAAACAAAATGAACAAGAAAGACTTTTGAGTAGGTAGAATGCTCCTAATTACTTGCTCAATTTCAAACAAAGCATCCTTTCCATTTTTAAAACAAACACCTTCACTTTCAAAAACATCTTACAAACTTGAAAATATTTTCAAAAAGATCAAACATCTTTGTATACATTTTTACGAACGAGAATCATTACAAAGATTACATAAACAATGGCATCTTTACGAAATACTTTCAAAAACCACACAAAGCATAATTTCAAAACAAAAGCAAATGATCTAGCAAGTAACTAAGAGCCTATAGAAAACCATGGATGAAAATGGTGCTAATACCTTCCCTTTTCATAATCTACCCCCCATACACAAGAAATAATCTCAAAGGTCTTTCTTGTGCTTTTTCAACTTTCCTTTTGGATAAAAGAAAATTCGGTGGCGACTCTTGCTAACCGCAACATTTGCGATCAAACGCAAAACTTTCAAGTCAGTTCTCCCACCGTATCACACTGCCGTTTCGGGTTTTCAGTCCACCGGGAAACCCTTTTTTTCCCAACTCGCCCTTTCGGGTTTTCAACTTGCCGGGTGTACATATTTTTTTTGTTTTATCCCTAATTTTTTCCCGAACCTTTTTGGTTAGTCGGGATGCCCTTGTTTTGCCTAGGTGTGTCAACCTAGAGGGTCTCTTATGCGTAGTATCTTTTGACTATGTCTGTGTTCGCAGGGTGCGGTAGGTCTTTGCCATCCATGGTGGTCAAGATCATTGCCCCACTAGAGAATATGTTTTTGATTACAAATGGTCCTTCGTATGTAGGAGTCCATTTTCCCCTGGAATCACCCTGCGGCAGTATGATGCATTTGATTACCAAATCCCCGACTTGATACACTTGGCGTCTGACCTTTTTGTTGAAAGCCTTGATCATCCGTTTTTGATACATTTGACCATGACAGACAGCAGTAAGCCTTTTCTCATCAATCAAGTTCAATTGATCAAGTCGAGTCTGGATCCAATCGTCTTAGTTCAGACCTGCACCCTTCATAATTCTCAGAGAGGGGATTTGGACCTCAATAGGCAAGACCGCCTCCATGCCATATACCAGAGAGTAGGGTGTTTCCCTGGTTGATGTGCGTGCTATGGTACGATATCCATGGAGAGCAAATGGTAGCATCTCATGCCAGTCTTTGTATGTGACTGTCATTTTCTATATGATCTTTCTGATGTTCTTATTTGCGGCTTCAATAGCATCATTCATCTTTGGCCGGTAGGGGGAAGATTTGTGATGTTGGATCTTGAACTTCTCGCACAGGGCGGTGATCATATTAATATTTAGATTTTGTACCATTATCTATGATGATCCTCTCCGGGATACCTTAACGAGAAATGAGATTTTGCTTGATGAACCGGGCGACAACATTCTTTGTAACGGAAGTGAAAGAGGCTGCCTCAACCCACTTTGTAAAATAGTCAATGGCCACTAAGATGAAGTTATGTCCATTAGAGGTTGTTGGCTTGATTTTCCCAATCATATCGATACCCCACATAGCAAAGGGCCAAGGAGTCGTCAAGACATTAAGAGGAACCGGAGGTACGTGCACCTTGTCCGCATAAATCTGACACTTGTGGCAGGTTCGAGAGTGTTGATAGCAATCTACTTCCATGGTAGACCAGTATTAGCTTGCCTGTAGGATCTTCTTTGCCATCGTATGCCAACTGGAATGGGTGCCAAAAGTGCCTTCATGAAACTCAGCCATGATCTTTTCTGCTTCAACCTTGTCTATGCACCGAAGTAACACAGAGTCATGGTTGTGTTTGTAGAGAATGCCATTACTAAGGAAGAATTTAGCAGAGAACCTCCTTAAGAATTTCTTATCATTGACTGAAGCTCCTTCCGGATATTCTTGAGCCTCGAGATACCTCTTAACTTCGTGAAACCATGTTTGGTCCACTACTTCTTCAGTATTAGTCTCGTGACCGTGAGCTGGTTCATCCATTCGTTTAATGGTGATCTGGGGAGCCTCGTTATCCCATTTAAGTTTAAACATGGATTACATGGTGGCTAGTGCGTCTGCTAGCTGATTTTATTCTCGCGGGAAATGCTCGAAGGTAATATTCTCAAAATGTGGGAGTAATGTCAGTACATGTTCTTTGTAGGGGATAAGGTTGGGTTGTTTGGTGTCCCACTCCCCTTTGATCTAGCTGATGATCAAAGTTGAATCTCCTAATACATTTAAGGATTTGATCCCCAAATCTATGGTAGCTTTGAGACCAAAGATGCACGCTTCATATTCCACCATGTTATTTGTATAATTGAAGTAGAGTCTTGCCGTAAAGGGGGTATGACATCCTTCAGGAGATATGAGTATAACACCTATACCATTGACGAGTGTGTTAGATCCCCATCAAAAACTAGGGTCCATCGGGATCCTTGTTCAGGTCCATCATATGGCCTGAATTCTTCGCAGTTGTTTACCATTATGATGTCCTCATCTGGGAATTCAAACTTCTTGGACTAGTAGTCTTCCACAGCTTGGTGAGCAAGGTGATTAGCTAGTACACTGCCCTTTATTGCTTTTTGGGTAGTATATTGTATCTCATATTCTGTCAGGATCATCTGCCATCTTCCTATTCTCCTAGAAAGGGCATGTTTCTCGAAGATGTATTTTATCGGATCCATTTTAGATATCAATAAGGTAGTATGGGTCAACATATATTGTCTTATCCGGCGAGTAGCCCATGCCATAGTGCAGTAAGTTTTCTCGAGCAGTGAATTTCTTATTTCACAGTCGGTAAACTTTTTGCTCAGGTAATAAATAGCAAGCTCTTTTCGGCCAGACTCGTCATGCTGCCCCAACACACACCCCATTGAATTTTCTAAAACAGTTAGATACATGATCAATGGTCTTCCCTCGACTGGTGGAATCAAAATAGGAGGCTCTTGCAGATACTCTATGATCTTTTCGAAAGCAGTTTGGCACTCATCATTCCATTTGACTACTTGATCTTTCTTCAGTAACTTGAAGATTGGTTCACAAGTATCTGTCAAGTGAGAAATGAATCTAGCAATGTAGTTTAAACATCCCAAGAATCCTATGACTTCCTTCTTGGTACGAGGATCAGGCATCTCTTGTATTGCTTTCACCTTGGTAGGATCCACTTCGATTCCTTTATTGCTGACGACAAAGCCTAGGAGTTTACCAGACCTCACCCCAAACGTGCATTTATTTGGGTTCAACCTCAACTTGTATTTCTTTAGCCTCTCAAACAGTTTCTATAAATGATTAAGATGCTCTTCTTCTATTTGAGATCTAGCTATCATGTCGTCCAGATAGACCACTATTTTGTTATGTATCATGTCGTGAAATAGAGCTACCATGGCACGCTGATAGGTTACCCCAACATTCTTCGGCCGAATGGCATAACCTTGTAGCAGAATATGCCCCATTGTGTGACAAAGGTTGTTTTCTCCATGTCCTCATGCGCCATTTTGATTTGGTTGTATCCTGAGAAACCGTCCATAAAGGAAAACACTTTATGCTATTCCATATTGTCAACTAGAATATCAATGTGGGGATGTGGGAAATCATCCTTAGGGTTTGCCCTATTCAAATCTCTGTAGTCCACGCACATTTGTACCTGGCCGTCCTTTTTGGGTACGGGAACAACATTGGAAACCCATTGCGGATAGGAGGTGACGACCAAGAATCCGATGTTGAATTGTTTCATGACTTCTGCTTTGATCTTCTCTGACATGTCTAGCCACATTCGACGAACCTTTTGTTTTACCGGTGGGCAGTCCTTATTTGTAGGTAGACGGTGTACCATAATATATGCATCAAGTCCTGGCATGTCTTCATATGACCAGGCAAAGACTTCAACATAGTCGTGCAGCAACTAAAATAGACGCTCTTTGACACTTGGTTCCATATTGGCACCCACCTTGACTTCTCTTTTGTCTTCTTCGATACCGAGGTTGATTATGTCTATTGGATCCTCGTGGGGCTGAATGGTTCTATCTTCTTGTTGTAGTAACCTGGCGAGTTCCCCTGGTACTTCATAATCTTCCTCACCTTCGTCTTCAGCTTGGTAGATTAGATTTTCAGAATCACAGAAAGCCATAACAAAATCGTTACCCATGGGATCCCAGATGGATGTAGACCTGCATTGTGAGTGTGAGTGTGTGTAAGAGTATAGCTATCTTTGAAAGAAATGAAAATGTAAAAAGAAACACAATGAGCACAAAGTTTGTACGCAAAAACGTCAATGATTCATTGATGTCATACGGAAATGAGATAATAACCCTTACAAATGGACCATTGTGCCTCGGGTAAGACACAAGGTTTTAAGAGTCTGAATTGTTTTAATATTACAGATCTGACAAAATGTAAAGACAATTTACTGTGGGATAAATGTGATCGGGACAAAATCTCTAGCCTCCCAGTTGCTGAGCCTTCCACTGACAGTTGGGAAAACCCAATCCTCCAGTTTGTATCCATCTTTAACATCCTCTACCGTGTTGACTTCGCGGTTGTTGATCTTCAAGGGTGGTCCTCTAGCACGAGCGTGGCGTACATCCTTCTGGGCACCTTCTCCTATCACTTCCTTGGCATCCTTCAAATATGACATCTTGAGTGAAGGCCTTGTGATCTTGGGAACTTGACACACAACCTTGGTCACTGCCACATCTTGCGGGACTTCTTCAAAGTGCTGGAATGGAGTTTAAATAAATTCACCATCTAATTCCACATATATGAAGGAATTTAGATGGCTGACCATATACTCTTCTTCTCCGTGAACAATGATGATCTTTCCTTGAATTAGATATTTCAGCATTTGATGCAACGTAAAGGTAACAACACCAGCATTGTGGATCCATGGGCGCCCTAATAAGCAAGAATATGAAGGGAGAATATCCATTACATAAAAATTTGAATCAAATGTTTGAGTTCCAACCTTTAAGGGGATGTCCATTTCCCCATGCACCATCCTTTTCGAGTCGCCAAAAGCCCTCACTACTATGTTGCTTGGTTTCAGGGTCAATCCTTCGTAGTCAAGCCTATCAAGAGCCTTTTTAGGCAACACATTCAGAGACAAACCGGCGTCAACCAAGACGTGAGCCAACATCGTGCCCCTACATTCAAATGAGACATGCAATGCCTCGTTATGCTTCCTCTTCCTTGGCGTTAAATCAGCATCTGAAAAACCTAAACCATTATCTGCAGTCAAGCTGGCTATGCAGTCTTGGAACTGATCGGCAGATGTTTCTTGGGGTACATGGGATGTTTTATGGAATTTTACTAAGGCCTTTGCATGAGCCTCGAAGCATAGTAATAAAGCCATCATGGATATTTTTGATGGAGTTTTCCTCAGTTGCTCGACTACATTGTAGTCGCTTCTTTTTATGATCTTTAGGATTTCCTCCATTTATTTATGGGAGGTCTCAGGGATAGCCACCGATTGTGCCTTCGTCCGGACAGGCTCAATCAGAATACCTTTACCTCGAGTCTCAGTTGACACGGCATCAGGAATGTCAGTAGGGGTGATAACAGGGATTGTAACAGTCTTGTCAACAGGAGTATTAGCAGAGATGATTATAGGACTGGGAATAACCTTTGGAGGAGCAACAACAATAGGAATGATTACGGGTCTAGAAACAGCTTTTGGAGGAGTAATTTCTGGAGAGAAAACCCTTCCACTTCGGGTTATCTTACTAGTCCTTGCGATATTACTGATATCGGAGTCAACTTTCTCAGAACTTGAACTTTCAGCAGCTGCCCAATCTTGCTTGATACCTTGGTAGTAGACATCACCTCCATAATTCCATGGGAGGGTTTTATCTGACGAATACGGGATTGGTCCAAGCATTGTTATTATCAACGGAGCTACTTTAGGAACTGATTTAATCCTAACGGGTCTTTTGGTGGAGACCCTGGAAGAATTTGCGGAAATGGTCACGATGGAAATATCATTATAAGAAACAGTTGGAATAGAAGACTTCTCGAACAAAATTTCCTTGTTATCTATTAGGCACTGAATGTCTACTTTTAACAAATGACAGTTGGTTGGTGAAGATAAACAGAAATGACAACTTTCATCACAGCCTGGGAATACACTGGTGTGATACGGTGGGAGAGAACTGACTGTTTTTGAATGCTGGTTCGCGTTTTGCGTTTGTTTTCGCAAAATGTCGCGGTAAGCAAGAGTCGCCACCGTCTTTTATTTTATCCAACAAGGAAAGGAAAAAAGCACAGAAAATTCCTTTTTCGAGATGTTTCTCGGGTCCAGGGGTAGATTATAGAAAGGGAATGTGTTAGCACCCTTTCTATCCGTGGTTATCCACGAGCTCTTAGGTGCTTGCTCATATTATTTTCAAAATTGCTTTTCTTTGTGTTTCTGGGTTTTGAAAAAAAGTTTGTTTGAAAACTTCTATTTAACTCTTGCTTCTGTCCTCAAAAGCGTATGAAGTGTTTTTGAAAACTTTGTTCGAAAAGTGTAAGTGTGAAAAAGATTTTGTTTTTTAAAAGAGAAAGTACTTAAGAACCATCTACCTACTCGAAAAAAGGAATCATTATATGCTATCTTCCTTTAGACAATGTTATCCCACTATTGATGAGTAGGTAGCATCGTCGTTGGAGTTTTAAGGGTCAATTCGAATGAGGGACATACGGTCACCAAAGCAATGTTAGGACGCCTTAGCGGTAACCCTAATGTCTTAGATCATTTGTTTGAGGCAACAATATCCGAGGAAACCATTTCGAGGCGACTATGATCTTTTAGACAAGAGGGCGACCTCTAAAATGTCCTATACTCAATGACCGCTTACAAAGGCAACCAAGTGGGGTGTACCCTAGGAATGCGCATGTGCGAGTGTGTTGATTTCGGTTATTTTTATCTTTACACATGTTTAAGGTGATCTAACCATTTTAAGATTTAGGCATTCATTCTTGTCATGCAAACCCTATTACCAAACATGTAACAGTTGTATAATTTGCGGAATTAAAATGCGGAAATTTAACTAACTATTACAAGGTGTCGGGTATTTACATCGCCAAAAACAACCCTTGAAATTAAAATGCGGAAAGTAAATAAAGCGATAAAATAATTAAAGTCCTAATTAAACTATTACATTCCAGGAAACAGATACAATAATATGACAAAAAGGATCGCGTGCGAAAAATTAAATCGGATGCGAGTTTTTTAGGGTTTTGACCCTTTTTTAAAAGAAAGCATTTTTGTTATTTTTAAATTAAAAAGAAATTAGGCTAAGTTAATAATTAAATTAATAAACAAATTAATTAATTAATGAAAATAAATATTTTTGGGTTTTTGAGTATTTAAAGAAATAAAAATAAATTAATCAAAGTTAATAAAACCTAATTGTCTAAATTAATTTTAATTATTTGCAAAAGATATTGAAGTTATTTTCTACTTAAACTAAATTAATTAAGTTAATTATTTATTAATAAAAATAAAATGCGAAAAATTAAACTTAGTAAATAAAATATTTTGGTTTTTATGATTTTATGAGAAAAAAGTTTAATTGGTTAATTAAATAATAAAAATAATTAATCAAATAAATAAGTAAAATAAAAAGAAAGAAAGAAATAGAAATAACCAAGGGGTTTTGGGTCTGATCAGGGGGGTTTGGATAGCAATCTGATGGCCCAATTTGAATTGGCTTGTGTTGACTTTTGGATTCTCCACGCGCATGTTGACTTGAGAGCATGATGAACCTTCAACCTGAATCACCAAATCTGGCCTTGGGCCATCTGGTGCTTTGATATTTGATGGTGTATGGTAGTCCACAATTCTTGAAATGCGCTGGAACATTTGTGGAAAAATAATACAAAGTATATGGGGACCTAGGATTCGAACCCAGGTCCTGTGAATCATTGAACTAGCGCCCTTACAACTCAACTAGCGTGCTCAATTGTTATAATATTGGAAACGAAATATAATATGGGAAAACAAATAAATGCCAGAAAATATAAAAAAAATAAAGCGCGAAATTTGAAACGTCCAATAGGAAGGAGGCACGTCTTCATCTTCCTCGTTGGAACCTGGTTATTTACCTGCGTATTTTCATCCACAGCTGAATTCGTAGCTGCGTCCTAAAATCTATCCTAGGCCATAGAAATTAATTCCAAGACCATAGTCATGCTCGTCTAGGTCTCCTGAGCACGTCTATATACATCAATTGCCCTGATTTTGCCTGAAAATAAAACGCCCAAAAACAAGAACCAAGAACCCTAGATTCGGGTATGGCACTACAGGTCATATAAACACAATCAAATAATGCAGAAAGCTTCTAAATGGAACGATAAGCATGAATATGTAAAGATTTTGCCAAAAAAGTCCAAGAATATGAGGATACGATTTCAACTGAAAAGTGATTTTTTGAGACACTTACAAAGCTTCTGGGCGCGTATGGAGACTGGTTTTGGATTGGTTTCGCTTCAAGGATGGTCCAGCAATTGATTAGTGTGGAGATTTGGTTATGAATTGGCCTCTATGCGCGATTTCAGTTTCAAGCTTTTTGCCAATTTTTTTAAGTTTGGTTTTGATGTTTATGCAGCCTCCAACCTCTTAAACTCGTGCCTTTCACTTGTATATGTATAAAGCAATGCATTAGGTCAAGTTTTGTGGACTGAATCTTTGTAAATCAATGCTTGGAGATATGATTTGATCCTCCATTAAAAAGCTTCCAATTTTGTACAAAATCTATCTTTTTGTTCATGATATGGTGAGATACGAATTTGATCAACTTTATGATGATGATTAGGTCCTAAAATAGCCAAAAAGAGATCAAATAATTAATACTTGGATTTTATTTGATTTAAATTGATTAAAAATGAAATAATTCATTAAAAAATAAAATAAAATAATAAAATTGACAAAAGGTCACAAGGCTGAAGCTAGGACACGTGTGGAGTGTTACAAGATCAAATCAAGTGAAAAGAATTGGCCCATTTGACAAAATTTGAAGTTTTAGGGATAGTTGACTTTTGGCAATTTTGCAAAAATGCCTAACTTCAACATTGCATAACTTCTTCAATTTTGAACTTTTCGAAGTTTTCTTGGACTTTTTAGAAAGCTTGACATGTCCTTTAACAAACCCCTTTTGTCTCATCTCATTTTGATGTTCCATTCTCAAGTTATAAGCTTTGGAAAAAAAGGTGTTTTTGTTGACTTTCAAAAATGACCTATAATGTCCAAATTTGTAACTTTTTGTGAGTGCATTTATTGATCTTGGGGTGTAAAGATGGGTTGTATTAAACTGCATCTTCTTCAAAATGAGCTTTGGATGGGTCATTTCTCATAAAGTATGAGAAAGTTATGCTTGGTCAAAGTTGAGTTGACTTTTCCTACAAAACCCTAATTTAGCAACTTTTGAGTATTGATGAATTTTGAGCAATCCTTGATGAATCATGATCAACCCTTGATCAAATGATGAAATATCCTTCAAAATGAGAATGTTGACAAAAAATATTGAGGTTTGACTGTAAGTAGGTCACAGTTGACTTTTGCCCTAGCATGGTCGATTTTTGGACCCTTTAAGCAATTGACTGACCAAACTTCCTCTGCAAGGCTTGAAATTTGACATGGATGAACTTGAGAACATATTAGGACATTGGGGAGCACTTGAGGCCATTTGGATGCAAGGACCTTGATACAACACAAAACCCTAATTTGAGATTGACTGTCTTGACTGTCCAACTCTTGAGCAATCTTGAGCCATTTGAAGACTATTCTTGCAATGTCTTGAGAAATATGAGAGGACAAATTTTGGGGTGCAACATCTGCCCCTGTTCAATTTTCTTAAACTTGAGGTTATAGATTGGATTTCGGGTCTTTCGTGATCCGAAGGTGGAAGATGATTGAACACTAGAGTGCCCAGAAATTTGCACCCGCATGAAGTAATATCAGCATTGTGACGGGAATGGGCTTACAGATGCCATTTGGAGATTGTTGGTAGGTGGCCTGAACTTAGACTGGAATACGAATCAGGGAGATCTTATCGGTGATCTGACTGAACCAGAGGAGGTCTTAGATTAACTTTGACTGGATCGGCATCAGAAAAATCTTTAGGAATCGATTTAACTGGACCAGACAAGGTCTTGGAATAAATTCAACTAGATCGGCATCAGAAAAATCTTTAGGAATCGATTTGACTAGACCAGAGAAGTTCTTGGAATAACTTCAACTGGATCGGCATCAGAAAAATCTTTAGGAATCGATTTAACTGGACCAGAGAAGGTCTTGGAATAACTTCAACTGGATCAGCATCAGAAAAATCTTTAGGAATCAATTTGACTGGACCAGAGAAGGTCTTGGAATAACTTCAACTGGATCGGCATCAAAAAAATCTTTAGGAATCGATTTGACTGGACCAGAGAAGGTCTTGGAATAACTTTGACTGGATCGGTATTAGAAAAATCTTTAGGAATCGATTTAACTGGACCAAACAAGGTCTTTGGATTAACTTTGACTGGATCGGCATCATAAAAATCTTTAGGAATCGATTTGACTGGACCAAAGAAGCTCTTGGAATAACTTTGACTGGATCGGTATCAGAAAAATCTTTAAGAATCGATTTAACTGGACCAGATAAGGTCTTTGGATTAACTTTGACTGGATCGGCATCAGAAAAATCTTTAGGAATCGATTTAACTAGACCAGGCAAGGTCTTGGAATAACTTTGACTGGATCGACATCAGAAAAATCTTTAGGAATCGATTTAACTGGACCAGGCAAGGTCTTGGAATAACTTCAACTGGAATATGAATCAGGGAGATCTTCGCGTCGATCTGACTGAACCAGAGAAAGTCTTTTGATATAGCTGAGAATTTAACTGCATCTTTCCTGAAAGGTAAAGGTCAGTCATATGCAATGCCTGATATGGATCAAGAAATGATGTTCTAAACATAAATGAGATTGTATGGTATGATGCGTTTATGCATGTATCATGATGTATGGAAATGTAATGTTTTAGCTGGGGAGAATAAATCCCGGATAACTGCTGGAGAGTAGAGTTGAATTCTTCGTTTCCGCTGGGGATGATGAACGAAGGTAATAAACCCGCAGGAGAAGAGAACTCCGTTGGGGAATAAACTGATGAGGAGGTTACTCTGTGGGGTAGAGATCCTCTACTGAGTATTCCACTGATAAACTCTACCAGGGATGGATTACCGTTGCTGTTGATACTGAATTTGTTGAGGATTGAACTCCTGTTTGTGAAAGGAAAGAACTTCGCTGGGGGATGATCTTTCAGTTGTGACTTGTTGGGGATAACCCTGTTAGACTTTTGTGGGGATAATCCTTTGAGCTTTGCTGGGAGACAATCTTCCTTTGAACTCGGCTGGGGATATTTATTTTTATACTCCGCCGGGGACGAACTTCCGGAGTCTACTGGGGATGATTCTTCAACTCCATTGGGGAAGCTTTTTCAGACTGCGCTAGGAAAATTTTAATTCCACTGGGGATATCTTGTATTCTGCCGGGGAATATTCTTATACTCCGCTGGGGAATATTAAGACTGCTGGGGATATTAAGCCTTTTCAGTGTTGATGGTAGATAAACTCTGCTTGGGAAGAATATTACCGACTCATTCATAGTTGCAAGCCTCATCTGGGGAGAGCTATCTTTACTGTCTTACTCTGCGGGGAGTGAATGTTACTGGGACGCGTGCTAAGGATATGACGATGGCTTGCATCGAGACTTTTTTGCCCCTGTTTCTGCGGGAGAAGGTGCCTGCGGAGGCCCTGTGGATCGAGTATTATCCCCACCTATGAGATGCTTGGTATCTTTCGGTCAAAATGACAAGTCTTCTTCTGGTAGGCAAGTGACGAGATGAAGATACATAGTCGTACGCTTTGGTCCCTAATTTTTTCCTGGACCGCCCTTTCGGGTTTTTAGTCCACCGGGATGCCCTTTTTTGCCCAAGCTGTCTTTTCAGGTTTTCGACTTAGAGGGTGTACAGATTTTTCATTCTTTATCCCTAATTTTTTCCCGAACCCTTTTGGTTCGTCGGAATGCCCTTATTTTTGCCTAGGCCAGTCAACCTAGCGGGTCTTTGATTATGCGTAATACTTTTTGACTATATCCACGCTCTCAGGATGTAGGGAGGTGTCACTATCGGTAGTGTTATGTTGCCATACTACCAGAAGATCTTCGTTTGATCATGCAAGATTCATTGCTGGAATTCATGTCCAATTCCCCAATTAATTCAGATGGAGATTTGCCCCTGGTTATTTGGCATTTTGAGAGATTCCTTGAATCTTGACTTAACTGCCCCAGATGATGGACAATGCTCATGCCGTGCCCCTTGGTTGGAGGTGTTTTTTTCCACTTGAGGTGACCCTTTTTATTGAAAAGGTTTTTGTTCACTAGATATTCGTCGTGCGAATTTCTCTGCTGTTTGAACAAATAGTCATATGAAAACAATGTTATTTTAAGAATGCAAAGCTTATGTCTGTCTTGAAGTTTTTGAAAATGCATTTTTCAGTAAGATAGGAAAATTTTGTAAAATGTGACGTCAACTCAGGTTTTACAGCAAGCCCTACAAGAGTCAGGATACCTTTTGTAACAGTATGCTTTCAGACTAACCCATGCTTTAGCTAGGACTTTTTAAGGGTTATAACGTGGCCTGGTTCACAGTTCAAGAAACAAAGGATAAAGGCTCAAATTTTATTTGTACCCACCCATTCTTCGTGATGTTCTTCGATCCTAAAGTCAGCTAATTATGCATTTAGACTCCGTTTGAGTCTTTGCTCTGATATTCCAGTGATGGTTCGGATACTGACAGATTATTTTGAACAGGCAGTCATTTTTGTTTAGAGTTTGTAGGATCTCTTCCCTTTTGATTTTTATTATCCCTGTCTTTTGCCTGAACTGTTTCTTTTGTAATTACAGTCAGCGGGATGCCCCAGTTTTGTAAGTCTCCTTAATAGGTTTTAACTTGATGGGCTTTTATTTTGAGAGATAATGACTGCATGTCCTTACGATTATACGGAACCATCACCGTCTTTTGTTTCAGAAGGACTTCTATGATGCCATTCATTGTGCACCTGGATTAACTGAGAAAACTACCTTACCCCAGGTTATAATTACGGGTTTTAATTTGTGAAACGAAAAACTCCAACTTCTTTGGCTCAAAGGGGTTGACTAGGGATTATCTTCCTTATAACTCCACTGTTTAGGATTAGAAATAATGCCTGTACATCGTCAGCGGGGTATGTTCAAAAGCATACTGTAGAGATTTTGGTATCATTTTCGTCATCCTCCCTCTAAAGGCTTAGAATTTTTTTTCGAGAGTTGATTATCACAAAAAATGAAAGCAATTTGAATATAGTGAATACGAATGGATTGATTCAAAACAGACATATGCAATGCATTGATAAAGTAATAAAGTTTGACATGAATAAATGTTTGAACAATCAAAAGAAAATTACAAATTGAAAGTTCTAATGAACAAAAGTCTTCTCGTCTCAGTACTTGTCACCTCAAATGGTGAACCTTGGAGGGATGGTAGAAGAACTCGGCCTGACCATCTTGTGTGAATTCCAATGCTCCTTCATCAATCAGGTTTTTAATTTTGTACTTCAACTTCCAACAATCGTCAGTGTCATGCCCCAGGCTGTTAGAATGGTATGCACACCTTGCATCAGGATTGTAGTTGGGTGAAGAAGTCTTAGGATTCGGATGAGGTCCTACCAACGTCACCAGATTCAATCTCAACAGGTGTTGTAAAGCCTGAGACAGCGACATGTTGAGCTTGGTAAATTGCCTCTTGGGCATATTTGGCTTACTCTATTCAACCAGTTGTTTATGGCAAGGTTGTTGTTGGACCCGTGAGGTAGTAGCAACTTGGAGAGGTTTATTCTTCATCAAACCAAACCTTTGACTTCTCGTAAGTTGATTAATGACTTGGTCCCCGGCCTTGACTGTTTGCTTCATGTTGTTGTATTTGTTTTAATGAAGCTGGTTGATAATGGTTCTCAACTCTTCTTGTTACCGAGCTAAGCCTTGGATAAGATCCATCTGCCCCAGCATATGGGTTTTCATGGCACTGAACTCAGCTTGCAGTTGTTCCAGCCGTTCGTCCTTATTGTCTTCAGGACTTTTCTTGACCAAGTTCCCAACGAGGAGCGTTTTCAACTCTTCCTGCCCCTTGGATAGGTTTAGGAATACGTCCTTGAACTGAGCTTCTCGAGTTTGAAGATCTTGGTTGTCTGGTTGGAAATCCATTGCTGAAATAAACAGCGAGAACATGAGAGGCCTGTACTGGGAGACCTGTTATGCAATGATATGTATGTATGCAATGTTTTCAAGGATCCCGCAGGGTAAACAAGAAACTTGTTAGAATTTTAATTTTTCATCTTTGATTGAAGAAACTTCATGTTGTTAAGAGTCCTTCTTCAAGAGTCAAGCTCACCATATCGAGTGGGTCATAGCCCCTGACTCAAGTTATCATGTTTTGATTTCTAGACAACCTTGGCTAGAGGAAAATAAATCCCCTTTGCCCCTTGCTAGACATTTGATTTACCATAACCTACATCACAAACCCTCGAGATCCTTGAAATGGTTAAGGAAATGTTAAGGCATGATGTTATGATGTGTATGCTATGCGTTTAAGCAAAAGTTGAAGTGATGTAAGTAAACCCTGCAATAAATCCAAATTATTGGATAAGGACTGTAAACAAAACCTGCAAGGAACTCATGTTGTCAGATAACAAGAATGTGCAAGTAGTTCAAGTTTGAAGGCACACAAGTCACACAAACAGCCTTAATTTTAGGCTGGCATGGAGTTTAGGTATTACCCTCTTTCAGTTTAGTTGGTTCAACCTATCCAAGAAATAGTAACTGGGTTCTAGAGGATCTCAATATCATTGACCACCCTCGATCGGTCATAATTCCAGTTTAGCAACCTTTTCTTGCCACCGGAATCATCGCGAGAGTTTGGTCTCAATGAGTGTAGCATACTGCTACTGTTCTATGGCCAAGTTGGTCAATTATAGGTGCTAAGGTCAGTTGGTGCTTAATGACCCCTTAGCAGACCCATATTCTCCTCGTTATGCCACAGGGGATATCGGTACATACTACAGTGCCACACCAATGTAGCTACTGCTTCAACCGTATCGGTCTACGCTGTACAGTTCCCTCACAGTTTATTGCTACTTACCTAAAGGGTATCCCTCAGATCCGGGTTAGGATCTATAGTAACTCCGATACAAGCCCACAAATATAAAGCATACAAGTCAAGCAATTGAAAACATTATGAAATATTCCTAAGGTACACCCCACTTATTAATATTCCCCAACAGAGTCGCCAGTTCTGTGATACGGTGGGAGAGAACTGACTATTTTTGAATGTTGGTTCGCGTTTTGCGTTTGTTTTCACAAAATGTCGCGGTAAGCAAGATTCGCCACCGTATTTTATTTTATCCAACAAGGAAAGGAAAAAAGCACAGAAAAATTCCTTTTTCGAGATGTTTCTCGGGTCCGGGGGGTAGATTATAGAAAGGGAAGGTGTTAGCACCCTTTCTATTTGTTGTTATCCACAGGCTCTTAGGTGCTTGCTCATATTATTTTCAAAATTGCTTTTCTTTGTGTTTATGGGTTTTGAAAAAAAGTTTGTTTGAAAACTTCGATTTAACTCTTGCTTCTGTCCTCAAAAGCGTATGAAGTGTTTTTGAAAACTTTGTTCAAAAAGTGTAAGTGTGAAAAATATTTTGTTTTTGAAAAGAGCAAGTACTTAAGAACCATCTACCTACTCGAAAAAAGGAATCATTCTACGTTATCTTCCTTTAGACAATGCTATCCCACTATTGATGAGTAGGTAGCATCGTCGTTGGAGTCTTAAGGGTCAATTCGAATGAGGGACATACGGTCACCAAAGCAATGTTAGGACGCCTTAGCGGTAACCCTAATGTCTTAGATCATTTGTTTGAGGCAACAATATCCGAGGAAACCATTTCGAGGCGACTATGATCTTTTAGACAAGAGGGCGACCTCTAAAACGACCTATACTCAATGACCGCTTACGAAGGCAACCAAGTGGGGTGTACCCTAGGAGTGCGCATATGCGAGTGTGTTGATTTCGGTTATTTTTATCTTTGCATATGTTTAAGGTGATCTAACCATTTTAAGATTTAGGCATTCATTCTTGTCATGCAAACCCTATTACCAAACATCTAACAGTTGTATAATTTGCAGAATTAAAATGCAGAAATTTAACTAACTATTACAAGGCGTCGGGTATTTACATCGCCAAAAACAATCCTTGAAATTAAAATGCGGAAAGTAAATAAAGCGATAAAATAATTAAAGTCCTAATTAAACTATTACATTCCAGGAAACAGATACAATAATATGACAAAATGGATCGCGTGCGAGAAATTAAATCGGATGCGAGTTTTTTAGGGTTTTGACCCTTTTTTGAAAGAAAGCATTTTTGTTATTTTTGAATTAAAAATAAATTAGGCTAAGTTAATAATTAAATTAATAAACAAATTAATTAATTAATGAAAATAAATATTTTTGGGTTTTTGAGTATTTAAAGAAATAAAAATAAATTAATAAAAGTTAATAAAACCTAATTGTCTAAATTAATTTTAATTATTTGCAAAAGATATTAAAGTTATTTTCTACTTAAACTAAATTAATTAAGTTAATTATTTATTAATAAAAATAAAATACTAAAAATTGAACTTAGTAAATAAAATATTTTGGTTTTTTTGATTTTATGAGAAAAAAGTTTAATTGGTTAATTAAATAATAAAAATAATTAATCAAATAAATAAGTAAAATAAAAAGAAAGAAAGAAATAGAAATAGAAATAACCAAGGGGTTTTGGGCCTGATCAGGGGGGTTTGGATAGCAATCTGATGGCCCAATTTGAATTGGCCTGTGTTGACTTTTGGATTCTCCACGCGCATGTTGACTTGAGAGCATGATGGACCTTCAACCTGAGTCACCAGATCTGGCCTTGGGCCATCTGGTGCTTTGATATTTGATGGTGTATGGTAGTCCACAATTCTTGAAATGCGCTGGAACATTTATGGAAAAATAATACAAAGTATATGGGGACCTGGGATTCGAACCCAGGTCCTGTGAATCATTGAACTAGCGCCCTTACCACTCAACCAGCGTGCTTAATTGTTATAATATTGGAAACTAAATATAATATGGGAAAACAAATAAATGCCAGAAAATATAAAAAAATAAAGCGCGAAATTTGAAACGTCCAATAGGAAGGAGGCACGTCTTCATCTTCCTCGTTGGAACCTGGTTATTTACCTGCGGATTTTCATCCACAGCTAAATTCGTAGCTGCATCCTAAAATCTATCCTAGGCCATAGAAATTAATTCCAAGACCATAGTCATGCTCGTCTAGGTCTCTTGAGCACGTCTATATCCATCAATTGCCCTGATTTTTCCTGAAACTAAAACGCCCAAAAACAAGAACCAAGAACCCTAGATTCGGGTATGGCACTACAGGTCATATAAACACAATCAAATAATGCAGAAAGCTTCTAAATGGAACGATAACCATGAATATGTAAAGATTTTGCCAAAAAAGTGCAAGAATATGAGGATACGATTTCAACTGAAAAGTGATTTTTGAGACACTTACAAAGCTTCTGGGCGCGTATGGAGACTGGTTTTGGATTGGTTTCGCTTCAAGGATGGTCCAGCAATTGATTAGTGTGGAGATTTGGTTCTGAATTGGCCTCTATGCGCGATTTCAGTTTCAAGCTTTTTGCCAATTTTCTCAAGTTTGGTTTTGATGTTTATGCACCCTCTAACCTCTTAAACTCGTGCCTTTCACTTGTATATGTATAAAGCAATGCATTAGGTCAAGTTTTGTGGACTGAATCTTTGTAAATCAATGCTTGGAGATATGATTTGATCCTCCATTAAAAAGCTTCCAATTTTGTCCAATATCTATCTTTTTATTCATGATACGGTGAGATATGAATTTGATCAACTTTATGATGATGATTAGGTCCTGAAATACCCAAAAAGAGATCAAATAATTAATACTTGGATTTTATTTGATTTAAATTGATCAAAAATGAAATAATTCATTAAAAAATAAAATTAAATAATAAAATTGACAAAAGGTCACAAGGTTGAAGCTAGGACACATGTGGAGTGTGAAAAGATCAAATCAAGTGAAAAAGAATGGGCTCATTTGACAAAATTTGAAGTTTTAGGGATAGTTGACTTTTGGCAATTTTGCAAAAATGCCCAACTTCAACAATGCATAACTTCTTCAATTTTGAACTTTTGGAAGTGTTCTTGGACTTTTTGGAAATCATGATATGTCCTTTAACCAAACCCTTTGGTCTCATCTCATTTTGATGTTCCATTCTCAAGTTATAAGCTTTGGCAAAAAAGGTGTTTTTGTTGACTTTCAAAAATGACCTATAATGTCCAAATTTGTAACTTTTTGTGAGTGAATTTCTTGATCTTGGGGTGTGAATATGGGTTGTAGGAAATTGCATCCTCTTAAAAATGAGCTTTGGATGGATCATTTCTCATAAAGTATGAGAAAGTTATTCTTGGTAAAAGTTGAGTTGACTTTTCCTACAAAACCCTAATTTAGCAACTTTTGAGTCTTGATGAATTTTGAGCAATCCTTGATGAATCATGATCAACCCTTGATCAAATGATGAAATATCCTTCAAAATGAGAAATTTGACAAACAATATTGAGGTTTGACTGTATATAGGTCACAGGTGACTTTTGCCCTAGCACAGTCGATTTTTGGACCCTTTGAGCAATTGACTGACCAAATTTCCTCTGCAAGGCTTGAAATTTGACATGGATGAACTTGAGAACATATTAGAACATTGGAGAGCACTTTAGGCCATTTGGATTCAAGGACCTTGATGCAACACAAAAACCTAATTTGAGATTGACTGCCTTGACTGTCCAACTCTTGAGCAATCTTGAGCCATTTGAAGACTATTCTTGCAATGTCTTGAGAAATATGAGAGGGAAAATTTTGGGATGCAGCAACTGGCATTCAACAAGTTTTTTTTTTATAGTCAGGAGTGGGGTCATAAGTTCATCAACTGAAGTAACAAACATATCTTCCTCAATGGCATTGGTATTTTGGTCGTGTTTGGGCATAGGGGCACTAATGACATTAGGAATTTCTGGCGCATCGAATTCAATCTCTTTGGCTTCAAGAAGGTCTTGTACTTTGTTCTTCAGAGCCCAACAATTGCTAGTGTCATGGCGGGACTCTCAAAATGGTATGCACAACGGGCATTAGGATGATAGTGAGGAGAGGTTGTGTTAGGGTTCTTTGGAGCTTCTTTCAAAGTCACTAGGTTGGATCTTAACAAATGCAACAATACTTGAGATAGAGTCATGTTAATTCTGGTGAACTGTCTGACTGGTCTCTCCATTCTGGGTTGGTTGCTTCTTTGCTGAGCAGGCGCTGGTTTAGGAATCATGACAGACCCCACCATTGGATGGCGTTCGGCCTTATCTTGATTTCTCTGAGGATATATAACAACAACTTCTTTCTTTCCAGTGAATGGTTTCCTTACAGCAGCAGAGGATGCATCTTTTTGAATCTTTCCATTCTTTATCCCGGCTTGTACCCTTTCTCCAGTCAATATCAATTCGGTAAAACCTGTCGATGAACTCCCAATTAAGTGATTAAAGAAGGGACCAGAAAAGGTGCCCAAAAACATGTCTACCAACTCTCTTTCAGATAGGGGAGGTTGAACTCTTTCGGCTAAGTCCCTCCACTTTTGCGCGTAGTCCTTGAAGCCTTCACTTGAAACCATGGCCATACTCTGGAGTTGAGTACGGGTGGGTGCAAGATCAGCGTTGTATTAGTATTTTTTGTAAAAGGCAGCGGCCAGATCTTCCCAGTTATGAACATTGGCTCTTTATAACTGATATAACCAATCAAGTTGAGTTCCATACAGACTGTCTTGGAAGAAGTGTACCCATAAGTCCTTGTCAGCGGTATGAGGCTGGATTTTCTTCACATAGGATGGAGATGCATTTTGGGGCATGAAACTCCGTCATATTTTGCAAACACTAGTGCTTTGAATTTAGGAGGAATGACAATCTCTGATACTAATCCCAACTCCTCAAAGTCCAATCCAGGCACTTTTTGGATTTCCATTGCACATAACTGTTCTTATAGATGCTTATACTTGTCGTCGGCCGGAGGGTATTGTTCTTCAGAATAGTCTTCTTCTTCCTCTTCCTCTTCTGACTCTGATTGGTCAACTGTTTCTTTTCCCTTCCCATCTTGATTGTATTTCTCACCAGATGTCGTTGCAAAGTCTAAGGTCCTTCTTGCTTGTCCTTGAAATCTTCTTCCCATGTTTAGAACTCCAGTTATTTTCTTTGTTTTCTTTTTTTTCTCCTCAACCAGCAAGGTCTTCAACTCTTCTTGTCCTTTGTTTAGAGTTAAGAACATTGTTGAAATTGTGCATTCTGAGCTTGAAGGTCCTTCACCGTCTGTTCGAGATCCATCTTACTGAAATAAATAGTAGAAAGATGAGGAGACTTGTTGTAAGAAACCTGCTTATGTTATGATGAATGGTAGATGTGTATGCAATGATTTCAAGGATTTTAAAGATTCAAATTTTAATTTTAGAAAAAAAGGAAACACACGTTATATTAATAAATTAAAGCTTGAGTACATCAATGCCTTTTTGGGAAAAATAATACAAAAACTCTAAGATAAAAAGGTTGTACGCATCCTCTTTGGTGCGATGTAGGCATTCAGGTTCCTCTCCTCATGAAGTTGCTTAGTGAGTTCTAAAACCTTCTTCTCGCTTGCGTAGAATTGGGCTTGGAAAGTATATCGCTCCCCCTTGAGTTGTATTCAATCTCTTTGTAAGTCTTCAAGAGAGGTGGGCATGTCAGGATGTAGGATAGTGTATTGAACATCTCCTTCCTTAACAGGCTCAATGATTACCGGGAGAATGGAGGGATAAGGCATCATAAGACTCTGAGCATGGGTTCGTACCATTTGAGGTAAGGCTCAAGAGGGATGGAATTCTTGTGCCCCAATGTCTTGCTATCTACCTTGTTCAACATCCTCCAAGCTCGGATAAATCTCTGGTTAAGACCTTGATCGTCGTTCTCGTAGTCAAATACCACACCTTGGATCAGCATCTCATGCGGGCCATCCCTTCAGGCATAACCAAACTGTCTTAAGGATAAGCAGGGGTTGTAGGTGATACCTCCCCTAATTCCAAGTAAAGGGACATTATGGAGTTCTCCACAACGGTCGACAATAGTAACATTCTCTATAGATCGGGAACACCAATGGATGTCTGAATGTTTGAGCGTCATCAACCTTTGTGACCACCTTGAACCTTGCTCGTTCTTTAATACAGATTGGGGAAGATGCGAAATAAACCATCTTGCCAAGAGAGGAGTACAACACATAAGGACACCTCTTTTCCTCATAGTGCGAGTGTGAAAAGAATGTAGGATGTCCCCTAGCAATGTAGGCACCGGGTTGCGGGATATGAAGATTTTGGCGGCGTTCACATCTATGAGTTGGTCAGGATTTGGAAACAAAACCATCCTATAGATGAGGAGAGCCACAATTTCCTCAAAATCTTGCAGATCTAAAGAGTTCCAACAGCTTTGGGCTTTCTCAAACAAGAACTTTGCTAGGAAACCTTTGACACCACTCCTTGTTTCCCAATGAGTTGTGACATCAGATGATTGCAAGTGTAGAGCTTGAGCAATATCTTCTGGCTTTGGATCTCTTTCCGTACCGTTGAAAGGTAGTTGATTTAGAATGTGAATCCTTAAGAGTTGGGATAATTCTTTCAAAGTAGGAACAAGTTGATAATCGGGGAATATGAAGCAATAGTGTAAAGGATCAAATAACTGAAAGAGCACCTTCATCATGTCTTCATCAGTGTTGGAAGTGACCAAGTTGAGTAGGCGACCATGTCTCTCAGTGAATGGAGATTTTTCAGGAATTCTTGAAGCTAGCTCCTTAAGTTGTGGAGGGATCCTTACAAGATTGACTTGAATAGTTTTCCTGCGAATAGAATCCATATCCTACAAAACAGAAACAAAGATAAATCCAAAAATCCTTGAAATGGTTAGTGAATGAATATGATATTATGATGTTCATGATGTTATGTACAAGTATGTATATATACAAACAAAGAAAACAAGTCCTTAGGTTTAGGCTTGCATGGAGTCTCATAGGTCAGTACCCTCTTGCAGTTTAGTTGGCTCAAACCTGTCCTAGTAATAGTAACCGGGTTCTAAGGAGCTCAATATCACTGGTTTGTTTCCTTGGTCATTGTTTCAGCACAAGCCTCTTTAATGGCGACCGAAATATCCCAAGAAACCAAACCTCAATGAGTGTAGTATCGAGTATCTACCAACTTCAGACTGCACGAAAGTCGGTCATCTCACTACGTCCTAAAGGCCAAGTTGGTCAAGTAAAGGTTCTAAAAGTTCATTAGTGCTTCATGACATCACTCAACGGCCCCATATTCTCCTTGATTAACTCAAGGGCTACTGGTACCCACAAATATGTCGCACTAATGTAGCTATTGCTTAGACCGTGTCGGTATATCCCGCACAGTTTCCACAATGTATTGCTACTTACCTATAAGGTATCCCAAATTCGGGTAGAGGATTCAAACCCACACAAAGAACTATAATGTAAAGCATACAAGTCAAACAATGAAAGAAAATAAATTTGATCTAACCCTAAGGTAACCCCACTTTTAGAATTCTCCCCAACAGAGTCGCCAGTTCTGTGATACGGTGGGAGAACTAACTTGAAGGTTTTGCGTTTGATCGCAAATGTTGCGGTTAGCAAGAGTCGTCACCGACTTTTCTTTAATCCAAAAGGGAAGGTTAAAAAGCATAAGAAAGACCTTTGAGATTATTTCTTGAGTTCGGGGGGTATATTATGAAAAGGGAAGGTATTAGCACCCTTTTCATCCATGGTTTTCCATGGGCTCTTAGTTACTTGCTAGATCACTTGCTTTTGTTTGAAATTGTGCTTTGTGTGGTTTTTGAATGTATTTTGTAAAGAGGCCATTGTTTAGGCAAACTTTGTAATGATTCTCATTCGTAAGAATGTATACAAAGTGTTTGATCTTTTGAAAATGTTTTCAAGTTTGTAAGATGTTTTGAAAGTATAGGTGTTTGTTTTGAAAATAGCAAGGATGTTTTGTTTTGAAATGGAGCAAGTAATTAGGAGCATTCCACCTACTCAAAAGTCTTTCTTGTTCATTTTCTTTTCCTTTGACATTGTCATCTTACCATTGATTTGGTAAGTAACCTATCTTTGGATGTAAACGGGACGAGCGCGGGTCATCGTATAACCATGATTAGCAATGTTGCAAGGTATCTTAGCATTCTTTTTTAGGGACTAAGATCATTTGAAAGGAAACTTAGATAGCTTTATCGAGGGACTATGATCTTATACTTTTTGCTTGTTTTTGCTAAGATACCTCACATGCGTAATATGGCCATTTTGTAAAGGAAGCCAAGTGGAATTACCCTAGGGGTGCTTGTGTGCAAGTGTATTGTTTTAATGCTTGATTTTGTCTTGAATTAGGGTTTTCTAAGTATTGGTTTTAGTCTTTCCATCCAAACCCTAATTACTAACATTCGTATATAAAGCGATAAATTACAGAATTTAAAGTTACTACGCTATTACAATATTTGTAGGAGGGGGTGTACAAATTGTAAATGGGAAATATAAACCTAATTAATCTATTACAACCAAATTTAATTTGTACAAGGATTGAAATAAATAATGTACAAGATGAATAAATATGCAAGAATGCAAATATAAAGAAAATGGATATTTTTGTTTGGATTATTTTAAGAAAAGTGAATTTGTTTTAACCTAATTAATTAAAAGAAAATAATTAATTAAAATAATAAAAGTAAACCTAATTTAATAAGAAAAGATTTTAAATAAAACCCTAAGTCTATTAATTAATTAAAAGGAAATTAAGTTTAAGAAAAGTATTTTTGTATTTTTGTCTTGAAAATAATTTATAGTATTATAAAATATTTTTGGCCTTTTTTATATTAAAATAATATATTTTAATTGGTGTAAAAGAAAATAAATAATATCCTAGTTTTAATTAAATTTACAAGAATAATTAGTAAAATAAATAGAGTGTGGTTAAATAAAATATTCTTTTGTGAGAAAAAATAAATAAACTAAGTTAAATATAAATCTACTATTTTTGTATTTTTTTATGATTTTTTAGTATTAGAAAAATAATTAAGAAAATAAATTAAAAAAAAATAAGAAAAAAAAATAAAATAGGGCCGGGGGTGCTGATAGCCTGCAAGGGGTTAGAAAGCAAAAACAAAAAAAAAAGCCCAAATGAGGCCCAGCGCCTGCCCAAGAAACAAAGTCAGAAAGCAAAAAAAATGTAAAAACAAATCAAATGGGTACAGGCGCGCGCTTCTACCACTGGGGTGGCTATACATCCGTTAACATAAGCAAAACAATAAATATATGATACAAAACGCGCCCTGATTTACACTTCATCTTCAACCTCCAGCCAGACCAACTGTAACTTGTTCATTTCTCAACAAAAATGAAAACTGTAAACATGAAACTTGTAGAAAATTTCCTCACGGTTTCAGAAATGTAAAGCATTAAAACTATAGATCAAAGATAAGCATGAATTTTTTTGTCCCTAATATGAACCCTAAAAATCTAAGAAACTTCAATCTTAAAATTCTCTAAGCTCAAGCAAAATTAATGGAAACTATGGACATGGTTAGCTTTAGGGCAATGATATCTACATGTTTTATTTACAAATAAATCATTGATGATGCCTGTATGAAAGGTTCCAAAGTTATAAAACTTACCTTGCAAGAGGGTATCGAGATTGAAGTTTGAGCAGCTTTCAATGAGTTCCAATGATTGAGTTAGCTTCCTCAAGTTACCAGGAAGCTAATGGGATGCTTAGCTTGAGCTGAAAGTACCTGAGGAGTTCTTGAGAAGTCCAAGTGCAAAGCTCTGTTTTTGAAAATGGAGGATGGTGTTAATGGTGTTACAGTTCTGTAACAGGGTGTGGGATCAGTTCTATTGATGTTTAGAAGCTTTAGGAACTAAATGTCTTGAAAACGCACGATGGAGTTATGAGTTTCAAGTTTTAGGTCAGTTTATGTGAAAATGGAGGTATGAGATATGATTCTGAGCTCTAGGTGTTTTCAGGGCTTAAGCCTTCGTGTATTTTGTGGCAAATGGTTTGTATATCTATAAGCAAAAGGATTGGAGTGGTTTTGACAATCAGAAATACAAGTCACAAGCTATTTTCTATGTTACTTGATTTTCAAGAAAAGAGGGAAACCAAGTTTCAATGTGTAGTACAAGCATGGACTGGGTGATTGTAAGTTCCTAACAAGTTTATTATGAGTTATAGGACTTGTATGATTAGAAGAGAACAAGTGCAAGGCTCGAGAACAAGTTTTGTGTAAAAAAGCACTTTATCAAAATGACGATGTACACTTTCTTCCAAAAATGGATATAAAGCATGGTCTTGCATTGAATGCTGGAAATGAGACCTCTAACAGATGTGCAAGCCATTAACTATGGAGTGCCTAACAAGTTTGAGGCCTGCAAAGTAGAGGTTATGCAACACAACTTTGAATTTGAATTTTGTTCATCACAAAATGACTTGTAATTCAAGTGATAAAACCCTAACTTCATCTCTTCGATTATCCCTACTCAAGAATAATCTCGAGTTCTTGGACATTTTGGAAAGCTTTTAATGTGCTATACAACCCATCTTTGAATTTATTTTGAAGATTCTCCTTGGAACTATATTGAAAAGTGCCATGAAGTTGGGTCAAAATCCTGACCAAATTAGGGCAAAATTTCACTAAGTGTTTTGTTTCATGACCACATGTTCTTAAAATTATAATTTGAGATCCAAGCATTTTTGGAAAAAGTTGTGTTAAGAAAAGTTGTATACTTCATGGAGATCTACAACTTTCATTTTGTAAGTTTCTTCTGAATCATGGAGATCTACAACACTTAGAAAAATTTCTAAGTTTAGAAATTTTGACTTTTCAAAATGAAATCTTGAAATTTTGATATCTTGATGAATAATTTTCATATTTTGACAAGTCTTGATGAATTGTGATCTTTGGCATTTGATTTTGACCAAAAAGTCAAAGTTTGACTTTTCAGTATACAGTTGACTTTTGATCAGTTGACTGGAAATTCATCTGTCAATCCATTGGACTAAGCAATGTTTTGAGCCATGTCATTAGGTCAAAATTATGCAATTGGACTCTTGAGATCATGCCTTAAACCAATTGATCATTTGCTAGGTCAAAAATCAGAAATTGCCCTTTCTTAGTCAAAACCCTAATTATGACCATTTTGCCCTTTTGGTGATTTGATCAAATTTCTTGAGGAGTTGTGGTCCAAACTTGATCAAATGATACATATGAGTCTAAAATGTTGAAGTGGATCAATAATTATGACGTTTGACTATAAATTGGCCATAGTTGACTTTTCCCCCAATACAGTTGACTTTTAGGTCAACTGCTCAATTGATTGGACAAAAGTTTGATCCAAGGCTAGAAACTTGACATGAGTAATCTTGGGAGTCCATAATGATCCATGAAAGTCATATGAAGCATTGAAGGTTCAAATATCCTTGTGCAATCTATAACCTTAATTTTGGTCATCAGTGCTTAAGGAGGTGTCTTGAATTGATCAACCCTAGTGTAGTCTTGAGTCTAAGGAGATCTTGTGAGAAAATTCTTGATATGTGAGAGGGAAAATTTTGGGGTACAAAATAATGACTTAAGAAATATGAAAGCAATGAACATCAATTTGTGCGTGGATATTTCGTTGATTTGAAGCTTTCTCTGTTAGTCTTCAAGCCTTTATATAGCCAATAAAATAATATATTCATTGAGGGGTGCTCTTGGGGTTTCCAGAAACATTGGCAGTTTGAGCAGACACGTGGGGGACAAGATCGTGCGACATGTCCATCCTTTTATGGTAGTGGAATGAAACTTTGATTCTACCATGTACTATTTATAACATGTTAACATTATCTTCTTTCCTTATGCACTTTAGAAGCTTCCGCGAGCATGAGTTTAAAAGCGAGAACATAACACAAGGTCATGAGAACTTCAAGTCTTTAGAGTCTTCAGAACTGTGTGCTCAGTGTCTTCAGCACATGGTTGTGATAACCTTTTTTTTTTTTGGATCCTTGGGTCTTTAAAACTTCAAGTCTTTAGAATCTTTAGAACTTTTGTCTTTAGAGTCTTCAACACTTGGTCTTTAGAAGCCTTATCTTTAGAACCTCAGGTCTTTAAAAACACGAGTCTTTAGCATCTAGACTTGAGTAGAAACTTATGTCTTAAAATCCTCTGACTATTTCTTTAGAACCCGTTGTCTTCAGAAACATGAGTCTTCAACATCTGGACTTAAGTAGCAAGTTTTGTCTTCAGATCTTCTGACTCTTTCTTTAGAAGCCATTTTCTTCACAAACATGAGTCTTCAACATCTGGAGTTAAGTAGCAACTTCTGTATTCATATCTTCTGACTGGTTTCTTTATATAAACATCAGAGCCTACACTTCAGATCCTTCTGCAGTGTCTTGCTACTATTCAACAGAACTTGTGTTGCATAGAAGTGGAACTTATTCTCTTTTAATGTCTTGGTCATGCCATCCACTAGAAGCAGAACATGTTTGTTAAGTACTTAACAATAACAAACATTAGAGTATAAAAATTGGTCATACAAACATGCTCGTTTGTTATCATTAATACTCAGATAATATTTCAGAATCAAATTGTTTTCTTACAATCTCCCCCTTTTTGATGATGACAATACTATGTATTTTAATGACCAAATTTTGTTCATATAATCAGAAAAAGTGAAAATAGAAAGGTAAGGAATACTTATAATTTTTATGATGCTCACCCTGAGTCAATGACTTGATGAAGATCGAATATCCTGACTCTGAACCATTTGAGTAAAACTCCCCTAGTTCCAATAGATCAGTTATCGAGATCTTGAGAGTCTTTACTATGGATGACAATGGAAAAATTGAGATCTTGATGCCAATGTGTTGTACCCCAAAATTTTTCCTCTCAGTTATCAAGGATTCTCTCACAAGGTCTTCTATGACATCAAGTTTGCAGTACTGGCACATCAATTTAGACTTGGAATTGGCACAAAGGCAAAATGGTCATTTGCACACTGAAAAGTCAAATTTGGACTTTTGATCAAAATCAAGTTTCAAGAATCATATTTAATCAAGACATGTTGAAATATGAAGTTTGTTTCATCAAGAAATTCAAAAGTCAAAATTCTAAAATATTTGGAATTTTTCTAAATGTTAAAGAAATATGACAAGCTCAGAACTTCTGATCAGATTATCACCATGATGCAAGTTGATTCTGGAAGAATTTCTAACACAAGAGTTTTAGATCTCAATAAGACCTAAAGTATTGTAGAACATAACTTCTCCTGGAAATGATGGAATTTCAAGTTATAAATGTCCAAAGACACACGCATGAAAGTGAAACACTTAGCAAACTCTAGACACTTTCAAGACAGATTTTGGTTAGAACTTCTGGGCCAGTTTTCACAAACGTTCAGCCAGAGTTTGCAAAAGTAATTCAAACAAAGTCTACAAAGCGTGTTACAAACTTTCAGAAAAGTCTGAGAACTCCTTCAGAACATGCTGGAGAGAAAAGATTAAAGGATCAATAGTTAAATGTTTTGTTTTAAGTTGCGCTGATGCTGAACTTCTGGCTCAGATCTAAGCTATGATGCACAATCTCGTAGCGCAGGATTTGTGGTTTGATAAATCTCATCATCATTTAATGCTCACAACAACGTTTGAGTTTTTATCCAAAGGATTTCCCCACGTGTGAGATAAAAGTACCATTGTTGTCCTTGAAAAGCAAACTTTTGTACAAGTTTATGCTAGGCCCATGCTTTGCTTTTGCCTCTGAGGGTACTTTTCCTTAATTCAAGCTTACAAATCCAGCTTAGGCACGACTAAAAGTTGTTAACCTTACTTGTTTGAACTTGCTTCAAGAACAAGTCAGCGCCTAGTGTATGATAGATGTACTTTTGACTTCTCCAAGCTACTAAATCCTTGCCTATAAATTGAACTTCATTTGCAACTGTAAGAGAGAGAGAGAGAGAGAGAGAGAGAGAGAGAGAGAGAGAGAGAGAGAGAGAGAGAGAGAGAGAGAGAGAGAGAGAGAGAGAGAGAATTTTAAAATTAGCCTTGAAACCTTTCTGAAATTTCAAAGAACTAGAAACTGGAAGCATAAACACAAAAACCTGCTAAGCTTCAGTTTCTTTTCACGCCCAAACTCTAACTTTCTTGCACATCTCTTGGCCAAATTAGAAACAATCCCAACTTCTGTTTACAGACTGCAATTCCATCTCCACCAACTTCCATTTCAAAAAGCAGAACTTCGATTCTTGGTTGTTCCAGAATTTTCCAACCATTCCTTAGCTCAAGTTAAAGATTATTCCAGCCTTCTGAGCACATGAGAAAGCTTACCAGAATATCACATCACTCAAAACTAGACTCCATCTCATAGAGCATTTTCCAGTTGCAAGGTAAGCTTCTGCTGACTCTCATCATATTACTAATGCATTGTTAGATTTGCATGTTCAAAATACAATGTAGACATCTTGATCTTGTTGCTGTACATATTCTGAAGTTTCATGTATTTGTCTTCCTAAGTAGAGAGAACATCAGTTCAAAACTTCTTAAGGAAACTAGGTTTAGCAAATACATGTTTGTTTCTGATTTACAGTTTTGACATTTTTTTTATGTTTTTGAAACCATAATGAAACTTTCCAGAACTATTATGTGTGCATTTTTGTTTTATGGAGAAATGACTTAGCTGCAGATGCTCTGATTGGTGTAGAGAAAGAGATGAAGCTCATCATCAGAATTTACTTTATGTTATATGTTAATGCTTTTGTTTCTAATATCGGATGTACAGCCACCCCGGTGGAAGAAAGCGTGCGCATAAGACATTAGTGCTAAGGGTCATGTGTTTTAGCCCCAGAAGCATTTTTTAGGTTTATTTAATGACATTATCACCCATTTATCTGTCAAACAACATTCCTAAATCAGAACTTCTAAACAACCTTACCCAACAGCATTATCACCTCACTCTCTCAAATAGCTAAAACTTCTGACTTATCAGCAATACATGAACTTCTAGGTTCCCAGCTACACTATAGCTTCTGAAACCCCTCAATAATCAGAGCTTTTAGGTTTTATTTTATTCCCAATAATCTCAGAACTTGGTGTACTCAGGCCCAAAACTTATGGCCCTCCATTTTCCCACTAGCATTTTCTCTTTTGCAGCGTATCAGAGTCAAAACTTATGTTCCTCCTCGTTTCAACAAAGTGCTGATCCTGACTCCATTTTCTTATTTATCTTATTTTTTGCTTTTAATGACCGAAAACACCAAAAATATTTCATACTCACATGTTTTATTTTATTTCTTTAAGAACAAAAGACCAAAAATATTTTCTTAAACTAGTTCATTTAACAAAAACCAAAATAAGTTTATTCTTACATTTTCTTGTGCATTATATTCAATATGGTTGTAATAGCTAATTAGATTTATTTTTCTTGCAAAAAATCCCCATTTGTAAATTTGTACATCCCCTCCCTTATTGATGTAATAGCTTAGTATTTTACTTTTTCGCAATTTAATGCTTTTATATGTAAATACTAGTGATTAGGATTTGTATGAAAAGACTAAAACCAATCAATTAGCAAACCCTAATCAAAGATAAATCAAGCATGAAAAAGATACACTTGCACACTTTGCACCCCTGGGGTTAACTCCACTTGTTGCCTTGAGAAATAAATGGTCATGATACACATGTAAGACATCTTAGAAAAAACAAGCGAAATACAAGATCATAGTCCGTCGATGACGCTATTTATGTTGCCTTTCGAAATGATCTTAGTCCCCTAAAGAAAATGCTAAGATATCTTACAACATTGCTATTCATAACTATACTATGACCCATACCCTTCCCTTTTACATCCAAAGATAGGGTTACTTACCAAATCAATGGTAAGATAACAATGTCAAAGGAAAGAGGAAATAAGCAAGAAAGACTTTTGAGTAGGTATAATGTTCCTAGTTGCTTGCTCACTTTCAAACCAAAACACCCTTTCTATTTTCAAAATAAACACCAACACTTTCAAAACATCTTTCAAACTTGAAAACATTTTTAAAAGATCAACACTTTGTATACATTCTTATGAACGAGAATCATTACAAAGTTTGCCTAAACGATGATGCCTTTTCAAAACACTTTCAAAAACCACACAAAGCACATTTTCAAACAAAAGCAAGTGATCTAGCGAGTAACTAAGAGCCCATGGAAAACCATGGATGAAAAGGGTGCTAATACCTTCCCTTTTTATAATCTACCCCCCGAACTCAAGAAATAATCTCAAAGGTCTTTCATATGATTTTTCACCTTTCCTTTTGGATAAAAGAAAAGTCGGTGGCGACTCTTGCTAACCACAACATTTGCGATCAAACGCAAAACACCCAAGTCATTTCTCCCACTATACCACACAATGGAATAGTTTAGATCTTGACTTCTTAGAACTTCTTCTTATTGAATCTTGAATATAGATTCCAATGAGAATGAAATCAAATTGAAATCTTTGAAACTTTAATGTCACTAAGACATCTTCCAGATTCTCAATTCTTGGAGTCTGAATCTAGATTTCACTTCTTGGAGTTTGATTATGAATTGAAAAACATCTTCAGAGTCTAAATCATATAAGTTATACATAAGCCTTGCATAATACTTTCAGATCTTTGTCTTTAATCAAAGTTCTAATGATTCCCGAAAAAGAAAAACAATTATAACAGAAACAAAATTTTAACTGGGTTAGAATGTAAGCAGCTTTTTCCAGAGAACATTTTCCAGAACTTCATTATTGAAATCAAAATCATGTCAATTTAATCACTCTCCCTTTTTTTCTATTCAATAAGGTAATTATGTGTGAAAAACATAAGAAGTTTCATTAATATTCCAAGGAGATTACAACAGAAGGAAAAACATAGACAAGGAAAGTTATCTAAACTTCAAACACATCAGAACTCTCAACAAATAGAGAATTGCTTATGATAAATGTATTTTTGTGAACAATTTCAATTATACCCGCTAACTCAAACAATTCAGACAATACACGTCCATACGAAATGAATGATTTTTGAGATTTCCTGGATTCTAGGATTGATAGCTTCAGATGATTGAAATTTATTTCCAAAAGATGAATTGGAATATTCTTGCAAAGGAAATAAAGAAGACACATATCCCTAGGAAAAACTTTATCAAGATCTTCTCCTATGGGATGAAGATTTTTCAACAAGAACTAAAACCAAATTTTTGTAAGTTATTTCAAATGATCTGAATTAAGGGGCTCATATCTAAATGAAGAGTTAGGAACATTTGGAAACATTTTAACTTCATGCAATAGTTGGTTAAAGATTGACTCTAGATGGCTTCATCAATGGAGGAGCCAGTGATGGTAATCAAAATGCCAAAGATGTAAGAATGAATGGAATTTTCATAAGGAATGACAGAAACATGAAGCTAGAAGTTCTTTAAGAGGTTAGGATAAATATGACCTTTCAGCATTATTGCATACCCATAACATCCTTGATTTTCAATAAAACCATTGATGAAGCCATCATCGGGGACATAGTTGGGTGTTTTCTATTTGATTACCTCGAGAAGATTTTCATCTCCTTGAAAGGTTCTAACATCCATGATGTGCTGACAAGCTTAAAGAAAAGAGATGGTAGAAGATAATACAAGGATTAGGACTTTATAAATGACTATAGATGAGAGGAGATATAAATAGTCAGTCAAGCAGTTCATGAGGTAAGACGATTGAAACACTTAAATGACGTCATGGTTTTCTAAAAGAAGGAAATGAAAAGAGAAGTAGATCAAACATTAAGATGAGAGAACATGAAAACATTTAATTAGAAAAAGAAAAGGAATATTAGACAAAGTAATTGGGGTATGACATGAAACGACTGTACCCAAGACATAGTGAAAAGGAGTAGTTAAATAAATGTAATCATTATTAATCAATTTCAAGAAAAAATAACTGCTCGTGCATGACCTAGGTAGTGTGTGATAGACACTAAGTCTATTTAAGTAATTTTTTGATATTCTCAGCATCTGGAAAAACACGAAGATTTCCATCTGATTAGGAACATTTTTTACCGAAACATCTTCTGACGATTGAGATAAAACAAATTAGAAGTTGTGATACGGTGGCCAGAACCGGAATCGTGCTTCCCTATTTGTTAAGGAATTTGCTGGTTTGCGTTTGTGTTTGCAAAATGTCGCGGTAAGCAAGAGTCGCCACCGTCTTTTATTTTATCCAACAAGGAAAGGAAAAAAGCACAGAAAAATTCCTTTTTAGAGATATTTCTGAGTACGGGGTAGATTATAGAAAGGGAAGGTATTAGCACCCTTTCTATCCGTAGTTATCTACGGGCTCTTAGGTACTTGCTCATCATTTTCAAAATTGTTTTCTTTGTGTTTGTGGGTTTTGAAAAGTTTTTGTTTTGACTTCGATTTAACTCTTGCTTCTATCCTCAAGAGTGTAATGAAGTGTTTTTGAAAACTTTATTTGTAAAGGAGTGTACGTGTGAAAAATTTGTTGGGATTGAGCAAGTACTTAAGAGCTAATCTATATACTCGAAAAAATAATTGTTCTATGCTTGTTTCCTTTAGACAACGCTATCCCACTATTAGTGATTAGGTAGCACCGCCGTTGGAGTTTTGAGGGTCAATTTGAAAGGGACGTACGATCACTAAAGCAATGTTAGGACGTCTTAGTAATAACCCTAGTGTCTTAGATCAATTATTCGAGGCAACAATATTCGAGGCAACAATTTCGAGGCAACCATTCCGAGGCAACTTTTCTGAATCGGGACTTTGATCTTTGTTTAGACAAAAGGACGACCACTAAAGCATCCTATACTCAATGACTGTTTACCGAAGGCAACCAAGTGGGAGTGTACCCTAGGAGTGCGCATGTGCGAATTATTCAATTTCAGTTTATTTATCTTTGCACATTTAAGGTGATCTAACTGTTTTAAAATTATCATACATTCTTGTCATGCATCCTAATATCATACATCTAAAAGTTAATAATTTGCGGAATTAAAAATGTGGAAATTAAACTACGCTATTACAAGGCTTCGGGTATTTACATAGCCAAAAACAAACCCTTTGAAAAGTAAAGCGATGAAAAGTAAAGGTCCTAATTAAAACTATTACAAACTGTGAGCAGATACAATAATTGGGTAAAAATAATAATAAAGCGCGCGATGAAAATTAGCTCGACGAGAAATTAGGGTTTTGACCCTTCTATCCTAATTAAAAGAAGAATTGTTTTTTTTGTTGTTTTTAATAAAAGAAATAAGTTTTCTAAATTAAATATGCAATTAATTAGTTAATTAAATTAATTAATAAAAATATTTACATGACTTATTTTTGTTTTTTTTGTGGTTATTTTAGGAAAAAATAAAATACAATTAAGTTAGTAATAAAAACCTATTTATTCTAATTAATTTTAATTATTTGCAAAAAGAATTGAAATTGTCTAATTAATACACCTAATTAAATTAATTAATTTATTTTTAATAAAAATAAGATCTAAACTTAATTTGTGAAAAGAATAATATTTTGTGATTTTTTGATAAAAAAGAAAATAATTTGATGGTTAGTAAAATAAATAAATAAAATAATTAAATGAAGTAAAATATATAAATAAAAGATAGAGGTTGGGCCTGAAAATTAGGGGTGCAAGGAGAAGAATTTGGGCCCATTTGAATGAGATCTGTTTGACTTGTTGGATCCAGTACATATGCGTTTGACTTGGCTTTGGTGCACCTTCCTGGATGGCCATCATATTTGGCCATCAGGACACTTGGCATGATTTATTGTGAGGGTGCATGGTAGTCGCTTGCTTCCTGTACGCACATGATCCTGAAACAGAAAATAATATAGAGAAATAGGGGAACCTGGGATTCGAACCCAGGTCTTGAGGCATTTTGCATGTACTCCGTTACCATCTACGCTGGCCATTTCATTTGTTCATATAACACAAACTATTAATAAAATATGAAAAGATCAAACATAAAACTTCAGCGCTCAAAAATTCAAAAGATCGAATAGGAGGGTGCCAGCAAATCGTCTCCTTCCTCTCTCCGTGGGTAAAAGTAAAACACTTTTACCTACGGAAGTTTTGTCCGTCGCTATAGGCCGTGTTCATTCCAAAATCTTCTATGGGCAACATAAATGACATCTAATGACATGGTTGTGTTCATCTCATCATCCTGAACACGATGGTATCCTTCATCAAGGCTAATTTTCCCTATAATAAAAAACCCTAAAATAAACTCCAAAACCCTAACAATGGCAGCTTACAATTCAGTCCATGAAAATGCAATTGGGTATTATAGAAAGCTTGCAAACATGATGGTGAGCAAGAATGTACAGTTATTTTACGCTATAAGTGCAAGAATAACGCTAATCAAATTCAAGAGTATAGCAATACAGTGACGGACTTATAATGTGATTTGGGGCTTGAAAAGCTTGGTTCTTGATTGCTTTAGCTTGTTGAGAGTCCCAGGAGTCGATTGGGATAGGAAACGAGTCTTGAGGATGCCTCTAAGTGCAAATTCGATCTCACACTTTTCTTGCTTTTTTTCAGTTTAGTTTCTTGCTCATACGCCTGTCTCTAACTTATTTTTAGGTCTGGCCTCGTTCTATATGTATTAGTGAAGGGATTAGGGTTTCAAAACTGATCCAAATCTTCCTCCTTCAATGATTTTTGATTTGATTTGATACACTTTGAAAACTTTCCAATTTTGGCCTATTTCCAATATTTTTTGTGCACACATGCCTTGATACGAGTTTGAATGACTTGCTAGATGTAATTGGAACCTGAAACAAACATAAAATCTTTGGTTTTCAATAATTTTGATTTTATATGATTTGTTTTGATTTAAATTGAATTAATTCAAATAAAAATAAAAAATAAATAATAAAAATAACATATGGACAAGTGACAAAGGCTAGAGCTTGTGGACTATGTTTCCAACTCAAAACAAGTGAAAAAGATTGGGCCTATTTGGCAAAATTTGATGTTTTGGGCATAGTTGACTTTTGACAATTTTGCAAAAAAGGTCAACTTCACCAATGCATAACTTCCTCAACTTTGACTCTTTGGATGTGTTCTTGGACTTTTTAGAAAGCTTGAGATATCCTCTAATCAACCCTTTTGGTTTCATCTCATTTCGATATTACATGCTCATGTATGAAGCTTTGACAAAAAAGGTGTTTTTGTTGACTTTTCAAAATGACCTATAATGTCCAAATTCATAACTTCTTGTGAGTGCATGTTTTAAACTTGGGAGTTGAAGATGGATTGTAGGAAATTGCATCCTATTAAAAATGAGCTTTGGATGGGTCATTTCTCATAAAGCATGAGAAAGTTATGCTTGGTCAAAGTTGAGTTGACTTTTCCTACAAAACCCTAATTTAGCAACTTTTGGTTCTTGATATTAGGAGCAATCCTTGATGAATCATGATCAACCCTTGATCAAATGATGAAATATACTTCAAAATAAGGATGTTGACCAAAAATCCTGAAGTTTGACTGTATGTGGGCCACAGTTGACTTTTGCCCTAACACGGTCGATTTTTGGACCTTTGAGCAATTGACTGAGCAAACTTCCTCTGCAAGGCTTGAACCTTGACATGGATGATCTTGAGAACATATTAGGACAATGTTGAGCATTTGGGACCACTTGGACTCAAGTATCTTGATGCAACATGAAACCCTAATTTGGGGTAGACTGCCTTAGGAGAGAGCTTGTTGGCCAACCCTTGGACTACCTTGAGCAACTTGAGGATCTTTCTGGACATGTTTTGAGAAATATGGGAGGGAAAATTTTGGGGTACAACATAAGTCTTTTGTTTAAGTCAGAATTTTATCCCTTCAGACTACGACTAAAACAAGTTTGATTCTAATGACATATTACTTTGGACATAGACCCATTTTCATATTCTTTAAAATAAACTGGAATCTATCTTCAGCTAAGGGTTTTGTAAAAATATCAGCCCACTAATGGTTTGTGTAGCAGTTGAAATGTTTAAGACTAAGCCATTGGATTAACTAGAATTTTACAGATCAAAATAAAATCTCCATCGCGCTTTATTGTTTCCAAAGGAATTGGAAAAGAGTGAATAACACAAAAGAGGGGGGAAATATTCTAGGTAAGGGGGTTGGTTATGCAAAGGGAAGGTATTAGCACCCTAAACATCTACGGTACTCCGCAGGAACCTCTTTGTGAAATTTGTATATTTTTGCTATAAAATGTTGTATAAAAATAGATGGTGGAGGTGAGAAAAGAAATGTTTTTTTTTATGATTTTTGCACCCGCCGCAGTTGCGAACCTTTAGTACCTACATACCACCTTCCCTGCAATAAGGGATCAGGGTACATGCAGTTCCTCTTTGAAAAATTTTAAAACACAAGTGTGTTGGTTAATTTTATGAGATAAGACATCATTGTCATTGTCCGTATGGAAAACATACTTAGTACCCACAATCATGAGAAAGGAGAACTTGCGTCATCTCAAAGTGGAGGATATGGCTTAGATTTTAAAATCAACAATGCCTCAATCAACACTCAAGTGGAAAATATATCTCTTCACTACATATTATGGAAGTATAGTTGTTTGCATCACTACAAGGATTGACAAGAGTCCAATATTTTTGAGAAAAGTTTTTAAAAGATAAAAGCCAAAATGGAAAAATAGTTCGAATGAGATTTATTGACTTTTAGTCTTCTCACGAAAATGTCCAAGTATTGTTAAATTGATTAATGTTTGATTAAGAAAAAATTTAAAAATGTTGGACCTAAGTCCAAGTTTATTATGAAAGTGGTTCAAGTTTTTAAAACAAGAAGTGTTTTCAAAAGGAGGGAGAATATTTTTGAAATTAAAGAAGATCAGAGGAGATGAAGAGACTATCCTAAAGCATAAGGTAAAAGCTAGGGAAAAGAATCGTCTAACCAACAAGAAACCAACACTTGACATATTGAGTAAATGAAGAATTCCATCCTTTAGATTTGAAACCAAGCAATAAATTAATAAACCTTTGAAGAATACCAAGCTTTAATTGCATTGAGTCCTTACAAAAATTAGGCAGAGTAACATCTGTATACATATGAATTCCAGATTACATACAAAGTATGTAATCACAATAACCTACACACAAAAACAAATAAACAACCCAATGTCTTGAGGTAAACCCCAAGAACTCCACACAAAAATATCAATTAAGGTCACATGGTATCTAACATAGGTAAAGGTTTCTATTCTTAAGTCCAAGAAGTCTACCACTCCATAATGCCAAGGATAGTAACCAAGTAGTCCAAGTAACATAAAAAGTTTTTTAGGGTTTAAGTTGATTATTAGGTATCTTCAAAAAGAAATGAAAAAGCTCAAGTGAGCAAATTAAAAATGACATGAATATAAAGTCTCAAGTGAGCAAAGATGAAAATAGCATGAAATGTAAATACTAAAGTAAATGGTGCATAAAATAAAAGCATAAAAATAGAAGCACAAAAATAAAGTTAATTGTTAAGAATTAGTCGTTAGTTGGATGACCATCTTGAAAATTTCATTTGGAACTCATTAGGGGATTGATATAACCAAAGCCTCTCAACAACAAATTGCATTTTCTTTTTGTCAAGTATATCATCCATTTTAAGAATCTCAAAGTAAATTAATAATCAGTGATGTTTAAGTGATCCACTTTGACCAAAATTGATGAAGTTCCATTAGAGGATTGGTAGAACCAAAGCCTCCTAACAATGGATCTCAAGGTTATTGGATCATAGGGTTCAAATTAACATACTTGGGCTTAGAAACATAAGTTTGGGCCACGAATAATCGTTTTCTCAAATTGAGACAAAATTTAGCGCTATGTTAAGCAATCGTAAGTGGATTTATATAGAAGTCGCACCTATTTTGAGGCTGCTCAATAGAAATCTATGCACCATTTGTTTAGAGACATGATATAGAAATCATACTCCAATAACACTTAGTACAATAGAAGGGGATGAGATGAAGAGGAAAGGGAAAAATGAATAAACCACATTTGAATCAAAATTTTAATTAAACTATTATTAAAATCATTCATCCATTTTGATGGAGTTAGACTCAACACCATGTATCCAATGAGGTTAAAAAATATCATGATAAAAAATTCAATCCATGATCAGCCAGAAAATATTCAAAAATAAAATTGTATTTAACATATAAAGATAAAGGTTTTTAAAAATGATTAAAAATGAAAATAAGAGAGAAAAATGTTAACTATGTTCAAATTAATCAAGAAAAAATAAGTAAGACCATAGAAAAACCAGAAATGAGCTCAAATATTTTCATAAAATTTTTGGTAATTTTTTAAAGTAAGAAACTATTTTTAAAAATAAAAGAAATAGGTAAAATAAACAAAAAATGGTGAAAAATAATAAAGTCTGAAATAAAAAATAAATGAGGTCACCAATATTTGTCACAATGTCATTGGATCCTTCCTTATTTTTTCAGAATTTAAAAATGCATAATAGTAGTTTTTAACATTTAAAACAATTCAAATAAAGTGAAAAATTATAAAAAAATATCAAAACACAAAATAAAAATGTGAACCTATAAAAATCAAGAAGAGGAAAATCAAAAGTATTTTCCATAATTCTTTCATATTTTTTGGAGTTAAAATCAATTTCTTATGAATATTTGAAGTTTAAAATAATTTAAATATAAAAATCAGAAATAAAAATAAAGTCAAAAAAATATGGACCAATGGTTGAGAGTCAAAACGCGTTAGTAATCTAATCCAATGGATCTGATACACTGTGCATATCATGGTCTTTAATAAATATTACATCGGATCAAATATTTTTAAAACAAAACAACTTAAAATGTGGCGCGTTGGATGGAGTCTGACTCACAAAAGTAGTCATATCCAAGGGATCCTGAGGAACGTGCATGATAAGGCAAGCATATTATATTCGTTTCAAAAAAATAACGTGGCTTCGTGTCATTGGTTGAAGACGGACATGTCATCCTCTTCAACCTACGGCTATCCCCAAATTGAATCCTTCAAATTGTAAAATTAGAAAACCAGACCGGTACCATTAGATTCGTCTCTTCAAGACGATTCTAATGGTACCATCGCACAAAATTTATATAAATTGTGCAAGGCTGTGTTTGAAGAAAACCAGAAGAAATAGCGAGCACGAAAATCTAGGATATCTTACTCAATTCTCAATGAAATTGCAAATTATAAAGAGCACGAGGATCAAAAGGATATAAGGAGTAGATTAGTCTTGTATTTGAATCAATTTGGACAAGAAATCTACCTGGACGAAGTAGTGAGAAGTTGCTCTGAAACTGGACTTCTACAGATCAATATAGGTCACAATTCGTGAAAGTAACTGTATGGTTAGCTTCAGAGAAGTTCAATGAAGCTAGATGAATGGAGCTTTTGGTGTTTGAAGGTGAGAATATAAGAAATCAAAAATTCAAATTCACAGTTCGTGTGGGATCTGAAAAGGTGTTAATTTGCTATCAAAAGATTGAGAAAATGAGTGAGGTACGACCCTTATTTATAGCTGATCATGATGCAAGGCTCAAGCGTGTGAATTGGAGGCAAAATCAGTGAAATCGTGTGGACCTACTAAGTGTGAAAAGTGTGACTTCACATGGCTCAAAATGCAGAAAAAATAATAGTTTAAGGGTCGTTTCTTGTTATGGAAAGTTCTTAAACATGATTAGACGCAAAATTGATCCTTAAACAGGCTTGTAATTGGATTTAAACTAATTTTCAAATCTGACTGAACTTGAGATTTCCATTTCATAATGCTACCTTCATAACCATGGTGCCGACAATGTAGGGCCCCATATGATGTTCTTTTTTAAGCACTTGAAAGATAAATTCACAAGATTTACAATGTGCAGTGAATGAGATCAATTGGATTCTTGAGCAAGAAGTTGTGTTGAGTCAAAGTTGGAAGAAAAGGGTTGAGTTTTCATAATTAGAAAATTTATAAGTTTTTTCTTCAAAATGACTTATAATGTCTTGTACCTAAACATGGTCTTCCACTTGAAATTTGTTCTTGACAAAAAAAGATGACATGAAGGAGATCTCTTGAATGTCATTTTGAGACTTGAACCATTTAAAATCTCCAAAAATTGAGAGAGTTATGATTTCTTTAAGTTGGAAAAAATTCATGAAATGACCTATAATCTTTTGCATCCTTGTGGCATCATTTTCAATTTTCACACTTTTCATATAAAAGAAAGGTTGAAGCTCACATCTTTAAGATCATTATGGAAAAATAATGGGCTCAAGGTGATAAAAGTTTATCAAGTTATGATCATTTGAAGTCACGTGGAGGGATTTGAGGGTTCATCTAGAGGACTTGTAATATTTGTTCATCATCAAGTTTCTTACACACCAAATTTCCTTAAGACCTTTGAATTGATTTGTTAATAACCCTTTGAAGAGAAGGATGTCTTTGGAATCACTCAAAAATACCAAAAGATGAGCAAGATATACCCCTTTGAAGTTCAAAACCCTAGCTCCTAGATCAAGAAAATACCTTGGGAGAACTTTGCAATTTTGATCAATCTTCTTGCACCAATAATTTATCTTTAAAATAGAGGTTGTTGCGGATGATAATGAGAAGTCATAGAAACCAACATCACTTCCACATCTTGAGAATTGAAGGAGATATGCACTTGTTATCAATGGAGACAAAGACTTGTCCAATTGAGTCAAACTTATTTAGTCAACCCTTGTATTTTTGAGCTAACTTTGACAACTTGAGGCATAATAATTCATGGAAGTATTTGTCATGATGTTACTTCAAAATATCTTTCATAGAGGCTTGAATATCAATGAAGCTTTTGTTGAGGAAGGCACAAAAAATGAACTTATGTATCCAAAAGCTAACTTTGATGGAATGCATTTTGCTTTCACCTGCATCATCAACAATTAGGATACACATACATTGTATTTGTTAGTTAAACATAGATGATCACAAAATACAAGTCAAGGTGCTTGGTGATTTCGCATAGAGTAAGACTAAAGATAGGAAGAAGAAACAAACCCTATTGTTTGACTTTGTTGTAATTGAATTGATATGATATGATGAAGGGATCTTAGGGGGGGAAATTGGGGTACAACAGCTTCCCTTATTTAAGTGTCTTCTATCCGGAGATAGGAAGGTTAAAATCTTCTTGTCGACGCAATTGAAGATACTAAATATAAAACTTGCCCTATTTTTTCCCCTAAGGTACCGCGTAATGCTTATGATTATGAATGTAGATGAACAAATCTAAAGGGACGCAAGAAACCACTGGGGATGTAAAAGGAAACCAAACAAAAACTTGACCAGGAAAATAAATTGTTGGTGGTGAAAAGATGAGACCCTGTTGGGGTAGTTCCCAAGAGAGGATCTAAAGCATTGTGAACTCAAAAATTGAGGAGAGAGAGTAATCGATAATGGCGACCGACAGATGACTACAAACTATCCATTCTATGAGGGGATAGAAAAAAGTAATGTCGACCCACCAGGGAAAGGGATGGTATGATAATACCATTAATTTCAAGATGTATCCAGTATTCATGACTGCGAACAAATAAATTTCTTCAGAACAAATAGAGGTTCAACGATAAACTTTCTTCCATCATGACAAGGCTACCATCACTGGAGTAACAAAATCTCAACAACAAACTACCTTCCATAATGACAAGGCTACAATCCATTGGAGTAACAAGATATCAACAACGAACTACCTTCCATAATGACAAGGCTACCATCCATTGGAGTAAAAAAATCTCAACAACAGATTGCCTTCCATAATGACAAGGCTACCATCCATTGGAGTAACAAAATCTGAATCTTCCTTAGGAACAATCAGACTCATCGGGAAAGTATAAGTTGCTCAAATAAAGAGTTCTGCCATTTGCTACTATGAGGAGGAATTGCAATAAAGATTTCCTGAAGAAGAAATAACTTCTTGGATAAATGCCAATATAATTTCTATAGAAAATTATTGTGCAAAATAAATGCATATTCACAAACTGGGACTTAAAGCTCGTAGAAATTCAAATGATGATACCGTTAAGGGTACCCATTCCAACCAGAAATAAATCGAATGAAGAAGTCAACAAAAATACTTCTTTTGAGAAATAAACTCAAGAGCGAGAATCCATCATATCCAGACAGCAAGCTGAAAAGAAGGCTGAAACAAAATTCTTCCATGAGGGATAACTCAGTGGGGAAGTTGAAAGAATGTACACTTTTTTCTTAAGGTTGACATTCTATTGGAGAAAGGGTAACACAACTCTGCAAAACAGGGTATTACGTCAGCAAAATATCAATGAATGCAAATGAGCAATGATTTTCTAAATTCAAACATGCATATGTATGTGCGAATGTATGAATGTCATCCTATATATGCTGACAAAACAGACACATAATACTGGGGATAACCAGGCAGGGCCTCAAATAGGCATAATCAATACTCGACTAAATCATAATATGGAATTTCCATAAGAAAAGTAAGCACCAACTGAGGAACAAATTCGTATTTCATAGGTTAACTTTACTGAGGAAGAACAATATCAAAATAAACAGCGATGTAACATCTTCCTCTGAGCTTTAACTGGAAACCAAACAAAATGGACACTAAAAGAGAGTTTGAAGTTCAAATTTCTGCTAGGGTTGGCTTTACTAGAGAAGAACAAAATCATCTCGTTGAGACATCAGTTGGGGTGGCATATTGATTTCAACGGGGAGGATAATACTATATTGGCAAAGAATACTTCAAGATACATCTTCAATAATGATAGTGATAATTGCACCAACTTCTATGGGGAGAAAGTAGGAAAACCTCACAGGGAAACAATTTCAGAAACATATCTCGTCTCAACATCACCTGGGGAATTTCAAACACTATAGCAAGAAAAACTTCTGGGGATTTTAAATACCATCCATCACTCGACGGGAGAAAACCCAAAAATTTGATAACCATCTCAACACTTCTTCAATAAAACACTGCCCTTGCCAGGCTGCCGAGCAGATAAACAAAATGCTAATGCCTACGAAAGGAGACGCTTCATGAACGAGTCCAATCTCAGCAGGTACGGGGAGACAAGAATTTTTACCAAATGAGTGAAGCCTTCACTGGGGAAACTTGAATAGATTCCTTGTTTTATGCAAACCTTTGAGTTTATCCGTCCCTGAAATCACTAATTTTGTCCTCCTTGTATCACAAAATTTAAAGAAATTTGTAAATTCTTTTCAAAAAATTAATTTTGTTATTTAATCTGTTTACTTTAATCATTATCATCAATATTAAATGAAATCTTTATGAGCTGAATAAAATAAGAACTATAAGAATTGGATAAAAGGCTCAAACTTTATTAATAGGATGGTAGCCTGCGAATGGCAAGACTCCATAGATGATTTCAAAGTTTGGAACATGGTAATATATATTGGAAAAGATACATTGAGTTACAATGACCACCATTCTCTCTAGCAAATTTGAATTCCTGAGCCGAAACTTTGGTTGAAGAGTAGAAAGATCAAAGTAGATTGTTGTTCCATTGATCAAGTCGTGTCTGATGTAGTTACTTTCCAGAAAATCCCTAACTTTTGCGTAGGTTTCCCTTGCGGGTTTTCAACCTACCGGGAACATTTATTCTGTTTATGTGTCTAATTTTTGCATACACCACTATTGTACCCCAAAATTTTCCCTCCCATATATCTCAATACATGTCAAGTAACATCTTCAAATTGCTCAAGGAAGTCCAAGGGTTGACCAGACAAACTCTCTCCTAAGGCAGTCTACCTCAAATTAGGGTTTCATTTTGCATCAAGATTTTTGAGTCCAAAGGATCCCAAATGCTCACTATTGTCCTAATATGTTCTCAAGATCATCCATGTCAAGTTTCAAGCCTTGCAGAAAAAATTTGCTCAGTCAATTGCTCAAAGGCCTGAAAATCGATTGTGTTAGGGCAAAATTCAATTGTGGCCCACATACAGTCAAACTTAAATATTTTTTGTCAACATCCTAATTTTGAAGTTTTATTCATCATTTTATCAAGGTTTGATCATGATTCCTCAAGGATTGCTCACAATTCATCAAAACCCAAAAGTTGCTAAATTAGGGTTTTGTAGGAAAAGTCAACTCAACTTTGACCAAGCATAACTTTCTCATACTTTATAACAAATGACCCATACAAAGCTAATTTTGAAGAGGATGTAATTCCTTACAATTCATCTTCATCTCCCAAGTTCAAAATATGCACTCACAAGAAGATATGAATTTGGACATTATAGGTCATTTTGGAAAGTCAACAAAAACACCTTTTGGATGAAAGCTTCATACATGAACATGGAAGACTCAATTGAGATGATACCAAAAGGTTTACTTAGAGGACATCTTAAGCTTTCTAAAAAGTCCAAGAACACGTCTCTAGGGTCAAAATTGAGAGAGTTATGCATTGGCCAAGTTGACTTTTTTTGCAAAATTGCCAAAAGTCAAAAGTGTCCAAAATTGCATTTTTTATCAAGTGGGCCCAACTTTTTATGCTTGCACTGAGTTTGTAATGTGACCCGCGACCCATGAGCCCTTCCACTTGTAATTATTTTATTTTTGTTATTTATTTTGATTTTGTTTCAATTAAATCAAATAAAATCAATATAAAATAATGAAAATATCAAAAACTAATTAAATTTTAAGATTTTGTGCATGATTATGTCCATTACACAGCTGGAGACAAGATCAAATCGTGCAAGGCTCCATTTGGACACAAAAAGATTGAATTTACTTGATTTGGAAAGATTTGGTGCAAGGATGGAATCATGAATCAATATTCATAATTGGAAAAGATTTGAAACAAATTGTAACCCTAATACATTCTAGGATACATAAGGAACAAAGGAGATCAAAAAAGTAGAGGCTAGAGGCGTGCAAAGGAGAGAATGAATTTCAAAAATTCAACAAAAAGTTGCAAACTAATTTCCAAGTTTCAGGCCATCTCAAGCCATTCTGATCATACCAATCGTTTGTTGGACATCCTAGGATCGTGCTTCAATCTCTAGCAAGCTTCCCCATGCCCTGAAACGCCATGTAAGAGTCACACGGTTTGTCTCTTTTCTTGAAATCGAATGCATTGATTCTGGCATATTTAGCATGATTAATTGACATATTTTTAATCCTTGAGATGTTTGCAAGCTAATGGTTATATTTAATTGCATTTTTGTTGACTGTATATCAAGTTTCCATGGCTAGGGTTCGTGCTTCGTTTTTAGGGATTTTTCATACAGGGAAAATTGGCCAGTGATAATGGTACCATGATGCTCGTGAGGTTGCAACGAGTTGATTGGTACCATTGGTTTTGATTTATCATACACACACAAGATTTTGGAATGAACAAGGGTTATACCTACGCCTGGTGTCCGTAGGTAAAAGCCTTTTATCTAAAATGACGGAAGCCACGAAGAAGACAATGGCGTGGCAGTATGTGAGTGGCTTGTTTGAATCTGCAGGCATTTTTGGAGGCGTGGCACATTAGTCGTATTATATTTTATTTGTTGCATTATTTTTACAACTAACGTGACTAGCGTAGATGGTAAGACTATTGGACTTTGATGCACACGTCATGGGTTCGATCCTAGGTGTGTGCATTTTATTTTCTCAATATTTTCAGGATAATTCAGTGTATCATATGTCAAGGCATTCATCGTGTACTATCCAGATTTGGCCGTCCCATCCATCAAGGCTACAGATCCAAGGCTATCCAATGAAGATCCACCATGCGCCTGGGTCAAGCAAGCACATGGGATTGGAAAAAGTCAAAGGGGCCAAGAGCTTCTTGGGCTCAAAATTGCAAACTGCACCCCCCCCCCTTGCTAAACAGCAACCAGGCCCATTCTTTCTCTTTTCTTTTTTTTTCTTTTATTTAATTTAATTTGCTTAAATATTTTTTAACAAAATCAATTTCTTTCACACAATAAAATCATAAAATCAAGAGTTTCACAAAAATTAGAATTAGGTTTTATTTTATCAAATTTAATTTAATATTAGTTTAATTTAATTTAGGGTAATTCTAACTTTTTATATAATTAAATTCAATTAGAAAAAATTAGGGTTAGACTTGTGTTTTAATTTAATTTTTATTTCTTTTCTCAAAAATAAAAAATACAAAAAATAGGTTAATTTAATTATTTTTCTTGATTAAAATTAAATTAGTAATTAGGTTTTTGGTATTATTCAATTAAGCTTTATTTTCTCAAATAATCAAAAACGACAAAAAATGATTTTCCTTTTAAAATTAAAATTAGGTAGTTGGGGTAAAAACCCTAAATCTCTCGTTTTCGATTCATCGCGCGCATTTATTATTTTTCCAATATTAATGTATTGGTTCACGGTATGTAATAGTTTAATCTAGGACTTTATTTTATTTATCGTCTTTTACGGGTTTTTTTGGCTATGTAATTAATCCCTACCCCGAAGCCTTGTAATAGCGTAGGTTTTATTTCTCGCATTTTAATTCTCGCAAATATTAACTGTTTAGATGTATGTTAATAGGATTGTATGACAAGATTGCATGATAATTTAAAATGGTTAGAAAACCATAATGTGCAAAGATAATAACTGAAATCAAATCACTCGCACATGCACACTCTTAGGGTATACTCTCATTTCGGTTGCCTTCGGTAAACGATCATTAAGTATAGGGTGTCTTAGTGGTTGCCCTCCTGTCTAAACAAAGATCAAATGTTCCGCTCGAAAATGTTACCTTGGAAATGTTGCCTCGGAAATGTTTCCTCGAATATGATCTTAAGACTCTAGGGTTATTCCTAAGACGTGCTAACATTGCTTTAGTGATCGTACGTCCCTTATGAATTGACCCTTACAACTCCAACAACGGTGCTTCCTATCTCTCAATAGTAGGATAGCATTGTCTAAAGGAAACAAGAACTTAAACGATCTTTTTTCGAGTAAGTAGATGCTAGTAGGTACTTGCTCAAATCAAGCTTTTTCACACCAAACACTTTTTTCAAACAAAGTTTTCAAAAACAAACTTCGTAACACTCTTGAGGACAGAAACAAGGGTTAAAACGAAGTAAAACAAAACTTTTCAAAACAAACACACATAAGCAATTTTAAAACATGAGAAAGTACCTAAGAGCCCATGGAAAACCATGGATAGAAAGGGTTCTAACACCTTCCCTTTCTATAATCTACCCCCGTACTCAAAATCTCGAAAAAGGGTTTTTTTTGTGCTTTTTTCCTTTCCGGTTGGATAATATAAAAATTGGTGGCGACTCTTGCTTACCGCGACATTTTGCAAATACAAAACGCAAAACGCAAACCAGAATTTTCAAAACAGTCGGTTCTACCACCATAATCACAACCGCCCTTTCAGGTTTTCGGCCTACTAAGACCATCTATTTTGCCTAAGCCTCCCTTTCGGGTTTTCATCTTAGTGAGTTGTTCTTTTACTTTTCTTGGCAAAGTACTTCTTGACTGTATCAGTATTCATAGGACGTGGGAACTCCACACCATCCATTATTTCAAGAATCAATTCACAACTAGAGAAGGCTTTCTTGAAAACATATGGGCCTTCAAAATTGGGAGTCCACTTGTCCCTAGAATCAGCATTGAAAGACATGATCTTCCCGAGCACAAGGTTGCCTTCTCTGAATTCACGAGGTTTTACGTTCTTATCAAAAGCTTTCTTCATTCTCTTCTTGTATAACTGACCATGACACAAGGCCGTCATTCGCTCCTCTTCTATTAAATTCAGCTGGTCAAACCTGTTCTAGACCCATTCAGCCTCTGACAGCTTGGCTTCCATTATTACACGCTAAGAGGGAATTTCAACTTCAATGGGGAGCACTACTTCTATGCCATACACAAGAGAGAACGAGGTTGCCCCTGTTGAAGTGCATACAGATGTTCGATACCCATGAAGAGCATAAGGGAGCATCTCATGCCAGTCTTTATAAGTAACCACCATTTTCTGGATGATTTTCTTGATGTTCTTATTGGCTACTTCAACAGCTTCATTCATCTTTGGCTAGTAGGGAGATGAATTGTTGTGGATAATCTTAAATTCCTCACAAAGTTTGGACATCATTCTCTTATTCAGATTTGAGCCATTGTTAGTAATAATCCTTCTTGGAACACCATACTGACATATGTGGTTGTTCTTGATAAAGCGCACTACCACTTATTTAGTGACATTAACATATGATGTTGCCTCCACCCATTTGGTAAAGTAGTCAATTGCCACTAAGATAAAACGATGCCTATTTGACACCTTTGGTTCAATCATTCTGATCATATCAATACCCCACATAGAGAAAGGCTATGGGGAAGAAATAACATTGAGAAGTTTAGGAGGTACATGAATTTTATCAGCATAAATTTGGCATTTATGGCACTTCTTAGAAAATTTGTAGTAGTTAGATTCCATTGTCATCCAATAGTAACCTGCCCTAAGCATATTTTTCGCCATTGAATGTACACTGGCATGGGTACCAAATGAACCTTCATGAACCTCATGCATTAACATGTCTTCTATGTGTCTATCCACACATCTGAGCAAGACCATGTCATGATTTCTCTTATACAATACATCTTCATTAAGGAAAAAGCTTCCTGCCAACCTTCTCAATGTCTTTCTATCTTTATTTGATGCACCAATTGGGTATTCTTGGGTTCAAAGGGAATTCTTGATATCAAAATACAAAGGTTTTTCATCTGCCACATCCTCTGCTGTAAACACATGAGGCGTTCTATCCAAACGTCATACTATAATACGAGGCACATCATTCCAAGTATTAACTTGATACATAGAAGCCAGGGTTTCCAAAGCATCCTCCATCTGATTCTCATCTCTCAAAATATGATAGAATTCATCCCTGTTAAATAAGGGTAATAGTCTTCAAGCATAATCTTTGTAAGGGATCAAGCCAGGATGACGAGCATCTCATTCCCCTTTAATCTGATTAACAACCAAAGCCGAATCACCATACACATCTAGAACCTTGATTCTAAGATCAATGGCCTCCTCGAGACCCATAATACAAGCCTCATATTCCGCCATATTATTAGTGCAATCAAATGTCAACTTTGCAGTAAAAGGATTGTATGATCCATGTGGAGTAATGATCACCGCACCGATTCCTTTTCCGTAAGCATTCACCGCTCCATCAAATACCATGCCCCAACGAGATTCAAGATTTGGAACTTCCCAGAGAAAAGGTTCATCACAATCTTTTGCTTTTAAGAACATCACATCCTCATCAGGGAAATCAAACTTGACAGATTGATAATCATCTACCGGTTGGTGAGTAAGATAATCCGCCAGCACACTGCTTTTTATGGCCTTTTGAGTGTGGTACTCGATGTCGTATTCAGACAATAGCATTTTCCAGCAGGGAATTCTCCCTGTGAGAGAAGGCTTTTCAAAAATATACTTAATTGGATCCATTTTAGAAATCTAACAAGTAGTATTATTCAACATATATTATCGCAACCGCTTTGCCGCCCAGGCCAAAGTGCAACATGTCTTCTCCAACATAGAATACCGTGACTCACAATCAGTAAATTTCTTATTGAGGTAGTATATGACATATTCTTTCTTTCCTGTTTTATCTTGTTGTCCCAAAATACAGCCCATAGAACTATTCAATATTGTTAGGTACATGATCAATGGTCTTCCTTCAACGAGAGGGAGCAAGATAGGAGGCTCAAGTAAATATTCTTTGATACTTTCAAATGCCTTCTGACAGTCTTCTAACTTGTCGTGTGGGAGATGAATCTGGAAATATAATTTAAACACCCAAGGAAGCCTCTAACTTGCTTCTCAGTCCATAGTGCAGGAATTTATTGGATTGCTTTAACCTTATCTGGGTCAACTTTAATCCCTTCCTGGATGACAATAAAACCAAACAACTTCCCTGATCAGACACCGAAGGTGCATTTATTTGGATTCAGGTGGAGACGATACTTCCTTAAATGCTGAAACAACTTCAACAAATCTTCCACATGCCCTTCTTTGGTCTATGATTTGGCAATCTTATCGTCAACATATACCTCAATTTCATTGTGCATCAGATCATGGAATAGGGTTGCCATAGCCCTCTGGTACGTTGCACCAGCGTTCTTCAACGCGAAGGGCATCACTCTGTAACACAACATTCCCCAGGGTGTGATAAACGTTGTTTTTTCCATGTTCTCAAGAGCCATTCTTATTTGATTATATCTGGAAAATTTGTCCATGAATGAGAATACTTTAAATTTTGTTGTGCTATCAACCAGCATACCAATGTGAGGCAATAAGATAAATCTTTTGGACTATATTTATTTAGATCTCTGTAATCTACGCACATGCTGACTTTTCCATCTTTCTTTGGTACGAGCACAATGTTGGCTATCCTTTGAGGATACACTGATGTCACAAGAAAATCGGGGTTTATCTGTTTTAAGACTTTTTCTTTGATTTTTACTGCCATATCAGGGTGAGTTCTTCTCAACTTCTGTTTGATGGGTGGGTACTCTAGCTTCAAAGGCAAATGATGCTCCATAATATCTGTATCCAGGCCCAGCATATCTTGGTAAGACCAAGAAAAGATGTCCATGTACTCTTTCAATAGCTCAGTCAACTTGTTCTTCACATCAGGATGCAATGATGCTCCAATCTTGACTTCCTTTAGCTCCACTTCTGAATCCAAATTGATTGTTTCCAATGACTCTTTATATGGTTGAATGGCATTTTCCTCGTGCTCGAGCAACCGCGAGACCTCTTCTATAATTTCATCATATTCTTCTTCTTTCGTCCCAAACACAGGATATTCGAAGTTGGGAGAGGGTGCAGGGTCATTGTATTCAACGGGTTTATTAATTAATCTGCACATGTGATTTGTGATTGCTTTTAGAAACTGACACATATATCAAGTGATAATGCAGATTTATTTTCAAATATTATTTTAATCAAAAGGTTTTTTATTATTACCATTTTCCATGAAAAAGCAGGAAAATAAAAGACACAATTTTTTGAGAATCAAAGACAACTTTCATTTATGATTTTAATGATCAAAGAAAATAGATAAGCCCATACAATATTAAATTTCAACTTGGGTAGAATGAGAGCTTTTTGCAAAGAAAAAACAAATTACTTAGAGACATAGATGCAAGAGGGAACATCATAATTGACCCAGTTCTGGATTTTGACTCCAGGCATCACATAATTTGGCATTTCCTGATCTTCTTCATCCTTCCCAATAACATTAATTCCAGAGACAGTTGGATGAAGGTAGCCTCCACTGTGGAAAACATCATGATAACTTCTCGTAGTAGACTTCAGCTTCAAACCTTTACATTTTCCATTCTTGGTTGAGAACCCCAAACCAGCTATGTTTCTTTTTTACAGGAGGATCAACGACCTGTCCCCATACTTTACTTAGACCATTGCGCACAACCTGTTGAGCATCTTTGAGCGAAGCCATAGAATTCTCATTCTCTCTTACATTATCAATAGATAGGGTTTGGTAATGTGTCCCCACAACAGCCTCATCTACTTCAACATCACTAAAAGATGATAGGTGAGATATCAACAATGCTTGCTCTCCGTTTATAATAACCACTTTACCTTCACACACAAATTTCAACTTTTTGTTTAGAGTGGAGGTAACAGCCCCTACTTCATGTATCTATAGTCTCCCTAATAGACAACTATATGCGGGAACAATATTTATGACTTTGAAAGTGATCTGGAACAGATATGGGCCTATGTGAATAGGAAGATTGACCTCCCCAATAACCGACTTCCTTGACCCATCGAAAACTTTGACAATAATACCACTTGGGCGCATAAGATCCCCTTGATATTTCAGCTTCATTAGCGTACCTCTCGGTATCACATCCAAGGCGGGTCCATTATCAATCAACACGTTTGATAATGAATCGTTTTTACAGTTCATGGATATATGGAGAGCCAAATTAGGATTCCTCCCCTCATCAGGCAATTCATCATCACCAAAGCTTAGGTTATTACATGATGTAATATTACCTACCACACTGCTGAATTAATCTAATGGCATGTCATACTCCATGAAGGCCTGGTCCAACACTCTCATTAAAGATTCTCTATGGGCAGCATAATTCATCAACAAAGCCAAGATATATATTTTTGAAGGAGTCTGCAATGACTGATCCACAATTCAATTGTCGCTCATTTTGATAATCTTAAAAATATCATCTACGTCCTTCTCCAGGGTAGCACCACTGGATTCCCATGCAACATTCTTATCTTTGACACTTTCCATAATCTTCTTACCAACATTATCATTTTCTGGAACAACTGGTGCAAACACACGGCCGCTGCGGGTCACTCTACTAGTCTCAGCAATATTTCCAACACTAGACAAAGGTTGGACGAGAACTTCCACACCATCCTCTAAAATTATAGCATTATACTTTTACGGTACAACTTTCTCTAACTTGTAAGGAACGGGACATGGCAAGCAAATCACCATAGGGGCAACAACTGGCTTGCTACAGTATTCAATTTCAACAGGGGAAGAATCATTGAAACACGACACATTCACATTCACACTTTCTTCATAAAATTTGGACATCAAAGAATCATCACCAGAGAATATACCTTCATCTGAGGAGAAGAATTCATCCACGGAAGCATATTCATTATCATCTGATTGTTCCTCAACCAAGCAAAATTCGATCTCATTAACCTCATGGTAATCATCTCTTTGGCCTGAAACCTTGATAGTTTAATTATCCAACAGCAATTGAATACCTTTTCTCACAATTGGACATCCTCGGGAGTCCTTGTACCAAACCCGGCAAGATCTATAGTGATGTTCTACCTAACCAACCATGTGGTAGAAAGTAGCATACATTTGTACGAGATAATCATTCATATGTTCCATAACAAAGATTCTAAACTCTCCAGGACATCCAGAGGTCATGTTCACTCCCTCCTCATACTCTACCCTAGGCCTGATTATGTGGATGAGGCCCTCATCAATCATTTCATGCAAATCAGCCTTTATCTTATTGCAACCTTGTATATTAGTACTACAGATATCGCAACCAACATGGTCATGAGTAAAGTAACTAAAATCACAAAGGTCCACGTGCATCTTTACCAGGCCTCCTCTCACAAAGTTAATATCATAGATGCAGAAGTCCCCTGGACAACCAGCAATCATGTTAATAGCATTCGCTCTTCCATGTTTTGGGAGAGGGTTATGAAATTCATTGCGTAATGATGTTCTCAAAATAAATGATATTGTGCTATATGCGTTTCGTATGCACATGCTATGATGTATGAACGTAAAATTTTATTGAAGTGTATCTTTGTCTGGGGAAATAAATCCCTGAATACTGCTGGGGAGTATTGGGAAGCTGAAACCCGAACTGCTGTTAGAGATGAAGAAAGTGATTCTTCAATTTTTTTCTGGGAATAATTTTGCTAGGGATTCCCTCTTTCTGTCTGAGGATACTCCACTGGGGATCTTCGACTTCTTCTTGAGGAGGGCCAGTCGTTTGTCATTCTTTTTATTGAAGGAATTTATTTTTTTTATACCCTAACAGGGGATGAAGAGATGGACAATTCTTCTGATGTGCTATTTGACCAGGTTTCAGATATGGGTAGCAGTTTTCTAGGGATGATAACTTTGAATGAACCCTGTTGGAGATAGAGAATTCCGGTGGGGAATTTGCAGTATTGGAGAAATGAACTTTGTTGGGGATCTTTGACTTCTTCTTGAGGAGATTCGGTCGTTTGTCATTCTTTTTGTTGAAGGATTTAATTTTTGTATACCTTGACAGGGGATGAAGAGATGGACAATTCTTCCGATGTGCTATCTGACCAGGTTTCAGATATGGGTAGCAGTTTTCTAGGGATGATAACTTTGAATGAACTCTATTGGAGATAGAGAATTTCGTTGGAGAATTTGCAGTATTGGAGAAATGAACTCCGTTGGGGATCTTCGACTTTTAATTGAGGAGAGTCGGTCGTTTATCATTCTTTTTGTTGAATGAATTAATTTTTGTATACCTTGACTAGGGATAAAGAGATGGACAATTCTTCTGATGTACTATCTAACCAGGTTTCAGATATGGGTAGCAGTTTTCTGGAGATGATAACTTTGAATGAACCCTGTTGGAGATAGAGAATTTCGTTGGGGAATTTGCAGTATTGGAGAAATGAACTCCATTGGGGAATTTGATTTTGTAGACTGCGTTGAGGAAATAAATTCTGATTAGAAATTCATAGGCCGTGCTAAAGAAGTTTTCGCTATTTGCTGGGGAAATAATTAGACTTCCTCATTTGTCGGGGGACCTCTTGGGGAAGATGCTCCTGTTAAGTTATCCATCAGGGGTATGGAGATAAATTGCTGGAAGTTGCCTTAGTTTCTGTTTGACTTGCATATTAGACTTTCTGGAGAATATATCTTTGTTGAGTGTGAGCTTGTGAAGATAACTCTGTAGAGATAGTTCCATGGAGATTGCTTTGTGGGGATTTCTGGATAATTTGACCATTATCTCCACTCCTAGAGTCTTTAGTAAATGCTGATCAGAATGATAACTCTTCCACTGACATGCAAGCGATTAGGTAACGAGATATAGTCGTACGCTTTAATCCCTAACTTTTGCCTGGACTGCCCTTTTAGATTTTCAGCCCACCGGGATATCCTTTTTTGTCCAAGCCGCCTTTTCAGGTTTTCGACTTGCCGGGTGTACAATTTTTATTTATATATCCTTAATTTTTTCCCGAACTCTTTTGGTTTTCCGAGATGCCCTTGTTTTTTCCTAGGCCAGTCAACCTAGCAGGTCTTCTTTATGCGTTGTATTTTCTGAGTATGTCCGTGTTCATAGGGTGTGGAGACTTGTCATTGTCCATAGTAGTAAGTGTTGTAACACTGCCAGAAAATGTTTGCTTGATCGTACGTGATCCTTTGTTGGAATTCATGTCCAATGCCCCAACTGATTCAAATGAAGATCTGCCCCTGGCTATTTGGCACTTTTGAGAGATTCCTTGAGTCTTGAATTGACTTCCCCTAGATCAGTTGGACAACATGCCATGCCCCTTGATTATGAAATGTCTGTTATTGGAAATGTCTTTCCATCTAATGTGATTATGTTCATTGAGAGGATTTTCGTTCATTGAATATTCATCGTGCGAATTTCTCTACTGTCAAACAATTAGTCATATGCAAAAAATGTCATTTTAATAATGCAAAGCTTATGTTTGTCTTGAAGTTTTTAAAAAAAAAATGCAATGTTAGTAAACAAACATAATTTTGTAAGAATATGAATTCAACTCAGGATTTATAATAAACCTTATAGGAGTCAGGATACCTATTGTAACAGTATGCTTTCGAACTAAACCATGCTTCAGCTAGGACTTTCAAGGGTTGTAGCGTGGCCTGGTTCACGGTTTAAGAAACAAAGGATAAAGGCTCTAAATTTATTTGTACCCAACCCTTTTTTCTTGATTTTCTTCAGTCCTGTACTCTTTTAATTGTATGTTTAAATCCCAATTGAGTCTGGAATATTTGCCTTGATATTCCAGTGATGGTTCGGATACTGACGGTTTATTTTGAGGAGGCATCCATTTTTTGTAATATTTTCTTTTTATTGAGGATTTAAAGTGACCTCTTTTTTTTTTAATTTTATTATCCCTACCTTTTGCATGAACTGTTTCTTTTGTGATTACAGTCAGCAGGATGCCGCTGTTTTTTTTTCCTTTAAGTCTCCTTCATAGGGTTTTAGTTAGCGGGCTTTTCTTTTAAGAGATAATGACTGCTTATTTTAACGATTATGCAGAACCATCACCATCTTTGTTTTTCCATGATACCTCTGACACTACTTGTCGTGTACGAGGGGAAAGCTTGTGATTGAATTCACCTTTGAATTAACAGAGAAACTACCCTACTCCAGGTTATGATTAAAGGTTTTAATTTGTGTGAACAAGAAAACTCAATCTTCTTAGGATCAAAGGGGTTGAATAGGTATTATCTTCCTTATAACTCCACTGTTTCGGATTTGAAACAACGCATGTACATCGTCAGCAAGGTCTGTTCTAAAGCATACTGTAGAGATTATGGTATTATTTTCGTCATCCTCCCTCTAAAGGCTTACAGCTTTTAATCGAGAGTCGAATATCACAAAAAGGACGTAAGAAAGCAGTTTAAATATAATTAAAATAAATTATTTAAGACAAACATATGCAATGAATTAATGGGAAAACCAAAGTTTGACATAAAATAAGTGTTCGAACAATCAAAAGAAATTACAATTTGAGAATTCAAATGAAATAAATGCTCTCAATCTTTGCCATGATTCGGCATGGGAGTAGTGATCGCGTCGGGAGTCTCAGGAGGGTCGAATTCAATCTCCTTGGCATCAATCATATTTTGAATCTTGTATTTCAGCGCCCAACAATCGTTAGTATCATGTCAAGGACTGCCATAATGATATGAACACCTTGCATCGGGATTATAGTTAGGAGAAAAAGTTTTTGGGTTTGGATGAAGTTCTATCAATTTAATCAAATTCATCCTCAATATCTGTTACAATGCTTGATACAAAGACATGTTGATTTTGGTAAACTTTCTCTTGGGCTCGTCTTGGCGTCGCTGATTACCCTGTTGTTTATTGCACTGGTGCATGATTAGAAATCATAACTGCCCCCACAGCTTGATGACAATCTTCTTTACCATGACGCTTATGGCCGTACATAGCATTAGCCTCTTTCTTCCTTTTGAAAGGCTTCTTCTCAGCATTTGGAGACATAGCCACCTGAATTTTCCCACTTCTGATTCCAGCTTCTACTATTTCACCTATCAATATCAGCTCGGTGAACCCAACCGAAGTGATTCCGATCAAGTGGTTGAAAAATGGACCAAATAATGTACCCAAGAACATATCTACCAGCTCTCTATCAGGCAGAGGAGGCTGGACTCTTCCTGCAATATCTCTCCATTTCTGGGCATGATCTTTGAAGCCATCGCTAGAACCCATAGACTTGCTTTGAAGTTGTGTACGGGTTAGAGCGAGTCAGCATTGTATTGGTACTGCTTGTGTAAAGTAGCAACCAGGTCCTCCCAGGTGAGGATGTTGGTTCCCTCCAAGTAATAGAACCATTCTAATTGAGTCCCCGATAAACTTTCTTGGAAGAAATGCACCCACAAATTCCTATCAGCGGTGTGAGGTTGGATCTTCCTGACATAAGACCTTAGATGTAGTTTAGGACATGAAACCCCGTCATATTTAGCAAACGCGGTAACCTTGAACTTTGGTGGGATGACCACTCCAGAAACCATCCCTAATTCTTCAAAATCCAGACCAGGAACCCTCTGAATTTCCACGACGTTGAGACGATCCTCCAGCTGCTTGTATTTGTCATCAGCAGAAGGATATTGTTCTTTCGTATAATCAACCTATTCTTCATCAGTCTCTGGGTTGTGGTATTTTTCTTTTGGCTTCTCTTCCTAATTGTCTCCCTCGTTTGACAGAGTTGTGAATTCTAGAGATCGCTTGGCCGGTCCTCTAAGTCTCATTCCCATATTCAGGACACCCACTGGTTTCTTGGCCTTTTTCTTCTTGTCTTTGAGAATGAGAGCCTTCAGGTACTCTTGTCCCTTAGCCAGAGCCAGGAACATCTGTTGGAATTGAGCATTTTGGGTTTGAAGGTCTTTAATATTATGTTCGAGAGCCATTTCTTTTTGCTGAAATAAATAGCGAAAAGATAAGAAACTTGTCCTTGAAATACCTTTAATGATATGTATGCCATGTTTATGTGATGTTTTAAAGAATCTTGCGGGGTAAACACATGAAAATGTTTAAATTTTGATTGCAACTTTGATCTAAGAACTTTGTATCATTGAATCTCCTTCTACGAGAATTAAGCTCACCATGTCGAGTGGGTCATAGCCTCTGACTCAAGTTGTTGTACTTTGGTCATTTGGCGGTATTGCCTAGAGGAAAATAAGTCGCCTTTCCCCTTGCTAGACTTCTGGTTCATCATAAACTGCATCATAGGCCCTAGAGATCCTTGATATGGTTAGTGAAATGAGAGTGGATGTTATGATGCATGATGTTATGTTTGAATAATTTAATCACACACAAGAAAAACACACAAGACCTTAGGTTTAGGCTTGCATGGGGTTAATAGGAAAGTACCCTCTTGAAGTTTAGTTGGTTCAACCTATCTTAGAAAAGTAACCGGGTTCTAAGGAGTCTCATATCACTGACCTTTCATTTATGCATTGTTTTAGCTCAAGCACCGAAGTATTGTGGCCAAAATATCCCAAAAGTCCAATCTCAATGAGCGTAGCATCGAGTATCAACCAATCTTTGGTCGGAACCAAAGCCGACCATCTCACTAATTTCTAATGGCTTAGGATAAGTCAATTAAAGGTTCTAAAGTTCGGTTATCGCTTAATGACACTATAAGGAAGCCTAATGTTATCCTTGACTGACTCAAGGAACATTAGTACAAGCCATGGTATCACGCTAACGTAGTTATCACTTCATCCATATCGTTCTACACCGTACAACCTCCATGATTTATTGCTACTTACCTAAAAAGGTGCCCCAGATGTGGGTGTAGGATCTTTTAGTAACAACCCAAACAAGCCCTCAAAAGTAAAGCATACAAAACACACAAGGTAAAGCAAATTTAGAATGATCTAACTCTAAGGTAACCCCACTTTTTATAAGTTCCTCAGTAGAATATCCAGTTTTATAATACGGTGGGAGAACCGACTGTTATACTGGTTTTGCGTTTGCATTCCCAAATGTTGCGGTAAGCAAGATTCGCCACTGACTTTTCTTTTATCCAACAAAGGAAAGGGTGAAAAGAACAGGAAAATACCTCTCGAGATTATTTGAGTAAGGGGGATAGATTATGGAAATGGAAGGTGTTAGCACCCTTTCCATCCATAGTTATCTAGGAGCTCTTAGATGCTTAGCTCATTTGAAAAATACCTTGTGCTTTGTGTGTTTTGAAAACTATTTTTGATAGCGCCTTAGTGCAGCGAACTTTGTAATGTTTCTCGGAATGGTAGATAACGTATACAAAGTGTTTGAAAATGTTTTTGAAAGAGGTTTTGTGTAAGTGTAAATTTTTTTAAGCGAGCATCTAACAACTATCTACTTTACTCGAAAGGTTTTTCTTTTCCTCTTTTCCTTTAGACAGTGCTACCTACTATTAGTGAGTAGGCAGCCCTAGTCGTTGGATGTTTGAGGGACATTCGAAGGGACGCTTATGAAGTCACAAAGGCAACTGGGTAAGAAACTTTAGCAACTACCCTAGGGTTTTTAAGATCATACCGAGGCAATGTCGAGAGGGTTATCGAGGGACTTATGATCTTTAAACCGGAGGGTAGCCACTAAAATCTCTCACGTTTCGAGAGATGTGATTGTTTTTTCGAAGGCAACCAAAGTGGGATACCCTAGATCTGTATATGTGCGATTGTGTTTGTATTCAATTATTTTTGTCTTTGCATTAGGTTTGCTAGCGTTTTGTTCGTTATTCTTTCCATACAATCCAATTAGTCATGCATCTAGACAGTTAATAGTCTGCAGTAATTAAAAAAGCGGAAAGATAAATCCTAAACTATTACAAGGCTTCAGGGAGGGGGATTAATTACATATCTAAAACTTTTACGGGAAATAAAGAAGTAAATGTAAAGTCTTAGTTATGTTATTACATCTAGTAGGCAGTTACAATAGTATGAAAAATAGAATACGAAAGATAATAACACGCGTGAATTAAAAGGACGTCTAAAAAATCCTAAGAGAAAATATTTTTTTTGTTTTTTTGTTTTAATTTATGAAAATGGTTTAAGTTAAAAAAATAATTGATCTAGATCTATATTTGAAGAAAAAAAAGGTTAATTATTAAAGAAACATGAAATTTAAAGAAAAGGAATTAATTCTATGTTTTTTTTGGTATTTTTGTAATGAAAAGGAAAATGAATTAAAATGAAATTAAACCTAAGTTCTATTAATTTTAATTTAAAAAATGTTAAAGTGATTAGTTAATTAATTTACAAAATTAATTTTTAAAAAAAAACCTAAAACTATATTTTTTATGATTTTTTCTAATTTTATATTGTTATTAAAAAAGGTTTTGAAAAAGTTAATAAATATAAACAAATAAATAAATAAGCTAAAAAGACAAAAAATTGAAATGGGCTTGGATGTCAGTATAAATATGGGGGGTATAAGATTTGAAATTCCCTGAGCCCAAGTTGCTGTCAGCCCAAAGGTGCTATTGGATTCAGTGACGAAGGTTGTTGAGGGTGCTGATGACTGCACGTTGAGAGCACTGGATCTAGATTGGATGGTGGTGATATGATAGTATATGGTGCACACGCTTGGCTTGTGATCACTGCATCTGCAAGTAAAATTATAGGAAAAAACAAAATGCAAGAGGAAGGGGTCAAACCCCTTCCCTCACATGAAACACGTTAAAATATTCACAATGATTGTTAATAGCACAAATATGGATACAATAGGTATTTACATGGCGTGAATATGAAATTTCGATTTCAAGAAATCTTACCAACTGGTGATGCGTGGATCCGGTGATGTAAGATGTTGCAAGCCTTGGGAATGGATGGAATAAGTTCCTAGGAATCTTAGGAATACGACTGAGCAGATGGTATGGATGGATGATGGCTAAAAAACACAGTTTTGAATTTCATAATTTTTATGCTTTTTTTGTGAAATTTGTGGGAACTCTCTAGAAATAATTTTCATGTCCTTTTCTCATGCCTTGGTCTTGTATTTATAGAGGAAGAAGGGCTAGCAAAGATGGTAAGAATCCACCCATAATAACCCTCTATCAAACCAAAATCAAACACATTAAAAAAGTTCCAAAAATGCAAATTCTTGCCCATATTGAGGCACCTGGCCTCCTTTACAAAACAATTTGGAGCCAATAATAATTCAAACCATCATCCCATATTGCCATAACCAATATTTACTATTTTATGCAATTTTATTTAGTTTTTATTTTATTTAATTCATATTTAAATAAAAATTCAAATCAATAAAAATCAAAATCAAAAAAATGCATGGATAGACTTGGAGGTCCTTGGACACATCATGAACATATTTTAACTCCAAAAAGTTAGGCCCAATAACTTTAAATCACAAATTTGCTCAATTGAGATTTCATGCATTTTCTTGAAAATTGCCCAACTTGTGCACTTCATAACTTGCTCAAATTTTATCTTTTAAATATGATTTATGACTTTTTGGAAAGCCCATGAAGTCCTCTGAACTTTCTATTTTAATCATTTTTTCATTTGGAGACATTATCTCGATGTAAGTTGCCTTGACAAAAAGTGTCTTTTGTTGACTTTCTGAAAATGACCTATAATGTGTGAGCTTGTATCTTTCAAATGGTGCATCTCTTGAACTTGAGGACGAAAGAGAAGTTGTATGGAATTGGAATCTCTTAAAAATGAGCTTTGGTTGGGGAAAAATGGATGAAGTATGTGAAAGTTATGTCTGGTCAAAGTTCAGTTGACTTCTCCTATAGAAACCCTAATTTAGCAATTCTTGACTTTTGATAAATTAAGAGCATTCCTTGAGGAATCATGATCAACCCTTGATAAAATGACGGATATCACTTAAAAATGTTGATGTTGACCAAAAATCTTGAAGTTTGACTGTATGTTGGCCATAATTGACTTTTGACCTAATACAATTGACTTTTAAACATTTGAGCAATTGATTGAGCAAACTTGTAGTGTAAGGCATGAAATTTGGCATGGAAAATATTGAAGACATATTAGGGACCATGGAAAAATTTGAGACCTTTGGAGCTCACATATCTTGGTGAAAAGTGAAACCCTAGTTGAAAGGCAATTGCTTAGGAGGAGAATTTGTCTGATCAGTTCTTGATCAACCTTGAGCAATTGAGGACCTCTAGGAGCATGTCTTGAGTAAAATGGGAGGGAAAATTTCGGGTACAATAGTATCAACTTCATAGAAATGTGTCGGTTCATCTAGTCTCTCAATAGTAATTCGATGATCTTCATTGTCCCATCTAACTTTGAACATAGACGACATGGTAGCTAATACGTCTGCCAATTGATTCTCTTCTCGTGGAATATGTTCAAAAGTGATTTCATCGAAGTATGGAGTTAATGTTAACACATGCTCTCGATAAGGAATGAGATTCAGATGATTTGTATCCCATTCTCCCTTAATATGACTAATTACTAGGGATGAGTCCCCATATACATCTAAGAATATGATTCTCATATGGTTAGCATCCTTGATACCCATGGTGCATGCTTCGTATTCTGCTATATTGTTGGTACAATCAAAACATAATCTGGCGGTGAAGGGCATATGGCAACTCTGGGGAGAGAAAATCACATCACCAATTCCATTACCAAGCACATTGGAAGCTCCATCAAAAACCATAGTCCATCGGGATCCCGGTTCAGGTTCTTTATCCAGTCGAGGTTTTTCATAATTAATAACTTGCATAATATTCTCATTCGGGAATTCAAAATTCATAGATTGATAGTCATATACCGCTTGATGAGCCAAATGATCTGCCGATACACTTCCTTTGATTTCCTTTTGAGTAGTATAATGAATGTCGTATTCTATCAATACCATTTCCCATCTTAATATTCTTCCAGAGAGCGGGCTTCTCGAATATGTATTTTATTGGATCCATCTTAGAGATCAACAAAGTGGTATGAGTCAACATATATTGTCTTAGTCGGCGAGCAGCCTATGCCAAAGTGTATCAAGTTTTCTCAAGAAGTGATTATCTTGTTTCACAGTCGGTAAAGTTTTTGCTAAGGTAGTATATTGCATGCTCTTTTCAACCAGACTCGTCATGTTGCCCTAGTACACACCCCATTTAGTTCTCTAACACTATTAGGTACATGATCAGAGGTCTTCCTTCAACTGGTGGCATCAGAATCAGAGGTTCCTGGAGATATTCTTTGAATTTGTCATAGGTTATCTGACAATCATCTTTCCACTTCACTACTTGACCTTTCTTTAATAACTTGAAATTGACTCACAGGTAGGGGTCAGATGGGAAATAAATTTGGCAATGTAGTTCAATCGGTCTAGGAAACCTATGACTTCCTTCTCAGTACGGGGAGCTGGCATTTCTTCAATGGTTTTAACCTTGGCAGGATCAACTTAAATGCCTTTACCACTGACGACGAAACCTATAATTTTACCGGATATTACCCCAAAGGTGCACTTGTTTGGATTCAACCTCAGCTTGTATTTCTTCAATCTATCAAACAACTTGTGTAGATGGTCGAGATGTTCTTCCTCAACTTGTTGTCAGCTGCTGATCTCATTATTTTGTTTTGGATAACTGTATAATTTTATGAACATGTATCTTTGGCCCATTTGTGGCTAAAGAGGGGGAGAATATTTTGGTACTTAATTAGTACTTGACATTATATTTTTCTGCTGTCACTTATTTCTGCTGCTATCTATCTATCTCTGATTGTTTAGGGACTTTAGCCAAAAATCTGCCAAAGGGGGAGTTTGTAGGTGTTTAGGTATTGGCTTGCATTTTTGGTAAATCCCAAGTGTATGTGTGAATGTCATGACTGATGTCATAACATTCTAGTTCAGGTTGTACTAACTCATTAGGTACATGTGCAGAAAAATATTGTAATTCAAATACTGATGTTTATAAGTGTGTATCTGAGCATGTTTGCAAAATGATCACATTTTGCTAAATCAGTAGACAGGTTTTCTCAGATGTCATAACAGATGTTATGACATCCTGTTCTGAACTAACAGGATTGCAGGATTGGATAAGTCTGAGTTTTTTCAGGAAATAACTCAGTCCTTTCTGAACAGAATCCTGCGTTTTCTGAGGAGTAACCTAGCTCAATCCTAACCTGGTCAATAAAGTCCTGTGACCTGGTCTTTAGGTCAAACGGAATCAACCCTAGGTTTTTGGAAACCCTAACTGAAGTTGCAGCTGCTATATATTCAACAGAGCTGCTGTTTTTCAAGACATCCCTGCTGATTGATTAGAAGATCAATTTTGTAATCTGTATAGATTTGTTTATTGTACTCCAAGCAATTATCATTGTGATAAGTGCCTTGGAATAGGTTTCGATTGTAAGGGTTGTGTAGCACTCAAAGCTGTGAAGCAAGAGTGTTTGAATGTCCCTTGACTAAAGCTGTGAAGCAGAGTCAAGTTAGTTGTGTACATCACTCAAAGCTGTGAAGCACAAGTGATTGTGTTGCTTGATTAAAAAGCTATGAAGTTTAATCAAGTGTGTGTTTTTTTTGAAGAGTGTCTTCATCAATTCTTAAGTCAAATTGGTTTATGTATCACTGCTGTGATTGAGGGGGAGTGAGTAGGAACTCAGGTTTAAGTTGTACTTAGATTAGAATTACATTGGGTAGGTCTTAAGGGAAGGAGATAAACTGGTTGGTTTATTCCTGAATTAACATCTCTTATAGTGGATTCTCTCCCTGGCTTGGTAGGGCCCAGAGTAGGTGTTGTTGCACACTGAACTGGGTAAACAATTGACTGTGTTCTTTACTGCTTTTGTATTTACTGTCATATAGTAAGTCAGATACGGTGTCATAACATTGGACGTGACATTGAGTATCTGCAGCCAGAATTTTCAATTGGCATCAGAGCAGGCACCCTGCCTGTATTACTGGGTGAGATCTAGGGATATCACTTTCTGGCACTATGGACAAAGAAGGAGTTTTTGGAAATAGACCACCCATTCTGGATGGAACTAATTATGACTACTGGAAACCTCGTATGTTTGCCTTCCTAAAATCTCTGGACAAAAAGGCTTGGAGAGCTGCTGACAAAGGATGGATTCATCCCACCATAACTGAGAGAGATGGGACAATCAGTCTGAAGCCTGAGGAAGATTGGAGTAAAGAAGAAGATGAGTTAGCCCTGGGAAATTCAAAAGCTTTAAATGCCTTGTTCAATGGAATTGATAGAAACATCTTCAGACTAGTACATCAATATGAACTGGCCAAGGAAGTTTGGGACACTCTCAAAACTACTCATGAGGGCACTTCCAAAGTAAAGATGTCAAGGCTTCAGATGTTGACCACTAAGTTTGAGAATCTAAAAATGATGGAAGATGAAACCATTCATGAGTTTCACATGAACATCTTGGAGATTGCCAACACCTCAGGAGCACTGGGAGAAAAAATGTCAGAAGAAAAACTGGTGAGGAAGATTCTCAGATCCTTACCTAAAAGATTTGCAATGAAGGTAACTGCCATAGAGGAAGCCCACGACATTAGCAAGTTAAAAGTGGATGAACTTATTGGGTCTCTTCAGACTTTTGAGATGGGGATCACTGATAATGGTGACAAGAAGAACAAAAGCATAGCACTAGTATCCAACACTGATGTTGAATACAAGGAGGATGAAGAAGAAAACATATCAGAAGCCATTGCCATGCTTGGAAGACAGTTCAACAGGCTCATCAAAAGAATGGACCCAAAGTCAAGGTCTAATGTTCATAACATTCCTTCTGACATTGACAGTTCCAGCAGAAGACCAAGGTCAGAAGATAAGGGAAACCAAGGCAAAGGTATTCAATGCCATGGATGTGAAGGATATGGACATATTCGAGATGAATGTCCTACCTTTCTTAAGAAGCAAAAGAAAGGAATGACTGTTACTTGGTATGACTATGATTCAGAAAGCAATTCTGAAGAAGAATCTGCCAAACTAGTTACTGCCCTAACTAGTGTTTGTACTTCTGAAAGTGACACTAGTGATGAAGAAGTGACATTTGAAGAACTGGCTGATACCTACAAGAAATTGTGTATCAGAAGTGGTGAAGTCTGTGTGCAAAATGAGAAACAATCAAAACTCATTATAAAGCTGGAGGCTGAAAAGAGGGCAAATCTTGAAACTATAAGTCATTTAGAAGGAGAAGTTCAACTGCTGAACTCACAACTGAATCAAATGACCAAATCTGTCAAGATGTTGACCAATGGAACAGACAAATTGGAAGAGATCCTTCAGGATGGACAAAATATGGGAAATAAATCTGGCTTAGGATTTGTGGAAACAAAGAAATTTGGTACTGGGAAGCAAATGTCAAAACGGATGTCTCAACATTACTCTCAACATCAGGGACAGAGACATATGAAGAAGAGGTACCAAAGATGGAGATGTCATCATTGTGGGAAATATGGTCACATAAAGCCCTTCTGCTTCAGATTACATGGATATCCAAATCAGAACTCAGATGTCAAACCTAAGTCTAAAAAGGTACCACATGCTCCTCAATGGAAGAAAAAGGCTACTGCACTGATAGCTCACACTTCCCTGAGGGTCTCTGCAAAGGAAGATTGGTACTTTGACAGTGGATGTTCCAGACACATGACTGGATTCAAAAATCTCCTCAATAATGTTATGCCTCACACCACCAGTTTTGTGACCTTTGGAGATGGTGCTAAAGGAGAAGTCAAAGGAGTTGGTAATTTGGACTGCCCTGGAGTTCCAAGTCTGAATAAGGTACTGCTGGTAAAAGGGTTGACTACTAATCTCATTAGCATCAGTCAATTATGTGATCTAGGATTCATGGTCAACTTCTCAAGATCTGAATGTCTAGTATTTAATGAAAAACTAGATGTTGTAATGAGAGGAATCAAATCCAAAGATAACTGTTATGTGTGGCAGCTTGAGAACACTGATATCTCCACTATGAGTCAAATCATCAAAGAAGAAAAAGAGATGAAACAGTGGCAGCATAAGCTTGGAAGAATGAAAAGAGCTATTCCTATGGAAGCTGTCAGAAGAACTCCAAAACTACAGGCTGATAATATATGTGATGTGGCAAATAAACTTGAAGAAGAATGTGTTGTCAGAATCTTAAGTCATCTTGACAAGGATGTTGGAAAGAACAAGTCTCATAAATTCTGTTCTCAAAACATCTGGTCAAAACAGATGCTCCCTGAGTACAATGTTACACAAGATGTTGTGACATTGTGTTGTGATAATCTGAAAACATTCAACATTTCCTTGAACCCTATTGACTTTGAAGAGAAGAAGTCATTTGAACTGGAACATAGATTCTCTAAGCTTCAGCTGACTGATTCTTCTACCAAGGGGCTTGTTGGAAATAAACTTGAAAATTTGAGGGGCAGGTTGGGTATTCACCAACATGAGAAATTATAGCAATTAGTTTTGCTGAAAACAAGGGTTGAAGGGATTAATTTTATATTTAGTGGGTTAATCATATTCATTCACAATTCCTTCAAAAGCCTTAAGAAGTTGAAGAGACTCCCTTTTACTCCCTACCTCTCTCATCCTTGCAACCTGTTTCCTCCTCCCAATCAAAGATTTTTCTCAAACTGCTACTATTACTCAAAGTTAAACAAAATGTCTCAGACATCGTCTTCCACCATGGAGGCTTCGTCTTCCTCATCATCGTCATCATCTGATCAAGATTCTAGGGCAATCACTACATGCATAGAATCTGAAGTTCTTGAGGTCACTCCTCTCAGGGAGATGGCAACTGACCCAGCCAGAGTCAAAAAGCTCAGAACCAGACATGCAGGAAGAGCTCAAGCTACAGTCTCTGGTAATTCTTCTCATCCTTCGTCTTCTATACCTAATAGAGAAGGATCAGTTCAAGTACACCAAGCTATTGCTAGGCTGGTTACTAGCATTCTGAGTGGCAACCAATTTGTACCGGGGATTTCTATCCCTTTGAATCAATCAGAAAGTCCAAATGTGGAAGGTTCTGAAAATGTAGATGTCACTGAGGATGTTGTGACACCAAAAGACAACATTCAGAACCCCTCTGAAAAGGCTGGTGATCCACCTATCATTGATGTGGATGAAGATTACTCAGATAATGAACTGATTGCTAATGTGAACCCTAGCATTGCTAGGAGATTGATGAAAAGAAAGAGTAGTCAGAATGTTAAACCTGATGCTAAGAAATCCAAGGCTGAAGGGATGGCTGAGAAAATTCAGACAAAAGGGAAGAAGGCACAGGTGCAGACTGCTAGACAACCAATCTCTAAGAAAAGTAAAGAACCTGAAACTTATGATTCTGATGATGAATCAGAATTTGAGATTGATATTGAAGATACTCCCATCAGAAGGAAGCTCCCCTCCAGCAAGATTGCTAGAGTGCCTGAAGTGCCAACAGACAACATCTCCTTTCATCATCCTGACAATGCAAACAGATGGAAGTATGTTTGCTTGAAGAGAATAGCCTTGGAGAGAGAACTCAACAATGATGCCTTGGAGTGCAAAGACATCATGGATCTGATCAGGAATGCTGGGCTAATGAAGACAGTGATGAAATTTAACAAATGTTATGAAAGTCTGGTTAAGGAGTTTGTAGTGAACTTGTCCAATGATTGTGCTGATGGGAGGTCAGCTGACTTTGAGAGTGTGTTTGTTAGAGGAAGAAGGGTCAAGTTCTCTCCATCAGAAATCAACAAGTTTCTTGGAAGAACAAATAAGGACTGTCCTGATCTAGAGGCAACTGACAATGAAGTGTGTTTGACCATCACTGCCAGGCAAGTAAAGTGCTGGCCATTGAAAGGGAAGCTGAATGCTAGTAAACTCAGCATGAAATTTGCCATCTTGCATAAAATAGGTGCAGCAAACTGGGTGCCTACAAATCACAAATCAACCATCTCCACAGGATTGGGGAGATTTATCTATGCTGTAGGAACCAAGACTGCCTTTGACTATGGAAGGTACATCTTTGAACAAACTTTGAAGCATGCTGGCAGTTATGCTGTCAAAGGACCAATTGCCTTTCCCTCCCTCCTTTGTGGAATCATCCTTGCACAATACCCTGACATCCTTGTAGCAAGAGATACAGTCTGCAAAAGAGCTCCTGCCCTTGGCCTGCACTACAAACTGTTTCAGGGATCTCATGCTCCAGACATTGTCATAACATCAGCTGAGACATCGTCTGCAAAGACCCAGTCCAAGACATCAGATGTCATAGCTGTTTTAAAAGAAACTTTCAAAGATCTGGATGCTAGAAAAAGGACCCTAGAAGCTCTAATTGCCAGGCTAGAAAAGGAGGAAGCTGAAGAAAGCAGAAGGGAAGAAGGTATAGAAGCTGAAGGACAGCTCAACATTGAAGAAACTGGCTCCTCTGAGTCTGATGACAGTGCTTGAAGGTTGATTGCTGCTTGGTGGTGTTGCTGGTGGAGTTTGGAAGTGTGTTCTGCTGTTGTCAGCTGCTGATCTCATTATTTTGTTTTGGATAACTGTATAATTTTATGAACATGTATCTTTGGCCCATTTGTGGCTAAAGAGGGGGAGAATATTTTGGTACTTAATTAGTACTTGACATTATATTTTTCTGCTGTCACTTATTTCTGCTGCTATCTATCTATCTCTGATTGTTTAGGGACTTTAGCCAAAAATCTGCCAAAGGGGGAGTTTGTAGGTGTTTAGGTATTGGCTTGCATTTTTGGTAAATCCCAAGTGTATGTGTGAATGTCATGACTGATGTCATAACATTCTAGTTCAGGTTGTACTAACTCATTAGGTACATGTGCAGAAAAATATTGTAATTCAAATACTGATGTTTATAAGTGTGTATCTGAGCATGTTTGCAAAATGATCACATTTTGCTAAATCAGTAGACAGGTTTTCTCAGATGTCATAACAGATGTTATGACATCCTGTTCTGAACTAACAGGATTGCAGGATTGGATAAGTCTGAGTTTTTTCAGGAAATAACTCAGTCCTTTCTGAACAGAATCCTGCGTTTTCTGAGGAGTAACCTAGCTCAATCCTAACCTGGTCAATAAAGTCCTGTGACCTGGTCTTTAGGTCAAACGGAATCAACCCTAGGTTTTTGGAAACCCTAACTGAAGTTGCAGCTGCTATATATTCAACAGAGCTGCTGTTTTTCAAGACATCCCTGCTGATTGATTAGAAGATCAATTTTGTAATCTGTATAGATTTGTTTATTGTACTCCAAGCAATTATCATTGTGATAAGTGCCTTGGAATAGGTTTCGATTGTAAGGGTTGTGTAGCACTCAAAGCTGTGAAGCAAGAGTGTTTGAATGTCCCTTGACTAAAGCTGTGAAGCAGAGTCAAGTTAGTTGTGTACATCACTCAAAGCTGTGAAGCACGAGTGATTGTGTTGCTTGATTAAAAATATGTGAAGTTTAATCAAGTGTGTGTTTTTTTGAAGAGTGTCTTCATCAATTCTTAAGTCAAATTGGTTTATGTATCACTGCTGTGATTGAGGGGGAGTGAGTAGGAACTCAGGTTTAAGTTGTACTTAGATTAGAATTGCATTGGGTAGGTCTTAAGTGAAGGAGATAAACTGGTTGGTTTATTCCTGAATTAACATCTCTTATAGTGGATTCTCTCCCTGGCTTGGTAGCCCCCAGAGTAGGTGTTGTTGCACACTGAATTGGGTAAACAATTGACTGTGTTCTTTACTGCTTTTGTATTTACTGTCATATAGTAAGTCAGATACGGTGTCATAACATTGGACGTGACATTGAGTATCTGCAGCCAGAATTTTCAGTAGTCTTGTCCATGTCTTTGGGTGCCATCTTGATTTTATTATAATCAGAGAAACCATCCATAAAGGAAAATACTTTATGCTGAGCGGTGTTGTCAACCATAACATCAATATGTGGAAGCAGAAAATCATCTTTGGGGCTTGCCCTATTCAAATCCATGTAGTCTATACACATTCTCACCTTACCATCCTTCTTAGATACTGGCACCATGTTTGCAACCCCTTACGGATAGGATGTAACAGCTAAGAAACCTGCATTCAACTGCTTCATGACCTCTACTTTAATCTTTTCAAACATCTTGGGACGCATACGATGAACCTTTTGATTTATAGAAGGACAACCTTCCTTCATCGGTAGACGGTGAACCACAATATCAGTATCAAACCCTAGCATGTCTTCGTACGTCCAAGCAAAGATTTCAACATAGTCATGCAACATCTGGATTAATCTCTTATTGATATTGTCTTCTAGGTTGGAACATATCTTGATTTCTTTCTTGTCTTCTTTAGTACCCAGGTTCACAACCTCAACTGGATCTTCATGTGGTCGTATGGAAATTTATTCTTGAATTAACAACCTAGCAAGCTCTCCAGGTATTTCACAATCTTCCTCACCTCCATCCTCGACTTGGTAGATCGGATTTTTGAAGTCATAATGAGCAATAGCATAATTATTATCAATGGGATTCAGGGTGGATATGGATTTGAAATTTGTTGTGTGCGTATGTGTAAGAATACATAGCTATTTTGAAAACACTAAAGTAAAATAAAAACAAAGAGCGCAAAATTTGAATGCAAACGTCCAATAATTTATTGAATAAAAATATGTTAATGAATACTGACAAACCTAACAAATGGACCATTGTACCCTGGGTAAGGCACGAGGCTTAAAGTTCATTGTTTAAATTACATAACAAAAACTTGAAAGCAAGAAAACAAAAAAAAAGAATTTACTCCTGACTAAAGAAGATTGGTATAACGTCTTTATACTTCCAATTGTTGAGACCATTGCCAGTAGTAGGGAATATGCAGTTGTCTATGTCACAGTCACTATCAACGTCTTCCAAAGTGTTGACATGATTGTTGTGAACTCTGTTACTGTTGATGCGGAATGGTGGTCTCCCAGAATTTGCACGAGAATGACGAACAGCCCTCTGAGCCTGAGCAATGGAACTCAAACCAAAGCCCTAACGTCTTTTAGAGATGCCATTTTTTATGGAGGCTTAGGAATCGAAGAAGCATCTTTGTCAACTGAGGTTTTTTGAGAAACAACTTCAAAGGTCTGGCAAGGAGTCTCGACGAATTCACCATTCACCTCAACATACTTGAAAGAATTCAACTGGATCACCATATATTCTTCTTCTCCACAAACTGTAATAATCTTTCCCTTCATGGGATACTTCAACTTCTGGTGTAGAGTAGAAGTAAACACCTTCCCCATGAATCCAAGGGAGTCCCAACAAACAAGAATAGGCTGGATGAATATCCATAACATAGAAAGTAGATTCGAAGACCTAGGAACCTAATTTAATTGGAACATCAACCTCTCCATGCATCATTCTCTTCGAACCATTAAAAGCTCTTATCACAATATCAGTTGGTTTTAGAATAATCCCTTCACGGTGAAGTTTGTCTAAAGTAGATTTTGGCAATACATTTAATGAGGAACCTATGTCTACCAACACATGAGATAAGGTAGTGCCCCTTCACTCAATAGAGACGTGCAGGGCCTTATTATAATTCCTTTTGGAGGGAGTTAGGTCTGCATCAGAAAAGCCTATCCCATTATCAATCGTCAGGCTAGAAATATAATTTTCGAACTGATCAATAGAGATTTCCTGCAGTACATGAGAAGATTTCAAACATTTCACCAAAGTTTGAGCATGAGCTTCTGAGCACAACAACAGGGATAACATATATATTTTGGAGGGTGTTTGTCCCAGCTGTTCAACAATCTTGTAGTCACTCTTTTAGACAATCTTTAATATTTCCTCCATCTCTTGTTTGGAGGGGTCTTTAATAGTAACTTCTTTTGGTTCCTTTGTCTGGGCGGGCTCGGTCATATGTTTTTTATCTCGAATTTCAATAGTTGATTCAGTAGCAATGACACGAACTGGTGCAGTAACAGTCTTCGAAGATATCTCTAGAGAGAGAAAACCCTTTAACTTCTGGTAACCTTACTAGTCCCAGCAATATGGCCAACATCAGGATTAATAACTTCAGCATTTTCCTCTTTGACAGTCAACGGTTCCTGCTTGACCCCATGGTAGTATACATCATCTCCATAATTCCAAGGGATACCCTTATCAAAGTGTAATATGGTGGGAGAACTGACTTGTTTGTTTTTCATTTTATTGCAATTGTTGCGGATAGCAAGAGTCTCCACCGACTTTTCTTTTATCCAATAAGGAAAGGTGAAAAGAACAGGAAAGACATTTGATAGATTTTGAGTTTTGGGGGTAGATTATGAAAAGGGAAGGTGTTAGCACCCTTTTCATCTGTAGTTATCTACGGGATCTTAATCACTTGCTCACTTTATTTGTTTTGTGTGTGTGCATTTGAAAAAGTTTTGAAATGCCAAATAGCAAGGCGATTTGATTTATGATAACTCTTGTATTAATCCTCAAGGGTGTTGATAAAGCATTTTGAAAATGTTTTTAAAAGTGTGAGGTGTGAAAAAGTGTTTTAAGTTGTGAGCAAGCAATTAACAGTAACTATCTACTCAAGGTCTTTCTTGTATAATTCCTCCTCCTTTAGATAGTTTTACACATACCATTAGTTAGTAGGAAGCCCTATCTTTGGATGTTCGAGGGACAGGCGTAGGGTCATCGTTAGGTCATTGCATGTAACATGTAGGGATACCTTTAGCAATTTGAAGGGACATCGTCATATATTCATAGGCAACATCGAGGGACAAGATCATATACCGTACGCAACTTCGAGGGACCATGATCTTTATGATGATTTATAACTGAGGGTCTTTGCTAATGGTATCCCTACGTTCGAGGGACATGACCATTGTTTTTCCGAGGTAACGAGAGAGGTTACCCTAGAGGTGAAGTGTGCGAGTGATTCAATTCGGTTCATTTATCTTGAAATTAGGGTTAACTATTGATTTATTTTATGTCTTGCCATGCAATCCTATTATTCTAACCAGTTATAATAACAGAAAAACAGTAAAGCAAAAAATAAAGACCCTACGCTATTACATTACTTCGGAAAAGGGGATTCAAACCATAAAACTCTGGGGAAAAGACATTAAGTAAACCCTAGTTTAAATCCATTACAAACTGTGAGCAGATACAATATTTAGAAAAAAATAATAATACGGAAAATAAAAAAAGCGCGAAGATTGAAACCGGAACAAGTTTGAAACCCTAAAGAATCTAATTATTTGATAAAATATTTTTGGTATTTTATTGAGAAAAAGATTTGAAATTTTAACCTAATTCTAACTAATTTTAATTAATGAAATAAGTCAAAATAATTAAATTAATCAATTTTAATTCACTAAAAATTAAATTAATTAGAATAAAAATCCTAATTCTATCATTTTGGGATTTTTTTTTTATTTTATGATTAAAATAGAATTGGTTTTAAAAAAACTTGAAACAATTAAATAAAATAAAATAAAAAGAGTAAAGAAATTAGAAATTGGGCCTGATGTTGTGAAGCAGTTTGGGGGGGTGCACGTTAAAAATTGTCTAGGCCCATAACATAAACCCAACGCCAGCGCGTGATTCAATGCAGCTAGTCTCTGAGGGTTTATCATGAGGGCACAAATCTGGAGTGCTGGATCTTTTTGTGATGATTCGATGGTGATGATTTGATGACACATGGTATGCACGCTTGCCCCTAGAACACTGAATCTGCAAGAATAATTCAGAAAAAATAATGCAAGAGGTAGGGATCGAACCACTGCCCTTGCACACACACAAAGCCTTAAGCGCGTTGTCTCAAACATTGGGACGGCCATAAATCTGGTAGCATAGATGCATCAATAGACATATATTATAAACAAATGCAATTATTTTAAATTAAAAAAACAATTGAACACGTGTGGGACCCTAGATCTGGGTGAACCAATCAGGAGTGGAGAGAGGGAACTAATATTTTGAATCAACAAATTGGACAAGGGGAGCAGGCCACGCCAACTTGGACCATCGCCTGAGACAGGCCAAACCACCAGCCACAGTGGTCACATTCATCTTCTCCAGTGATATCAAAACTAGACCCTGCAAAATAACAAGAATCAAAGCAAGAGATTAAGCTTACCCCCCCTAAATCATATGATTCCAGTTCAATGGTGGTGTCCATTTGGCCAGAAAGTCCATGTATTGTAAGGTTCGAAGGTTTCAGTTTATGATGCCCTAACAATGGCATCCCGTGATTCAAGTATCAAATATTTCATGCGAAACATCCAAACTATTCTAATGGATGTATTGAACACAAACCAATACATCAAACATGTCAAAAATGCATGAATTATTAATTTTGAATTTATCAAACCATACCAAACTGGTTACGCTTGGTTACAATGATCTGGGGTGCTACGAGTTTCAAGAATGATAGGGATGGATTCCTGGGATCTTCTCGAGTGTGATGGAGTGCATGGCTCTGATGAAGAATAGCTGGATCATACAATACAAGTTGCACCTTCTCTTTGAATTTTTTGGAATTTTTCTAGGTTTATTTTAGAGGAAGCTGAGCAACCTCTTGTGGTCTGATCAATTGTGGTTATATATGGTATGAATTAGGTTAACAAAACCTGTACAAAATCTTTGTAGTTTATGACAAAATATGGGATTTGCAATTTGTATCAAAATTTTCCATTTTTGCTTTAACCATGTTCCAATCTATTTTTGCACTTTTTGATAGCTACTCATGAGCTTCGTGGGGCTGAATCTTGATGGAAACAATAGCTTGCACTCCTTGCACCCACATCTTGCACTTTGTTTTGATTTTATTGGTTTTAAATGAATAAAACTCAAACAAAGATAAAAATCAAAATAGTGCATGGATAGGTTTAGAGGTCCTTGGGTATGTCATAAACATGTTTGAACCCTAAAAAATAGGTCCATTAACTCAAAGATGCACTTTTTCTCAAAGTTTACTTGATGCATTTTCACAAATTTTCCCAATTTGTGAAAACCATAACTTACTCAATTTTCATATTTTGAATATGATACTTGACTTTTTAGAAACCTCAAGGTGTCCTCTACAACTTCTATTTTTTTTATTTTTTCATTTGGAGACTTTATCTTGATGTAAATTGCCTTGACCAAAAGTGTTTTTTTGTTGACTTTTTAAAAGACCTATAATGTATTGGCTAATATCTTTCCAATGATGCATTTTTTGGACTTGGAAATAAAAAAAAGTTGTAGAGGATTGGATTCTCTTCAAAGTGAGCTTTGGTTGGGTCAAAATGGATGAAGCATGTGAAAGTTATGTCTGGTCAAACTTTAGTTGACTTCTCCTAAGGAAACCCTAATTTAATAACTTTTGATTCTTGTTGTTTTGAGAGCTTTCCTTGAGGAATCATGATCAAAACTTGATCAAATGATGAATACCACTTCAAAATGTTGTTATTGACCAAAAATCTTGAAGTTTGACTGTATATTGACCATAGTTTACCTTTGGCCTAGTACAGTCTGAGCAATTGACTGAGCAAACATGTGATGCAACGCATAAAACTTGGTATGAGCATTCTTGAGGACATGTAAGAAACCATGGAGACCACTTTAGGACTTTGAAACTCAAATTAATTTGTTAAAAGTGAAACCCTAGTTTTAAGTTCATTGCATATGAGGAGGATTTGTATGATCAATTCTTGGTCCACCTTGAGCCTTTGAGAACCCTAGGAGTATGTCTTGAATAAAATGAGAGGGAAAATTTTGGGGTACAACAGCTTCCCCTGTTCAATCTTCTTAAACTTGAAGAGTTAGATTGGCTTGTCTGTCATTCGTGATCTAAAGGTAGAAGATGATTGAACACTAAAATGCCCAGAAATTTGCGCACGCCGGTGCACGAAGTGACACCATTGGTGGATGATATGCTTGAATGGGCTTAAAGATGCCATTCAGGGAGATGACTGAGTGTTATCAGAGATTGGATTATAGATGCCACTTGGGGTATCCATTGAACAAAATAAGTATTTGCTTGACCATCTCTGTGAAGTATGCTAGAATGAGCATGTGTACGACTGTATCTAGTAGATATGCTGGGGAAGTGTCAGAATGAATCTTCGTCTTGATTATATCTGAAGGGAAACTTTTTAGAACTCGGTCTTTGAAGTAATATTTGTCAGTATTTAGTCATTGAGAGAGATGCTCGTTGGAATTCAGTCTCCGATGAAAGATGCTTGTCGGAATTCAGTCTCCAATGGGATACTCGTCAAAATAAACTTCTGATGGGAAAGCTCTTCAGAATTCAGTCTTTGAAGGAATTTTTGCCAGTATTCAGTCACTGAGGAATATGCTTATCGGAATTCAGTCTCCGATGGAAAGAATTTTTTCGTAATTCATTCTCTGATGTTTTGTCATGTAGATAGGCGCCCCGTTTGGTTTCAGGAATTGATCTACAAGTTGTCTTTGTTGGAAAACCCATTCTCGAGGATACATACCGGCAAGTCACATTGATAGTTTCCCCGTATGGTTTTGCGCGTTAATCTGTGGCTTGGTCTTTCTTGCTAGTAAATCCGTCTTTGGAATTTAGTTCAGGCTAGTCACATAGATAGTTTCCCCGTCTGGTTTCGGGATTTAATTTGTGGCCTGTTCTTTGGCTAGTCACATAGATAGTTTCCCCGTCTGGTTTCGAAAGTTAATATGTGGCCTGTCTTCGGCTAGTCACATAAATAGTTTCCACGTCTAGTTCCGGGCATTAATCTATGGCCTTCTGTGTTGGTTGATAAACTCGTCCTGCTCCGGGAGTTTATACCACTTGGTCGTATAGATGGTGTCCCCATCTGGTTTCGGGCATTAATCTTTGACCTGCTTCGCATAAGTTGATAGTATTCATCTGTCTGAATTCAACCTAAAAAAGTAAAGTCACTTTCATGCGATGTCATGATGTATGAATTGCATGATGCTCTCAAAATAAATTAGAATGTTACATGTGTTTCAGTTATGCATATGCTATGATATATTGTAAATGTTGTATGACTGTAATATGTGAGCGTATCAGTTGCTCTTTGTGACATCATTGAAGATTGGAAAATAAATCCTTGACTACTGCTGGAGATGAAGAATGTAACTCCTCACTTTTTGTTGAAGTTGATTTTGCTGGGGATCCTGCTTTCTGTCCTAGGATATTCTACTGGAGACTTTTGACTTATGCTTCAGGATAGAAGCCTTCAAGGAGAGTTGATAACATGTCATGGTTTCTGAAACGGATGGATTACATGCACTCTGACTGGGGATAAAAGAACGAATATTCCTTTGATGCGAGTGGCTAATATTCTGGTGACGGTTATCCCGATTAATCTTGTTGGAGAAAACAGTTTTTTTGGAAGAATTTACCAATTTGGAGAAATAAACTCCGTTGGGGGATGGACTTCCATAGCTAGAGAAATAAACTCTACTGGGGAATGAAGTTTCATAAACTTCTTGGGAATTTTATGAAACTTTGTTGGGGAACCCAAGAAATCCATAGACCATGCTGGGGAATTCTCCAAGATGCTAGGGAAATGATTAAACCTCTTTATCTGCTATGAACTGTTGGAGAAGCTGAAACCACTAGGCTATATGTTGAAGATATGACGGTGAATTGCGAGAATATGCTCCTATTTTTGTACCTACTGGGGAATGTATCTTTGCTGAGGAAGAATTTGTGAAGGTAGTCTTCTAGGGTGGTTGCTCTGTGGGGATTTGTGGATGACTTTCGACATTGTCCCAACTCTTAAGGATTCTAGTAATTGTCTTTCCTATTTTTTAATGCATATGTTTGTGGTAATCACATTCAAATGCATATGTTCATTTAAAATAAATCACCGGATGTTTTTGCAAACAAAACAGAAAATATAAAAACAAATAGTTTTGAACTTTTAGAAGAGAAGTTTTGTATTACTTTGAGAAAGTTTTGCCTATAGACAGACGCTTTTGTACAGAGAGACAAACATCCTAGTAAGAAAATGTCATCGGAAAATGAGAAATATACAAAGTGGTACACAAAGAAAAATAGCTATGTGAAATAATCCCATTGGGTTTCAACTTTGTTATTGCCTTTATATCTTTGAGTGTCTCCTTACTTTGCCATTTGGACGAAGTTGGCTAGATTCATCCGTACTGTTCGAATTTGATAACGAAGTTTGGCTGTAAGGTGATCCAACAGGACATATCCATACGCTTTTAATCCCCAATGTTTTCCTGGACCGCACTTTCGGGTTTTCAGTCCACCGGGAAACCCCTTTTTTTCCCAAGCCGCCTTTTCAGGTTTTCGATTTGCTGGGTGTACAATTTTTATATATATCCCTAATTTTTTCCCGAACCCTTTTGGTTCTCCAGGATGCCCTTATTTTTTCCTTGGCCAGTCAACCTAGCGGGTCTCTTTTTCATGCATAGTATCTTTTAACTATGTTCGTTTTTATAGGGTGAGGAAGGTCGTCATTGTCCATGGCGGTTAATGTCATAGCTCCACCAGAAAATATGTTCTTGATCACAAAAGGTCCCTCGTATGAAGGAGTCCATTTACCCCTGGGATCACCTTGTAGTAGGATGATGCGTTTGATTACCAAGTCACTAAACTGATATACTTGGCGTCTGACCTTATTGTTAAAAGCTTTGATCATACGTTTCTGGTACATCTGACCATGACAAACAGCCGCGAGCCTCTTCTCGTTAACCAGGTTCAATTGGTCAAGTTGAGTATGAATCCATTCGTCTTCGTTTGAACTTGCATTCTTCATAATTCCCAGTGAAGTAATCTAGACTTCGACATATATGATAGCTTCCATACCATAGACTAAGGAGAACGGAGTTGCCCCAGTTGATGTTCGAGTTGAAGTATGATAGCCATGAAGAGAAAATGGTAACATTTTATGCCAATCCTTGTAAGTCACAACCATTTTTTGCACAATCTTCTTTATATTCTTATTGGTGGCTTCAACTAGGCCATTCATCTTTGGTTGATATGGAGGAGAGTTATGGTGCTTGATCTTGAACTACGTGCAGAGTTCCATGATTATAGTGTCGTTGAGATTGATAACCATCTTTCTATTCTTCTGGAGAGAGTGGGTTTCTTGAATATATATTTTATAGAACCCATCTTAGAGATCAACAAGGTAGTATGAGTCAACATAGACTATCTTAGTTGGCGAGCAGCCCATGCCAAAGTGTTGCATGTTTTCTCTAGCAGTGAGTATTTTGTTTCACATTTGGTAAACTTTTTGCTAAGGTAGTATATTGTGTGCTCTTTTCAACAAGACTTGTCATGTTGGCCCAGTACACACCCTATTGAGCTTTCTAACCCTGTTAAGTACATGATAAGGGGTCTTTTTTTGTTGGTAGATGGTGAACCATAATATTAGTGTCAAGCCCTGACATGTCTTCGTACGACCAAGCAAATATCTTAACATATTCATGCAACATTTGAATTAACATGTTATTAACACCGTTCTCCAAGTTGGGCACCTATCTTGACTTCCTTTTTATTCTCCTCAGTACCTAAGTTTATCGCCTCGACCGGTTCTTCATGAGGCTGTATTGCTCTTTCCTCTTGCTGTAATAGTCTAGCAAGCTCTCCTGGTACTTCACAATTTTCCTCACCTTCATCCTCGGCTTGGTAGATTGGATTTTCAAAATCATAATTGGAAATAGCAGAACTATTATCAATGCGATCCAGGGTGGATGTGGATATGCAATTTGATATGTGGGTGTGTGTAAGGGCACATAGCTATTTTGAGAAATAAAGAAAAAATAAAGGCAAAGAGCGCAAAATTTAAATGCAAAACATCCAATGATTTATTAAAATAACATAGGAAAATGAAGTACGATAACCTTAAAAAATAGAGCATTGTCCCTCGGGTAAGACACAAGGCTTAGAGTTTAATTTGTTCAAAAATTACATATCCCAAAAATAGAAAAGAACAATTACTCCTGGCTAAAAGAGATTGGCTCAGAGTCTCTAGCCGTCCAATTATTGAGTCCACCGTTGGTAGTAGGGAAGATCCAACTATCCTGGTCACAGTCATTGTCAGCGTCCTCCACAACATTGATTCCATGGTTGCTGATGCGTAGTGGTGGTCTTCCGACGTGAGCACGACGAACTGCCCTTTGAGCTCCTGGAGTGAAACCCAAACCAAACTTTTCAAACTTATAGGGAATGTCAGGGAGTTGGCCCCAAACAGTACACCCACCTTCTTCAACCACATCCTTGGTGTCATTCAGAGAAGCCATCTTTAGTGGAGGCCTGGTAACGTTTGGAATAACATTAGCAGCTTTGGTAACAACAATTGTCTGAGGAACCTCTTCAAAATTATGACAGGAAGTTTTAACGAATTCGCCGTCCATCTCAACATACCTAAAAGAATTCAGGTGGCTCACCATATACTCCTCTTCACCGCAGACTTTAACAATCTTTCTATTTACAAGATATTTCAACATCTGATGCAATGTGGAGGTAACCGTGCCTGCCCCATGAATCCAAGGGCACCCAAGTAAGCAAGAGTAAGTCGGGTGAATGTCCATCACATAGAAAATGGAGTCAAAGATTTAGGAACCAACTTTAATTGGGATGTCCACCTCCCCATGTACCATTCTTTTATAACCGTTAAAAGCCATCACCATAATGTTACTGGGTTTCAGCGTAAGCCCTTCACAATCCAACATGTCTAGGGCACCCTTTGGTAATACATTTAGAGACGAACCCGTATCAACTAAAAAATGATCCAAAGTAGTTCCCATGCATTCAATGGAGACATGTAGGGCCTTGTTATGTTTTCTTCCCCCAAGAGTCAAATCAGCATTGGATGAGCCTAGTCCATTATCAGCAGTCAGACTGGAAACACAGTTCTCAAATTGGTCGGCAGAAGTCTCTTGTGGCACATGAGAAGACTTCATAAACTTCACTAAAGCTGTAGCTTGGGCCTTGGAGCACAACAACCAAGGTAGCATTAAAATTTTGGAGGGGGTTTTCCCCAACTGTTCCATAACATTGTAGTCACTTTTCTGTATGATCTTCAAATTTTCCTCCATTTCTTGCTTGGATGCCTCATGAATGGTTTCTTTTAGTGCCTCCTTCTGGGCAGGCTCAGTCAATACTTATTTTCCCCGAGTCTCAGTTGACTCAGCAGCAGGAATAGCAACAGGAGTAGCAACAATATTTTTAGAGAGAAAAACCTTCCGCTTCTGGTAACCTTACTGGTCCCAACAATATTGTCAATGTTAGGATCAGTATCTTCAACAGCTTTATTCTTGATAGCCGATAGGTCTTGGTTGACGCCATGGTAGTAGACGTCAACTCTATAATTCCAAGGAATAGCCTTGTTAGAGGAATACTGTATCGGCCCTGGAGAGGTAATGATCAGGGGAGTAACTTTAGGATTGGCGGTAATCCTTACAGGACCTTTGGAGGAGATCCTTGCAGGATTATTAGAAATGGTGATTATTGACACATCTTCACAGTTTACATCTTCATATAAGTTTTCCACAGAGGAAGCCTTTCAAACATTATTTCCCTGTCGTTTATTAAGAATTGAACACCTATCTTTAGCAACATACAACCATTGGGCAGGGATGCACAAAGGTAACAATCTTCACCACAACCTGGAAATAAACCAGTTTGTAACAGATTCTTCTTAACAAATGGAAGAAGAGTAGTCAGATAATTCATGGAAGAAACAAAAGAACATCATCAACAACATTGATACCCTTGTCATGTTTGCGCATCGATGTGATAATCACGTTGTGGGTCTCAGGAGGATCAAACTCAATCTCCTTTGCATCAAAAAGGTCTTGAACCTTATTCTTCAGCGCCCAACAGTCATTTGTATCATGCCCTTGGCTTTTTGAGTGGTAAGTACACCGTGCATTCAGATTGTAATGGGGAGAGGAAGTGTTTGAGTTTTGAAGAGGATCCGTCAAAGTGACCAAGTTAGCTTTCACCAAATGCTGTAATGCCTGTGACAACGGCATGTTGATTCTGGTGAATTGTCTTCTAGGTGTATCCTGCTTGTGCTGATTGTTTTGGTGTTGAGTTGGTGCAGGGTTGGATATCATTATAACTCCTATCGTTGGACGATGTTCAACTTTAACATGGCCTATCTGGCCATAAACAACACTCACTTCCATCTTTCCTTTGAACGACTTCTTCATAGTACTTGAAGACGGAGCCCCTTGGATTTTACCACTCTTGATACCAGCTTCGACCCGTCCTCCTGTCAATATCAGCTCGATGAATCTGGATGAAGAGATTCCAATCAAATGGTTGAAAAATGGGCCTGTCAGAGTACCCATAAACATGTCTATTAACTCCTATCAGACAGGGGAGGCTAGACTCTACCTGCAAGATCCATCCACTTTTAGGCATAATCTTTGAAACCCTCACTGGAACCCATAGACATGCTTTGGAGTTGAATGTGGGTTGGAGAGAGGTCAGCATTGTATTGATACTGCTTGTAAAAATTAGAAGCCAAGTCTTCCTAATTACGAATATTAGTTCTTTCCAATTGATAGAACCATTCCAATTGTGTTCCCGACAAACTCTCTTGAAAGAAGTGAACCCATAACTTCCTATCAGTTTTATGGGGTTTTATCTTTCTGACATAAGACCTCGGATGAATTTTGGGACACGAAACACCATCATATTTTGTAAAAGTGGGAACTTTGAATTTATGTGGTATGACCACTCTTGAGACCAACCATAGATCTTCAAAGTCGAACCCAGGTATCCTCTGAATCTCCATAGCATTGAGACGATCCTCCAACTATTTATACTTGTCATCAGCAGGAGGATATTGTTCCTCAGAATAGTATTCTTCCTCTCCATCAGACCCCAGGCTATTATCTTCTTCTTCCACCTTCTTGTTATCCTTTTTTTGATTATCCTCTTCATTTGATGGGGTTGCAAACTCTAGAGCTCACTTTTCTGGTCCTCTAAATCATCTCCCCGTGTTCAGGATGCCAATCTATTTCTTTACCTTCTTCTTCTTATTCTTCTCTTTAGTGATGAGAGCTTTCAGATCTTCCTGTCCTTTAGCCAGAGCCAAGAACATATGTTGGAATTGAGCGTTCTGTACTTGAAGATCCTTAATGTTTTGTTCAAGAGCCATTTCTTTTTGTTGAAATAAACAGCAAAAAGATAAGAAATTTGTCTTGAAGTACCTGCTATGCAATGATACATGATATGGAAATGCAATGTTTTAAAGGATCTCGTAGGGTAAACACAAAAAAAATGTTAGAAGTAGAGTTTGGCTGTCACTTTGACTGAAAAACTTCGTGTCGTTAAACATCCTTCTATGAGAATCAAACTCACCATATCAAGTGGGTCCTAGCCTTTGACTCAAGATAACATGCTTCAGTCTTTGACGAAATTGGTTAGAGGAAAATAAATCCTCTTGCCCCTTACTAGACGTTTGGTTCATGATAACCTGCATTGTATGCCCTTGAGATCCTTGAAATGTTTAGTGAAAATGATATGGCATGATGTCATGATGTTATGAAGTTATGTTCATGATCAAAACAAAATAGAAAACACAAACAAGTCAAACAAAGACCTTAGGTTTAAAGGCTTGCATGAGGTCTATAGGTAAGTACCCTTTTGAAGTTTAGTTGGCTCAACCTGTCCTAGCAATAGTAATTGGGTTCTAGGGATCTTATATCATTGATCTTTCTATCAGGCATTGTTTCAGCACAAGCATTTGAGTTGCAACTGAAATATCCCAAAAGTCCAATCTCAATGAGTGTAGCATCGAGTATCAACCAACTTTAGTCTGCACCAAATTCGGCCATCTCACTACTCTCTAATGGCCAATATGAGTTAATTTAAGGTTCTAAAGGTCAATTAGTGCTTAATGATACTATGTGGAATCCTAATGTTATCCTTGACTGACTCAAGGAATATTAGTACAAGCCAGAGTATCAAACTAACGTAGCTATCATATCATCCATACCGGTCTACATCGTACAACCTTCATGATTTATTGCTACTTACCTAATGGTGTTCCCTGATCCGAGTGTAGGATCTTTGCAAGAAAATACCCAAACAAAACCCTCAAATGTAAATAAATCAAAGAACATAATTAAAACAAGTAAATGTGACCTAAGCTCTTAAGGTAACCCATCTTTTTAGGTACAATAGTCCCCAGCAGCGTCGTCAGATCTATAATACGGTGGGAGAAATGACTTGTTTGTTTTGTGTTTTATCGCAATTGTTGCGGATAGCAAGAGTCACCACCGACTTTTCTTTTATCCAATAAGAAAAGGTAAAAAGAATAGGAAAGACCTTTGATAGATTTTGAGTTCGGGGGTAGATTATGAAAAGGAAAGGTGTTAGCACCCTTTTCATCCGTAGTTATCTACGGGCTCTTCATCGCTTGCTCATTTATTTATTTTGTGCGTGTGATTTTGAAAAAGTTTTGAAATGCCAATTAGAAAGGTCCTTCGCTTTATGATAACTCTTGTATCACTCCTCAAGAGTGTTGATAAAGCGTTTTGAAAATGTTTTTGAAAGTGTGAGGTGTGAAAAAGTATTTTAATTTGTGAGCAAGCAATTAACAGTAACTACCCACTCATGGTCTTTCTTGTATTTTTCCTCATCCCTTAGATAGTGCTATCCATACTATTAGTTAGTAGAAAGCCCTATCTTTGAATATTCGAGGGACACGTGTAGGGTCATCGTTATGGTCATTGAAGGTAACATGTAGGGATACCTTTAGCAATTTGAAGGGACGTCGTCATATATTCGTAGGCAACATTGAGGGACAAGATCATATATCATAAACAACTTCGAGGGACATCGAGGGACCACGACCTTTATGATGATTTTTAACTGAGGGTCTTTGCTAATGGTATCTGTTGTACCCCAAATTTTGACCTAAGGTATCATCTCCCATCTGCATCATTACATTACAAGTGTTTTGATCTATTGATTTTAAAAATTCATAACTTGTTTCAGGCCGAGAGCTATTTATTTTGAATACTAAATTATTTAATCGATTCATGCTAAAACAATGTTTATTAATTATTTATTATCTTAAATTTAAATAATTGGAATTTGTTTTCAATTATTATATAATTTAAAGATGTATAGATAATAAAATAAATATTAGAAAAGAGGCGTATTAATCATGCAGACAGTGTTTATTTATTATTCACTATCTTAAATTTAAATAACTGGAATTTATTCTCAGTTATTACATAATTTAACGATTTATGAATAATATAATAAATATTTGAAAAAAGTTCATTAATTGGTCAATAATGATTATTTAATCATTTATCATTCTAAGTTAAATAATTGAAATTCTATTTTAATTATTATAATTTAGAAAATTATGGATAATGAATTAAATAATTGAAACTATTAATTGATCAATGATACTATTTATTTATTTGTTTATTATTCTGGATTTAAATAATTGAGATTTATTTTCAATTATTATACGATTTAAAGAATTGTAAACGATAAAATAAATAATTAGAGAAGGAAGAAATTAATTGGTAAATATTGGAATTTTATTCATTTTCTTCTAATTGTACAATTATTGTGTAAATATTGTATTTATTACAACAAAATTACAATAATAATTTTACAAAGTTAAAATGAAATAAAAATTAATCTAATGCTTCCTAATTTTAAATCTTCTATCCAATGCTTTTTGTCTGCTCACTTGATTTTACCTGCAAAACGATTAAAAGAAAATTAGAATTGAACAAATAATTAAAAGCAAAAAATTATTTTATGTTCATCATTAAAAGCAACGGATGGAATCAGTTTACCCTTTTTTGCAAATCACGGGATTTCTCCCGGTTCACAAAAAAGGGAGGAATTTTTATTTCATAAATGAATGCACAATTGTGAAACATGCACAAAATTCATTTCATTTTTAAAAGACTGCATAATTAAAAAATCCATGGCATTTTTCAAAGTCCCATGCACATTTCAAATATACACAGCATATGCGAGCAAACAAAGCCAACGTAAACCTACATGCAGCCACATAGTAGAAGCCAAAACAATAGGCTCTACTGTTGCATTGGAAGTCAAAGAAAATATGCAGTTTAAACAATTTTTGCAAGCAATATATATTTCCTTTTTTCATCATGTTCCAGCCCATGCAGTTTCAGAACAAGTACAGTGTACATCACCTTAATGCATCATTTGGTACTTGAGAGAGAGAGAGAGAGAGAGAGAGAGAGAGAGAGAAAGAAATTGGTTTTGCAGGTTTTGGTTTAGGCAGAAGGAATTATAAGACAAAGCTACTGCAGTATCACAGTAAAAGGAGAAGCACAAGAGTAGAATACAAACAAAACTGCTGTAACAATATGATGCAGGAGGCAGAATATTGTGCAAATAAAAAATCTCCAACCTGTAACATAGCCTAAGCCCTCAATGTAAACCTGAAGGAAGAGAAGTGGTTATAACATAACAAAAATCACTACACAGGGACATCATTCATCAATCTATTTCCAAGCTATCAAAAGAAAAAAAGCAAGAAACCATTTTTCCTCAAGCCCTTCTAAACTGTTACTGCATAAACCATAACTAAAACCACAATATGGCCTAAACCTCAAAAAAACCTGATTGAGCCATCAAAGCCAATATCACCATTTCAAAACCAACAAAGGATAAATCATTGAAACCACAAACATATGTCATAAACCATAAGCCTACTGCATTACCAGGACCATAACCATGTCAAAACCTGTCATGGCCTAAAAAACCAGTAAAAAACCAGTAGAATCCTAAGCCAACAAAAACCATCACCATCTCAAACCAGCAAAAGCATAAACCATGGAAACCATATCAAAACTTGTCATGGCCTAAAACTAGTAAAAAACCAATAAATTCAAGGCCACACCTACTGCATTACCATCATCAAAACCACATATCAAAACCCTTATGGCCTAAAACCTTTCCTACTGTATCAAAACATTTCAAAACCCAGCATGAACACCATAACCACAATGCAACTCACATGAAATTGTCCAAACTAGAAAGGCCTCAGAACTTGTCATCATAGGCTATCATAAGGCAACAGTAACAAAGCATACAGAAGTGAGAACGAAGGAAGAAGCTAGTCAAAAAAGTATTTTTCAACAGTAGCAGTATCAAAGTCAGAAAGAAGAGGAAGGCAAGCTAGTAAAATTTCGTCTCAACAAAAACGTTCAAGGCAACATTAACATACACAGTACCAAGGCAAAAGAAGAAGATAAAGATCAAAGCCAAGGTAACAGGCAAGAAGAGAAGAAACAGAGTACCCGGATACCAAGCAAAGCAAACTCACGCGCCGTTCTCTCCGCCCGTGGCCTCCGTCGCACCCAACTGTTCCTCCTCCATCTCCGCCTCTAGGTAACGATTTCCTTTTTCCCTTTTACTTTCATAACACCTCACACAAACAATAATACGAAATTAGAATCAAGCAGAAAAAACATGAACATGCATTTATAATAAAAACCCTAAAACGAGTGATAGAACGAAGCTTGTACCTTAAAGAATCCGTCGCCCCTGTACGCGTGGCTAGAGGGAAGAGGACAGTGGAAGCTGGTGGCCATTAGACAGGATGAGATTTCAGTAGCGATTGAAGAGGATAACGCGCGAGGACGAAGAGGACGATCGGAGAAGAAGATGAACGAGAGAGTGAGCGCCGTTTCGGCCAAGACTTTAACCCTAATCCAATTTCCCAATTGCTAAAACAAACGTTTAACCCTTAACAAATTGTTTGGGCCTTTAACCTTGTTTCCCCCAAGCCCAACGAAATTGCTTATGTACCCCCTGTTTTCAGTTTCTGATTAGGTTCTCAAAACCTCTAGCCCAAACGATTTGCTTCGTCCACCCCCCCCCCCCCCTATCCTGCTTCTGATACTTAAGCTTGGGCCTCCTAAAACCCTTTTTGGCCCATCTTGGTATTTCCTTTAGTTTGTTTTAATAAATTAGCTTAATTCACTTTTGTTTCTAATTAGTAATAATAAACAACTTTTCTATCTAGTTAATTAAATATATTTTATTCTTATTGGTATTAATTACTAGTGAACAATTTTGTTATACTAATTAGGGCCTTTTATAATTAGTTAAAATGCTCAATTTAGTGTAGGCCATTAAGTCATTTTGTAATAATACCTTTTATTAAAAAAAAAAAAACATATTAAATCTAGAAACATATGGTAAATAAATATTTTATTTAATTAATTCACTCGTTTTAGTTAATATCAAAACTCCAAAAAATATATAAAAAATATAGAGACTTAAAAAACTAAAAAAAAACATTTTATTCCCATTAATTAATCCTCATGCTTTTATCCATTTTTAAAATGCGTAAAAATTGAAATCTATTAAAAATATTTTCTTTTTAGTAATATTAAACAAAAATCATAAAAATGCATTATTCACATCATTTAGTCTATCATTTAACTATTATTATTAATCATTATTCGCATAATTTTTTCTGTTTATTTATTTCATATTTATTTGTTTATTCCGTTTACGTTTAAATCCAAAGGAAAACGATAAATTTGTTGACTTCATGTCCTCAAGTCTAATCGCGCGAATATTTGCATTTTCATTAAAACTTAGGACAATTTTCCTTCAAGTATTCAATCTTTTCAAATTTATTCCCCTTAAGCAAAAACTTCGACGTTAGGTCGTCGTATCTTCAAAAACCCGTCCGTATCCCTTTTCGGCCAAAACGATTTATTTTTAATCAAACAATCAATTTTAAATAAACAGATATTTCAAAAGGTTCCTATAGAGTACTATAGATACATTGGGTACTAATACCTTCCCATTGTATAACCAATCCCCGAACCATAAGATCTCTTTTCAAAACGCCTTGTATTTTACTTTTTAAAAGTATTATTTTACATCGCATATTTAGGGTTTTATTTCGCTCTTTTCCCTTTTCCTTTGGAAACAATAAAGCGCGGTGGCGACTCTTACTTTTTGCGAGACGAATTAATCAATAATTTGATCTCCGATTTACCCCGCTACATTTTTTATCGCTACAGAATTGGCGACTCTGCTGGGGAAAGATTGACCTTTTGCTGGTCCATCCCTAAGTGGGTTAAGCCTAATTTGTCTTATCTGTTTTACTATTATTTGATTTGCTTGATTATGTGTTTAAATTGGGGTGTTTGAGTTTTTTTTCAAAGGACGAATCCTATACCCAGATTAAGTAACACTTAAGGAATAGGACGGGCGGTATAGTCATGTTAACTTTGAGGGAGTAATCCCGAAGAAGGAGGCATGAGATCCCCCACTCAATGGAAGGCCCTCTTGAACTTAATATTTGTTTACCGAGTAATCGGGAAGACATTATTACTTTCGACCTAGGAGCCCGAGAAGTTGAGGACCGTAGAACCCTAACCCATCTTGGCCTTTTTAGGTGTAGCGCGGAGACTATAACGGAGTAATTCGGAAGTAGTTGTTACGCGATGCTACGCTCGGACGAGTTTCTCTTGAGAATATTGCTAATTATTGAGTAATCAAGACGTTGGTAATATCCGAAGGAGGAATGTAGACTCTGGGAACTCTTAGAACCATGTCTTACAGGTGTGATTGAACCGTTAGTACATACCTTTGGGTGGGCTTTACCCTCGACTCCATGATGAAACATTGAACCTTTGAACCCCATGTTTGCAAGCTTGTGTGTGACTGTTGCATTATCATTCATTCATGCACTCATTAGCATCTTTGTAAAAAAAAACTTGTCTTTCAAGGAACTTCGGAATGATTTTTGCAAACATCTAGGTTATTATGGAACTTGGAAGGAGAAATACTCGAAGCTTTAGTTTCAAGGAGCCCGAGATTGAAGAACTGAAGAGTTTGATTCCGAAGATCGAGAGTCCGACGGATTTTCAGAAGAAGTATGGGTCCATCGTACCGCTCATGAAGCACAAGATGAAGAAAGGCATCCTCAACATGTTGGTTCAATTCTATGATCCCTTGTACCGATGTTTCACCTTTCCGAATTATCAGTTGATGCCCACTTTAGAGGAGTACTCCTATATTCTTGGTTTGTCGATCGCCGACTGTGTTCCTTTTTCTGGATTAGAAGAGGAGCCCAAATCTCACGAGATAGCAGCCATCACCCACTTAAAGAAGTAAGAGGTAGAGGAGAACATGACTATGAAAGGGGGAATCCGGGGTTTGCCGGCGCAGTTTTTGTTGAAGAAAGCTCGTCATTTTGCTGAGACAAAGGATGCTGTTGCCTTCGAAGACGTGTTTGCTCTACTCGCGTATGGTCTATTCTTATTCCCTAACGTTGATAAGTTTGTGGATATCAACGCCATCAGAATTTTCCTGATTGGAAATCCGGTCCCTACGCTGCTAGGAGACACATACTACTCCATCCACCTTCGAAACTCTTATCAAGGAGGGATGATTATTTGCTGTGCACCGTTGCTGTGTCAGTGGTATGTTTCGCACTTACCTGGGTCTGATGCTTTCTGGGATCTCGAGAAGGAACCGCGTTGGGCGCCAAAGATTATGGCTCTCACTCATTTCGACATTGACTGGTATAATCGAGTTTACCACGACGTGGAGATCATTGATAGCTGTGGGGCTTTTCCTAATGTACCCCTTCTCGATACGAGAGGTGGAATCAATTATAACCCTGTTCTCGCACGCCGTCAGTTTGGGTACCCGATGAGAGATAAACAAAACAACATCCATGTGAGTGGTTTCTTTCTTCAGGAAGGACAGGATCATCAGGCTGCCAAGAGGGAGATCGAAGGAGCTTGGCGCCACATCCATAGAAAAGGGAGAGATATGCTGGGACATAGAGGTGCCGTTTCTTTGGAGCCTTACTTACAGTGGGTCCGTGCTAGGGCTTATGCTCTCAAGATGCCCTATAAACTTGAGAAGCCTTTATTCCCTTCCATTACACCATCATCTGTTGTTATCCCTATCGTGGATATAGGAGAATACCAAGGGAATCTGGCTAGGATGAAGTCCGAGAGGGATGCTTGGAAAGAAAAGTACCATATGTCTGAATATGAGAATCGAGTCCTGACTCGACAGTTAAAAGAGAAGGAGGAGTTGTTGTTTATTCAAGACGGCCGGTTCATTGATCACGATGAGAAGCTTCGTCAGAAGGATGCCTTGCTGAAGAAGTATGCGAGTGAAAGGAAGAGGAAGAGGGAAGGGTCGGTAAGCGTGGCTCTTGTTCCTAATCCACAGGAGGAAGTCATTGATCGACTGATAGCTGAGAAGAGAGAGATGAAAGACTTTTATGAAGAGAAGATCAAGAAGCTCCAGTTACAGCTGGTGTTTGGTCCGTCATCTGAGGATTCCGAGTGATCTTTAGCTTTTAGTTTATTTTATTGATGTCATTTTGTAAAACTATGTAAAAGGGCTTCATGCTCCGAAGTTGTAATTTATTGTTTTATTATGGGCTTCATGCTCCAAAGTTGTAATTTATTGCTTTATTTTAGATCTCATGTTGTAAAATTGTAATTTATCGCTTTATTATGGATTTCATGTTTCGAAGTTGTAATTTATTGCTTCATTATTGGATTTGTTATCCCAAAGTTGTAATTTACTGTTTTGATATTCCAAATTGTAAGTTGTAATTTATCGCTTTCAATTAATGGATTGAGTTTTGTTGTTCCAAATTCCTTTACCATTGATGTATGCAAAATTATAAAAGTTCCTTGAAAAACTTTTAAAATGAATCATCATTTGCATCGCACATCATGCATCATTCCATATTCCACTTCACATGTTTTCTAGAGTCTTATCCTTGTTCTTTTTCCACTCCCAAAGGTTGTCAAGTTGTCTCACCGATACGACACTCGGGCCAATCTTCAGAGGAAAATGGAAGATTTGGAACAGGAAAATCATGAGCTTCGTGGGGAAGTCGCTACACTTCGTATCGAGATGGAAAAGTTAACTGCGTTAGTGGAAAGTTAGGTGGCTGTTCAGAATCAGCCATCGACTACATCTGCCGAGATTCAGACTTCAACTCCAGTGGTTTCCGAGATTGTCGCCGTTCCTGCATCCGCAACTCAAATCAACTCTCCGCTTCAACATCAGATGCCGAAAGGTTTTCCGTGGGGAATGCCTTACAATTTTGTGCCAGAGGGGTATCAGCCTGCCGTACAACCTTTGTTTCAACCTGCTTTGTCTCTTCCTCAGCCAGAGACAACTGCTATGCCGCCAGTAATTCCATCTGTAACACCTTTTCCGCAACCGATTATGACAATCGTTGCTCCTGTGGTCCACCCCGTGCCATACTTGAATGAAACTACTTATCCTGCTGAGCCAGCCGAAAGTTTGGGTCTCTTTGATAGAATGGAAGAATTTCAGGATCAGTTCCAGGAAATGCAGAAGGAGCTTAGAGCATTGAAAGGGAAAGATTTGTTTGGGAAGAATACGCATGACCTTTGTTTTGTTCCGAATGTCAAGATTCCAGCAAAATTCAAAGTGCCAGACTTTGAGAGATATAAGGGTGAATCATGTCCTAGAAGTCATTTAACAATGTACGTGAGAAAGATGTCTACGTATTCCGATGATCATGACTTGTTGATTCACTATTTTCAAGACAGTTTGACGGGTGCTGCTCTAAAGTGGTATATGGGCTTAGACAGTATTCGGATCCGTAACTTTAACGATCTTAGTGAAGCCTTTGTCCATCAGTACAAGTACAACGTTGATATGGCGCCGGACCGGGATCAACTCCGGGCGATGTCATAGAGAGATCGGGAATCTTTTAAGGAGTACGCCCAGATGTGGCGTGAAATTGCTGCTCAAATCTATCCACCTCTTGAGGAGAAAGAGATGACTAAGATATTTTTGAAGACTTTAGGTTCCTTTTACTATGAAAGAATGATAGCCAGCGCACCCAGTGACTTCACCGAAATGGTAAGCATGGGTATGCGATTAGAGGAAGGGATTCGCGAGGGGCGTTTGGTTAAAGAAGGGAGTCCGTCTAGCAGTGCAAAGAAGTTTGGAAGTGTTTTCCCGAAAAGAAAAGAGCAGGATGTCAGCGCTTTGTTCCCAGGTAGACCTAGGAGAGGTTACTCTCATGTTGCGGCAGTCACTCCGGCTGTCCGCCCAGCTTTGATGACCCCAGCTCATCAAACTCCACCAACTCAACAACGGCCTTTTCAGCAGCAGCCTCGACAACAGGCTTATCCATTCAATAATCAGAACCGTTCACCCAGAAAACCGCAGTTCGATGCCATTCCTATGACTTATACTGAATTGTTCCCTGCTCTTATCAGAAAGAATCTCATCACGACAAAGCCTCCTCCTGTCGCGCCGAACAGTACTTCTCCGTGGTACAAGGTGGATCAGTTTTGTGAGTATCATCAAGGGTCACCGGGGCACAACCTTGAGAATTACTTTGCTCTGAAGGCGGACGTACAGAGATTGATTAAGAATGGTATCTTGTCTTTCAAGGATGTTAATCCAAATGTTAGAGATAATCCTTTGCCTCGACATGGGGCAGCTTCAGTGAATATGGTGGAAGGTTGTCCGGGGAAGTTCCGAGTTTTTCAAGTTGAACATATAAGAGAGTCGTTGATCAGGTTACATCAGAGTTTGAGGAGACTTGCCTTTGTGAGGCACCAGCATGATTATGATGTTTGTGAATTTTGTTCAAGAGAGGATGATTGTCCTATTGTGAAGGAGGATATTTAGAAGTTGCTAGATCAGAGAGTTATTACTATTACCTATGACCGAAATCCGGAGGATGAAGTGAATGTTATCATACCACAATTCAATTTTCCTGGATCAGTAGAGATTGCTTACGACAGTCAGACTGCACCTGTTGATCCTTTGATTATTTACCCACCTGGCCCTGTGCCTTACAGCTCAGACCAAGCTGTACCGTATAAGTATAATGCCACAATGATTGAGAATGGGGTAGAAGTCCCTATACCAACGAGACCATCTTTTGTTAACATTGCTGATGTGAGTAGAGTTACGAGGAGTGGACGTGTTTTTGCAGCAGTACCTTTGAAGAGACCGGAAGTTCAAGTTAGGAGACCCATACCGGCGGAGATTCCAGTGAGAAATGTTGAACCAAGGGTTGAGATAGGCCGATCCAGCAAACCTATCCCTCACCCTGAGGATGATGAGATCCTGAAGCTTATCAAGAGAAGTGAATATAAGATCGTGGACCAACTTTTGCAAACACCTTCCAAGATTTCCTTGCTTTCCTTATTGAGAGATTCTGGTGCGCATAGAGAAGCCTTGATGAAGGTCTTGGACCAGGCGTTCATGGATCATGATGTGACGGTGGACCAATTTGATGGAATTGTGGGAAATATAACTTCGTGTAACAATCTTGGTTTCAATGATGAAGAACTCCCGGAGGAGGGAAGAAACCATAATATGGCTTTGCATATCTCAGTAAGTTGTGGAAATGATACCTTATCAAGTGTGTTGGTGGATACAGGTTCGTCGTTGAATGTGATGCCCAAGACTACATTATCTCGGCTTTCATATCCAGGTGCTCCTATGAGACCCAGTGGAGTAATTGTTAAAGCGTTTGATGGTTCTAGGAAGACAGTCATTGGTGAAGTGGATCTTCCTATAGTGATTGGTCCCCATACTTTTCAAATCACTTTCCAAGTGATGGACATTCGTGCTGCCTACAGTTGTTTATTGGGTCGTCCCTGGATCCATGATGCCGGGGCAGTCACCTCTACGCTTCATCAGAGACTAAAGTTTGTAAGGCATGGGAAGCTAGTGATGATTGGGGGAGAGCAAGCTATGGTGGTAAGCCATTTATCATCATTCTCTTTTATTGATGCGGACGAGGATGTTGGAACCCAGTTCCAAGGTCTTTCTGTTGCTAAGAATACAATGAAGAAGCAAGGGGCATCCATCTCTTCTTTTGAGGATGCGCGGCGAGTGGTGGAAAGTGGTTCGGCCGAAGGATGGGGCCAGGTGTTGACGTTACCCGAGAACAAGTCTGGGGAAGGTCTGGGTTTTCATCCAGTGTCTGCAAGAGTCAAGAAAGAGGTGGTTGTTCGTCCGATTCAAGAGGTTTTCCGAAGTGCAGGGTTTGTACATCCTGAGGTTGATGCTATCATAGAGGATGATTCCGAGGAAGATTTGCCCGTTTTTGTGACGCCTAGATTGGCTTGCCAAAACTGGATAGCTGTTGATGTTCCTGTGGTTATGCACATTTCCGAGTAATGTTTTGTTTATTTTCCTTTGAAAAAATTCGCTCTGCCCAAGGCAAAACGTATTTTGTGTCGGGCTATGAAAAATAATTCCTTTGCTCTGCCCAAGGCAAAAGAGAAATGTCTGGGCTCTTTGTTTCAAGTATTTCCCTTTAATGAATAAAAACGTTATTTTGTCCACTGTTGTTTTATTTTTCACTTTTTCGGGGAAATAGTAATGAAAATTAATTAATAACCTTTTGTTTTATTTGCACAAATCGATTTCTAAAATAAAACATAATCATATGTGCAGATTAATCCATGATTTAACCATCGAAAACAATGATCCTATGCCCTCTCCCAACTTTGAATTCCCTGTGTTCAGAGCCGAAGAAGAGGAGGATGAAGAGATTCCTGTTGAGATTTCCCGTTTGCTCGAGCATGATGAGAAGATTATTCAACCATTTGAAGAACCTTTAGAGTTGGTCAACTTGGGTGATGAAGAGGATAAAAAGGAGGTCAAAGTCGGAGCATTGCTTATTCCGGAAGTTAAGGAGAAGATGTTGGAGCTTCTCAAAGAGTATGTTGACGTGTTTGCTTGGTCCTACCAAGATATGCCAGGTTTGGACAACGACATTGTGGAGCATCGTTTACCGTTGAGACCCGAGTGTCCGCCGATCAAGCAGAAGTTGAGAAGGACTCGTCCCAACATGGATGATAAGATCAAAGAGGAGGTTCAGAAGCAGATCAACGCAGGTTTCCTTGTTACGTCGGTTTATCCTCAATGGTTAGCCAACATAGTGCCTGTTGCAAAGAAAGATGGCAAAGTTCGGATGTGTGTAGACTACAGAGATCTGAATAGAGCTAGTCCGAAGGATGACTTCCCATTACCTCATATTGACGTTTTGGTCGACAGTACTGCCAAGTTCAAAGTCTTTTCTTTCATGGATGGTTTCTCTGGTTACAATCAAATCAAGATGGCACCGGAAGATATGGAGAAGACCGCTTTCATTACACCTTAGGGAACCTTTTGTTATCGGGTTATGCCCTTTGGTTTGAGGAATGCTGGCGCAACATACCAAAGGGCAATGACTGCTTTGTTCCATGACATGATGCATAAGGAGATCGAAGTGTATGTGGACGACATGATTGCCAAATCACAGACTGAGGAAGATCATTTGGAGCATTTGTTGAAGTTATTCCAGCGTTTGAGAAAGTATAAACTCCGTCTGAATCCCAACAAGTGCACTTTTGGTGTTCGTTCTGGAAGACTTCTGGGGTTCATTATCAGTCAGAAAGGTATTGAGGTAGATCCTGATAAAGTCAAAGCTATTCGAGAAATGCCCGCACCCAAGACGGAAAAACAAGTAAGATGATTCCTTAGGAGACTGAATTACATTTCTAGGTTTATATCTCATATGACTGCTACATGTGGGCCGATTTTCAAGCTTCTCCGAAAGAACCAAGGATGTGTGTGGACAGAAGATTGTCAGAGAGCTTTCGATAGCATCAAAGAATATTTACTTGAACCTCCCATTTTGATTCCTCCGGTGGAAGGAAGAACTTTGATTATGTACCTGACTATATTGGAAGATTCCATGGGATGTGTGCTTGGTCAACAAGATGAGACTGGAAGGAAGGAACATGCTGTATATTATCTGAGTAAGAAATTCACAGACTGTGAGTCTCGGTACTCATTGCTTGAGAAAACCTGTTGTGCTTTAGCTTGGGCTGCTCGCCGTCTGCGCCAGTATATGATTAATCACACTACTTGGTTGATCTCCAAAATGGACCCGATCAAGTATATCTTTGAGAAGCCCGCTTTATCTGGAAGAATAGCCCGTTGGCAGATGTTGTTATCTGAATATGACATTGAACATCACACTCAGAAAGCGGTCAAAGGGAGTATTTTAGCCGATCATTTGGCTCACCAACCAATTGATGATTATCAATCCATCAAGTTTGATTTCCCAGATGAAGATGTTATGTACTTGAAAGCTAAAGATTGTGAAGAGCCGTTACCTGAAGAAGGACCTGATCCTGAATCCCGTTGGGGTTTAATTTTTGACGGAGCTGTGAATTCCTATGGAAATGGAATTGGGGCAATCATCGTCACTCCTCGAGGTACTCATATCCCGTTCACGGCGAGACTGAAGTTTGACTGCACGAACAACATGGCTGAATATGAGGCATGTATTATGGGTCTCGAAGAAGCAGTGGATCTAAGGATCAAGATTCTTGATATTTACGGAGATTCGGCATTGGTAATTAATCAAATCAAAGAAGAATGGAAGACTCGTCATCCTGGTCTGATCCCTTACAGAGACTATGCTAGAAGATTGTTAACTTTCTTCAACAAAGTGGAATTACATCATATCCCTAGAGATGAGAACCAAATGGCTGATGCTTTGGCTACTTTGTCTTCAATGTTTCAAGTGAATGATTGGAACGATGTGCCTACAATCCGGGTGATGCGCCTTGATAGACCTGCTCATGTGTTCTCAGTAAAAGAGGTTACCGACGACAAACCGTGGTTCTATGACATTAAACGTGTTCTTCAAACTCAAGAGTATCCGCCTGGGGCATCCAATAAAGATAGGAAGACGTTGAGAAGATTAGCAAGCAGTTTCTTTCTCAATGAAGAAGTTTTGTATAAGAGGAATTATGACATGGTCTTGCTCAGATGTGTGGACAGACGTGAAGCAGAAATGCTGATGCAAGAAGTACACGAAGGATCCTTTGGCACTCATGCCAATGGACATGCAATGGCTAGAAAGATGTTGAGAGCTGGTTACTATTGGATGACAATGGAGTCTGATTGCTGCAAGTATGTGAAGAAATGTCATAAATGCCAGATTTATGCGGACAAGATGCACGTGCCGCCTACCCTCCTCAATGTTATATCTTCACCTTGGCCTTTCTCTATGTGGGGCATTGATATGATTGGGATGATTGAACCCAAAGCTTCAAATGGTCATCGTTTCATCTTGGTAGCGATCGATTATTTTACTAAATGGGTGGAAGCAGCATCTTATGCTAATGTAACCAGACAGGTGGTAGTCAGATTTATCAAGAATCAGATCATTTGTCGATACGGTATCCCGAGCAAGATCATCACTGATAATGGTTCGAATTTGAATAACAAGATGATGAGAGAGCTTTGTGAAGAGTTCAAGATCGAACATCATAATTCTTCTCCTTACAGACCGAAGATGAATGGGGCTGTTGAAGCTGCTAACAAGAACATCAAGAAGATTGTCCAGAAGATGGTGGTAACTTATAAGGATTGGCATGAAATGCTTCCGTTTGCCCTGCACGGGTACCGTACTTCAGTTCGAACTTCAACAGGCGCAACCCCTTTTTCCCTAGTTTATGGTATGGAAGCTGTACTCCCCGTGGAGGTTGAGATTCCGTCTCTGAGAGTGTTGATGGAAGCTAAACTTTCTGAGGCTGAATGGTGTCAAAATAGATATGATCAGTTGAATTTAATTGAAGAAAAGAGATTGACAGCTTTGTGTCACGGTCAATTGTATCAGCAGAGAATGAAGAAGGCTTTTGATAAGAAGGTTCGACCACGCGAGTTCAGAGAAGGTGACCTCGTGCTCAAGAAGATTTTATCTTTCCAACCTGATTCTAGGGGCAAGTGGGCTCCGAATTATGAAGGACCGTATGTTGTTAAGAAAGTTTTCTCTGGAGGTGCTTTGATTCTCACCAATATGGACGGTGAAGAACTCTCGCGTCCCTTGAACGCCGATACAGTCAAGAAGTATTTCGCTTAGGCAAACTTTTGGTCATCCCGGCCGTGGCATCTGAGCACATTTTGGAATTCAAAGTTGTTAGGGAGAATAGTGATCATTGTTTTTGTGTAACCTTTTATTTCATGTACTATTTCCCAAACTTTTGTAAACTGTTGGAGGCGCATTGTTAGCAAACCACCAGCTTATTAATGAAATTTGAGCATTACCTTTCGTGGGCAAAATTTTAATTTTTACGGCAATATTTGAAACAAAGTATTTAAAATATTCTTATTTCTAAAATGTGTCGCGAATAACGAAAGGAATATTAACAGTCGTTCCGAAGATGGTCAAGCCATGAAATGCAAAACAGTACAGTAATTTTTACTTGCATGATGAACTTGTTTTCTTTCAAATCGTCATGAAGTGTTGGTTGTGTGCGCGCTTGGTTATAGTGGTGCTAAGTTGGTGACTCCCTAGTTGTTCCAGTTAAGTGTTGTTTTAGTTACCTTTGTTTGGGAGATTTTGAAGTGCGGTACACTTCGTCTCGTGCCAGTGGTTTATTGGTATTGTAAGTTTGGATTTGGATGCTTTTCTCCTCAGAAGACTTGAGCCTTGTAGCGTTACGCTCTGACGTTGCTTTGTGTTTCCATTTCCGGTAATCTTCCGTCTTTTCAAGATTGGCCGAGTATCTATTTTGCTATGACATCTTATTATCTCCAAGATTTTCCACTTGTCTGTTTTGTCAGCATAACATTCATTTACTCATTTGCACTCATATCAGCATGCATATCCACATTTGCCGTTGATTTTGGGTCGTACTTTGTTCATTCGAACAACGTACATATTTCTTTCCAAGTAGAGGGATAACTTAGGCAGAAAATGTGCTTCCTTTCTAAATTCCCCAACTGAGCTAATTCTCGTGGATGATTTTTGATTCAGCTTACCTTGTCCATTTCTGGATAGGATGAATCCCCAGTCGAATTACTTTCTCATTGGGTAGAGTCTTGTTTGACTGTCTTCTCTCTGGTTCATTCCTGGATGAAGTTATTGCCTCTTGCATTGGCTATTTCTTTGATTTTCCCCAGTGAGTTTGCGACCTAGACAGTTGGTGCATTTATTTTGCACGTTTGACTATATGATCTCCTCGGGAAAGATTGATTCATGTTTCTTTCTGACGAAGATGTTATTCTCCGCCGGTGTCATCGCAATTTCCTTCATTGTGATTTTGGGAAGACGACAAGCGGCAGCTCTTCATGAGCAACTTGTACGTTATTATTTTGTGGAAGACGGCAAGCGGCAACTCTTCACGAGCAACTTGCGCGTTATTATGATTTTGGAAAACGACAAGCGGCAGCTCTTCACGAGCAACTTGCACGTTATTATCTTGTGGAAAACGACAAGCGGCAGCTCTTCACGAGCAACTTGTACGTATTATTACATCGGAGAACGGCAGGCGGCAGCTCTTCACGAGCAACTTGTACGTTGTTTTTATCTTCGGAAAACGACAAGCGGCAGCTCTTCACGAGCAACTTGTGCGTTATCATTATTTTTGGAAGACGGCAAGCGGCAGCTCTTCACGAGCAACTTGTACTTTATTACTTTTCTGGAATACAGCAAGCGGCAGCTTCTTTATTTGAGCAGCTTGTATGTTATTAGTATTTTCTTTGGACAATAGCAAGCGGCAACTTCTTTATTTGAGCAGCTTGTATGTTATTAGTATTTTCTTTGGACAACAGCAAGCGGCAGCCTCTTTATTTTAGCAGCTTGTATGTTATTGGTATTTTCTTTGGACAACAGCAAGCGGCAGCCTCTTTATTTGAGCAACTTGTATGTTATTGGTATTTTCTTTGGAACAACTTGCGTATCTACAACCTTATTACTTCAGCATTAATTGGTGTATCTCCGAAAATCTCGCAGAGAAGCTTGTCATGAACTATTACCGTCAGAAGTCGGTAATCTGTCATCAGCAATTTGATACTCTCTGTCTATCATTGACCTTAAGTTGCGAACTCACTGTTTTGGGTCAATAATCTGTTATGGCCTATGCAAGATGCTCTCTTTGTTAGGGTCGGAGGTCGTATTCCCTCGTTTTTATTCGCTGTCAGGAGTCTGTCGTTTGAAGTCGATAACTTGTTTCCCCAGTAATGTATAATCCATGTCTCTGTGTTTTGTTGATGTTCGATTCCTCCAACATTGTCTTGTTTCGTACAATATCTTTCACCGTGAATCCAATCACTTCATTCATGTCAAACATAAGGGCGGCATCTTAGGACAAAATTTGCGTAATTATGTATTTAAGTACCTTCAATCTCGTCGAAACGAAGATTTTTAATCTTCATATCTCCGGATAGAAGAAACTTAAATAGGGGCAGCTGTTGTACCCCAAATTTTGACCTAAGATATCATCTCCCATCTGCATCATTACATTACAAGTGTTTTGATCTATTGATTTTAAAAATTCATAACTTGTTTCAGGCCGAGAGCTATTTATTTTGAACACTAAATTATTTAATCGATTCATGCTAAAACAATGTTTATTAATTATTTATTATCTTAAATTTAAATAATTGGAATTTGTTTTCAATTATTATATAATTTAAAGATGTATAGATAATAAAATAAATATTAGAAAAGAGGCGTATTAATCATGCAGATAGTGTTTATTTATTATTCACTATCTTAAATTTAAATAACTGGAATTTATTCTCAGTTATTACATAATTTAACGATTTATGAATAATAGAATAAATATTTGAAAAAAGTTCATTAATTGGTCAATAATGATTATTTAATCATTTATCATTCTAAGTTAAATAATTGAAATTCTATTTTAATTATTATAATTTAGAAAATTATGGATAATGAATTAAATAATTGAAACTATTAATTGATCAATGATACTATTTATTTATTTGTTTATTATTCTGGATTTAAATAATTGAGATTTATTTTCAATTATTATACGATTTAAAGAATTGTAAATGATAAAATAAATAATTAGAGAAGGAAGAAATTAATTGGCAAATATTGGAATTTTATTCATTTTCTTCTAATTGTACAATTATTGTGTAAATATTGTATTTATTACAACAAAATTACAATAATAATTTTACAAAGTTAAAATGAAATAAAAATTAATCTAATGCTTCCTAATTTTAAATCTTCTATCCAATGCTTTTTGTCTGCTCACTTGATTTTACCTGCAAAACGATTAAAAGAAAATTAGAATTGAACAAATAATTAAAAGCAAAAAATTATTTTATGTTCATCATTAAAAGCAACGGCTGGAATCAGTTTACCCTTTTTTGCAAATCACGGGATTTCTCCCGGTTCACAAAAAAGGGAGGAATTTTTATTTCATAAATGAATGCACAATTGTGAAACATGCACAAAATTCATTTCATTTTTAAAAGACTGCATAATTAAAAAATCCATTGCATTTTTCAAAGTCCCATGCACATTTCAAATATACACAGCATATGCGAGCAAACAAAGCCAACGTAAACCTACATGCAGCCACATAGTAGAAGCCAAAACAATAGGCTCTACTGTTGCATTGGAAGTCAAAGAAAATATGCAGTTTAAACAATTTTTGCAAGCAATATATATTTCCTTTTTTCATCATGTTCCAGCCCATGCAATTTCAGAACAAGTACATTGTACATCACCTTAATGCATCATTTGGTACTTGAGAGAGAGAGAGAGAGAAAGAAATTGGTTTTGCAGGTTTTGGTTTAGGCAGAAGGAATTATAAGATAAAGCTACTGCAGTATCACAGTAAAAGGAGAAGCACAAGAGTAGAATACAAACAAAACTGCTGTAACAATATGATGCAGGAGGCAGAATATTGTGCAAATAAAAAATCTCCAACCTGTAACATAGCCTAAGCCCTCAACGTAAACCTGAAGGAAGAGAAGTGGTTATAACATAACAAAAATCACTACACAGGGACATCATTCATCAATCTATTTCCAAGCTATCAAAAGAAAAAAAGCAAGAAACCATTTTTCCTCAAGCCCTTCTAAACTATTATTGCATAAACCAGAACCAAAACCACAATATGGCCTAAACCTCAAAAAAACCTGATTGAGCCATCAAAGCCAATATCACCATTTCAAAACCAACAAAGGATAAATCATTGAAACCACAAACATATGTCATAAACCATAAGCCTACTGCATTACCAGGACCATAACCATGTCAAAACCTGTCATGGCCTAAAAAACCAGTAAAAAACCAGTAGAATCCTAAGCCAACAAAAACCATCACCATCTCAAACCAGCAAAAGCATAAACCATGGAAACCATGTCAAAACTTGTCATGGCCTAAAACTAGTAAAAAACCAATAAATTCAAGGCCACACCTACTGTATTACCATCATCAAAACCACATATCAAAACCCTTATGGCCTAAAACCTTTCCTACTGTATCAAAACATTTCAAAACCCAGCATGAACACCATAACCACAATGCAACTCACATGAAATTGTCCAAACTAGAAAGGCCTCAAAACTTGTCATCTTAGGCTATCATAAGGCAACAGTAACAAAGCATACAGAAGTGAGAACGAAGGAAGAAGCTAGTCAAAAAAGTATTTTTCAACAGTAGCAGTATCAAAGTCAGAAAGAAGAGGAAGGCAAGCTAGTCAAATTTCGTCTCAACAAAAAAGTTCAAGGCAACATTAACATACACAGTACCAAGGCAAAAGAAGAAGAGAAAGATCAAAGCCAAGGTAACAAGCAAGAAGAGAAGAAACAGAGTACCCGGATACCAAGCAAAGCAAACTCACGCGCCGTTCTCTCTGCCCGTGGCCTCCGTCGCACCCAACTGTTCCTCCTCCATCTCCGCCTCTAGGTAACGATTTCCTTTTTCCCTTTTACTTTCATAACACCTCACACAAACAATAATACGAAATCAGAATCAAGCAGAAAAAACATGAACATGCATTTATAATAAAAACCCTAAAACGAGTGATAGAACGAAGCTTGTACCTTAAAGAATCCGTCGCCCCTGTACGCGTGGCTGGAGGGAAGAGGACAGTGGATGCTGGTGGCCATTAGACAGGATGAGATTTCAGTAGCGATTGAAGAGGATAACGCGCGAGGACGAAGAGGACGACCGGAGAAGAAGATGAACGAGAGAGTGAGCGCCGTTTCGGCCAAGACTTTAACCCTAATCCAATTTCCCAATTGCTAAAACAAACGTTTAACCCTTAACAAATTGTTTGGGCCTTTAACCTTGTTTCCCCCAAGCCCAACGAAATTGCTTATGTACCCCCTGTTTTCAGTTTCTGATTAGGTTCTCAAAACCTCTAGCCCAAACAATTTGCTTCGTCCACCCCCCCCCCCCTATCCTGCTTCTGATACTTAAACTTGGGCCTCCTAAAACCCTTTTTGGCCCATCTTGGTATTTCCTTTAGTTTGTTTTAATAAATTAGCTTAATTCACTTTTGTTTCTAATTAGTAATAATAAACAACTTTTCTATCTAGTTAATTAAATATATTTTATTCTTATTGGTATTAATTACTAGTGAACAATTTTGTTATACTAATTAGGGCCTTTTATAATTAGTTAAAATGCTCAATTTAGTGTAGTCCATTAAGTCATTTTGTAATAATACCTTTTATTAAAAAAAAAACATATTAAATCTAGAAACATATGGTAAATAAATATTTTATTTAATTAATTCACTCGTTTTAGTTAATATCAAAACTCCAAAAAAAATATAAAAAATATAGAGACTTAAAAAACTAAAAAAAACATTTTATTCCCTTTAATTAATCCTCATGCTTTTATCCATTTTTAAAATGCGTAAAAATTGAAAACTATTAAAAATATTTTCTTTTTAGTAATATTAAACAAAAATCATAAAAATGCATTATTCACATCATTTAGTCTATCATTTAACTATTATTATTAATCATTATTCGCATAATTTTTTCTGTTTATTTATTTCATATTTATTTTTTTATTCCGTTTACGTTTAAATCCAAAGGAAAAACGATAAATTTGTTGACTTCATGTCCTCAAGTCTAATCGCGCGAATATTTGCATTTTCATTAAAACTTAGGACAATTTTCCTTCAAGTATTCAATCTTTTCAAATTTATGCCCCTTAAGCAAAAACTTCGACGTTAGGTCGTCGTATCTTCAAAAACCCGTCCGTATCCCTTTTCGGCCAAAACAATTTATTTTTAATCAAACAATCAATTTTAAATAAACAGATATTTCAAAAGGTTCCTATAGAGTACTATAGATACATTGGGTGCTAATACCTTCCCATTGTATAACCAATCCCCGAACCATAAGATCTCTTTTCAAAACGCCTTGTATTTTACTTTTTAAAAGTATTATTTTACATCGCATATTTAGGGTTTTATTTCGCTCTTTTCCCTTTTCCTTTGGAAACAATAAAGCGCGATGGCGACTCTTGCTTTTTGCGAGACGAATTAATCAATAATTCGATCTCCGATTTACCCCGCTACATTTTTTATCGCTACAGAATTGGCGACTCTGCTGGGGAAAGATTGACCTTTTGCTGGTCCATCCCTAAGTGGGTTAAGCCTAATTTGTCTTATCTGTTTTACTATTATTTGATTTGCTTGATTATGTGTTTAAATTGGGGTGTTTGAGTTTTTTTGCAAAGGACGAATCCTATACCCGGATTAAGTAACACTTAAGGAATAGGACGGGCGGTATAGTCATGTTAACTTTGAGGGAGTAATCCCGAAGAAGGAGGCATGAGATCCCCCACTCAATGGAAGGCCCTCTTGAACTTAATATTTGTTTACCGAGTAATCGGGAAGACATTATTACTTTCGACCTAGGAGCCCGAGAAGTTGAGGACCGTAGAACCCTAACCCATCTTGGCCTTTTTAGGTGTAGCACGGAGACTATAATGGAGTAATTCGGAAGTAGTTGTTACGCGATGCTACGCTCGGACGAGTTTCTCTTGAGAATATTGCTAATTATTGAGTAATCAAGACGTTGGTAATATCCGAAGGAGGAATGTAGACTCTGGGAACTCTTAGAACCATGTCTTACAGGTGTGATTGAACCGTTAGTACATACCTTTGGGTGGGCTTTACCCTCGACTCCATGCTGAAACGTTGAACCTTTGAACCCCATGTTTGCAAGCTTGTGTGTGACTGTTGCATTATCATTCATTCATGCACTCATTAGCATCTTTGTAAAAAAAAACTTTTCTTTCAAGGAACTTCGGAATGATTTTTGCAAACATCTAGGTTATTATGGAACTTGGAAGGAGAAATACTCGAAGCTTTAGTTTCAAGGAGCCCGAGATTGAAGAACTGAAGAGTTTGATTCCGAAGATCGAGAATCCGACGGATTTTCAGAAAAAGTATGGGTCCATCGTACCGCTCATGAAGCGCAAGATGAAGAAAGGCATCCTCAACACGTTGGTTCAATTCTATGATCCCTTGTACCGATGTTTCACCTTTCCGGATTATCAGTTGATGCCCACTTTAGAGGAGTACTCATATATTCTTGGTTTGCCGATCGTCGACCGTGTTCCTTTTTTTGGATTAGAAGAGGAGCCCAAATCTCACGAGATAGCAGCCATCACCCACTTAAAGAAGTCAGAGGTAGAGGAGAACATGACTACGAAAGGGGGAATCCGGGGTTTGCCGGCGCAGTTTTTGTTGAAGAAAGCTCGTCATTTTGCTGAGACAAAGGATGTTGTTGCCTTCGAAGACGTGTTTGCTCTACTCGCGTATGGTCTATTCTTATTCCCTAACGTTGATAAGTTTGTGGATATCAACGCCATCAGAATTTTCCTGATTGGAAATCCGGTCCCTACGCTGCTAGGAGACACATACTACTCCATCCACCTTTGAAACTCTTATCAAGGAGGGATGATTATTTGCTGTGCACCGTTGCTGTGTCAGTGGTATGTTTCGCACCTACCTGGGTCTGATGCTTTCTGGGATCTCGAGAAGGAACCGCGTTGGGCGCCAAAGATTATGGCTCTCACTCATTTCGACATTGACTGGTATAATCGAGTTTACCACGACGTGGAGATCATTGATAGCTGTGGGGCTTTTCCTAATGTACCCCTTCTCGGTACGAGAGGTGGAATCAATTATAACCCTGTTCTCGCACGCCTTCAGTTCGGGTACCCGATGAGAGATAAACCAAACAACATCCATGTGAGTGGTTTCTTTCTTCAGGAAGGACAGGATCATCAGGCTGCCAAGAGGGAGATCGAAGGAGCTTGGCGCCACATCCATAGAAAAGGGAGAGATATGCTGGGACATAGAGGTGCCTTTTCTTTTGAGCCTTACTTACAGTGGGTCCGTGCTAGGGCTTATGCTCTTAAGATGCCCTATAAACTTGAGAAGCCTTTATTCCCTTCCATTGCACCATCATCTGTTGTTATCTCTATCGTGGATATAGGAGAATACCAAGGGAATCTGGCTAGGATGAAGTCCGAGAGGGATGCTTGGAAAGAAAAGTACCATATGTCTGAATATGAGAATCGAGTCCTGACTCGATAGTTAAAAGAGAAGGAGGAGTTGTTGTTTATTCAAGACGGCCGGTTCATTGATCACGATGAGAAGCTTCGTCAGAAGGATGCCTTGCTGAAGAAGTATGCGAGTGAAAGGAAGAGGAAGAGGGAAGGTTCGGTAAGCGTGGCTCTTGTTCCTAATCCACAGGAGGAAGTCATTGATCGACTGATAGCTGAGAAGAGAGAGATGAAAGACTTTTATGAAGAGAAGATCAAGAAGCTCCAGTTACAGCTGGTGTTTGGTCTGTCATCTGAGGATTCCGAGTGATCTTTAGCTTTTAGTTTATTTTATTGATGTCATTTTGTAAAACTATGTAAAAGGGCTTCATGCTCCGAAGTTGTAATTTATTGTTTTATTATGGGCTTCATGCTCCAAAGTTGTAATTTATTGCTTTATTTTAGATCTCATGTTGTAAAATTGTAATTTATCGCTTTATTATGGATTTCATGTTTCGAAGTTGTAATTTATTGCTTCATTATTGGATTTGTTATCCCAAAGTTGTAATTTACTGTTTTGATATTCCAAATTGTAAGTTGTAATTTATCGCTTTCAATTAATGGATTGAGTTTTGTTGTTCCAAATTCCTTTACCATTGATGTATGCAAAATTATCAAAGTTCCTTGAAAAACTTTTAAAATGAATCATCATTTGCATCGCACATCATGCATCATTCCACATTCCACTTCACATGTTTTCTAGAGTCTTATCCTTGTTCTTTTTCCACTCCCAAAGGTTGTCAAGCTGTCTCACCGATACGACACTCGGGCCAATCGTCAGAGGAAAATGGAAGATTTGGAACAGGAAAATCATGAGCTTCGTGGGGAAGTCGCTACACTTCGTGTCGAGATGGAAAAGTTAACTGCGTTAGTGGAAAGTTTGGTGGCTGTTCAGAATCAGCCATCGACTACATCTGCCGAGATTCAGACTTCAACTCCAGTGGTTTCCGAGATTGTCACCGTTCCTGCATCCGCAACTCAAATCAACTCTCCGCTTCAACATCAGATGCCGAAAGGTTTTCCGTGGGGAATGCCTTACAATTTTGTGCCAGAGGGGTATCAACCTGCCGTAGAACCTTTGTTTCAACCTGCTTTGTCTCTTCCTCAGCCAGAGACAACTGCTATGCCGCCAGTAATTCCTTCTGTAACACCTTTTCCGCAACCGATTATGACAACCGTTGCTCCTGTGGTCCACCCCGTACCATACTTGAATGAACCTACTTATCCTGCTGAGCCAGCCGAAAGTTTGGGTCTCTTTGATAGAATGGAAGAATTTCAGGATCAGTTCCAGGAAATGCAGAAGGAGCTTAGAGCATTGAAAGGGAAAGATTTGTTTGGGAAGAATACGCATGACCTTTGTTTGGTTCCGAATGTCAAGATTCCAGCAAAATTCAAAGTGCCAGACTTTGAGAGATATAAGGGTGATTCATGTCCTAGAAGTCATTTGACAATGTACGTGAGAAAGATGTCTACGTATTCCGATGATCATGACTTGTTGATTCACTATTTTCAAGACAGTTTGACGGGTGCTGCTCTAAAGTGGTATATGGGCTTAGACAGTATTCGGATCCGTAACTTTAACGATCTTAGCGAAGCCTTTGTCCATCAGTACAAGTACAACGTTGATATGGCGCCGGACCGGGATCAACTCCGGGCGATGTCGCAGAGAGACCGGGAATCTTCTAAGCAGTTATAATAACAGAAAAATAGTAAAGCAAAAAATAAAGATCCTACGCTATTACATCGCTTTAGGAAGGGGGATACAAACCATAAAACTTTTGGGAAAAGACAGTAAGTAAACCCTAGTTTAAAACCATTACAAACTGTGAGCAGATACAATATTTGGAAAAAATAATAATACGGAAAATAACAAACGCGTGAAGATTGACACGGGAACAAGTTTATAACCCTAAAAAATCTAATTAGTTGATAAAAATATTTTTGGTATTTTATTGAGAAAAAGATTTGAAATTTTAACCTAATTCTAATTAATTTTAATTAATGAAATAAGTCAAAATAATTTAATTAATTAATTTTAATTCACCAAAAATTAAATTAATTAGAAAAAAAACCTAAGTCTATCATTTTGTGATATTTTTTCTGATATTATGATTAAAATAGAATTGGTTTTAAAAAAACATGAAACAATTAAATAAAATAAAATAAAATAAAAGAGTAAAGAAATTAGAAATTGGGCCAAATGTTATGAAGCAGTTTGGGGGGGTGCATGTTGAAAATTGTCCAGGCCCATAACACAAACCCAACGCCAGCGTGTGATTTAGTGCAGCTAGTCTCTGAGGGTCTATCATGAGCGCCCAGATCTGGAACACTGGATCTTATGTTGTAATGATTTGATGGTGATGATCTGATGACACATGGTATGCGCACTTGCCCCTGGAACACATGATCTTCAAAAATAATTCAGAAAAAAGTTATGCAAGAGGCAGGGATCGAACCCCTGCCTTTGCATACACACGAAGCCTTAAGCGCGATGTCTCAACCGTTGGGACGAACATACATCTGGTAGCATAGACGCATCAATAAACATATATTATAAACAAATGCAATTATTTTAAATTTAAAAAAACAATTGAACGCAGGTGGGACCCTAGTGACTGGATGAACCAATCAGGAGTGGAAAGAGGGAACTAATATTTTCAATCAACCAATTTGACAAGGGGAGAAGGTCTCGCCAACTTGGACCACCACCTGAGACAGGTCAAGCCACCAGCCACAGTGGTCACATTCATCTTCTCCGGCGATATCAAAACTGGACCCTGCAAAATAACAAGAATATAAGCAAGAGATTAAGCATACCCCCCCCCCCTAAATCATATGCTACAAATTCAATGGTGGTGTCCATTTGTCCTGAAAGTCCCTGTATTGTAAGGTTCGAAGGTTTCAGTTTGTGATTCCCTAACAATGGAATCTTGTGATTCAAGCATCAAAGCTTTCATGTGAAACGTCCAACATGTTCTAATGGATGTCCTGAACACAAACCAACACATCAAACATGTCAATAATGCATGAATTATTAATTTTGAATTTATTAAACCTTACCAAACTGATGGCGCTTGGTTACATTGATCTCGGGTGCTACGAGCTTCATGAATGATATGGATGGACTCCTGGGATCTTCAGGAGTGTGATGGAGTGCTTGGCTCTAATGAACAGTGGCTAGATCATAAAATATAAGTTGCACCTTCTCTTTGAATTTTTTGGAATTTTTCTGTGGTTATTTTAGAGGTAGCTGCACATCCTCTTGTGGTATGATTACTTGTGCTTATATATGGTATGAATTAGGTTAACAAAACCTGTACAAAATATTTGTGGTTTAATACAAAATATGGGATTTGCAATTTGTATAAAAAGTTGCCATTTTTGCTTCAACCATGTTCCAGTCTATTTTGGCACGTTTTTTACAGCTACTCATGAGCTTCATGGGCCTGAATTGATGGAAACAATAATTTGCAGGCCTTGCACCCATATCTTGCACTTTGTTTTGATTTTATTGGTTTTAAATTAATAAAATTCAAATAAAGATAAAAATCACAATAGTGCATGGATAGGTTTGGAGGTCGTTGGGTATTTCATAAACATGTTTGAACCCTAAAAAATAGGTCCATTAACTCAAAGATGCACTTTTGCTCAAATTTGACTTCATGCATTTTCACATATTTTTCCAATTTGTGCAAACCATAACTTGCTCAATTTTCATGTTTTAAAGATGATTCTTGACTTTTAGAAACATCAAGGTTTCCTCTACAACTTCTGTTTTGATTATTTTTGCATTTGGAGACTTTATCTTGATGTAAATTGCCTTGACAAAAAGTGCCTTTTTGTTGACTTTTTTAAAGACCTCTAATGTATTGGCTCATATCATTCCAATGATGCATTTTTTGGACTTTGTAATAAAAACAAAGTTGTAGATGATTAGATTCTCTTCAAAATTGGATTTTTTTGGGGGCAAAATAGATGAAGCATGTGAAAGTTATGCCTAGTCAAAGATTAGTTGAGTTCTCCTAAGGAAACCCTAATTTAGTAACTTTTGACTCTTGATGTTTTTAGAGCTTTCCTTGAGGAATCATGATCAACCCTTTATCAAATGATGAATATCACTCCAAAATGTTGATGTTGACCAAAACAATTAAATTTTGACTGTATATTGACCATATTTGACTTTTGGTCTAATAAAGTTGATTTTCAGTCATCTGAACAATTGACTGGGCAAACTTATGAAGCAAGGAACGAAACTTGGTATGAGCATTATTGAGGACATGTAATAAACAATGGAGACCACTTGAGGCCTTTGAAAGTAAAACTTCTTTATGAAAAGTGAAACCCAAGTTGTGAGTTCATTGCTTAGGAGGAGGATTTGTCTAATCAATTCTTGGTCCACCTTGAGCCTTTGAGAACCCTAGGAGTATGTCTTGAATAAAATGAGAGGGAAAATTTTGGGGTACAACACAGAAGAATACGGAATTGGCCTAGGCGCAGTAATAATCAGGGGAGCCACTTTAAGTTCAACAGTAATCTTCACATGACCCTTAGAGGTAATCCTTATAGGGGTACCGAAAATTGTAGACATGTCTTCATGATTCAGGTCTTGGGATGTACTCTCCACAAAAGGAGTCCTCTCAAAAGGAATCTTCTCAAATAGGACCTCACGGTCATCTATCAAACACTAAATACCTTTTTTTAGTAATGCACAACCATTGGGTTGGGATGCACAGTAGTAGCAATCTTCAGCACAACCCAGAAATAAACCGGCTTACAATAGCTTTTCCTTAACAATCATCAGAGGAGTAGTCAAATCATTCACAGTAGGAACATAAGAAACATCTTCAATATCATTAATGCCCTTGTAATGATTGGGCATAGGCGCAGTAATCACATTAGGAGTCTCAAGAGGATCAAATTCAATTTCCTTACCATCAATCATGTCCTGGATCTTATTCTTCAGAGCCCAAAAGTTGCTAGTGTCATGCTCGGGGCTGTCTGAGTGATACGCACACCTTATATTGAGATTGTAGCGGGGATAGGAAGTGTAGGGATTATGCGGAGGTTCTCTTAATGTAACCAGCCTTGCCTTCAACATGTGTTGTAATGCTTGAGCCAACGTCATATTGATCTTTGTAAACTATCTCTTGAGCGCCTCCTGCCTGTGCTGATTATTTTATTGTTGTTGCACTGGTGTAGGATTAGAGATCAGTACTTCCCCCACAGATTGGTTGTGATTGCTCTTATTATGACCCTTCTGTCCGTATATAGCACTGGATTCCCTTTTACTATTATAATGCTTTTTCACAGCATTTGAAGATGTAGCCACTTGGATTTTTCCGCTTCTGATTCCATTTCCCCATGTTCCCTTGTAAAAATCAGTTCAGTGAAACCAACCGAAGAATATCCTATAAGATGATTATAAAAAGGACTTGTCAGTGTGCTCATGAACTTATGAACCAACTCTCTATCAGCCAAAGGGGGTTGGACTCTGCCCGCAAGATCTCTCCACTTTTGTGCATATTCTTTAAAGCCTTCATTAGAGCCCATGGTCATACTCTATAGTTGCATATAGGTTGGTGCCAGATAAGAATTATATTGATATTGTTTGTAGAATGTGGCAGCCAAAAATCTTCCAAAGTGTGAATATTTGCACCTTCAAGTTGATAGTACCATTCAAGTTGTGTCCCAGACATGCTCTCTTAAAAGAAATGCAACCACAATTTTTTGTCAGCAGTATATAGTTGAATTTTCTGAACATAAGACCTCAAATGCATCTTTGGGCAAGAAATGCCATCATACTTAGCAAATACAAGAGTTTTGAATTTAGTAGGGATGGAAACTCCTAAAACCATACCCAAACCATCAAAGTATACAGGCACCTTATGGATCTCCATAGCTCACAAATTCTCTTCTAGAAGCTTATACTTTTCATCAGTAGAGGGATACTACTCATCCATGTAATCATATTCCTCTTCATTAGGACATTTTTTAGAACCAGGATTGTTTCTTTCAGTCTTCACACTCTTACTGTCTTCATCCTGCTTGTCATCTTCATCAGATGTGATGTTAAGATCTCGAGCTTGCTTGACACGACCTCTGAAACTTCTCCCCATGTTAAGAATTCCAATTGGTTTCTTTGTTATCTTCATGTTTTCAGTGGTAACAAGTACCTTCAATCATTCCTTCCCCTTGGCTATGTTCAAGAACATCTGCTGAAATTGGGCATTATGAGCTTGGAGGTCTTTGACTGTTTGTTTAAGATCCATTTTTTCTGTCTGAAATAAACAGCAAGAAGATGAGAAAACCTATCTCGGAAACCTGTTATGCAATGATATGTATTACATGTAGATGCATATGCAATGTTTTCAAGAATCTCATGGGATTTAAATTTGAAATATTAGAAATTGAATTAGGTTGCAGCTTTGTCTTGAAGATCTTTGAGCTTTCATCTTTGAATGTCCTTCAATCAAACTCACCATATCAAGTGGGTCCTAGCCTCTAAATCAAGAGAATAGGCTTTGATTTTTGATGGCATCTAGTTAAAGGAAAATAAATACTCTTACCCTCTTGCTAGCAATTTGGATTGTGATAATCTTGCACCAAAGATCCCTAAGATCCTTGAAATAGTTAATAAAAAAGACATGGCATGATGATATGATGTTATGATGTTGTGTTCATGTTGGATAGATAGAAAACATAAACAAATCACACAATAGCCTTAGGTTTAAAGGCTTGGATGAGGTCTATAGGTAAGTTCCCTTCTCTATTGAAGTTAAGTTGGCTCAACCTATCTTAAAATAGTAACAGAGTTCTAGGAATCTCATATCACGGATCTTTCTCAAAGGTTTTATTTTAGTACAGCAACTGATTTGCCACCAAATCATCTCGCGAGTCAACCAACCATGGATTGCACCAAAGTCGGCCATCTCACTACCTTGTAATGGCCAAATGGGTCAATTGAGGTTCTAAAAGTTAGTTAGTGCTAATGACATCACGCGGAAGCCTAATGTTATCCTTCACTGATTCAAGGAACATTAGTAAAATCCAAAGTGTCGCACTAATCGTAGCCATCACTTCAACCATATCGGTCTATGCCGTACAGATTTCATGATCTATGGCTACTTACCTAAGGCATCCCTAGATCCCGGTGTAGGATCTTAAAAGTAAATAAATCCAAGAAACCTTTAACTTTAAAGCAAACAAAGAAAACAATAAAAGTAAGTAAGGATGATCTAGACTCTAACATAACCCCTCCTTTTAGACTATATCCCCAACAGAGTCGGCAGTTCAGTAATACGATGGGAGAACTGACTTTTTTTGGTTTATCCAAATGTGCGGATAGCAAGAGTCGCCACCGACTTTTCTTTTATCCAATAAGAAAAGGGTGAAAAGAAAAGGAAATACCTTGATGGATTTTGTGTTGGGGGGTTAAGTTATGAAAAGGAAAGGTGTTAGCACCCTTTTCATATGTAGTTATCTACGGGCTCTTAATTGCTAGCTTAGTTCGAAAACTTGCTTTATGTTTATGCGATTTGAAATATTTTAAAAAAAAGCCAAAGTACGGATAACTTTGTAATGGTTCTTGTATAAATCCTCAAGAACGCGTACAAATTTTTTTAGAAAACATTTTGAAAGTGGGATGTGTAAAAAATATTTTTTTAGAAAAGATTGTGAGCGAGCGATTAACAATTCTTACCCACTCAAGGTCATTCTGGTTATGTTCCTTCTCCTTTAGAGATAGTGCTATCCATACCATTAGTTGGTAGGTAGCCCTATCTATTGGATGTAAAGGGACAGACGTAGGGTCATCGAATGGTCATTGAAGGTAACACGTAGAGATACTTTAACAATTGTATTAGAGGGAATAGATCATTTTTCATAGGCAACATCGAAGGGTCATTGAGGGACAATGATCTTTATTCGAATGGACTTTTCTAAAGTATACCTGTTTTCGAGGGACATGACCATGTTTCCGAAGGCAACAAAGAGAGATTACCCTAGAGGTGCAAAGTGTGCATAGTGTGTTTAATTCGGTTATTTATCTCAAATTAAGGTTTTTCTAGATTGATTTTAGTTTTGCCATACAAACCCTAGTTACTAGGGGTTAAATATATATAGCAGGAAAAGTAAAGTGCGGAAAGTAAATCCTACGCTATTACAAGGCTTCGGGGCAGATATATAAACAATATGGGAAAGTAAAGTGCGAAAATTAAACCCTAGATTCCGTAAGCAGTTACATAATAGAAAAAATACAGAAAGATAAATCTAACCTATTACCCTAAACCCTAAACCCTAAACCCTAAATAAAAAATGTTTTCAAAAATGTTTGGATGTGATTTTTTCATGAAATGAATTTGATAATAATTAAAAAATCTAAGTCTAATTAACTTTAATAAAAAAACATAAATTCTAATTAATTTTATTATTTAAGAAATAATGGTTAATTAATTAATTAAAACAAGAGAATTAAAAAAACATAAACCTAATTAATTAGGGTTTAAAAAAAAGAGTTAGTTTTTAAGTTAATTAAAATGAATTAGGGTTAAAGGAAGTAAAACCAATGAAAATAAGGTGAAAACCAAAATAAGGAAAAAATGCATGGGGTGGGTGTCGAACACACGCCCTCTTGATTCACAGTTGCACAACTTGCCACCAGGCCAAACGCAGGTTTATGATACAGAATAGGCGTAGTGCATAGTATATGAAACTTGTAGAAATTGTAAAAATAACAAAAAAAGATGTAAAAGGAAGGGATTGAACCCACACCATTGTATACCAAATCCATAGTGTGTGTGTGTGTGTTCTTTCCTTTGGGGTGGTTGTTTCATCTGTTAATAACACAAAACAAAATAAATATAATATGAAACATAACAGATGGTCCGGAGAAGCGTCGGAGCCCTAGCTTCGGCGATCCTCTCCAGTGAGCAGGTTTTCTTAACCTGCAAAATAAAACATGTTAGTGATCAAGAAAGATCCTACCCCCTAATTTAAGGGTTTTGAATTCATTGGTGGGCTTAGTTTTGGCTAAAACGTCCTGCATAGTGAGATATAAGGAAAATAGAGCAAATCGGTGCAAACATGGTGATACAGGATTCTAGCATTATGGGACCCATGCGAAGTTTCTTACCTGCATAGTTTCATCTTAGGAACATGTTAGCATGGTTAGTTTCAATCAAAACATCATAGAAATTAGAACACGAAATTCTCAAAAATAAGGAAAACAGGGATGCATGGGATGCGTGTTTCAAGCCTGTTTGATCATCAAGGATGACCAATACTTTCTCTATAGCACCTCAAGAGTCGATTTGGATGGCTGGTTTTCTTGGAAAGTGGCTATATGAGAGGTTTCAAGGTTGCCCTAGTTTGACAAAATTTGAGGTTTTGAGTGGGTGTTATGGTAAGGTTTTTTTTCATGTCCTTTGTTTGAAGATAATGAGCATATATATAGGAAGAGCTTAGGTCAAGAAGAATGGGCTTGGACCTCTTGTAATTATATATTTTATTTTTTCTTGAAAATATAATAGGAATAAGACAAAACATGAGATTTGTTTTGAAAATAAGCTTCACACGGTTTCTAATGCAATCTTGGGCCTCCACAATATTTAAAACAAAAGCCTTTTATGCATCACACCTCCCTTTGATGTTCATTTGATTTAATTTTGAATTTAAATGAATAAAATAAAAATAAATGAACTAAAAAATCAAAAGGGTGTATGAATAGATTTAGAGGTCCATTATGAGGTCAAAAACATGTTTGGGCTCTAAATATATACCCATTATCCCAAAAATTCAACTTTGCTCAATTTGGGTTTCATGCATTTTCACAAAATTTCCCAACTATTACCGATCATAGCACTCTCAATTTTTATCATATAAAAGTGATCTTGGACTTTTTAGAAAGCTCAATATGTTCCCTACAACACTCTTATTGAAAATTTTCCATTTGAATACTTCATCTTGATGTAATTTTTTTGACAAAAAGTGTCTTTTTGTTGATTTTTAAAATGACATGTAATGTTTTGGATCATATCTCTCAAATGAAGCATTTTTGGGCCTTGAGCTTATGGATACAAAGTTGTGGAGAATTTAATTTCCTTCAAAATGAGCTTTGGTTGATAAATATCTAAAGAAGTATGTGAAAGTTATGCTTGGTCAAAGTTTAGTTGACTTCTCCTAAAGAAAACCCTAATTTAGCAACTTTTGGCTTTTGATGAATCTTGAGTTTTCTTGATGAGTTATGATCAACCCTTTATCAAATGATGAATGTGAATTAAAAATGTTGATGTTGACTAAGAATCTTGAAGTTTGACTACATGTTGACAACAATTGACTTTTGTCTAATACAATTGATTTTCACTTATCTAAGCAATTGACTTAGAAATTTTGTGATGTAAGGCTTGAAACATGACATGAGGATTCATAGAAGCGTATGAGGAACTATGAAAATCACTTGAGACATTAAAAGCCCCATTTTCCTTGAGAATACCAAACCGATGGTTGTAGACCGCTACTTAGAAGAAGGATTCATCTGATCAATCTTGAGTTGTCTTGGGAAATTGAGGACCCTAGGATCATGAGAAGATATCTTGAATAAACTTGTCTTAAAAAATGGGAGGGAAATTTTTTGGGTACTACAACATCCCTTGGAAAATTATATGCAATCTTTCAACATGGAGGGTCAATACATGCCATAACGGAACACGGGCCTTATCATTTTTTAACGTGCTTGATGTTCTCCACATGCCTCACCATGTACATTCGACAATGCCAAGTATGCTTCACATTCTCCTAAACTTTTTAATAAGACTCCTTTAGGTGTTTTCTTTATTAATTCATTCCTTATTAAAATATAGCTTAATGCGCGATACTTAACCTTCCTTTCGGCATCTTCTGTTGGATCCCTTAAATAGGCTATTATTGGGCTTCTCCAATCTATATCTATTCAGCTATCTATGGCCATTACTTTGAAATGTACTTCATTTTCATATCCCAAACTTATATTTTCTAAATCTGCTGGAGATAACTTCGTAGCTAGCACCTTTTCACGAATTTCGACTAACTCTTCCAACTTCTCTTTTGATAATTTGTATTCTGAAGCAATTTGGGCTAAGTCATTTTCTTATTGGTTCTCCAGTCTAGGAATATGCTTGATATTAACATACTCAAATCTTTGAAGCAATCTATTTGCTACCATAAAGTACATTATCAGATTTTCTTTTATGCACTTATACTCCTTGGTTATTTGTTTGATCATCAGTTCAGAGTCTTCTCTTATTTCGACTCTAGTTGCCTCCAATTCCAACAAAGCTTCATGTCCTTATATCAAAGCTTCATATTTAGCTTCATTATTTGAACAAGGAGGGCCTTATATTTTGTACTTAAACTTGGATGGAATTTTATTAGGATAAATATTTAGTATTCCAACTCCAGTCCCATCTTTATGAGTAAAACCATCAAAGAATAATTTCCAAGGTTCTAACTCCATAATATTTTGATGATTTTAGACCATTTTCTGATCTACTATAAAGTTAGATACTACTTTCCCTTTCATAGATTTAAAGGCATTAAAGTCAAGGAATATTCAGTTAAAGCAAGTGCCCACTTGAAAATTTTATTGTGCATGATTGGTTTAGAAAGTATATGCTTAATAACATCAAAATATGAAGAAACATAGACATCAACAAGCTTTATATAATATTTAAACTTGGTGCATGAAAAGTACAAACAAAGTCAAGGAATATCTAGTTTCTGCATCATTTAATACTCGACTAAGAGAATAGATGGCTCTTTCAATGCCATTCTCATCCTCTTGTGCAAGCATACTTCATATAGTTACATCTAATGCTGATATATACAATCTCATACACTTATTTGTACAAGGAGGTGACAAAATAGGAGGGTGGACAAGGTATTGTTTAATCTTGTCAAACGCTTCTTGATGCTCTGAATTCTAGTCGAAACCACCTTGTTTTAGACGTAGAAGGGGAGAGAAATCTTGAGTGCACCCACTTAAGTTCCAAATAAACCTTTTTAAGAAGTTTATTTTTCCTAGAAGTGATTGTAACTCTTTTTTCGTTGATGGCGCTTTCGCTTCCATGATAGCCTTTGTCTTGTTTTGATTAATCTCTATTCCTTCTTATGGACCACAAAGCCCAAACAATATTCAGGCTGCACAAAAAAAGGCACACTTAAGAGGATTCATCTTTAAGCCATTCTTTCTCTTTCTTTCGAATGACTGGCGAATGTGATCCATATGACTTTCATCTGAGACAGATTTTACTACTATATCATCAACATAAACTTGCATGAAATTCACAATAAAGTCATTAAATATAGAATTCATTGCTCTCTGATAAGTAGCCCCAGCATTTTTTAAACAAAACGCATGAGAACCCATTCATAGGTGCCTAATTCCCCAAGGCATCGAAACTCTATTTTGGGTACATCTTCTTCAATAATGCAAATTTGGTTGTATCCCGAGTATCCATCAAGCATACTAAGATACTTGAAGCCTGCAGCTAAATCAATTAGCATTTCTGCCACATGCATGGAATATTAATCCTTTGGGGTCGTAGAATTCAGATCTCGAAAATCTATGCAAACCCAGAGAGAATATTTTTCCTAATAACATGAACAATATTTGAAATCCATTCGACATACCTTGTGGTCCAGATGAACTTGCAACGGAGGAGTCTTTCGATCTCTTCCTTTATCTTTGATATAACTTCGGGCACGTACCACATTGGGGTCTGTTTGATGGGCTTCTTTCCATCCTTGATAGGCAGCTTCAGTTCGACCAAATCTCTGCTCAAACCAGGCATCTCGTCGTAATCCCAAGCGAAACAATTCTTGTACTCTTTTAGAAATTGGATCACTCTGGATTTTGTCTTTGGATTAAGCTTTGCACTCACATAGGTGGGTCTTTTAATGGATCCCTCACCCAGGTCCACTTCTTCGAGAGGGTCTTGTGCCATCATCTTTGCACTTGACGTTGTTGGATCCTTCTCGGATCCTAAAGGATCTTTGTCGTATAATACATATCTGGTCTTTTTCTTTGAAGGGTGTTTCTTCATCAGGGGGTTTAGATTTGAAATCCACCCCAGGAGCCTTCGCATGTAATGCTTCATTTTTGGCTTCGACAGCCATGTGTCATACTCCAAATTTGCCCTACTGATTTCTAGCTACTTTTATCCCTTATTAAAATTTCAGAATTATCATATTTGCTTATTCATTGGGGTTTAAAGTTTATAAGGAGGATTTTTTTTTAATATATTATAAAGATTAATGGGCCTTTCTATATCAGAAAGGGCCCATGTAGAATATTTAGTCCTTTTAAATACTAAAGAAGGGGGTGTGCGTTATTGAAGTAATATTAGACCATTTCTAAATCAGAATGGCCCATTTAGATGGGATGATGTATAATTAATTCATTGTGACTAAGGCCCAAAATTTTTAAATCAATGATTGGCCCATATAAAAATTCAAGTATATTTCAAATAAGTGAGGAGGGGAGTATATCCTAATCATAAGAGGCCCAATGAATTGAGGCAATAAGTCCCGTTTGAGTTAAATAAGAATGAATAGTTCATAAAACAAATCATTTGGTTTAAAAGCCCAACATTTATAAACGGTATGGCCCAATTCATTTTTTGGTTTTCGTTTTGAAAAAATGTTTTGTTTAAATCATACTCCCTCTGGTCTCATTTATAAGAAAAAGTTAACTTTTTAGATACATTAAATAAGTAATGTATTTGGACAATATATTGTCCAAATACATTACTTATTCAATGTATATAAAAAGTTAATTTTTTCTTATAAATGAGACCGGAGGGAGTAACATTTTTATTATTATTATTAACATTATTATTAACCTATTATTAATCGTTTTATTTTTATTATAATTAAAATATTTTGTTATATACTTAATTAAAACATTGTTTTTTTTTGCTGTTTTAAAAAAAAACATTGGGCTTTATAAAACCGCAAGGCCCAATCAAACATTCAGGCCCGATCCAAATCAAAAAACACATTATAAAAAAAACTAAGTGAACAGGCATTGTTTGGGTTAACAAAAGCGCATGGCCTAAATCTCATAACATTCATTGTTTGGATTAAAAGATAATAAACACAAGTTTTTACGAATACTATGCGAATCATGAACGGAATCAAAGTAAGAGCAGAAATGGAATAAATTGGTTTACAGACAGAATCAAAATTTCATTAAAACTTCCATAAACATAATCATACCAATATAGAAACTTGATTAATGCATATCAAAACATAATACAAACAATTACAGGCAAAAGTTAAGGGTGGCGACTCTTATTTTAAAACCAGTTACAATAGCTGGCGACTCTGTTGTGTACTCAACCCTAGGTTTAGAAGCCTTTCCTTTAGGTTTTAGGGTTTTTTTCTTATTTTTTTGTTTTTATTTCTTTTGCTTTATTTGTTTATTCATTTATTTTGCTTATTATATTTTATCATATTATATCTGTGATGAGATTTAAGTTTTGCAAAAATATTTTCAAAAAAACCCTTAGAAATAAGGTTCGTCTATTAGCCAAGGGGATACATCATCCCTATGAGTTTATGTGACGACTTCACCTAGAGCTGGTGGAATTATGAAAAAGGAATACCTCTCAAGAGACTTTCTCTTGGGAAGTAGGACTTTGGAATGACACCTATGGCTCTTTGTACATCCTTTAAACCAAAATCTCATAATGAGACCTTTTATGACTTAGAGACGAAAGTTTCGGTCTATAATGAGGCTTCACTTAAGGGAGGCCCTTGTGCCTTTCCCTCTAGTGTTAGTCATGATACCCTTAAGGAAACTACCTTATGGGGAGGGTATAATATCCATAGGCCCAAACTAAGAGCCTACCTTCTAAGGGTACCATCCATAAAATCCTGTGACTAAGCCCTACATTCAGGCATTCATGCATCTTTGCATTTCATATATTGGTTATTCTCTATTTTCTTTTATTTGTCTTATTGACCAGTTTTTAAAATTATATATATATATATATATATATATATATATATATATATATATATATATATATATATATATATATATATATATATATATATATATATATATATATAATTGTCAAAAGTTTTGGTGAGTTCCTGAAAATGAATACCAAAGGGAAACAACTTGTTTGCATCAATGCCATCAAGTCAGACGTGACAAAAATCAAGGTTATAAAAGAAATATCATCTGAAAGGGCTCTGAAAATGTTCACTCATCGCTAGAGATATCCTTGACTTGACCAAAGTAGTAGTACAATTGGATGCTTATTTTTCTCTAATTCAGTTATACGACCCTCCTCTAAGATGCTTCACCTTTCAAGACTTCCAACTAGCACCGACTCTGGAAGAATTTGATATAATTATGAAATTTTCTAAAGAGAAGGCTTATGTGGGTATCAGACAAACTATCAACGTCAAAATCTTGGCATAAGGCTTATGGATCCCTTATCCTGAATTGTTTCTTAATTACAAGAAAAAAGGAGACATTCAAGGGATTAAGAGATACTACTTAGAAACTAAGGATTTTGATCTTGATAATAACAAAGAATGGGAGTCTTGTGTTGATTGTCTAGGACTTCTTGTGTTTGGTGTAATCTTATTTCCATGGACTTTAGACTATATATACCCTACGGCTATTAGTGTGCTTTGGGGTGCAAAAACATTTAATACAGAATCAACTCCCGCTATGCTTTCTGACATCTATTATACAATTCATATGTGGTACAAAAAAAGAAGAGGTACTCTAAATTGTTGTATTACACTATTTTATTCCTGGTTTATGACTCATCTTTACAAGGAAGATTACATGATCCCAAATCTAATAAGGTATGAGTGGCCTCAGAAATTAAGGTCTCTTACTGCTAATTATGCATTATGGTATGCAAGAAAGCTGGACATTGGTGATATTGTTTATAGTTGCAGGGACTTTTCTAATGTTCCATTAATTGGATCACAAGGTTGAATTAATTACAACCCTACCATGGCCCTATGACAACTATGGAATCCATTGGAAGATAAACCTTCAGACGAACAACTCCAACAATTGACCATTCATGACATGTGCAAAAACGACCGAGAGTTGCTCAACAAAATTAACCGGGCCTAGAACATGGTTAATAAAAGAAAAGCTGAAAGGAAGAATTTTGTGGCAAAAGAACCTTACACTCGATGGGTTCTGGATAGGGTACAAATTGTTAAGCTGCCTTTTGACATACATCCTGAATACAAGCCAGAGGTCCCAGTAGCTCCGCCTATGTCCTTAGAAGAAATAGATGATCTAAAGAAAGCCTTGAAACAAGATCAGAGGGAAAAAGATGAACTGGAGCTCAACCTCCTTAACTTAACCAAAGAAAAAAGATAAATGCAGTGTATACTTGAATCAAAAGACCAACAGATTCAGAGAGATCGCGAGGCATTTGAAAAGGAGACTCTCAAGAGGAAACGTTCGACTGAAGGGTTGTTAAGTGCTACTTTCAATTTGGATTCCCACAACCAGAGGTTGGAAGATGCTGCTAGTGAAATTGGAAGATTACCTAGATGGTATGAAAAGGCGGTACAAGACAAGAAAGTGCTGGAAGAAGATCTAAGGGTCCAAATCCAAATTTTGGCACAAGCCTCTTTAGATCAAGAAGAGAAAATAAAGTATCTCACCACCAGACTCCAAGATAGCTATGAATTGGAGATAAGGGAACTCCTTGAAAGGATGAGGGAAGAAAGACTTCTTTCCCAAAAAACTAAAGAGTGCGAGCAAGTATGCCTTAAGTTAGAAGGCCTCCGAAAAGATTTCCTAATACAACGAAGACTTTATATGGAGATGAGGGCTAAAAAATTATATTGGGAAGAGCAATATGCGAAGATCGCCCAAGCATAAAGGGATAACCACAAGATAATTCCCAACCTCTACCAAGAATATCGATACTACAAGGACAAGCATGAAAGAATTTCCTTCTTAGCCAACAATCTCATTGAAGACATCCCTAGAAGTTTGAGAGACGCAGAAAGCGTGATGGTTTCTTTCCTAAAAGATGCAATGACTTTCTCAAGATTTGTAGAACAATGGTCGATCGTTTCAGAGAAGACATCCGCAGCCACGCCTAGAAGATTATTTCCCTTTGTTTATTTTCTTTCAGCGAGTTTATTGTTTTAAAGTTGTAATATCTTTCAAAATCTGAATTATGTTCTCTTTTAAAGACAATTGTTAATTTCAATAAAGGAATTGTGTTCCGTATTTCGTTTGTGTATTTGTTTTCTAGATACCCACCAATAAAAAATAGAAAAACCTAAAAGAAATATATAAAAAAGGGTATATGTATCCAAGTGAATAAGACATTCAAAATAAAACTCTTAGCATGCTCATACACATTCATTCATAAACATTTGCATCTCATAAATTCATGACACAAAAACTCATTTTTCAAAATCTTCTCCAGTTGAGCCATTGGTAGAAGAAAACCACCACCTCTCCGACCACTGTACCAAACAAGAGCTCATCAATTAAGAGCGATGGAACAAATTGAAGAAAACCAAGCAGCTTTCAAAGAGGATTTGGAGCAAGTCAAAAGCAATGTCGCCTCAATGAGAGGAGATATGAGTCAAGTTCTTCTTTCCTTGAAGAGCATCATTGACAGACAAGAGAAATTCCAAGGGTAGCCTTTGAAGAAATAACCTAGACTATTGGTGCATCGAGCTGTCACCAACTGAGGAGAGGACCGGAGACAGGACCTCAAAAATTCATCATGGCTCAACAAGAGACAAGATAAGCTGATACTGAAGGGTTGGTCCCTTCTCCACCAAAGGCAGGGGCATCTCATGCCCTACAGATTCCAATCAACAATGCAGACAACTACTTGGACTTGCAATATGGAGACCATGACCTACAGGATGTCAATCAAGCACCACAGAGAACGACCAATACTCATGCTTCTAAGAATCCATTAGTGCCGAATAAATATAAAGCTTCAGAGGAAAGATTAAAAGTTGTGGAGGGATATGATGCTTTTGATATCGATGCTCTCGAGATGAGTCTAGTTTTGAACGTAGTAATCCTGCCAAAATTCAAAGTACCTGACTTTGGAAGATACAAAGGGCTCACTTGTCCAAGAAACCATCTGCGCATGTATTGCAGGAAGACGCATCCTTATCGTCAAGACCAGAAGCTGATGATTCATTACTTTCAATATAGTTTAAGTGGGGCATCCCTGGATTGGTACATGCAGTTAGAAAGAGTTCACATCCAGACATGGGAAGATCTTGCTAATGCTTTCCTAAAACAATATAAATACAATTTGGACATGGCGCCTACCCGCGTGCAAATCCAGAACCTATCTTAGAAGAAAGAGGAGTCCTTCAAGGAATATGCGCAAGGTGGAGAGAGGTTGCATCTCATGTACAACCACCACTTTTGGAGAAAGAACTAGTCGACATGTTCATGGGAACCTTTCAAGGGGAATACTATGAAAACATGGTAGGAAGTATCTCTTCTGCATTTTATGATATAGTAACAATCGGAGAAAGGATTGAAGTTTGAGTAAAAATGGAAATATATAAGGGGGTTCATCAAATACCCCTTACAATGCAAAAAGACATGTTCCTAACTTCATAAAAAGGAAGGGGGGAGAAATTAATGTTGTAGCCTCACAAACAAGGGCACAACAACCATTAATAATCTCGCGAGGACAGCAATAAAACAAGTTCGAAAGGCCGCAAAGAAGTTGGATCCGCTCCCTATGCCACCCAGTTAACTATTACAATATTTGTTCAAGGCATCATTGGTAGAGCTAAAGCCTTTAGCTCCTCCAGTTGGGCTACCCCCACCAAAATACAATGCCAATGCCAAATGTGAGTATCATGCCAATTCTCTAGGGTATACTATAGAATAATTTGGGCTTTCAAACATAAAGTTAAGTATTTGTTGGATTCCCAAGACATCACTTTTGAGAAACCAAATATCAATTCAAACCCCATGCCTCCGCATGGTGGACTAGCAATAAATGTAATTGAAGTAGTCACTGACTGTGGGGCAGCCTGACGAGTAAAGGCCCCGATAAATCTGTTGAAAGAATATTTGTTGGAGTGTGGGTTCCTTTTGGAACATAATGAAGCTTTCCAAAGGACATTACAACAATTGGTGGACCAGGGGATAGTCCAATTCAGATTTTACCCTGAAGGTGAATATGTAGTAGCGATTGAAGGAAGCTCGAAGAAGCCACTAGTGATCCCTTGCCAAAGCCCAAATATTAACAAGAATACCCTTGTAATCCCATAGGGAGACTCAACAAAAACACCCACAGTGATGCCAAAACAAATTCTGAGGATACTAGTAGTTCCAAAGACTATAATGGTGATTAGGGGGGCATCTCCTACCCCTTACAAAAGTAACAATGCAATACTGTGGAGTTATGATTCAACCGTATATGTCAATGGCTTAAAACAAGAATATGAGCCATCATCAAGTCAAGGACCTGCAATTTCAAATATAGTAGGGGAAGAAGGTATGACCCACAGTGGTCAAATGTTCCGATCTGAATCACCAAAGAAGAATGATAATGTGGTGACGAGTAAAAATGACATGTTAGAAGAAAATAAAGGGAAAATGGTAGTGGAGTTAAATCAAGAACCTCTAAGAAAAAACTTTACTAATCAAGAGGCAGAGGAATTTCTGAAGATAATCAAGAGAAGTGATTATAGGGTGGTGGATAAACTTCCCCAAACCCCAGCCAAAATTTCTATACTCACGTTACTCATTAGTTCAAAGACATATCGAGATTCGCTGATGAAACTTTTAAGTTATGCTCATGTCGCAGAAGAGATTATTGTGAACTAATTTGACAATGTTGTAGCAAATCTGACATATGGGTCATATCTAGATTTTAACGACAGTGAGTTACCTCCACAAGGCCGAGCTCACAACAAAGCGTTTCACATCTCGATTTAGATAGGTACTACAAGCCTATCTAGGGTGCTTACCGATACTGGTTCTGCCATCAATGTGTTACCAAAATTCAGTCTGATGAGGCTAGCACTAGATCGTGTTGTGATAAGACAAAGTTCCACGATAGTTAAAGCTTTCTATGGTTTTCAGAGTATGGTATTCAAAAAAGTAGACCTTCCTATCATGATCGGCCTACATATGTTCTATATCACTTTTCAAGTCATGGATATAGAACCAGCATATACAAGTTTACTTGGACGACCTTGGGTTCATGCAGCAGGGGCAGTCACTTCGACTTTACATTAGAAATTGAAGTTCTTTGTTGAAGGAAGATTGGTCATAATTGACGGTGAAGAGGACATCTTTGTAAGTTACATTGATTCCTACAGATATATCAGTGCTGACGAAGTCTGCATAGCCACACCATTTTAAGTCTTGGAGGTTGCCTCAATGGTGACCTTACTGGTGGAAAAGATCAAGAAACCTACTGTAACTTCGTGGAGGGATTTAGAAATAGAAGTGGAAAATGGTAACTCAAAGGTTTGGGGAAAGCTCCCAGAGATACCTGAGAAAAGGAGTAGAGCATGGCTGACAGGTGGCAATGATATCCAACAAGAACAACATTAAAAGACCATTTGAATTCATCAGTGAATGCGCCCCAAACGAAGAACTCCAGAATCGGACAATTGTGTAGATTCCTGAGACCTTTTTTCCAAAGTAATTTTCCTTACTTTTGAAAGAACCTATATCGAGCCTGAGGCATAGGGGTTGCTTGTAAGGCTCCCCCATTTGTTTCAAACAATATTCACGATTAATAAAATTTATATTTCATATTCAATTAAGATCCATGTCTTTCTTTTACATTTATCTCTCATATTTAAAAAAAATGGCAATATTTTTCTTCATATGCATTTTTCCAAATCCACATACTAAAAAACTGCACCAAAACATGATAAATATGCAGATCCATGTCCAAAATCACTGATAATGTTACTACTACTATCCGATATAATTTTGATGCACCCATCAATTAAGCTGAAGTGGAAGATGAAAAGGATATTGAAATTTCTGAAGAATTAGCAAGGGAAATAGAGAAAAAGCCGACAATATACAACCATATCAGGAATCTATTGAGACCATTAACCTCTGCACAGAGGAAGATCTGAAAGAGATTAAGCCAGGGGAAACATTGGAGAAAAGCGTCAAAGAAAGGCTGATCAAGTTGTTGCATGAATACGTGGATATATTCGTCTGTTCTTACAAAGATATACCAGGATTGGATACATACATTGTGGTGCACAGACTACCTCTCAAAGAAGGTTTCTCTCTAGTCAGGAAGAATGTCCAATAAAATTCTAGAAGAGTTCCTTAAACAATTTAACGCAGGGTTCTTAGCGGTGGTAGATTATCCACCTTTGATAGCTAACATTGTGTCAGTACCCAAGAAGGATGGTAAAGTGCGTATCTGTGTAGATTATCGGGATATAAACAAATCAAGTCATAAAGATAATTTCCCGCTACCATACATAAATGTCTTGGTGGAAAATATAACTCAAGCCTCGGTATTCTCATTCATGGATGGTTTCTCAAGCTATAATCAAATCAAAATGGTACTCGAAGATATGGAAAAGACTACCTTCATGACACCTTGAGGCACCTTTTGATATAAGATAATGTCGTTCGTTCTAAAGAACACAGGGGCAACCTATCAACGGGAAATGGTCACACTATTCAATGATATGATTCACAAAGAAGTTGAGATGTACGTAGATGATATGGTTGCCAAATTCCATATGGAGAAGGATCACATCATACATTTACAAAAGTTATTCGATCGTCTGCGAAGGTTCAAATTAAGGTTAAATCCAAACAAATATACATTTGATGTCAGATAAGGAAAGTTATTGGGTTTCATTATAAGTCAGCATGGTATTAAGGTGGACCCCAATAAAGTAAAAGCCATACAATAAATTATGGCTCCGAAGACAGAGAAAGAGGTTTGTGGTTTCTTAGGAAGATTGAACTATATTTCAAGGTTCATATCACAACTAACTGCTACGTGCGAGCCCATATTCAAATTACTGCGAAAACATCAGACGACGGTATGGAATAATGATTTCCATATAGCTTTCGAGACAATAAAGCAATATTTACAAGATCCACCAATTTTAATGCCACCAGTTCCCGGAAGACCACTCATCATGTATATGACAGTACTGGAAGAATCGATGAGATGTGTATTAGGGAAACATGATGAAACGGGTAGAAAAGAGCATACGATCTATCATCTCAGCAAGAAATTCACTGACTACGAAACTAGGTACTCATTTCTCGAGAAAACTTGTTATTCATTGGCTTGGGATACTAAAATATTGAGGCAGCACATGTTAACACACACCATGTGGTTAACAACAAGAATGGATCCTTTAAAGTATGTGTTTGAAAAACCAGCTCTTATAGGGAGGATTGCCCAATTGTAGATGTTACTATCAAAGTACAACATACAATATGTTACTTAAAAGACCATCAAGGGTAGTGTACTAGATGATCACCTAGCTCATCAGACGTTGCCAGAATGTCAACCAATGAAGTTTGATGTCCCAAACAAAGATGTTATGGTTATAGGTGACTATAAAATACCGGTGCCCGATGAAGGACCTGAACTAGGGGAACGTTGGACACTCATGTTCGACGGAGCTTCAAACGCACTGGGGCATGGTATCGAGGCAGTTTTTACTTCTCTGAAGAATTATCACAAACCTTATACTGCAAGGTTATGTTTTGATTGTACCAACAATATCGTCGAGTACGAAGCTTGTATCCTGGGCCTGGAAGCTGCCATTGGTCTAAGGATCAATCATCTAAAAGTATTTGGAGACTCCATGCTAGTCATACACCAATTCAACGGTGTATGGGACACTAAACTTCTAAATTGATTCCATATCGGTATCATGTTTCAAAGCTAGCTATAGAATTCACTGAGATCACCTTCAGTCATATCCCACGAGAAGAAAATCAGATGGTACATTGCCTCGCTATTGAAGAAGGACCAGATAACAAGCCCTGGGTTTATGACATCAAGAGGTACCTTGAAAAACAAGAGTATCCCGAAAATGCCTCTATCATTGGTAAACGAACTATACGAAGGATAGCCTCAAAATTCTTTCTGAGTAGTGATGTCTTATACAAAAGAAACTATGATATGGTGTTACTTAGGTGTGTGGAGAAACAAGAAGATGATACGCTTATGAGAGAAATCCATGAAGGTACTTTGGAACTCACACTAATGGGCACTCCATGGCTAGGAAAATCCTGTAAGCAGGTTATTATTGGTTATCAATGGAAGTCGATTGCTACCATTATACAAAAACATGTCACAAATGCCAAATCTACGCTGATAAAATGAATGTGCCACCTACTCCTCTAAATGTCATGAGTTCTCCTTGGTCGTTTTCGATATGGGGAATTGATATGATAGGCATGATTGAACCGAAAGCATCTAACGGACACCGGTTCATACTAGTCGCAATTGATTATTTCACCAAATAGATAGAAGCGGCATCCTATGAAAATAAGACAAGTCAAGTGGTTACTCGATTCATCAAGCAAAATCACATATGCAGATATGGGGTTCCAAATAGGACCATAACGGACAACGTGTCTAATCTGAACAACAAAATGATGAAGGAGTTATGCGATGGTTTCAAGATCGAACATAATAATTCCTCACCATATCGACCCAAAATGAATGGGGTCGTTGAAGCTGCTAACAAAATTATCAAGTCATTCAGAAGATGGTAAAGACATACAAATATTGGCACGAAATTCTTCCATTTTCTCTACATGGCTATCGTACCTCCGTACGCACATCAATAGGGGAAACTCCTTTATCTCTAGTATATGGCATGGAGGCAGTGCTCCCAGTTGAAATAGAGATTCCATCACTTCGAGTTCTAATGGAAACAAATGTTGAAAAATTAGAGTGGGTTCAGACGCGACTTAATTAGCTCAACCTCATTGAAGAGATATGCTTGACATCTTTGTGCCACTGCCAATTATATCAGAAGCGAATGAAGAAAGCCTTCGACAAAAAAGTTCTCCCTCGAGTATTCAAATAAAGGGGATTTGGTGCTCAAGAAGATTCTGCTACCTCGCATTGATTCACATGGTAAATGGACACCCAACTACGAAGGTCCATATGTGGTAAAAACATCATTCTCCAGTGGTGGACTCATCCTCACTACAATGGATGCGGAAGAACTACCACATCTGGAAAATTGAGACGCGGTCATAAAATACTATATATAAGAAATCTTGCTAAGTTCGAACCTTAAACAGGTGAATTAGGCAAAAGGGAACATCCTGATTGATCGAAAACCATAAAGGGAGATACAGGGAAAAATTAGGGACGTAAACAAAAAAAATGATCCCGGTGGATTGAAAACCCGAAAGGGCTATCCAGGCAAAAATTAGGGATCTCATTCAAAATAAATAAATAAATAAAAAGAATGCGATCTAATAATTGCGACCAAAAACCATGAAGGAAGTGTTGGATCCAAATCATTCAACTCAGAAGCAAAGAAGATTGAAGCTATCAAGAGAGCATTGGGGAACAACAGTAGCAATTATCATTTTCATTGCCATTTACAGTTTTAATTTTTTTCTATAATTACCTCTTTTAAGGAAATACACCTTGTATTCTCACCTATTCAGGGGAATATCAATAAAACATTTACTTTTCCCATCTTGCGAATTGTGTTTTTTCCTTTTCAGATTTGTCTGCAAAATTCTACGATTATTTCTTATGAATATTGCGTTGAAATCATTTTAGGGATTTGACAAATAAAATCACTTGATAAAACATCAAAAAGCATTTTGGTTAGAAAAACATCAAAATAAAATCCATGTTTGTGTCTACGTTCATGCCTGTGTCTACGCCTACGCCTAAGATACAAACATCAAAGATCTTGCTGATACTTTTCATCATGTTCAAATCAATTCAAAGATACCATGATGACGCAACATACAATGTCAGGAGTTGATAATACAAAGCCAATGGTTTGAAAGGAGAGAATATCGAAAATATTTGTTCATGGCATTTTTTGGGGCATTAATTTAGTACATATGTAAAAATCTGGGGCATATATACACACTCAATGCATATCACTCTGGGTTCATATCAATCTAAGACATCATGCATACACGTCATACATGATATTTTTCCAAACATACTTTGGGCGGAACTAATATCTTTGGACCCTCCATCAGATTACTACCTTGGTTGAGAACAAACACAACCAATAAAGAACTCAATCTCTTCTCTGATCTAGTTATCTAAGACTTGATCATCAAAGACAGTTTATTCTACGACACAACTAATCACGTTAGTCCTTATGCAGTGATGTGTTTCCTTTATTACGATATAACTCATTGCACCAGGCTCCATGCAACAATGTGATAAATCTGCAATATAAGCTCATTGCGTCAGGCTCTATGCAGCAATGTATGAAATCCGCGACTTAACTCATTGCCTCAGTATCCATGCAACAATGTTAGTTATCAAGATTTTTTCAATTATCTGCATAATCCTGCATAATCCATTGCATCAGTTTCCAGGAATAAATGTATTATCAGACTTTGTTTTATTCGTCCCCTAAGTTGAGATGAATAGACAAAATCAAATCAAAACTTATTATATTAGTTTCCAAGCATTAGTAAGTCAGCTTTACAAAACTTGTATTATGTTACCTCCTAGGTTATGGTAAATATACAAACAATATCTTCTTAGATACTAACACATTATCCGCTTCGTCATATCTAAGTCAAATCAACTTTGGTTCAAAATGATGGTTAGATGATACAACATCATATATGCTTACTCTTCATACTCAGGGGAATATTGTACAACATATCCTTATAATCTTTCAGACAAATTTTGGGTTCTTCTAATAATTAATAAATTTTTGATCAGAATGTGTAAGACCTGCATATTCTCACACTATTCAATCGAAAAGTGATTAAATAGGGGTTGTTGTCATACCCCATATTTTCCCTACTGATTTCCAGCTGCTTATATTCCTTATTAAAATTTCAAAATTATCAAATTTTCTTATTCATGGGGGTTTAAAGTTTATACGGAGTTTTTTTTAATATCTTATAAAGATTAATGAGCCTTTCTATATCAGAAAGGGCCCATGTAGAATTTTTAGTCCTTTTAAATACTGAAGAAGGGGGTGCGCGCTATTGAAGTAATATTGGGCCATTTCTAAATCAGAATGGTCCATTTAGGTGGGATGATGTATAATCAATTCATTATGACTAAGGCCCAAAATGTTTAAATCAATGATTGGCCCATATAAAAATTCAAGTATATTTCAACTAAGTGAGGAGGGTGTATATCCTAATCATATGAGGCCCATGAATTGAGGCAATAAGGCTCATTTGAGTTGAATAAGTTTGAAGAGGTCATAAAACAAATCATTTTGGTTAAAAGCCCAACATTTAAAAACGGTATGGCCCAATTAAGTTTTTGATTTTCGTTTTGAAAAAATGTTTTGTTTAAATCATAAATTTTTTTATTATTATTATTAAAATTATAGTAACCTATTATTAATCATACTATTTTTATTATAATTAAAACATTTATTATATGATTAATTAAAACTTTGTTTTTTTCTAGTTTAAAAAAAAACGTTGGGCTTTATAAAATCGCAAGGCCCAATCAAACGTTCAGGCCCGGTCCAAATCAAAAAACACATGCTCAAAAAAAACCAAACGAATAGGAACTGTTTGGGTTAACAAAAGTACATGGCCCAAATCTTATAACATACACTGTTTAGATTAAAAGATAATAAACACATTTTGAGGAATATTATGCGAATCATGAACCTAATCAAAGTAAGAGAAGAACTGGAATAAATTGGTTTGCAGACATAATCAAAATTTCATTAAGACTTCAAGAAACATAATCATACCAATATAGAAACTTGATTAATACATATCAAAACCTAATACAAACAATTACAGACAAATCCAAATTCGTATTCAAATCGTAATTAAAATTGTACAAAAAATCCTAGGACAAAAATACTAAACTCCTAAAACTCTACAAAAACATAAATTAATAGTAGAGAAAAGGATAAACAGAATTGACAGAAAAAAATTACAGAGGACAAAAATTTTACAGAGGGAGGTTTGTTTTGACAAGGAAAGCTAAGAAAAAATCTTTACACAGAAGAGGGATTTATGGTTTCAACATCTGAAACCCTAAGTCACAGTCGATGACCCTTTTTTGCTTCCGCTAGGTTCCATGATAGCCACCTATGTCTAAATAATACTCGTTACCACCGTCGTACCTGTAAAATGCATGAGAGAACATGAGATCAAATGGCGGACGCAAATACGAAATAATAGCAAACACTTACGGAGGTAAATAACTTAGCTTTTATTTTTCTGTTATGTGATTTGGGTTGTGGATGGGGTTAGTTTAAGAGTGCTGCCACACAAGGATTGATTGGGGTTGGGTTACGCTGCCGGAGTTAGGGTTTGGTTGTTAGGCAAGAGATAGGGAATATGAATGATAAATGAAACAAAGAGAGAGAAGAAAACGAACGAAAATGAAAAATTGTTAAGTAAAACAAAATATAATGTGTCCATAGATCCAATATGTGCTGCCCCACGGTCACTACTATGCACCCTCAAATATCACCACACGATCACAATCCTATGCACGCTCACCATATTACCATACACCCTCCCGCATGAAATCCTTACGCACCCCCATTCACTTGTCATTCTAGGTCTCGCCCGTGTCAAAATACACCTTTGTATTTTTTAGTTTTTTCTAACATATGCAAAAAAATGCACCCCCTGCCTAACGGGCAAAGTCCAAAATCTGGACTTGGGCCCCTACTGTTCACACCTCCCATTTTACTAGACAGTTTAAACATACACCCCCTTTACGCTGGGTCTGAATTCAATATCTGAATTCAGGGCCCTACTATTTAAACCGTCATGTTTTACTACCTTGACATTATTTGTACCCCCTGCGTTTTTAATTTATTTCTTTTATTTATTTTATTATTTTTATATTTTATATTTTTATATTTTTATAATTATAATATTATATTATTTATTATTATTATATAAATCATATATTATTTTCTAACTCATAAAAGATATTATTTATTCTATTGCATTAAATTATTTTTAATATTTCATTCAATAAAGATATTATTTTCACAATTAAATAAATTAAAAAATATTCAACCAACAATAAAATTATTTTCCATAAATCAAATTAATCTAACAATTAATTTTCAAAAAGGGTTACGAGTATATTTAAATCGACTGCACACTTTGTCTAAAAATCTCGGCTATTCACACACCTAGACTAAGTATACAGGAAATTTAAAAATCTTTGTAACCCGTAAAAAACATAAACCTACTGTGAACTACGAATTGGGACTCTGATTTCTCATAAGAGAAAACGTAGCCAAATGACTAAAATTGTGGCGAGTTCTCCTAATAAAATATTAAAACCCTTTTTTCCTAAAATATTAATTATAAACCTATGATCCTTGTGAACAAGGTAGATGAGGGGTGCCTAACACGTTCCCTTCGTCTAAGACCGAGTAAAAAAATCTAAAATCTCTGACTTTTTAAGGTTAACCTTTATATTCCCTTCCTTAGGATAAACATTAAGGGTGGCGACTCATATTTTAAAATCAGTTACAACACCATGCGCTTTATTTCGGCCTTTAAAGCCGTTTTTAATCTATTTTCGACCAAATAAGCCGAAGTCTTTTCCAAGAATTGGGACTCAGACATTATCAATGTCTTCGTCAGCCCAGCCAGTTGGCCGTATTCCTAGAACTCCTTCTATATCAGCTTTTTCTCCCATAATTTCCCTAACCCATTGGAATCCATGAGTGATATGTAGAGTAACGAAGTAAGAGCATTCTTGTTGGGTGAATATGCATCATCAGCAGGATTGCATGGCCCAATGTTGGCCAAATTCCTATCAAAATTCCTTCTATCCACATGGTTAACTTCTTCCATGTAGTAGCTCTGATTTGCTTCAATATTTTCGTCAATTGTGTCCTCTGCCCATATTGATATTCGTCCATGCATCAAGGAAGGTACTTCCCTTATACCATGGATCTATTCCCGTCCTAGCAACAAGTTATAATTTGTCTTTGCTGCAATGACCATGAACATAATAGGTCTTGTAATTGAACCCAGAGTTATATCCACCTGTACCACTCCTAAAGTTTGGCCTATTTTACCTTCATAGTTTGAAAGTACAATTTTGTGGGACTTGATATCATTGTCGAACATGCCAATTATTTTCAACATGAATTTGGGCATTAGATTCATCGCAGCTCCACCCATCTACCAGAATTTTATTGATTCCCACGCTTTTCACATTTCCCCTTATAAACAAGGGTTTAAGGTGATTCTTCATTCCTTGACCAGGCCGTTCGCAGAATGCATTTTGTTCCTCAACAACTCCATTATTCAAGATATAGTAACATACTGGCTTGTGTTTTTCCATCCAAACCTCGTATGCTTCCTCTGATTCTTCAACTTCAGTTATTTGATCATACTCATGGGGAAGCATTGAGACCACATTGCAATTGATGTTGAAGAAAGATTCTCCGTCTGATACAAAGTCATCAGTGATCATGTCTTCGTCATTTGCTGGGTCTTTTTTATCCTTTTCGCCAAATTCTTCTTTCTCTAGGGAAAACAATCTTCTCCCCACAGGTTGATTCTCTTCGACCATAATGGTTGAGGGAGATGGGTTACTACTGGAATCTCCCACTTCTTTTCCTGCTAATTCTCATTGTGCCTTCCTTACTCTTTAGTGCCTTCGCCATTGGGATATGGACATGGGGTTTTCCCCCCTTGTAATTCTATGACACGTATGCTTATTGCTTTGAAACTTGGAATTTCTTTCGATATGCTATTGACGTCCTTCCTCGTCCATTTTCATTTTTCTTCCCCCTTACCTTCATTTGGGTGTATCCATTTGTCAGTTGGGATGTTTGCAGGTGGATTGAAGTTAACTCTTCGCTTTCCTTTTCGGTAAGGACTACCAGGCCTCCTAGGAATTCCCCTTTTATCGAATGTAAAGTTTCTCCTAGGGCCCCTCTGGTTGTCCTAACAACAAGCATATGGGATTCTTGTAAAAGTTTCTTATGCTTTTCGGTCATAGGTGACACTGCACCTTGGGAACATTAGGCACTTTGATTTTTCTTTGTGGTAGTGGACAAGGAAACCCAACAAACTTTCCCAAACTTTTGGATATATAATTTCCATCGGATCATCTTTCTTTCAATTTCCCCCAGATCGAGCATGTTGGATTCTTTCATAAGTGTCTATTGTCTTTCGATCATAGATTAGGATGCATCTGGGACACATTAGCCCCTCAAAATTCTTCATGTGGTAGCGAACCAGATAATCTAGCAGACTTTTTCCAGCCTTTGGGTAACCTTTTTTCATTTGATCATCTTCCATTCTGAGGCGCCTTTCGACTTCCTCCATCTCAGGAGCAGGATGATTCAAGTCCATCATGTTAACTTCTAGGTTAGGACCTTCAGTAATCCTAGCCTTATTAAACTTGACCCTAAGGCCCTTAGTGGCCTTTGTCATTCCAGCATTGGTGGCAACATCATCCGAAATCTTTCCTTTGATATCCTCATTAGCTAGACCTTCAGTAGTCTTTTGCACTTCGATACCTGCAAAAAAATCTTCAATAATTTTGTACAAGTTGCTGGCAAGGTCTTCATAATCCTCCTTTTTTTTCAATGTTTGCAAAAAAATCTTAAGTGATCTTGTCTTCAGGGTGTTGGTGAATGTCGAAACCAACAACTTCCGACATGTGGACTTCAGTAGGTTCGGCATAATAGGTTTATGCTACATGGAGAGGGTCAGAATCGACCTTCATTTGGACTTTGGTCTTTTCACGAAACTTCAATCTCCCTTCCTTGATAGCATTCAAAATCAAATCCTTGAAAAGAAAACACTGTGAGGTTTTATGTCCCAAAAAGTTATGATATTTACAAAACCCTCTTTTCTTTTATTGGTCTAACGGAGGAATTTTGGCATCGGGTGGTACTATCATATGGCCATCCTTTACCAACAAGTCAAATATTTCGTCACATTTTGTTACATCGAAGGTATATGTTCTCTTAGGGAACATATCATTCTTTTCTGGTTCTGCAGAATTCTTCCCGTTCGAAGGGGCCAAAACTTTGTAAGGATATGGTGGTCCATGGCTGTTTCGACATAAGCAACTTTTTCTTTTCTATGGATTTTGTTTGCCCTGGCTTTTTCGATCTTTAAACGCTTCACTTATCGAACCCTATCTGCCAATTGGGCCATATCCTTAAATAGTGAGGGTCTAACTTCTTTATAATGGAGAAATCTAATCCTCTTGCAGCCATCTCAACTAATTCATGTTCAGGCACTTGGGCAAAAAATCTTGTCTTTAACAGGCATAATATGTTGAGGTAATCATCAATTGGCTAATTAAACTTGCGCTTAGTGTTGGCTAATTCACTTAGGATTATCTTTACTAACCTACATAAAATTGTTCATGAAACAGTCTCTCTAAACGAGTCCAATCTTGGATAGAATTTGCTGCAAGGGTAGTAAACCATGTGAAAGGATTTTTGGTTAGTAAACTAGGAAAATATTTTATCCTCAAGTTTTCATTATTCGCTATGTTCCCTGCCTCGTTCCATAATTCTTTCGACCATGGCTGCCAGATTGTTATCTGTTCCCATGTTGTCTTGTCAAACATGGTATACGACTTCATTGGCATTATTGTTTCTATTTACCATCATAACATTAGATTCTGGTTGTCTTAAAATTTGTGGTTACTTCCTAAAAGGTTCAACTTTAGGTATTTAAACATTCACAACTTTAGGCACTTCGATAAATCCTCCGTGATTTACCACATTTACATGGGGTGCATTTCTTTGATTTTGTTGAACTTGTTTAATTGTTGGGTCTTCTTCTAATATTACCCCTTGATTTTCCCTAACCCTCTCTCTCTCTCTGAGGATGTGTTAGGGGTTGAGGCACACCAAAAAAAATCAGTGATGTGTGTCATTTGTGCATCTATTTGATCCTAATTTGGTAACTTGCAGGATCGACCAGATTGATCCTAATTTTATATGTTCTCAATCAAATCTTTGTTCTTGAAAACAATGAATACTTTCGACAGCATTCTTGATCTTTAGACTAAACTAATTTCAATTGTTACTTCGAATATAGTAATGTAATGCTTTAAAGAAAAGATTGGTATGCAAAAGGTTTTTGACTGAAAGTTAAAGGGAATGTATAAAACCTCAATTAAACTTGAATGACAATAAACATAAAATATTCTCACAACTCGTATCTCGAGCGCTGGTACTTTGAGTAGTTTAGAGTAATTTGTACAAAGATGTGAATACGTCCTCTTCATAAATGTTGCAACGTTTCGACATCTGCATGTGCCTTCAAACCTTTTTCTTTCACGCGTCTCTTTGGATAAAATCAAACTTTCAAAATTTGAAAACTCTTTGGCCTTTGAAGTGCCAAATGTGACTGTCGAAACATCTAATCTTGATACTTCGAATTAATTTAAATACCAATGGTTCGCATACGAACCTTTCGCTAACACCTAGCGAAAAAACTCTTATTAGCTCTTCATCATTCAAAATATTCATAGATACTTCACACTTCCTTTTGAACTACATTATTCCTAAAATACGTCATTTCATCTTAACAACTCATGTAGTCGAAATTCCCAGTCAACACCCACATGCTTACCTATTTTGCTCGTGTATAGGTAATGATGTTGTGCGACCATTTTGTGTGTATATTGACATGACTCAACATGATGACATCGATTGGACACCATACGCCACTCACTAGGACGCTATTCCCTTCGACCCATTTATATTACTTCGGATGGCTGACATGTGGATGAAATTTGATGTACATGTATATTCTGAAGTGATGCATGCGTCAGATTGGATTTGTGCAGATCATTCTGAGATCCCTCTTGGTGGCTTCTCCTAACATCATCATTCTTAAATATCTTAATGACGTACTAGATAATAAGAGTCATATGGTACTAATGGAGTATCAAAGTATGCCAGGCACAAGTCAGTGACATTACGTTGAGGGTTACATGATTTGGTTCAGTTTTCTGTCACACTTTGTCATGACATTAAAAGCTCTTGAGCGTCCACCTAGGCCTGCTCATGAGGAGATCTTGGAGAATGAGCAGGCCATGGATGACCATGTTGTTGATGTTTTGTCGATATGTCATAATGTTATGCAGATTACGAGAGAGAACATATAGTCTAGACTGTTTGAGAGAGGCGGTGATTATGCGGTTGCCTTAGCACGTTCCATTCTTACTAACGCACATAATGCCATGGGTTACCGCCGGTAGAGGATGGGCCAGGGGTTATGATTAGGCATACGCAGTACGTTATGCCTTTTTATGTATTTTCAGATATTTTACTAATATTTTCTAAACTTTGATAACTATATTTGTAATATTATGACATGATTCTTTAATTAATGCATTATCTTATTTTGAAATGTTAATATTTCAATTAAATGATGAACTATGACACTGTTAATCGAATTAAAATAATTTCAAATTTAAAAAAATACAAACTTAAATATTATTTCTACTTCTTAAATACATAAAAGTATTCGGATATGTACCTTCAAAATAAAAGTTTTCAAAAGTACATATCCGAATAAACCCCACACATCAAATTTTTAGCGTGTTGTATAATTCCATTTTAAAAGAGTAATAGAAAGTAAGAGTATTATTACTTAGGTGTTTGTAATCTCAAATTTTTTTTTGAATAACCAAGTATTAAAATAAAATTTCGCAAATAACCACGTTTCGGAAAAAATTACGTAAATAACCATATTTCGGATGACTCCCCAAAGGAGGAGCCATCTCACTTGGCGCCTACACCCATTATTTAAGGGGAGGCGCCATCTCACTTGGCGCCTAGGTGCTTAGGGCATGCCCTAAGCCAAGTGAGATGGCGCCTAAGTGCAATTCTAGGGAAAATTTCGCATTTTTTTGGTCCAGTGCATTGCGTATTGGATACAGGATCAACAAAATTGACTTTTTATTATAAAAAAAAATTACATCCATATGTATTACATTAAAAAAAAACAGATTAAAAAAAACAGATAAATCAGTGATCCCCCGGAACCCGGTAATGACCCCCGGTTCCGCATCCCCATCCTCGCCTTTCCCATGCTAGGTGTCGTCGCGTTTCCTGCTTTGGCAGGGTCGATGGCCCAGCGAAGTCAATGCATTCCGAATCCATGAAATCAGTTAGATCTCCATATCTAGAAGATCCGCTTTGGTACAGTCGGTTACCCATACCCTCAAAGTTTGGTCGTGTTGGCGGTGGGTGGGGTTCCATGGTGGGTCTGTAGCATTGATCGTTTGAGTACAAGGGGTAGAAAGGAAATGGATCTTGGGGTGTTTGGTATTGAGGATGTTGGGTGGTTTGGTGATACTGTGGTTGATGGTAAGCTGGGTCGGTTGGTTCGTGATCTTCCGACATTCCCAAATCAGGGCTAAGGCTAGATGTTGAGGGGGCCATATTGGGATATACGGAAGACTCAAATTGTGTGTGGGGTATGCGGGTGTGTTGGTATTGTGATTGGTATTGCGGTTGGGTGTGAGGCATATGGGGGTATTGGTACTGAGGTGGTGATTGTGGTTGGTTGTGGGGCATTTGAGTGTAATTGTGTTGTGGTGGGGATTATGGTTGGGTGTTTGTGGTTCTGTTTCGTCTGGGGGGTTGGTGGGAGGTTGATGTGTGTTGGGTTTGTTCTTGGAGAAACGAGGGTTGTGCCCATTGTGTTTGTGGCTCAACCAAATACCTTGGATAAGACACGTGCATTTCAGGGTTACTAACCGACCTGTACCAAGATAAATATTGATTTGTGTGTCGCATATTACCATGATTGAGGAAAACCGGGAATTGTAAGACATATCAGTGACATCTCTGCCACATCTTACACCATTCTGGAGCAAAGTATTTCCAGTTGGTAAGACCCCACTGGGCGTCGACCCTTTTGAGATGCCACGGGGACAAACAAGTCCGATCACTTGGTATCTCTTGATGCATTCCGAACTACATCTTCACACGGTCGTTGTGGTGCATCTCCACAATATTGAACCGTATAATTGCAGTCTTGGCGCTCCAAATTGCTGCATCCTCGGGGTTTGGTTCATGGCCCAAACCCAAATATGGTCTCCAGACAAACTGCGAAAAAAATTAAATCAGGTTAATGAAAATGTAATATATAAATAATTTAAATGAAGAAAAGTTTAAAGGTACGGCGTACATCATCCGGGCCTAGGTGATCCAACAGATTGCGGTATAGTGCGACATTGAATCTTAGATTCTTGCCGTAATCCATACCCCTCAGGCAATACCTAAAGGAAATGAAAAACATTATATTTTTAGCATATATTTGGTGAAGAGATGAATAGTAATAAATGATATAACTTGATGACTTACTTTGTTGCATACGGGAAAACGAAAGTGTTGTTGTTGACGGGGTTTAAGGACTCCATCCTCCACCAACCCCAGGCTTGTAGTAAAAAAGCGCAGCCATAAAATGTACATTTTTCCTTGACTGCATTTTTGCACAAGGAATTGTATAGATGGGCTAAAACTGCAGAACCCCAACTATACTTTCTTGTTTTTTCAAAATCTCTAAGTAAATATAAATACATAAAATTTACACTACTTCCCGTACTTTCAGGAAATAAAAAGGTTCCAAATAGTATCATTAAATAAGTTCTGGCTTTTACTACCCTGTCTTGCTCGGAGGAATTTTCGTTTAATTCCAAACTTGCATAATGATTTTTAAGCTCAGTGAGTAGTATACCCTGACCTCTCGCACCACCACCTTCAACCATATCCCTGCCCAACGATTCTTCACACTGAGAATTGGGTTGTTGAACTGACCCGTTAACGGCCTTACCATCGACAGGGAGACCCAGTAACATGTACACATCCTCTAGCGTGATGGCACATTCACCTATTGGTAGGTGAAATGTATGGGTCTCTGGTCTCCACCTTTCCAACATTGCAAGAATGAACTTCGAATCAATTGTGCAGTTGGAGATCTTTATAACATGTCTGAAACCTGCGTATTCCAGATATGGTACAATAAATGGGTCGGGAGCCAGGTAGTTGTGAGACCGGATTCTGAATCTTTTGGTATCCTGAGTTAATAATGTAAAAGGTGTAATATTAAGTAAGATGAACAAAGCATTACATGAAGTATAAAAAATGTATAACCAAAATAGAAACTTACAAATGTGGCAATGTTGTCCCTTGTGCCTCTGTGAGAATCACCCATTGTTAGAAGAGCCCTTGTTGAAAATGCCTGAGATTATGAAAGACTTAGAAAGTGTAAGAGATTATGAAAGACTTCGTAGAAGAGAGAGAGACGAATGTGGGTGTGAGAGAAGTATGATATGGTCTGTATTTATAGGCAAAAAAATTTCATGAGAAGTGTCACTCTTGCAGAGTAGGCGCAGGCTAGGTGGCAGCCTAGGGGGTTACATATCAGTATGCATGTAACACGATTGGACATTAAGGGAGGCGCCATTGGACTTGGTGAAAGTTTACAAAAATGAAAGGTGTCGCCATCCCTATTGGCGAATAAGAGGTGTCATGGGTTGTAGAGTAGGCGCAGGCTACGTGACAACCTTTGGGATGTCATGCCTGAATGCATGTAACACTATTGGAGGTGATGGGAGGAGACTTACAAGTTACAATGTAGGTAAAGAGTAGGCGCATGCTAGGTGGCAGCCTAGGGGTTACATATCTGCATGCATGTAACACGATTGGACATTAAGGGAGGCGCCATTGGACTTGGTGAAAGAGTACAAAAATGAAAGGTGTTGCCATCCCCATTGGCGAATAAAAGGTGTCATGGGTTAAAGAGTAGGCGCAGGCTACGTGACAGCCTTTGGGATGCCATGCCTGAATGCATGTAACACTATTGGAGGTGATAGGAGGAGACTTACAAGTTACAGTGTAGGTGCAGAGTAGGAGCAGGCTAGGTGACAGCCTAGGGGGTTACATATCTGCATGCATGTAACACGATTGGACATTAAGGGAGGCGCCATTGGACTTGGCGAAAGAGTACAAAAATGAAAGGTGTTGCCATCACCATTGGAGAATAAGAGGTGTCATTGGTTGCAGAGTAGGCGCAGGCTACGTGACAGCCTTTGGGATGTCATGCGTGAATGCATGTAACACTATTGGAGGTGATGGGAGGAGACTTACAAGTTACAGTGTAGGTGTAGAGTAGGCGCAGGCTAGGTGGCAGCCTAGGGGGTTAAATATCTGCATGCATGTAACACGATTAGACATTAAGGGAGGCGCCATTGGACTTGGCGAAAGAGTACAAAAATGAAAGGTGTCGCCATCCCCATTGGAGAATAAGAGGTGTCATGGGTTGCAGAGTAGGCGCAGGCTACGTAACAGCCTTTGGAATGCCATGCCTGAATGCATGTAACACTATTGAAGGTGATGGGAGGAGACTTACAAGTTACAGTGTAGGTGCAGAGTAGGCGCAGGCTAGGTGGCAGCTTAGGGGATTACATATCTGCATGCATGTAACACAATTGGACATTAAGGGAGGCGCCATTGGACTTGGCGAAAGAGTACAAAAATGAAAGGTGTCACCATCCCCATTGGCGAATAAGAGGTGTCATTGGTTGCAGAGTAGACGCAGGCTACGTGACAACCTTTGGGATGCCATGCCTGAATGCATGTAACACTATTGGAGGTGATGGGAGGAGACTTACAAGTTACAGTGTAGGTGCAGAGTAGGCGCAGGCTAGGTGGCAGCCTAGGGGGTTACATATCTTCATGCATGTAACACGATTGGACATTAAGGGAGGCGCCATTGGACTTGGCGAAAGAGTACAAAAATGAAAGGTGTTGCCATCCCTATTGGCGAATAAGAGGTGTCATTGGTTGCAGTGTAGGCGCATGCTACGTGACAGCCTTTGGGATGCCATGCATGAATGCATGTAACACTATTGGCAGTCTTGGGGGTTACATCCATACTTAATTAAAATTCAGTATGACCTATTTAATCTTACATTTATCATAACACTGATTCACTTAATCTGTCAAGCCTTCCAACCTTCAAACGTTCATACAATCAAACCTTCAAACCTTTGAACAATCAAACATACAAACCTTCGAATAACTGATAAACTTCATACATTCCAACCTTCCAACCTTACAACCTTCAAACCTTCATACAATCAATAAACTTCAAACATACAAACCTTCGAATAACTCATAAACTTCAAACATTCAAACCTTCAAACCTTCAAACAACCCTACGCAATGGCCTTTACACCACAATATGTCATCAATGCACATTTCAACGGTGAGACATACATTTGTCCCACCTCTGGGTTTTTGTTTAGAGACACTGAGAACATCCAATTTATTTTAAACGGGAAAGCCAATTTCTCGTACTTCAAAAAACGATTGGAGGCCAAACTTGGACAAGGCCCGGTGACACAGATATTTTATCAGAATCCAGTTTTTTTGGAAACAACCAAATAATTTTTTATAAGGTTGAGGTTCAAGATGACGAGGATCTCCAGAATATGTTTTCCAGCCATGTGTATTCTGGGTACGACTCTATTGAGTTGTACATTATGCTGCGAGAGCCTCAAGTGACACAAGTGGTTGATCCTTTGGAGAATGAACTAGCTGAGGTAGATGTAGTTGATGAAGAAGAAGAAGATGACGAGTTAGAGTTTGATGAAATGGTGAATGATGATTCCAACAATGATGGCATACCTAGTATTCCTGCAAACGAGATCTACACACCACCTCCGCACATGACAAACTTCAACATGGGCGGAGATGAACCGTCTACTGATTTATTTTTCAATCCGTATATGCAGTCAGATGAAAACTTAAAAGAGAAGGACAAGTTTCGTAACAGAGAGGAATGCATCAGAGCCATAAAAAAATTCCACATGCTCAACTCGGTCGATTTTAAGTTGGATCGTGTCAACCCAGAAAGGTACAAGATCAAGTGTGTCCACCCTGACTGTATGTTCAAGCTCACTGCATCATACAGATTAAGAGGTGATTGTTGGGTCATAGGTTCCATGACTACCCACACTTGTGTAAGTTCTACCCAATCACAGGACCACCGGAAACTTAATTACGATCTCATCTGTCAAGAAATCCTACCACTGGTCAGCAGCGACCCATCTTTGAAGGTGAAAACAATCATCTCCCACATCACCACGGTTTTTAACTATACTTCGTCTTACCGTAAGGCGTGGTTAGCAAAGACCAAGGCGATTGAAAAGGTGTACGGAAACTGGGAGGAGTCATACCAAGAACTTCCTCGCTACCTGAATGCACTCAAGACGTATTCTCCGGGTACTGTTTACGTTCTGGAAACAGTGCCAACATACACCCAAGATGGTAGTCAACTAAACACAATGGAATATTCAGTCGAGTGTTTTGGGCATTTCAACCTTGCATCACAGGGTTTGCATCATGCAAACTAATTATACAAATTGATGGGACTTGGTTGTATGGGAAATACAAAGGCACGCTACTGATGGCAGTTGCACAAGATGGCAATAACAACATTTTCCCCATTGCCTTTGCCCTAGTCGAGGGGGAGACCGGTGGTGCTTGGAGCTTTTTTCTGAAAAACCTGCGAACACACGTGGCTCCTCAACCAGATCTCTGTTTGATCTTGTACAGACATGCCTCTATTGAAAGTGCCTACAATAATCCTGCAAACGGTTGGCATGACCCTCCTTCTATGCATGTCTATTGCATTAGGCATATCGTCCAGAATTTCACGAGGGAAATCAAGGACAAAACACTAAGGAAAGCGGTTATGAATGCGGGATATGCATTGACACAACCCACGTTCAAATATTACCGCAACGAGATCTGTTTGTCAAATCCGGAAGCCGGTAGGTGGATTGACAATATTCTGGTGGAAAAATGGACTAGGTCATACGACAATGGCCAAAGATGGGGGCATATGACAACGAATCTTATTGAATTGATGAATGGGGTATTCAAAGGCATACGAAACCTCCCGATCACTGCATTGGTAAAATCTACGTATTTTAGGATGGCTTCATTGTTTACCAAAAGAGGTGAAATATGGAATGCGGTGTTGCAATCTGGACAACTATGGAGTGAAAGCTGCATGAAGTACATTAAGGCAGAAAGTGCCAAAGCCAACACTCATATGGTTATACGGTTTGACCAACACAGCCACAACTTCATTGTGAAAGAAACAATTGACCACAACGAAGGCCTGCCAAGACAAGAATATAGGGTCATACTACCTTCTCGTTGGTGCGATTGTGGCAGGTTTCAAGCATTTTGTATGCCTTGCTCTCATGTCATTGCCGCTTGTGCTTATACCCATCAAGACGCGCTGCAACTTCTATCACACATTTACAAATCTGAAACGTTGCTCAATGTTTACAACAACAGCTTTCCTTTGGTAGCAAAACCAGATTATTGGCATGCATACGACGGCGAAATAGTGTGACACAATGACCAAATGCGAAGAAATAAGAAGGGTCGTCCCAAAAGTAAGCGCATCACAACAGAAATGGACGATCTTGACAAGCTGGAAAGAAAGTATGGTTTATGCCGTCAGGTCGGACACAATCGCAAAAATTGTCTGAATCGGGCGTCTGCCTCGACCACATAAAAATTGTAATACATAAAATCTTTCCTTAATTATGTTGTAAACATTAGGGTTTTTCGTTAACAGTATTTTCTACAATAAATATTGCGCGTACAAGAAAAATATACGATATTCCGTCTACGAAATTACAACTGTTAACACAATTTCATCTGATCCATGCATCATCAACATTACATCGCTGTTTGTTTTGAATTCTTCCAACCATACATTAGGTCTTCCTGTCACATGTGAGGTTGTTGTTCCTCTTCGCTGGATCCTTCAAATTTTTCCCCATCTGCAATGTCTCCATCTAACCATCGCATCAACTCCCGCTTCAGACGCTCCATGGAGTGAATGTGCCAGAATTTCATTTTCATCGCAGGTTTCGTGGCAGAGAAGATAACGTAACCATCTCTGGTAAAAATCATGGGCGACGTCATGACGCAAATAACAGAGTAAAAAATAAAAATAAAAAACTGTGCGAGAAAGTGTGACAAATGACGGAGAAACGGACGAATTATTTATTAAACAACATTTTGCCCTAGTTTTGCCCTAGGAGCCAAGTGAGATGGCGCCTCCTCTCACTTTTAAAGTGCATGCACCATCTCACTTGGCTAAAAGAGAGAGGAGGCGCCAAGTGAGATGGCGTCTAGGGCAAAACCCTAGGTGGGGCGCCAAGTGAGATGGCTCCTCCTTTAGAGAGTCATCCGAAACATGATTATTTGCGTAATTTTTTCCGAAACGTGATTATTTACGAATTTTTTTTAATACCAGATTATTGTAAAAAAACAATTATGTAATCTCCATGAGTTAGAATATCTTCATGCCTCTTTCAATTAAATTTATATAGTTAAAAGAAAAATGTTCAATTGAAACCAATATAATCATCAGGACAAGAAGTTTATAAGCGGTATATCCCTTTTGAAAACCAGTGTGCTGCTTTTTACATATGGTTACCATGTTGCTTCACCTTATGATTTGTACAATTTATATATAAATATAGCTCATAACATAGCTCCTATGCTTGTACGATTGAACCTGGCCACTCCTTAATGGTTGTAATGGATGGTAGTGCTCTGCCAGCATGTAAGTTAAAGTTAACATTAATTGTAATAAGTAAATAAATTAATTAACCTAAGCTAAGCTACATGTTATTAATTAAGATTCCTAACTTTTTCTAACCTTTAATACAAGTGTATTAAATAGTAACCTCTGATTTTATTCTTCAAATGAAGAATATCACGACTCATTTTACAACTAAAAAAAGTTAGTAGTATCAAGATTCATGGTTTCTTGACTGTAATCTTGAGATTTGATTCTAAAATTGAAGGTTAATTAATGGTGGAAGAGGCTTGTTTAACTGACCTGTGTCTACCACTAAACCTAAGGCTGCGATAAATGACACAAATTTCAATACATATTAGTTTATAAATTATTCCTTCATTTCTCTAATTAAGTAAAGCATGATTAGTGAATCTGAGTTAATCAGCTTTTGTGTCTAAATAGTGGTCATGAATCATGCAACACCATAATTAACTAACTTTGATCTCTCATTAGACGGGGGAAAGGTAGATTTATAGTAACATTTTTGGGCTAGCACTTTTGTTTAATGTATACTCCATGCTTCTCCTCACAAATAGAAAGCTCTAATTTTCTCTCTCAAAAAAAGTATACAAAGGATACTCTAGCATTTTTTTATCACTAGCTAGATATCGAAGATATCTTATTTTACATACTCATAAGAGAAATAGCTCTAAACTTCTTATGAGCATTAATAAATATTAATTTTTTATAAAGATCCAATTAAAACATAAGGTAAAATGTGTATGTTTTATGTATGTGTTTGGTGTGTGTGACAGAGTAATGTGTGTGTTTTGTGTATGTGTATGTGTTTGGAGTGTGTGAGAGTTTTTCTTTTTTCTTTTGAAGTGTGAGGGAATCATGCTTACATCAAAATGAGGGAGGAGGAAGACTACTTCCACAAATACAATTAGAAAAATGCCTACACATCATTAATTAGCTCCTTTAGAAAGGACTCTATGAGTGACTAGCTTTGACCACCAAGAATCTTTTTTGTTTTCTCACAATAATGTCTTCCATTAACCTAGAAGATTTATCATGATATGGCATCTCTATTTTTTGTTATTTTAAAAATATTTCTGAACAAATTAGATGCATGTGCAAAAACGAAATTTTTGGTAATTTTTCAAAATTTTTAATATTTTTACAAAATTTTCGATATAATTAAAAGAAAAATAAAAAATTTCTTTTTTTCAAAAAAATTTGAAATATATTAAAATTTTTAATATTGTATTGGAAATTTCATAATTTTCGATACTGTAAAAAAAAATTCTTTAGAAAATGAAGTATTGAATTTTTCGAAAAATCCGATATATTTTAAAAATTCCAATAATTTTTTCCAAAAATTTTAAAATAATCAAAATTTTCTTGAAATTTACGATATTCCAATTTTTGGTCAAACTCAAATTTTTTAAATTTAGAGATTAGACACAAAAGTATAATGATAAAAGCATAGAAATGGAAAGTGCCATAATTTGAAGAGTGTTATGTTAAAACCTCGTTAACCTAGAGATGTATCAATCTTATATTGTCGAAAGTACAACATGCCAAATGAGAGACAACCCTAGTTTCTTTTTCCTTCTTCATTTCGTAGTTAAGTTCTAAAGGTGTATATGAATTAAGTAATTCTGTCAACTCAATCAAATTAAACCATGAAAGTTGCATGGACTAAATAAATGGTAGTGTCAATTTTTTAAGAGAATTTTTCTTTACATCAAGTATTCTTCTTCCATATTTCTCGCGAAAAATCTAAAATATCTTCAGATTTCAGATATGTATATCCGAACGTACCGTATTTATAAATAAAAGGTAACTTCGCATGTGCATATCCGAAGTAATCTTATTTTTCTAGAAAAGGTGTCTTCGCGTGTGTATATCTGAATTTAACCATAATTTATCACTTCATATATGCACAACTGAAGTCATTAAATTATTTTCAAAACCGCTAACAGAATAGCAAAACCTATTTTCTACAAAACCATTAATTAACCACACTTTCTACTCCAAACCCTTAATTTATACTATCCACACTTGAATAACCTAGTGATTTCTACTCATCTCCTCATTTCAACTCTTTTCATGTTATTCAACACAACTTCAAAGCTCTAAATTTGTGTAAGTTTTCTACATTTCCATTTGATTCAATATGCAATGCTATAATAATTTATTAGGTTAGTTAGAATCAATGATATTGTGTAGGTTGCTGTTAGAATAGTTAAATATTATTGTCTGGATGGAAAAAAAGGTTTTGGGATTATTAAGGGAAAATAGAAGAAACATCTTGTAAATAGATGTTCGCAGGGGGTTTCGAATGTGCACATGCGAATTCCCCTTTGACCAGTTTCGGATGTGCACATTCGAATTCTTGCCTGAGTTGCTTTTTTTTATTTTTAAAAACAATCATATTATATATTATCATTTTTCAGGAAGATGGCCTACAACCAGGACCCGAACAATCAATTGAGACAAGGCAGGTCCAGGAAAACTGCCTTTTCTCGGCGAGAGAGAGTTGAGCAACAGGTTAACTGGCCTCAAGGATCGGGAGGGTACTAAGGGAGAAATTTCCTAGAGGCTCTACTTCTGCAATGAGAAGTTGCCTTCCTCGGGCGTCTACCACTCGTGTGTTTGAGGACATATCAGATGAGACAAAGGTTCCCCATGAGTTTGAGGTACCCGAGAGGGCTAAGGTACCCAAACAGGTTGAGGTACCCGAGAAGGAGAACCAGGGCTATCCATAAGGGCTTTATGACACCTCCCTCTTGATCTCTTATCATGATCATGCCGCTCGGCAAGTTTGAAATGAAAGGTATATTTTTGGTTTTACTTTTTGATTTTAATGGATTACTCAAAAATATAAATTTAACAGTTTTTTTGTTTGTTTCAGGAACGGTTGCCCATAAATTCGTGAATCACTCGCGGAAAATATTTGAATTGTTTATACTTGCAGAAGCTTGGTTCCATGAGGGCGTTGATGGGTTCGGACTTGCCGGACTATGTTGTACTGGTTATAATACTATAAGCCATGGCATGAAGGGTGTATTTTCTAAGAGGTGGCACAAGGAGATGTAGTCTTTCCACTTTCTTGTTGGGGATATGAGAATCACAATTGATGACGTTGCTTGCTTGCTCCACCTACCTATCATATGTAGGTTACTTAACCATCACAAGATACCACGAGATGAGGCGATTGATTTGATGATTGAGTATCTAGAAGTTGATCTATATAGGGTAGTTGAGGATTAGACAAACACTAATAGGTCACATGCAAAGTTCTCCTACATGAAGGATCTATATGAGGAGCATATGGTTGGAGTAGCAGGGATCGAGGATGAGGGTGACAAGATTTTGATTCAGTACCAACAGGGTTGTGCTTTGCGGTGTTACTACATGTTCTTGGTTGACATGTCCCTCTTTATGGACAAAAGTGCCTACTATGTAGATGTGACATACCTCCGGTATTTTATGGATCTAAGTAAAGTTCATGATTGGAATTAGGGGGCCGCCATTTTGGTATACTTCTACCAGAAGTTAAATGAAGCTTCAAACTGGAGGACGAGACAACTCATTGGCTCTTGTACACTCCTCGCAATACCTTTCATTTCAACTATTAACGTTAATTTTTTTTCATAATTTGTACTTACATATTATCTAATTATTGTTTCAGAGTTGGATAATCTCTCACTTCTACTGCATTCATGGTTTCGAGCGTGGTCCGACTGACGATATGTCGATGGTTGCAAAGTATGTCCTCCACAAAGGGAATCATAAAGTGCTGCCTTATCGGATGAATCTTGATCATACTAATCATGATGGCATAAAATGGATGCCATTCAAGGATTAGAGGGATGTTGTCCCATTCGATCCCATCTCATTATATTCTGGGTGGCTAGCATGTGGGTCAAATCTTATGGACAGGTATCTTCTAGACCAATGCATTCGGCAGTTAGGGTATGTGCAGAAGATACCAAGATCTCTTTTTCAGAATACTCCCGACACCATGGTCTGATGGGAACTCGATGGTATAATACAGAATTAAGAGAATCATTCGGTTCCACAGGAGTATCAGATGATGCCATCATCCCAGAGTTGGCATTGTGTAGAGGGTTATGTGACATGGTTTTTTAACGTGTCATACCCTATCGTGACATCAGATGGTCCTAGACATCCTCCTAGATCAGCTTATGAGGAGCTCTTGGAGAACCAATAGGCCTAGGATCACCATGCCACTAATCTCTTGTTGATTTGTCAGAGCATCCACCTCCTTGGGCAAGAGGCATTAGATTATGGTATTATCAAGATGGGCGGTCCTGAGGCGGTTTCCATCATTGAGAGGTTGGTTAGGGAGGCATCCAGTATGGCGCAGTATAGGATGCAGAAGAAATCACAAGGGGTTAGGATTAGCCATACACAGTAGCAGTAGCCTATGTTATGTTTTGTTATTTGTAACTGATGTAATATTTTGACATTATGCACTTTCTGAATAACTTCTGTACTAAATTATGTTTCCCCCTGTTTGAACATCTAATCTAATTTGTATGTTTGTATTGTTATGTTCGTTTTATTTTTCGTCCAAATTGTATAATTTTTTTCCCTATTTGTCGGTTTATTCAATAGAGGTAATGCTGATGTTTTAAACACAAATGGCACAAATAGAGGAAGTTTCGGATATGCATATCCGAAACTTTTTTTAAGATAATCTCAGGTGGTTTTGGATATGCATATTCAAAACAACCTTTAAAATTTTAAATCCAACGTTTAAGTAATTAAAACATGGAAAAAAAGTTTCTTCGAATGTGCACATCTGAAACATGTAGAGAGGTGCGTTCAGATGTTAGATATTTGTATGAATGGCTATATTTGAGTAAAAAGTGAATCAGATTCAACCCATATAATAATGTTGTTGGAGCCGCAGCGAAATTTAACTTTTAATAATGATATGAAATAAAACTTTCACTAAAATTGAACAAGAAAATGGCGTACTATGAAGAAATAAAAATTTCGAAACAATAAATATTAATTTATTATAAAATAAAGCTCACTTTTTTACACTCTATATTTCTATTTTAAGTGTTATTCACAAATATAATCATATCCCCTTTTTTGCTGAAGTAATTTTCATTTCTCTTTTCATCTTTAAGTATTCAGCTTTTGCTAAATAATGTCACAATTCTCCACCTCATTCTTAATTTGGAATATTTAAATTTCAGACGAATATGAAATAATGCTTTGTAAGTTGAAGTATTGTTAGAACTTGCTACATGACACAAGTTTGGTTAACATATTTGCAAGATTCTCATCAGTGTATACCTTTGTAAATGAAATATGTCTTTCCACTATGATATTCTGAACAAAATGATATTTAACATCAATATACTTTACATGTGCATGATGAATGTGATTCTTAACCAAGTGAATCTCACTTTGGCTATCACAACTGAGATCTACATATTCTTTCTTAATCCTCAAATTATCTAGAAGAATCAATAACCTCATATTGCATTCATTCCTTTTGTAACGACCATGTATTCGTTTTCTGTAATAGATAGTGTCACTCTAGCTTGTAACATCAATCACGAACTAACAAGAGCATCATTTTTTATGTGGGCTAAAGAACAGGGACTCACTTATCCAACCTGCTCTATCACGCCAAGGTATAAATAAAACGAGGCTCAATAACACGAGGCCTATTTATCCAACATGTTTCGCCAGGCCAAGGTATAAATACTTTCACACGAGGCCAAGGTACACAATCATTAATCCTCACTTTCACTACAGCTATCTTGAACCCTGATAACACAAAATTATATCGTATATTTGACTCGACATGCATATATTTTAGTTCCATTTTATGTTAATTATGTTGCATTATGTTTTTATTTTAAGTTTGTTTCAAGTATTTATATTCCACGAGGCCTACTTGATAATGGGATAAGAAATGGACTGAAAATCGCTAAATAGCTGAAAAGAAGCAGAAAATTCATATCAGAAGGCGGTGACGGTCGTCACACCTCTCTGACGCTCGGAACAAGTCAAATATGTGTGCCCTTCAACACACATGGCAACCGATACAAGTTGAAAATATGTGTGCCCCACGGAACACATTTCATTACACTCGTCACAGGCTAATTTCAGTGTTAAACACGAAGTTCTCTCCACGTCTACAATGAAGCTCCCATGATTTTCTCAACTTCTCTGACCATGATCTACATTATCTCCACTGCCTCCAACTTCCCACTATCTCCACCTTCTTCAACTTCCCATGATCTCCACGACCTCTCACGTGTTAACTTCCATTTTATTTCTCTATATATAGGATCTTAGAAATTAGTTTTAGAAATCCAAGTTTTGTACGCTGAAGCACTTCATAGTTTTAGCCAACATATTACTCATGTAAAATTGGTAGTTTCTCACATTGAGGAACTACCACACCATTAGTGAAGGCCTATAATTTGTGTAGCGCTTGGATCAATCTTGCCGATATTATTTCAAAGCTCTATTCAAGTTTCAAGACTTATTTCGTTCATATTTTTATTTAAGTTTATCTCATATGCTTTACTTCTAGGTTTAATTATTTGCAATTATTTTAGTTTCTTGTTCTTATAATATTGTTTTATCATTACAAATCTAAATATTCCTATGTTCATGGTTAATAATTATAATTGCATATTTGTTTCTTTAAGTATGTCCGGCTAAATTACTTAGAGTCCGGTATGTGAGAACAATCGTTTTTTACGGGAATCGGTAATAAATTGGCTTAATATCTATTTGAAAATTCAGTTTCGGTCTTTGTTTTTAAACTTAATTTAAATAGCTTTGTAACGAGAGTTAGAGGTTACTTAACACGATTTTTCCACGAGAGTGGGAAATAAATTAAGTTTGGAGCCGGCACTGCGAGAGCATGGGGGTCAAACCGGATAGTAGAAACTACGAATTAATTCTAAACACAGCGAGAGCATTTTAGGATTAATTAGAACTTGCTCAGTTTTAAAAACACATTCCTTAATTAAAATGGGTGAGCGATAGCAAAATCTCATGGTTAAGGAATGCAACTTTATTCAATATCACGAGAGTGTGAGGTTTAGTCTTTAAAGTGATATTTTATACTAAACATATTTTTAATATCAATATAATCCAACAAGTTACAGAGTCCCAGAAGTTTGTGAAATACACATTCCGGTCTCTCTTTTCATATATATATTTCCTTAATCTTGTTTTATTTCAGTTTTAGTTCTTAGTTTCCCCTATATTAATCATTCATTAGACTTAGCACTACAAAGCGACAATAGATTATATTAGGTTGACATTGGTCTTTGTGGGTTCGATAATCTTTTATATTACTTCGATATTTCCATGCACTTGCAGACGTATCAAGTTTTTGGCGCCGTTGTTGGGGACCAACCGTCAAGATTTATATTTTCTTTGTTGCACCGTATAGACTAAGGCACTATAAACTTAATTATTATGTATCACCCAAATTTTTTTTACAACTCCCATTCTCAGTATTTTGAGGAATCACAAGAATCCCATAAATCTGACCTCGAAATACTGATGGAAGATTTCAATGCTTCACTAACTCACTCTCACTCAAATTACGTCTACAACTACCACTCCCAACATTTTGAGGAGTCGCAAGAATCCCATAAATCCAACCTCGAAATATTACTAGAGGATTACAATGTGATGCTAACTTATCCTCAATCAAATTTCCTCTACAATCACCACACCCAATACTTTGAGGATTCACAAGAATCCTAAAATTCCACTCTCGAAACATTAATGTGGGTATGACTGCAACACTAAATTATTATAGGCTAGAAACTATGATGATTGAGAACTTTGTGAAAACACAAAATATGACGCTAAATCACTTTGAGGAACCGCAGGAATCCCATAATTTCAACCTTGCAACATCAAGGATTTCGATGCGACGCTCACTCACTTTAAGCTAGAATTTATGATAGAGCATTTTGTAGAGACACAAACTGTACAAAATAAAGAGATAAGAAATTCAATTCTTCAAAATAATGAAACCCTTAGGCAGCTGAGCAGTGCAGTTGAGTCCCTTACGACTTATAACACTACCTTGGAGACCCAAATCTCTATGCTTGCACAAAATCCTCTAGGACCCTTCCCTGAGGAGCATGTGGATGTCACAAAACAAGTAGTGAAAAAACAAATAGAAAATCCTAAGGATAATGATAATAAGGTTGAATAAAGTAAAAATGAGGTTCTTATTCACCTATATGTTTCATGTAGGCAACTATCGAGGCAAGCATTGATCAGGTTCTTATTCCTTTTTACTGAAACATTGAGGGCAATGTTTGGTTTAAGTGTGGGGGAGGAACTTTACCTCTTTCATTTATCGCTTCTTATTGTGATTTATTCTTTTCTAGTTTATTTTTATGTTTTTAAGATTTTATCTATTTCTAATATTTAGTAGAGTCATTGCATGTGATGTGAAGTTTGTATGCCTGGTTTTCAATTGTTACTGAATTTCCCTGAATTTTTAAATAATTTGACCTCCAACAAAAATTTTCTTGGATGGATGGCACACACACTCTGAAAGTATATAGGTTGTCACACTTTAAGTTATGTTAGAGAGACTTGGGTAAGTCTCAATAACACTGATACCATTATGACACCCTAAACTCCCTCATTATGTGATATTGATTTGGATACCCATTATGCCGAAACCTTAGGCTCAAGTTTTCAAAGTAGTTGTTAAGTAGTTTATATTAGCAATCATCGCCATCTTAAGCATAAACTACGTAGGGTGTCGATGAGTATAAGTGAATGGTCTCGTGTTTAATAAATAAATGATTTAATTGAATAGTAACCTTCTAAGTTAGGTGACACTCACCCGGTCATTTATCCCAATGGTTGTTAAGCCTGTAAGGATTTAATAATAAAAACCCATTGTTGGTTGGTTCATAGGTCTCTGGTACTGGACTTGGTATAGCGGGCTATAGTCTGACCCCCCACAACCGTAGTTGCGAAAAATGGGGCTGCACCACTTAAATACCAGAACCCCGGGCTAAAGAAAAGAAAAAAGGATCATAGTCGCTCACCGATTTCCCCTACTAAGTGGGTGTACGGATAACAGGCTTAATGTGATTGCGTTGGAATGAAAAAGAGTGAAAGAAAGTGAGAGATATAGGTTGAGTTATAATGGCATGACTCAAATTGGTCTGCATAAAGATGGAGTCTATGAACATTGTATCGTTACGGTATCCTTGGTATTGAATTCTTAGTACCTATAAAACTAACATTAACCTAGAAGCCATGTATGATTAGAAGTCGTGTCGTGCTCATGTTTCAAGTCGCTCTTAATTTTTTATTTTAACGTGTTAGTTGATTGCTTAAGGACAAGTAATGGTTTAAGTGTGGGGGAATTTGATAATGCAAAATTATATCGTATATTTGGCTCGACTTGCATGCATTTTGGTGCCATTTTCTGTTAATTATGTTGCATTATGTTGGTATTTTAAGTTTTTTTCCAGGTATTTATATTCCACAAGGCCGACTTGAGACTAGGAGAAGAAATGGAAAAGAAATGGACTGAAAATCGCTAAATAGCATAAAAGCAGCAGTAAATTCATATTAGAAGGTTGTGACGGTCGTCACACCTCCCTAACACTCGACAAAAGTCAAAAACATGTGCCCCTCGGAAAACATACTATGGCGCTAAGTAAAAGTCAAATTTGTGTGCCCCTCGGAACACATAGTATGGAAATCGGCACAAGTTTAAAATTTGTGTGCCCCACGACACACATTGCATTCCACTCGTCACAGGCTAATTTTAGTGTTAAACACGAAGTTCTCTCCATGTCTGCAATGAAGCTCACAATATTTCCTCAACTTCTCCGACCATGATCTGTATTATCTCCACTATCTTCACCTTCCCACTATCTCCATCTTCTTCAATCTCCCATGATATCCACTACCTCTCATATGTTAACTTCCATTTTATTTCTTTCTAATAGAAATTAGTTTTAGAAATCAAAGTTTTGTACGCTGAAGCACTTCATAGTTTTAGGCATCATATTACTCATGTAAAAGTGGTATTTTCTCACATTTAGGAACTACCAGACCATTAGTGTAAGCCTATAATTTGCGTAACGCTTTGATCAATTTTTCTGACATTATTTCAAAGCTCTATTCAAGTTTCAAGATTTATTTCGTTCATATTTTTATTTAACTTTATCTCATCTGCTTTACTTCCAGGTTTATTTATTTGTAATTATTTTAGTTTCTTGTTCTTATAATATTGTTTAATCATTACAAATCTAAATATGTTCATGGTTAATAATTATAATTTCATATTTGTTTCTTTAAGTATGTACAGCTAAATTACTTATAGTCCGGTATGTGAGAATCATCGTTTCTGACGGGACTCGGTAATAAGATGGCTTAATAGCTATTTGAAAATTTAGTTTTGGTCTTTGTTATTAAATTTAATTTAAATAACGAGAGTGAGAGGTTACTTAATATGACTTTGCCACGAGAGTGAGAAATTAACTAAGGTTCGAGCCGGCATTGCGAGAGCGTGGGGGTCGAACCGGATAGTAGAGACTAGGCATTAATTTTAAACACAACGAGAGCGCTTTAGGATTGATTAGAACTTGTTCAGTTTTAAAAACACGTTCTTTAATTAAAATGGGAGAGCGAGAGAAAAATCTCATGGTTAAGGAATGCGGATTTATTCAAAATCACGAGAGTGCGAGGTTCAGTCTTTAAATTGATATTTTCTACTAAACACATTTTTAACATCAGTATAAGCCAACGATTTAGTGTCTCAGAGGTACGCGAAATACATATTTTGGTCTCTCTTTTCATATATATTTCCTTAATCCTATTTTATTTCAATTTTAGTTCTTAGTTTCCCATAAATTAATCATTCATTAGCCTTAGCTTTTACAAAGAGACAATAGATTACAGTAGGTTAACATTGGTCTCTTTGGGTTCGACAATCTTTTATATTACTTATATTTCTGTGCACTTGTAGACGCATCAAATCCTAAACTAACTTCGGTGTTTGAGTGTTAACCATGCATGTATCTGCCCATTTGTCTTTCATATAGAGAGTAACGACACTGATTCAAAATCAACGCCTTTGGTTCAAGAAGCATCAAGATCGTAACCTTTGATCCTTGATCCTACATCGTCTTAGTGCTAAGGAAACCTCACTCAACAAGGATCTCAACAACCATATCCATTGTTGTTTCCACAATGGAATAGTGGCATCCTCTATGGGAATCAACTTTCGATTTCCACAATATCATATCCATATCTCGACGTCAATACACAACACCTTAAAAACTTTGAATCAGAGTTGCATCCAACCATCTAATCCAAACAATATTTGTGAATTTACTTAAGCCGTTCGATTTCTTCAATTGCGCCTCTCCATATCTCAAAAATGGTGGTAATCAAGGGCGAACATGAGGATTCACTATAACCAATATAAACGGCCACCGCCTCAAGCACATCTCAGTCGTCAAGATATGAAAATTCTTCGACAACCACACACATCAGCATAGGAAATGATCTTAGATCCAGATCTAGGAATATATCGACCTATGGAGGCCCTATTTCTGAGAAGTATGGGCATAAACCTCGTCGAAGATGCATACGCTTTTCGCCACACCCGAATGGTTACATATGAGTCATCAAGAAGGTGTCATAAGCTCATAATTAAAGGCACTAAAGTGTCATAATTTCATTTTTAACACTGGACACCAAATAGATATTGGGGTGCATCATATAAGTATCATAGAATTTCTTCTGGATGCACATAGGGTTTCCACCATTCGGATAGAAAAGCAAGGACAACTAAAGATATCTAGTAAAAAATACCCCAATCGCTTGTTCTTAGAAGATTTGTTGGTATGCGCATCTGACCGTTGGCCAATGATATAGTTAGGCAGAATCCAGGTTCTGTTTGAGAAGGAGCGAATAAGATAAAATAAACCTTTCCTAGTATTCTAAACAACAAAACATCATGGATGCATAGAAGAAGCTCTGAGCCCAAACATGCTGGTCCACCTCAACCCCGAAAAGCAGAGATGAACATCTCACCAACCAAGGTCCAAGTATCCCTGACCTGCCGACCCCCAAGCTTTTCAAACAACACAGGAAGAGCGAGCAATTGGTATACACTTGCTACTTTAATTAATGTATTTGTAAACTAATTATATAATAGTGAAGTGTAATATATATATATATATATATATATATATATATATATATATATATATATATATATATATATATATATATATATATATATATATATATATATATATATATATATATATATATATATATATATATATATATATATATATATATATATATATATATATATATATATATATATTTGGTTTCATTGATGATGACTTGTGAAGATGCAACTCTTGAGAAAACCATAAAGTCGTATAATATATCAAGCGATTAAAGATGCATAAGATAGTTTGTTCAAATATTTTCTTCTGAATCAAACCAATGATCTAAGATTTGGTGATCTTTATCCTTTGATTATGGCATTCATCTTGAAGATATCCCAAGCCTCATTTCCAAGAAGATTCAAGCAAGTCCTTATATGATTAGTTTATTTGGAAAAACATTGAATTTTTAGAGTGTGAAAGAAAGGAAGTGTGAAGCTCACTCAAACACATCTAAATGATTGATGTTTTGTAAAAACACAAAGGATATTTAGGAAATTAATATGGATAAATCTCTCTCTCTCAAACACACACACACACACACGCACACACACACACACACATACACACACATTACAATATGTTTTAAAGCATATATTTCTCAAAGAAAATAACCTAAAAATGTTTTAGAGTCATGTTAGTTGAAACATGAACTTTCAAACTGCTTTGGATTACTTTTTGAATTGTCACATTATTGGGAACATATTTCCAATTGATTTCGTTGGTAAAAATATGGTCCATAAAATATTGTGGTAAAGTCTTAATGAAGGGAACATATTTCCAAATTTATTCCCAATCGATTGGGTTATTAGTTTGTTCTATGTATCTTTTCCTTTTTGTGCCAACATATAGCCTTTAAATAGATGCTTCTCCCTTAATATTTGAACATCCAAAATTATTTTGTACTTTCTCTCACTTTAATTTATCCACAGTGTTTCGAGAAAATCTTTTATGTTTAAGTGAGATTTTTGTTCTAGAAAGGGGGTAATATTGTAAATTCACCATGAGGAATTTTTCTCTTGGTTGAATAATTTATCTTAGGGGAGTGTTGGTTTAGGTTCAAATCTAAACCCATTAAAATCTTGGTTTACAGATTTAATATTAAGTCTTCGGTTCAGTTCTTGAGTTTAGCCTTTCTAAAAGCTCAACTCGATTCGAGATTAGCCTGGTGTAAAATCCCAACTCGGTTCATGGTCAGTGTAAAACCCCGATTTTATTTAATAGTTATTTTGTTAATTATTTATTTTATTAGTTATTTATTTATTAATTATTATGTGATGTAGTAATTAATTAAATTGTGTGATTTAGTGAATATTTGGGTTATTTGAATTAATTTCATATATGTGTTATATGAGTAAATTGGGTTAGTGGGTGTGAAAATATAATTATTGAGTAATTAGGTCTTGTGGTGTTTTAGAGTGAGAATGAGATAAGCCTATTAGTGAAAATAAGAGTTAGTAAGGGTTTTTGTGAAACAAAGAGAAATATAATTATAAAGAAGGAAACAAGAGAAGAGAAAAGGAAATGAGGAGAAATAAGAGAAAAGAGAAGAAGAAGAAGAAGAAGAAGAAGAAGAAGAGAAGGTAGAACCCTAGAGAATCTACATCCAATGTAAGGTTGGTTAATTTGCTTATTATGAGATTACATAAAAGTATGTAATGGGTAGTTCCATGCTTATGGATTTTGTTCTTCAATTTCTAGATTTTTACATGTAAGAGTTTGAATGAGAAATCATGAAATTGATGTTTGAATCATGTTTTGATGTTTGTAATTGATGCTACATGTTGGATATATGTTATAATGCATTTAATTACATAAAAATGACTATTTCGGTGGATTTTTGGGGTTGAAATCGTGGGAACCCGAGACTCCTCTGTATCATAATTTTTCTAGTTTTTCGTGAGGCCGCTTAAAGCGATGGAAGCCACTTAGCACGGTCTGCAATGTAAAATTTTATATTTTCTGAAACTTTTATGGATCATGGATGTGTATGATTTATCGTGAAATATAAAACTTGATTTTGTATATATGTATGTGTGATACGGTGGAAGAACTGACTTGAGGATTTTGCGTTTTATCGCAAATGTTGTGGTTATCAAGAGTTGCCACCGACTTTTCTTTTATCCAAAAAGAAAGCTAAAAAAGCACAGGAAAGACCTTTGAGATGTTTTCTTGAGTTCGGGGGGTAGATTATGAAAAGGGAAGGTATTAGCACCCTTTTCATCCATGGTTTTCCATGGGCTCTTAGTTACTTGCTAGATCACTTACTTTTGTTGTTTGAAATTGTGTTTGATGTGGTTTTGAAAGTATTTGGTAAAAGAGGCCATTTGTTTAGGCAATCTTTGTAATGATTCTAGTTCGTAAGAATGTATACAAAGATGTTTGTCTTTTTAAAAATGTCTTCAATGTTTGTAAAATGTTGGAAATGTGTGTGTTCATTTTGAAAATAGCAAGGATAATTTTTTGAAAATAGAGCAAGTAACTAGAAGTAATCTACCTACTCAAATGTCTTTCTTGTTCATTTTCTATTCCTTTGACATTGTTGTCTTACCATTGATTTGGTAAGCAACCCTATCTTTGGATGTAAATGGGATGGGCGTGGGTCATCGTATAACCATGATTAGCAATATTGCAAAGTATCTTAGCATTTTTGAGGGACCAAGATCATTTGGTAAGGCAACTTTGAATAGCGTCATCGTGGGACTATGATCTTATACTTATTTCTTTTTCCAAGATACTTCGCATGCATAATATGGTCATTTTTATATAAGGCAACCAAGTGGAGAAACCCTAAGGGTGCTTGTTAACAAGTGTGTTATTTTCATGCTTTGATTTTGCCTTGGATTTAGGGTTTTCTATTTGATTTGTTTTTATCTTGCCATACAAACCCTAATTATTAGCATGGTATATAAAAAGTGTAAATTGCGTAATTTAAATATTACTACGGTATTACAACATTTTTATGGGAGGGGGAATACAAATTATTAATGGGGATTTGCAATAATGTAAATCTAATTAAGCTATTACAACCAAATCGAATTTGCACGAATATTTGAATAAATAAGATACACTATAAATTAAATGCAACGTTATGTATATGCAAGAAAAAGATTTTGTCTTATTTTTCATATGCAAAAGAGTTTTGACTTAAATCTAATAAACTTAAGGAAAAGAAATTAATTCTTGAAAACCAAAGTTAACCCTAATTTCTAATTTAAAAGAAAATAAAGTTCTTTAGGTATTATTTTTATGTATTTTTTGTATTAAAAATGATAAATAATATTTTATGAAAATATTTTGTTTTTATATGTCAAAATAAATATTTACAAGTATGAATAAAAAAAAGAATAAAATAGTTAAACTAAATCTATTATATTTACAAGTTTATTTAAGAAAGAAATAATTAATATATAGTTTAATAAAAAATATTTTTTCATGTGAGAATAAAATAAAATAAACAAAAATGCAAAATCATCATGTTTTATATTTTTTATGATTTTTATGTGTTAAAGAAAATATTTTAATAAAACAAATATGAAAATAAAATAAATAATAAAAAGATTGGGGCAGGGGTGCTGCAAGCAAACAGGGGGTAGTGTGTTAGAAAAAAAAAGAAGGCCCAAGAACCAAGCCCATACTGCCAAAAATACCAAAACTGAAGCTGAAAAAATGAGAAAATGTAAAAGGTAGCGCCAATGTTCGAACCCATGACCTGGGCATTGCCAGCGCGCTACCTTGCAACTGGGGTGGCTGTACATCCGTTAGTTTATATGAAACAATAAAAACATAATGTTAAAAGCTTCCTTGCCGTGTACTTCATCTTCTTCCTCAAGATGGCCAGAAGCTATGTATCTTTCACATCTCTCCTTGAAAATAGAAACTTCCAACATGAAAATGATAGCTCTCTTTCACACAATTTCAGACAAGTAACTTATGGAAACTAACAATCAAAGATTAAAACGAATTTTGAAAGCCCTAATTTTTACAGAAATTTGAACTCCAAAATTCTCCTCACATAATGAACATAAATGAAATATATGCACATGGTTGGCTTCAGCACTATAATATCTACATTTTTCTTTCACAAATCGTGGCCAATGAATGCTTGTATGAAGAGATAAAAGTTGGAATTCTTACCTCTTTCAGCTGAGATCGTGAATGGAGTTTGAGTGAGATTTAGGAAGGCTTGAAGGTTCCTTTAGCTTGCTTGAACCTCCCTGAGTGTGTTCCAATCCTTGCCTTGTTGTGGAAGTGCTTGGAACTCCATATCCAAGTCAACCTGCAAGCTTGGAAAACAAAAATGGCAGATGAAGAAGGAGGACTTACAGTGCAGGGATGTTGGCCTGGATCACTTACATATGAGGTAGGTAAAGTGTTTGAATGCTTAAAACTTGAAACGCACAAGCAAATTTGTTGATTTCTATGCTTATGCTCAAACTACAAGTTTTTGACAAGTTTTGGTGATAGGGAGTTTCAGGGTGTTTTTTTGGCCTTTTGAAATCCTCCTCTCAGTTGTAATGGGTTTGTGTATTAGTATAGAGAAAGTTTTTTGTCAACTCCAGAACAGATTTTTCAGTTCTATGCTTTTTGCACACTTTCTTGCTTTTGAAGTAAAGTGAAGATACAAGTCTCCACATGCTTGTACTAGACTACTTGAAGTTGTTATCAATACTAGACAACTTTTATTTGGTTTATAGGACTTGTATGTGCAGAGAAAACATGTTCAATGCTCAAGAAATGTAAAGTTGCAAAAGATATGCTTTTCCAAAATGGCAATTGTAACTTTGTGCCATTTATGGAATTACAACTTGGGCAAAGACTCTTGGGCTTGGATTAAGGCTTTGTCAACTGAATAAGCATTACATTATGGAGTGAGAAAAATTTTGGGACTTGTAAAGCATGGATTAGGCAGCATAGGTTCAGATTTGACTTTTGTTCTTCATGAAATGGCTTGAATTCAAAGTGCGAAATTGCCAATTTCATCTCTTCGATTCTCTATACTCAAAAATGAACTCAAGGAGTTCTTAGACATTTTGGAAAGCTTGAAATGTTCTCTATAACTCATCTTTGAAATGCATTTCAAGATTCCTCTTGGAACTAGGAAAAAAATTGCCATGAAGTTGGGTCCAAAACCTGCCTAAATTAGGGCAAAATTTCACTAAGTTATTTTAGTTCATGGGCATGTATTCACAAAATTATATCTTGAGATCCAAGCATATTTAGGGAAAAATTAGTGAAGAAAAGTTGTAGATTTCATGGAGGTCGACAACTTTCATGTTGGGAACTTTCTTTGAATCACCTTGTATCATGGTGGAAAATTGGCCTAAAGTTGAGAAAAAATAAGAAATTTTCTATACTTAGAAAATTTTCTAAGTTAAGAAAATTTAAAATTTTAAAACCAAATCTTCAATCTTTGATTTATTGATGAAAAAGTTTCACATTTTGACATGTTTTGATGAATTGTGATCCTTGGCACTTGATTTTTACCAAAAAGTCAAAGTTTGACTTTTCAATATACAGTTGACTTTTGATCAGTTGACTGCAAATTTCATCTATCAATCCAATGAAATTCCAATATTTTGAACCATGTCATTAGGTCAAGATGATACAAAAGAACCCTTGAAATCATGCTTCAAACCAATTGGTCATTTTTTAGGTTAAAAATCAGAAATTGCCCGTCCTCAGTCAAAACCCTAATTTTGACCATTTTGCCCCTTTTGATGATTTGATCAAATTTATTGAAGAATTGTAATCCAAACTTGATCAAATGATACATATAAGTGTAAAATGTTGATGTGGATAAAAAGTTATGAAGTTTGACTGTAAATTGGCCATTGTTGACTTTTTCCCAATACAGCTGATTTTTAGGTCAATTGTCCAAGTGACTGATAAAAAATGTGGTTCAATGCTTGAAACTTATCATGAGTAATGTTAGGGGTCCATAATGATGTTTGAAATTCATATGAAGAATTAATAGTCCAAAAATCCTTGTGCAAATTCAAACCCTAACTTTGGGTCATCAGTGTAAGATGAGATGTCTTGAGCTGATCAAACCCTAATCCAGTCTTGAGTCAAAGAGATCTTGTAAGAAAATTCTTGATAAATGAGAGGGAAAATTTTGGGGTACAACACCTATTCAGTCTTCTTAAACCTGAAGAGTTAGATTGGCGAGTTTTGCCATTCGTGACCCGAAGGTGAGAGAATGATTGGACACTAGAGTGCCCAGAAATTTGCACTCGACGATGTATAGTTGAGGGAATGGGCTTAAAGATGCCATTTGGAAAAGTGATAGAATCTTGTTGGAGATGGGCTTGTAGATGCCATCCAAGAATGTTTGTCGAATTGTAAGTTGTAAGCTGAAAGAATGAATATAAGAATTGCGTCTGTGTCTGGAGCGTGTCTGAACTGTATCTGAAAGTTGAATCTGAATGAGTATCAGGATGGCATCCTTGTCTGGAGCGTATCTGAACTATATCTGAACTTGAAATCTGAATGAGTATCAAAATGGCGTCCGTGTCTGGAGCGTATTCGTACTGTATCTAAAGGTTGAATCTGAATGAGTAACAGAATGGCATCCGTGTCTGGAGCGTATTTGTATTGTATCTGAAAGTTGAATTTGAATGAGTATCAGGATGGCATCCGTGTCTGGAGCGTATATGTACTGTATCTGAATGAGTATCAGAATGGCGTCCGTGTTTGGAGCGTATCTGAACTGTATCATGATTGCATATTGTCAATGGTAACTGTTAATCTTATCCTGAAAAGGGTAAAATGTTATCTAAAACACAAAGTTATGTTGCATGAAATGTATGATGCAATGTATTTTCTTTATCACTGTGTATGATCTATGGATGCTATGTATGCGCATGTGAGCTGATTTGCTATATTTTTGTTTGATTGAGGAAAATAAATCCCTGAATGATGTTGAGGATATGTGAATTTCCATGTCTTGAAATTGAAGTACTAGTGAACTTTTGTTGAGAGAAGTAAATTCTGTTGTGAGGACAATGCCATGTACTGCTTATAAGATTTGCTTGGGGAATCCTGAGAATTTGATGATTTCTACTGGGAATTAATAATTTGAAATTTGTTCCGCTGGGGCTTCCAAATGACGTACTGTGGGGATTACTTATGGAATAGCCTAGAGACGTTTTCCTGTCCTTTCAACCTATCAGTAATTGTCTTTCTTATTTTGTTTATTTGTAAACAGTAATTATGTTCAAATGCATATGTTCATCAATGAATCATTGGACGTTTTTGCAAACCAAACACAATCGTAGAGAAAAGACAAATAGTTTGTTTTTGCACTTTCAAAGGGGTATCTTTGTATTGACTTTGAATAAGAATTTTGTACAAAGGAGATAAACATTCTAGTAAGAGAATGGTTCCATAAAACAAGAAAAATTTATACAAAGAAAGATAGTTATGTGTAATAATCCCATGGGGTTCCCATTCTGCTATAGCCTTTATATCTCTGAATATCTTGTCTATTTGTTGCTTCGTCCGAAGATGATTGAATTGATCAGAAACTCCGAGTTTGTTAGTGTAAGTCAAAGGTTGTCTGTGAAGTGATCCGATGGGACATAGTCATACGCTTTAATTCCCTAACTTTTGCCTGGACCGCCCTTTCGGGTTTTCAGTCCATCGGGAAACCCTTTTTTGCCCAAGTTGTCCTTTCGGGTTTTCAACTTGCCGGGTGTACATTTTTTTTTATTTTATCCCTAATTTTTGCCCGAATCTTTTTGGTTCGCCGGGATGCCCTTGTTTTGCCTAGGTGTGTCAACCTAGCGAGTCTCTTATGCGTAGTATCTTTTGACTATGTCCGCGTTCGTAGGGTGTGACAGGTCGTCACCGTCCATGGTGGCCAAGATCATTGCCCCACCGGAGAATATGTTCTTGATTACAAATGGTCCTTCATAGGTAGGAGTCCATTTTCCCCTGGGATCACTTTATGGAAAGATGATACGTTTGATCACTAGATCCCCAACTTGACATATTTGGCGTCTAACTTTCTTGTTGAAAGCCTTGATCATCCGTTTTTGATACATTTGACTATGGAAAACAGCAGTAAATCTCTTTTCATCAATTAAGTTCAATTGATCAAGTCGAGTTTGGATCCAATCGTCTTCATTCAAACCTGCATCCTTCATAATCCTCAGAGAGGGGATTTGGACCTCAATAGGCAAAACAGCTTCCATGCCATATACCAAAGAATAGGGTGTTGCCCCAATTAATGTACGAGCCGTGGTACGGTACCCGTGGAGAGCGAATGGTAACATCTCATGTCAGTCTTTGTACGTGACTGTCATCTTTTGTATAATCTTTTTAATGTTTTTATTTGCAGCTTCAACAGCACCATTCATCTTTGGCCGATAGGGGGAAGAATTATGATGCTGAATCTTGAATTGCTCGCACAATGCGGTGATCATAGTGTTGTTGAGATTTGTACCATTGTCGGTGATGATCCTTTCTGGGATACCGTACCGGCAAATAAGATTTTGCTTGATGAAGCGGGCAACAACATTCTTAGTAAAGGAAGCGAAGGAAGCTGCTTCGACCCACTTTGTAAAATAGTCAATGACCACTAGGATGAAATGGTGTCCATTGGAGGCTGTAGGCTTGATCTCTCCAATCATATCAATTCCCCGCATAGCAAAAGGCCAAGGAGCTGTCAAAACATTCAGAGGAACCGGAGGTACATGCACTTTGTCAGCATAAATTTGACACTTATGACAAGTCCGAGAGTGTTGATAGCAATCTGCTTCCATGGTAGACCAATAATAGCCTTCCCGTAGGATTTTCTTCGCCATCGTATGCCCACTAGAGTGGGTTCCAAAAGTACCTTCATGTAATTCAGCCATGATCTTTTCAGCCTCAATCTTATCCACACATCTAAGTAGAATGGAGTCATGATTACGTTTGTACAGGATGCCAATACTAAGGAAGAACTTAGCAGAAAATCTCCTTAAGAACTTTTTATCATTGATTGAAGCTCCTTATGGATATTCTTGAGCCTCGAGATACCTCTTGACTTCATGAAACCAAGGGTGGTCCATTATTTCTTCAGTATTAATCTCATAATAGTGTGTTGGTTCATCCATTCGTTCGATGGTGATCTGGGGAGCCTCATTATCCCAATTAAGTTTAAACATAGATGACATTGTGGCTAGAGCGTCTGCTAGCTGATTTTCTTCTCGCGGGAAATGCTCGAAGGTAATCTTCTCAAAATGTGGTAGCAATGTCAAAATATGTTCTTTGTAAGGGATAAGATTTGGGTGCTTAGTGTCTCATTCCCCTTTGATCTGACTGATGACTAAAGCTGAATCTCTAAACAAGTCTAAGGATTTGATTCCCAAGTTTATGGAAGCTCTGAGACCAAAGATGCACGCTTCGTATTCCGCCATGTTGTTCGTACAGTTAAAGCAAAGTCTAGAAGTAAAAGGAGTATGACACCCTTCCGGAGATATGAGTACAGCGCCAATACCATTAACAAGTGCATTAGATGCCCCATCAAAGAACAGGGTCCATCGGGATCCTTGTTCAGGTCTGTCATATGGCCTGATTTCTTCACAGTTGTCTAATGTCATGATGTCTTCATCCGGGAATTCGAATTTCATGGACTGATAATCTTCTACAGCTTGATGAGCAAGATGATCAGCCAAGATACTTCCCTTTATAGCTTTCTGGGTAGTATATTGTATGTCATATTCTGTTAGGATCATCTGTCATCTAGCTATTCTCCCAGACAGAGCAGGCTTTTCGAAGATGTATTTTATCAGATCCATCTTAGATATCAACAAAGTAGTATGAGTCAGCATATACTGTCTTAGCCAGCGAGCAGTCCATGCCAGAGTGCAACAATTTTTCTCAAGCAGTGAATATCTGGTTTCACAGTCGGTAAACTTTTTGCTCAGGTAGTAAATAGCGTGTTCTTTTCGGCCAGACTCGTCATGCTGCCCCAATACACACCCCATTGAGTTCTCTAAAACTGTCAGATACATGATCAGTGGTCTTCCCTCGACTGGTGGCATCAAAACAGGAGGCTCTTGTAAGTACTCTTTGATCTTGTCAAAAGAAACCTGGCATTCATCATTCCATCTGACTACCTGATCTTTCTTCAATAGTTTGAAGATTGGCTCACAAGTAGCCGTTAGGTGAGAAATGAATCTGGAAATATAGTTCAGACGTCCCAAGAATGCTCTAACTTCCTTCTCAGTATGAGGAGCAGGCATTTCTTGTATCGCTTTAACCTTGGCAGGGTCGACCTCAATACCTTTATTACTGACGACAAAACTTAAGAGTTTATCGGACCGTACTCTGAATGTGCACTTGTTTGGACTCAACCTTAACTTGTACTCCTTCAATCTCTCAAACAGCTTTTGCAAGTGATCAAGGTGCTCTTCTTCCGTTTGTGATCGGGCTATCATATCGTCTATGTAAACCTCTATTTCATGATGTATCATGTCATGAAACAAAGCTACCATGGCGCGCTGATAGGTGGCCCCAACATTCTTAAGTCTGAATGGCATTACTTTGTAGCAGAACATGCCCCACTGTGTGACAAATGTTGTTTTCTCCATGTCCTCAGGTGCCATTTTGATTTGGTTGTAACCTGAGAATTCGTCCATGAAGGAAAACACTTTGTGCTGGGTCGTATTGTCAACCAAGATATCTATGTGGGAAAGTGGAAAATCATCTTTAGGGCTTGCCCTATTCAAATCTCTATAGTCCATGCACATTCGTACTTTTCCGTCCTTTTTAGGGACGGGAACAATGTTGGAAACCCATTGGGGATAGGAAGTGACAGCCAAGAATCCATCATTGAATTGTTTCATGACTTCCGCTTTGATCTTCTCTGACATATCAGGTCTCATGCGGCGGACTTTTTGTTTTACTGGTGGACAGTCTTCTCTTGTAGGTAGACGATGTACCATGATGTTTGTATCAAGTCCTGGCATGTCTTCATATGACCAGGAAAAGATCTCAACATAATCATGCAACAGCTGAATCAGACGCTCCTTGACACTGGGCTCCAGATTGGCACCCACCTTGACTTCTTTTCTATCCTCCTCGGTACCCAGATTGATTGTATCCACAGGTTCCTCGTGAGGCTGAATGGCTCTTTCCTCCTGTTGTAGTAGTCTGGCCAGTTCCCCTGGTACTTCACAATCTTCCTCACCTTCGTCTTCGGCTTGGTAGATTAGATCCTCAGAGTCATAAAAGTCCATAGCAGTATCTGTCATACCCCAATTTTTGACCTAAGATCCCATTTTTATTTTTGCATTTTTATACAAAAGTCAAGGTCACTAAATATAGTCGGTTTTAACCTCTCACCTTCGAGCATTGATTATGCAGAAATTGTCAAGTGTTTTGAACATTATTAGCCTATGTATCACTAATTTCTAATCAAACACGAAATGTGTGTTTTTTGTTTCTTTGATTTCATGTGCTGACAGGTCTCCTTTGATTCAACACCCTTCGATTGACTCTTAGCCTCCTTCGAATGCAACTTGGGCATGTCCTTCATTTTGAACTTAAAGCCTCCTTCGAATGCAAGTTTAGGTACATCCTTCGTTTGGATTTGAAACCTCCTTCGATTCAGCCTTTCGACTGGACAAGTTTGCTGCCTGCAAGCATGCTTCGACTGGACAAGTTTACTGCCTACAAGTCTGCTTCGACTGGACAAGTTTGATGCCTGCAAGCCTGCTTCGACTGGACAAGTTTGCTGCCTGCAAGCCTGCTTCGACTGGACAAGTTTGCTGCCTGCAAGCCTGCTTCGACTGGACAAGTTTGCTGCCTGCAAGCCTGCTTCGACTGGACAAGTTTGCTGCCTGCAAGCCTGCTTCGACTGGACAAGTTTGCTGCCTGCAAGCCTGCTTCGACTGGACAAGTTTGCTGCCTGCAAGCCTGCTTCGACTGGACAATTTTGCTGCATGCAAGCCTGCTTCGACTGGACAAGTTTGTTTCCTGCAAGCCTGCTTTGACTGGACAAGTTTACTGCCTACAAGCCTACTTCGACTGGACAAGTTTGCTGCCTGCAAGCCTGCTTCGACTGGACAAGTTTACTGCCTGCATGCTTGTTTCATTTGGACAAGTTTCGATGGGACAAAGTAACCATATCTATGCATCCTTCGAATCCACTTGCACCAAGGGCCTCTTGCATACTTTGCTTCATACAAGCTTCGTTTGAGCCAAGAGGTATCTTCATACAAGATTTGACTAAGTTCTAGCTTCCCTTGAAAAAGCGCCCTTCAATTCAGAATCCAGGAACTTCCCACATGCTAAAAAGACAAAAGGCAATGACTCCCTTTATGTTTGTTTCGATCCACATGCTTCGATTGGGCAATATGCTTCCTTCGAGCATGAGCTTTCGATTTGGAAGTATGTTTTCTCCGATACAAGCTTCGACTAGGCATTGGCTTGTTTCAACCATAAGCTTCGACTGAGGGAAAGGCTTCCTTCGAACAAGTGTGTTTCAATCTCATTCTTGCATTCGACTCAAGACCAAATCTCATTTTCAATGCTATGCTGCTTCCAAATCTTTACATAATCAGAGGCTTACACAAGTTTGTGATACATTTCTTAAGGGTTCGAAGGTTTATTCATTGAATAATACCATTTTTGGATAAATTGGCAAAAAAACTATGTACCCCTTTTTTCAATAAAAGGTACTTTAGTCCAAAATAGCCAAATACAACACTCCAAAAACATGTTATTGCTGCTCCAATGCCTGCTGTAAGATGCCAAAACAAAACAGAAAAACCTACTAGAAAATTGTCCCAAACCAGTCCAAAAACCTGCTATGCAAAACCAGACCTGATGCCTATAACTTGTATAAAAATGGAAAAAACACAAAAACAACATTCCAACATTGTTCAAACCTCAGCAAATTTTCCCCCAAAAAAACACCCCTCAATCTGCCTATAACTGGCTTCATTCATAGTGAGAACAGGGGGGACAAAAAAAAAGAATAGAGAAAATAGATTTCAAAACTTTTGTTCACCAGAAACATTGAAGAAAAATAGTAGTGCTGCAAAAAACTCATCAAAAAAAAATTCTTCTTCCATGAACCTTCACAAATCTTGTACCATCACTGATACTCCTTCGTCCACATTTAACTCCACAAATCCAAACTTCTCTTTGTACTTGAAACGAGCAACCATCCACAACCCTACAACATCACTATAATCATCAATATCCAACTTTATCAGCACATTGCATGTTCAATACACTTACAACATCAATAGCATCCTTTCTTCTTCAACTACTTCCATAACTATACTACAACTCCATCCTCACTCATTATATTAACAATCTTGCAACACCTTTATCAAACCTTCAATCTCAACCTGCTAGCATAAAACAAACCAACAACACATGCATAATACAACACATAAACATAGCAACATTATACTTCTAACTCTCCATAAAAGTTGCTTCAAGTTCACAACCCGCCATACATCAGAACAACAATAGATCCCATTCATGCGCAGTCTTCAACGTTTTTTTTTTTCACTACTGACAGATATCCAGACAACAAATCAAACACAAAGCCAACCAAAACCAACGAAACCAGAATCAAGAGGAGAAGGAAAGGATCGAAGAAGGAGTCTACAGGGAAGAACTTCGTCCAGAGCATCCAATTCAATCACTCAAGGTCCAGAAGCACCATCTTCAGATCCAAGGTAAGTCACCCTGAACTTAACCCTCTCGTTTCAAGCATGTAAATAACAATTGTTTACTTTTCATTTATTATCCTTTCGATTGTATGCTTTTCTTGTCCAAGTATATGTTAGAGACTAACTTGTACAGGCCCAAATGAAGGAAAAAATTTGTGTGAATCGAAGCCTTAGGCTTCGCCTCTTACTACTCCGTAGTGGCGAACAGAATAAAGAAAGGAGTGTGAATCGAAGGATGCAACACTAGTTGCAGCCCATTTTAGATCCTGCATACACCCATTGCACCAACAATCCGTTTAATTTAATTTGTTTCTTTCATCTATTCAATCATTTATTTATTTAGTTTATTCATTTGTTTATTTAGTTAGATTTATTTATTTCGTCTAATTTTTTTTAATTAGTTTAATTTTCTTTCTTTAATTTTCTTAGCTTTATAACTATTTAGTTTAGCCTTAGAGTCAAGTTAATAACCTTTTTAATTTATTTTAATTCTTTTTAGCTTAGTTAATTATTTTTTTAGTTATTTTGCTTATTCATATTTTCTTTACATGATAAAAATCACATAAAAAATATTAGTTTTATATATTTGTTATCTTTGTTTTGTTTGATTGTTCGATAACATGTTCCCTTAAGTGATTCTAGGAAACCATTAATTTTCTTTTAATCGTTTCGTATTGAATTAGACTTTAGGATGAAACCAATTGCATAACGTTTAGGATATAATTCCCCTTTTACACCCAATATTAGGTCCACCCTTGTATATAACAAACAATTTTAACCAAAAACAGATATTCCAAAAGGTTCCTGCGGAGTACCGCAAATGCATTGGGTGCTAATACCTTTCCATTGTATAACCAACCCCCGAACTCTCAATCTCTTTCAAAAACTCATTGTATTTTCATTACTTTTAAGTATTATTTTACATTGCATGTTTTAGGGTTTTATTTCGCTCTTTTCCCTTTCCCCTTGGAAATAATAAAGCGTGGTGGCGACTCTTGCTATTTGTGAGTCAAGTTAATCAATAGCTTGATCTCCGATTTTCACCGCTACAGAATTGGCGACTCTGCTGGGGAATTTTTGACCTCTTATTGGTCCATCCCTAAGTGGGTTAAGCCTAATTTGTCATATATGTTTTTATTTATTATTACTTGTTTGTTTGATTATATGTTTATATTGTGGTTATTTGGGTTTTTGCCAAGGGCAAGTCCTATACCCGGACTAAGTTACACTTAGGAATAGGACGGGCGGTATAGTCATTTTAACTTTTAGGGAGTAATCCCGAAGAAGGAGGAATGAAATCCCCCACTCAGTTGAAGCCCCTTTGAACGTAGTATTTGTTTACCGAGTAATCGGGAAGACGTTATTGCTTTCGACCTGGGAGCTAGAGAAGCTGAGAACCGTAGAATCCTTAACCCATCTTGGCCTCTTAGGTGTAGTGCAGAGACTATAACGGAGTAATCCGGAAGTAGTTGTCACGCGATGCTGCACTCAGACGAGTTTCTCTTGAGAATATTGCTAATTACCGAGTAATCGGGACGTTGGTAATATCCGAAGGAGGAATGTAGACTCTGGGAACTTTTAGAACCATGTTTTACAGGTGTGATTAAACCTTTAGTACATACCTTGTGGATGTTTTTTACCTTTGACTCCATGCTCGTGACGTTGAACCTTTCGACTTTATTTGTGACCTTGCTTGTGGTTGTTGCATAGCCATGCCTTCATGCATCCATGAAACCCGTTTTCACTTGATTTTTAAGAAATTTGGAAGTCTTTATTTGTAAACATCACAAGTTTTGTCAAGCTCAATGGATCTTGGGTGTTGATGGGGTGAAAACCCTAATCCACCAAAATGGATTATTGATCTTGATGATAACTTGATCAATGTTTGGAGCCAATTTAAAATTCATCTTCTATCTTCATACCTTGATGTTTACAACTTAATACCTTGAAGATCAAATAAAACTCTCTTTTACATTCACATATCATGCATCATTCTACATTTTTTGTTTCACTTTCAAAGGTCTTTTTTCCAAGTCTTATTTTCCCTTTGGTCTCACCAGTACAACACTTGCGCTAAGAGAATAATGGAGAATATCAAGCAAGATATTTTTGAACTCCGCAGAGAGTTGACTAATTTGAAAGCTAGTAAAGATCACTTAACTGTTTTGGTTGAAATTTTGGTTGTCGCCCAAGTCAATCCTTCTAAGAAAGAAGAAGTGATAGCAAAGGTCTTCACTGAAACTCTGAAATCATTCATTCATGAGAAGATGATAATTAATGCGCCTAGTGACTTTCCTGACAAGGTGAATGTGGGAGTGCGTCTAGAAGAAGATGTCTGAAAGGGATGTTTATATGAAGATGGTAGCTCAGCTAATGGTGTGAAGAATTTTGATAATAACTTTTCCAAGAAGAGAACCAAAGTAAGAAATAATCATCGTCAGAATCATCATGTTTCTCCTATTCATCAACAGAATCAGCAAGTTCCTAATCAGAGGAAAACCCAGTTTGATCCAATTCCAATTACCTATACAGAGTTGTTCCATATCCTGATGCAGAGGAATTTGGTTCAGACCCGACCTCCACCGAAGGTTCCTGAGAAGATACATTGGTACTACAAATCTGATTTCACTTGTACCTTTTATCAAGGTGCTCCTTGGCATGACTTGGAGGGTTGCTTTGCTTTGAAGATTGAGGTTCAGAAGTTGATCAGACGTGGTATCTTGTCATTCAAGGACGTTGGTTTTGAAGTTCAAATCAAGCATGTGCCGAAGAGTAAACACGATTGATGGTCACTTTGAGTTTTGAAGGATGTTTTCGGTAATTCAAGTCCAGATGGAAAGCCCTCCCAGATTATTAACTTATTTTTGTAATTTTTTCTTGTTCATCAAAACATTGTTTGTATGTAAGAACTTGTTTGCATCTGAATAATTATCTTAATACAATGAGTATGTTTGTCTTGAAGAAATTCATTCGTTTCACTCATATTTGTTTTCAAATTTTAAATTTCCTTTTGCATTATGATACCAACTTGTTGCCCATTCTCTTTCCTAGGCAGAGATTGAAGGGAGGATGATGATCTGAAAAACACAAAATCTCTGGTTGTATGTTTTTTGAATAAAATCTTGTTGACGATGTACAGGCATTGTTTCAAATCCCTAAACACCGGAGATATAAGGAAGATAATCCCTTGCTAACCCCTTTTGAGCCTTGAAGTAGGAGTTTCTTTTCTATACGAAAAAACCGTCAAATTTTAACCTGGGGCAGAGTAGTTTTCAGTTAATCTGATTGAGTGTTCAAAATTCATAAGGAAGATATTTATGAAGAGAAACTATGAGGGCTATCCTTCATGTATAATGAAGCCAGAAGATGTGGAACCATAATGTTATCCCTCATTCATCAAGAAACGAGGCAGTCATAATCTTTTCAACAAGTTAAGAGAAGCTAATGTCACACGTTTTGTTCAAAAATCAAGAAAAGAGAAAGCCCGCTAAGTCAAAAAAAACTTGAAAACGTGCGGCTTAGGCAAAAATTAGGCAATCCCGCTGGACTATCAATTCAAAAGAATTAGTTCAGGCAAAAGTTACGGAAAATAAAAAAATTGCAAAGAAAGGAATACAAAGAAAAATTCCTCAGCAAAGAACAAATTGGTGACTACAAACACGAAGAAATGAGGGTGGTTTCTACTCCGAAAGCCTCGTCGTTTCCTTAACCGTCACAAAATCCTTTTGAGAGATGAACACTCATGTTGAATTAACTGAACATAGGGCTGGAGAACATCATGAAGAATGGGTGGGCACCTATAAATTTTGAGCCTTAAAAATCTTTTTTTTAAAAGACCATGAACCAGGCCACGTTACAACCTTCAAAAGTCTTAATTGAAGCAAGGTTATTTTGAAAGCATACTTCAATGAGATAGTGTTCGTGACTCCCATGAATGTTTTCTAAATAGTTATGTTGGTATCATATGATTTTGCTATACAAAAATAAATGGTGTTGTAACTCGGGAAATTTGTGGAAATATCTTTTCAAAATCTTCAAGACTTACATAACTGTTGCATTAGAATTTTCATTCTCATAATAAACTTTTTATAACTGCAAAACATTTGCTTGATATCAAGGAAGCTCACATATAAGCACTAGTGATGAGTTTATTCTTTTAAGGCCTGAAACTATGTTGAGAAATTGGCGAGCCATTTCAAGAAAAAATCATATCCAGGGGCATGTCACCTGAAGACCTTAAGCACGGACATGTTGCTTCTCCCAGTTAATGCTTTCCCAACTTGTTTACCCTTTTGGGGCAAAATTTTAAGACTTTGTTGTGACAAGTACAGTCAATCCGGGGCAATCACATCGAGATTTGATGAATCTCTCTAAGAGTTTGAAGACACTAGAGCATGGTGGATGCCAGGTCTTTTGTAAAATCCTCTTGAGATGATTTCTTCTTATAAACCATATAACTTGGGGTATTTTAGAAGTGAAGTTATTCACAAGAATTATCGTGCATCACGCAGCTTATCAGTAGTAAACTTGGGGCATCCAAAATTAGCCCCAGGGGCAATCCAGATTTGTCAAGATATGTGATATGTTTTGCATACATTATCTTAGGGTGGTGTTCCCAGTATCTCCAGCTAAGCAAGATTTTTTTCCAACTGAAGCATTGTTATTATTGTTATCCTCTTAATGGATTATTGACGATAGAAGATTGGACTTTGGGTTTTCACCGAAAAATATCTTCCTCTCCAGAGATATTAAAGCCTTGTAAAAGGACTTTGCTCCAATGATGGCTTTTGTTCTATCTCCAGTAATGTTCCTATCTTGTTGAGATTAGCTGAGTGTCGGGTTGTGCTGTGATGTCTTATCATCTTCTGTCTATCTCCTTTATCTGTTTTGTCAGCATATACATGACATTCATTTATTCATTCACACTTGCATCATGCATACACATTGATATTTGTTGATGTTCTTGATCTGTATACTTTTGTTATCATATTTCCTCTCCTCAAATAGAGTGTCAACTTAAGCAGAAAGTGTATCCTTTCTAATTCCCCACTGAGTTTATTCCTCGTGGAAGATTTGTTGCTTTAGCCTTCCTTCTGTCTCAGGATAGGATAAGTCTCAGTTGAGTTTATTCCTCATCTGGTAGGGTCTTGTTTGACTGTTTCTCTCCAGTTTGTTCTCGGATTGCGTTTTGTCTATTATAGATATTGCTTGGTGAATCTCTCTAAGTTGTGAAACCTATATGGATAGTGCATTGATCTTGCGTATGTAAATACTTGGTCTCCTCAGGAAGGATTTATTCATGGTTCCCCATTGAAGATGAACTTTATTCCCTAGTAGTGTTATCATAACCTTCTCCTGGAATATCGACGTGACAACAAGCGACTGACTCCTTATTTGAGCAGTTTGATTATTTCTGAATTTCTTTATGTTATGACAAGCGGCGGTCTCTTCATAAGCAACTTGTATTTTATTGTTACCTTTGAAAAAAAAATAGCAAGCGGCGGTCTCTTCATGGCAACTTGTATGTTATTGATACCTTAGAGAAAACAGCAAGCGGCGGTCTCTTCATGAGAAAATTGTATGTTATTGTCACCTTTGAAAACAACAAGCGGCGGTCTCTTCATGAGTAACTTGTATGTTATTGTTACCTTTGAAAAGAAAAAAAACAGCAAGCGGCGGTCTCTTCATGAGTAACTTGTATGTTATTGATACCTTAGAGAAAACAGCAAGCGACGGTCTCTTCATGAGCAACTTGTATGTTATTGTCACCTTTGAAAACAACAAGCGGCGGTCTCTTCATGAGCAACTTGTATGTTATTGTTACCTTTGAAAAGAAAGAAAAAACAGCAAGCGGCGGTCTCTTCATGAGCAACTTGTATGTTATTGATACCTTAGAGAAAACAGCAAGTGGCGGTCTCTTCATGAGCAACTTGTATGTTATTGTCACCTTTGAAAACAACAAGTGGCGGTCTCTTCATGAGCAACTTGTATGTTATTGTTACCTTTGGGAAAAAAATAGCAAGCGGCAGTCTCTTCATGAGCAACTTGTATGTTATTGATACCTTAGAGAAAACAGAAAGCGGTGGTATCTTCATGAGCAACTTGTATGTTATTGTCACCTTTGAAAACAACAAGCGGCAGTCTCTTCATGAGCAACTTGTATGTTATTGTTACCTTTGGAAAAAAAAACAGCAAGCGGCGGTCTCTTCATGAGCAACTTGTATGTTATTGATACCTTAGAGAAAACAGTAAGCGGTGGTCTCTTCATGAGCAACTTGTATGTTATTGTCACCTTTGAAAACAACAAGCGGCCGTCTCTTTATAAGCAACTTGTGTGTTATTGTTACCTTTTAAAAAGAAAAAAAAAACAACAAGCAGCGGTCTCTTCATGAGCAACTTGTATGTTATTGTTACCTTTGAAAAAACAGCAAGCGGCGGTCTCTTCATGAGCAACTTGTGTGTTATTGTTCTCTTGAAAAACAGAAACCGGCGGTATCTTCATGAGCAACTTGTATGTTATGGACACCTTTGAAAGGAAGCAAGTGGCGGCCTCTTTATTTGAGCAGCTTGTGTATCCCCAACAATAATGCAAACGACACCTCTTCAGAAAAGTTCCATGGGGAAATTTGTATTTTATCCTTTTCAAGCGATATCTTGGTAAAATTCAGAAGTCATAAATGTTTATTTCCAGTCTCAGTACTGATGCCAATCATTTTCCAGTCTCAGTACTGATGCCAATCATTTTCCAGTCTCAGTACTGATGCCAATCATTTTCCAGTCTCAGTACCGATGTCAATCATTTCCTTTTCCAGTCATAATGCTAATGTAAATCATTTCTTTTCCAATCCCAATACTGATGTAAATCATGCATTTCTTCCCTCAAAGTTATTCTCTAATAGGAGTCTCTCATTTGAAGTCTATGACTCTGTTTCCCCAGTGGAGTTATAATCTCTTCCCCTATGGGATTATTGTATAATGTACTTGGTTTCTCCGGTAGTAGTTTGTCTCATGCGGCATCATTCCTTGTTAAATTCAAAATCTTACATTCATACCATATCATAAACATAATTGCGGTATCTTAAAGCCAAAAATTGTGTATTCTTTATTTAAGTCCCTTCAATCTCGTCGAAATGAAGATCCCAATCTTCATATCTCCAGATAGAAGAAACTTAAATAGGGGCACCTGTCATACCCCAATTTTTGACCTAAGATCCCTTTTTTTTTTTGCATTTTTATACAAAAGTCAAGGCCACTAAATACAGTCGGTTTTAACCTCTAACCTTCGAGCATTGATTATGCAGAAATTGTCAAGTGTTTTGAACATTCTTAGCCTATGTATCACTAATTTCAAATCAAGCACGAAATGTGTGTTTTTTGTTTCTTTGATTTCATGTGCTGACAGGTCTCCTTCGATTCAACACCCTTCGATTGACTCTTAGCCTCCTTCGAATGCAACTTGGGCATGTCCTTCATTTTGAACTTAAAGCCTCCTTCGAATGCAAGTTTAAGTACATCCTTCATTTGGATTTGAAACCTCCTTCGATTCAGCCTTTCGACTGGACAAGTTTGCTGTTTGCAAGCCTGCTTCGACTGGACAAGTTTACTGCCTACAAGCCTGCTTCAACTAGACAAGTTTGCTGCCTGCAAGCCTGCTTCGACTGGACAAGTTTGTTCCTGCAAGCCTGCTTCGACTAGACAAGTTTGTTGCCTGCAAGCCTGCTTTGACTGGACAAGTTTGCTGCCTGCAAGCCTGCTTCGACTGGACAAGTTTGCTGCCTGCAAGCCTGCTTCAACTGGACAAGTTTGCCGCCTGCAAGCCTGCTTCGACTGGACAAGTCTGCCGCCTGCAAGCCTGCTTCGATTGGACAAGTTTGCTTCCTGCAAGCCTGCTTTGACTGGACAAGTTTGCTGCCTGCAAGCTTGCTTCAACTGGACAAGTTTGCTGCCTACAAGCCTGCTTCGACTGGACAAGTTTGCTGCCTGCAAGCCTGCTTCGACTGGACAAGTTTACTGCCTGCATGCTTGTTTCGTTTTGACAAGTTTCGATGGGACAAAGTAACCATCTTTATGCATCCTTCGAATCCACTTGCACCAAGGGCCTCTTGCATACTTTGCTTCATACAAGCTTCGTTTGAGCCAAGAGGTATCTTCATACAAGATTTGACTAAGTTCTTGCTTCCCTTGAAAAAGCGCCCTTCAATTCAGAAGCCAGGAACTTCCCTCATGCTAAAAATATAAAAGGCAATGACTCCCTTTATGTTTGTTTCGATCCATATGCTTCGATTGGGCAATATGCTTCCTTTGAGCATGAGCTTTCGATTTGGCAGTATGTTTTCTCCGATACAAGCTTCGATTGGGCATTGGCTTGTTTCAACCACAAGCTTCGACTGAGGGAAAGGCTTCCTTCGAACAAGTGATTTTCGATCTCATTCTTGCATTCGACTCAAGACCAAATCTCATTTTCAATGTTATGCTGCTTCCAAATCTTTACATAATCAGAGGCTTACACAAGTTTGTGATACATTTCTTAAGGGTTCGAAGGTTTATTCATTGAATAATACCATTCTTGGATAAATTGGCAAAAAAACTATGTACCCCTTTTTTCAATAAAAGGTACTTTAGTCCAAAATAGCCAAATACAACACTCCAAAAACCTGTTGTTGCTGCTCCAATGCCTGCTGTAAGATGCCAAAACAAAACAGAAAAACCTACTAGAAAACTGTCCCAAACCAGTCCAAAAACCTGCTATGCAAAACCAGACCTGATGCCTATAACTTGTATAAAAATGGAAAAAACACAAAAACAACATAAGAAAGGATCAAAACAGCATTCCAACATTGTTCAAACCTCAGCAAATTTTCCCACAAAAAAACACCCCTCAATCTGCCTATAACTGGCTTCATTCATAGTGAGAACAGGGGGGACAAAAAAAAAGAATAGAGAAAATAGATTTCAAAACTTTTGTTCACCAGAAACATTGAAGAAAAATAGTAGTGCTGCAAAAAACTCATCAAAAAAAAAATTCTTCTTCCATGAACCATCACAAATCTTGTACCATCACTGATACTCCTTCGTCCACATTTAACTCCACAAATCCAAACCTCTCTCTGTACTTGAAACAGAGCAACCATCCACAACCCTACAACATCACTATAATCATCAATATCCAACTTTATCAGCACATTGCATGTTCAATACACTTACAACATCAATAGCATCCTTTCTTCTTCAACTACTTCCATAACTATACTACAACTCCATCCTCACTCATTCTATCAACAATCTTGAAACACCTTCATCAAACCTTCAATCTCAACCTGCTAGCATAAAACAAACCAACAACACTTGCATAATACAACACATAAACATAGCAACGTTATACTTCTAACTCTCCATAAAAGTTGCTTCAAGTTCACAACCCGCCATACATCAGAACAACAACAGATCCCATTCATGCGCAGTCTTCAACGTTTTTTTTTCACTACTGACAGATATCCAGACAACAAATCAAACACAAAGCCAACCAAAACCAACGAAACCAGAATCAAGAGGAGAAGGAAAGGATCGAAGAAGGAGTCTACGGGGAAGAACTTCGTCCAGAGCATCCAATTCAATCACTCAAGGTCCAGAAGCACCATCTTCAGATCCAAGGTAAGTCACCATGAACTTAACCCTCTCATTTCAAGCATGTAAATAACAGTTGTTTACTTTTCGTTTTTTATCCTTTCGATTGTATGCTTTTCTTGTCCAAGTATATGTTAGAGACTAACTTGTACAGGCCCAAATGAAGGAAAAATTTTGTGTGAATCAAAGCCTTAGGCTTCGCCTCTTAATACTTCGCAGTGGCGAACAGAATAAAGAAAGGAGTGTGAATCGAAGGATGCAACACTGGTTGCAGGCCCATTTTAGATCCTGCATACACCCATTGCAATAACAATTCGTTTAATTTAATTTGTTTATTTCATCTATTCAATCATTTATTTATTTAGTTTATTCATTTGTTTATTTAGTTAGATTTATTTATTTCGTCTAATATTTTTTAATTAGTTTAATTTTCTTTCTTTAATTTTCTTAGCTTTATAACTATTTAGTTTAGCCTTAGAGTCAAGTTAATAACCTTTTGAATTTATTTTAATTCTTTTTAGATTAGTTAATTATTTTATTAGTTATTTTGCTTATTCATATTTTCTTTACTTGATAAAAATCACATAAAAAATATTAGTTTTATATATCTGTTATCTTTGTTTTGTTTGATTGTTCGATAACATGTTCCCTTAAGTGATTCTAGGAAACCATTAATTTTCTTTTGATCGTTTCGTATTGAATTAGACTTTAGGATGAAACCAATTGCATAACATTTAGGATATAATTCCCCCTTTACACCCAATATTAGGTCCACCCTTGTATATAACAAACAATTTTAACCAAAAACAGATATTCCAAAAGGTTCCTGCGGAGTACCGCAGATGCATTGGGTGCTAATACCTTCCCATTGTATAAACAACCCCCGAACTCTCGATCTCTTTCAAAAACGCATTGTATTTTCATTACTTTTAAGTATTATTTTACATTGCATGTTTTAGGGTTTTATTTCGCTCTTTTCCCTTTCCCCTTGGAAATAATAAAGCGCAGTGGCGACTCTTGCTATTTGCGAGTCAAGTTAATCAATAGCTTGATCTCCGATTTTCACTGCTACAGTATCGTTACTTATGGGATCCGGAATGGAGGGATACCTGCATTTGTGAGTGTGGGTGTGTGTAAGGGGATAGCCATCCTTAAAAATAAGATGTAAAAGAAAAACAATGAGCACAAAAAGTTTGTATGTGAAAAACGTCCATGATTCATTGAATGTCATATGAAGATGAAATAAAAACCCTTACAAATGGACAATTGTGCCTCGGGCAAGACACAAGGTTTTAAATGTGCGAATTGTTTGTGAATATTAAAAGTCCAATAGAAATGTAAAGATAATTTACTGAGGGATGAAAGTTATTGGGACAAAGTCTCTGGATTCCCAATTGTGAAGTCCTCCGTTGATAGTAGGAAAGATCCAATCCTCCAAGCTGCAATCCTCTTCACCATCTTCCACCACATTGACCTCTCGGTTGTTAATCTTCAAGGGTGGCCCTCTAGCACGGGCACGACGCGCAGCCTTATGAGCACTTGAAGTGAACCCTAAGCCAAACTTGTCAGATTTATATGGAATATCTGGAAGTTGCCCCCAGATGGTGCATCCACCCTCCTCTACTACTACCTTGGCGTCTTTTAGAGATGACATCCGGAGCGGAGGTCTCGTAATCTTGGGAATCTGGGATACAGTCTTGGTTATTGCTACCTCTTGGGGAACCTCTTCGAAATGTTAAAAAGGAGTTTCAATGAACTCGTCGTTCAATTCCACATACCGGGAGGAATTGAGGTGGCTAATCATATATTCTTCCTCTCCGTGGACAATGATAATCTTTCCCTGGACCGGATATTTTAGCATCTGGTGCAGTGTAGAGGTGACAGCGTCGGCATTATGGATCCATGGTCGTCCTAGCAGACAGGAGTAAGAGGGGCGGATGTCCATTACATAGAAGGTTGAGTTGAAAGTTTGAGTCCCAACCTTTATGGGGATATCCACCTCCCCGTGCACCATCCTCTTTGAGCCATCGAATGCCCTTACAACTATGTTACTGGGTTTCAACGTCAGCCCTTCGCAGTCTAGTCTGTCAAGAGCTTTCTTCGGTAAAACATTCAAAGATGAACCAGTGTCCACCAAGACATGGACTAGAGTTTTTCCTCTATATTCCACAGAGACATGTAGTGCCTCATTGTGCTTTCTTCCCCTTGGTGTCAGATCAGCATCCGAGAAGCCTAGGCCGTTATCCACCATCAAACTGGCCACACAATCTTGAAATTGGTCAGCCGATGTCTCTTGAGGAACACGGGCTGTCTTTAGGAACTTCACCAGGGCTTTCGCATGTGCCTCAGAACACAGTAACAATGCCAGCATGGAGATTTTGGAGGTAGTTTACCCCAACTAATCAACTACGTTGTAGTCTCTCTTCTTTAGTATTCTCAGGATCTCCTCCATTTCCTTCTTGGAAGTTTCGGGGATAGTCAGTGGTTGAGCCTTCGTCCGGACAGGCTCTTCTTGAATACTTTTTCCTCGAGTTTCAGCAGTAGGAGTGTTGGTAGGAATGACAGTAGGAGTTGTATCGTCTTCGTCAATAGGAGTACTCGCAGGTATAATTATTGGTACGGAAGTAACCTTTGGAGCAGCCACGGGTCCAAAACCTGCCTTTGGGGGGGCAATTTCTGGAGAGAAGATTCTACCGCTTCAGGTAATCTTACTGGTTCCGGCAATATTGCTAATGTCAGAGTCTTCTTCTTCGGAGTTTATTTCTTCGGCAACCAGCCCATCTTATTTGATGCCAAGGTAATAAATGTCCCCACCATAGTTCCATGACACAGTTTTGTCTGATTCATACGGGACTGGCCCAGGCATTGTGATTATAAGAGGAGTAGTTTTTGGAACCGATGTAATCCTAACGGGTCTTTTGAGGACCCTGGAAGAATTGGCAGAGATGGTGATGATTGAAACGTCTTCAATAAGAATAGGTGAAACATGTGTACTTTCAAACAGAATCTCTTTGTTTTCTATCAAGAGTTGAATGCATGTTTTCAACAAAGGGAAAACAGTTGGTGAGGATAAGCAGAGACAGCAGTCTTCATCACAACCCGGGAATACACCGGCTTTCAACAAGTTTATCTTAATGATTGGGAGTGGATTCAAGAGTTCATCAACCTTGGTGACAAACAAATCTTCTTCAATTGCATTGGTGTTATGACCATGCCTGGGAATAGGAGCAAAAATGACGTTTGGCTTCTCGGGCGCATCAAACTTAATCTCTTTTGCCTCTATAAGGTCTTGAATCTTGTTTTTCAGGGCCCAACAGTTGTTAGTGTCATGACCCGTACTTTCGGAATAATATGCGCATCTGGCATTTGGGTGATAATGAGGGGACGTTGTGTTGGGGTTCTTTGGAGATTCTTTTAAAGTTACCAAATTGGATTTCAGAAGGTGCGGTAAAACCTGGGATAGAGTCATATTGATTCTGGTGAATTGCCGGACTGGCCTTTCCACCCTCAGTTGATTACTTCTTGGTTGATCAGATGTAGGCTTTGGGATCATAACAGCTCCTACCATTGGTCGGCGCTCAACTCTCCCTTGGTTCCTTTGTGGATAAACAGCAGATACCTCCTTCTTCCCAGTGAAAGGCTTTCTCACAGCTGTAGAGGCAGATGAATCCTTCTGAATCTTTCCACTTTTTATGCCAGCTTCCACTCTCTCTCCGGTTAGTATTAACTCAGTAAATCCTGTAGATGAGCTTCCAATCAGATGGTTGAAGAAAGGGCCCGATAGAGTGCCTAAGAACATATCAACCAACTCCCTTTCAGATAGAGGGGGTTGAACTCTCCCAGCTAGATCTCTCTATTTCTGCACGTAATCCTTGAAACCCTCATATGAAGCCATAGCCATACTCTGAAGTTGAGTACGGGTAGTAGCCAAATCAGCATTATATTGATATTTCTTATAGAAAGCTACGGCAAGGTCTTCCCAGTTGTGGACGTTGGCCCTTTCCAATTGGTAAAACCAATCGAGTTGTGTTCCAGATAGGCTATCTTGGAAAAAATGCACCCACAAGTCTTTATCGGTGGAGTGTGGCTGGATCTTTCTCACATAAGATCGGAGGTGCATCTTAGGACATGACACCCCATCATGTTTTGCAAACAACGGCACTTTGAACTTTGGTGGGATCACAATTCCCGACACTAGTCCCAATTCTTCAAAGTCTAGACCTGGAACCTTCTGTATTTCCATAGTGCTCAAACGTTCTTCAAGATGTCTGTACTTATCATCTGCTGGAGGATATTGTTCCTCGGAGTAGTCTTCCTCTTCTTCCTCCTCTTCAGATTCTGACAAAACCGTTGTTTCTTTTCCTTTCCCCTCTCCTTCCCCGGAAGTGGTTGCAAAATTCAAGGTTCTTCTAGTCTGTCCCTGAAACCTTCTCCCCATGTTCAAAACCTCAGTGACCTTCTTTGTTTTCTTCTTTCTTTCTTCAGCTAACAGAGTCTTCAACTCTTCTTGCCCCTTGGCTAGGGTCATGAGTAACTGTTGAAACTGCATGTTTTGAACTTGAATATCTTTGACCGTCTGTTTGAGATCCATCTTACTGAAATAAACAGTAGAGAGATGAGGAAACTCGTTGCAAAATACTTATTTATGTTATGATGAATGATATGTGCATATGTAATGTTTTCAAGGATTTTTAAAGATTCAAGTTCGTTTTAGACAAAAAGAAACACACGTTATATTAATAAGATAGAGTTTGAGTACATCAATGCCCCTTGGGAAAAATAATACAAAACTCTAAGATAAAAATTTAGTGCGCGTCCTCTTTGGTGCTATGTAGGCATTTAGAGTCTGCTCCTCATGAAGTAGCCTAGTGAGTTCCTAAACCTTCTTCTCGCTTGCATAGAATTGGGCTTCAAAAGTATCTTGATCTCCTTTGAGCTGTATCCAATCCCTTTTTAGGTCTTCAAGAGATGTGGTCATGTCAGGATGTAGGATAGTGTATGGAACTTCTCCCTCCTTAACAGGCTCAATGATCATCGGAAGGATGGAAGGATAAGTCATCATAAGACTTTGAGCGCAAGTTCGTATCCACTTGAGGTAAGGCTCAAGAGGGATGGAATTCTTGTTTCCCAAAGTCTTGCTATCCACCTTGTTTAGCATCCTCCAAGCTCAGATGAATCTCTGGCGAAGACCTTGATCATCGTTGTCATAGTCGAATACCAAGCCTTGAATAAGCATCTCATGCGGGCCATCCTTTCGGGCATAACCAAATTGTCTTAGAGCTAAGCATGGGTTGTAGGTGATGCCTCCCCTAATGCCAAGTAGAGGTACATTAGGGAATTCCCCACAACGGTCAACAATGATAACATTCTCTTTGGATCGGGAACACCAATGAATATCTGAATGTTTGAGTGTCATTAACCTTTATGCCCACCTCAATCCTTGCTCATTCTTTAAGACTGATTGGGGAAGATGAGAAATAAACCATCTTGCCAGGAGAGGAGTGCAACACATAAGGACACCTCTTTTCCTCATTGTGCGAGTGTGAAAAGAGTGTAGTATATCCCCTAGCAATGTAGGCACCGGATTGCGTGACATGAAGATTTTGACGGCACTCACATCTATGAGTTAGTCAGGATTGGGGAACAAGACCATCCCATAGATGAGAAGAGCCACAATTTCCTCAAAAGCTTGCAAGTCTAAGGAATTCCAACAGCTTTGGGCTTTCTCAAACAGGAACTTTGTTAAGAAGCCTTTGACACCACTCCTAGTTTCCCATTGAGTTGTGACATCAGATGAGTGCAAGTGCAGAGCTTGAGCAATCTCTTCTGGATTTGGGTCTCTTTCCGTACAGTTGAAAGGTAGTTGATTGATAATGGGAATCCTCAAGAGTTGAGAGAATTCTTCCAAAGTAGGCATAAGCTGATAGTCGGGAAATATGAAGCAATGGTGCAAAGGATCAAAGAACTGGAAGAGCACCTTCATCATATCCTCATCTGTTTTGGAGGTGACTAAGTTGAGTAGACGACCATGCCTCTCGATGAATGGAGAGTTCTCAGGGACCCTTGAAGCTAGCTCCTTAAGTTGTGGAGGAACTCTTACAAGGTTGACTTGGATAGTTTTCCTGCGAAGTGAATCCATATCCTACAAAACAAGAACAAAGATGAATCTCCAAAATCCTTGAAATGGTTAGTGAATGCATATGATGCTCATGATGTCCATGATGTTATGTACAAGTATGCATATACAAGCAAAGCAAACAAGTTCTTAGTTTAGGATTGCATGGGATTTTATAGGTAAGTACCCTCTTGAAGTTTAGTTGGCTTAAACATGTCTTAGTAATAGTAATCGAGTTCTAAGGAGCTCAATATCACTGGATTGTTTCCTTGGTCATTGTTTCAGCTCAAGCCTCTTTAATGGCGACCGAAATATCCCAAGAAACCAACACTCAATGAGTGTAGTATCGAGTATCTACCAACTTCAGACTGCACCAAAGCCGGTCATCTCACTACATCCTAAAGGCCAAGTTGGTCAAGTAAAGGGTTCTAGAAGTTCATTAGTTCTTTATGACATCACTCAGCGGCCCCGTATTCTCTTTGATTGACTCAAAGGCTACCGGTACCCATAAATATGTCACACTAACATAGCTATTGCTTAGACCATGTTGGTATACCCCACACAGTTTCCACAATGTATTGCTATTTACCTATAATGTCTCCCAAATCCGGGTGGAGGATTTCAAACCCAAACAAAGAACCATAATGTAAAGCAAACAATTCAAACAATTTAAGCAAATAAATTTGATCTAGCCCTAAGGTAACCCTACTTTTATAAAATTCCCCAGCAGAGTCGCCAGTTCTGTGATATGGTGGGAGAACTGACTTGAGGGTTTTGTGTTTTATCGCAAATGTTGCGGTTAGCAAGAGTCGCCACCTACTTTTTTTTTATCCAAAAGGAAAGGTGAAAAAGCACATGAAATCCCTTTGAGATGTTTTCTTGAGTTTGGTGGGTAGATTATGAAAAGGGAAGGTATTAGCACCCTTTTCATCCATGGTTTTACATGGGCTCTTAGTTACTTGCCAGATCACTTGCTTTTGTTGTTTGAAATTGTGTTTGGTGTGGTTTTGAAAGTAATTGGTAAAAGAGTCCATTTGTTTAGGCAATCTTTATAATGATTCTCGTTCGTAAGAATGTATACAAAGATGTTTGTATTTTTTAAAATGTCTTCAATGTTTGTAAAATGTTGGAAATGTGTGTGTTCATTTTGAAAATAGCAAGGATAATTATTTGGAAATAGAGCAAGTAACTAGAAGTAATCTACTTACTCAAATGTCTTTCTTGTTCATTTTCTATTCCTTTGACATTGTTGTCTTACCATTGATTTGGTAAGCAACCTATCTTTGGATGTAAACGGGACGGGCTTGGGTCATCGTATAACCATGATTAGTAATATTGCAAAGTATCTTAGCATTTTTGAGGGGCCAAGATCATTTTGTAAGGCAACTTTGAATAGCGTCATTGTGGGACTATGATCTTATACTTGTTTGTTTTGCCAAGATACTTCGCATGCATAATATGATCATTTTTATATAAGGCAACCAAGTGGAGAAACCCTAAGGGTGCTTGTGTACAAGTGTGTTATTGTCATGCTTCGACTTTGTCTTGTTTTTATCTTTCCATACAAACCCTAATTACTAGCATGATATATAAAAAGCGGTAAATTGCGTAATTTAAAGATTACTACGCTATTATTACATTTTTATGGGAGAGGGGAATACAAATTATGAATGGGGATTTACAATAATGTAAATCTAATTAAGTTATTACAACCAAATCGAATTTGCACAAATATTTGAATAAATAAGATATACTATAAATTAAATGTAACGTTATGTATATGCAAGAAAAAGATTTTGTCTTATTTTTCATATGCAAAAGAGTTTTGACTTAAACCTAATAAACTTAAGGAAAAGAAATTAATTCTTGAAAACTAAAGTTAACCCTAATTTCTAATTTAAAAGAAAATAAAGTTCTTTAGGTATTATTTTTATGTATTTTTTGTATTAAAAATAATAAATAATATTTTATGAAAATATTTAGTTTTTATATGTCAAAGTAAATATTTACAAGTATGAATAAAAAAAAGAATAAAATAGTTAAACTAAATCTATTATATTTACAAGTTTATTTAAGAAAGAAATAATTAATATATAGTTTAATAAAAAATATTTTTCATGTGAGAATAAAATAAAACAAACAAAAATGCAAAATCATCATGTTTTATATTTTTTATGATTTTTATGTGTTAAAGAAAATATTTTAATAAAACAAATATGAAAATAAAATAAATAATAAAAAGATTGGGCCAGGGGTGCTGCAAGAAAACGGGGGTAGTGCGTTAGGAAAAAAAAGAAGGCCCAAGAACCAAGCCCATACTGCCAAAAATACCAAAACTGAAGCTGAAAAAATGAGAAAATGTAAAAGGTAGCGCCAAGGTTTGAACCCATGACCTGGGCATTGCCGGCACGCTACCTTGCCACTGGGGTGGCTGTACATCTGTTAGTTTATATGAAACAATAAAAACATAATGTAAAAAGCTTCCTTGCCCTGTACTTCATCTTCTTCCTCAAGCTGGCCAGAAGCTATGTATCTTTCTCATCTCTCCATGAAAATGGAAACTTTCAATATGAAAATGATAGCTCTCTTTCCCATGATTTCAGACATGTAACTTATGGAAACTAACAACCAAAGATTAAAACGAATTTTGAAAGCCCTAATTTTAAACCTAATTTTTACAGAAAATTGAACTCCAAAATTCTCCACACATAATGAACAGAAATGAAATCTATGCACATGGTTGGCTTCAGCACTATAATATCTACATTTTTCTTTCACAAATCGTGGCCAATGGATGCCTGTATGATGAGATAAAAGTTGGAATTCTTACCTCTTTCAGCTGAGATCGTGAATGGAGTTTGAGTGAGATTTAGGAAGGCCTGAAGGTTCCTTTAGCTTGCTTGAACTTCCCTGAGTGTGTTCCAATCCTTGCCTTGCTTTGGAAGTGTCTGGAACTCTCTATCCAAGTCAACCTGCAAGCTTAGAAAACAAAAATGGCAGATGAAGAAGGTGGAGTTACAGTGCAGGGATGATGGCTTGGATCACTTAGATATGAGGTAGGTAAAGTGTTTGAATGCTTAAAACTTGAAACGCACGAGCAAATTTGTGGATTGCGATGCTTATGCTCAAACTGCAAGTTTTTGACAGGTTTTGGTGATAGGGAGTTTCAGGTTGTTTTTTTGGCCTTTTGCAATCCTCCTCTCAGTTATAATGGGTTTGTGTATTAGTATAGAGAAAAAATTTTGTCAACTCCACAACAGATTTTTCAGTTCTAGGCTTTTTGCACACTTTCTTGCTTTTGAAGTAAAGTGAAGAGACAAGTCTCCACATGCTTGTACTGGCCTGCTTGAAGTTGGTACCAATCCTAGACAACTTGTATTTAGTTTATAGGACTTACGTGTGCAGAGAAAATAGGTCCAATGCTCAAGAAATGTAAAATTGCAAAAGCTATGCTTTTCCAAAATGGCAATGGCAACTTTGTGCCATTTATGGAATTACAACTTGGGCAAAGACTCTTGGGCTTTGATTAAGGCTTTGTCAACTGAATAAGCAATAAATTATGGAGTGAGAAACATGTTTGGGACCTGTAAAGCATGGATTAGGAAGCATAGGTTCAGATTTGAATTTTGTTCTTCATGAAATGGCTTGAATTCAAAGTGAGAAATTTTCAATTTCATCTCTTCGATTCTCCCTACTTAAAAATGATCTCAAGGAGTTCTTGGAGATTTTGGAAAGCTTGCAATATTCTCTATAACTCATATTTGAAATTCATTTCAAGATTTCTCTTGGAACTAGGTGAAAAATTGCCATGAAGTTGGGTCCAAAACCTGTCTAAATTAGGGAAAATTTTCACTAAGTTATTTTAGTTCATGGGCATGTATTCACAAAATTATATCTTGAGATCCAAGCATCTTTAGGAAAAAATGTGTGAAGCAAAGTTGTAGATTTAATGTAGGTCTACAACTTTCATGTTAGGAACTTTCTTTGAATCACCTTGTATCATGGTAGAAAATTGGCCTAAAGTTGAGAAAAAATAAGAAATTTTCTATACTTTAGAAAAATTTCTAAGTTAAGAAAATTTCAAATTTTAAAACCAAATCTTCAATCTTTGATTTATTGATGAACAAGTTTCACATTTTGACATGTTTTGATGAATTGTGATCTTTGGCACTTGATTTTGACCAAAAAGTCAAAGTTTGACTTTTCAGTTTACAATTGACTTTTAATCAGTTGACTGCAAATTTCATTGTCAATCCAATGAAATTGCAATATTTTGAACCATGTAATTAGGTCAAGATGATACAAATGAACCCTTGAAATCATGCTTCAAACCAATTGGTCATTTGTTAGGTTAAAAATCTGAAATTGCCCTTCCTCGGTCAAAACCCTAATTTTGACCATTTTGCCCCTTTTGATGATTTGATCAAATTTCTTGAGGAATTGTAATCCAAACTTGATTAAATGATACATATGAGTCTAAAATGTTTATGTGGATAAAAAATTATGAAGTTTGACTGTAAATTGTCCATTGTTGACTTTTTCCCAATACAGCTGTTTTTTAGGTCAACTATCCAATTGACTGATCAAAAATGTGGTTCAAGGCCTGAAACTTGTCATGAGTAATCTTAGGGGTCCATAATGATGTTTGAAAGTCATATGAAGCATTTATAGTACAAAAATACTTGTGAAAATTCAAACCCTAACTTTGGGTCATCAGTGTAAGATGAGATGTCTTGAGCTGATCAAACCCTAATCCAATCTTGAGTCAAAGAGATCTTGCAAGAAAAGTCTTGATAAATGAGAGGGAAAATTTTGGGGTACAACAGTATGTTTTGAATTGATGATGAATATGAATAATATGGTTTGGCATTGTTGCTATGTGTTATTATTATGTGTTGAGTTAATAAATGCCATGAATATGCATTGTATGTGAATATTGACATGGTGTAATTATGTTATTAAATTTGGTGAAAATAATTCAAATGTGTTGAGTTATGTGAAATATATTTGTATGATTAAGATATGGATATTGTCTTAATTGCATATATATATATATATATATATATATATATGTTGATATTTCACATGCATCATGAGTTGTCAAGAGGAAATATTTGCTAGCTTTTGCGATAGTTAGTGACTTATCTCAAACCAGAAGATGTGGTTTGAAAGCTTGAGAGATAGGCTTTTTTTTGTAGTTATCAGTCTTGGAGATGTGGACCCGGTGATACCGGTAAGGACAACAATTGGGTTGGTGGGTAATATGTGATATTGGTGTGAATGTTACATTTATGTTTATTGTGATTGATTATCTTTGAATTATGAATCATTGAGAAATTTTGTATATGTGAATATGTGAAGTGAGTTGGAAAATGTTGAATACATGAATATGTGCAGTGTGATGAATTCAATTGTTGTTGTATGTGATGCATTAATTATTATTATATATTTATATAATGATGTGAATTCTCACCCTTCTTTTGGAATGAGGTTTTATACGACATCGCTCAAGTACCAAAGATACTGGTGCTTCTCACGAGAATTTGTCGCGGGAGCTAGTTTCTTATTTATCTGCTTATATAGGTAGTGAGTCATGCTCTGGTCTATGTAATATGAGAAACATTTGAACTTATGTCTATTATGAGAGATGTTTATGATACTCTATTTTATTTATGATGTATTGAGATTATATGATGAGTGGCCTTTAGTGCATAATATTTTATTATATGATTGTTAGTATGAGTTTTCAATCATTATTATCATTATGAAAAAGAATCTTTCTGTTGTAAGATGCATATGTGTTAGTATATGAAATATGATTTTAAATTCGTGTTATGAGCATGACCGGTGAATTTTGGTGGTTTGAAATACATGTGATGCACTCTTGAGACATGCATGCTAATTTACTCTGATTATGCTATATTATATTTGTGGGGTTAAGGGGGGTGTTACATTAGTGGTATCAGAGTATGGTCGGTCAGTTGGCTAGGTTATTAATGTTTTTATTTCCTTTTGTATTCAATCTGTTTATATGACATAACCGGTATTATTTTTCTGATTAGGATTGTTGGTTGTTTGGTTGTTTGGAATTTTAGGATGATGGTTGCAGAAAGGAATGACGATGCTATTGGTAAGGAATTGGCAATGTTGGTCGGTGCGATCAGGCAACAGAAGCACGTCAATGCTGGAAACAGGGATGAGGATGAATTTTAGGCTTTGGGGAAGTTCCAGAGGAATAATCCTCCAATCTTTGAAGGAGGGCATGAACCCGATAAAGCACAAGTATGTATGAAAGTGATAGAGAAGATCTTTTGGGTCATGAATTGTTCAGATGCTTAGAGGGTGCAGTTTGGTACTCACATGCTTGAGAAGAAAGTTGAGGATTGAGGGAATAACGTTATTCAGAGGTTTGATGACGATGGGATTGAGGTTACTTGGGAACTTTTCAAAGATGCATTTCTGGAAAAGTATTTTCTAGAGGATGTGCGTGGAAAGAAGGAAATTGATTTCCTTGACCTAAATCAGGGTAATGGAACAATAGTTGAGTATGCTGCAAGGTTTAAGGAGTTGATTAAGTTTTGTCCTCATTAAAACATTGCTAATGCTGAGAGATCTAAGTGTCTTAAGTTTGTGAATAACTTGATACCCGAGATCAAGAAGGCCATGGGTTATTAGCAGATTAGGAGATTTTCAGAGCTGGTTAACAAGAGTGGGATCTATGATGAAGATATTAGGGAGAGTTGTAACACCCCTTTTTTTATAATAATAATTAGATCACAAACATGAAATATATCAGAGTCTACGCATGGGATGCACATAATTCAAAATTTGATAAAGTCTCAAATCACTTTATTTCCTTTATTTATTCATAGTAATTAATTCGGAAAAGTAATAGTTAAATTAATTCACTTCCATGGAATAAATCCTCAACAATAATATAACTCCACAAACATGTGGTCCATAATAAGAGTAAAAGTACGATACATAACAAATAAAACAATACGGAAATATAAAAAATTCTCAAATCCCGTATTACGTATCAGAGAGACTCTTAAGACTTGATCAGATAACATTCTCTTTAAGCACTACTCAGGTACCTGATTATATGTACTCCTGAGGAGCACAAACAAAACAACACAAAGGGAGTGAGAATTACATTCAATAAATACACAGTGAATATCACATTCTAAGGAGTAGTAATTCACACAAATCACACATCACATAAAACTTCACAACACAACCCATCATTCACATCATACAACATCAATTCATTAATAATACAATACAATGAGACTGACATTAACTCAATGCATGTGGTACCATCAGGGCATAAGCCCCCGACATAGTGATAATTTGCAAACAACAGAGCATAAGCCATCAACATAATGCCATTACAAGCCAACAACAGAGCATGAGTTCTCACCAATAAAATGCATGCAACATCGACATGCAACAACATAAATTATGCAACCACAAGGCATAAGCCTTTAATAATATGCCAATCTAGGCCACCAAGATCATCTTCATTATGCCACATACATCATATTATCCATAGTTCATCATAGTGCACATATCATCTTAACCTATCTCATAATAATCTAACTCTACCGTATTCTAAGTGTTTTAAATAACCATTCTTTTACTCATTTTATTCAACCTAAATGTAGTTTGTTTCGTTATCTATCAGAAACTTTGAACGATGCATCAATTGAGGTTCTAAAACTCAAGTTATGGAATTTTAAGGAAATTTGTATGGTCATCTGAATCTGCCATCCATCGCTCAGCGACACCCTCTGTCACCTGAATATGCTACATTCGCACCGCTCTTCTCCCGGCGACACATTATAGAAACATTCATCTTTTCATCGCCCGATGATACGTCTTTCATCGCCCGACGATCCTGCGTGAATAGGGTTATCCTCTTGTAATTTCTTGCATAAACCAGTACCATTTTCAACTATCTTAGGCGCTTCCATTCTCCAAAAAATTTAGTCTAAAGCAGTATTTTTACAAATAACAACCTATAGACTTCATCTAACTTCATTAACCGATCATCCTATAGCAATTTTACACATCCAAATCCTTCTTATTTATCATATTCCTAAACCTATAATTCCTAGATTAGGGTTTTCATGGAACATCACAAAAACAACAATTACAACATTAATATCACAGGATTCACAATTTCATATAGAATCATATACAACAACATCAATCAATCAAAAAGGAGAATCATACATCAATTATACAAAAACCTAAAGAGGGGAAGGAACTCTCACTACCTTCTCATGTTATAACCATCATATAAAGAACCCATTCACCCCCTTACCTTAGTTTGAAGCTTTGATCCCCCAAAAGTTATGGAATCCTTCTTGCCCTAGCTCTTCCCTTCTCTTCTCTTCTCTCGTTCTACGATCGTTCTATTTTTCTCCTCCAGTTCTCACATCCTTGATTTTATAATAATAATAATCTCTAGACCCCTAATACTTAATCTCAATTATGCCCTTACTCAATTAAATAATTATTTAATTATAATAATACAATAGTAAACCTAATATTATAATATAATAATACTAGTAAATTATGTGTCTCTCACACCCTTATGTTTATATGCTTTTAGCTATACACCCCTATCGTCTTAATTTTTATAGTCTCTAAAGCCTCTACTTCCCGCAATTTAAATCATAACACATTATAAAAATTCACCAACGCATAAAATACACCACATCATCTAATTATTTTAAATAAAATAATTTTAACTAAATCGGGGTGTTACAGGAGTGCTGCTCACTACAAGTCTTTGAGTGAGAAGAAGGGAAAAAGCCAATTTATAGGAAATCCATATGCTGATAAGGGAAAATAGAAAGCTGATTATGATAAGAAGTCAGGTGGGGGGGGAACTTCTACTTTGATTAAGTGCTACAAGTGTGGTATTGAAGGGCGTTGTGTTTCTGAATGTATAACTGCTGAGTTAAAGTGTTTAAAGTGTGGCAATCTAGGTCACACATATTATGAGTGCAAAGGAGGTGCGAGTGTGACTTGCTACACATATGGTGAGCAAGGGCACATTAGTATAATGTGTGACAAGCCGAAGAAGGAACAAGCTAAAGGGAAAGTGTTTGCTTTATCAATTTATGAGACTGCTGCTGAGGATAGACTAATCTGAGGTACGTGCTTGATTAATGGTACACCTTTGATTGCTATTATTGATACTATATTCTTTCATTTCTTTGGATTGTGTTAATATATTCAATCTTGAGTTATTTGTTGTGAATGGAAGTATGGTTATTGACACTTCTGATATGGGTTTAGTGACTACTTCATATGTGTGTTTAAATTGTCTGTTGAGTATTTTTGGTAAAGATTTTGGAGTTGCTTTAGTGTGTCTTTCGTTAGATCAACTTGATGTTATTCTTGGGATAAACTGGTTGGATTACAATCATGTTTATATCAACTGCTTTGATAAGATGATTATCTTTCTTTATTATGTTTATAAGAGAGATTTGTTTATGTCTACCAACCAAGTGAATGAGTATGTGCAAGATGGTGTTGTGTTGTTGGCTTTAATGGTAACATTGGATATCAGTGAGAAACGAATTATTGGTGAATTATCAATAGTTCATGATTTTTCTAAGGTATTTCCTGATGATGTAAGTGATTTACCGCCAAAATATGAAGTTTATTTTACGATTGACTTAATTCCTGGAACTAGTCTGATATTGATGGCTCCATATCGAATGTCAGCATTTGAATTGAAAGAGTTGAAGAGTCAACTTGAGGATTTTCTTGAGAAAATATTAACTCGTCCTAGTTTGTCACTGTGGGGTGCACTAGTTTTGTTGGTTAAGAAGAAAGAAGGTTATATGAGGTTATGTGTTTATTATAGACAACTGAACAAAGTGACTATCAAGAATAAGTATCCACTTCCGAGGATTGATGATTTGATGGATCGGTTGGTTGGTTCTTGGGTTTTTAGCAAGATAGAGTAAGTTCATTAGTCTTAAATGTTGCCATTAATTTTTGTAAAACAAATATAGCTGCAATATGTTAGATAAAATGTATGTACTTTCTAAAAGGAATAGGTTGAGCAAGAAATATTATCTTATGTTAGGACATGTTGAACTGAAGTGTTTCAACATCTATAACAACATGTCGGATATGATGTCCTATGAAGGAGCATACGACATCGAACATGAGCTGAGCTGAATGAGTGGAATCAATTATGATTTAACACATACTGAATATTCTGGGAATATTATGAAATATTATATGACGCTGATTTAAAGGTCTAGAAGAATCAAGTCAGAATATTGAAGAATATGTAGTTTCTAAATGTGAAGATATTTTAGGAAACTAATGATAGACCTTGTTTGTAAAAGAAGTTACTGTTGATTATAACAACCAAAGTGATGTATTTTGAAGGCCCAAATCCAGTTTGGTATAGGTTATAAATATAATTCTTTGTAAGCTAGGAAAGGCACGAGTTCAAGATGTAGAAGTCTAGGGTTTTGTCTTTGTGCCACTCTCTAGGAGAGTTGGTATGTGTGAACCACTTGGGGTGTAAGACGGTTACTGTGTTCTCACTCAGAATCTAAGTAGTAATGAGTTGATAATTATTCTTGGAGAAAGCTTTAAAGAAACTTCAAGTTTTGTTGTTAGTCTAGAGTCTTGGCTAGGTATTGCCATGGAAGTGTATCTTCCTGTTTGTTCAGAATTATTTGTTTTGATCCAATCATTATCTGTGATTGAAGAGGGATTGAGGAGGGCCTCATATCTAGATGAGTCTTAGATAGAAATATATAACAAGTAGTGATTAAGTGAGAAGTTGTAGACGGGGTAGTTTAGCTTCTAATTGGTACTATGATAGTTGATTTTTCCATGGCTTGGTATGTCCCCAGAGTAGGAGAGTTTTCCCGAACTGGGTTAACAATTCTGGTGAGTTATTTATGCTTTTCAGTAATGTTTTTAATGTTTATACCTTTCCTGTTTATTTATGTAGGATCATATGTCACAACATCTCATATGACATATGAGTTTTGTCATACCAAAATTTCAATTGGTGTTAGAGTAGGCGTTATGTCTTTTTCTGGATGAGATCCATGGGGGATACTTTCTGGTGTAAGTGCAAGGTAGAAGTTTCTAGTGAAAAGTTGTTTGAACTTAGAGAGTTCATATTGTTTTTTAAACGGTCCCTAGAAGTGGATGATGGATTGTTCATGACAGGGTGTGTATTGGACATGTTTGTGTTTTTTCCAGGTGTGTAGCTTTGGTGGCAAGATACTATATTTTGGTTTAATTTTTTTCAAACCTAGGTTAACCTGTTGCATCGGAACTATGTTGTGTTTGTGCAAAGGTTTATTGTATGCTTGAAGGATGCTGAGGAGTTTTCTGGTTTTTGTTCTGTTGCATGTATATCTGATGGAAAACTTCTGGAGGTTTTGTTTGTTGAGTCTGCAACACTCTATTCTCCTATGAAGGTGTATCCCATGGTGTGGTGATACTTGAGGATAGGTTCAAATAGCTTATTTGTGTTTCCAATGATAGTTGAGGTTCATCCCAAGTCCACTCATAAAGGCACTCTTATATGAGTTTGTTGAAGAGAGATCATGTAGAGGAAATTTACTTTTGCTTCCAACCCTAAAAGGCCAATCTTCAAGCTTTAATAGAGGATCTCTTGGTTTGATTTCCTACCAGAAGTTGGAACATCAAACCAATAGATTGTGCATAATCTTTTTGGATAAAGGTAGGATATAGAAGATGCTTGGGTGCTGAACAAATGTGTTTTGATCATGAATGTTTGGAACCTACTCCTGATTTGGAAGGGATGCATATTTTGTTTCTAAGAAGTTTCCTTGCTAGAAACATGTCTTAGATAAGTATGTTGGTCGGGACACGATCAACATATTGGGCACTCATTAGATTAGGCTATTTATAATCTAAGTGAGTTAGAGTGCAGAGGATGTGATTTGTTTACCCGTGGTAGCTTGATAAAGGTATCTCTTCCAACTCCTTTTTATGTGGAGGTCAAGCTCAAATGTCAAGGACATTCTCTCTAGTCATTTGGAAGATTCTTCGAAGGAGACAGATGTATGGAATCTAGTTTATAGCCATAGAACAAATTTTAATTGAGGGAAGTAATGGATTAACCACACGATGTGCAGTTACAAGAACTTGAAGGAATGTGTGGTGGTACTTTTCATATATAGGATGGAGGTTTTTTACTCAAACTTGGTACTACTATCAAGTCTATGAGAGCATGGACCTTTTGTTCTATTGAAGTGAAAGGTCTTTCAAGAGATTGTGATCTGTATAGATATATCAACTTAAGGGGTTCATTGGTGTCTGCACTTTAGATTGTCATCCAAATCACCTAGGATGGACAATTTAGTTTGAAGCAAGGAGGAGTTATTATTTTTGGGACCAAATAATTATGCTTCCCTGGTATCTATATGTGATGTTCCTTTCTCTACTAGGGTTCAATTATGTGTTGTCCTCACATAATGGAATAAATGTTTTTGCAAGGACTGAAGGGAATCCTTATGTATTAGAAGTAGTAGATTTTGGCTGATAAGTCTTCTTGTGGTGTTGAAAGTTGATCAGCAACTGATGAGTGATCCTCTTGTTTCCTTTATAAGAATCATGGATTACGATGGTGTCTCTAGATCATAGTTAATGGTGAAATCCATGTGTTTGAGACTGATGTCGGATCTGATGTTGGAACATTGTTTCAAAGTGTGTTTTATTCCTTCTGCCAAAGATGTTGTGGTTATCCAAAATGGATTTTAAGGTCAAGCCACTAACCTAATCCGGAATATTATGGTGGGAATGAATGTCATCAGCCGGTGTCAGGCATATACAGACGAAGGATGTCAGACCAAATGTCCTACTTTGTCTGAGAAGGTAATCTTATATGACTTATGATAAAGATTTTGATGTGAGCTGAGTATTTGTTTGTCCTCTAAGTACGTTATGCATGATACTGATGGTGAATACTTTGATGGGAGACTAAGTATTTGTCTGAAGATTTATGCAATTTTGCATTCTGAACATTGTGTTTTAGAGAGTATGTGGGAGTTATTTCTCTCTATAGAATTCAGTTGTTCGGTATAACCTGAGTAAGCTTCCCTGTCTATGTGTTATATTGGAAGCTTCATAAAGGATTTCTATGCACAATAAGTTCTTATAATTGATTTAAGAACCAGAGTGGTTTGGATTCTATATTAAGAAGCTGATGTCCCAACTGATATAGTAACATCGTGATTGTTGATGGCAATGTTTTTTTTGCTTGAGATTGTGCATGTGAAGTTGGATGCTCAAGCATTATTGTCAGAAGTGGAATTTTTAACTATGTGGAGAATATAATCTTGTCTACACTAGTATACTCAGTGAATGCATGACTACTTTGTTGAAGACTCTACTAGTATCAGCAACTACTATTGGATGAAAGGGCTGAAGACTGTTGATAGATACCGAGGTCTGAGAAGAGTATTTTGAGGAGGTGTTTTTCTTATGCTACAAGTCACTCCATAAAAGATTTGGTAATCTGGATCTTAGTAAAGCTTTTAAGAAAACTAAGAGTTTTTGGAATTTGTGAGTGACTTCACACCTAGTATGCATGACATATTGCCTATTCAAAAGGTCATGATACAAAGTATGGTTACGAAAGGACAGTGATCACATGTGTCCTTGTGATATGAATAAGTCATAGGTCTTAGAAGTATTTTCAAGAAGTGAGAATATTTGACTCTGATTTAACTATACTGAGGGAGTCAGGGTTTAGCATATACAGGAAGTGTTGTCCTTCAACATAAAAGCATGAAGTCTTTTGAGTTCTCATGTTTTCATCTTCAGTTGGAGAATTGGAGGAGTCATGTATTTGTCTATGGATTGTTGCTGCAATGGTACAGATATGGCTTGTGTCCTGTTCGAGCTTGTGGAGATCTTATGCTTCTTATGCGGGTGTGGTGTCATACAACATGTTGTGACATTATGAAGTTTTTGGTGATCATGACAAGTCATGGTTGGTTCGAGCCATGTGAAGCTGGATGAACTATCAGAAATTCACATGTCTCTCTAGTGCTTAAATGGTTATGTCTGAGAGAATTTATTTTTCTCTACAAATTTTGTGAAGGACTCTCTAAGGATCTTTATTATTGAGAGATGTCACAAATTTGATATTCTGATGTCTTGGTGTGTGTCGCTAAGTCTAAGTGAAAGGAGAAAACTTAGATTCCAGTGGAAGATAGTGTGGTTGAAGATGTGTTGGTCAATGTGCAAGCAGAAGAAAACAATGCCTGACTAGATGTTAGGACATTATTAAGGACTTGGTTTCCTGTATGATCAACAAAGGAGTTTTGTAGACAACTTGATCAAACATGTGTCAGTAAGCGTGTTTGTCTATACATGTGCATATATTGGGACTTGTTTTGCTTAAAAGAAACAGTCTAGAGTAGATAAGGACGTTCAAAGGTTTTTTTATAGTGCACATTGATTTTGGTGGAATTTTCTCCTCAAATAACGTTTCATTTTGACCAAGATTATTGCTACATTCAAGGATCTTTATTTCCCAAGTAAATGACCAGCTATTTATAAACGTTCTTCTTCCTCTTTCACCTGATTAGTATTTGTTGTGTCCATAATTCTTATGGCTTTTGTTCGTGTTTGGGTGAGTTGTGCTTGGGTCTGGTGTTTTGAAAGGCTTCTTTGTTAATTTTTGGCGAAATAGGGGGAGAGAGAGTTGAAGTTTGCTCAGAAGTTGTGTCCAGAGTTTTTTTCAGAAGTCGCACAAACATACCGAATAGAATATTTTATCCTATGTCTTTTTGAGTTTGTGAATTATGATTTGAGTTATGAACAAAGTTGTGACCTGTGTTCTGAGTTACCCTGGGTGGTGGTTGGACGCTTTATGGTCCTTTTTCCACCAGTCGAAAGGAAGATCTATTAATCTGTTACAAGAATAAGGTGCTAGGTTTAGGGGGTGTAGGCATATATTCATCCTCGTTTAGATTGGTTGCATCAAATATCTCCAGGACTTTCCTTCCTTTTATCCCGAGGTTGCTGTTCTTCTACGCTGATGTTTTTACTACAATGGAGATCATTCAAAATGCTGGAAAGAAGATGTCGAACAAGATGTTCTGACATCTTATATGAAGAGGTGTTGTGCTGTTGTGTTTAATAGTTTCTAAGGACTACTGTTGGTGGATGTTTTTGTTTATTTTTGTTTTAATTTTATTGTATTGTTTTAGCCAAAATTTTCCAAAGGGGGAGATTGTAAGTTCCTTAGTTTTAAAGGTTGGCATTAATTTTTGTAAAAAAGATATAGAAACAATATGTTAGATAGGATGTATGAACTTGCTAATGGGAACAATTTGAGTAAGAAGTCCTATCTTATGTTAGGACATGTTGAGTTGAAGTGTTTCAACATCTCGAACAATATATCAGATAAGATGTCATGTGAAGGAGCACACGACATCGCGCCTGAGCTGAGGTGAGTTGAATTAATGGATTCAGTTATGATTTAAAAGATGCAGAATATTCTAGGAATATTATGCAATATTATTTGGCGCTGATTTAAAGGTCTAGAAGAATCAAGTCAGAATATTGAAGAATATGCATTTTCTAAATATGGAGATATTTTGGGAAACTAATGATTGAAGACCTTGTTTATAGAAGAAGTTACTACTGATTGTAACAGCCAAAGAGCTGTATTTTGAAGGCAAAAATCTAGTTGGGTATACATTATAAATAGAAGTCTTCATAACCTAGGAAAGGCATGATTTCAAGATGTATAAGTCTAGGGATTTTCATTTCTGTCGCTCTCTAGAAGAGTTGGTATGAGTGAACCACTTAGGTTGTGAGATGATCATTGTGTTCTCACTCAGAAGCTGTGAAGTAAAGAGTTGAGAATTTTTCTTGGAGGAAGCTTTGAAGCAACTCCAAGTTGTGTTCTTCGTCGAGAGTCTTGGCTAGGTATTGTCATGGAAGTGTGTCTTCCTGTTTGTTCAGAATTGTTTGTTTTGAACCAATCATAGTCTGTGGTTGAAGAGGGATTGAGGAGGGCCTCATATCTAGGTGAGTCTTAGATAGAAATATAGCACGAGTAGTGATTAAGTGAGAAGTTATAAATAGGGGAGTATAGCTTCGAATTGATACTATCAAAGTGGATTTGTCCTTGGCTTGGTATGCCCCCAAAGTAGGAAAGTTTCTCTGAATTGGGTTAACAATTATGGTGTGTTGTTTATACTTTTCATTAATTTTTGTAATGTTTATACGTTGCATGTTTGTTTATGTTGGATCAGATACCTCAACACCTCACCGGACACGGGGACCCGTGTCAGCATCTGAGATCTGCGCTAGTCACACTTTTTGGTTCCAGTTAAATTGACATGGGCCGTGTCGTGTGACACAGGCACCCATGTCGCCTTCAATCCTTATTCTAAAAGTTCATGCATCATAAAACTTGACACGGGCCCTGTCGTGTGACACAATCGCCTATGTCGCCTTCTGCCTTGCTCGGATCTAAACTTTTTCCAAATCTCTGAATCCTGCACTTTTCTACCCCGATTTGTCCTATTTTATTTGTTTGAACCTGAAAACACTAAAATAAAAAACCAAGACAAAATGCATTAAAATGGAATAAAACACCATTCAATTAAAAGAAATGATGACTTAAATAAATGCATAATTCCTGTGTAAAAACCACTGATCAAACTCCCCCAAACTTAAACCATTACTTGACCTCAAACGATTATTACAAGAGCTTCAAGAAAATCATAGCAGCCTGTTACTCATACGTGAAACATCCGTTCAAATTGATCAAAACGAAGTTCGTTCGATGATCATATGAGGCGAAGAGTTTGTTTAAGAATCTTTAAATTTAGAGTTTCCTCTTCATATAACCTCTTAAACCATGCTTTGTACTTAAGTCTCTTTTCTGATTTTCCTCCTTTTTCATTCAGACAGTCAAATTAAGGCAATGATAATTATTGATGATCCTCACACGTACAAGACTGAGTAAGAGATAATTTTACTCAGGCACCAAATATGAGCTTTTGCTCCTTTATAAATTCAGATGAAATTTTCAAAACTTTTCAATTTATATATTATCCTTTATGGACAACGTTTGGGGATCAACCCCCTTTATGCTGAATAACCTAGTGAGAGTTGCCCAACTTAGCGAGCCAGTTGCCTTTTACCGCCTTTTCATCATTTGGTTCCAAATTTCTTTCCTTCTCCTTCAATCATACATACATGTGAATCTATGTTATGCCAGACTGTGAGGATAAACTACTCGAGGAGAACTTTTAAGGATTTAATTACTACGGTACAAATCTACATGTTAGACTCGTATCCCTGTCACGTTATTCCAAACTTCCTACCCTCGAATAACCACCCCTTTGTCTCCATATACTATTCTCGAACTCTATGAGACTCAAAAAAATTTCGGCCAACTTGGAGGACTTCAACTCGTGGATTTTCAAAGCAATTCATAGAGCACTAACAAATTATTTGAAAAAGAAAAGAAATAACCCCCCCCCCCCCCCTACAAACTTTATCTAGACATTGACCCTAATGTTTCGGAAACAAGCTCGAGAAGGTGACTCACAAAGGGTAGTGCAACACATGTTGCAGCCTCCTACCTCTCACCAGTAAGACTCCCTTTTTATTACCTGCAAATAAAACAAAAAGAAAGACTAAATTGTTAAAAGCACGGGTTTCCTCCCATGAAGCGCTTCGTTTAACATCGTATGGATCGATGTGTCATCCCCTTGTGGATGGTACTTCCTTTTCCACACCTTGTTGCCTATTTCATCCATAATCTAGAACTCATTCAGATCAAACGTATCAACTAATTTGTTACTTTCTTTCTCTTCTTTCCTTCTTCTGTTTGTTATTTTGAGGTGTTCCCTTCTCCTTATACTTTGATCATTAAGACCGAAGATTTATCCTTTCCAACTACGCCTTGCTTCCTGATTTCCAACACCTTCAAGGTTATCTCCTCATCAAATTATTTCAGTGTCAGATTAATTGTCTCGATATCAAAATTGCATCGACTCGTCAACATAAATGGTCGACCAAGAATGATAAGAGTCTCTCCATCTTCCGGTATGTCCATGATCTGAATGTCAACTGGGAAAACAAAACTGCCAATTTCTACTAAAACATCTTTAGCTATTCCAAATGACTGCTTGATGGTGTGTTTAACAAATTTCAATTTTGTCCCACTCCTGCCTATCTTCTCAATATCGAGCTTCTTGAAAATTGATAATGGAATTAAACTCACACTAGAGCCAGAATCAACCAGAACCTTCTTGAAAGCTCTATCTTTATTGTGAATGGTATTGCAACTGACCCCGGATCCCTCTGCTTGACAGGGATTTTTCTCTAAGGCGTTATTGTATATAATTTCTTGTCAACGGTTACCGATCCCTCTCCTGTTGATCTCTTCTTTAATAATACCTCCTTCATAAATTTGTGATACAAAGGCATTTTGTCGAGTGCTTCAAAGAATGATATGTGAATTTCTAGCTTTTTGAAAATTTTGATAAATATCGCAAAATCTTTTTCTTTTTTATCCTTTGCCACTTGAGATGGATATGAAAACTTAATTTATGGTTTAGTCTTCTCTTCAACTGGCTTTGCAGGTGATGCCACTTATTCCTTTTTTTCTTGTTCTCTTTCACTTCCAGCTCTACTTCTATGACATTGTCATTAAACCTCACATTATCTTCTTTTTTTCTAGCAACTTTCTCACTCCTTATTTTGACAGCATTCACATTCTAATGACTTTTCTGATTTTTCTTGTGCTTGCAGCGCTACCTATTGCGCAATCTGCCCCGTTTGAACTTCCAAATTTTGATTTCAACTGTGGTATTTCTATGATTACTCCTTGTCTCTTCTTGAAACTGAGAGGTCTGGGAAGCCATCTTTTCAATAGCCACATCCCACTCTTCCTTCTAAGGAGCTTGTTGCTGCTGATCTTTCCAGGAGAAATTAAGATAATTCTTCCATCCAGGATTATAGGTGTTAGAATATGGGTTGTTTTGCCTCAAGAACTTTATCCCCTCAATTTGTTATGGAGTTACAAGACATTGCAGAGTACTGTGCGGCCCACTACGAATTTCACAAGCTATCTTTTGTACTTGTTGAACCTGAGTTACACGTTGAGTACCAATGTTCATTGTTTTCAGCTTTTTCTCTACTTCTGCTGCAATGGCTTCTTAATTTTTCAGTTTCTAATTGGTTTCCAACTTCTGATCAATCACTCCCTCTGGTGTGCTTACAACTTTTTCATATAGCTCCAGATGCTCATTTGCAGCAATTGCTTCAATAATTTTGTTCACACCAGTGGCTGTTGCAAAGTTAGCTGAGCCACCAGCTGCTGTATCAATAAGCTGCTTTGTCTTTATTTGGAGGAGACTTACAAACATCTGCATTTGCTCAGTTTGACTCATGTAGTACATTGGAAAGGCCACCAGTAACCTCTTGTAAGCATCACCTAATGACTCTCCTTCTTTCTATTTAAAATTCACAATTTCATATCTTTTGCAAATGTAAACAGCAGCGGGAAAGTACTCATCAAGAAAAGTCTTCTCCATCTGTTCCCAAGTGGTGATAATTCCAACCGATAATGAGTAAAACCACTCTTCAGCTTCTTCAGACATCGTGAACGGGAACATCCTTAATTTCTTGGCTTCCTCAGAGTGTCCCTCAATCTTAAAAGTAGTGCTCATGGTGAGAAATCTCTGCAAATGCTTATTGGCATCTTCATTGATCTTTCACTTGAAAGATCTATCCTCAAGCTGGCGGATGGTTGAAGGATGCCGTTGAAAATTTACAACATTGACTGGTTGATTCACAATAGTCAACCGACCTACTATAGCGTTGGCTCTTTCGTAATCTCTAAGAAGTCTCTACGTGGTGGTGGGTCTTCAGCCATTGGTTTTTCCTCTTCGGACTCTGAATCAGAGTGATCTGAGCAACCTTCTAACTCCTGTCTAACTAACCGAGCTTGTCCGCGCCTTGTGTGAAAAGTTCTTTCTATTTCTATGTCATAAGGAAATCCAGCTGAGGAATTTCCTTGCATGCAAAGGTTAGGAAAAATCAGTAATAACAAAAATATGGAAATTACAGAAAAGAAATTTTAGTTGCAGATCAACAAAATTTTAATTGAACTCCAATTAAATTTAATGATTAGGCAGTCCCCAACAACGACACCAAAAACTTGATCGGAAAAATAGCAAGTGTACTATTTTTCCTCTTGTAATAATAGTGAAAATTCTCCGAATGTTGATCTCAAGGACTGTACAGAATTACCGAGTTTAATGTGAGGTTCAATTAAACAAAACTCAATGTGGGGCTTTGGTTTGGTAATTGTACTTAACAATAATTAAAAATATGCGAAGGTAAATTATGACTTTTTTACTAGTATGAACACTATGCTAGGGGTGAGTGTATGGTTTGCCCTGTAATGACCTTTACTATTGATCTCTTCTTCAAGTACATTACCTTCAACTACCGACCCTTTATATTATTTTCCCCTAAGTCCTTAGTGAGAAAATATTTAACCATCCATCCTAAATCCTAAGTCCTTATAAATATCTGATGGAGTCAAGCCTTTATCTTATCAAAGGTTAAATCTGGTGACTATAGTGTACCCCTAGTCCTAGGTGATATCTATTATAGCCTAATCATACAAAAACCTTAACAACCGCGGTCCAGCTGATTGTTAACTGTAACTCAATCCTAATTGGTCTGATCATGAAAGCATTAGAAACCTTGAACAATTAAATTAAAAGGAAACCATTGTATTAAAAATCAATAATTCAAAGTTAATACATTTGCAAATCAGGGACACCTCCCCAGCATTGGGGGGTTTATCTGCACATGATATTCAAAGAGATTTCAATAACAATAGAGATAGACATTACACAAATTAATGGTGAAATCTGATCTTCAATTGCTTCTGCTCATGAAAGGTCTTCCTTCTTCCAAAACTTGCATAGACTTCAATGATGCAAAATGGTTTTTATAGCGTTAGGATATCCTTCAGTGATGCAAAATGTATTAAGTACCCTTAATGATCCAAGAATACGGGAAAATCTCAAAATTGGAATTTCACACGCCTAAGCTGACACAGGTCGTGTCCTCGGACACGGGCACCCGTGTCAGCATCTAAGATCTGCACTAGTCACACTTTTTGGTTCCAGCTAAATTGACACAGGTCGTGTCGTGTGACACGGGCACCCTTGTCTCCTTCGGTCCTTCCTCTAATAGTCCATGCATCAGCTAACTTGACACGTGTGTCCGTGTCGCCTTTTGCCTTGCTTGAATCTGAACTTTTTCCAAACCTCTGAATCTTGCACTTTTCTGCCCTATTTGTTCTGTTTTATACGTTTGACCCTGAAAACACTAAAATACAAAACCAAGACATAAAATAAAGTAAAATGGAATAAACACCATTCAATTAAAAGAAACGATGACTAAAATAAATACATAATTCATGTGTAAAAACCACTGATCAAGTATGAAGAACGAGATTGTGGAACTTGTGTATTCTTGTTTGACTTATCATAAGTCGAAGATTGGACATCAGAAACTGTATGGTTTGATGAAAATGGAAATGGGATAGTATTTTTATGGATTTTTTTCTGGTTTACTTAGAACATCGAGTAATTGTGAAGCTATTTGGGTTATTATGAACAGATTGACGAAATATGCTCACTTTATTTCGATGAGGATGGATCATCCGATGGAGAGGCTTGCAAAGTTATATATTTAGAGGATTGTCAGTTTGTATGGTATTCCGTCTAGCATTTTGTCTGATAGAGATATGAGGTTTACTTTGAGATTTTTGGAAGGTTTACAGAATGATTTGGGTATAAAATTATGTTTGAATTTTTCTTTTCATCCACAAACAGATGGTCAGACCGAGAGGATGATTCAATCACTTTAGGATCTCCTTGGAGCTTATGTATTAGAATAAGGAGGTTCTTGGGATAGTTACTTGCCTTTGATTGAGTTTACTTATAACAACAATTTCCATTTGAGTATTGGAATGGCACTTTTTAAGTTTTTTTATAGTAGAAGGTGTAGAACTCCTCTCTGTTGGTATGAATTGGGATAGAGTGTTGTGGTTGGACCTGAGATAGTCCAGCAGACTACATATAAGGTTAAGATGATTCAGAAGAAAATGAAGGCTTCTCAGAGTCGTTAGAAGAGTTATCATGATAAGAGGAGGAAAACACTTGAGTTTGAGAAAGGAGATCATGTGTTTCTTAGAGTTACTGTGGTAATGGGTGTTGGTCAAGCTTTGAAGTCACGTAAGTTGACGCCGCATTTTATTGGTCCTTATCATATTTCCGAGAAAGTAGGTGAAGTGGCTTATCAGATTGCTTTGCCACTGTAGCTTTCAAATCTCTATGATGTGTTTCATGTGTCTTAGTTGAGGAGATACGTTGCAAATCTGTCTCATGTGGTCCAATTAGATAATGTGCAGGTGAGAGATAACCTGCCTCTAGAGACATCACGTATGCGGATAGAGGATCGAGATTTGAATCAACTTCGTGGTAAAGAGATTTCATTGGAGAATGTAGCTTTGGGAGGACCAATGGGTGGAAGTGTGACTTGGTAACTCGAGAGTCAGATGAGGGAGTCTTATCCTGAGTTATTTGTTTAACGTAATTTTCAAGGACGAAAATATTTTAAGTGGGGGAGAGTTGTAACAGCCTGATTTTATTTAATAGTTATTTAATTATTTATTTATTTTATTAATTATTATGTGATATAGTAATTAATTAAATAGTGTTATTTAGTGGATATTTGGATTATTTGAATTAATTTCATATATGTGTTATATGAGTAAATTGGGTTAGTGGGTGTAAAAATAAAATTATTGAGTAATTGGGCCTTGGTGGTGGTTTAGTGTGAGAATGAGATAAGCCCATTAGTGAAAATAAGAGTTAGTAAGGGTTTTTGTAAAACAAAGATAAATAGAATTAGAAAGAAGGAAATAAGAGAAGAGAAGAGGAAAAGAGGAGAAAAGGGAGAAAAGAGAAGAAGAAGAGAATATAGAACCCTAGTGAATCTACATCAAAGGTAAGGGTGGGAAATTTTCTTATTATGGGATTACATAAAAGTATGTAATGGGTAGTTCCATGCTTAGGGATTTTGTTCTTCAATTTCTAGATTTTGACATGTTAGGGTTTGAATGGGAAATCATGAAATTGATGTTTAAATCATCTTTTGATGTTTGTAATTGATGTTATATGTTTGATATATGTGGTAATGCATTTAATTACATGAAAATGATAGTTTGGGTTGATTTATTGGGGTTGAAGACGTGGGAACCCGAGACTTCTCTGTAGCAGAATTTTTCCAGTTTTTTGCGAGGCCACTTAGCGCGATGGAAGCCGCATAGCGGGGTATGGAATGAAAAACTTTATATTTTCTGAAACTATTCTGGATCATGGATATGTATGATTTATCGTGAATTATCATGAATTTTGTAGAATTTATTTATGTGTTTTAGATTGGTTCTGAATTTGATGAAAATGTAACACTTGATTTTGCGTATTTGTATGTTGTGAATTGATGATGAATATGAATAATATGGTTTGACATTATTGCTATGTGTTATTATGATGTGTTGAGTTTATAGATGTTATGAGTATGCATTGTATGTAAATATTGACATAGTATATTTATGTTGTGCAATTTGGTAAAGATAATTCAAATGTGTTGAATTATGTGAAATATGTTTGTATGATTAAGATATGAAGATGGTCTTAATTGCATATATATATTGAGATTGCACATGCATCATGAGTTATCAATAGGCAATGTTTACTAGCTTTTGTGAGAGTTAGTGACTAGTCCCAAACTTGGAGATGTGGTTTGGAAGCTTGAGAGATAGGCTTTATTTTGGTGGTTATCTATCTTGGAGATGTGGACTCGGTGATACTGGTAAGAATACAAATTAGTATCATATGCATATTGAATTGAGTTGCATTTAAGTCACATATGTCGATGTGAAATTTTGAGTTGGTGTGCAATATGTGATATTCGTGTGATGGTACATTTGCGTTAATTGTGATTGATTATCTTTGAATTATAAATCATTGAGCGATGTTGTATATGTGAATATGTGGAGTGAGTTGGAAAATATGGAATACATGAATATGTGAAGTATGATGAATTCAATTTTTATTGTATGTGATGCATTAATTATTATTATATATTTCTATAGTAATTTCAATTCTCACCCTTCTGTTGGAATGATGTTTTATACAATATCACTCAAGTACTGAAGATAGTGGTGCTTCTCACGAGGATTAGTCGGAGGAGCTATTTTCTTATTTATGATACTCTATTTTATTTATGATGTATTGAGATTATGTCATGAGTTGCCTTTAGTGCCTAATATTTTATGATATGATTGTTAGTATGAGATTCAATCATTATTATTGTTATGAAAAAGAATCTTTCCGCTGTGAGATGCATATGTGTTAGTATATGAAATATGATTTTAAATGTGTGTTATGAGTATGACCGGTGTATTTTGTTAGTTTAAAATACATGTGAGACCCTCCTTAAATATGCATGATAATGTACTCTGATTATGCTATATTATTTCTGTGAGGTTAAGGGGGTGTTACAGTCAACCTGTATAAAAGGGTTTGGTTTAAGATTAGCCTGGTGTAAAATCTCAATTATATTCATCGTTATCCTGTGTATAAATGGTTCGGTTTGGAGGATAGCCAGTTCAAAACTCCACATTTGGTTTGAGACAAGTTAATATAAAATTTAGGTTTGACTTAGAGACTAACCGCTTCAAGTTTGTTTTTGGAAGGAAGACTGGCCACTTTGTTTGGTTGGAAGTTAATCTTAAACTTAATTTTTCTTATACAAGGGACTTCATAAGATCCACCTACTGAAAGCGTATAAGCATTATTGGATACTCTCAAGATCAAGTCTTGGGTAGACGATTATGTCATTTCATTTTGACCAAACTTCTATAATTTTTGTTGTTAGCTTCTTAACCTTGTCTCTTTCTTTTTATGCATATTTATTTTCTACTACTATTTTTAAAATGTTTATATCAAAAATATTTTTAAACTCTGAAAATGAAAATAATAATGTTTCAAGCCATCATTTTTCAACCCCTTGGAATTCACCCACTCTCTTGTGTATGGGTTCATTTGTTTAACAAGTGGCATCAGAGCCTAACTCCTATTTAAAGATTAATCACCTTAGGAGAAAGATGTCTTCCAACACTTTTTCTAACAATAGATATTTCCTAAACACATATCCACCATTTAATGACTATAGGTTAGAAGTATGGAAATCTAGACTTAAATTTTTTTATTAAAAATATTGATTTTGAATTGTGGGAAACAATAACTAATGATTCATTTTGTTGCACATCTGACTCCATACAAGAGAGGTTGATTTGTGAGTTTTAAAGAAATGTAAGTTTGAATTTTTTTTTTGGATCAAAATCAGAGTTTGAAAATATTTTAGAAAGGTTTTCAAAGTTAAGCGGCGGGAATATAATTTCCAAAAGGTAAATTGCAGAAATAAAGATTTATGGGAAAAGAGAAGAACATCAGGAATTATACAGGTTCAACAAAAAATAACTTAGTCATGTCCCCAATATTTGATATTGAGAGTATCTAGTAAACTTAAGATTTTTTAGTAAGTTGAACTCTCAAACCCCCTTATACAAGAAAGATGAAGTTTATGGATAACTTCCAACAAAAATTCAAGCACGGGAGAGAAATGGTGAGTTTTCATTACAAATAGTGGATGAAAGCAATCAATCTCCTTTCTAAAAGAAACTTGGAGTAGTTAGTCTTAAAGCTTCAAATAAAGATTTTATCAAAGGATTATCTTGAATCTTGAGAGCTTTTAACACTAGGTTGATCTCGCGAACCAAAACTTGGTTTTATATCGGGCTAACTAAGAACCTGTGAGATTTTACAATTGGGATGGTCTCGAACTAAAACAAAATTTTATCACAGGCTGTGCTTTAACCAAAACGTGGTTTTACCATGGACTAACCAAGAACCTATGAGAGCTTTTGAAAGGGCTAAACTTTCTAACCTATAAGGAGACTTGTTCACATAATCCCCAAACCAAAGCTTTTTACGGGTTTAGCTTTGAACCAAACAAAAAACCCCTAAATGGATAAAATGTTCAACCACGGTAAACAAAACTTCCTTGGTGAAATTAAAAAACTAACCTTCAAGAGTTACAACTTCCTCTCTTGCAAAATGACTTTCTCGAAAAACACTACGACCAATCTTTTAGTGAGATAACGTAAATAAAAGAATTTTTTAGAGAGAGTGAGAAGTGAGTAATGAAATCATATTTCTGGATGATAAATGAGTTGGAAGTGACCTCTATTTATAGGCTAGAGGTTGGTACAAAAAGTAAAAGATTTTATGGCCCTTTATGACTTGCCAATTGATAGGCAACATACTCCAAATGATTGGTTTCCTTCAAATTAATCGATTACTATGTTAAAAGTGGAAGGGAAAGATATTTAGATATTACACCTCATTAATATGGTGTCCTAATCTCCTAATGCACATTTTTTAATTGACCAAAACGACTGGGTTAAGGTAATAATCAATTGGCAAAGACAAAAATTTCTCCAGTGCTTTTCTGACAACTCCTAAATCATCTAGCACAACTTCAAGGCATTTTTGAAAAAAATTTCTTAAGCAAAATAATTTTAAAAACTTGTTTCGTATGTGGATGTGTGTGTGTGATTAATCGTATACTTTGTAAGAAAGTCCTAATGCTTTTACATTATATTCACTTAGACGTTCAAGTCATTCTTCGCATACTTCAAGTCTTATCAGATGTTTCACTCTTGTGGACAATTGCTTGAGTTTAATTCAAATGACACCTGAGTTATGTTTCATTTGATTCCCATAATTAGGGATTCTAGTCCCTTAAACCTTAACTATCAGGGTTTCCCATCATCAGGGTTGTCATCATTAAATATTAGTTGTCAAAGTCAAAAGTGATTTTCCTCATTAAGGGTATATAACCTAGAATTAACCTGCAAAACAAGGTTTCACACATTTATGTCTACTCACCATATAAATGGAGAAGTAGTTGATAAACCCAAATTCATTTAGACTATAGAGGAAAAGAGAATATTTGAAATTGATTTAAAAACATAAAATTTTCTAGGAATGCATTTAGATGATACTAAAATCCTATATGTTTATAATTGTAAATCATCCTAGAAAATGTGGGATACTCTTGAAATGATATATGGAGTTTCTCCATGTATCCAACGAGAGAAAGTGAACACACGAAGCAAAGAAGATGAATGCTTCATTTGTAAAAATTTCTCCAAATTTAGAAATGTTATAAATTATATTGGAAACTTTGTTACAATCACTTTGGGTCAACATTCTTGAAGGCCGGCCTCAACTACTGAAAGGCTTCTCTGACTCCATCAGAGCCCGAAAAGCCTTGAGGATAACTTTTTTTGGACGACCAATACCCAAATGGCTTAGGCTAACCATGCAGGTCCACCCCATGTTTCCGTACCGAAAAGATCAACACCACATCTTTGAAATTCCACATCAATTGATTAGATCCAATCCCAGTTTCAGAATAGAATTGTATCAGAGAAAATCTTTAAACTACTATTTCCCTTTCTCTTCTTGGTTGGAGAACCCTATATTCGTTGAGTCAATATAAACTTTCAGTCCCCATAACCTTGTACGGTGGAGCATGATTCATGTTCTTATGGATATTTCCTTTGTGTTTGTTTTTGTTACTTGATTTTAAGATCTAGTTATGGTATTTTTGGAGAGTTGTACTACTACGTAAAATCCATATTGCAACAGTAGGAAAAGGGATACCATAACGCCTGGTCAACCTTTGTGAGGCAAGGAGTGGTTGCATCTATGATGATTTCCACCACGGTTAAGTGATTGTGATTATAAGTCAAGTAGCACACTTCCTATCACAACGGTCATCTAATACAACTATTATGGTATATATTTAGATCATGGGTTCGAAACCCAACATCAACAATTTATCATGAAAACAAAAACAAAAACAATGTACTATTGTGGTTTACAATTTATCATTTATCAACAATAACATACAACAACATTTAAAAAAATTTATCAACAAAACAACAACAACATACGACAACATGCCTTTTATAAAAATTACAACAACAATATACCTATTATCAACAAAACAACAACACCATACAACAACAACATACAACATAAATTTTTTCACGAATATACCTTTTATTTAAAAGATTAATTAAATTAATGTTGAAGTTGATCTACTTTGTGTTGCTATGAAGAAAAAATGCAAGGCGGATGAAGTTTACATAATAGCTCCATACTTCTTATATTGTTTCTTCATAGCAACACAAACCATATGTGAACCACACCCATAGTATGCACTTTCTTAAGTTATTTTTCTTCATTCAGTTTCCCTACAAGTAAAAAAACTATGATAAATGTAAAGAGATTTGGAAACATAAACTGCAATCAGATATGGAAACATAAAATCTTGAACCATATTTCAAAACATAAACACCATGACATTAAAAATATACATGGAACATCACCCAAATGAAAAAAAAAACAAGAATATCATTCCAAATGAAAAAAAAAACTCTGTTTAAGAAGAACTAGTGTCATACATGGAATATATTTGAAAAATGGAAGAACTTGATTACCTTTTAGTTTGAAGAAGCTTTTGAGAATTATTTTGCTGCATGTGGAACATAGATGTTAGGGTTTTGTATTGATAAAAATTTAAGAAAGCTTATGAACAAGAAGCAGAAGAAGAAAGATAAAATGTATGAACTTGTTACCTTGAAGTTTGAAGAAGCTTATGAGGACATGTTCGATGCATGTGGAAGAGAGTGACGTTAGTATTTTATTATGAGAGTGATGACTATTATGTGTTGACGCTTGATAACTTATCACCACAGTTGTTAACAAAAATCATGATGATAAGTAATAACTATTCACAATGGTTTCTAGTATTAACCGTGGTGATAATTATTTTTATTTTAATATATTTATAAGAGTATAATGAAAACTCATTTTTGTAACAGTACTACAGAAAAACCATATCACAATGGTTGAAAAAAGGATACCCTAACGCCTGAGCAACCATTGAGAGGTAAGTGGTGATTGTTTATATGATGTTTTAAACCATTGTCAGGCAACATTGATTATAAGTCAAGTAGCACATTACGTACAATATTGGTTGTATAAAATAACCGTTGTTGTATGTCTTTTAATAAAATAAAAAAATGCAGCAGTAGAGCTGCAACAACAACAAGAACAACAACAAAACAATGACAACAACAAGAACAAAAAGAACAACAAGAAGAAGAAGAAGAACAACAACAACAACAACAACAAAAATAACAAAAACAAAAACAAAACAATAAAACAACAACAAGAACAAGAAGAAGAACAAGAACAAGAACAACAATAACAACAAGAAGAACAACAAGAACAAGACAAACAACAACAATAATAACAACAATAACAGAATCAATAACAACAACAAGAACAACAAGAACAACAAAATTAATAAAATCGTTAAACATTAATTCTCAAAAACAACAAGATTAAACGTTTTACCTGACCTAACAACAAATTACATTACTAACTTAAATCCATGTTTTCCTTGTCTCATTCAAGTTCGAGAAGAGATGAAGGAGTTCTAAAATTTATTAATGAAAGAGATGGTGCTTTCAATTTTTGTTTATTAAAAAAAATTCATAAGTCGAAAGCATCATCTCTTTCATTAACAAATTTGTTAATGAAACAAAACTTGAATGCATCATCTCTTTCATTAACAATCTTCAGAACTCCACCATCTCTTCTCCAAATTGAATGAGAAAACCAAAGAACAGATTCAAGTTAGAAATGTTAGTTGTTATTAGATCAGGTAAAATTTTTAACGTTGTTATTGAGAATTAATTTTTGGTGCTTGGAATCGAAGTAAGTAAACTTTAATATACCTCATTGGTTGTTTTATAGGACCATAAATAATTATATTTTAATAAAATATTAAAAAAATCGGGTGCATGAAAATGAGTTTTTACTATGATTATTTAAACGACTATAGTAACATTGTGTTACCAAAGATATATTTTGTAGTAGTGTTGAACTCTCTTTGATTTCTTTTTCAATTGTTGTGATTATGAGGAGTGTTGTTGTCTTTTTGTTTTTTCTTCCTCTTTTAGAGCTTTAATTTTCTTTTGATATCATTTTGTTTGACCTTTACCTATGTTGGAGTCCAAGGTTGAAGCTGAAAGAAGAAGAGAGAGAAAGAGAAGAGAGATAAAAACAATTATAACAAATTCTGAAGGAAAGAGAAACTCTTTCGTGAAAATCTTGTAAAGTCGTGTTATAAAAGACTAGTTACAAACTTGTTTAAATACATAAACTAAATTGCCATTTAGGCACTTCTAACAAATCTAAAACAAAACAAACCTCAGAAGCTAAGCGTAACTTCTGGAACAAAAGCCACAAAAACTTCTACTTCTGAGTTAAAACACTGCTTTTGAGTATTCAACTTCTAAACATGAATTACTTCTAACACCATCCCTTAATTCATATTCAGCTAATTATACTCTACAACACCAATTCCATTCCTCAAAAGGACAAAGTTTCCAGTCTTGAAAACTTTCATCAGAACATCTACAAGGTTCTTTTGAGTTCTATAGTGTATAACTTCTAAAACTCAATTCTGGACTTGATTCCTCAGAAAATAGAACTTCATGTCAATGTGTTTGCTTCTCCCATGCAGCACTAGATTCTTGGAAAGGCTTATTGCATATTTATTGTCAATCATCAAATTCACAAGCTTACTCACCTTGATCTTCAAATCATGCAACAAATTTATCAACCAAACAACTTGACACGTAGACAAAGCACCTGCAAGGAAACCACGTGTTGCTTCTCGGAGCACTAATAAATGGGACTACCCTGATACTTGAAAAATATCCAGAAGTACTTCTTCTTCCAACTTTGTCTCCACACCAATCAAATTCTGAATAACATATAAGGTCTAAGTCAAATTTAACACTAGATGGGAACAACACTCCATATCTCAGAGTCCCTTTAATGTACCTCACTATTCTAAATACATAACAAATGTAAGGTATGGTGTTACATAGATATCTCAATGAACCAACCAACTATTTAAAAGTTGTAGCATCTACGTACCCCCCTCAACATCAGAATCCAGCTTGTAATTCATCTCAGCAAGTGTGATTGGAGTCTTGTAATTTTTTATCTCAAATATTTCCAAAATCTCAAGTTCATACTTCAGTTGATGCAAAATGATACCCTTCTCATAGTACTTAATCTTGATCCTTATAAAATATACCATATTTTCCAAATCATTCATCTCAAACTCATTCATCAACAGCTTCTTGACTATCTCATATGAGCAGCTTCCTGTTAGAAATATGTCATCAATATATAGACACAACAAAATCATATTGCTTACAAAAGTATGTTGAATCTAAACCCCATATTCCAACTCACACTTTCGAAATCCATACAACTTGAAAAATGAATCCATTTTCAAATTCTAATCTCTAGGATCTTGTTTCTGTCCATACAACGCTTTATGTAACATGTACATCCTCCATTGCTTGTTCTTCTTCAGAAATCCAGGAGGTTGTGACATGTATACTACTTCTGGTAATGGATCATTCAGAAATGCAGATTTCACAACCAGATGCATCAGAGGCCAATTTCTATTAGAAACTATAGCAATCACCAATCTAATTGTTTCATGTGTAGATACAAGCACAAATACCTCAAAGTAATATAGTCCAAATTTCTATAAAACCCATCTGACGCTAATGGGTTTCTTCTCCTTTGAAGGCTCAGTCAACTCCCAATTCTTGTTTATTTTTATAGCCTCAAGTTCTTCTTTCATGGCCTTCAGCCACAATTTCATCTGGAGGGCTTCTGTGATGCGGTGGGAGAACTGAATAGAGGTTTTGCGTTTGTGTTCGCAAATGTTTCGGTTTAGCAAGAGTCTCCACCGACTTTTATTTTATCCAAAAGAAAAGGTAAAAAAGCACAGGAAAGACCTTTGAGATTGGTTTTTTTGGTTCGGGGGTAGATTATGAAAAGGGAAGGTGCTAGCACCCTTTTCATCCATGGTTTTCCATGGGCTCTTAGTTACTTGTTTAGATCACTTGCTTTGCTTTTCCAATTGTTTGAAATGGTGCTTTTGTGTGTGGTTTTGAAAGTATTTTGAAAATAGGCCTTTATTTAGGCAACCTTTGTAATGATTCTTGTTTGAATGTATACAAAGGTCTTTGTCTTTTGAAAAATGTTTCAATGTTTGAAAGTTTGTTTTGAGAAATGTTTTAAAATTGTGTTGTGTGTTTTTGAAAATAGCAAGGATGGTTTGCAAATTGATCAAGTAACTAGGAGTTGTCTACCCTACTCAAAGATATTTCCTACATATTTTTAACCCTTTGACATTGTTGTTTTACCATTGTATTTGGTAAACAACCTTATCTTTGAATGTTAAACAGGACGGGCGTGGGTCATCGTATGACCATGATAACAATGTTGCCAAGTATCTTAGCAAGCTTTTGAGGGACTAGATCATTTTTGTATAGGCAACCAAGATAGCGTTATCGAGGGACTATGATCTTTTTGTTTGATTTGTTTTGCCAAGATACCTAGCATGCATACCGTGGCCATGTTTTTTAAGGCAACAAGTGGGTGAAACCCTAGAGAAGGTTGTGTGCATTGTGTTGTCATTTTTAATGTATTTTTGTCTTGTGTTAGATCATGCTATTTGTTTGATTTTGATCTTTTGCATACAAACCCTAATTTACTATCATGGCATTTAAAAGCAATAAAATGCGTAAAAGTAAATCTAGACTATTACAACATTATTATGGGGAGGGGGATACAAGTTTTGAATATGGGGATATTGCTCAAAATAAAACCCTAAAACTATTACAACCATATTGAATTTATTGTACAAAATAAATAAATAGCAAATATTTAAATATGCAAATAAATGTAAGTATGCAAAAAAAAATGTTTTTGTATTTATTTTATGTATGCAAAATAAATTTATTTATGTCCTAAAAATAAGAAAATAAAAATGATTATTTTTGGAAAGGGTGAAGAAACCCTAATTTTTGTTTTAAGAAAATATATTATATATTATTTATTTATTTCATTTATGTACAAGAAAATAAATAAATATATATATAAAAATGTTGAAAAATAAAATATGTGAGAAAATATTATTTTAAGTGTACAAATGATAAAAATAAAAATATATAATGTTTTTGTATTATTTACAAATTTATTTAGAAAAATAAAAGTATTTAACCTAATAAACTATTTTTTGTCATAAAAAAATAAAAAAAAATAAAATAAAAATGTAAAAATTAAGAAAATATTTTTGGTGATTTTTTAATATTTTAGAAAAAAATAATAAAGTCAGAAATCACAAAAGAAATGAAAAATAATACAAAATATAATAAATGGGCCAAGGGGGTGCAAAAAGTAAGCAGGGGGTGTCAAAAGTCAAGCAAGCCAAGCCCAACCCACGTTCCACTTCATCCCTGTCCTTGAGACAGAAATACGCGCGCGCCATGTACAAACTTCTATCTCCTGCATACGTGCTTAAAAACAAAATCTTACAACATGAAAGTTATAGCTCATCATCACACAATTCTAATGATATAAAAAACTTGATCTAACTCTCAAAGACCAGAGAGAATTTTATCATCCCCAATTTCTGACCTAAAAATTTTAGCATGTTCATCATCTAAATTCTCCTAGCTCAGTTAATATAAATACAAGTTATGCATATGTACAGCTCAAGGACATTAAGGACTACATTTTTTGCTTCACAAACCTAAGCCTAAGGATGTATAAATAAGGAGATAGAAAGTTGACAAATACCTGTTTCAGTTGAAGTTGGCTATGGCAATGTAGCATCTTGGAGTGAGGCCTGAAGGTCTTTTGAGCTTGCTTGAAGTTGTCTCAACCTTTCCCAATGCTTTGCTTGCTTTAAAATGGCCTGAATCTCCTTGTAGAACTCGACCTGCAAAGCTTCAAAGTGAAAATGGTGAAGTGTGAAAACAAGGTTACAGTTGCTTGAGAAAGGTCTGGACTGCTTAGGTGTGATATATGGAATGTGTTTGAAGTGGTTTGGGACAAAACGCACGAGTGGAATTTATTTTGGCTTGAGTTCTGCAGGGCTTGCCCTATTTTGGGCCGAAAATGGAGTTTTTGTGCTTAAGGGTGTTTGAGAGGCTTGGAAATCATGTTTATGGCTTGGTATATTATGCTGAACTTGTTTGAAATGAGACTTAGACTTGCTCTTCACATATGCACAAGATATGTGGACTTTTGCAAGTTACTTGCTTTTGAAGCAAAAGTTGATTTTGACAATGCCAAGGCCTGTACAGGCCTGTTTGCTAGCTGCACATAGTTGGTGAACTTTTCCTGATATTCATGGACTTTGTTTGCAGCAAAATTCTAGGTCCATGGCTCAAGATAAACAAAGTTACATAAAGTGAACTTTACCAAAGTAGTAATGTTATCTTTTTGCCATTTTTGGATTAAACCTTTGTACAAAGCTTCCAAGACAAAAACAATACCATTAACCATTGTATTTGCATTCAATTTATGAGTTTAGAAAGGATTAGAACCTGTAAACCAAGTACAAGCAAGGTTTGGACAGATTTGCAAGGTGTAGCAATGTGCAAAATGCCTTGGCCAAAAGTGATAATTTGCCATTTTCAAACTTTCAATTCTCCCTAACCACAAACGATCTTGGAGAGTTCTGGGACATTTTGGAAAGCTTGTAACATGATCTAAAATCCATATTTGAAATTCATTTTGATATTCCACTTGGAACTAGGTGAAAAGTTGCCATGAAGATAGGTCAAAATCCTGCCTAAACTAGGGCAAAATTTCACTAAGTTAAAAGTTTCATGGACCCTTATTCACAAAATCATAACTTGAGATCCAAGCATATTTTGGGAAAACTTTGTGAATAAAAGTTTTAGATTTTGTGGATTACTACAACTTTCATGTTGGAGGTTTTCTTTGAATCCAATTGCATCATGGTGAAAAAGTTGGGAAAATTGGGAAAAAATAAGAAATTTTCATAACTTAGAAAATTTCTAAGTTATGAAATTTTCAAATCTAAACCCTAATTTCCAAAATTAGGTTTCTTGGTGAACAAGTTTCATGTTTTGACACATCTTGATGAAAAATTACCCTTGGCACTTGATTTTGACCAAAAAGTCAAAGTTTGACTTTTCAGTGTACAGTTGATTTTTGATCAGTTGACTGGAAAATTCATCTGTCAATCCAGTGCATTTGAGATATTTTGAACCTTGTGAATAGGTCAAGATGATTCCATTGGGTCCTTGAAACCATTCTTGAACCCAATTTGCCATTGGCTAGGTGAAAAATCAGAAATTGCCCTTTTACAGTCAAAACCCTAAAAATGGCCATTTTGCCCTTTTGATGATCTGATCAAATTTCTTGAGGAGTTGTGGTCCAAACTTGATTAAATGATTCATATGAGTCTATAATGTTGATGTGGATAAAAAATTATGAGATTTGACTGTAAATTGGCCACAGTTGACTTTTTCCCCAATACAGTTGATTTTTAGGTCAACTGTCCAATTGACTGGGCAAAAATTTGATTCAAGGCTTAAAACTTGGTATGGGCAATATTATAAGTCCAACATGAAGTATGAAAGTAACATGAGGCAACTGAAGTCGAAAAATCCTTGTGCAAACTCAAACCCTAATTTCAGGTCAACAGTGCAAGGAGATGTCTTGAGCTGAGCAAACCCTAATCTGGTCTTGAGTCCAAAGAGGTCTTGTGAGGAAAATCTTGATAAAATGAGAGTGAAAATTTTGGGGTACAACAACTTCTTTAACATGAAACACTGAATGACTTCTCCTTTAGAGTCTATCTCAAAATCTTGCAACATGTCAAACTCTGCAATATACTTTGTATTTCTCTAATTATTTGTGGCCTTTGGACTTGTTCGTAATCTTCTTCAAATTCTGGAACAATATCACATTCTGGTCTTCCTTCAGAATAAGAAACTACAGCTTCAAAAGTTTCACTTTCAGAGGCATGATTACCACCACATCCTAGATCTTTATCAGAATCTAGACAAAATCATATTCACCTTCTGAGTTAGACTCATTTTCATAGTCTTCTTCAGCTACAGAGTCATCTTTTGACTCTGACTCATCTTCAGAACCATCAAATTCTGAAGTATCTTCAGAAGTTAACTTAGGTATTGACACTACATCAGATTTGGATTGAGACTTACTCCAATCCCCTGCTTCTGCTTCTTCATAATGATGTCTATGCTAACTACAATTTTGTTAGTGACTAGACAATAAAGCTTGCACATATATTTACTATGGTACCCAATAAGCAACATTACTTTACTTCTATCATCCAACTTCTTTCTCTTAGCATCTGGAACATGTTTATAACAACTAGAACCAAATACTCTGAAATGAGTCACACTTTGCTTATCTTTAGTACACTTATTAAAAGGAACATTCCCCTTCAACTTCTTCATTGGACACTTGTTAAGCACATATACCAAAGTTGCAACAGCTTCTCCCCACTTGGTGTGAGGCAGATTCTTCTCTTTCAGCGTGCTTCTTGTCATATCAAGCAAAGTTCTATTTCTTCTTTCAGCAAGACCATTGTGTCGAGGAGTGAATATAGAAATAACCTCATGCTCAATTCCATTCTCTTAACAAAACTTCTTTAACTCTGTAGAGTTAAACTCACCTCCACACTCAGTTCTAAGAACTTTCAACTTCTGACCACTCTGTTTCTGAACCTTCACCTTTAACTTCTGGAACTCAGTAAACACCTCATGCTTAAACTTGATGAACTTGTGTCATTCTTGTGAACTCATCCACAAAAGACACAAAGTACTTGTTTCCTCTCAGGCTACAAAATCTTAGGAATTCCATGTACCAACTTCTTTTGCCACAGATCATTGTCACCTTCAGAGCCTTATGCACTAAGACATTTAGCTTCTTATTGCAACTATAAAACTTTAAGAGATTGTTCTTTATGATAATTGAGAAACCTTTCTTAATGAGTTGCCCTACACTCATCAGATTCGTCTTCATGCCAAGAAAATACAGTTAGATGATGATTTATCTAGAGGGGGGTGAATAGATCACCAAGCCAAAATGCTAAATAAAATTTGGTTTTTAAATGTTGATTGAAAAGAGTGCAAGCGGGAGGATTTTATATTGGTTGAATAAAGTCGTCTATACGAACGTAGCTATTGGAAGTAGGATATGCAATATAGCCTTATGAAATGAACAACACAATAAATGAATTTATTTACTTAACACAAGTATCAAAATATTATTCGTTTATATCAAGTTACTAGGAAAACTATGTCCAATGATAACAAGCAAAAATAACGAACTATGCAGTTTATCAAACACTTGGTGTGCGACCAAATTTTTTGAAATTTCCTTTGAGTTGTGTTGACATTAAAAAGCACTTATAATAAAAAGTTATTATAAGCTAATCAACAACAAATTCAAAACAAAAATAGCCACTGAAAAATTCTTACGAGTTGATCGTTCAATCAATATTATTTGATAAATTACTTAATGAAAGATAAAGGAAGTAAACAGATAAGAGAGATCGACAAAAAGATTTGTTTACTAAGTTCACCAATCGTCCTTTCTATGGCTACGTCTCCTTCCAAAAACAAATTTAAAATTAGGATAGATTCTTAATATGCAAAAAGTGATTAGAAGAAAAGTGTTCCAAGAGCAACCCTACAAATCCTAACTATTTATTGTTCATTCAACACCTTCCCTTCCTTTGATCTTGAGAAATGCCAAAAACACAATAGCTACCAATTGATTTATAGAATCTTGCTACTCTTTTCTGTAATAAACTCCAAATTCATTTTGTGCACGATCAGTTGTACCTATTACACACAAGACCTTATAATTCGATTTATCGTTCTCACGCTACTTCCTTGAGAAAACTCTGAAGGATTTTCACTTGGCCGCAATCCTCTCTTGAAAGTCTTGAACAAAAACCTCCAAATCTAACAAAGATCTTGGAGGACAAACCTTATATTTTTTCGAATGAAACCCCCTACAATATCAACCCAATATTCTTGGCTACACAAGAACCTAATTAGATGTTATCAAACCTCGCCTAGATGATACCCCGACAAAAGATGATTATGTATGATTTATTAGTGTGTATGCATAAGTTGGAGGTTGAAGGAGAAGAGCCAATGTACTAATTGTTTATAATTTCATCAAGTTTGAATGATGCATGAATGATGTATTTATATTTGTGGAAGTTTTATGTGCAAAGAGGTCATTTTGGGAATTAAAAAGAATTGAAAAATTGACCCAATCAAATAGTATGTGACAACTTCTATTTGCCGACACATAAGTCAAAAATTAATAATATGTGTCGGCTTAAAAAGGCAAATGTGTCGGCATATCATTACATGCTTTAATACTGAAATAGATGTGCCAACATGAAAATCATATGTGCCAGCACACAAAATAAAAAGTTTCAGTATGTGTCGGCCTACGAGATACATGTGTTGGCCTGTATCACACAAAATCTACAAGCTTCATTATTGAGTTACATGTGTCGGCCTAAAACACGTATGCACCGACACATGCAAGTTGTTTTTATGCAAAAACTTGATTTTCAAGGTTTTGGTCAATTTCAAAGTGGTTTTTAATGATTCCTAAGACCTCTAATGCAAGAGAGTGCCACATGACATATAGATACCGTCCAATATACAGAAATGCTAAGTTTTCCTAGTTTTGACATCATATAAATCATATAATATTGAAGTTGCACTCACACATACCGAACATCCTTGATCAAAACTTTTTTACTATTCTTCACTTTGACTTTGACATTTCCTATACCTCTAGCATTAAGGTCTTTATCATCAACACATATGATCTTTTTCCGGTTTATAGAGTCAAAATCAATAAGCCACTGTTTGTTTCTAATTAAGTAATTTGAGCAACCAGTGTCCATATACCATCAGTATACCAAATATCTATCATCAGAATCAGAACACATTAATAGCACAGGTTCATCATCAGAATCACCTCTTGTTATGCTTGCTTCTTTTTACTTTCTTTCCTTGTTTGACCAACAGTCCTTAGCAAAGTGACCAAACCTATTACAGCAGTAGCATTGAACATTTCTCTTATGAAGCTTCTCCTTTCCCTTCTGATGTTTCTTCTCATCGGAGTTGGAGACTTCTGACTTCTGAGAACCACCACATCTCTTCTTAGATTCTGACCAGGAATGCTTCTGACTCTTCTTAACGGAAGACGCCTTCAGAGCCTACTCTACCTCTCTTTCTGAGGTTCTCTCAGTCAAACGCAACTCTTGTTCCTCTAGGATGTTTTACAGCTCTCCAAATCTCATGGTGGTAAGATTCTTAGAATGTTCAATTACTACAACAATATAATCAAATTAAGGAGTAAGAGATCTCAATACCTTCTCAATGATTACTTGTTCAAAAAGAGTTTCTCCACAAGATTTTATCTAATTTGTGATCAAAACCACTCTAGAGGTGTAATCTGATACCTTAACATTATTCTTTGTGTTGAGATTCTCATACTGCTTACGTTGAGACTAAAGCTTCACCTTCTTCATTGATGCATCACCGTCATAGCATTGTATTAGTATATCCCACGCAGTCTTCGATGTCGTCAAATCTGCAATTTTCTCAAACATGTTCGCATTCACACACTGATGGATGTGGAACAACAGTTTCTGATATTTCTTCTTCGTATCTCTTTGCGTGTTTCTCTATTCCTTCGTCGCATCTGCTGCAACCGGAACATAACCTTCGGTGACGAGATCAAGAACGTCTTGAGCACTGAACAACACATGCATCTGAATCATCCAAAGATTCCAATTTTTTCATCAAACACCAGAAGCTTTGTATTCAAACTGTTTCCTCCGTTCACCTTCATTCATGTGCGCTGATGCTCAAACAAATCTCATATCTCACCAAACACTCGTGTTTCTCGATCCCGCAAAATCAAAAAATGCAATTCTGTTACGATTCTGATCTTGAATTCAACCTGAATTCAAGAAACGAAATCAATCACACACGCCTCATGTACACTCGTGTTTTCTTGTGAGTTAAATCGGAACTCTAGATACCAATTGTTAGAGCACAAGGTTGAACATGAAGATGAAGATGGAAGAAGAAAAGATAAAGAGAAGAGAGGGAGAGAGAGAGAGAGAGAGAGAGAGAGAGAGAGAGAGAGAGAGAGAGAGAGAGAGAGAGAGAGAGAGAGAGAGAGAGAGAGAGAGAGAGAGAGAGAGAGAGAGATAACAAACTTTGAAGAAGAGAAACTCTTTTGTGAAAATCTTATAAATTCACGTTATGAAAAATTAGTTACAAACCTGTTTAAATACACAAACTAAATTGTCATGTAGACACTATTAACAAAGCTAAAACAAAACAAATCCCAAAAGTTAAAGCTTCTGGAACAACAATCTCAGAATCTTTTAGTTCTGAGTCCAAATACTAATTCTAAATATTCAACTTTTAAATATGAATTACTTCTGACATCTCTTTTATCAAAGTTATGTGTATTATTGATTGTAATGCTAGTTTCTTTATAGTATATAATGTATAATTAAAAAAAAAAACTTAAGTTCACTTGATAACGATGCCACTTTTACTTAAGTAATACCTAATAGACATAATTATCATTTAAATGACATGACTTTAGAAAAACAAAGAAACCTATAAGATATATTTTATTAAGACTTGGGTGATATATACGTTCATATCTCGTCTAAGAAGCAAGATAAATACATATCCTAACCAAAACCTTTCAACTTCAATATTAGAGTCATGCACGCACCGATAGCCCTTGAGTGATCAATTTCATGAAACAGATCGTCCATTAACATTTACTTTTAACTAGCCAGAGTGATCAATTTCATGATAGAAATCATGCTTTAACATTTAGATTTAACAAAACCATAAGTAAATAAATTTTCTCTCTATTTAAAGTTTATTAGACACTTGACCTCCAAAAGGTAATTTTAAAGTCCCTACCTAATTAACCCATAGCCCCTAGTTATGCTCTTCCTCAATAAAATTAATATAAGATCTTGCTACTTGCCAGCAATAAAAAGAAAAGCTATCAAATTTAATTTGCATGATTGCATTGTATTCAGCGGTTAACAATATTCAAATATTTATTAAAGTAGAATAATGCTGATTCCACCCTAAGGTAGGTACGTTTTTACTGGAAGCCATTTAGCAATCATATTTTACTAATATGAGTTCATTTTGAGTAATATTTAATTACTGAGTCTTAGAGAATGTGTATATATAGTGAGATCAAGAAGGACACTCCTCACCACCAGCATCAACATATTTGCATGTGTTTTAGTGGTTGAGTTTGGAAGAATATTATTTTCTCTCCTCTCTTATTCCTCTAATTCTTGTGTAATTGTTGTTGTTGAAGTCAAAAATGGCACTCAGTCATAACACTTTAGCTTTAACTTTTGGCATGCTGGGTAACATCATTTCCTTCTTGGTATTCTTGGCTCCAATGTAAGTATTTATTATTGTTATCTATATCAATATACATTTATATATATTTTCACTAAAATAACACATATATATATATATATATATGTTACAGATCAACATTTTACCGCATATACAAGAAGAAATCAACAGAGGGTTTTCAGTCATTGCCTTATCTAGTGGCTTTGTTCAGCTCCATGCTTTGGTTATACTATGCATTGCTCAAAAAAGACGCTTTTCTCCTCATTACTATCAACTCATTTGGTTGTGTTGTAGAAACCATCTACATCATATTGTATATCATTTATGCACCAAAAGATGCAAGGGTATATTACTTTATTATTTAACATTAATAACTTTTTTTGATATAATATATATTTTATACTAAAGTTTTTTTTGTTCATTCAATATTGATTGTAGAACTTAACTTTCAAGCTGCTTTCGGCGATGAATGTGGGATCCTTTGCTTTGATTCTGTTAGTGACAAACTATGCAGTGCATGGTTCAGTTCGTGTTCAAGTTCTTGGATGGATTTGTGTTACTCTTTCTGTTAGTGTTTTTGCAGCACCACTAAGCATTGTGGTATGTACATAGTTAATAATAATATATAAAAGCTAGCTGTGAACTTGATTAATGAAGCTAATGATTTTCTTGAATTTTTTATGTAGGCTCAAGTTGTAAGGACAAAGAGTGTTGAGTTTATGCCTTTCAATTTGTCATTTACTCTCACTTTAAGTGCAACAATGTGGTTTGGTTATGGTCTATTCCTCAAGGACATATGCATTGCTGTAAGTGCTTTAAATTTCTGTTGTTGCGCAATTATATTCGCAGACTATGAATTTTTTAATATAGTTTCAGAAATTTGATTCTTGTATGGTTGTTTTGTAGCTTCCAAATGTGTTGGGTTTTGGATTGGGATTAGTTCAGATGTTGGTGTATGCTATATATAGGAATAGCGGTGAAAAAGCTATTAAAAAGGAAAAGAAAGCACCAATTGAGCCATTCAAAATTACTGTTGTAGAGACTAAAGTGGAGAAAATTGAATCGGAAAAGAAGAACAAAGACGAAGATAATGAGGAGAAGAATAAAAATGAGGATCTTATGACTTGCATTGTCTAAATGTAAAATGCATGTTTAATATTAAGGTTGATATATCAAAATCAAGATGAAACATCATGATTTTTTTATAGTTTACCTAAATATCAAACCTGCATTTAGTTAAATATGTTACTGATTCGTGAGCACTATAGTATAGCCACGATTTATATCTTTCTAGCTTTCATTTCATTTAATTGTAGTTGTAAGCATGTACTAGTTTATTCTGTCTTTAAATTTCTGTCATTCAATCTTGCATTGTAAGTCTTCCCATCCATGAATTAATGAAGCTTCACCCTTTTCTTAAATGTGTGTTGAAAGGTCTTATCAATTAAAAAAATGATATATTGGAAAAGTGAATAAAAGATTTTTCTTATTGTCATAGACAAAAAAAAAAAAAAAAAAAAAAGGAAAACACTAAAACTTTCGAATACATGAAGGCTGAAGACTACTCGCATCATAAAGGTCACTTTTAATTATTACTAAGAAATCTTGAGACTTGTGCATATTTCAATTAAATTTAAGTATGTGGTTTTATGTGTTGGGTATGTAATATCTTTAAATAGTTTTGATGGTGGAAATTTTTCAAATGGTTCGGTTTAATGACACATAACTAAAGAAAGAGATATCTCCAGAATCATAAGACAAATGTTTTAAATTTTAGTTGAAAGTGTTAGATAAAAGTTAATCAAATAAAGGGACTTGATGATATATGATTTTAGTTGAAAGTGTTAGATAAAGGTTAATCAAACAAAGGGACTTGATGATATATGATTTTATCGATGATTAGAATTTGTAATAGACAGATAATTTCGTCTGCAATGCTGGCAATGAGGAGGAGGGCGTGTATCCGCAAGGCACTCTGATGTTTAAGTAAGTAAGAGTGCAAGGAGATACAAGATAGAAAGTCTAGAATTTTAGAAGTGAGTGATCGATATTGAATACTTGTTCCTCACAAGTGTGAGGGTTTTTATAGTGCCCCCGACGCTTGTCCATTAGTTCCTATTTTTGGATCTATATATTAGGTTCCTTAGTAATTGTCAGGAACTAGCCGTTGTAACGGGCATAGATGCTCAGAACTAGCCGTTACAACGAGAAAAAGAGCATTTACGGGAAAGTGTGATTTGATCGTTGCTGGGCGGTTGCCCTTGTGTGACTGGCAGAGTGAGAACTAGTATGCTGACACAGAGTTGTGACTCGGGATGTCGTTGGTCTTGTTGAGTCAGGGGACGACCGACCAAGAGTCCCCCGTTGAGGAGCAGAGGGGCAGAAGGTCATTTGTCTTCCCTAGCTTATTGGGCAAAAGCTATCGGGTCATCCTGAATGTAGAAGTGGGTTTGCCCATGCCTAGTCATTGGACAAGACCATAACAGTATAAAATTGAGCTCTTGAAGTTATGATGTTGAATATATGAAACAAGAATAAGTATCGAAGTACTAAGGCAAAGTGTGTACACTCACACGCAAAAGGTATTTCAAACTCTCTTCTCTTTTGATAAAACTTCTTAAAATCAATTCCGACAAATTCTTATTTGATAAAAATTAGCTTGTTTAATCAACTAGGATGGTAAAATACATTGGCTAATTGAGAGGTCATTCTAATCGATTAAGTAAAATGTAATGCCTCATAATCAATTATGGAGGTTCATAAGCGAATTAACGTAAAAAAAAATAAAACATTCTTATTTTGGATACCTTATGTTGGACATGTGACTTCACACACAATAGAAGGTGAATTGTTTCTTATAGAAAAACTTGGATTTATAAATTTTTCGTATAAAAATCAGAGTTTGAAAATATTTTTAAAAAAGGTTTATAATTATGTAAGCAAAAAATAAAATAGAAGAATATAAAGTGTGGAGTATAAAGAGTTAAGGGAAAAGAGAAGAACACCAGAAATTGTATAGGCTCGGTCAAAAATGACTTAGTCATGTCCTCAAAATTTGATCTTGAGAGTATTCAATAAACTAAACATTTTTAGTAGCTTAAACTCACAAACCCCCTTATACAAGGAAAATGAAGTTTATGGCTAACTTCCAACCAAACGAGGAGTGAAACGGTGAATCTTCGTTCCAAACAATGGATCAAAATGGTTAGTTTCCTTTCTATAAGAAACTTGAAGCGGTTAGTCTTCAAGCTTCTAAACAAAGATTTTATCACAGGATAATCTTATAACTTGAGAGCTTTTAACATTGGGTTGAGATCGCGAGCCGAAACTTGATTTTATACCGGGCTAACCAAGAACCTGAGAGATTTTACTATATGGTTGATCTTGAACCTAAAGAAGCTTTTATCAAGGGCTAAGCTTGAACCTAAACTTGATTATATCACGGGATAAACAAGTAACAAAATGGAGATTTGATCTCACAATTCCCAAACAAAAGCTTTTTACGGGTTTAGATTCTAACCCAAACAAACAATCCTTACTTGGACAAAATCTTCAACCAAGTAAAAATAAACTTTTTTAGTGAACTTACAAAACTACACTTCAAGAAGTATACAACTTCCTCGCTCACAAAAATGACTTTCTCGAAAATCTCTACGGCTAAACTTTTAGTGAGAGAATGTAAACACAATAATTATTTAGAGAGAGTGAGAAGTGAGAAATGAAACCAAATTTCTGGATATGAAATAGAGTGAAAATGGACCTCTATTTACATGCTAGATATTATCACAAAAAAAGAAAAAGTTTTAGAGTCATTTAATACTTACCAATTGATTGGTTGTCTTCAAGTTAATTGAATACTAAGTTAAAAAATGGAAATTAAATATATTTAGCCATTACTCCATAGTAAGATGTTGTCTTAATTGCTTAGGGCTCATTTAAAACTTTCATATTTGATTGGAAGAAGAACCAATTAGTGGTAAGAGAAAAAACTCGTTAACAACTTTTCTAACAAATTCCAACTCATCTGACAAGACTTTAAGGCATTCTTAAAAATGTTTATTGAGAAAAAATAAGTGTTAATACCATGGTTTTTTGGATTACCAACAATTTTGCTAAAACATGATTCACAACAAAGATGTTATGAGAGATGTTCTAACATGTTGGGCAGATTTATTGAAGAAAAATATAATGTCAGATGTTGTGACATTTTGTACCAAAACATGTGCATGGTGTTTTAAATCTTGACAAATTTAATTGGATTATGTGATATTCTTTTTGGATATGTCACAGTAAATTTCACAAATCAAGAATTTTTAATTTGGAACAAGTTTTGTATCTCTAGTTTTACAAAATTTACTAAATTGGGCCATGATACAATTTAGGAAACTTGGTATTGTTTGTTCCAGGATTTAAGGAGATTTTGTTGCACAACTGGTTCATCACTCAACTTGTGGATTAAGAAATATCTGAATGCAGATTTCGAAGCCCATGGATTGCAGAAGTGTATTTAAAGAGAAGACCTAAACTTAATGTATAAATTCTTTTAAATTAAGTTTTTCATAATTTGTAAATTAAGGGAAACTTAGAGTCTTAGGTTTTGAGAATCTCTTGTGTGGGTGTAAGTCACCCATGTATCTTTTGATAATATATGGTATATTGATTGTTACTTGAATGTTTGTCAAGTTATTGTTCTCACTCTTGAAACTTTTAGCAAAATCGTTGAGTTTTATATTTGAAGTGTAATCTTCTAAATTGGGTTGTTCTGGATACAGTCACTGAGATTAAGACTGTTAGATATCACTGAGGTGATTAGGAAGTGACATGGGATTTCTCATATCTAGATGATGATTTTTATGTAGAAGTTTTACAAGGTAGTGATTAAGTGAGAAGTTGTAAGTTGGGACTGTTTAGCCTTTGAATTAATATTAACATAGTGAATTTTCTTCTTGACTTGGTAGACCTCAGATGTAGATGATGTTGCACCAAGTTGAGTTAACAACTCTATGGATTACTTATCATTATGCAATTTAGTTTCAGTATCACTTACAATTTGTTCACTTTGTTAACAAATGTTATGACATATGTCTTAACATTGTCCTGATGTTGGGATATCATTATTAACATGTGTTGCTTTTACCAGAAATTTCAATTGGTATTTGAGCAAGATCCCAGGTCTATTGGATGAGCTTCAGGTTGTATTTTTCTGGTACTACTGATCCTTTTGGAAGGATGGAATGAGAGCATTATCGTTATCAATGGACAACAGATCTTGAAGAATTTTCAAGATAGAAGCAATTCTTCGATTATTCATGAACTATAGAACAAATTTATTATTTTGCTATCCATCAAGAATATTTTATTTGTTCTTCAGGAACTATATAAAATATTAATAAAAAATTAATTATTTTGCTATCCTTCGGGGATGCTTTATATGTTCTTCAGAAACTATATATGAGATTCAATATTTTTCGATCATGTATGGATGCTTCATATGTTCTTCAGGAACAATATAAACTTATTATTTTTGTATCATTCATGGACACTTGATAAGTTTTTCGGGAATTATATAATAAACTGTTACTTTTTTACCATTTAAGGATGATTGATAAGTTCTTTAGGAACTTATATAAATATTGTTTTTCTATCCTTCAGTGATGCTTGATAAGTTCTTCAAGAATTTATATAAATATTGTTTTGCTATCCTTCAGGGATGCTTGATAAGTTCTTCCGAAACTTATATAAATATTATTTTCTAATCAATATGTTATAAATAACGGGTAGAAAATATATATTATAAAAAGAAGAAGAAATGATATTACCTTGTCAGTCTTGGAGTTTCGTGTTGATAACGTGTTATAAAATTAAGGAGAAACAATATAATAAAAGAGTAGAAACGAATGAGAGAAAGAAAAGAGGGAAATATTATTGTATTATTCTCACTATCAGTGTCGATTTCAAGTACAATCCTATTTATAGGACACATGTAATAAATAGAAAATCAATTGAAATCTCCAAATTGATGGACATCCATAATCATTCCATTTATAACCGGTTTTATTTATTTGAGATTTTAATATTCTATTGATTTTGTTGTTTTTGTTACTGTTTTGTTGTTAAGATTTAATATTTAACGATTCTATTTTTGTTTTTGTTGTTGATGATAAGAAAGATTTAGAATTACACATTTGATGTTCTACACTACAAAATAAATTGTGTTTTGCCACGTGAAAGCCACGTCGCTAACACCCAAATCACGCCACTACTCAGATTTTGCCACCTTAAGAAACACATCACTATATAGCGCGTGGCAATCTTGTTGCGGCGTGAAAAACATGTCACCAAGTTGCCACGTGAAATTCACGCCGCAACATACTGTATGGATTAAAACAATTCAGAGCAGAGCAGAGCAGGTTTACATTTATGTTACGTTAGCTGTAGCGACGTGTTTTTCACGTCACTAATTAGTGACATGAAAAACACGCCGCAACTAGTTTTATTTAAAAAATAAAATATTTTGTGTTTTAAATATATTAATTCTGTTTTAATAATTAATATTATTTTTTGTTTTATTAAATTTATAAATTAAATATTATAATTTATTTATTAAATACAATATTATAAATGAAATTATCAAAAACAAAATTAAATATATCTAAATGTATAAATAAATATACTTAATATTATAAATTTAATAAACTCAAATTTAAATTTATATATAATATTTTTAAATATACCATATCATTATAAATTTTTATTACACAAATAAAAAACTAAATACAAAATAAAAATAAAACTAAGCAGAATCAGAGTCGTCGGAAATGTCGGGAAGAAAGTCATCATTATTATTTTGGTGGTTATTATTTTGGCCACCACTGTTGAGATTTCTACCAAATGCTTGTATAAATTGTCGCATTTGCTCCTCCATATCAGCTTGCCTCTTCGCCATTGCCTCAATTTATCTATTATGTTCACCCCTCATTGCCTCCATTTGGGCATCCATTTGGGCCTTCAATGCCGCCTCACGATCTTCAGACTCGCGTCTAGCCAATTGTCTTACCAGTTCTAACTGATCTGATATCAAATTTGTTTGACGTGACCCTCCTTCACCGTCTGCAGCTCTCTGATACATATTTGTATCCCCACTCCTCAAGGTGCCCGCCAAATTTCCACCACCAAAAAAACACTCGTTAGGCCCCTTTCCCCCAATAACTTGACTCCAAATATAGAAATCCACATCTGGATGAACCAGTTTTTCTGGAGGAGGCGTATACTGAGGATTATGGGTCAGAAATTCTACAAGCAACGCCTGATAATCCTCCTACACATACAATAAAAAAATCAAGTTAAATTAAATGTATAAGTAACATTAATGAAATTAAATAAAATAAAATAAATAATAAAAAATAAATAGCCACGTGATTGTAACGCCACAACTTATCAGTTGCCACTCAATTTTCACGCCACAACATGTCACTTGCTACATGAAAATCACGTCACAAAATTGCTTTAAAAAAAATATAAACATAAGTTTACTTAATTACCAGGGCTTTTTTTGTGCGCTCGTCAGTAAATCCTCCCGATTTCTTTGTCCGAGTCTCCTTAACCAGCTCAGTCATCAATGGTTGTCTCCCCAAACGCTTAGCCTAAATATAAAAATTAACTTAAATTAATAATATGTTATAAATCCAAATATGACCTTAAAAAGTGGTAATAATTACCATGCGTCGAGCATGCTCAGCAGTACTAATACTTCCAACAGCATTAATGCAACCCCCTTTTTTCGATGCCCTCATCTTCTTTGCAGTTTCAGATTTGGCCTTAAATTCATCTGATTCCCAATACTTAAGAAGTTGTTCAAAAACTTCTTTGCCTATCCATTTGGGACGAATGCCCAAAAGGTGCCAATTCTCTCTAACACGTCGTAGCATGTCAGAAAGTCGTCTTGAACTCCTCCCAAAATAATTTTTTTTTACTTTGTTATGGTTCAGGGGATCCCAAACACATTTCGCCTGCAATGTTGTATATGACATTAAAATAAATAGTTAGATAAATTATAACAATAATGAAAAGGTCATTTAAATAAAAATAACTTAAGAAATAAATAAATTATAACTGAAATTGCTTGAACCATTCTTCTTTATCGGAAACTTCTCTAAAACTCTTCAAAAATTTTGTATAATTCTGCTGAATTATATAATTGATAACCTTAGCAGCAGTCTGACTCGGCCCGAAACTAAAACAACAATAATTTAATTAGCATAATTAATTATATAAAGTTATATTAAAAATGGAAATGTGTACTTATAAATAAAAATCAATAAATAAGAAACTTACGAGTTCCCTTCAGGCCATATCCAAAATCTCCCATCAATGGTATGAATCTCACTCGGATCATCATCTCCTCGAAGATCTCTCCCATCTATCTGATCATCATCCACACCAAGATCGTCATCATCCGACTCTGTGTGGGATGTGGGGGTGCGACCAGTCTGTGTGGGTCGTGAAGAGGTGGATCCTCCAGGCTGTTGGACGGATGGGGGCATCTGTGTAGGAAGTGGGGTGCTGGATCCTCCAGGCTGCTGCACGAATGAGGGAATCTGTGTGGGAAATAGAAAACTGTGCTGGAAGGATGAGGGCACCTGTGTCTGCTGGAAGGATGGCACCTGTGTCTGCTGGAAGGATGACACATGTGTCTGCTGGAAGGAGGAGGGCACCTGTGTCTGCTGGAATGGTAAACCAGGTGGGGCCCCAGATGGACTAATAAAACATGTACTCCCAGATAGGAACTGAAGAGGACTCTGAGATGATAGTAATGGAGTAAATGGCATAGTATTGTCCATGGACATATGATGAACCTGACTCTGCGGGGGAGGACACGTGGCTGAGTGAGGTGACTGACATACTACTACCCTTGGACGCCTGGGCTTCCTACCACTATCACTAGGACCTTTACCCTTATTATCTTTGGGTGGCATTTTTACCTAATTAAAGAAAATACAAGTTAACATATACATATTCTCATGAATACATATTCATTAAATCATTCAATAAATGGTTCTTTGAGTAAAATTACAAGACATAATTCTCATGAATACATATTCATTAAATCATTCAATAAATGGTTCGTTAAGTAAAATTACAAGACACAATTCTCATGAATATAGGTTCACTATTCTGAATCGTCATGCTCGTCATCCATTTCATCATCGTCATCTGATGTGATACTATCCTCAGATCCAGAATCTTCATGATCTTCATCCTCATCAACTTGATTCCCCTCGACCATTGTATCAGACAAACTTGTAGTGTGTTCATCTGGAATCACATCAATAACTTCAACTTCATCAACTTGGTAAGCAACATCCTCCACTAGATCGTCAGTTTCAATATGACCCAATGGTTTTGTTTTTATTACAACACAACACCGTCGTTTACGTGGCACAAATGAAGGATAAGGAACATAATAAACTTGCCTAACAATATTTGACATTATGAAAGGGTCGTACTCTTTGTACCTCCGGTCCATTTGAATCTCAACAGTACCATATGTCTTATCTATTTTTGTGCCTCTAATTGGATCATACCATTCACAATAAAACAAGACAACTTTATTTTCCGAGTCCAAGTAATTGTATACTAACTAGTAGATATGTGTAACAAAACCATAGAAGTCATCTTCACCACCATTTGTAACTCCTTTCACAAATACGCCACTGTTTATGGTTTTTTCCCTTCAGTCCATTCATGAGTGTGAAATTTATATTCGTTCACGAAGTATGTGTGCCATTTGTTTGCACTTTGACGAGGGCCATTAGACAAGTTTCTCAAATGGAGTATTTCTGGAGTCGGTGCAACAACCCTATACAATTTCTCCTTGAACCATGTTGGAAATTGGGCATGAATGACACCAGATGTTGATTGTACACCGGTACTTTCAAAGTAGGCGTTATTAAATTCCCTAAAAAGAAACACACTATAAGTTTCAAGGTAATCAATTTTATATATTCACACTGTAAAGAAAATTAAGAAGTTGGATTATACTTACTCAAGATATGGTTTAACTTCAACGCAGTTGATCAAGACATGAACATGTGCAGATTGCATTTCTTGTTGGGTCAACCAATGCTCACCCTTCTTTCCAGAGGGACGACCTGGAAGCCCGAAGACTGATAAGGTGTACTGACTTCTTTCGATAACATTTACAGGATTCCTTATGATTCTTGGAGTTAACATCAAGTGCTTGAAATAGTGACTGCAAAAATGTGAAGTTTCTCTATGCAAGTAATGTGCACATATTGGTAGTAATTTCAGTGAGTGGATTAAGCACATGTTTGGGTAGAGAACCGAACGCAATTGGTAGTAATTGTTCCATAAAAACATGGCAATCATGACTTTTCATACCATGCAACTTCCCAGTGTTAGCATCAGCACACCTTGCTAAATTTGAAGAATACCCGTCGGGCATTCTCAAACCTTTTAGCCATCCACAAACCGCTTTAGCTTCTTGGGGGGTCAGACTGAAACAAGCTTTGGGTTTAAATAATTTTCCATTTGGTTGAGGCTTTTATTCCAACTCTTTATGATTACACCAAATTTCCATGTCTTGTCTAGCCTTCACATTATCTTTTATTTTGTCTTTAACATCCATCACTGTGTTAAATACGTTATCAAAAAAATTCTTCTCAATATGCATAACATCAAGATTATGGCGCAACAAATTATCTTTCCAATACGGGAGGTCCCAAAATATACTTCTTTTTGTCCAATTATGTGTGACCCCATATCCTTCAATTCTACATGCTTTGCCGGTATCTGTAAACTTTGGAAGTTCACAAACTTGGTTCCATATAGCAGCTGGTGCCAGTCGAGGCGGGGGCAGATCTGTTACCCGTTCTTCCTTTTTGAAATTTGTCTTGTTTTTTCTAAAGGGATGATTTGATGGTAGGAATCTGCGGTGACAGTCAAACCACGAGCTTTTCCCCCATTTTTCCAATGTAAACGCCTTAGTGCATTCCATGCAATGCGGACAACCCATTCTGCCATGCGTACCCCAACCAGACAACATGCCATATGCTGGAAAGTCGTTAATGGTCCACATCAAGGCAGCTCGCATAGAAAAGTTTTGTTTACGGGATATATCATAAGTCCATTCTCCATTATTCCACAACCTCTTCAAATCATCAATTAAAGGTTGTAAGTACACATCAATTCCGGTCTTTGGACTCGACGGTCCTGGAATGACGCACGTCAAAAACATGTATGGTTTTGTCATGCACATCTCAGGAGGGAGATTGTAAGGGGTTACAATAACTGGCCAACAAGAATACGCACTTCCGGACGCTTGGACATATGGAGCAAAACCATCAGAGCATAATCCAAGCCTGACATTTCTAGGTTCGGCGGCAAAATCAGGATGTACCTCATCAAAGTGCTTCCATGCATGGCCGTCAGATGGGTGTCGCATATTGCCTGGGCTTGTTTTGTTTGTATGATGCCATGTCATTTGACTTGCACTGTGCATTGAAGAAAACATTCTTTTTAACCTTGGTATTATCGGAAGATAAAACATGGACTTTACTGCTACCCGTTTTTGGTTACTGTTAATGGCTCTATTGCGAACTTTATATCTTGGACTATGACAAAACTTACATTCCTCTAACGATCCATCTTGAGTACCAAACTCGTTGTCATAAAACAACATACAACCATTAATGCAACAATCGATCTTTCTTACTCTTAAACCCAACTTCGACACCAACTTCTTTGCATCATAGAAACTCGCAGGCAAGTTGTCTTTCGTTGCAGTTGAGTCCAACATCATTTTTGCGAAGTGCTCCAAACACTGATCAGGAACATTCCAATTTGACTTGGCGGCCAATAATCTAACACACATTGATAGCTTTGAGTCTGACGACCCCTCAAACAACGGCGTATTCATCTCATTCAACAACTGATAAAATCTCTGCGCTTCCTCATTCGGTAACTCTTCCCCGTCAAAGTCTTCAGGTTGATCATAGGTCACGTTAACACCAAAAGCATCACCAACCATGTCACCTATCAGATTAAAGTTTTCTTCAAATTCCATAGGTGGTTGCATAACCGGTTGACTACTTCAAGCACCTGTGTTGCTAGTCTCTGGTACATTACTCGGCAGTGTTTCACCATGATGCGTCCAAACCCAATAATTTTCAATGAAACCTTTCCTATGCAAATGACGTGTTATTTCCTCTGGGTCACTAATTATATATCTACATCCACATTTAAGACAAGGACACCTAACTCCTCCTTCACTTCGACAATGTTCCTGGGCAAACGTCCACGCGATTAAACCATTAACTCCGTCTATAAAATTGGGTTTAAGTGCGCGTCTTCCTGGATATAGTCTATCGTACATCCAACTACGATAATACATATAATATTCCATTTACTGCAAATTTATATAATCAAAACCTATTTAATTAGAAATATTAATTAATCAACTTAATAATAATCCTAAACATATACAATTAAAGATAAATATATGCTTTCAACAATATTTATAAACTCCTAAAAATATTTTTAAACACTTAAAATTTAATTTAAACACCTAAATTTTATAAACTCCTAAAAATTTAAAAACTTATTAAACTCCTAAAAATTTAATTTAAACACTAAAAATTTATAAACTCCTAAAAATATTTTTAAACACTTAAAATTTAATTTAAACACCTAAATTTTATAAACTCCTAAAAATTTAAAAACTTATTAAACTCCTAAAAATTTAATTTAAACACTAAAAATTTATAAACTCCTAAAAATAAAAAAACTTAAACTCCTAAAATAATTAAACTCATTCATCACAAAATAATAATTAACAATTATTTTAAACTAAATAATTAAACCTAACATTTAACTCAAATACAGAAAATATGTATATAACCCAAATTCAACAATTTTAACCCAATACAATTTAATCAATTTCAGAAGAAAAAAAATTCAAGACATACCTTTTATCTTGTAACTCCTTCAATCTTCTTGTCCCTTTTTGCAATCTACACTTCTATATTCTCCTTCTCTATTCAAAGAAAAATTGAAAATAAATTATACTCAAATAACACATCAAAAGCTATTAACAAAGTATATAAAACGTGAAATTGAAATTACCTTGCAAAATGTATGAAGATGGTAGGAATTTTAGTGTGGAGAAGAGAATTTTTTGGTGAAGAAAAAATGGGTATGGAGAGGAAGTGAAGGTTGAAGATGAAGAAATGGCAAACAGAAACGTTGTGGAACGTTTTGATAAATTACATAAACCAAGTAGCGACGTGAAAATCACGCCGCAACGTTGCCACGTGATTTTCACGTCGCAACAAAATTACAACTGTTTTCTCTTCCTTCAAAACCTGAACACGCCAGTGTTGGAAGTTGTGATTTAATTAATTTTTGTGACATTTTAATTAGCGACGTGAATCCCACATCGCTACTTTTTTTAAAACGAAAAAATAACTGACACACTTAATGTTTCTGTTTTATATTATTAAAACACGTTGTCACGTGATTTTCACGTCGCAACTGGTTTTATTTAACCACATGAAAATCACGTGGCAACTTCACGTGGCTGAGTATGCATTTTCTTGTAGTGCTAAAGACTAAAATGGAAAAAAGGTTAAGAATAAAATTACATAAACTTGATATTTCAAGTTAAAATCGATTTTCCAACCGAGGTAAAATCATTTTTTAGTGATAGTGCATACTTCGTTATCTCGCCACAAATCAAGGTAAATTCATCTATTATAAATATTTAAAAAGTAAAGTACTCGGTAGTTCCAAGAGTATAAGTGACTAATTGCACCGTACTACAATTACACGCATTTAGTTAATACCGCTGATATGTCATGCCACCAATTTTTGTTATATTTTATATTTATTTTAATTCCATAACTATTATTACCTATCATCATAATTACGCGGGCCATAATATTTTTTAATTCCATAATTCATTAAGGGTACATGGATATACAAACATTCACGGTACATGAATTTGAAACCTGAAAAGGCACATTGATATTATAAGCCACACAAATTTTCATTCAAACCATCACTTCCCAAGTTTATATCTTTTTCGTTTCCTGTAAAACATCTCATCTTCCCGTTCAAACAACCATATATGAATACAAACTTAACTTTTGGTTTTTATGCTTGTTTTTGTGGTGGGTTTTTCATTTTTCATATAAAAATGTATCTTTCGACTTGGGCTTTGATCCAATCTGAAGATTCAACTATTTTAAGGTTGTTTCAATAATGGGTCTTGCTTTGTTTGTGGAATTTTGAAAACTTTAGTAAATGGGTTTGCTTCAAATGTTTGTATCTAGAAAGTGTTTGAGTTTGAATATGAATCAGTGAATGTTAAATTGAAGATCCAGTTGTATAGTTTTAGTTGTGTTTAATGTTGTTCCATTGAAAAGTTTTTATTTTGATATAAAGTTTGATTCATTAAGCTTCGGTTATGTTCTGATATGGTTTTTATTTCCATGTGAAGATTCGTACTGAAGTTTGCATTTTTGAATTTTAATTTTGTGGCAGTTATTCTCAAAATATTTGATTCCAAAAGTAATATTAATTGTTGGTTGAACCATACAGTTTTGCATGATCTCATAATGTCTTGCTGGCTTCTGGTATGTATTTAGGATTCTTAATATGGGTTATGCTAATATTCATGCATCACAACTTCTTTTCAACTCTCAATTGATGTACATGATCATTTTATTTCACTAGACATGACGTTATTGATTGATCACACTTTACGCTTAGTAAACGAATACATTTTCCAATTACTATGTTGTTTTTAGACAAGGCCTATACTTTTGCTACCTTCGTTCTTACGCTTGATTTATATGACTCGTGGTTGTATTCATTTTGCATTTGTACCGTGACATCCCCTAAGTTAAGCAATATTCATGCAATATAGGAGGAAGCTGATCGGTAAAATAACAAGCGCACTACTTTGTCTTTACAGTAATAAAGAGGAAATTTCCCGAATGTCAAGTCGAATTATTGTTCAATAAAACAAAACTAGTGTTTGTATTTATTTTATAAAATTATGAAACTAATTGCGAGTAAAGTAAATAAATGTGGTGAAGAGTTTTGATAGGGATGAATAACATGCTAGAGAGTGTGTGTGATTCTTTCTTGTAACAACTATGAACTATCATTACAAAAATATTATTTCAATATTAAATTATCGGTTCTTAAGGGTGTTTTCTCATAAGTCTTTACTGAGCAAACCTTTAATCATTCCACCTAAGTCCTATGTCCATAAAAACTTACCGAAGAAATTAAGCATTACCTTATCAAGAATACTTTATTTTCTATAGGGTATCCCTAGTCCTAGGTGATATCTACTATAGAATGTTCTCACAAACACATTATCAATGGCGGTTCAAACTAATTGCTAATTATCATCATTCATAATTTGTCCGAGAGAGAAAGCATTAGAAACATCATGAGAAGAAATTTACTGAATAAAACTAACATTGTCATTGCAATAATAACTTTAAATTCATTACAGATCCTAATTAGGAACACCCTCTAGCATTGGGGGGTTTAGCTACACATAGAACTAAAGAAAAACATGATATAGAGTGTTTTCATTACAAAAATTTATTGGAGAACAGGTCTTCAATTGCAAAGGCTCATGAAAATATGGATTCCAAGCATAAATCTAAGTTCTTCAGCCTTCAACAGTGTTCTTCGTCGTCAAAAATCGTCCAACCTTCGAGAAATCGCGGCCCTGGCCTTTATAAAGTGCATTTGTCTTTTCATCCAAATTTAGGCTTCCATACGCGTATCTATGGAAAGCTCACAGCTCATATGTGGACATGACGCGTTTAACTCGCCTGCATGGACCCATACGCGTATCATACACGTATGGGCATAATAGATTTTTTTTCTTGTAATTTGATGATTCTCGTATAGAATGCGTAAGGTTTAGCCACGCACCAGGCCATATGTGTATGGTACACGAATGGGCAGTCTTCAAGATTTTTCTCTATTTCCTTCATATGCTCAGCTGCTCTGGTCCGTTTTATGGTCATTTGACTTTGTGAACCTGTATTCAACCAACACACTACTAAAAAGCGTAAAAATAGCCAAAATAAACTAAAACTCTTAAAACAATAAGTAAATAAAGAATTTCTCAAACAACTACTAACTAAGAACAAAGTGGTACGATTTTCCTGGATTTTTGACAAATAAGCGATCGAACTATAGCACAAATGGCCACTGATCACAACCTCAAACTTAGCTCATTGCTTGTCCTCAAGCAATGTTCAGGATATTAGAAAACTCATGTTAACCCCAAAATAATGAAATTTCATGCTTACCATAATACTTATGAGATATTTCGCGGCTCGCTCTTGCTTTCACATTTGGACTCCTCTGTGTTCCACCTTTGAGTATTCTTGCGCACTTCCACTTAGCAGTACTGTTTCACCTATGAACTCATTTAACAATCTCACCAAGCCTCTCGGCGTTTAAGTGTTTTTTCCACTCAAACTTTTCAGAGTATGCAATACCAACTCATAAGTTTGAATAGGTTCTTCCTTTATTTCATAATAACACACACACTTTTCGAGATCTTTTTAGGTTGTAATGGGGCTTGGGTTAAGGTAGGATAAAAAAAGGAAAACAGGGTTTTTGGTTCAGAGTGAGTATTATCATTCTCGTACTGTGTCCCTTCCAAACTATTTTAATTTGAAAAATATTTTCTATGGAGGGCTCTACTACTCAGTCTTCGGAGTACTAAGTCTTTTCTTTCAGTGAGTGCTCTATTTTGTGCTATCATTTTTTTCTTCTCTTTTTTTTTTTCTTTTTCTTGTGTTTTTTTTTTACTTTTTTCACACTCACCACCTGGAATTTTCTTTATTTTTCTATGTAGCCACCCCAAACCTAAAGGTTGTTATTCCAACAGCAACCCCAAACTTAGAATCAAAAATAGATCCAATAATAAGAACAAGCACTCTGAATAGGGTATGGAAGTGTTTGGGCCAAGGGTTGACATGATACGAAAACACATAAAGAAATGGATACAAACTCAAGAGGGGTTAGCAAAGGATAATAATTAAAAGCGATGGCTTAAAAGGCTCAGGGGTATAATAAACAACGTGCCTCAGTGTGTGTAATCATGCAGTCATGTAAAGAAAAGAATTTATTCAAACTCTAAGTGATAGAGACATACCTGATGTATCTCTCATAATGAATTATGTGTTTAGTTTTTTCTGTTCTCAACATGTTTGGTAAATCTGACAAGATACAGATACCTTAGGTGTGGTGCAACTTCCTTCTTAGTTTCGAATACACAGTGTTCATCTAGAAGCAGAGCTCAAGCAAGTGGCGTCCAATCCTTTTTAAGAAGTATCAACATTTTGGGGAGACAATCCAGAAGCATCACATTTTCAGGAACAAGCAACAGTTTGTCGCTTGACTCTTTTCATCCATTATGGCCACCATTCATCACTTACTCACAACATAAAATCATAAACTGCAACACTTGAAACAAACTTCATTAATAATTCAAAAACCCCAAAATGGGTAATGATTACATAAAGATAAACAAGAAAAAAGAAACAAAACGGTAACTGAAAAATCCTAAACAAATCTAACTAAAAGATAAAATCTAACAGAAACAAAAAAAACAATTGCATGCTAAGGTAAACCACCATCTCTACATGTGTCTAGTATATCGATATCCTAAAAATTGATGGTCATATCAGAACCCTCACAGAAGGCGATCAAAGGAGTCAATACTCCCTCCTAAGGATGACGAGGCTCCTGCTACTGAGTGGTCGGTTACAGTACTGACTTTATTGAGGAGTTGGTACATGTCCTAAGAACCTATCTTTGAATCGTTGGGCAGCCTCCCAGGTTTGTGTCTGATGTGTCAGAAATAGCCCAGACAATCCTGATTGCGCATAATAATACTACATGAAACAAAACATGTTCATCCTGTCAAAGTTCTCCTGAGAGTCCTCGTCAGGAAGATTGGACTCCTCTGTGGGAACCTCTTGTGCGTCTTCCACCCTCGGAGGCCTACTCGATCCTGCTCCATCAAACATTGGTTTCCTCGCTGCTCCCTCTACAAGCTTATTTATCATTGTGTTTATCTTTAGCCAAGTGAGATCCAACGACCGTGTTGGTCTCACCATCACCCTTTGGTCCATGTTTGGCACCCGTGCTTTGTTACACAACAACCAAGTCACAACAGCATGCCCTAAAGATTTCTTCTTTGAGACTAGGCTATGTCATCCATGTCGACAACAATAATCCTCCCAATGTTTATAGTCTGCTTTGAGAGGAGTAGATACAACATGAGAGCTCTCTCTACAATGAGATCCGACCCACTACAGTTCATATCTAACGTGTGGTGCAGGAAGAATGCCCAAGCTTTAGGAGATGGGGCTATATCCACAACCAGCATCTTCGAAGGAGAGATTTTAGATGTGGGTTTCCAATAATTGTCTAGCTGAGAAAGAAGTTTCTGAATATCCTCAGACGGCCGGTATTCCCTGTTGGACTACTTTCTTGATTGAAACAAACATTTCGTGTCTAGAAATTTTCACTTTAGAATCTGATTTATCTTTTTCCAATTGAAAGATATTTTTTTCGCGAACCCGTGATACTAAGTCAGCATTAGGATCGATACTGGGTGCCGCATTCTCCTCTAGACTCCAGAATGTATTAGCATAGAACTCCAGCACCAAGTCACATGCTACATGCCAGAGTTATTTGTTCAAATAAGAGAGCTTGTGCTTTGTGAGAAGTTCATGCAATTCCAGAAGTTGATCTTGTTCTAATTCCATCTCCTTTCCTCAACCAAAAACCGATCTTTGATACTTTTGAATCTTTCCTGGTTGAGTGCAGATCTGAACCTGTTGGAATTGTAATCTTCTTAGGCCATTTTTTAGTGGTGGTGAGGTAAGAGTGAAGGAAGAATGTTACCTACATAGAATTAGAACAAACAGACGAAAACACAGAGCACAACAGGGTGATATGAAATTTTTTGCGTACAAGCAGATGAAAAGAATGACAAAATTTTGAGAAAAATCTAAATAGTTGCGCAATGAAATGATACATGTATCGTATGCGTTTTGAAAAGCATACGCATATCATACGCGTACCACTAGAGGAATTTTTAGTGAAATAAGTAGATCACATATGATACACATAAGAGAAATATTTACTGTTGTTGTACGCGTATCATACGCAAATGACTAGAAACGTTTTTCAAAAGGGAACCCACTCAGATCTTGTATGTCATGCGTATGAGATTTTATACGCGTATCATACGCGTATGTGACTTCTTAGGTGTAAGGCCTTTGTTTGATACACGTTTGATACGCATTCCAGCAAAAGGGGTCATTTTTGACACACCCATACGCGTATGGGTAGAACATGCAATTTTCAAAAAAATTGTTTCTTTTTTTTATTATGTTCAGTCCTTTTTTCCTTCTCGACTCAACTGTAACTTAACACAACTCAATTTTCCATACTAAAACAAAATTAAAAATGAAAATATTGTTACCTCCCTTGGGTTGTGTGATACGGTAGCCAGAACCGGGATCGTGGTTTCCCTATTTCGTTAAGGAATTTGCTGGTTTGCATTTTACGTTTGTTTTCACAAAATGTCGTGGTAAGCAAGAGTCATCACCGACTTTTATTTTATCCAACAAGGAAAGGAAAAAAGCACAGAAAAATTCCTTTTTCGAGATATTTCTGAGTACGGGGGGTAGATTTATAGAAAGGGAATGTATTAGAACCCTTTATATCCGTAGTTATCTACGGGCTCTTAGGTACTTGCTCATCATTTTCAAAATTGTTTTCTTTGTGTTTGTGCGCTTTGAAAAGTTTTTGTTTTTACTTCGATTCAACTCTTGCTTCTGTCTTCAAGAGTGTAATGAAGTGTTTTTGAAAACTTTGTTTATAAAGGAGTGTAAGTGTGAAAAATTTGTTTGGAATGAGCAAGTACTTAAGAACTAATCTACCTACTCGAAAAAAGAATCGTTATGTATTCGTTTCCTTTAGACAACGTTATTCCACTATTAGTGAGTAGGTAGCACCGTCGTTGGAGTTTGAGGGTCAATTCGAAAGGGACGCACGATCACTAAAGCAATGTTAGGATGTCTTAGTAATAACCCTAATGTCTTAGATCAATTATTCGAGGCAACAATTCCGAGGCAACCATTCCGAGGCAACTTTTCCGAATCGGGACTTTGATCTTTGTTTAGACAAAAGGACGACTACTAAAGCATCCTATACTCAATGACCGTTTACCGAAGGCAACCAAGTGGGAGTGTACCCTAGGAGTGCGCATGTACGAATGATTCAATTTCAGTTTATTTATCTTTGCACATTTAGGGTGATCTAACTGTTTTAAAATTAATCATACATTCTTGTCATGCATCCCTATATCATACATCTAACAGTTAATAATTTGCGGAATTTAAAGTGCGAAATTTAAACTACGCTATTACAAGGCTTCAGGTATTTACATAGCCAAAAACAAACCCTTTGAAAATAAAGCGATAAATGTAAATAAACATCCTAATTAAACTATTACAAATTGTAGGCAGTTACATCAATATGGTAAATAATAAAAATAAAGCGCGTGAGAAGAATTAAGATCGACGAGAATTTAAGGTTTTGACCCTTCTAACCTAATTAAAAGAAAAATTGTTTTTTTGTTGTTTTTAATAAAAGAAATAAGTTTTCTAAATTAAATATGCAATTAATTTGTTAATTAAATTAATTAATAAAAATAATTACATGACCTATTTTGGTTTCTTTGGTTATTTTAGGAAAAAATAAAATATAATTAAGTTAGTAATAAAACCTATTTATTCTAATTATTTTTAAGTTATTTACAAAAAGAAATTAAAGTTTTGCCTAAAATTAAAATTTAATTAAGAAAAAATCCTAAATCTATTTTTATGTGATTTTTATATTTGTTTATTGATAAAAAAAAAAAGGGATTAAAAGAAATAAACAAAACGAATAAAACATGAAAATAAAGATGGGCATAGTAGCAAAAGTAAACAGGGGGTGCAATCATCAGAAATCCCTAGGCCCGAATCTTCGAAAGCTTCATGCTCTAACTATGGTGTTTTTTTATTGTTGCGTGGAACCTATGATTCAAGCATCCATAACTGTTCTATATAAACTCAAACAAACGTTAGCATACCATAAAATGTGATTAAAATTAGAGATTCAAAGTTTAAAATTTTACCAAACTGGTGTTGTCAAATGGGGGGCGTGCTAGGCGTGTGATAGATTGCTCTTGGGCCTTGTAAGACTCTTGAGTACTTCAAGAGGATGGTTTGAGGCTTGATGTCAATTGAGAGAGACCGGAACCTCGAGATATGACTTGCACCAATTCTTTGATTTCCGGAGAGCTTTTTGAAGAGCTTTTAGAGAGCTTTTTAAAGAGCTTTTTGAAGAGTTTTTTGAGAGTTTTTTAGAGAGGATTTTCGTCCCTTTCAAGCTTTTATGGCTCTATATTTATATAGGAGAATGAGGAGACAAGAAAGCATGGAAATAATCTCCCTTATAATGTTGTGTTTTAAGACCATGATCAAAATTTGAAAAAAAATGTCATATTTGATGATTTTATGCCATTTTCACATATGGATGTACCTGGACATATTTGAAGAGTTATTGCACGAAATCAATTGACATAAACCAGCATAAAACTTTCCCAAAATGGATTCACATCAAAATTTATATTATTTATTTATTTAATTATGAGTTTTAATGAATAAAATATCAAAATAAATAGCATAAATAGTAGAAAAATGTATGGGTGGGCTTAGAGGTCGTGGACCATGTTAGGAATGAGTTTCAAACTTGAAAAGATAGTCCCATTTGGAAAAAATCCAAGTTTGGTCAATATTTGCTTCATGCATTTTTTCAAAAATTGTCCAATTTTGACAACGCATATCTCTCTCAATTTTAACCTTATGAGGGTGTTCTTAGACTTTTTAGAAAGCTTAGGATGTCCCCTAAGAGAACTCTTTGGTTTCATCTCAATTGGATCTTCCATGTTCATGTAAGAAGCTTTGACCCAAAAGGTGTTTTTGTTGACTTTCCAAAATGACCTATAATGTCCAAATCCATAACTTCTTGTGATTGAATATTTTGAACTTGGGAGATGAATATGTATTGTAGGGAATTGCATCCTATTAAAAATGATATTTGGATGGGTCATTTCTCATAAAGTATGAGAAAGTTATGCTTGGTCAAAGTTGAGTTGACTTTTCCTTCAAAACCCTAATTTAGCAACTTTTGAGTCTTGATGAATTATGAGCAATCCTTAATGAATCATGATCAAACCTTGATCAAATGATGAAATATACTTCAAAATGAGGATGTTGACCAAAAATCTTGAAGTTTGACTGTATGTGGGCCACAGTGGACTTTTGCCCTAGCACAATCGATTTTCATGCCTTTGAGCAATTGACTGAGCAAACTTCCTCTGCAAGGCTTGAAACTTGACATGGATGATATTGAGAACATATTAGGACAATGTTGAGAATTTGGGGTCCCTTGGACTCAAGTATCTTGATGCAACATGAAACCCTAATTTGAGGTAGACTGCCTTAGGAGAGAGCTTGTCTGGCCAACCCTTGGACTACCTTGAGCAACTTGGGGATCTTTCTTGAAATGTTTTGAGAAATATGGGAGGGAAAATTTTGGGGTACAACAGGTTGCCTCCCGAGAAGCGTTTCGTTTAACATCATAGGGCTTGATAGGAGTCCATCCTCTGGTGTAAGATGAACATTCTCTACCAGTCCACCTTCTAGTCCTTGGTAGTATGGTTAAATCATTGGAAATTCACCTTAAAGGTGTCCCTGTTTGCTTGATTTCTTAGCTCGATTTCCCCATGCAGGAACACTTTATGAACCACAAATGGTCAGGACCATCGCGACCTCAATTTTCCAGGAAACATCTTCAACCTGGAATTGAACAACAAAACCAACTGTCCTTCCCAAAATTCCTTCTTCTAGATCTTTTAATCATGCCATTTTTTTGTTTGTTCCTTATTGATTTTGGCATTCTCATAAGCTTGATTGCTAAATTCTTCTAAATCATGGAGTTAAAGGATTCGGGATTCACCAGCTTTGAAAAGATCATAGTTTATGAACTTGGAAGCCAAAAACTATTTGTTCTCTAGCTTGAGCGACAAATGACATGCTTTACCATAAACATATTGATAAAGAGACATACCTATTGGGGTTTTGAACTCTTTTATTTACGCCCATAATGCATCTTCCAGGTTCACTGACCAGTCTTTTCGAGAAGCACTAACAGTCTTTTCAAGAATCTACTTTATCTGCCTGTTAGGCACTTCAACCTACCCACGCGTCTGAGGATGATATGGAGTGGAAATATTGTCCTTCACATTGTATTTCTTTAACATATTCTCCATAAAATTGATCAATAAATTGGTGCCTTCATCAATGATGAGTGCTCTTGGTACCACAAACCTAGAGAAAATATTATTCTTCAAGAAATTCAATATAACCATAGCATCATTAGTGGGTAGTGCTATCACGTATACCCACTTTGACACATAATCAACCGCAACCAAGATGTAATTCTTTCCAAATTAGGGTGGAAATGGTCCCATGAAGTCTATTCCCCATACATCAAACAACTCTACCTCCAACATAGCATTTTGAGGCATCCGATTCCTCTTTGAAATGTTATATGTTCTTTGGCACATGTCACATTCTTTCACTACGCCTTGAGCATCCTTGAAAAGTGTAGGCCAATACAAATTGGACAGGAGGACTTTTGATGTTGTTCTATCTCCACTAAAGTGTCCTCCATATTATGAGTCATGACATACTTTTAGGACACGCCTCTGTTCCTCCTCTAAGACACATGTTCAAACCAATTCGTCTAATCCTTTTTTGTATAGGAACGGTTCGCCCCGCATATAACTTTTTCTTATTGTTAAAATAAAAATCGTCAGGTATTATTCCACCTACCAAATAATTCTCAAAGTCTGCGAACCATGGAACATCTGTAACAACTAGGATTCATTCACCAACAAACTCATCCTTTATTGGGTGTTTCTCCTCTGTTTCTTCTATCGGGGATATCCTGGATAAGCGGTCAGCAACAGTATTTTCACATCCCTTTTTATCCCAAATTTCAAGATCAAACTCTTGCAGAAGTAGAATCCATCTCAACAACCTTGGTTTTGATTCCTATTTAGAGAAAAGATCCTTCAAAGCAGCAGGGTCAGTATAAACAATTACCTTAGATCCTAATAGGTAGAACCTGAATTTGTCAAAAGCATACACCACAAATAGCAACTCTTTTTCAATGGTTGCATAATTCATCTAAGAAGGATTTAACACATGGCTTGCATAGTAGATCACATGCAAGAGCTCTTCCCTTCTCTGTCCTAGCACTGCCCCTACTGCTATATCACTTGCATCCCACATGATCTCAAAAGGAAGAGACCAATTAGAGGAAATTACTATGGGAGCAGACACCAACATACTCTTTAAAGTTTCAAAAGCCTCATTGCACTTTTTGTCAAACAGAAAGGGTGTACCCTTCACAAGCAAGCTAGTCAACGACTTGGAAATTTTGGAAAAATCTCTTATGAACCTGCGGTAAAAAACCGCATGTCCCAAGAAACTTCTTATACCCTTGTCATTCACCGGTGGTGGTAAATTTGCAATTACCTCCACTTTTTCTTTGTCAACTTCAATTCCCTTATGAGAAATTTTGTTAACCCAATATTATGCCTTCACGCACCATGAAATGGCACTTCTCCCAATTGATAATCAAATTGGTCTGTTGACATCTTTCTAGCACAAGAGGTAAGTTAGTCAAACAATTGAAACGAAGAACTGAAAGCCTAAAAATCACCCATAAGAACTTTCATGTGCTTTTCAAGCATGTCAGCGAATATGGATGTCATACATCTCTGAAAAGTGGAAGGTGTGTTGCATAACCCAAATTGCATTCTCCTGTAGGAGGAAATACCATAAAGGCATGTGAAAGCGGTCTTCTCTTGATCTTCAAGGGCCACTGCTATCTGATTGTACCTCGAGTATCCATAAAGGAAAAATAATAGTCATGACCATCCAACCTTTCCAACATTTGGTCAATGAATGGTAAAGGAAAGTGGTATTTTCTTGTTGCAGTGTTAAACCTTCAGTAGTCAATGCAAAATCTCCTATTCGTCTCATTCCTGATGACAATTATTCCTCCCTTCTTTGGTACCACGTGAACAGGAATCACCCATGAGCTATCAGATATAGGGTAAATAAGATCCGCATCTAACAACTTCACAACTTCTTTGTGAACTACTTCCTTCATGGTCAGGTTTAGTCTTCTTTGCAGTTGGACAACTGGTTTCTGATCATCTTCTAATAATATCTTATGCATGCAAACTGTGGGACTAATACCTTTCAAGTCTTCAATGACCCATCCAATATCAACCTTATATTTTTTATTACTTTGATGAGCTTTTCTTCTTACACATATTTTAGGCTAGAGTTGATGATAGATGGACATTTTTCTTCAGTATCAAGAAAAATATATTTGAGATTTTCAGGAAGTTGTTTAAACTCTGTCCCCTTTTTGGCTTCTTGCTTCTCTTTCATAGATTGTTGTGGTCGTAAATCTTCCCACCGGTGTGGTTTCGATATATGCCACAAAAGTTGTGCTTCCATCATGGCTAGCACTTCTGACTTTTTCTCATCTCTTTCTTCATTGTTGAAAAAAATTGACAAGCTAAGAACTCTTTCCATAGGTAATTCAGGAATCTTGCTCTAAATTGACTGAATGAATATTGTGCCCAACATTTCAATATTTTTACTTGTACCTTCCTCATATTTGAATTTCATGGTGTTCCTCACATTAATTTTCAGCTCTTCATCATAGAGTTTGAGGGTCATAGTTCCTTCATCAACATCTATCATGCATCTTCTTGTCTTTGGAAAAAGGTCTTCCCAAAATTAGTGGGATTTCCTCATCTTCTGGTATTTTCAGAACAACAAAGTCAACTGGGAACAAAAACTTGTCAATATTTACAAGAACATCAGCTGCAATATCATAAGGTATTTTCATTGAATGATATGCAAACTTAAGCATCATACAAGTGTCTTGCACCTCACTGAGTTCAAGCTTTTTATAAATCAACAACAACATAAGGCTTACACTAGCCCTCAAATCGATAAGTGCCTTTTTGAACGATCTATCCTAGATGGTGGAAGGAATAGTGACTGCACCTTTATCTTTTTTCTTCATTTAAATTTTTAGACCCTGCAAAATAGCACTAAATGTTTCAGTTAGCATTTCCGGCTCAGTGTCAATGGAACACTTATTGGATATGATGTCTTTCATGAATTTTGCATAGATTGGCATTTGTTCCAAAGCTTCAGCAAAAGGAATGTTAATTTCAAGCTTCTTGAATAATTCCAAGAATTTCTCAAAAAATTTCTCATTAAGATCTTTCTTCCTTGCTCTTGTAGGATAAGGAAGTTTAATTTTTGGCTTTGGATCTTTCTAATTTTTCTTCTCAATCAACGACGGTATAAAAACTTCCTCATCTTGTTTCTGAACATCTTTGATCTCTAAATCCACCTCTAGAAAACCTTCCTCTTCAATTACTTCTTCTGCAACATTTCCAAATGAATTACCTCTTCTGATCACATCTGCATTCACAATGTAATTGTATCTTGGATTTGTAACAGTTGCACTAGGCAGAGAGCCAGGTTCTTGAGCATTTGCTAGCTATTATGCTATCTGACACATCTGAACCTCCATATATTTAATAGAAGCGGTGGTATTCTTCTGATTGTTTCTGGTCTCTTCTTGGAACTGAATATTATGAGCGACCATCTTTTTAATGGCCAACTCCCAATCTGCTTTCTAGGAGCTTGTTGTTGTTGCTGCTGCTGATATTGGTTCTTATATTGGCTTTGACCCTGTTGCTGAACATTCCCATTTTGATCTCTCCAGGATAAGTTTAGATGATTCTTCCACCAAGGATTATAAGTATTTGAGTAACGATTATTCTACTTCAAGAACTTTATATCTTCAATTTGTTGTGGAGTTGCAAGACAATACACAGTAATGTATGGTCCACTACAAATTTCACAAATAGAATTTTGTTCTTGTTGAACCTGAGCTACTTGTTGAGTACTTATGTTCATTGCCTTTAGTTTTTTTCTCCACTTCTATAGAAACTATTTCTTCAATTACGAGTTGTTTGTTGGCTTCCAACTTCAAATCAATTACTCCCTCTGGTTTGCTTGTAACCCTGTCATATAGCTCCAGATGCTCGTTTACACCAATTGCTTCAATTATCTTCTTAATATCAGTGGCTGTTGAAATGTTAGATGAGCCACCAGCTGCTGTGTCAATTAGCTACTTTGTCTTGCTTCTAAGACCATTAATAAACATTTGCATCTGCTCAATTTGATCCAAATAGTGAGTAAGACAAGCCACTAGGAGTCTTTTGAATATTTTATAAGAATCTCCTAAATACTCACCCTCTTTCTGCTTGAAATTGAGGATTTCATATCTTTTTCTCATGAACATTGATGCTAGGAAGTACTCATTTAAGAAAGTCAGTTCCATCTCTTCCCAAGAAGTAATACTACCAGCTGGAAGGGAATAAAACCACTCTCCAGCCTTATCAGCTAAAGTGAACGGAAACATTCTCAACTTTTTTTGCTTCATCAGTGTGACCATCAATCTTCAAAGTTATGATCATGGTTAGAAACCTTTGTAAGTGCTTATTAGCTTCTTTATTGACCCTTCTAGAGAAAGATCTCCTCTCGAGTAGAGTGATCATGCTCGGATGCAGTTGAAACTTTGGCACATTCACTGGTTGGTTCACAATTATCAATCTACCAATCGATGTATTTGTCCCACCATAGTCACCAAAAATTCTCTTAGGTGGTGGTGGATTTTTACCCATTGGTTTTTCTTCTTCTGACTCCGACTCTGTATAAACTAAATGATATTTTTCTGACTCTGACTCTGAATAAACTGAAAGATGCTCTTCGTTGGAGGCCAATATGGCTAATTGATTTATGCATGAAAAGGAAATTCAGTCGAGGGATCCCCTCGCATAAAAAGATTAGAGACATATCAGTTAATATAATAATAACAAAAATAAATCAACAATAACAGAAATTAAATTTTAGTTACAGAGCAACTGTTTACCGGGAAAAATTGGTAAACAATCGTTGATCTTCCAAAAGGTTACTTATTTGGTGACTAGCAGGATCGATCAAATTGATCCTAAGACATGGTTGATTTTTGGAGTTTGACTAACCCTAATGGTGATTAATGCCAGTAAAGTAAAGAAACTTTAAGTAAATTGCATGAAGAAAAGCTTGATAGAATAAATAAAAGCGTTAAGGAATTGTTAAATAAAAGGCTTCGATGGAGGTAAATAAATGAACAACGGTAAATTGCTTGAATATAAAAGACTTTGATTAATTTAAATGGTGTTTCACACATACATTCTCAATGATTCTTTCTCTCACGCTGGGTACTTGAATCTAAATGAGTGACTTGTATAAAATGATGAACACACTAAAAACTACATAAAAACTTAGTATTTATACTAAGAAAAATCCTAAATAACCGCTGGGCAGTTACACCGCTTCGAGATGACGCCACATGGCACGCTCACAACCTTCGGCGCCTATGTTCTCGACACGTTGCACTTGGTAACTGCTGGGAACCGTTTTCCCTCCAACAATTCAAATCTCAAACCGTTCGACCTTGGGCATCAGGGACCTTCGTCGAGAGGTTCCTTCGACGTCGAAGACAACAAGATTCCAACTTAAAGGAATTTCTCTAAGTATCTTGTCACTCTTTGATGAGCATTTGACATGATCAGTTTTTGGAAGCCTCCTTATGTAGGAAACTCTTCTAACTCATAATTAATGGTCTATATGATAATAACATGGGTGTCAAATTTATGAGTCAACAAATTGCCCCCCAAGAATGTCTTATTTCGACGCTGAAAAGAAAAAGGCATTCTTTGAGATTCCATTCGACACCTGTCCTTCATTCTCAGCCACAAATTAGTTTGTGTGCTTTTCGTCTCCTACCAACCAACTGACAATCTCAAAAAGTTATCATTTCACCTTTTCCCAAGACGTCACTTCAGTGAGGCATTTTTGCATGCACTATGTCCTTTCAAATGATGTCATCATGACTATTTCCCAAAATCGAGGACGCACGCTGCACCGTTTCCGTTCTTCAGAACGGTTACAGCACCAAATGAGTGCCACGTGCCCCACTCTTGTCTGTAGCATTAAATGTCCTCGAGCCTTGTGATTTTTTCAATCACTATAAATAGCACTAAGTGCCTCTGTTCAACTCTTTACGCTTTCTTGCATCCAAATCTTCAGTCGAACGAAATTTTCTGCAAGCTTCTTCCTCTCCAAACCCAGTAATCTTTGTTCTTCATCTTCATCCATCTTCATCTCAAACCAAAAAAAAATGGAGTCACGTACTCGTGCTTCCAATGTCCCCAGATCTAGCACTCCCTCTAACACTACTCAACCGGAAATCTTCTCAACCGCTCTGATAGTTAACTCCATGCGAATGTGAAGAGTTCCTGAACCCATGGGAGACGCTGAGCGTGAAACTTATGGTTCTCAACTGCTGATTCCTGTTGGGTATTCCAACCAGGTTTTCGCCATGTCCGGTCCTCTTTCACCATGCATTGCTGACCCAACAAAAATCGAGGGTTTCTTCCCCGTGCATGAGGCACTCAAACCCATTGGGTGCTCAAAGAGGGCGACAGATGATACCGAAGATCCTGCAAAGGAGAAGATAGATCTTCGGTTTTTTAACAGGGGGGTTAGGGCTTTTAGGTCTAGCCCTAACCTTACACCCGAATACAATGCTTGGCTCAACAAGATGGAGAAGTGCCAGGCTTCGATTTGGAAAGGCATGGGGATTTATGACCTAGTCATGCTGTCCAAAACTGGTCTTAACTACTGTCCTGAAATGCTGGTAGCTTCTTTGCTGTTTTGGGACTATACTCACTATACCTTCCACTTGCCTTGTGGAATGGTAACGCCCACTCTTTTCGACGTGGCCGCTATTACGGGTCTTCGACCAACTGGGGACTACTTCGACCCAGAGGAAATGTCTGAAGACCAGATTGGGTTTTCTGCCACCAAACCCACTTATACCACCTACACCAACCATTACCACGACAAATCGACGGCTGTGGTGACTGATGTGGAGCACATCGCGTTTCTAGCCCTTTGGCTGTCGCGCTTCGTGTTTTGCACGAAATCCCTACAGGTGACGAAGAAAATGGTCACCCTTGCTACTCAGCTTCATCACGGCCAAAACATCTGTTTGGCCGAATTAATACTGGCGAATTTGTATGAGTCAATAAGCAGTGGAGCGGCTCAATTGAAAGTAATCGAAAATAGAGCCAGCTTGTTGCTTGTTGGTCCCTTCTGGCTACTTCAACTCTGGCTAAACGCCACTTTTGAGTCATTTCTACCCCAGAAGACTCAAATAAACGAAAAGGCTCCTGAGATAGCCAGAAGGCGCGTCGAAGGCACCGGGCTTGCCTTATTAACTCCTACTGAAGATGGGCTGGAGCTACAAAAGACCTTTGCAAACTTCGTTCAGATGTTTGCAGGGAGGAAGGAATTTACCTCGACCATGGCCCCTTTCGTCGGTCGAAAGTTTGGCCCAGGGTGGTTTACTAGGCCCCATCCTAAATCATCAGAGGATCCTCACCTTGAGGAGCACACAACAATGTGGGAAGCGTTTCTTACCCCAAGGATAATGCCATTGCGCTTCAAGAGTTCAAAGAATCAGTTGAGCCTGATTGCTTACTGTGATCGGTGAAAATAGAACTGACTGTTTTTAGCTGGTTTCGCGAAATGTCGCGGTAAGCAAGAGTCGCCACCGTCTTTTATGTTCTCCAACATGGAAAGGACAAAAGCACAGTAAAATTCCTTCTTTGAGAATGTTTCTCAGTTCGGGAGGTAGATTTATAGAAAGGAAAGGTGTTAGCACCCTTTCTATCTGTGGTTATCCACGGGCTCTTAGGTACTTGCTCTTATGTTTTCAAAAGATGTTTGCTTTTCAAGTGTGTGTGAGTTTTGAAAAAAGTTTCGTTTGAAAAATTTCTAAGTAACTCTTGTATCTGTCCTCAAGAGTGTATGAAAGATTTGTTTGAAAACTTTTAGGAAGTGTAAGGTGTGAAAAGATGTTTTTGTTTTGTTTTTTGAAAAGAGCAAGTACTTAAGAGAAATCTACCTACTCTAAGGAATTAGGCTGTGTAAGAGTTCTTTAGATAGTTCCATCCCACCATTGAGAGGTAGGTAGCACCATCGTTGGAGGTATTTGGGTCAATTCGATTAAGGGACATGTATGGTCACCGAAGCAATGGTAGGACACCTTAGAAGTAACCCTAATGTCCTAGATCCTTTTATCCGAGGCAACCGTTTCGAGGCAACTGGATCTTTAGACAAAGGGCGACCTCTAAGACGTCCTATACTTGATGACCACGTACGAGGCAACCAGTGAAGCGTACCCTAGAAGTGGCATGTGCATGTTTGTTGTTTTTCAGTTAATGTTTATTTTGTACATGTTATTTGTGAGCTACGGATTGATTTTATTTACATACATTCTTGCAGGCATATTAGCAGTTAAGGGTGCGGAAAGTAAATTGCGGAAATGTAAATCTAGCTATTACAAGGCGCGGGTCTATACATCGCAAAAAAAAAAACCCGTTTTTGAAAAGTAAATGCAGAAAATTAAAGAAAGCAATAAAATCCTAATTATTATTACATCCTCTGTACAGATACATGAATATAATCAGAATAAATAAATACGCGCAAAAGAATTAAATCGGGAACGTCCTAAGGGTTTTGACCCTTTTTTGAATAAGAATTAAATTTTTGTCATTTTTTGTAATTAATGAAATTAAAACTAATAACTAACTAATTAATTTAATTAAAAGAAAAATATTTTTGTGTTTTTTATGTTTTTTAATGAAAATAAAATAAAACAATTAAAATTAAAAGTTAACCTAATTCTAAATTATTTTTATTTATTGTAAAGAAAAAGAGATTAAAATTGTCCTAATTAAACTATTTTATTTGTTAGTATTTTCTTTACAAAAATAACATGAAATTAATAATAATAATAATATTAGTGTTTTTTTTTTATTTTTATAAAAAAATATTAGTTATGTTAATTAAATAATAATAAAACTAATAATTAAAAAAAACAAGGAATATAAGAGAAAAGAAAAATAAAAGAAATAACAAAACCAAGGGGGTGTTGATGGCCCAATGGAGGTGTGAATTGCAGTTTTTTGGCCCACTAAGCTCAGGCCTGTATTGACTTTTGAAATTGCCTGGAGACGTGTTGACTCATGAGCATGGCGCTCATCATTTTCTGGCCTTTGGATTGATCTTTTGAGACACTTGGCGCGCATCTGTATGAGGCCTATGGTGGAACGCGTCTAGGAAGCTGCATGGGAATTTGTTAGAAAAAATAATATTGAGACTTGGGGGGACCTAGGAAAACTTACAGCATGGTATGATGGACCTTAGGACGTGGCAAAGGTTGCTTTAGCTTCAGAGTATGGGAAAGAAGAGAGTCACGTTCTCCTTTTGGCCTGAAAATGCTTGCAACACTCCTTTTGATCTCACACTTTTTTTTGACACTTTTTGGATTTTGCTCCAGCCGTTTGTGTAATGTTCTAGGTTATGAATGAGGCTTGCAAGGCTTGCATATGTAGTAATGAGTGAGAATAAGTCACATTTAGGAGCCTTTAACCATTGCAATTAAGCTTTGGATTTTGTCTTAACCACCATTAAAGGCCTTTCAAAGCTTGTTCAAAATTTGAATTTTCATGCCTAAATGAGCTTAGCACGAAATTGGTAGGTTGTTCATGACACATAAAAGTCATTCAAATCAAAAGATATTATTTAATTAATTTTTTTGATTTTATTTGAATTTTATGGATTTAAAATGAATTAAATCAAATAAAATTAAATAAAAATAGAAAAATTAATGTTTAATCTTGAAATTGATCATGAGACACGTGGGTGGTATGACAAGGCTGAATCAAGTGGAAAAAAGTGGGCCCTTTTGTCAAAAATTGAAGTTTCAAGGATAGTTGACTTTTGCCATTTCACAAAAATTTCCCAACTTCTCCAATGCATATCTTGCTCAATTTTGATCATATGAACATGTTCTTGGACATTTTGGAAAGGTCTTGAAGTCCTCTAACCAATGCCTTTGGTCCCATGTCATTTGAATTTACCAATCTCAAGTTATGGTCTTTGACTTAAAATGCCTTTTTGTTGACTTTTGAAAATGACCTATAATGTTGAAATTGATAACTTTTTGTGAGAGCATTTCTTGGACTTGGAATGTGAATATGAGTTGCAGGAAATGTACTCCCCTTAAAAATGAGCATTGGATGGGATTTTTCTGATGAACCATGAAAAAGTTATGCCTTGGTCAAGTTACAATTGACTTTTCAACTGTCCAAAAATAGAAAGTTTTGCATCTTGATGATTCTTGAGCCATTCTTGTGAAATCATGGTCAAGACTTGATCAAATGATGATTGTGGCTTCAAAATAAGATGTTGACCAAATTTTTTGACTTTTGACTGCCAAATGACCATTTTACCCCTACAGTTGATTGTAGAGCAAATAGGGTTTTTGACTGTGCAACTTGACCTTGTGAGCCTTGAAACTTGGCATATGGATGCTTGGCAATGTATATAGGCATATGGGACTTGATTGGACCCTTGAAAACCTCAACTTCCTTGCAAGAACCAATACCCTAATTTGACTGGCTTAGGAGGGTGTTTGAACTGTGCAACCCTTGAGTAGACTTGAGCAAATTGAGATGATGCTTGTCAAAACTTTGAAGAATATGGGAGGGCAAATTTTGGGGTACAACAGTTGCCCCTGTTCAATCTTCTTAGACCTGAGGATGTAGATTGGCTTGTGTGCCTTTCGTGATCCGAAGGTGGAAGATGATTGAACACTAGAGTGCCCAGAAATTTGCACTCACATAGTGAGGTATCAGCAATGTGATGTCGGGAATGGACTTACAGATGCCATTTGGAGAGATGGTGGATAGGAGGATGGACTTATAGATTCCATCTGGAGATGCGACAGAACCTTGTCGGGAATGGGCTTATAGATGCCATTTGGAAAGATGGTATGGGAGGATGGGCTTATAGATGCCATCTGGAGATGTGACAGAACCTTGTCGGGAATGGGCTTATAGATGCCATTTGGAGACTGTTGATAGGTGGATGGGCTTATAGATGCCATCTGGAGGTGGTCTGTTGAACTGTAATTTTTGTAAGTTGAAAGAGGGAACCTGTGTAGGGTTGCCTGATGATGAGCTCGTGTAAAGATGCATCTTGGAAAGAAGGACACCTGTGTAGGGTTGACTGATGATGAGCTCGTGTAAAACTGCATCTTTGGAGGAAGGAAACCTGTGTAGGGTTTACTGATAATGAGTCCGTATAAGACTACATCTGAAATGGAGAAGGAACCTGTGTAGGGTTACTTTGATGACGAGTCCGTGTAAAACCGCATCTAGAGCTGAGAAGGAAACCTGTGTAGGGTTTACTGATGAAGAGTCCGTGTAAAACTATGTCTGGAGTTTGAGAAGGGAACCTGTGTGGGGTTACTTTGATGATGATCCCGTGTAAAACTGCATCCTGGAAGAAGTAAAACCTGGGTAGGGTTTCTGATGACGAGTCTGTGTAAAACTGCATCTTTGGGAAGAGAGAACCTGTGTAGGGTTTCCTTGATGACGAGCCCGTGTAAAACTACGTCTGGAGAGGGAGAACCTGTGTAGGGTTTCTTCGGGATAAGTTCGTGTAACACTTCTGGAGGAACCGGGGTAAGGTTACTTCGGGATAAGTCCGTGTAAGACTTATGGAGGAACCGGGGTAAGGTTACTTCGGGATAAGTCCGTGTAAGACTTCTGGAGGAACCGGGGTAAGGTTACTGCAGGATAAGCTCGTGTAAAACTTCTGGATGAACCGGGTAAGGTCATCTTGAGATAAGTCCGTGTAAGACTTCTGGAGGAACCGGGGTAAGGTTACTGCAGGATAAGTTCGTGTAAAACTTCTGGATGAACCGGGGTAAGGTCATCTTGAGATAAGTCCGTGTAAGACTTCTGGAGGAACCGGGGTAAGGTTACTGCAGGATAAGTTCGTGTAAAACTTCTGGATGAACCGGGGTAAGGTCATCTTAAGATAAGTCCGTGTAAGACTTCTGGAGGAACCGGGGTAAGGTTACTGCAGGATAAGTTCGTGTAATACTTCCGGATGACCCGGGGTAAGGTCATCTTGAGATAAGTCCGTGTAAGACTTCTGGAGGAACCGGGGTAAGGTTACTGCAGGATAAGTTCGTGTAAAACTTCTTGATGAACCGGGGTAAGGTCATCTTGAGATAAGTCCGTGTAAGACTTCTGGAGGAACCGGGGTAAGGTTACTGTAGGATAAGTTCGTGTAAAACTTCTTGATGAACCGGGGTAAGGTCATCTTGAGATAAGTCCGTGTAAGACTTCTTCTGAAAGAAAAGGAACCGGTGTAGGGTTGCTTTGATGATAAGTCCGTGTAAGACTTCGTCTGAAAATTGAGAAGGAACTGGTGTAGGGTTGCCTGTCGATGAGCCCGTGTAAGACTTCTTCTGAAAGAAAAGGAACCGGTGTAGGGTTGCCTGAGGATGATCAAGTAGATAATTGTCCTGTTTGGTTTCGGATATTAACCCACGATCAGTCGTCTACAGAATTTTCCTGGCTTGTTACCGGTGTTGATCTGGAACTGTAAAGATAGATGGTAATCATCTTTTGATTGACTTTTTCCTGAAAAGGCAAAGTATTAGTCGTATGCAATGTCATGATGCATGAACTGCATGATTTTAAGATGTTCTCAAAAATAAATGAGATTTGTGTTGTATGATGTGTATGCATGCTGTAATGTATGAAGATGTGATGTTTATGAATGTATTCTCGTCTGGGAAAATAAATCCTTGGCGAATGCCGGGAGTTTGAATCCTGGGCTGATGTTGAAGAGTAGAGTTCTTCGTTTCTGCTGGGGATAATGGTTGAAAGAATAAACCGGTAGGAGAAGATGACTCCGTTGGGGAATAAACTTGTTGGAGAGATTACTCTGTGGGAAGAGATACCTTGCTGAGATTTTGATGAGAAATCCGTTGGGGATTCTGTTGATATGTTTGTTGGGGAATTTGATGAACTCCGCTGGGGGACAGGAAGAACCTCACCGAGGACGATCTTTCCGTGGTAATTAGCTGAGGATAACCCAATTATACCCTGGTGGGGAATAACCTTTGAATAAAGTCGGGGAGACGCGTTCGTACTCTGCAGGGGATAAGCTTCTAGAATCTACTGGGGATAAACTTCCAAAACCTACTGGGGAGATTGATTCAACTTTCCTGGGGAAACTTTTGAACTGTACAGGGGAGTGGCTCCACTAGGGCGTCTGGTATTCCGCCGGGAAACAATCTTAGATCAAGACTGCCGGGGATGCCTGCTTAGGAACATCTGTATACTCCGCTGGGGAATATTGAGATTTTCTGGGGATACCCAACTTCCTTAAGGCTGACAGTAGACTAACTCTGCTCGGGGAGAGTGTTGCTGACTTGCTGGAGATATTGTACCTTGTCAGGACTGACGGGAGACCAACTTTGCTCGGGGGAGAGTATTGCCGAATCTTATCTTACTCTGCGGGGAGTGAAGGTATCTTGGTCACGTTCTTCAGCTGAACCTACCTTAGTACCTTGGTGGACAGAGCAACTAGATCGCTTAGACAACTCATATTGCCCCTGTTTCTGTGGGAGAAGATACCTGTGGAGGCGCTTGATGACTGCCGGTTGACAAATCTTCTTTTGGTAGGCAAGTGACGAGATGACGGAACATAGTCGTATGCTTTGATCCCTAATTTTTGCCTGGACTGCCCTTTCGGGTTTTCAGTCCACCGGGATACCCATTTTTGCCCAAGCTGCCTTTTCAGGTTTTCGACTTGCCGGGTGTACAAATTTTTTCATTTTCATCCCTTATTTTTGCCCGAACCCTTTTGGTTCGCCGGGAAGCCCTTATTTTTGCCTAGGTGTGTTAACCTAGCGGGTCTTTGATCATGCGCAGTATCTTTTCGACTATGTCCATGCTCTCAGGATGCAGGAAGTTGTCACTGTCAGTAGTGCAGTGTTACCATACCACCAGAAGATCTTCGTTTGATCGTCCAATGCCCCAAGTGATCCAGATGGAGATTTGCCCCAAGTTGGTTGGCCTTTTGAGAGATTCTTCAAATCTTGACTTAACTGCCCCAGATGTTGGACAATGATCATGCCATGCCCCTTGATTGGAGGTGCTTTTGTTCATTAGACATTCGTCGTGCAAACTTCTATGTTGTTCAAACAAATAGTCATATGCACGCAATGTTATATTAAAAATGCAAAGCTTATGTCTTTTTTGAAAATGCATTTTTTTCATAAAAACAAGTGAATTTTTTTTTGAATTGTGATGTCAACTCGTTATTTTAACGCGAGCCTTAAGGAGTCAGGATACCTTTGTGACAGTATGCTTTCGAACTAACCCGTGCTTCAACTAGGACTTTTAAGGGTTGTAGCGTGGCCTGGTTCATGGTTTAAGAAACAAAGGATAAAGGCTCAAATTTTATTTGTACCCAACCATTCTTCGTGATGTTCTTCAAACCTAAACTCAGTTGATCGTGCGTAAGACCTTGTTTGAGTCTTTGCTATGATGTTCCGGTGATGGTTCGAATGTTGACAATTTATTTTGAATAGGCAGTCATTTATTTTTGTTGAGGGTTTGTGTGACCTCTTTCTTTTTGATTTTATTATCCCTATTTTTTGCCTGAACTGTTCCTTTTTGTGATTACAGTCAGCGGGATGCCCCAGTTTTTGTAAGTCTCCTTCATAGGTTTTGACTTGTTGGGCTTTTATTTTGAGAAATGATGACTGTCTGTCTTTATGATCATTCGGAACCATCACTGTCTTTTGTTTTGTAAGGACTTCTTTGGTGCCATTCGTTGTGCACTTGGATCAACTGAGAGAACTACCCTGCCCCAGGTTATGATTAAGGGTTTTAATTTTCGAAAAGAAAAACTCCGACTTCTTTGGCTCGAAGGGGTTGACGAGGGATTATCTTCCTTATAACTCCGGTGTTTAGGAATTGAAACAATGCCTATACCTCATCAGCGGAGTTTGTTCAAAAGCATACTGTAGATTATGGTATCGTTTTCGTCATCCTCCCTCAAGAGGCTTAGAATTTTCAATCGGGAGTTGAACATCAAGAAAAAATAAAAGCAATTTTGAATATAGAAAACACAATTACTTCAAAACAGACACGTGTAATGCATTAATGAAATAATAGAGTTTGACATAATAATTGTTTGAATAAGAATAGAAAAATACAATATCAGAATTTAAATGAACAAGAGTCTCTCAATCCTAGCCATGTTTTGGCAAGGGAGCAGTGATCACATCGGGAGTCTCAGCAGGCTCGAATTCGATCTCCTTGGCGTCAATCATGTTCTGAATCTTGTATTTCAGCGCCCAACAATCCTCAGTATCGTGCCCCGGGCTTCCGGAATGATAAGCACACCTCGCATTTGGGTTGTAGTTTGGAGAAGAGGTCTTGGGATTTGCATGAGGGTTGATCACCGCAATCAGATTCATTTTCAACATGTGCTGTAATGCTTGTGACAATGGAATGTTGATGTTGGTGAATTGTCTTTTAGGCTCGTCTGGCCTTCGCTGATTTCCCTTTTGCTGTTGTTGGCATGGTGCAGAACCAGAGATCATGACTGCCCCTGCATGTTGGTCACGACGACTCTTTTGACTGTACGCCGCATTGGACTCTTTCTTGAATGGTGTCTTCTTAGTGTTCGAGGAGTCACCCTTTGGTATCTTCCCAGACTTGATACCAGCTTCTATTTTTTCCCCAGTCAAGATCAAATCTGTAATCCCAGCAGAGGAATTCCCAATCAGATGGTTGAAGAATGGACCAGACAGGGTCCCCAAGAACATGTCAACGAGCTCACGGTCAGTCAACGTTGGCTGCACCCTGCCAGCCAGGTCTCTCCACTTTTGCGCGTACTCCTTAAAACCTTCACCCGTCCCTAGTGACATACCCTGGAGTTGGGTACGCGTAGGAGCGAGGTCGACATTGTATTAATACTGCTTATAAAAAGCATAAAAAGCAGTTGCCAAGTCCTCCCAGTTACGAATACTGGTTCCATCCAGCTGATAGAACCATTCGAGCTGAGTCCCTGAAAGACTTTCCTGGAAGAAATGGATCCATAGATTCTTGTCTGCCATGTAGGGCTGGATCTTCCTTGCGTATGAACGGAGGTGAAACTTAGGACAGGAAGCCCCGTCGTATTTTGCAAAGGCAGGTGCCTTGAATTTGTGAGGGATCACCACCCCAAAAGATAAGCCTAGGTCTCCAAAGTCCAACCCGGGCACCTGTTGAATCTCCATGGCATTTAGACGGTCCTCTAGTTGCTTGTACCTGTCCTCAGCAGGAGGGTACTGTTCATCATTGAAATCTGTCTCGTTGTCGGAGACCACAAGACTAGGAACCTCTCTCCCTTGTGGGTTGTCTCTCCCAGCAGATGGGGTGGTCAGCTTAGCCTCATTTTGTGATCCATTCCCAGATCTGCGTCTAGGGTTGAACAAAACAGTCCTTTTCTTCTTTTTCTTCAAAAGCAAAGTCTTCAATTCCTGTTGTCCCTGGGCTAAGCTCATGACCAGCTCCTGGAACTGGGCGTTCTGGGCCTGGAGGGCCTTGATAGCTTGTTCATTGGATGATTCAGGATTCATGATGATGGCTGAAATAAACAGCGAAGAAGATTAAGCAACCTGTAGAACAGAGTACCTTTAATGCAATGATATGTATGTATGCATGCGATGTTTTCAAGGATCTCGCGGGGTAAACAAAGAAACTTGTTAGAATTTGAATTTGGGTAGCTTGATTGAAGGAACTTCATGTTGTTGAGAGTCCTTCTTCAAGAGTCAAGGCTCACCATATCGAGTGGGTCATAGCCCCCGACTCAAGTCATTAACCTTGGCTAGAGGAAAATAAATCCCCTTTGCCCCTTGTTAGACATTTGATTCACCATGACCTGCATCATAACCCTTGATATCCTTGAAATGGATTAGTCCTTATGTAGGATGTATGCAATGGCATGATGTTATGTTATGCGTGGGGTGATGTAAGTAGGCCCTGTAATGAGTCCCAGATTAAGGACTGTAAACAAAACCTGCAAGAAACTCATGTTGTTAGATAACAAGTATGCAAGTAGTCAAGTTTGAAGGCACACAAGTCACACAAGACAACCCTTAGAGTTTAGGCCAGCATGAGGTCTAGGTATTACCCTCTTGACGTTGGTGGGCTCAAAACCTGTCCTATAAAAAGTAACCGGGTTCTAAGGAGCTCAATATCATTGGGTTGTTTTCTGTGTTCATTGTTTTAATTTAGCCACTGAACTGGCGATCAAAATATTCCAAGAAAATAACCCTCAATGAGCGTAGTATCGAGTATCAACCAACTTCGCACTGCACCAAAGTCAGTCGTCTCACTACCCCTAAAGAGGCCAGGATGGTCAAGTAAGGTTCCTAAGGTCAGTTGATGCTTCACGACACCACACGGCGGCCCCGTACTCTCCTTGACTTGACTCAAAGGTTACCGGTACTCACCAAAGTGCCACATCAACGTAGCAAACTGCTTCAACCGTGTCGATATACTCCGCACAGTTCCCTCACAGTTTGTTGCTACTTTCTAAAAGGTATCCCCCAGATCCGGGTTAGGATCTATGAAACTCCCAAGGCAAGCCCACAATATTTAAAGCAAACAGATCAAGCAATTGAAAACATGATGATGAACTATTCCTAAGGTACACCCCACTTATTAAGTCCCCAGCAGAGTCGCCAGTTCTGTGATCGGTGGAAATAGAACTGACTGTTTTTAGCTGGTTTCGCAAAATGTCGCGGTAAGCAAGAGTTGCCACCGTCTTTTATGTTCTCCAACATGGAAAGGACAAAAGCACAGCAAAATTCCTTCTTTGAGAATGTTTCTCGGTTCGGGAGGTAGATTTATAGAAAGGGAAGGTGTTAGCACCCTTTCTATCCGTGGTTATCCACGGGCTCTTAGGTGCTTGCTCTTATGTTTTCAAAAGATGTTTGCTTTTCAAGTGTGTGTGGGTTTTGAAAAAAGTTTCGTTTGAAAAATTTCTAAGTAACTCTTGTATCTGTCCTCAAGAGTGTATGAAAGATTTGTTTGAAAACTTTTAGGAAGTGTAAGGTGTGAAAAGATGTTTTTGTTTTGTTTTTTGAAAAGAGCAAGTACTTAAGAGAAATCTACCTACTCTAAGGAATTAGGCTGTGTAAGAGTCCTTTAGATAGTGCCATCCCACCATTGAGAGGTAGGTAGCACCATCATTGGAGGTATTCGGGTCAATTCGATTAAGGGACATGTGTGGTCACCGAAGCAATGGTAGGACACCTTAGAAGTAACCATAATGTCCTAGATCCTTTTATCCGAGGAAACCGTTTCGAGGCAACTGGATCTTTAGACAAAGGGCGACCTCTAAGACGTCCTATACTTGAGGACCACGTACGAGGCAACCAGTGAGGCGTACCCTAGAAGTGGCATGTGCATGTGTGTTGTTTTTCAGTTAATGTTTATTTTGTACATGTTATTTGTGAGCTACGAATTGATTTTATTTACATACATTCTTGCAGGCATATTAGCAGTTAGGGGTGCGGAAAGTAAATTGCGGAAATGTAAATCTAGCCATTACAAGGCGCGGGTCTATACATCGCCAAAAACAAAAACCCGTTTTTGAAAAGTAAATGTAGAAAATTAAAGAAAGCAATAAAATCCTAATTATTGTTACATCCTCTGTACAGATACATGAATATAATCAGAATAAATAAATACGCGCAAAAGAATTAAATTGGGAACGTCCTAAGGGTTTTGACCCTTTTTTGAATAAGAATTAAATTTTTGTCATTTTTTGTAATTAATGAAATTAAAACTAATAACTAACTAATTAATTTAATTAAAAGAAAAATATATTTGTGTTTTTTATGTTTTTTAATGAAAATAAAATAAAAGAATTAAAATTAAAAGTTAACCTAATTCTAAATTAGTTTTATTTATTGTAAAGAAAAAGAGATTAAAATTGTCCTAATTAAACTATTTTATTTGTTAGTATTTTCTTTACAAAAATAACATGAAATTAATAATAATAATAATAATATTAGTGTTTTTTTTTAAAAAAAAAATATTAGTTATGTTAATTAAATAATAATAAAACTAATAATTAAAAAAAAAAACAAGGAATATAAGAGAAAAGAAAAATAAAAGAAATAACAAAACCAAGGGGGTGTTGATGGCCCAATGGAGGTGTGAATTGCCGTTTTTTGGCCCACTAAGCTCAGGCCTGTATTGACTTTTGAAATTGCCTGGAGACGCGTTGACTCATGAGCATGGTGCTCATCATTTTCTGGCCTTTGGATTGATCTTTTGAGACACTTGGCGCGCATCTGTATGAGGCCTATGGTGGAACGCGTCTAGGAAGCTGCATGGGAATTTGTTAGAAAAAATAATATTGAGACTTGGGGGGACCTGGGAAAACTTACAGCGCGGTATGATGGACCTTAGGACGTGTCAAGGGTTGCTTTAGCTTCAGAGTATGGCAAAGAAGAGAGTCACGTTCTCCTTTTGGCCTGAAAATGCTTGCAACACTCCTTTTAATCTCACTTTTTTTTGACACTTTTTGGATTTTGCTCCAGCCGTTTGTGTAATGTTCTAGGTTGTGAATGAGGCTTGCAAGGCTTGCATATGTAGTAATGAGTGAGAATAAGTCACATTTAGGAGCCTTTAACCATTGCAATTAAGCTTTGGATTTTGTCTTAACCACCATTAAAGGCCTTTCAAAGCTTGTTCAAAATTTGAATTTTCATGCCTAAATGAGCTTAGCACGAAATTGGTAGGTTGTTCATGACACATAAAAGTCATTCAAATCAAAAGATGTTATTTAATTAATTTTTTTGATTTTATTTAAATTTTATGGATTTAAAATGAATTAAATCAAATAAAATTAAATAAAAATAGAAAAATTAATGTTTAATCTTGAAATTGATCATGCGACACGTGGGTGGCATGACAAGGCTGAATCAAGTGGAAAAAAGTGGTCCCTTTTGTAAAAAATTAAAGTTTCAAGGATAGTTGACTTTTGCCATTTCACAAAAATTTTCCCAACTTCTCCAATGCATATCTTGCTCAATTTTGATCATATGAACATGTTATTGGACATTTTGGAAAGGTCTTGAAGTCCTCTAACCAATGCCTTTGGTCCCATGTCATTTGAATTTACCAATCTCAGGTTATGGTCTTTGACTTAAAATGCCTTTTTGTTGACTTTTGAAAATGACCTATAATGTTGAAATTGATAACCTTTTGTGAGAGCATTTATTGGACTTGGAATGTGAAGATGAGTTGTAGGAAATGTCATCCCCTTCAAAATTAGCATTGGATGGGATTTTTCTGATGAACCATGAAAAAGTTATGCCTTGGTCAAGTTACAGTTGACTTTTCAGTTGTCCAAAAATAGAAACTTTTGCATCTTGATGATTCTTGAGCCATTCTTGTGAAATCATGGTCAAGACTTGATCAAATGATGATTGTGGCTTCAAAATAAGATGTTGACCAAAAATTTTGACTTTTGACTGCCAAATGACCATTTTACCCCTATAGTTGATTGTAGAGCAAATAGGGTTTTTGACTGTGCAACTTGACCTTGTGAGCCTTGAAACTTGGCATATGGATGCTTGGAAATGTATATAGGCATATGGGACTTGATTGGACCCTTGAAAACCTCAACTTCCTTGCAAGAACCAAAACCCTAATTTGACTGGCTTAGGAGGGTGTTTGAACTGTGCAACCCTTGAGTAGACTTGAGCAAATTGAGATGATGCTTGTCAAAACTTTGAAGAATATGGGAGGGAAAATTTTGGGGTACAACACTTACCAGCCGAATCTTGTCTCTCGACAGTTTGGCATTATCCAATCGCTTCCGTCTCCAATTTATCCTCGGGAGAAATTATTGTTGTACTTTTGTAATGACTACTCTGAGGATGCTGTTACTAAGCATATTAGTAGGTACGTTGGTCGGACCGTACTATCATTGTTTGACTACCAACTCAACTTCCTCTGTTCACCATCTTTTGAAGACTGGTGGAAGAGATATTACGTCGAAGAGTTCTTCGACGAAAAGGATTTTGCAGATGAACTCCAGAAGTCCTTCGTCTTGGTTCTCGACAAAATAAAGAAATGTACGTTCCCTCTTCAAATTATACTTGTCTTTTCATTTCAGCTTATATCTGCCAAATATAACTTGTGAACGTTTCTTCTTTCAGTTGTTCGAAAACCTGTGGCTAAGAAAGCCACAGACAGCCATCAGGGTGGAGGTCCCTCTACAAAACCTCCAGCACAGGTAACAAAATTTCTCTTGTTTCCTTCTTTGGTTTTAAACATTCTTGTTCCCGATGCTGTGTTTTAAATCGACTCCATCTGGGATTTTCAGGAACCTGTGCCTAAGAAACGACCTATATTAACGGTCAAATCTTCGAGTGGCGACGAGGATGAATCTCCCCCTGTTCCTCTCAAACGGAGAAAGCTGAAGAAGGCTGCCCCTGCTCCTGAGCCTCGACCTGTGATTAGAACTAAAATCACAGGGAATAAACCCAGGCCACCTCCTGTGATCATCGAAGAACCCACGGAGTAGAAACTAAATGTCTTGCTCAGCAAACCCGTTGAGAGTGACAACTCTAGCCCTGGGGCTGAGGTTCCTTTACAGGTAGTGCCTTCGACCACTTTTAACTTAGGTGTCGATGATCACCTTCGATTGTGCATCTCCCTAATTAGAATATTTTTCTTTTCTATTTGTAGGAAACGGCTGGAACTTCAGCGCCAACTGGGCATCATGTCGAAGGTTCTGATACCTTTGTAAACAGCGCAGGGGAACCCACTTACCATCCTTCTTCTTTCGTCAGTTCTGCTAACAAAGTGAATCAAACTTCGGAGCCACAAGATTCTGCTGACTATAGCAGACAACGAGAGGAGGAACTGGTGGATGATGAAGTTCTTGCTGAAACAGAGGGTTCCCCTGAGACGCATCGCCGGGAGGAAGCTCAAGTGGTCAATGAGACAGAAGAACAACATGATGAAGAGGGTCATGTTGACTCTGACGCTGCTGAAAATGCTCAGCCCGAAACCCACGTTGCTGCAGAAACAGTTACCTCAACAAAGCCCAGGTCTAAAGAAGATTTGGCCCTCTTGAAGCAAAACGATCCAATTGGCTACCTGAATGCCATCATCGAGAGTAGGGAAAATTCATCTGACCCTAGCCATGATACTTCTACTGCATCAGGGAAGTCTACTTCGACTTCTCCTCTCGATGAGGTCTTGAAGAAAGTCAAGGCTCAGTTCTTCAAGAGGGATCTAATGAAGGCTTTGGAGGGGGATCCTACTGCCCAGTCTTGTTTGGGAGATGTCTTGGGTGCAGTTGATTTGCTTGCTGTTTCTCCAGAGATTTCCAGCTTCATCTTGGAGTTATACTCCATTATTGACCAAGTCTCTGCAGATTACAATCGTCGAAGGGGGTTCAACAGCCAACTCGAAACGCTGCATGGCAAGAGTTCTTCTGCTTGGACTGAAGTAGCTGAATCGACTTCTCGAATTGCAGAATTGTCGAAACAGAAGACGTCCAAGCAACAGGAAATCGAAGCCATAGATCAAGATAACGCCTCTATAAAGGCGAAGATAGAGGAGTTGGAAGCCAGGTTAAATGCTAACACTAAGCGCAAAGAGGAACTCCTTTCGACCGTTTCAGATGCAAAGAGCCAAGATGAATTTGATCGAGGCCTAGAGTTCGCTGAAAGGGCCCAAGCCCTAGATGACCAGATTGCCAAAATTTCTCTGGCGAATGCCTTGTGTAACAAATGGCTGGAGTTGCAGCGAGCCAAATATCTTCGTCTAAAAGCCTCTGTCCCTTTTTAATTTTGCTCTGCACCTCATTGACCATGTACTGTAATTTTTGTAATACAATATAGCCATTTTGGTTGATCAATGTCATTTTCCATTTTGGCTTTATGGTTCACTTAGTCATTAATTGTTATTTATTTTGATCTCTTGGAGCATAGGTTTATATTTTTTCAAATATTTGCCGTTTACTCTCAAGAGTCTTTTGTCTTCGCTTAACTCTTCGACCTCATAAGCTCCACCAGAAAAAGTTTGAATAATTCTGAACGGTCCTTCCCACTTGGGTGACCATTTTCCTATGCTTCGATCTCTTCGATCCATAGGAAGAATTACCATCCAAACTAGCTCTCCAGGCGAGAATGCCTTAGGTTTTACTTTCTTATTGTAAGAGTCTCCCACTCTTTTCTTCTGAATTCTCAGTAGGTCGAGAGCTCGTAGTCTTTCTTCGTCTAAATCTACCAATTCATCTAACATAATATCCCAATAAACCTCAGAGGGGATATCTTGATGTCTTTGAACCCTTGCTGTTTGAAGACAAATTTCTGCTGGCAGTACTGCGTCATGACCATAAGTTAGCCGATATGGTATTGTACCTGTGGCTTCCTTTGGGGACGTTCGACAGGCCCACAAGATCTGGTCTAACGTTTTGTGCCAATTTTTTTGCTTCTTTCCCACATGCTTTTTTATCAGGCCAATCACTATTTTATTCGCCGCTTCGACTTGACCATTTGCCTGCGCGTAATAAGGTGTTAATGTTAGGAGTCTAAAGCCTGTTTCTTGAGCGAATTCCTGCATCTTTCGACCAGTAAACACTGACCCTTGATCAGTTGTTATAGTCTCAGGGATTCCAAATCTGTAGATAATGTTCTTTTGAATAAATTCAATGACATTTTCTTGGTCTACGTTGACTAAAGGGATAGCTTCGATCCATTTAGTGAAATAATCAATGCCTACCGGTATATACTTCTGGCTCTTTGATGATGCTGGTCGAATCTCTCCAATAAGATCCAACGCCCATCCTCTAAAAGGCCAAGGTTTCACTATTGAGTGAAGTTCGCTTGCTGGTACATGTTGGATACCAGTATGGACTTGGCATTCCTGGCAACCCTTCGCGAACTCAACACAATCTTTCAAGATAGTGGGCCAGTATAGTCCTTGTCGAAACAACAACCATTTCATCTTATGACCTACTTGGTGAGCCCCACATGTTCCAGCATGCGTAGTCGAAAGGGCTATGTATGCTTCGGTTTCGCTTAAGCATTTTAATAATACCCCTTCAGGCGTATTCTTGAACAACTCGTTACCCATGAGTACGTAACTTAACGCCCTATATTTTTTTTTTCGTTCTGTCAAAGTTGCTGGATTTTGTAGATAATCTACAATGGGTTTCCTCCAATCCTACTCTGATAAATTATCTATGAACGAAATTTCGAAATTCCTTCGATTAGCATACCCTAGTCTTGTTGATTCCAAATCAGTTGGAAACAAACTAGTTGCTTTTATTTTTTCTCGAACTTCGATTGCTCTTTGAAATCTTATACCCAGATGCAATTTGTGCCAAATCATTGGCTATTTGGTTTTCCAATCTAGGTATGTGTCGAATAGTAACCATTTCGAATTTTTTCAATAAACGATTTTCTATCACAAAGTACATAATGAGATTTTCTCTTATGCATTTGTACTCTTTTGTGACTTGCTTAATGACTAACTCTGAGTCTCCCATTATTTCGACTCGAGTTGCCCCCAATTCCAACAATATTTCAAGGCCAGTAATTAGAGCTTCGTATTCAGCCTCATTGTTCGAACAAGTACCTTTTATCTTGTACTTGAATGTTGTTGGAATTTTTTCTGGAGAAATAATTAAGACCCCTACTCCCGTTCCATCTTTATGGCTGGAACCATCGAAGTAAAATTTCCAGGGTTCTTTCTCCACGTAATTTATATTTTCAACCAGAATCGAGTGGTCGACTATAAAGTCTGCTACCACTTGCCCTTTTACTGCCTTAAGAGGCATAAAGGTCAATGAATACTCAGTTAATGCTAGCGCCCACTTGCCAATTCGACTGTGCAAGATGGGTTTCGACAACATGTATTTGAAAACATCAAAATGAGACGAAACATACACATCAACTGGTTTTATATACTGTTTGAGCTTTGTACAAGAGAAATAAAGACATAGACATAATTTTTCGACCTCGCTATATCTAGTTTCTGCATCGTTCAAAACTCTGCTAAGGTAGTAAATGGGTCTTTCGACTCCATTTTCATCTTCTTGGGCTAACATGCTTCCCAAAGTTTTGTCGGATGCAGCTATGTACAATCTTATACTCCTATTGCTACAAGGAGGCACCAAAATAGGTGGCTTGGTGAGATACCCTTTGATCTTGTCGAAGGCATCCTGTTGCTCTTGCCCCCACTCAAACCCTTCCTTATTCAATCGAAGTAAGGGTGATAAGGGTTGCGCTTTTCCACTCAGGTTAGATATAAATCTCCTCAAGAAGTTTATCTTGCCCAGTAGAGATTGCAGTTCCTTCTTATTCGTTGGCGCTTTCGCTTCCAAGATTGCCTTTGTCTTGTTCTGGTTGATTTCGATTCCTTTTTTGTGGACGACGAAGCCCAAGAAATCTCTAGCTTTCACACAGAACGCACACTTCAAAGGGTTCATTTTCAGACCATGCTCTCTCATTCTTTCAAATGATTGTCGAAGGTGGTCTATATGGTTCTTCCTGGAAACAGATTTTACAACGATATCATCAATATATACTTGCATGAAAGTGTTAATAAGATCATGGAAGATAGTGTTCATCGCTCGCTGATACGTTGCCCCAGCATTTTTCAGACCAAAAGGCATTACTACCCATTCGTAAGTGCCTATAGCCCCGGGGCATCGAAAAGTTGTTTTCGACACATCTTCTTCAGCAATGAAAATTTGATTGTATCCTGAGTAACCGTCGAGCATGCTCAGGTACTCGTGGCCAGCGGCAGAGTCGACTAACATTTCCGCCACATGCATAGGATATTCATCTTTGGGTGTTGCAGCATTCAGATCTCTGAAATCTATGCACACCCTCAACGTACCATTTTTCTTAATTACTGGCACAATGTTTGTGGGATACGGTGGGAGAACTGACTTGAGGTTTTGTGTTTGTTTTCGCAAATGTTTCGGTTAAGCAAGAGTCACCACCAACTTTTTATTTTATCCTAAAGAAAGGTTAAAAAGCACAGGAAAAACCTTTGAGATGTTTTCTTGGGTTCGGGGAGTAGATTATAGAAAGGGAAGGTATTATCACCCTTTCTATCCATGGTTATCCATGGGCTCTTAGTTACCTGCTTAGATCACTTGCCTTTGCTTTTCAATTGTTTGAAATGGTGCTTTGTGTGTGGTTTTTGAAAATGTTTTGAAAAAGATGCCTTGTCTAGGCAACCATTGTAACAATTCTTGTTTGAATGTTTTACAAGGGTGTTTGTCTTTTTGAAAAGATGTTTCAATGTTTTTGAAAGTTTTTTTTGAAGTTGTGTTGTGATGTGTGTTTTGAAAAATGGCAAGGATTGTTTTGCAAGATTGGTCAAGTAACCAAGAGCTATCTACCCTAAATTTCTCAAAGATCTTTCTCATGTTTTAGCCCTTTTAACAGTGTTGTTTCACCATTGTATTTGGTGAACAACCTTGTGTTAGGATGTTAACGGGACGGGCGCGGGTCATCGTTTAGACCATAGAGGTAATAGTGCCAAGTATCTTTGGTATTTTTCTCAAGGGACTTGATCATTTTGTTTAGGATACTTGATAGCGCCATCGAGGGACTATGATCATTTGATTTATTTTTGTTTTGCCAAAGACACTTAACATGCAACTATGGCCCATTTTTGAAGGCAACAAGTGGAGTAACCCGAAGGGTGCAAGTGTGCATTGTGTTTGTTTTTCATGCATGTTTATCTTGAATTAGGTCAAGCTATTCGTTGATTTTATTTACATACAAACCCTAAGTCTATCATGGCATAATTTGAAAGCTTTTAAATGCGGAAGTTTAAATGCTAAGCTATTACAACAAGATATAGGGAGGGGGTACAAATTTGCATTGGGAATATTTGACAAGGAAATAAAATCTAAGTTATTACAACCATATCGAATGTATAGGATACAAATATTTAATTGTACAATATTTAAGTGAATAATAAATATACAAAATGTATTATGCACAAAAATGATTTTTGTTATGTATGTAAAAAGGTTTTCATGTTTGAAATATAAACAAAAATAAAAAGGTCAAATTTGAATATTTTTGTCATTTAGGGCAAAACCCTAGTTTTTTGAATAAATATTATTATTTATTGATTATGTACAAAATATATTAATTTATGCACAAAATAAAAAGAATAAAAAAAGTATATTGTTAAAAAAGTATTTTGGTGTCAAATATTAAATAAAAATAAAAGGTATTGTTTTTTTGTATTTTTTCCCTAAATATTTAATAAAATATGTATAAGAGTATTTATATATATTTAATATGCTAAATATGTACAAAAAAATAAAATATTAATTATTTACAAAAAAATGTATATTTTAGAAAATGTTTTCAAAATGTAAATAAAAAATAATGACTAAAAAATAAATATTTTTGTATTATTTTTTAGGGTTTTAAATAAAAAGGTTTTTATATTATTTACATATATATACTAATAAAATGAAACAAATGCCAAATAAATATAAAAAAAATGTGGAAAAATATTTTTTATGTTTTTTATGTTTGGACAAAAAATATCAAGTCAGAATAAAAAATAAAAAGTCAAAAATGATAAATATTTCACGCAATGGGCCAGGGGGGTGCAAATGGAAAAAAAGGGTGTGAACAACAAGTTGACTCAGGCCCAGCCCAAGCCAACTTTGTCTTCAACCTCCAGCATTGTTTGAACAGAAAAACGCGCGCCTCTTTGATCCAACACCAACTCCTGATTCTTTGACTTTTACACAAAACTCATAACACCAATATTATAGAGCATCAAAAGACGAATTCAAACATGTAAAGAACTTGACCTAACTCTAAGAAACCAGGGAGAATTTCTTCACCCCCAATTTCTGACCTAGTTTTTCTTCAATGTTCATGGTTAAAATTCTCACAGCACGCTTAACATAAATGAAAAGTGATCATATGTATGGCTTCAGGGCTATGAGTAGAGCATGTTTCATTCACAAACCTAAGCCTAACTCTTCCTAGATTGAGAGATAGAAGTTCATAGATTACCTGTTTCAGCTTGACTCGAACAGAGCAATGTAGGTATCTTCAATGGAGTTTGAGCTTTGGTTGAGCTTGCCTGAAGTCCAAGGATGCTTCCCCAACTCCTAGCTTGCTTTGAATCACTCTATATCGCACTATGGAAGTTCACCTGCAAAACTGAAAAATGAAAATGGCAGATGAGGTTAGGGGTGTTACTGCTGGTGTTTAGGGCTTGGAATAGTTTCAATGGATGGTATGGAATGTGTTTGCAAGGTTTTTAGCCAAAGTGCACGAGTGGATTGAGTTGTGGACCTCAATCTGCAGCAGGTACCCTGTTTTGGCAACAAGATGGTGTTTTTGTGTATGAGGAGGTATAAGGGGTAGTTCATTCGTGCCTTAGGTTAGTTGGGATGTATGGAATATGAGAACAAAGTTTGTGTTTGGCTGTGTTGACAGGAAATGGAAGTTGGCTTCAGTTTGCAAGGTTTCTTCAAATGTAAGCAAGAAAGTGTAAGTTGACAATGCAGGCCTGTACCACCCTCTATGTATGCTGCATATCTTGCTCTTGAGACTTGTAACTTGTAGATTTTATTTGGCTTCAGAGATATGGCCCCATGCCTCTTGGATTTGGTATTTGACATAAAGCATAACTTTATCAAAATGGCAATTCACCTTTTTCCAATTAAGGGTTAATTTAACATGTATTGCCCAAATGAATGAAATAATGCATTAGCTCAATGGTTAGGCATTTAATTATGGTGTGTAAAACTGGTTTTGAGGCCTGCAAGCTAGCTTTGTACAAGCTGATTTTAAAATGCAAGTTGTGATGAGCAAGCTTTGGCCATGAACAAGAATGAGTTTTGGCCAACTTTGCAAATTCGATTCTCTCTAACCACAAGGGTGTTTGAGAAGTTCTTGGACAATTTGGGAAGCTTGGAATGTGTACTACAATCCATCTTTGTAATGAAAATTGAAACTCCAAGTGGAACCATGTGAAAAATGGCCAAGAAGTTGGACAAAAAACCTGCCTAGAATAGGGCAAAATTTCTCTAAGTTAAAAATGTTTTGCACCCTTGTTCCAAAAATCATAACTTGAGATACAAGCTTCCTTTGAGAAAACTTTGTGAATCAAAGTTGTAGATTTTGCAATGTACTACAACTTTCATGTTTCAAGTTTTGTTTGAATCCAATTGCATCTTGGTGAAAAAATGGGACAAAGTTAGGAAAAAATAAGGAAGTTTCATAACTTAGAAAAATTCTAAGTTATGAAATTTTCTCATTTTAAACCCTAATTTGCAAATTTGGATTTCTTGATGAACAAGTTTCATGATTTGACATGTCTTGATGAAAAATGAATCTTGGCACTTGATTTTGACCAAAAAGTCAAAGTTTGACTTTTCAGTATACAGTCAAATTTTGATCAATTGACTGAAAAATTCATCTGTCAATCCTATGCATTTGAGATTTTTTGTGAACTTGTTGAATGGGTCAAGACAATGCCATTGAGTACTTGAGTCCATATGTGAGCTTGATTTGCCATTGGTTAGGTCAAACAGTCAAAAATTGCCTTTGTGCAGTCAAAACCCTAAAAATGACCATTTTGCCCTTTTGGTGATCTGATCAAATTTCTTGTGGAGTTGTGATCCAAACTTGATCAAATGATTAATATGAGTTCATAATGTTGATGTGGGTAAAAAATCATGAGGTTTGACTGTCAATTGGCCACTGTTGACTTTTTCCCCAATACAGTTGATTTCTAGGTCAGCTGTCCAATTGACTGGGCAATGATTGGAATCAAGGCTTGAAACATGGTATGGATAAACTTGTGAGTCCAACATGAAGCATGAAAGTCACTTTGGGCATTTTTGGTCAAAACATCCTTGTGCAAACTCAAACCCTAATTTGGGTCAACAGTGCAAGGAGGGGTCTTGAGCAGAGCAAACCCTAACTTGATCTTGAGTTCCAAGAGTCTTGTGATGAGAAAATGTTGATGAAATGAGAGGGCAAATTTTGGGGTACAACAGTTGCCCCTGTTCAATCTTCTTGCACCTGAAGAGTTAGATTGGCAAGTTTGCCTTTCGCGTCTTGAAGGTAAAAGGAGATTGGACACTAGAGTGCCCTTAAATTTGCACTCGTCACGACATGGATGCGGGAATGGGCTTAAAGATGCCATTTGGAGATGGGCTTAAAGATGCCACCTGGAGATGTGACGAAATCTTGTCGGGGGATGGGCTTAAAGATGCCATCTGGAATGTTTGTTGAACTGTATGTCGTTGATGAGTGAGTGAGTATCAAAAAGGTATCCATGTTTGGAATATCTCGGGACTGGGGGTCTGGATAAGCAATAGATTGACATCCGTGTTTGGAATCATCCGTAAACTGTTTTCAGTAGTCGAGGAGTTGAATAAGCAATAGGTTAACATCCGTATCTGGAGAACCCGTGAACTGTTTTTAAAAGTTGAGTCTGAACAAGTGATAGATTAACATCCGCGTCTGGAGAATCCGTGAACTGTTTTCAGAAGATTTGAATCTGAACAAGCGATAGGTTAACATCCGTGTTTGGAGAATCCATAAACTGTTTTCAGAAGTCTTGAAGTTGAATAAGCAATAGATCAGCATCCATGTTGGGAAGCGTCCGTAAACTATTTTCAAAAGTTGAGTCTGAACAAGCGATAGATTAACATCCGTGTTTGGAGAATCTGTAAACTGTTTTCAGAAGCCTTGAAGTTGAATAAGCAATAGATCAGCATCCATGTTTGGAAGCGTCCGTAAACTGTTTTCAAAAGTTGAGTCTGAACAAGCGATATATTAAAATCTGTGTTTGGAGAATTCGTAAACTATTTTCAGAAGCCTTGGAGTTGAATAAGCAATAGATCAGCATCCATGTTGGGAAGCGTCCGTAAACTGTTTTCAAAAGTTGAGTCTGAACAAGCGATAGATTAACATTCGTGTTTGGAGAATCCGTAAACTATTTTCAGAAGTCTTGGAGTTGAATAAGCAATAGATCAACATCCATGTTGGGAAGCGTCCGTAAATTTTTTTCAAAAGTTGAGTCTGAACAAGCGATAGATTAACATCTGTGTTTGGAGAATCCGTAAACTGTTTTCAGAAATTGAAGCTTATTAATCTTATCCTGAAAAGGGTAAAATATTAGTTGAAACACAAAGTTATGTTGCATGAAATGTATGATGCAATCTATGTTATATCAATGTTTATGATATGAATGTAATGAATGCGCATGTAAGTTGATGAGTTGTCTTGCCGAGGATAGATGAATCCTGGATAACCGGAGATAATAGAATCTTGACTGCTGCCGGGGAAAGTGAATCCTTGACTGCTGCAGGGGATTGCAAGAATCTTTGATTGCTGAAGCTGAGACATCCTTGTTAACTGCTGACTGCTTGAGGAACAAGATATTCAGTTGTTGAGGGATCTTAGGACCACTATTGGGGACTGAAAATCCTTGGTGACTTGTGGGGAATGAGAATTCTGATGATCTCTACTGGGGTGTCCAGAACCTGGTAGACTTATGCGGGAGAAGTAAGACTGAGAATCTTCAATCTGATGGGAAGTATCTTTGTGGGAGAATGTTCACTAATCTGGTTCCCCCGGGGATTGATAGTTGGAAGTTTAACTCCGTTGGGGATTGGTAGTTTTGGCTCCACTGGGGATCTTGAAACTTAACTCTGAGGGGAATTAGATTCTGGAAGATTCTCTGGCTGGGGAAATCAGCTTTGAGAAAGCTTTGGTTCTGCTGAGGATCCTAAGGTTTAACTCTGTTTGGGGAATTAAGTTCTGGATTTTAAACTTTGTTGAGGAATTTGGAGTTTAATTCTGCTGGGGATTCCTTCTGAAAGGGCATCAAGATATCTATTTGTACCTTCAATCTATCAGCAATCCTCTTTCTTGATTTGTAAGAAAATGATTATGTTCAAATGCATATGCCTACTTAACAAAACATTGGACGTTTTTCAAATAAAACATAAGTGTAAAAAAGCAAAAGGAAGACAAAGCAAATTATGTATTCGGAAAAGTATTTGTATTAACTTTTTATGAGTATCTTTGTACAAAGGAGACAGGCATCCCAGTAAGAGGATGTTGTCGTAAAAAATTGAAAATTTTATACAAAAGAAAGATGGCTATGTGTAACAATTCCCTGGGATTCCATTCTGTTATAGCCTTCACAACTCTGAATATCTTGTTCATTCACTGCTTCGTTCGCCGATGATTGGATTGATCAGAAGCTCGGAGCTTGTTGATGAAGAGATTGTCCTTTAAAGTGATCCGACGAGACATATTCATACGCTTTAATTCCCAAACTTTTGCCTGGATCGCCCTTTCGGGTTTTCAATCCACCGGGAAACCCTTTTTTGCCCAAGCCGCCCTTTCGGGTTTTCAACTTGCCAGGTGTACATATTTTTGTTTGTTTTATCCCTGACTTTTGCCTGAACCGCCCTTTCGGGTTTTCGGTTCACCGGGATGCCCATTTTTGCCCAAGTCGCCCTTTCGGGTTTTCGACTTGTCGGGTTATTTTATGCGTAGTATTTTTTGACTATGTCTGTGTTCGCAGGGTGTGGCAAATCGTCGCCATCCATGGTGGTCAGAATCATTGCACCACTAGAAAAGATGCTTTTGATCACAAACGGTCCTTCGTAAGTAGGATTCCATTTGCCCCTGGGATCACTTTGCGGCAAGATGATCCGCTTGATTACGAGATCTCCGACTTGATATACTTGACGTCTGACTTTCTTGTTGAAAGCCTTGATCATCCGTTTTTGGTACGTCTGACCATGGCAAACAGCAGTGAGTCGCTTCTCGTTGATCAAATTGAGTTGATCAAGTCGGGTCTGAATCCAATCGTCTTCACTCAAACCAGCGTCCTTCATAATCCTTAAAGAAGGAATCTGAACTTCCATGGGTAGGACAGCTTCCATGCCATATACCAAAGAAAATGGGGTTGCCCCTGTTGAATTACGTGTCGTGGTACGGTATCCATGCAGAGAAAATGGTAACATCTCATGCCAGTCCTTGTAGGTAACTGTCATTTTCTGAATGATCTTCTTGATGTTTTTGTTCGCAGCTTCAAGAACACCGTTCATCTTTGGCCGATAGGGATATGAATTGTGATGATAAATCTTGAACTGTTCGCATAGAGCGGTGATCATAGTATTGTTCAGATTTGTACGTTGTCTGTGATGATCCTGTCGGGGACACCATACCGGCATATGAGGTTCTGCTTGATGAAGCGGGCAACCATATTTTTTGTAACAGAGGCAAAGGAGGATGCTTTGACCCACTTGGTGAAATAGTCAATAGCGACCAAGATGAAGCGATGTCCATTGGACGCTGTGGGCTTGATCTATTCAATCATGTCAATGCCCCACATTGCGAATGGCCAAGGAGCTTTCAGAACATTGAGAGGAACAGGAGGAATATGTATTTTGTCGGTATAGACTTGACACTTGTGACAAGTACGAGAATGTTGATGGCAATCAGCCTCCATGGTAGACCAGTAATAGCCTGCCCTTAGAATCTTCTTAGCCATCGTATGTCCGCTCAAGTGGGTGCCAAATGTGTCGCTGTGTATCTCAGTCATGATCAACTCTGCTTCAGCTTTGTCTACACATCGGAGTAAAACACAATCATGGCTGCGCTTGTAAAGGATGCCATTGCTTAGGAAGAACTTGGCAGCAAATCTCCTTAAGAACTTTTTGTCATTGACGGAAGCTCCTTCGGAATATTCTCTAGTCTGGAGATACCTTTTGATTTCATGGAACCAGGGTTGTTCCACTACTTCTTAGGTATTAATCTCATAATAATGCGCAGTTTCATCCATTCGCTCGATGGTGATTTGGGGAGCCTCGTTATGCCAGATGAGTTTAAACATGGAAGACATTGTATCCAGAGCATCTGCTAGCTGATTTTCTTCTCGTGGGAAATGCTCGAAAGTAATCTGCTCGAAATGAGGCAGCAATGTCAGGACATGTTCTTTGTATGGGATAAGATTAGGATGCTTGGTATCCCACTCTCCTTTGATTTGAATGATAACCAAAGTCGAGTCCCCAAATACAACCAAAGATTTGATCCCCAAGTCTATAGCAGCCTTGAGACCAAATATGCAAGCTTCATATTCGGCCATGTTGTTGGTACAGCTGAAACAAAGTCGGGCCGTGAAAGGGGTATGGCAACCTTCTGGGGAAATGAGTACCGCACCGATACCGTTTCCAAGTGCATTTGAAGCACCATCAAAGTATAGGGTCCATCGGGATCCATTTTCAGGTCCGTCATACACTCTGTTACCTTCAATGTTGTCCAAAGTCATGATGTCCTCGTCCGGGAAGTCGAATCTCATGGATTGATAATCTTCGATAGCTTGATGAGCTAGATGGTCAGCTAGTAAACTCCCTTTTATAGCTTTTTGGGTAGTATACTGGATGTCATACTCAGTCAGGATCATTTGCCATCTAGCAATTCTTCCAGATAAAGCAGGCTTCTCGAAGATATACTTGATCGGGTCCATTTTGGAAATCAGCAAAGCGGTATGAGTCAACATATACTGCCTTAGTCGGCGAGCAGCCTATACCAAAGCGCAGCAAGTTTTCTCGAGCAGTGAGTAGCGAGTCTCACAGTCGGTAAACTTTTTGCTAAGGTAATAAATGGCATGCTCTTTTCGACCAGACTCGTCATGCTGGCCCAATACACACCCCATTGAGTTGTCCAAAACAGTCAGATACATGATCAGTGGCCTTTCTTCGACGGGTGGAATCAGAATAGGAGGTTCTAGCAAGTACTCCTTGATCTTATCAAAAGCAATTTGACAATCATCGTTCCACTCGACTACCTGATATTTCTTTAATAGTTTGAAAATTGGCTCACAGGTAGACGTCAGATGAGAGATGGATCTGGCAATATAGTTCAAGCATCCCAAGAACCCTCTAACCTCCTTTTCAGTACGGGGGGAAGGCATTTCTTGTATATCCTTTACTTTTGTTGGATCGACCTCAATGCCTTTGTTGCTGACAATAAATCCCAGAAGTTTACCAGACCTAACTCCAAAAGTGCACTTACTTGAATTCAGCCTGAGTTTGTACTCCTTCAACCTGGCAAACAGCTTCTGCAAATGTTCAAGGTGTTCCTCCTCTGTTTGTGATAGAGCTATCATGTCGTCTACGTAAACCTCAATCTCATGATGTATCATATCATGAAACAAAGCTACCATGACGTGTTGATAAGTTGCCCCTGCGTTCTTCAGTCCGAACGGCATCACCTTGTAGCAGAAGGTACCCCATTGTGTAACAAAAGTCATTTTCTCCATGTCCTTGTGGGCCATTTTAATCTGGTTGTAGCCCGAGAATACGTCCATGAAGGAAAACACCTTGTGCTGAGCCGTGTTGTCAATCAAAATGTCGATATGCGGTAGCGGAAAATCATCTTTAGGGATGGCCCTGTTCAAATCCCGGTAGTCCACACACATTCTGACCTTGCCGTCTTTTTTGGGAACGGGCACAATGTTAGCAACCCATTGCGGATAGGATGTAACAGCCAGAAAGCCAGCGTTGAATTGCTTCATTACTTCAGCTTTAATCTTCTCAGACATGTCAGGCCTCATTCAACGGACTTTTTGCTTGATCGGTGGACAGTCTTCTCTTGTAGGGAGACGATGAACCACGATATTTGTGTCTAAACCTGGCATGTCTTCATAAGACCAGGCGAAGATTTCAACGTATTCATTCAACAGCTGTATTAAGCGCTCCTTGACACTTGGTTCCAGATTGGCACCCACTTGTACTTCTTTCTTGTCTTCCTCTGTTCCTAAGTTGATAGTTTCCAACAACTCTTCATGAGGTAAGATGGCCCTCTCTTCTTGTTTTAGAAGTATGGCTAGCTCTCGCGGTACTTCACAATCTTTGTCATCTTCGTACTCAACCTGATTGACCAAATCTTCAGAGTTATTGAAGGATACAACCGAATAGTCACCCATGGAATCCGGAGTGGATGGGTACCTGCATTTGTGAGTGTGGGTGTGTGTAAGGGATAGCCATCCTTAAACAAACAAAAATGCAAAAGGAAAGAAAATGAACACAACAGTTTATAAATGAAAAACGTCCAATGAATCATTAAACATGGCATATGATTATGAAAAGAATCAAGCCTTTACAAATGGACCTACATGCCCCGGGCAAGGCATGAGGTGAAATAGTAGTGTGCGAATTGTTTAAGAGTAATTATTACAGACCGACAGGAAATGTTCGAAAGATAAATTACTGATTAATGAAAGTAATGGGGACGAAGTCTTTCGCCTCCCAGTTGTGCAGTCCCCCTTCAATGGTTGGGAAGATCCAATCTTCAATGTTACCCTCTTCGTCTTCGTCTTCCAAAGCATTGATTCCATGAGGAGAAATCTTGATGGGTGTCCTTTCAATTTTTGAGCGACGCATAGCCTTTTGCCCCGCAGCCGTAAACCCTAACCCAAACTTGTCTGTCTTGTGGGGAAAGTCAGGCAACTTACCCTATGTTGAGTTCTTTCCCTCCTTCATTGCAGCCTTTGCGTCTTTCAGAGATGCCATCCTGGCCACCTGCTTGGGTACCTCAGCTACTACCTTTGCTACTGCCACCTCGAGAGAAACTTCCTCAAAGTGTTGGAACGGTGTTTCGATGAATTCGCCATCCACTTCCACATACCGAAAGGAATTCAGATGACTAATCATGTACTCCTCCTCACCGTGTACAATTATGATTTTTCCCTTAATAGGGTATTTCAGCATCTGATGTAGAGAGGAAGTGACTGCCCCAGCATTATGAATCCAAGGTCTTCCTTGCAAGCAAGAGTATGATGGGCGAATATCCATCACATAGAATGTTGAGTGGAACACCTCAGTGCCTACCTTAATGGGAATGTCGACCTCCCCATGCACCATCCTTTTAGACCCGTCACAATCCAACCGGTCCAGAGCTTTCTTAGGTAGCACGTTTAGGGAAGAACCAGTATCGACCAAGACATGGGCGAGAGTGGTTCCTCGGCATTCAACTGACACATGCAGTGCGTCATTGTGCTTTCTTCCCTTCGGAGTCAGGTCAGCATCAGAGAAACCGAGGCCGTTGTCGGCAGTGAGGCTGGCTACACAATCCTGGAATTGATCGGTTGAGGTTTCTTGGGGTAAATGGGCTGTCTTTAAAAACCTTATTAAAGCTTTGGCATGAGCCTCCGAACAAAGCAACAAGGCCAACATGGAGATCTTCGAGGGGGTTTGCCCCAGTTGCTCCACCACATCGTAATCACTCTTCTTAATTATTTTCAGAATCTCCTCCATTTCTTTCTTAGAGGTTTCGGGGATGACCAACGGCTGAGCCCTCGTCCTGACGAGCTCTTCTTGGATCCCTTTCCCCTTATCAGCAGCAGAAGGAGGGACAACCACAGGAGTAACAGCTTCTTCAATCATTGGCGTTTTTGCAGATAGTTTTACCGGTGCAGGAGTAACCTTGGTAACATCTGAGGGTCCAAAGATTGCCTTTGAAGGGGCAATCTCTGGAGAGAAAATTCTTCCACTTCGGGTAATTTTTCTCGTACCGGCAATGTTTCCAATGTCGGCAGTTTCTTCGTCAGAGCTCTCTTCAGTTATCTCAATTTGTTTAACACCGTGGTAGTAGATTTCTCCACCATAATTCCACGGTATTGATTTGTTGGATTTGTATGGGACGGGCCCAGGCATGGTTATCTTCAACGGTACAGTCTTCGGAGCGGATGTAATCTTAACAGGCCTTTTGGGGACCTTGGAAAGTGTGATCGGTGGAAATAGAACTGACTGTTTTTTTTAGCTAGTTCGCGAAATGTCGCGGTAAGCAAGAGTCGCCACCGTCTTTTATGTTCTCCAACATGGAAAGGACAAAAGCACAGCAAAATTCCTTTTTTGAGATGTCTCTTGGTTCGGGAGGTAGATTTATAGAAAGGGAATGTGTTAGCACCCTTTCTATCCGTGGTTATCCACGGGCTCTTAGGTACTTGCTCTTATGTTTTCAAAAATGGTTTGCTTTTCAAGTGTATGTGGGTTTTGAAAAAGTTTCGTTTGAAAAATTTCTAGGTAACTCTTGTATCTGTCCTCAAGAGTGTATGAAATATTCGTTTGAAAAACTTTTTAAAAGTGTAGGTGTGAAAAAGATGTTTTTGTTTGTTTGAGAGAGCAAGTACCCAGGAGAAATCTACCTACTCTAAGGAATTAAGATGTGTAAGAGTCCTTTAGACAGTACTATCCCACTATTGAGAAGTAGGTAGCACCGTCGTTGGAGTTATTCGGGTCAATTCGATTATTAGGGACATGTGGTCACTAAAGCAACGTTAGGACGTTTTAGTGGTAATCCTAATGTCTTAGATCATTTTTATCGAGGCGACCATTCCGAGGTAACTTATGATCTTGGGACAAAGGACGACCTCTAAAACATCCTATACTTAATGACCACGTTCGAGGCAACCAAGTGAGGTGTACCCTAAGAGTGGCATGTGCAAGTGTGTCAATTTTCAGTTATTTTCCTGTTGCATGTCATGGTGAGCTATTATTGACTTTTAAGTTTAAGAGTTAATCTTGTCATGCAATCCTAGTTAGCATACATCTAAGCAGTTTAATATATGTACAGGAATTTAAAGTGCAAGAATTGTAAACCCTACGCTATTACAAGGCTTTCGGGGAGGGGGATTATTTACATGTCCAAAATTGGGGAATAAAAAGCAATAAAGTAAAAATTTAAGCTAAACTATTACAAACCAGTAAGCAGTTACAATAAAATAAACACGCGTAGAACAAGGAAAAGAGGCGTCTAAGAAATTTCTAAATAAATAAGAAAATCTTTTTTATGTTTTGTTTTTGGTTAAGAAAATATTTGAATTAAATAATCCTAGGTCTAGTTTATTTTAAATTGATAAAATGAAATTAAAATAATTAATTAATCTGTTTACAAAATTAATTTGAATAAAAAACTAACCTAATGTTTTTTTTTGTGATTTTTTTTATTTTAATGTTAATTAAAAGATAAAAAGAAGTCTATGAGAATAAAAACAAAAAAAATAAAGTGCAGGAGGGATCCTTCGATCCAGGGAAAAAAGGAGTTTCGAGCCAGGGAGGGAATGGACTGCTTCGGTCCAGAGAGGGTCCTGGTCCTTTCGTTGGGCCAGACAGTAAGGCGTGAGTAGCCTTCGATCCAGGGAAGAGGATTGCCCTTTGATCATGGAGGTCATCGCTTTCGATCCATGGATGAGATGCCTCTTTCGATCCAGCACGCTAATGGGTTCGATCCAGAGAAGGGCTCTCCTTCGATCTGGGATGTTATACCTGCAAAAGTATGTGAGCGAAACAAAAATGCAGGGCCTGGGTATTGAATCCCAGGCCCTTCGATCCTGCACTTGTTGGGGTCTCTTCAGGCTAAATCTGCAGCAAATGTTAGTGTTGTACCCCAAAATTTGCCCTCCCATATTCTTCAAAGTTTTGACAAGCATCACCTCAAAGGGTTCAAAGTCTACTCAAGGAGTTACACAGTCAACCATCCTCCTAAGACAGGCAAAATTAAGGTTTTGGTTCTTGAAAGGAAGTTGAGGTTTTCAAGGGCTCAATCAAGTCCCATATGCTCATACACATTGTCAAGCACCTACATGTCAAGTTTCAAGGCTCACAAGGTCAAGTTGCACAGTAAAAAAACCTAATTGCTCCACAGTCAACTGTAGGGGCAAAATGGTCATTTGGCATTCAAAATTCAAAATTTTTGGTCAACATCTCATTTTGAAGCCACAAGCATGGCTCAAAAAGTCTCAAGATGCAAAAGTTTCTATTTTTGGACAACTGAAAAGTCAACTGTAACTTGACCAAGGCATAACTTTTTCATGGTTCATTAGAAAAATCCCATCCAATGCTCATCTTGAAGGGGAAGACATTTCCTACAACTCATCTTCACATTCCAAGTCCAAGAAATGCTCTCACAAAAAGTTATCAATTTCAACATTATAGGTCATTTTCAAAAGTCAACAAAAAGGGACTTTAAGTCAAAGACCATAACTTGAGATTGGTAAATCAAAATGACATGGTACCAAAGACATTGGTTAGAGGACTTCAAGACCTTTCCAAAATGTCCAATAACATGTTCATAACTTCAAAATTGAGCAAGATATGCATTGGAGAAGTTGGGAAATTTTTGTGAAATGGCCAAAGTCAATTATCCTTGAAACTTCATTTTTGACAAAAGGGGCCCACTTTTTCCATTTGTTTCAGCTTGGCCATGCTTCCCACGTGTCCCACAATTTATTTCAAGATTTAAAATTAATTTCTCCATTTTTATTTAATTTTATTTGATTTAATTCATTTTAAATCTTTTAAAATCAAATAAAAATCAAAGAAATTAATGGAGGGATATATTTTGTGATGATTAGCTTTGATACACCTTAAAACACATTCCAAATTCGTGCAAGGGCCTATTCCAAGCAAGAATTCAAATTTGACACAAAAATGGAAAGTTGTTTCAATGGAGTTCATGGCATAATCTCAAACATGAATGCAAAGGCTTAATGACCATTATTCTTATTGATACACTTTACATTACTATATATACAAGCCTTCCCAACCTCATTCAAAAAAGAGTGTGTGCAGAAACGGCCAAGAGCAAAACCAAAAATTATTCAAAAAGTGAGAGTTCTAAAACATAGTTGCGAGCATCTTCAGATCAAAACAAGCACGTGGTTCTATTCCTTGCCACACCCTGAAGCTAAAGCAACCTTTGCCAAGTCCTGAGGCTCATACCGCGCTGTAAGTTCTTCCCAGGTCCCCTATAATTTCCACATCATTTTTTTCATTGCTTTCATGTGCAGATTCTATGGACAACTGCTGGCCTTTGAAGAACAAGATTCAAGACATGATCGACGCCGGAGAGATTCAGTTTGAAGCATCAGAGACTCCAAACATAATCAATGCTCCTTTGCCCAATAATTGAAGACTTTTGTTTATTTGAATTTCCGAGTTGTAATTTTTTGCTTATACAAACAATTAAATGTCATAGCGAACTCTTTTATTTCATTAATGCACGACATATGTCTGTTTTTGAATTAATCCAATTATTTTCACTATATTCACATTGCCTTCATATTTTTTGTGATGTTCAACTCTCGGTTAATAATTCTAAGCCTCTTGAGGGAGGATGACGAAAACGATACCATAATCTACAGTATGCTTTTGAACAGACCCCGCTGATGAGGTACAGGCATTGTTTCAATTCCTAAACACTGGAGTTATAAGGAAGATAATCCCTCGTTACCCCCTTTTTTGAGCCAAAGAAGTAGGAGTTTTCTTTTCACAAAAAATTAAAACCCTTAATCATAACCTGGGGCAGGGTAGTTCTCTCAGTTGGTCCAAGTGCACAACGAATGGCACCAAAGGAATCCTTACAAAACAAAAGACAGTGTGGGCTTCGAATAATCATAAAGACAGGCAGTCATTATCTCCCAAAAATAAAAACCCATAAGTCAAAACCTATGAAGGAGACTTACAAAACTGGGGCATCCCGCTGACTGTAAATCACAAAAGAAACAGTTCAGGCAAAAATAGGGATAACGAAATCAAAAAAGAAAGAGGTCCTACAAACCCTCAAAACAAAAGGAAATGACTGCCTATCCAAAATAAATTTTCAATATCCGAACCATCACTGGTATATCAAAGCAAAGACTCAAACAAGGTCTAACGTACGATCAGCTGAGTTTAGGTTTGAAGAACATCACGAAGAGCGGGTGGGTACAAATAAAATTTGAGCCTTTAACCTTTGTTTCTTAAACCATTGAACTAAGCCACGGTACAATCCTAAAAAGTCCTAGCTGAAGCATGGGTTAGTTCGAAGGCATACTGTTACGAAAGGTATCCTGACTCCTTAAGGTTTGCTATAAAATAATGAGTTGACATCACATTTTACAAAAATCACTTGTTTTTACTGAAAAAAACACATTTTCAAAAACTTCAAGACAGACATGAGCTTTGCATTTTAATATAACATTGCTTGCATATGACTATTTGTTTGAACTGCATAGAAGTTCGCACGACGAATGTCTAATGAACAAAAGCACCTCCAATCAAGGGGCATGGCATGATCAGTGTCCATCACCTGGGGCAGTTAAGTCAAGATTCGGAGAATCTCTCAAAAGGCCAACCAGCTTGGGGAAAATCTCCGCCTGAGTCACTTGGGGCATTAGTCATAAATTCCAGCGACGAATATTGCATGATCAAACATCTCCTGATGGCATGGCAACACAACACAACAACAGGGGCACCTCCCTACATCCTGAGAGCGTGGACTTAGTCGAAAAATACTACGCATAATCAAAGACCCGCTAGGTTGACACACCTAGGCAAAAATAAGGGCTTCCCGGCGAACCAAAAGGGTTCGGGCAAAAATAAGGGATAAAAATGAAAAAAATCTGTACACCCGGCAAGTCGAAAACCTGAAAAGGCGGCTTGGGCAAAAATGGGTATCCCGGTGGACTGAAAACCCGAAAGGGCGGTCCAGGCAAAATTTAGGGATCAAAAGCGTACGACTATGTCCCGGCATCCCGTCACTTGTCTACCAGAAGAAGATTTTTCAACCGGCAGTCATCAAGCGCCTCCATAGGTACCTTCTCCCACAGGAACATGGGCAATAATGAGTTGTCTAAGCGATCTAGTTGCTCTGTCCACCAAGGTACCAAGGTAGGTTCGGCTGAAGAATGTAACCAAGATACCTTCACTCCCCGTAGAGTAAGGAAAGACTCAACAATACTCTCCTCAAGCAGAGTTGGTCTCCAATAAGCCCTACAAGGCACAGTATCTCCAGCAAGTCAGCAACACTCTCCCCAAGCAGAGTTAGCCTACAGTCAGCCTTACGGAATTTGGGTATCCCCAGTAAATCTCAACATTCCCCAACGGAGTATACAGACATTCCTAACAAGCATCCCCGGCAATCTTAATATAAGATTGTTCCCTGGCGGAATACAGACACTTCAGTGGAGCCACTTCCCCAGTACAGTCTCAAAAAGTCTCCCCAGGAAAGTTGAATCAATCTCCCCAATAGGAAGCTTATCCCCAGTAGATTCTGGAAGCTTATCGCCTGCAGAGTACGAACGCGTCTCCTGGACTTTATTCAAAGGTTATGCTTCACCAGAGCTTATAACTGGGTTATCCTCAGCTAAAAACCACGGAAAGACCGTCCTCGGTGAAGTTCTTCCTACCCCCCAGCGGAGTTCATCAAAGCTTCCAACATAACATATCAACGGAATTCCCAGCGGAGTTCTCATCAAAACCTCAGCGAAGTATCTCTTCCCCGCTGTTTACCTGGGGATTTGGTAAACAACCGCTGATCCTCCAAATGGTTACTTATTTGGTTACTCGCAGGATCGATCAGATTGATCCTATGGACATAGGTTGATTTTGAAGTTTAATTAATGTGGATAAGGCTTTAAGTAAATTGTTTAAAGTAAATTGCATAAAGGAAAAGGCTTGGTAAAATAAACGAGGCTTGAATGTAAAGGTTCGACGGGAATCTTAAAGGGAAAAAGCATGTAAAATACTGGAAAAGTAAATGACTTGAATTAATAAATTGGTGTTTCACACATACATTTCTCAACAATTCGTTCGCTCACACTGGGTACTTGAATCTAAATGAGTGACTATGTATCTATTGTGAACACACGCGAGAAACTACACGTCTACTCCTATTTATACAAAAACATTCCAAGTAACCGTCGGGCAGTTACACTGCTTCGAGATCAAGCCACTTGTCACGTTCTCCATGCTCGACGCTCCAGATCCTTGCACGTTCGCACGTAGTAACTGCTGGAAACCGTTTTCCCTCCAAAGCTTTGAAATTCAAACTGCTCCACTCTGGACCATCAAACACGTTCGTCAAGAGATGTCTTCGACGAAACTTCTTCGACGTCGAAGGCAATCAGCCTTCTTCCTTGGAAGAAATCTTCTAAGGATTCGGCCATCTTTCGACGGGCACTTCGACAGGCTTAGCCAGTCGAAAGCATCTTTCAGCTTTTAATGGCTGTCATCAATTGAAACAAAGGTGTCGAATTTAGGAGCCAACAAATTGCCCCCCAAGAATGCCTTATTTCGACTCTTGAAAGAAAAAGGCATTCTTTGAAAACGCCATTCGACACCTGTTTGTCCACGCTGAGTCACAAGTTAACTTGTGCACTTTTTGTTGCTTTTTACCAACTATTGGCAATCCCAAGAAACCATCATTGATTTGATCCTAGGACGTCACTATCAGTACGGCGTGCAGAACCAAAACATCACTTCATAATTTGTCATTATGACAAATTCAAAAAACGAGGACGCACGCTGCGTCTCTCTGTTTCTGCAGAAACGGCCAAAACAACAGGATGCTGCCACGCGTCCCACTACTCCCTGCAGCATTAAATGACATTTAATGCCCTCGTTATTGGGAATTTCTCCCACTACTATAAATAGTAGTGAATATCCCATTGTGGGACTTTTCACGCAAACAATCTCTCAAACTCCCTTGCTTTCTTGCAAACTTGTTTCTCTTTGCAGAAAAACTCTTCCTTTTCCAACTTTCATCTTCATCCTCAACAATGGCTTCTGCTTCAACTGCCCCCAAGACTAACGCACCAACTGAACGACTTGCTAAGCCCAAGGTTTTTGTAACCGCTCCGGTAGTGAACGCTACAGGGAAACGAAGGGTCCCTGAACCATCTGATATCTCCGTTCGCGACGCTTACTCGCGTCACTTGATGATTCCGGTTGGATACTCCAACCAAATCTTCGCAATGGCTGGACCCATGAACCCCAGCATCTCTGAAGCTCTGAAGATCAAGAGCTACTTTCCCATTGTCGAGAAGCTCAAGCCAGTAGCTTGTGCTAAGAAGGATCCAGAAGACAACGAAGACCCCACACACGAGAAGATCGACCTTCGTTTCTTCAACAGAAGTGTTAGAGTTTTTAGGTCTTGCCCTAATCTCACCCAGGACTACGTTGCTTGGCTAACAAAGCTGGAAAAACACCAAACTCCAGTCTGGAAGGAGATGGGCATCTTTGACCTAATAATGCTGTCGAAGACAGGTTTAAACTACTCCCCAGAGATGCTTATAGCTTCGATGCTGTTCTGGGATAACTCTCACTTCACCTTTCACCTCCCATGTGGGATGTTAACTCCCACACTCTTCGACGTAGCAGCCATCACTGGCCTTCGACCAACCGGAGATTACTTCGACCCGGAAGAGATGTCGGAGGACCAAATTGGCTTTTCTGAGACGAAGCCAACATTCACCACCTTTATCAACCACTTTCATGACAAGTCGACAGACACAGTGTCCGACGTTGAACACATAGCGTTTCTAGCCTTATGGCTAACTCGCTTCGTGTTCTGTTCGAAGTCCCTGCAAGTGACCAAAAAGATGGTCACTCTGGCCACCCAACTGCATCACCGTCAGAACATCTGTCTGGCAGAACTAATTCTGGCCAGTCTTTATGACTCCATCAGCAATGGGGTTACTCTTTTGAAGCATATCGAAGATAGGAACAGTCTGCTACTCGCTGGGCCTTTCTGGTTACTTCAACTGTGGCTCAACGCCACTTTCGAATCCTTCTTACCCAAGAAGAATCAGATAAACGAACAAGCCCCAGCGATAGCCAATAGACGGATCGAAGGAATTAGGCTGGCTCTACTGACGCCTGTGGAAGATGGGCTAGAGTTCCAACAAACCTTCACTAACTTCGTGCTGATGTTCGCTCGAAGGAAGGAATTTGTTTCGACTATGGCTCCATTCGCTCAGCGAAAGGTGGGGCCAGCTTGGTTCACAAGGCCACATCCCAAGGAATCGAGTGGTCCCAATGTTGATGAGCACACCATACTGTGGGAGGCATTTCTTACCCCAAGGATTATGCCTCTTCGATTTAAGAGTTCTAAGACTCATCTGAGTCTGCTTGCCTATCAACCAAATCTGGTGTCTCGCCAGTTTGGTATCATCCAAACCCTGCCTTCTCCCATTTTCCAAAAAGAGAAGTCAATGTTGTACTTCTGCAACGATTATACAGAAGACGCTGCTACCAGGCATATTGGGAGATATGCTGGTCGAACCATCCTCTCGCTGTTCAACTACCAGCTTAACTTCCTTTGTTCGCCATCTTTTGAAGAATGGTGGAGAAGCTATTACGCTGAGTACTTCTTCGACGAGAAGGACTTCACAGCAGAGTTGCAGAAGTCTTTTGTCCTCGTATTTGACAAAGTAAAGAAATGTAAGTTCATACTCTCACATTACTTTTTATCTTTCTCTTCGACTGTTAGCTTGTTAACTTTCCTTTTCGCTTTCAGTTGTTCGAAAACCTCTAGCCAAGAAGGCTACAGAAGGCCCACAAGGAAGGGTCCCTTCGACAAAACCTCCACCGCCGGCGAAGACTATAGCGCCGGCGAAGACAACAGGCAACCAACAGGGGGAAGGCTCTTCGAGGAGGCCTCCTGCATCGGTAACCAGATTTTCTTCATTTTCATTCTGGCTTTCGATTTTTTTATTTTCGACGTAATTATTCAATCGAATTCCTATTGGTTTTATAGGCCCCTTCGCCCAAGAAAAGGGCAGCATTTGTAATCGAATCGGGGAGTGATGACGAAAGTGATTCTCCTCCTTCTCCCTTAAAGAGGCGAAAGTTAACAAAGGACGCTTCTGTTCCTACTCCAGCTCCTGAAGGTCGAACCGTCAGAATAAAAGTTGGTGTAAGAAAGCCTAGGCCACCTGCAGTGGTCATCGAAGAACCAACTGAGGAGGAACTGAACGCTCTAGTTACCCAGCCTGTCGAAAGTGATAATTCCAGCCCTGGGGCTGAAGCCAATCCACAGGTAATCTATTAGACCCTTCTTATAACTTAGGCATAAATACCAATATTTGATTATATCTCTTTCGACATCTGAAGATTTGTCTTCTTCCTCTTTTTTAGGAAACTACTGGAAGTTCCCCACCAAGGACTTCAGAAACTCTGGAATCTGCTGACCTTAGCAGGCCTCAGGTGCAAGATTTTGGCAATGACGAAGCCCACACTGAGCATGAGGCCAATGCTGAAACAATGGAGAAGACAACTGAAGAACCTATGGCGGAGGAAACACAGCCAGAAAAGGTTCCTGTGGTGGTCTTGTCGTCAGAAGAGAATCCTGAAGGAAGAGACCAAGGCAATGGCGAAGAGAATCAAGATGCTGTTGTCGAAGCACATGAAGGTGGTACTGGCGAAGAACACCAGGATGACGCCAGCGAAGAACCACAGAATGACGCTGGCGAAAGACCCCAAGGTGAAGTTAACGAAGAACCACGAGTCGACGCTAGTACCGCCTCAGTTCAAGTCGAAGAACAACCAAACGAGGCACTCAGCATTCAACAGCCTCCAGTCCAAGATAATGCTATGGCAAGGGTCACCTCCTCAAAGCATAGGTCGAAAGAAGACCTGGAAATCTTGAAGCGAACTGACCCTATCAGCTACCTCAATGCAATCGTTGAGAGTAAGAGTTCTTCCGACACCAGTCAGGAAATTCCTACTTTGTCGGGGAAATCTACTGAGACTTCTCCTCTTGATGATGCATTGGCGAAGGTCAAGGCCCAGTTCTTCAAGAGAGATTTAATGAAGGCTTTAGAGGGGGACCCCACTGCTCCATCTTGCTTAAAGGAGGTTTTGAATGCTGTTGATTTCGATGCTGTAGCTCCAGAAATCTCAGACTTGATCATGGAATTACATTCTATGATTGACCAAGTCTCAGCGGATTACCGGCGCCAACGAAATTTCAACAGTCAGCTCGAAACGTTGCATGGCAGGAGCTTATCTTCATGGACTGCCGTCACAAGTTCGACTTCTCGAATTGCCGAATTGTCGAAACAGAAAGCGTCTGCACAGGAAAGGTTCGATGCTATTGAGCGAGAGAATGTCTCCTTCCGAGCACAAATTGCAGAGATAGAGGCGAAGATAAACGCCAACACTGTGCTCCAGGAGGAAATTCTTTCGACCATCCCAGACGCTGAGAGCCAGACTGAGGTCAAGCAAGGCCTGGAGTTCGCTGAGAGGGCCCAAAGCCTCGACGCTCAAATTGCCAAACTGGAGCAAGAGAAATCTTGGTGCAAGAAGAGGTTGGATTTGCAGCATGCTAAGTATCTTCGACTGAAGAATTCTCTTTCTTTTTGATTCTCTTTTGTAACCATCTATTGTAATCGCTTTCGACAACAATTGCCATTTTGGCAGAAATTAATAAAAATTTCCATTTTGGCATTTCTATGGTTAATTTAGTTTATTATTTTATTTTTATCTCTTGAAGTATAGGCTTGTATTTTTTCAAATATTTACCATTTACTCTCAAGAGTCTTTTATCACCACTTATCTCTTCGACTTCGTAGGCTCCACCAGAAAAAGTTTGGATAACTCTGAAGGGTCCTTCCCATTTGGGTGACCATTTCCCCATGCTTCGATCCCGTCGATCCATGGGAAGAATTACCTTCCAAACTAAATCTTCAGGCAAAAACACCTTAGGTTTTACCTTTCTATTATAAGAGTCTTCGACTCTTTTCTTCTGAAGCCTGAGCAAGTCGAGAGCGTGTAATCTCTCTTCGTCTAAATCCACCAATTCATCTAACATCATGTTCCAATAAACCTCAGAAGGAATATCATAATGCCTCTGAACTCTTGCAGATTGAAGACAAATTTCTGCTGGCAATACTGCATCATGGCCAAAAGTTAGCCTATATGGTGTTGTACCAGTGGCTTCTTTTGGGGACGTTCGACAAGCCCATAAAATCTGGTCTAACGTCTTATGCCAATTCTTTGGTTTCTTCCCAACATGCTTCTTTATCAAGCCAATTACCACTTTGTTAGCTGCTTCGACTTGACCATTCGCCTGTGCATAGTAAGGCGTGGATGTTAGGAGTTTGAAACCTGTTTCCTGAGCAAATTCCTGCATCTTTCGACCAGTGAAAACTGAACCTTGATCAGTTGTTATTGTCTCAGGGATTCCATACCTAAATATAATGTTCTTTTGAATAAATTCAATGACATTTTCTTGGTCTACATTGACTAAAGGGACAGCTTCGATCCACTTAGTAAAATAATCAATGCCTACCAATATGTATTTTTGACTCTTTGATGATGCTGGTCGAATCTCTCCAATAAGATCCAACGCCCATCCTCGAAAGGGCCAAGGCTTCACTATCGAGTGAAGTTCGCTTGCTGGTACATGCTGGATGCCTGTATGAACTTGACACTCTTGGCAACCTTTGGCGAACTCAACACAATCTTTCAGCATAGTGGGCCAATATAGTCCTTGTCGAAACAACAACCATTTCATCTTATGGCCTGCTTGGTGAGCCCCACATGCCCCAGCATGCGTAGTCGAAAGGGCTATGTATGCTTCAGTTTCACTTAAACATTTCAGCAACACCCCTTCAGGCGTCTTCTTGAATAACTCATTACCCATGAGTACAAAACTCAACGCCCTGTATTTTGTTTTTCGTTCTGTCGGAGCTCCTGGATTTTGAAGATAGTCCACAATGGGTTTCCTCCAATCCTGGTCTGACAAATTATCAATGAACGAAATCTCGAAGTTTGAGTGATCAGCGTATCCTAACCTTGTTGATTCCAAGTCTGTTGGTGATAGACAAGTCGCTCTTATCTTCTCTCGAACTTCGATTGCTCTTTGTAATCTCGTTTTTGAAATTTTATACCCAGATGCAATCTGTGCCAAGTCATTGGCTATTTGATTTTCGACTCTGGGTATGTGTCGAATGTTGACACTTTCAAATTGTTTCAACAAACGATTTGCTATCACAAAGTACATAATGAGATTTTCTCTTATGCATTTATATTCCTTTGTGACTTGCTTGATGACTAACTCTGAGTCTCCCATTATTTCGACTCGAGTTGCCCCCAATTCCAACAATATTTCAAGGCCAGTAATTAGAGCTTCATACTCAGCCTCATTGTTCGAACAAGAACCTTCGATTTGGTACTTGAATGTTGTTGGAATTTTATCTGGAGAAATAAGTAAGACTCCTACTCCTGTTCCATTTTTATGGCTGGAACCATCGAAGTAGAATTTCCAAGGTTCTATCTCCACATAATTAATATCCTCGACTTGAATAGAGTGGTCGACTATGAAGTCTGCAACCACTTGTCCTTTTACTGCCTTAAGAGGCATAAAGGTCAAGGAGTATTCAGTCAATGCTAATGCCCACTTGCCAATTCGACTATGCAAGATAGGTTTCGACAACATATATTTGAAAACATCAAAATGAGACGAAACATAAACATCAACTGGTTTTATATATTGTTTGAGCTTGGTACAAGAGAAATACAGACATAGACACAATTTTTCAACTTCGCTATATCTAGTTTCTGCATCATTCAAAACTCGACTGAGATAATAAATGGGTCTTTCGACTCCATTCTCATCCTCTTGGGCTAACATACTTCCCAGAGTTTTATCAGATGCAGCTATGTACAATCTCATACTCCTATTGCTACAAGGAGGCACCAAAATAGGTGGCTTAGTGAGGTACCCTTTGATTTTGTCGAAGGCTTCTTGTTGCTCTTGCCCCCATTCGAACCCCTCCTTATTCAGTCGAAGCAAGGGTGAAAAGGCCTGAGCTTTCCCACTTAGGTTAGATATAAACCTTCTCAAGAAATTTATCTTGCCTAAGAGAGATTGCAATTCCTTCTTATTCGATGGCGCTTTCGCTTCCAAAATTGCCTTCGTCTTGTTCTGATTGATTTCGATCCCTTTCTTGTGGACAACGAAGCCCAAGAAATCTCCAGCTTTTACACAGAACGCACACTTCAAAGGGTTCATCTTCAGACCATGTTCTCTCATTCTTTCGAATGATTGTCGAAGGTGGTCAATGTGACTCTTCCTGGAAACAGATTTTATAACAATATCATCAATATAAACTTGCATAAACGTGTTAATAAAATCATGGAAGATAGTATTCATTGCTCGCTGGTACGTTGCCCCAGCGTTCTTCAGGCCAAAAGGCATCACTACCCATTCGTAAGTGCCTAAGGCCCCAGGGCATCGAAAAGCTGTTTTCGACACATCCTCTTCAGCAATGAAAATTTGATTATATCCTGAATAACCATCGAGCATACTCAGGTATTCGTAGCCAGCGGCAGAATCGACTAGCATTTCCGCCACAGGCATTGGATATTCATCTTTGGGGGTGGCAGCATTCAGATCTCTGAAATCTATGCACACCCTTAATGTGCCATTTTTCTTAATTACTGGCACAATATTTGCAATCCATTCGACATACCTTGTAACACGGATGAATTTGCATTTCAGAAGTCTTTCGACCTCCGTTTTGATCTTCGACAAAATTTCTGGAGCGAAGCGTCTTGGATTTTGCTTGATTGGCTTCTTTCCAGGTTTGATTGGCAACTGAAGTTCTACCAATCCTCTGTCGAGACCAGGCATCTCGTCATAATCCCATGCAAAACAGTCTTTAAACTCTTTCAGCAATTGGATTACTTCCAACCTAAGTTCTGGATCAATTTTGGCGCTGATGTAAGTTGGCCTATTCTCTGATCCTTCGCCTAAGTTGATTTCTTCTAAAGGGTCTTGTGCTAACATCTTAATGTTGTTCGCCAAGGGATCCTTTTCGAAGCCCAAAGGCTCATCGTCATAGATGGCGTCGAGCCTCTGTTCCTGCATTCCTTCTGTCGAGATATCGGGAGGTTCTGGGTCAAAATCTTTTCCAGGACCTATATCTGGTGGCTCTGGGTCGAAATCTTTTCCAGGACCTATATCTGGTGGCTCTGGGTCGAAATCTTTTCCAGGACCTATAGAAGGTAGTGCTTGGTCATTGGCCTTGGTGGCCATGTATTTTACTTCGGCTTCGAGAGCCGTTATCATCTTGGTTTCAGCCACATAGGCCGAAATTCGTTTCAGAGATTGTGACTCAGTCATTATCACTGAATTCACTTCCCCAACCAGTTGGTTGGATACCAGTTAGCCCACTGAATTCTATGTGTGACACGTCCTCTCTGTCCCATTGGAAACCATGCTCAGGATGCAGGTATAGGGAACAAAAGGTGTTTGGCGCTGGCGCCATGTCGAAATCAGGAGCTGGACATGGCCCTATGTGAGCCAAGTTTTTGTCGAAATCTGTCACACCCAAGTGGTTTACTTCGCCAAGGTAGTAACTCTGATCAGCCTCTATGTTTTCGACCAACCCATCTGGGCGCCATAGAAGCAGTCTTTGATGCATCGATGAAGGCACAGCACCTACACCATGTATCCACTCACGACCTAACAAAAGGTTGTAGTTAGGTTTGGCTGAAATGACCATGAACATTGTTGGTCGAAGGATCGACCCAACTTTTATGTCGAGCTGGATCACTCCCATGGTGGTCCCAATGCCTCCCTCATAGTTGGACAGGACCATATTGTGAGGCTTTATTTCTTCATCCCTTTTGCCAATCTTTATTAGCACAGAATGAGGGATAATATTGATAGTGGCCCCACAGTCGACCAATATCTTGTTCACAGTGGTCTCTTCGAGCTTGGCCCTTATGAACAAAGGTTTGAGGTGATTCTTCATCGCCTCTGTGGGTGGCTCGAAGAAGCCATTTTGTTCTTCTGTAGTGCCATTGTCCATGACAAAATAGCACACTGGCCTGTGTCTGGCCATTTCTTGTTCCATCTCCCAGTCACTGGTTTCGACTTCTACTTGTCGATTGAATTCCCTAGGCAGCATTGAAACAACGTTCACCATTATGTCCAGGGTATCGTCGGACTCAGCATCATCTTCGTCTTCGACTTCGCTCTGGTTAGGCCAAACTAGCCTGTTGGTAACTGGTTCTCTCTCAAGAGGCTTTCTTTGTTTCCTTTGAGGCACATTCGAACTAGTTTCAGCCTTAGGTTCATTGGCAGCCTCCCTTTCAGCTTTTCGCCTTCTTTGATACCTCCTCCATTGGGATCTCGACATAGGATTTTTTCCCTTGTAGTTGCTGGACACTTGAGCAACCTTGGGTGCAGCAACTTGAGGATCTTTCTTCTGAATTAAAGAGGAACCCCTTGGCACTTCGAAAGAATGCCATTTCTCTTCACTTGGCCTTTTCCGGCCGGATGTTTTGTACCAAGTGTCTACTGGTACATTTGTTGGAGGCCTAAAAGTCAAAGGCCTCTTGTCTTGATTAGAACCCCTTCTGGGATCATGTCGAAGGTTAGAATTCTCCCTTCTCTTGTTCGCTGCTCTCACTCCTTGGATGTGCTCAGCAGCTTTTTTATCAAAGATAGAACTACATCTTGGACATAGCATGACCTCTGATTTCTTCTTCTGGCATCTTTGTAAAAAATCTGCCAAGTTTTCGTTTTCCTTAGGGAAAGCCGTTTTATTTGCCTGCTCTTGCCTTATGGCTTCTTCTGAAGCTTTAGGGTCAGAAAGTTCAACCATGTTGATGTTCATGGTATCCTCAGTAGCAAGAGTTAGTTGTTTCATTTGTGTTTCCAGTTTCTCCGTCTGGCCTTGTACAGTGGCCAATTGGGAACTGGGCTTTGGTCCAGTTGTTTGTACTTCGACAGTCTTCGACTTTGGATCTTCGACCGCTTTCTGGACAGCCTCGATTGTCTTCCTGGATAAGTTTCCAGAAAAACTGCCAAAGATTGGCATGTTGATGTGGTCCTTAGAGACTTCGACCATGTTAATGCCTGGCTTCTTCGACTGGATCTTGGTAGCCTCTATCATGTTCACCTCAGAGGGTTCTGCATAGTGGGCTTCAGCCTTCATTGGATTGGAGTCGACAGCCATGGGGGATTTGTCAGCAAACTTTAATCTCCCTTCCTCAATAGCGTCTTGTACAAGATTCCTGAAAAGAAAACATTGAGAAGTTTTATGGCCCAGAAAATTATGATATTTGCAAAAACCTCTCTTCTTTCTTTGATCAAGAGGAGGCACTTTTACCCCAGGGGGTACTATCATTTGGCCATCTTTAACTAGCAAGTCGAATATTTCATCACATTTTGTGATGTCAAAACTATAAGTCTTTTTTGGGAACCTGTCATTGGTCTTGTCTGGACCAATGGGATTTTTCCCATTTGAGGGGACTAACTGTTTACAAGAGTATGGAGGCCCTTGTTTCAGTTCTGCTAAATCGACTTCTCCTTCCTCGACAGCTAAAGTATCGTCGAAGGATTCTAGCTCTTCGTCATCCATCTCAACGTAAGCTATTCTCTCTCTCTTGTGAGTTTTTGTTGCCTTAGCTTTTTCAGCTTTAAGGCGTTCGACTTGTCGAACTCTATCGGCCAGTTGGGCCATGTCTCTTAGGTACTGGGTATCTAGCTTCTTCCTAATGGAATAGTCTAAACCTCCCGCGGCCATTTCGACCAGCTCATGTTCTGGCACTTGTGTGAAACATCTCGCCTTAAGCAACCTAAACCTATTTAGATATTCGTCTATAGGTTCAGTGAAACGTCTCTTAACACTCGCCAGTTCTTTCAGGCTTATCTTGGTTTGCCCCATATAGAATTGTTCATGGAACAATCTTTCCAATTGGGTCCAATGGTGGATCGAATTGGGGGGGGAGTTGTAAACCAAGTAAAAGCGTTCTTGGTTAAGGAACTTGGGAAGTATTTGATTCTTAGGTTTTCATTATTTGAAATGTCTCCTGCTTCGATCAAATACCTAGCCACATGTTCGACAGTAGATTCTGTCGTGTCCCCAGAGAACTTAGTAAATTTGGGGACTTTGGTTCTAGGGGGTAAGTCAGTTTGTAACACATATTCTGACAATGGAGATGTAAAGTTGGGCCTTCGAAAGCCCATGTTCATTCCATTCTGAGTCATGATCCTTTCGATCATGGTTGCCAGATTGTTTTCCAACCCCATGTTTTGGTATTGGACATGCTGAACCACTTCGTCAGCATTTTGGTTTCTGTTAACTAACCTAACCTCTGGGGCTATTACCCTGGGTTCTTCGACAGGTTGTTCTACAGGCTGTTGGGCCTGATTAATGGTGGTTTCTTCCTCTACAAATATCCCCTGATTTCCTCTTATTTGCGCCCTTTGGGGCTGTCGAATAGGTGGGGGTACTCCAAAGAAGTCAGCCAAACGCGTCATTTGCGCTGTAACTTGCTGATTCGACTGAGTAGTATTTTGTATTAGAGGATTTAGCACTGTACTCAAAGTTTGTGCCAACATTTGCACCATATCATGGTTGCTTTCGTCCATCTGTTGCCTCAAGACTGCTGTCGAGGCATTTGTAAGGCCATGGGCTACTTGGGACGTTCCTCCTAAGAGTTGGGTCCTATTTCTATTCGCCATGCCTACTCCAGAGCCTTGGAGTGGCGAAGTGGCACTCACGAAAGGGTCTGAATATGTGGACGCAGCATTCGTCAGGCTTGCCAATTCAGAAGTTGGCATACCATAGAATGGAATAAATCCTGGGGGAACCACTGGCCTTGGGCCAGTATTTCCCCTTGGAGGGGGGGGTTCCCAAAGTCATTCTGGGGCCTGCAAACGAAGTTGTTGGCCCCGTGGTTGTGACTGACACCGCTGGTATCGAACCAGCATTCGTCGCTTCACTAACGGTCATATTAACCGTTGCTCCCACACTCGTTTGTGGGATTTCATTGTTGTTTGGCGGATTCGCCATCTCTTCCCTTCTTCTGGCAGTATTATTATCGTTGGTGTATATTCTACCACTCCTCAATAACATACAACTCGAAAAGATGAGATTTTTCAACAATCAACACACAGTCCCATCAGGTGTGCCAATTTGTTTACCTGGGGATTTGGTAAACAACCGCTGATCCTCCAAATGGTTACTTATTTGGTTACTCGCAGGATCGATCAGATTGATCCTATGGACATAGGTTGATTTTGAAGTTTAATTAATGTGGATAAGGCTTTAAGTAAATTGTTTAAAGTAAATTGCATAAAGGAAAAGGCTTGGTAAAATAAACGAGGCTTGAATGTAAAGGTTCGACGGGAATCTTAAAGGGAAAAAGCATGTAAAATACTGGAAAAGTAAATGACTTGAATTAATAAATTGGTGTTTCACACATACATTTCTCAACAATTCGTTCGCTCACACTGGGTACTTGAATCTAAATGAGTGACTATGTATCTATTGTGAACACACGCGAGAAACTACACGTCTACTCCTATTTATACAAAAACATTCCAAGTAACCGTCGGGCAGTTACACTGCTTCGAGATCAAGCCACTTGTCACGTTCTCCATGCTCGACGCTCCAGATCCTTGCACGTTCGCACGTAGTAACTGCTGGAAACCGTTTTCCCTCCAAAGCTTTGAAATTCAAACTGCTCCACTCTGGACCATCAAACACGTTCGTCAAGAGATGTCTTCGACGAAACTTCTTCGACGTCGAAGGCAATCAGCCTTCTTCCTTGGAAGAAATCTTCTAAGGATTCGGCCATCTTTCGACGGGCACTTCGACAGGCTTAGCCAGTCGAAAGCATCTTTCAGCTTTTAATGGCTGTCATCAATTGAAACAAAGGTGTCGAATTTAGGAGCCAACACCCGCAGAGTAATTCCCTGCAGAGTAATCTCTCTAACAAGTTTATTCCCCAACGGAGTCATCTTCTCCTACCGGTTTATTCTTGCAACCATCATCCCCAGCGGAAACGAAGAACTCTGTTCTTCAACATCAACCCAGGATTCAACTTCCCGGCATTCGTCAAGGATTTATTTTCATAGACGAAAATACGTTCATAAACATCACATCTTCATACATTATAGCATGCACATACGCGTCATATCACACAAATCTCAGTTATTTTTTAGAACATCTTAAAATCATGCAGTTCATGCATCATGACATTGCATACAACTGATGTTTTGCCTTTTCAGGAAAAAGGTCAATCCAAAGACGATTACTATCAACGGTCGCAATTCCAGATTCGATACCTGTATCTAGCCAGGGCATATCTACATTAAAGAGATAACTTAGAAATGCTCCAGATATGGATGCTGTTCTTTTGCTTATTCAAAACTCCTTCTAGATATAGTTCAGATGTGACCCAGGCATGGCGACGTTCTGATACTTATTCCAGATTTCCTTTCAGAGATAGCTTGGAAATGCTCCAGATATGGATGCTGTTCTTTTGCTTATTCAAAACTCCTTCTAGATATAGTTCAGATGTGACCCAGGCATGGCGACGTTCTGATACTTATTCCAGATTTCCTTTCAGAGATAGCTTGGAAATGCTCCAGATATGGATGCTGTTCTTTTGCTTATTCAAGACTCCTTCTAGATATAGTTCAGATGTGACCCAGGCATGGCGACGTTCTGATACTCATTCCAGATTTCCTTTCAGAGATAGCTTGGAAATGCTCCAGATATGGATGCTGTTCTTTTGCTTATTCAAGACTCCTTCTAGAGATAGTTCAGATGTGACCCAGGCATGGCGACGTTCTGATGCTCATTCCAGATTTCCTTCAGAGATAGCTTGGAAATGCTCCAGATATGGATGCTGTTCTTTTGCTTAATCAAAACTCCTTCTAGATATAGTTCAGATGTGACCCAGGCATGGCGACGTTCTGATACTTATTCCAGATTTCCTTTCAGAGATAGCTTGGAAATGCTCCAGATATGGATGTTGTTCTTTTGCTTATTCAAGACTCCTTCTAGAGATAGTTCAGATGTGACCCAGGCATGGCGACGTTCTGATACTCATTCCAGATTTCATTAAAGAGATAGCTTATAAATGCTCCAGATATGGATGATGTTATTTTGCTTATTCAAGACTCCTTCTAGAGATAGTTCAGATGTGACCCAGGCATGGCGACGTTCTGATACTCATTCCAGATTTCATTAAAGAGATAGCTTAGAAATGCTCCAGATATGGATGCTGTTCTTTTGCTTATTCAAGACTCCTTCTAGAGATAGTTCAGATGTGACCCAGGCATGGCGATGTTCTGATACTCATTCCAGATTTCCTTTCAGAGATAGCTTGGAAATGCTCCAGATATGGATGCTATTCTTTTGCTTATTCAAGACTCCTTCTAGAGATAGTTCAGATGTGACCCAGGCATGGCGACGTTCTGATACTTATTCCAGATTTCCTTTCAGAGATAGCTTGGAAAGGCTCCAGATATGGATGTTGTTCTTTTGCTTATTCAAGACTCCTTCTAGATATAGTTCAGATGTGACCCAGGCATGGCGGCATTCTGATACTTATTCCAGATTTCCTTTCAGAGATAGCTTGGAAATGCTCCAGATATGGATGCTGTTCTTTTGCTTATTCAAGACTCCTTCTAGATATAGCTCAGATGTGACCCAGGCATGGCGACGTTCTGATACTTATTCCAGATTTCCTTTCAGAGATAGCTTAGACATGCTCTAGATATGGATGATGTTCTTTTGCTTATTCAAGACTCCTTCTAGAGATAGTCCAGATGTGACCCAGGCATGGCGACGTTCTGATACTTATTCAGATTTCCTTTCAGATATAGCCTAGAGATGCTCCAGATCCGGACGCTATTCTATTGCTTATTCAGATTCAAACTTCTAAAGACAACTTAGAGATCCTCCATCCCGGATGCTATTCTATTGTTTAGTCCAGATACGATCCAGATTCGGATGACATTCTGTTACTCATGCAGTATGGATATACCCCAGACATGGCAGTCATTCTACCATTTATTCAGACGTCAGCAATCAGGCACAGATTAGATATGCTCCAGACACGGAAGTTGTTCTATTTCTTATTCAGATTCACCTATCCACCGTCTTTCCAAATGGCATCTATAAGCCCATTCCCGACAAGGTTCTGTCACACCTCCAAATGGCATCTGTAAGCCCATTTCCGCTATCACACTACTGATACTCTACTATGTAAGTGCAAATTTCTGGGCACTCTAGTGTTCAATCATCTTCCACCCTCAGATCACGAAAGGCACACAAGCCAATCTAAATCCTCAGGTCTAAGAAGATTGAACAGGGGCAACTGTTGTACCCCAAAATTTGCCCTCCCATATTCTTCAATGTTTTGACAAGCATCACCTCAAAGGGTTCAAAGTCTACTCAAGGAGTTACACAGTCAACCATCCTCCTAAGACAGGCAAAATTAGGGTTTTGGTTCTTGCAAGGAAGTTGAGGTTTTCAAGGGCTCAATCAAGTCCCATATGCTCATACACATTGTCAAGCACCTACATGTCAAGTTTCAAGGCTCACAAGGTCAAGTTGCACAGTCAAAAAACCTAATTGCTCCACAGTCAACTGTAGGTGCAAAATGGTCATTTGGCAGTCAAAAGTCAAAATTTTTGGTCAACATCTCATTTTGAAGCCACAATCATAATTTGATCAATTCTTGATCATGATTCCACAAGCATGGCTCAAAAAGTCTCAAGATGCAAAAGTTTCTATTTTTGGACAGTTGAAAAGTCAACTGTAACTTGACCAAGGCATAACTTTTTCATGGTTCATTAGAAAAATCCCATCCAATGCTCATCTTGAAGGGGAATACATTTCCTACAACTCATCTTCACATTCCAAGTCCAAGAAATACTCTCACAAAAAGTTATCAATTTCAACATTATAGGTCATTTTCAAAAGTCAACAAAAAGGGACTTTAAGTCAAAGACCATAACTTGAGATTGGTAAATCAAAATGACATGGGACCAAAGACATTGGTTAGAGGACTTCAAGACCTTTCCAAAATGTCCAATAACATGTTCATAGCTTCAAAATTGAGCAAGATATGCATTAGAGAATTTGGGAAATTTTTGTGAAATGGCCAAAGTCAATTATCCTTGAAACTTCATTTTTGACAAAAGGGGCCCACTTTTTCCACTTGTTTCAGCTTGGCCATGCTTCCCACGTGTCCCACAATTTATTTCAAGATTTAAAATTAATTTTTCCATTTTTATTTAATTTTATTTGATTTAATTCATTTTAAATCTTTTAAAATCAAATAAAAATCAAAGAAATTAATGGAGGGATATATTTTGTGATGATTAGCTTTGATACACCTTAAAACACATTCCAAATTCGTGCAAGGGCCTATTCCGAGCAAGAATTCAAATTTGACACAAAAATGGAAAGTTGTTTCAATGGAGTTCATGGCATAATCTCAAACATGAATGCAAAGGCTTAATGACCATTATTCTTATTGATACACTTTACATTACTATATATACAAGCCTTCCCATCCTCATTCAAAAAAGAGTGTGTGCAGAAACGGCCAAGAGCAAAACCAAAAATTATTCAAAAAGTGAGAGTTCTAAAACATAGTTGCGAGCATCTTCAGATCAAAACAAGCACGTTGTTCTATTCCTTGCCACACCCTGAAGCTAAAGCAACCTTTGCCAAGTCCTGAGGCCCATACCGCGCTGTAAGTTCTTCCCAGGTCCCCTATAATTTCCACATCATTTTTTTCATTGCTTTCATGTGCAGATTCTCAAAGGAGGAACACCATAAACCTCTTCCTAGCGCTGCCATATGTCATCAACGCAGATCCAAAGGACAAAAAGTGTAGCACACTGTTGTACCCCAAAATTTTCCCTCCCTTTTTTCATTGATTTCTCATCACAAAGTCCTTGGAGATCAAGATCCAGTTAGGGTTTCCTCTGCTCAAGACTTCTCCTTGCACTGTTGACCCAAATTAGGGTTTGTGTTTGCACAAAGATGTTTTGACCTAAAATGCCTAATATGACCTTCTTGCTTCATATTGGACTCCCAAGTTTATCCATATCAAGTTTCAAGTCTTGATTCCAAGTTTTGCCCAGTCAATTGGCCAGTTGACCTAGAAATCAGTTGTATTGGGGAAAAAGTCAACTGTGACCAATTGACAGTCAAATCTCATAAAAATTGACCCACATCAACATTATGAACTCATATGAACCATTTCGTCAAGTTTGGATCACAATTCCACAAGAAATTTGATCAGATCACCAAAAGGGCAAAATGGTCATTTTTAGGGTTTTGACTGCACAAAGGCAATTTTTGACTGTTTGACCCAACCAATGGCAATCCAAGCTCACATATGGACTCAAGGACCCCATGGAATTATCTTGATTTGCTCAACAAGTTCAAAAGATCCCAAGTACACATGATTGACAGTTGAATTTCCCCGTCAATTGATCAATTTTGACTGTATACTGAAAAGTCAAACTTTGACTTTTTGGTCAAAAATCAAGAGTCAAGATTCATTTTTCATCAAAACATGCCAAATCATGAAACTTGTTCATCAAGAAATCAAAAATTGCAAATTAGGGTTTGAAATGAGAATTTTTCATAACTTAGAATTTTTCTAAGTTATGAAAAACCCTAATTTTTTCCCAACTTTACCCCACTTTCTCACCAAGATTCATTTGGATTCAAGCAAAAGTCAAAACATGAAAGTTGTAGCTTGTTGCATAATCTATAACTTTGATTCACAAAGTTTTCCCAAATGAGGCTTGTATCTCAAGTTACAATTTTTGGAATAAGGCAATAACTCACTTTTGAATTGGTCATGTACATGTTCATAACTTATGCCATCTTCAAGTCAGCTTGGTTTATGCTACATTACAAGCCCTTAAACCATCCAACACTCAATAATTTAATGCATGTTCATTGTGCTAAAGCCTTGTTTCATGTGTTTATGCATTACATGTTGAATTAAGCCATTTATGGAAAAAGCAAAATGGCCATTTTTGTTAAAGCAAGCTTTATGTCATAATGCAAATCCAAGAGGTACAGATCAAATCCAATTGGCACAAGATTATGAGCATAACACACTGATCAAGGAAAGGTTTTGCAGCATGATTAGGGGTCCTCTACCTGTCTAGAATACAACTTGGCTTTTGTTTGCTTAAGTGTGAAGAAAAGTGGCATAACATAACACAACTATCATCTCAGCATTAGAACACTTAAGCAAACATTGTAGACACCTTCTAATCATCCAACCCAAGCTATAACACGAGCAATCAAGGTCCCAAACACTCCCATTCCCAGAATCACTCTCAAACTGCAAAAACAGGGCAAGGCCTGCAGATTGAACACCATCTCTCATCCCTTGCATGATTTCTTGCCCAAAGCTCATCAAACACATTCCCTAGCATCAATGCAAGCTAACCAAAACCTAAAACACGACCTGTAATTCCTCTAACCAGTTCCACCATTTTCAATTTCTTATTTTGCAGTTGAAGGTCCATAGCTCGATTCAAGGTGTTTCAAAGTAAAGCAAGCATTGGAATAGCATCACCACACCTCAGGCAAGCTATACAGATCATCATCTTGCTCTGAAAGCTCCCCCATTGCCAGATAGAACTTCAACTGAACAGGTATTTTTGTGAACTTCTAACTCTTAGTATAGGCATCATTAGCTCTAGGTTTGTGAATAAGAAATGTTCTACTCATGCCCCTGAACCTGTACATGCTTTTACTTTTCATTTATTTTGCCTGAGCTGTGAGAATTTAAGGTTTGAAAATGGAAGAAAACTTAGGTCAGGATTTGGGAATGTCAAAATTCTCTCTCATTTCTGAGAGTTAGGATGAGTTTTTTATATATTTAGAATCGTGATTCAATGCTTAACATTTCTTATGTTGGAAGTTTGTGCAAAAGATCAAGGAATCAGGACGTTTGAATGGAGTTTTAGGCGCGCGTTTTTTGAACATTTTTTGTTCAGAGGTTGAAGAAGAAGTTATCTGGGCTGGGCTTGTTTTTGTATTTTCTTTTCACACACTCTTTTCACTTTGACACCCCCTGGACCCATTTGGTTTATTTCAATGATTTTTTGACTTTTCTTTTTTCATTCTGACTTATTTATTTTTGCTAATAATATTAAAAACATGAAAAATTATTTTTTACACCATTTTTCTATTTTTTAGCATTTATTTGTTTATAAGAATCATTTGTACATAAATATATATATATATATATATATAATATATATATATATATATATATATATATATATATATATATATATATATATATATATTATATATATATATATATATACTATTTAGAATAGATGAGGAAAAATAATGCAAATATACTTTATTTTCTGATTTTATTACATTTTCCTTTTTGAAAATATTTTATGCAAAATATACTTTTTTTATAAATATTAAATATTATTATTTTTTATATATAATACATATTTAGAAATTAATACATATATTATATATATAGATATATATTATATATATATATATATATTATATATATATATATATATATATATATATATATATATATATATATATATATATATATATATATAATATATATATATATATATATATTATATATATATATATATATATATATATTATATATATATATATATATATATATATATATATATATATATATATATATATATATTATATATATATATATATATATATATATATATATATATATATATATATATATATATATATATATATATATATATATATATATATATATATATATTAGTATATCTAGGTTAAAATACAAAAATACCTATATTTTTTATTTTATTAATATTTGACATAAAAAAATACTTTTTATAAATATATTTCATTTTATTTTATTTTTGTACATAATAAACAAATACTTGTATAAATTAAATAATATATATATTACTTAATAAAAATTAGGGTTTTAGCCTTAAAATACAAAAAACTCCAAAATAATACTTTTTTTATTTTTATTTATTTGACATAAATAATACTTTTTTTCATACATATAAAAACATTTTTTTTGCATTTTTGCATCTTTATTTTATTTTCCATTTAATTTATGCAATCAATTATCTTGTAAATATTCCAAAATTGATGTAATAGCTAGGTTTAATTTTCTTGTCTAAATATCCCCCCATTTAAACATTTGTATCCCCCTTCCCATATTGTGTTGTAATAGTGTAGGAATTTTACTTTTCGCACTTTAAACGCTTTCTAAATATACCATGCTAGAATTAGGGTTTGTATGCAAATAAAACGAACAAAAATAGCTTGACCTAATTTCAAGATAAACAAGCATGAAAATGGACAACACATATCACACTTGCACCCCTAGGGTATTCCACTTTGTTGCCTTCAAATAAATGGGCCATATTGCATGTTAGGTTTTCTTTGGGTAAAACAAACAATCAAATGATCATAGTCCCTCGATGACGCTTTCGAAAAGTTGCCTAAAATGATCAAGTCCCTTTCAAAGAGAAATTGCCCAAAGATACTTAGCACTATTGCAATTATGGTCTAAACGATGACCCGCGCCCGTCCCTTTCACCTCCTAATACAAGATTGTCCACCAAATGCAATGGTGGAACAAAATTGTCAAAAGGGTTAAAACATAGTAAAAATCTTTGAGAACTTTAGGGTAGATAGCTCTTAAGTACTTGTCAACTTGCAAAACAAAACACTTGCCTATTTTCAAACCACACTTCACAAACACTTTCAAAACAAACTTTCAAAAAACCTTGAAACATCTTTTCAAAAAGACAAACACCTTTTGTAAAACATTCGAGTAAAGAATTGTTACAAGGGTAGCCTAGACAAGGCATATTTTTCAAAACCTTTTCAAAGCCACACACAAAGCACCATTTCAGACAATTGAAAACCAAGGCAAGTTGATCTAAGCAAGTACCTAAGAGCCCATGGATAACCATGGATAGAAAGGGTGCTAATACCTTCCCTTTCTATAATCTACTCCCCGAACCCAAGAAAAATCTCAAAGGTTTTTGCTGTGCTTTTTAAACCTTTCCTTAGGATAAAATAAAAAGTCGGTGGTGACTCTTTCTCAACCGAAACATTTGCGAAAACAAACGCAAAACCATAGTCAGTTCTCCCACCGTATCACAGAACTGGCGACTCTACTGGGGATAATTTTAAAAGTGGAGTAACCTTAGGGCTTAGATCACCCTCTTGCATGACTAATTGTTTGTCTTGTTTGCTTTACATTTTGGCCCTCTTGTTTGGGTTTGCAATCCTACACCCGGATTTTGGGAAACATTCATAGATAGCAATACGTTGTGGAAACTGTGTGGGGGTATACCGACACGGTTGAAGCAATAGCTATATTAGTGCGACATATTTGTGAGTACCGGTAACACTTGAGTTCAATCAAGGAGAGTGCGGGGCCGCTGAGTGATGTAACTAAGCACTAATGATCTAGAACCTTACTTGATCATCTTGGCCATTTATTAGGGGTAGTGAGATGACCGGCTTTGGTGCAGTCCGAAGTTGGTAGATACTCGATACTACACTCATTGAGGGTTGTTTTCTTGGAATATTTTGGTCGCTAGTTAAGTGGCTAAACTAAAACAATGAACAATGAAAACAATCCCGTGATATTGAGCTCCTTAGAACCCGGTTACTATTTATAGGACAGGTTTTTAAGCCAACTACACTCAAGAGGGTACTCACCTATGAAACCCCATGCAAGCCTGAAACTAAGGTTTGGTGTGATTTGCTTGTACATATGTTTTGTGCATACATCATAAACATCATAAAGCATCATATGCATTCACTAACCATTTCAAGGGTTTGGATCTTCATCTTTGTTCCTGTTTTGTAGGTCATGGAAATTCCTCGCAGAAACACCATCCAAGTCAACCTTGTGAGAATCTCTCCTCAACTCAAGGAGCTCACCTCAAGAATTCCGGAAAATTCATCCTTCAGTGAAAGACACGGTAGACTGCTCAGCCTAGTCAACACCAACATTGAAGAAGACATGATGAAAGTGCTATTCCAGTTCTTTGACCCTCTTCACCACTGTTTCACTTTCCCCGATTACCAGTTGGTGCCCACTTTGGAGGAGTTTTCTCAACTCCTAATAATCCCTATCCTTAATCAACTACCCTTCAACGGTACGGAAAAGGAACCAAAGCCGGAAGATGTTGCTCGAGCATTACATCTACAACCATCCGACATCAAGGGGCATTGGGAAACCAGAAGCGGCGTCAAAGGATTCTTAGCAAAATTCTTGGTTGAGAAGGCACAAGAATGTTGGAACTCATTGGACCTACAAGCCTTTGAAGAAATTGTGGCACTCCTTATCTATGGGTTGGTCTTGTTCCCAAATCCTGACCAATTGGTAGATGTCAACGCCGTCAAAATCTTCTTGTCCAGAAATCCAATACCAACATTGCTTGGGGACATTCTTCACTCATTTTACACACGGACAATGAGAAAGAGGGGTGTTCTCATGTGCTGTACTCCTCTCCTTGCAAGGTGGTTTATTTCGCACCTTCCACAATCTGTCCTGAAGAATGACCAAGGCTCAAGGTGGTCCCAACGGTTGATGACGCTTACTCACTCTGATGTACATTGGTGTTCTCGGTCCAGAGAAAATGTCATCATCATCGATCGTTGTGGAGAATTCCCTAATGTTCCTTTACTTGGAATTAGAGGAGGTATCACCTACAACCCTTGCCTAGCTTTGAGGCAATTTGGATATGCACGGAGGGATGGCCCTCATGACATGTTGATTCCTGACCTAGTTTTCGACTTCGACAACGATGCGCGAGGACTTCGCCAAAGATTCATCAGAGCTTGGGGAAGACCCAACAAGGTTGACAGCAAGACTCTGGGACACAAGAACTCCATCCCTCTTGAGCCTTATTTCAAGTGGGTACGAGCCCGAGCCCAAAGTCTGATGATGCCTTACCCTCATGTTCTCCCAGTGATTAAAGAGCCTGTTAAGGAAGGAGAGGTTCCCTACACCATCCTACATCCAGACATGCCTACATCGTGGGAGGAAATGCAGAAAAGTTGGATTCAGCTCAAGGAGGAACGGAATACTTTTGAAGCTAGCTTCTACGCCAGTGAGAAGAAGGTTCTAGAGCTTACCCGCCGACTCCATGAGCAAGAGGCCCTCAACACCTACATCGCACCAAAGAGGATGCGCAATGTCTTTTTGCCTTGAGAAGTTATTTTGTAATATTTGGCCCATGGGGCATTTATGTACTAACAAATTTAAGGTTGGACAATTTACCCTTTCTTACCTGCAGATTGAGTCTTCGATTTGGGCACTGGCTGGATGGGAGCACTTTCAATCTAGGATTTCTGGGCGCAGGCACTTTCAATCTGAGGGACTGCTTTGGCTTGGAAAATTCTGGGAAGCGTCTCTCCAATGTTTTGTTCTCCTGCAGATTTTTTGAAGAAGTGTGTATAATTTTCGTTCTATGATTTTCGTGTAATTTTTTTTTGTGTGTCTTGTAATGTGTCACTGGCCTCCTATTTATAGGATTGTGGGAGTGCACTAAAATGGAAAGGGACAACCATTAAAATAGGCCTTTGACGCTCTGGACAAAAATCAAACACATTAAATCATTTCCTTTTTTGAAACATTCGTGTCCCTTGAATGAACCTGGACGCTTGGATTTCAAGTGCTTTCAGGCCATGCTATTCGACTAGTCCTGATTTTCCTCTTTCGAATGGACTCCCTGCGTACCCTTCGAATGGGCCTGGCCCAAATATCAATCGAAGGATTCCAATCGAAATGCTCTGCTAACAGGCCAATCAAAAGGTGTTGTTCATGCCAAATGAAGGACATGGTTGACATGCTTGTCGATATTGCCTTGACATAATTCCAATCGAATGCTTGTCCATAATGCCAATCGAAATACTCCTTCAGAATGCCAATCGAAAGGTATTTGAAGTACCACTCAAAAATATTCTTTTTCCTTAGGCAAGAGTTTGTGATCAACCAGGCAGGGGGAAGACTTTGGAAAACATGAGAGGGCAAATTTTGGGGTGCAACAGTTGCCCCTGTTCAATTTTCTTAAACCTGGGGATATAGATTGGCTTTCTAGCCTTTCACGATCCGAAGGTGGAAGATAATTGAACACTAGAGTGCCCAGAAATTTGCACTCGCATGGTGTAGTATCAACATTGTGACGTTGCGAATGGGCTTACAGATGCCATTTGGAGATGGTTGGTAGGAGGATGGGCTTATAGATGCCATCTGGAGACTGTTGACAGGTGGATGGGCTTATAGATGCCATCTGGAGGTGTAATTTTTGTAAGTTGAAAGAGGGAACCTGTGTAGGGTTGCCTGATGTTGAGCTTGTGTAAAGCTGCATCTTGGAAAGAAGGACACTTGTGTAGGGTTGACTGATGATGAGCTCGTGTAAAACTTCATCTTTGGAGGAAGGAAACCTGTGTAGGGTTTATTGATAATGAGTCCGTATAAGACTGCATCTGAAATGGAGAAGGAACCTGTGTAAGGTTACTTTGATGACGAGTCCGTGTAAAACCGCATATAGAGCTGAGAAGGAAACCTGTGTAGGGTTTACTGATAATGAGTCCGTATAAGACTGCATCTGAAATGGAGAAGGAACCTGTGTAGGGTTACTTTGATGATGAGCCTGTGTAAAACTGCATCCTGGAAGAAGTAAAACATGGGTAGGGTTTCTAATGACGAGTCCGTGTAAAACTGCATCTTTGGAAAGAGAGAACCTGTGTAGGGTTTCTTTGACGACGAGCCCGTGTAAAACTATGTCTGGAGAGAGAGAACCTGTGTAGGGTTTCTTCGGGATAAGTTCGTGTAAAACTTCTGGAGGAACCGGGGTAAGGTTACTTCGGGATAAGTCCGTGTAAGACTTCTGGAGGAACCGGGGTAAGGTTACTGCAGGATAAGTTCGTGCAAAACTTCTGGATGAACCGGGGTAAGGTCATTTTGAGATAAGTCCGTGTAAGACTTCTGGAGGAACCGGGGTAAGGTTACTTCGGGATAAGCCCGTGTAAGAGTTCTGGAGGAACCGGGGTAAGGTTACTGCAGGATAAGTTCGTGTAAAACTTCTGGATAAACCGGGGTAAGGTTACTGTAGGATAAGTTCGTGTAAAACTTCCTGATGAACCGGGGTAAGGTCATCTTGAGATAAGTCCGTGTAAGACTTCTGGAGGAACCGGGGTAAGGTTACTGCATGATAAGTTCGTGTAAAACTTCTTGATGAACTGGGGTAAGGTCATCTTGAGATAAGTCCGTGTAAGACTTCTTCTGAAAGAAAAGGAACCGGTGTAGGGTTACTTTGATGATAAGTCCGTGTAAGACTTCGTCTGAAAATTGAGAAGGAACCGGTGTAGGGTTGCCTGATGATGAGTTCGTGTAAAACTACATCTGAGGTTGAGAAGGAACCGGTGTAGGGTTGCCTGTTGATGAGCCCGTGTAAGACTTCTTCTGAAAGAAAAGGAACCGGTGTAGGGTTTCCTGAGGATGATCAAGTAGATAATTGTCCTGTTTGGTTTCGTATATTAAACCACGATCAGTCGTCCACATAATTTTCATGGCTTGTTACCAATGTTGATCTGGAACTGTAGAGGTAGATGGTAATCATCTTTTGATTGACCTTTTCCTGAAAAGGCAAAACGTTAGTTGTATGGAGTGTCATGATGCATGAACTGCATGATATTAAGATGTTCTCAAGAATAAATGAGATTTGTGTGTTATGATGCGTATATGCACGCGTCATGGTGTATGATAATGTGATGTTTATGAATGTATTTTCCTCTAGGAAAATAAATCCTTGACGAATGCCGGGAGCTTGTTGAATCCCAGGCTGATGTTGAAGAGTAGAGTTCTTCATTTCCGCTGGGAATGGTGGTTGCAAGAATAAACCGGTAGGAGAAGATGACTCCGTCGGGGAATAAACTTGTTGAAGAGATTACTCTGCGGGGAATTACTCTGTGGGAAGAGATACTTCACTGAGAATTTGATGATAACTCCGCTGGGGATTCCGTTGATAAGTTATGTTGGGGAATTTGATGAACTCCGCTGGGGGATAGGAAGAACTTCGCCGAGGACGATCTTTCCGTGGTAATTAGTTGAGGATAACCCAGTTATAAGCTCTGGTGGGGAATAACCTTTGAATAAAGCCGGGGAGACGCGTTCGTGCTCTGCGGGGGATAAGCTTCCAGAATCTACTGGGGAGATAAGCTTCCAGAGTCTACTGGGGAGATAAGCTTCCAAAATCTACTGGGGAGATAAGCTTCCAGAGTCTACTGGGGAGATTGATTCAACTCTCCTGGGGAAACCTTTGGACTGTACTGGGGAAGTGGCTCCACTGGGGTGTCTGGTATTCCATCGGGGAACAATCTTAGATCAAGACTGCCGGGGATGCTTGCTTAGGAACATCTGTATACTCCGCTGGGGAATATTGAGATCTTCTGGGGATACCCAACTTCCTTAAGGCTGACAGTAGACTAACTCTGCTTGGGGAGAGCGTCGCTGACTTGCTGGAGATACAATGCCTTGTTAGGGCTGACGGGAGACCAACTCTTCTTGGGGAGAGTATTTATGATTCTAGTCTTACTCAGCGGGGAGTGAAGGTATCTTGTTCAAATTCTTCAACTGAATCTACCTTGTACCTGGAGGAAAGCAGCTGTACAGTTTGAGCAACTCTTATTGCTCCAGCTTCTGTGGGAGACGGTACCCGTAGAGGTGCTTGAGGACTGCCGATTTGACAAATCTTCTTCTGGCAGGCAAGTGACGAGATGCCGGGACATAGTCGTACGCTGTGATCCCTAATTTTTTCCTGGACCGCCCTTTCGGGTTTTCAGTCCACCGGGATACCCATTTTTGCCCAAGCCGCCCTTTCAGGTTTTCGACTTGCCAGGTGTACATATTTTTCATTTTCGTCCCTTATTTTTGCCCGACCCTTTTGGTTCGCCGGGAAGCCCTTATTTTTGCCTAGGTGTGTCAACCTAGCGGGTCTTTGATTATGCGCAATATTTTTTCGACTATGTCCACGCTCTTAGGATACAGGAAGTTGTCACTGTCAGTAGTGCAATGTTACCATACCACCAGAAGATCTTCGTTTGATCGTCCAATGCCCCAAGTGATCCAGATGGAGATTTGCCCCAAGCCTGTTGGCCTTTTGAGAGATTCTTAGAATCTTGACTTAACTGCCCCAGATGATGGACAACGATCATGCCATGCCCCTTGATTGGAGGAGATTTTGTTCATTAGACATTCGTCGTGCGAACTTCTATGCCGTTCAAACAAATAGTCATATGCAAACAATGTTATTTTAAAAATGCAAAGCTTATGTCTGTTTCGATGTTTTTTTTTTGAAAATGCATTTTTTCATAAAAACAAGTGAATTTTTTTTGTAAACTGTGATGTTAACTCATTATTTTACCGCAAGCCTTAAGGAGTCAGGATACCTTCGTAACAGTATGCCTTCGAACTAATCCATGCTTCAGCTAGGACTTTTAAGGGTTGTAACGTGGCCTGGTTCACGGTTTAAGAAACAAAGGATAAAGGCTCAAACTTTATTTGTAACCACCCGTTCTTCGTGATGTTCTTCAACCTAAACTCAGCTGATCGTGCGTTGGACCTTGTTTGAGTCTTTGCCTTGATATTCCGGTGATGGTTCGGATATTGAAAATTTATTTTGAATAGGCGGTCATTCTTTTTTTGGTTGAGGGTTTGTAGGACCTCTTTCTTTTTTGATTTTGTTATCCTTGTTTTTTGCCTGAACAGTTTCTTTTTGTGATTACAGTCAGCGGGATGCCCCAGTTTTGTAAGTCTCCTTCATAGGTTTTGACTTATTGGGCTTTTATTTTGAAAGATAATGACTGCCTGTCTTTATGATCATTCGGAACCATCACTGTCTTTTGTTTTGTAAGGACTTCTTTGGTGCTATTCGCTGTGCACTTGGATCAACTGAGAGAACTACCCTGCCCCGGGTTATAATTAAGGGTTTTAATTTTCGAAAAGAAAAACTCCTACTTCTTTGGCTCAAAGGGGGTTGACGAGGGATTATCTTCCTTATAACTCCAGTGTTTAGGAATTGAAACAATGTCTGTACCTCATCAGCGGGGTCTGTTCAAAAGCATACTGTAGATTGTGGTATCGTTTTCGTCATCCTCCCTCAAGAGGCTTTAGAATTTTCAATCGAGAGTTGAACATCAAGAAAAAATAAAAGTAATTTTGAATATAGAGAACACAATTACTTCAAAACAGACACGTGTAATGCATTAATGAAATAATAGAGTTTGACATGATAATGGTTTGAATAAGCAAAGAAAATACAACTTGAACATTCGAATGAACAAAAAGTCTTCTAGTCTCAGGACTTGTCACTTCAAATGGTGAATCTCGCAGGGATAGTAGAAGAACTCGACCTGACCATCTGGGGTGAATTCCACTGCTCCCTCATCAATCAGGTCTTGAATTTTGTTCTTCAAAGTCCGACAGTCGTCGGTGTCACGTCTAGGACTGTCAGAATGGTATGCACACCTTGCATCAGGATTGTACCTTAGGGAGTGTGATACGGTGGGAGAACTGACTTGAGGTTTTGCGTTTGTTTTCGCAAATGTTTCGGTTGAGCAAGAGTCGCCACCGACTTTTTATTTTATCCTAAAGGAAAGGTTAAAAAAGCACAGCAAAAACCTTTTGAGATATTTCGTGGGTCCGGGGGGTAGATTATGAAAAGGGAAGGTATTAGCACCCTTTTCATCCATGGTTATCCATGGGCTCTTAGTTACTTGGTTTTTTTAGATCACTTGCCTTGTTTTTCGATTGCTTTGAAGATGGTGTGTGTGTGTGGGTGCTTTTGAAAATGTTTTGGAAAAAGATGCCTTGTCTTAGGCAACTAATGTATTTGACTCGTGTTTGAGTGTTTTACAAAAGTGTGAATCTTTTCGAAAAGATGTTTTCAAATGTTTTTGAGAGTTTGTTTGAAAGTGTTGTGGATTGTGGTTTTTTGAAAAGAAAGCAAGTGTTTTTTTTTTGCAAGTTTGATCTCAAGTAACTAAGAGTTTTGTCTACCCTATTGTACTCAAAGGTTTTTGTCATGTTTTAACCCCTTTTAACAATTTTGTTCTACCATTGAAATTGATAGACAATCTTGCATTTAGGAAGTTTATTCGGGACGGGCGCGGGTCATCGTATGGACCATGAATGCAATGATGCCAAGCGTCTTTGGCAATTCGCTTTGAAGGGACTATGATCATTCCGTTTAGGCAACACTTTGAGACTTATGATCATTTGATTTTGTTTTGCCAAAGATACTCGACGTGCAAGCATGGCCCATTTTGGAAGGCAACATGTGGGATTACCCTAGGGGGTGCAAGTGTGATTGTGTATTGATTACATGTATTTGTCTTGTATTAGGTTATCTAGCGTTTGATTTTATGTACATGCAAACCCTAGGTCTAACCATGGTATAATTGGAAAACTGTAAATTGCGGAATGTAAAATCTATGCTATTACAAAGTAGTATCCGGGAGTGGGGGTACAAGTATATGAATGGGGATGAGACTTATAGTATCCAATAAGTTACAACCAAATCGAATGCGCGATCAAATGTAAATACCGAATATACAAATATAAGATAAAAGTGTGTATAGGGCAATGTATTGTGTAAGTGTGAGTGTGAGATGCATATGAATTGTGTGTAATTATTTACAAGTGCGAATTGTGGAATTGAAACGTATTAGGGTTTTTTGACCTAGAGAAATGTTTTAAATGAATCTTTGATTTATATGGCTTTGATATGTATAAAAGAAAATGTTTTAATTAAATGGTATGTTCATATTTTAATTAAATTGTATTATGTATAAAAAAGAAAGTATTTTAATCAAATATTTGTGAATTTTAATATTAGAGAAAAAATGTATTTCTATTATTATGTACAAATATGTATATTAATTAAAAAGTTTTCAATTTTAATATAGGATAAAAAAAATGATATGTACAAAATTAATGTTTTTTAATGTATGTACAAATGTATTTTAATCAAGTATTTAGAAATTAAATTATGTATATAGAAAAACATTTAATTATACTTAAAGAAAAGATGTATTTTTTTACTAAATGAATTGTATTGATTAAGAGAGTAAATAAATAAAAAGAAGAAAGTATTTTCAAATTTTTTAATATATGAGGCAAAAATGTATTTTAATTAAGTTAGTATTTTACAAAGAATAAAAAAGTAAATATTGTTTATAAAATAAAAAAAGGTTAGTGTTTAATGTATGTTAAAAGAAACAGAAAAGAAACATCTTTAATGGGCTTTAGAGAGACTTAGGGACGGGTCAGGCCCATGTTTAACTTGAACGAATTTAGGGTTAGGGATTTTGTTCATCTGAGGCGAAAACGCTTAGGGTTGACAGCGGCGTGCTCGTGTGTTCGTCTTCTCCGATCATCTTGAACTCTGAAATGCAGTCCTCCGCCTGGCCACCAACGTCGCCCCCTAACCTCTCTTCCCTCCAAGGCGTAAGTTCCGTGTTCTTTTGATACAAGGTTAGTTTTCAGCGTTTATGTTTCCTTTCTCTTTTACGAACTTGCGTGTTTTGTTTTGATTTGAATCTTAACTGATCTTTCGCTATTATGAGGTGAAGGAGAAGAGGTAGAAAGTTCATTACCTGACCTTGGAGAAGGAGGAGAGAAGAGGGGTGGAGACGCTTAGGAGGCCGGGACGGCGTGAACGTGATGCTTGCTTTGCTTCTGATGCTTTCCTGGTATCTTTATCTCTTCTACTTTCGTCCCTTTGAATTGTTGGTGGCCTTGGAATGTATTTGCTTGTGACGTATGTTTACTGAGTTCGCCTCTTTTTTCTTCTCTTGAACGCTGTTGCCTATGATGCTTTGAGATGCCCAGTGATGCTTGTACTGAGGGCCTAGGTTACCTTTGAATATTTGTTGAGTTTGCCTTCTTGAACGATTTGCCTATGTTGTTGCCTATGATGCCCTGAACATGCTTCTGAGTATGCCCTTGACGCTTTCTCTCTTCTTCTCTTGTTGCCCTGTGATGATCCCAGAGGTCTGAGGGCTTTAGTTGCCTTGAATCTTTGCTTCTGAATGATTTTGAATACTTTAGAACATTGCTGCCTTGGTATTGCCTTGAATGTTGGATAGGTTCTGAGATTTCGCCCAATGATGTTATACTGAGGGCTAGGGGGTTTCGTTTATCTCAGGTTTGAACTTGATTATGTTTAAGGGATTTCTGGTTTGACAGTATGGTGGTGTTTTTTGGGTTTAAGGTTAGGCTTCAGCAGGTTTTTATGTTAGCTGGGCTTGGTAACTTAGTTTGCAGGTTATGGTGAGGTTTTGACAGCAGCAGGTATGTGTTTTGTTGGCTGATTGTTGTAGGTTATGCTTCAGTGTGTTATGTTGTTGGACTTAACAAGGTTTGAGGTTGTTCAGGTTTGAATCTGGTGTTTTTTATCTGATAGCTCCCTTTTGTTTGAAGCTTAGAGGCTTCAGTTTTGTATCTTTTTCAGTGGACAGGTTTTTAAGGCATCAGTAGGTTTTTGTATATTTCTCTCTTCTATCCTTCTTGAACTGTGTTGTGTTTATTCTGGTTTTTTGGATGGGTTTGAGGCATCAGTTTTTGTAGGTACTGTGTTTGGTTGTTCAGTTTATGGACTGCAGGTTGATGGGTTTTGACAGTATGGGGCCTTGACAAGTTATATTGTGTGCATCTTTTCTCTCCTTTTGCTTATCAGTTTTTGAGTTTTGTATATTTTTCTCCTCCTTATCCTACTTTGCCTGAAAACCTGCCTTGCTGCCTTTATCTCTCTTCTTTTGATTTCTCTCAGTACAGTTTTTAATATTAAACTATGATTTCCCTGTACTTTTCTGAAGGGGCTATGATGGGAAGTGATGATTTAAGATTTTAGCTTGCATAACACATTTCTTGACTGCATCCTCTTTATCTCTTTTGACAGCTTGTATGCTTTTATTGATATCTTTTCCAAAATCTTCTTTGACAGCTTGGGATTTGACAGCAATTGTACTTCCTTGATTTTCTTTGATATCTTTGGCATTTAAGTGGGAATTGGACTTTTCAGTTTAGTTTGAATTGGAAGTTTGCAGTTTGAATTTTTAGAAATTATGCATTTGACATTTGCATTCATGAATAAAAAATGGAATTCTTCCCTCTTTGTGAACCGGGAGAAATCCCGCGATTTGCAGAGAGGGTCAACTGATCCCAGTCAGTGGCCCCTAATGATGAGCAACTTTAACTGTCTTTAATTAACTGCTTTCTGACTTTTCTTGCTTCTTTTTGCAGATAAAAAATGGAGCACCGGAGCGGAGTGAAGAATGAAGAATATTAGGAATAGGATAGTTTTTTATTTTATGTAATAATTAAATTAATGTATATTATTGTTCATAATTTAAATTATAAACAACAATTTGTACAAATAATTCAAATATCAATAAAATCTAAATTATCCAATTAATTCTAATTTTCTTTATTGTTTATTTATTTATTCAAAATTCTTAGAATTAAAACAATTGAAAAATAAATTTCAATCATTCAATTTTAGAATAATAAATAACTTAAATAAAAACAATATTGATCAATTAAACCTGTCTTATTCAAAATCCAAAGCAAAGCAGCAGTCAATCAAAATAAACTGATCAAGCGCATTTCTTCTTCACTGACTTGCCATAAACACTGTGAATCCAATACTGCATACTGTATTTGACTGGCTCAAAGAAAACAACATGAATTCCAACCACTGTTTCTTTCACTGATTAAATCAAAACAATGCGAATTTAACCCAAATCTCGGAATAAACTGCGAAGTGCTGTGGAATTTAAATTCTTTTGAGAATATGCCCATAAAACCTTAACTCCTGATTAAATGCCAAATAACGCTCGCCTGATCAAAATTGAACCAAAAATCATCCAAACCCTAAGCCAACTGTATGAAACAATCCAGAGCTCTGAAAATCAGTAAAAACCCTAATTTTGCTTGACTGTCAAGAAAAGTCCGTTTGTCCGATTCTTGAGCCAGTTTGAAAAGTCAGGAAATGTCTGAAGCTGAGATTGCTTGTGGAAAAATGCGAGGGCAAATTTTGGGGTACGACAGTTGCCCCTGTTCAATCTTCTTGGACCTGAAGAGTTAGATTGGCAAGTTTGCCTTTCGTGACTTGAAGGTAAAAGAAGATTGGACACTAAAGTGCCCAGAAAATTTGCGCTCGTCGATGTGATGGTAGATGTGAATGGGCTTAAAGATGCCATTTGGTGATGGGCTTAAAGATGCCACCTGGTGCGAGAGAATTTTGTCGGGGGATGGGCTTAGAGATGCCATCTGAGAATGGGCTTAAAGATGCCATTCGGCGACTGCTGGTAGGAGGATGGGCTTATAGATGCCATCTGGAAATGTTGAAATGTATGTCAATGGTGAGTGGACAAGTATCAGAGGGGCCTCCATGTTTTGGGACATCTCTGAATTGGGGTCTGAACAAGCAACAGATTGACGTCCATATCTGGAGAATCTGTAAACTATCTGAGATTGAATAAGCAATAGAGCAGCATCCGTTGTTGGGACATGTCCGTAAACTATTTTCAGAAATTGAGAAGAGTCTGAACAAGTCGGTAGATTGACATCCGTTGTTTGGGAAGAATCCGTAAACCGTTTTCAAAAGTTGAGAAGAGTCTGAATCAGTTGGTAGATTGGCATCCGTTGTAGGGAAGAATCTGTAAACTGTTTTCAAAAGTTAAGAAGAGTCTGAATAAGTTGGTAGATTGACATCCGTTGTAGGGAAGCGTCCGTAAACTTGTTTCAGAAGTTGAGAAGTTGAAGAGGAACCGGTGTAAGGTTTCTTGATGATGCATCTGAATGAATCTGGAATAAGTATCAAAAGTCACTGTGTCTGAGTCACATCTGAACTATTTCTGGATGAATCTCGGGAGATGATCTGTGTCCGTCGACCGATCTTACCTGAAAAGGTGAGGGGTTAGTTGTATGCAATGTTATGATGCATGATGCAATGTACGTGACATTAATGTTTATGACATGAATGTAATGAATGCGCTTGTGAGCTGATGAGCTAATCTTGCCGAGGATACATGAATCCGAGATGGCTGAAGATAAAAGCATCTTGACTGCTGCCGGGGAAAATAAATCCTTGGCTGTCGCTGGGGAAGAGAATTCCTGATGACCTCTACTGGGGAGTTCCAAACTAGTAGGCTCATGCTGGGAAGAGAATTCCTGATGACCTTTACTGGGGAGTTCCAAACTAGTAGGCTCATGCTGGGAAGACGAGATTTGAGAATCGTCAGCTTGATGGGAAGTAACCTCGGCGACCTCACTGGAGAACTCAAGATTTGCCCTCTCCAAAACTCTGTGGGGAGAGGGTTAAAAAGTCTGACTCCGCTGGGGATTGTCCATTTGAAGCTTTTGATCTGCTGAGGATACTGAAGCTTGAACTCTGAGGGAAAATGATTTCCAGAAGATTCTCTGGCTGGGGATAGGAAGAGATAAGTTATGGCCGGGGAATTTTGATGAACTCCGCTGGGGATGGGGAGAATTTTGGCGAGCGCGATCTTCCGTGGTTGTTAGCTTGAGAAGAATCTGAACAAGCGATAGGTTAACATCCGTTACTTGGAGAACCCGTGAACTATTTTCAGAAATCTTGAAGTTGAATCAGCAATAGAGCCGCATCCGTTGTTGGGAAGCGTCCGTAAACTAATTTCAAAAGTTGCCTTTGAACAAGTCGATAGATTAACATCCGTTGTTGGGATGAATCCATGAACTGTTTTCAGAAGTCTTGAAGTTGAATCAGCAATAGAGCCGCGTCCGTTGTTGGGAAGCGTCCGTAAACTATTTTCAACGGTTTGAGAAGAATCTGAACAAGTCGGTAGATTAGCGTCCGTTGTTGAGAAGAATCCGTAAACTTGTTTCAGAAGTCTTGAAGAGGAACCGGTGTAGGGCTTCCTGATGATGAGCTTGTGTAAAACTGCATCGGGTTTGAACACTTTTGACATTCGAATGCCCCAAGTGGTGATGTAGATAAATTCCTGGCTTATTACAGGTGTTGGTCTATAATCGGTCGTTCACAGATGTTTCCCGGGTTGTTGCAGGTGTTGATCTGGAATTCTTCAGACATGCCCTGGCTGGATACAGGAGTCGAATCTGGAAAGGTGATAGTTGATAGATATGCCCTGGCAGGATACAGGAGTCGAATCTTCAAACTCTTCAGACGTGCCCTGGCTAGATACAGGAATCGAGTCTGGAAAGGTGATAGTTGATAGATATGCCCTGGCAGGATACAGGAGTCGAATCTTCAAACTCTTCAGACGTGCCCTGGCTAGATACAGGAATCGAGTCTGGAAATAGTCGTCAACAGATATGCCCTGGCTGGATACAGGAATCGAATCCTCGAACTTTTCAGACGTGCCCTGGCTAGATACAGGAATCGAGTCTGGAAATAGTCGTCCACAGATATGCCCTGGCTGGATACAGGAATCGAATCTTCGAACTCTTCAGACGTGCCCTGGCTAGATACAGGAGTCGAGTCTGGAAACGTCGTAAACAGATATGCCCTGGCTAGATACAGGAGTCGAGTCTGGAAACGTCGTAAACAGATATGCCCTGGCTGGATACAGGAGTCGAATCTGGAAATGTTGTAAACAGATATGCCCTGGCTGGATACAGGAGTCGAATCTAGAAATGTTGTAAACAGATATGCCCTGGCTGGATACAGGAGTCGAATCTGGAAATGTTGTAGTTGATTTGTTGAACACTTTTGACATTCGAATGCCCCAAGTGGTGATGAAAGAATCTTGAATCAGATTACTCTGCATATTGAGAGATTTCTCGAAATCTTGACCGGACTGCCCCAGGTTAATTGAATTTTGAAAGATCTATTGGACCTTGACTGGACTGCCCCAGGTTAATTAGATTGTGACATGTCATGCCCCTTTGTTGATAAGGGATTTGATGGAAGTGTTATCCTCTTGAAGTGATTTTGACTTACTGAGAGAGTTTTCGTTCCTCCGAACATTCGCTGTATGAACTTCTTCGCTGTCAAACAAAAGGGGGCAAATGCAGACAGTGATATTCGAATAATGCAAAGTTTATGTTTGTCTCGAAGTTTTTTTTTTCGTTTTAAAAAATGCGTTTTTAGCAGAAAACTTTTCACAAGACAAGTTAACACAAGATTTAGAGCAAAGCCCTACAGGAGTCAGGATACCTTTTGTAACAGTATGCTTTCGAACTAACCCATGCTTCAATTAGGACTTTTGGAGGGTTGTAACGTGGCCTGGTTCACGGTTTAAGAAACAAAGGATAAAGGCTCAAAGTATATTTGTACCCACCCGCTCTTCGTGATGTCCTTCAACCTAAGCTCAGTTAACTGTGCGTCGCACTCTGTTTTGAGTTCGGAACGACTTTTGGGCGATGGTTCACCAGTTCGAATTTGAGGAGACAGTCATCATCTCCTTCTTCTTTTCCAACACTTTTCATGTTGTTGAGGATTTGTAATGACCTTACTATTTTGATTTTGATTTGTTATCCCTAACTTTTGCCTGACTGTTACCGTTTTCGGGATTACTGTCAGCGGGATGCCCCAGCTTTCTTAAGCCTCCTTTATAGGTTTTGGCTTAGTGGGCTTTTCTCTTTTTTGAGAGATTGACTGTCTATGTGATAGGGAACCACCCTTGTCTTTTGATTCCAAAGGAACGCTTTCTTTTTCGATGTTGTTCGTTGTGTTACGAACTGAGAGTTTGCGACTTCAATGTGCATTTTCTCTTGAATTAACTGAGATACTACCCTGCCCCGGGTTTATATCAAAGGTTTTGATTGTATCAGAACAGGAAACTCCTACTTCTTTGGCTCGAAGGGGTTGACTAGGGATTAAATTCCTTATAACTCCAGTGTTTGGGGATTGAAAGAAATGCCTGTACATCATCAGCAAGGTCTGTTCAAAAGCATACTGTATAAGATTATGGTATTGTTTCGTCATCCTCCCTCTAAAGGCTTACAGCTTTTTATCAGGAGTCAAATATCATAAAGAAAAGCATAAGAGTAGTGAAACGAATGGATAAATTCAAGACAAACATATGCAATGCATTAATGAAAACAGAGTTTAACATCAACAGATAATTGTTTGACAGCACAAGAAATTACAACTTTGAAAAATTCAAAAAGAAGCAAAAGTCTTTCAGTTTGAGCTTCGTCACTTCAAACGGAGAACCCTTTAACGGAAGATTTTCATCTCGCCGTCTGGCATGAATTCCAGCACCCCAATATCGATCAGATCTTGAATCTTGTTCTTCAAGGCCCAACAGTCGTTGGTACTGTGTCCCGGGCTGCAGGAGTGGTAAACGCAAAATGCGTCGGGGTTAAAGTGAGGAGAGGAGATATTGAGCTTCTGAGGAGGGTCCTTTACGGTGAGCAAATTGACCTCCAACAGGCGCTTCAGTATGAAGAATGATGGTATTTCAGTCTCCGTAAACTGTCTTCCCGACTTTTCTTGTTTACGCCGATTGCCCCGTTGACGCTGGCGAGGTTGTTGATGGGTTTGTGACCCTGAAGCTAGCAAAGGAGCTTTCCCCTTGTCTTCTTGAGTGGATGGAGGCTGAGCGGTGACTTGCTCTTCGACCTCAGATGTTTGCCCCAGTTGGTTGTTTGGAAGCAGTTGGCGGACAAGAACTCTGAGTTCCTCTTGTCTTTGAGATAGGTCTTGGATGAGAGCCATCTGGCCCACCAACTGTCCCATCATTTGAGTCCTCAGTGTTGTCAGATCAAACTGCAGCTCCGCAATCTGATCACTCCTGGCATTGTTGGAACTCCCCAAGCCTTTGGTGAGGAGAGCTTTAATCTCTTCTTGCCCCAGAGACAAGTTCAGGAACATCTCCTGCAACTGAGCAGTCTGGTCTTGGATGTCTTTGACAGACCTTTCTAGAGCCATCTCTTGCTGAAATAAACAGCAGGAGAGTAAGGAAACCTGAAAAAGGAAAGATTGTCAAAATGCAATGCATGATATGTGGATGCATGCTTTCAAGGATCTCTTGGGGTAAACACAAGAAAATGTTAGAGGTTGAACTCTGCTCTTGGATTGGAGATCTCTGTACCGGTGGACGTCCTTCCACGAGAATCAAGCTCACCATGTCGAGTGGGTCATAGCCACTGATTCAAGTTGTTGCACTTGATCTTTGATTGGAGAACTTTGTACCGGCGGATGTCTTTCCACTAGAATCAAGCTCACCATGTCGAGTGGGTCATAGCCACTGATTCAAGTTGTTGCACTTGATCTTTGACTGGATTGGTTAGAGGAAAGACCTCTTGCCCCTTGATGGACGTCTGGCTCAACGTAATCCTGCATCAACAGAACCCTCGAGATCCTTGAAATGGTTATTGAAAATGCTAAAATGCTATGGTATGATGTCATGATGTTATGTACATGTATGCACAAGCAAGTAAGTGTATATACAGGCAAACAATATTCACACAAAGCACACAAGGCCTTAGGTTTAGGCTTGCATGAGGTTCAGGTACTACCCTCTTTCAGTTTGTTGGTTAAAACCTGTCCTATCAAAAGTAACCGGGTTCTAAGGGTCCCAATATCACTGGATTGCTTTCATTGTTCATCGTTTCGATTTAGCCACTGAACTGGCGACCGAAATATCCCAGGAAAGCAACCCTCAATTGAGTGTAGTATCGAGTATCAACCAACCTCGGACTGCACCAAAGTCAGTTATCTCACTACCCTAAAAAGGCTAAGATGGTCAATTAAGGTTCTAAGGTCAGTTGATGCTTCGCGACACCACGCGGCGGCCCCGTACTCTCCTTGACTGAACTCAAGGGTTACCGGTACACACCAAAGTGCCACATCAACGTAGCAGACTGCTTCAACCATGTCGGTATACCCCGCACAGTTCCCTCACAGCCTTGTTGCTACCTAAGAGGGTTTCCCCAGATCCGGGTTAGGATCTATAGAACTCCGATACAAAGCCCACAAATGTAAAGTAAACAAATCAATCAATTTGAAAACAAAGGTGATCTAAGCCCTAAGGTAACCCCACTTAAGAAAACTCCCCAGCAGAGTCGCCAGTTCTGTGATACGGTGGGAGAACTGACTTGAGGTTTTGCGTTTGTTTTCGCAAATGTTTCGGTTGAGCAAGAGTCGCCACCGACTTTTTATTTTATCCTAAAGGAAAGGTTAAAAAAGCACAGCAAAAACCTTTTGAGATATTTCGTGGGTCCGGGGGGTAGATTATGAAAAGGGAAGGTATTAGCACCCTTTTCATCCATGGTTATCCATGGGCTCTTAGTTACTTGGTTTTTTTAGATCACTTGCCTTGTTTTTCGATTGCTTTGAAGATGGTGTGTGTGTGTGGGTGCTTTTGAAAATGTTTTGGAAAAAGATGCCTTGTCTTAGGCAACTAATGTATTTGACTCGTGTTTGAGTGTTTTACAAAAGTGTGAATCTTTTCGAAAAGATGTTTTCAAATGTTTTTGAGAGTTTGTTTGAAAGTGTTGTGGATTGTGGTTTTTTGAAAAGAAAGCAAGTGTTTTTTTTTTGCAAGTTTGATCTCAAGTAACTAAGAGTTTTGTCTACCCTATTGTACTCAAAGGTTTTTGTCATGTTTTAACCCCTTTTAACAATTTTGTTCTACCATTGAAATTGATAGACAATCTTGCATTTAGGAAGTTTATTCGGGACGAGCGCGGGTCATCGTATGGACCATGAATGCAATGATGCCAAGCGTCTTTGGCAATTCGCTTTGAAGGGACTATGATCATTCCGTTTAGGCAACACTTTGAGACTTATGATCATTTGATTTTGTTTTGCCAAAGATACTCGACGTGCAAGCATGGCCCATTTTGGAAGGCAACATGTGGGATTACCCTAGGGGGTGCAAGTGTGATTGTGTATTGATTACATGTATTTGTCTTGTATTAGGTTATCTAGCGTTTGATTTTATGTACATGCAAACCCTAGGTCTAACCATGGTATAATTGGAAAACTGTAAATTGCGGAATGTAAAATCTATGCTATTACAAAGTAGTATCCGGGAGTGGGGGTACAAGTATATGAATGGGGATGAGACTTATAGTATCCAATAAGTTACAACCAAATCGAATGCGCGATCAAATGTAAATACCGAATATACAAATATAAGATAAAAGTGTGTATAGGGCAATGTATTGTGTAAGTGTGAGTGTGAGATGCATATGAATTGTGTGTAATTATTTACAAGTGCGAATTGTGGAATTGAAACGTATTAGGGTTTTTTGACCTAGAGAAATGTTTTAAATGAATCTTTGATTTATATGGCTTTGATATGTATAAAAGAAAATGTTTTAATTAAATGGTATGTTCATATTTTAATTAAATTGTATTATGTATAAAAAAGAAAGTATTTTAATCAAATATTTGTGAATTTTAATATTAGAGAAAAAATGTATTTCTATTATTATGTACAAATATGTATATTAATTAAAAAGTTTTCAATTTTAATATAGGATAAAAAAAATGATATGTACAAAATTAATGTTTTTTAATGTATGTACAAATGTATTTTAATCAAGTATTTAGAAATTAAATTATGTATATAGAAAAACATTTAATTATACTTAAAGAAAAGATGTATTTTTTTACTAAATGAATTGTATTGATTAAGAGAGTAAATAAATAAAAAGAAGAAAGTATTTTCAAATTTTTTAATATATGAGGCAAAAATGTATTTTAATTAAGTTAGTATTTTACAAAGAATAAAAAAGTAAATATTGTTTATAAAATAAAAAAAGGTTAGTGTTTAATGTATGTTAAAAGAAACAGAAAAGAAACATCTTTAATGGGCTTTAGAGAGACTTAGGGACGGGTCAGGCCCATGTTTAACTTGAACGAATTTAGGGTTAGGGATTTTGTTCATCTGAGGCGAAAACGCTTAGGGTTGACAGCGGCGTGCTCGTGTGTTCGTCTTCTCCGATCATCTTGAACTCTGAAATGCAGTCCTCCGCCTGGCCACCAACGTCGCCCCCTAACCTCTCTTCCCTCCAAGGCGTAAGTTCCGTGTTCTTTTGATACAAGGTTAGTTTTCAGCGTTTACGTTTCCTTTCTCTTTTACGAACTTGCGTGTTTTGTTTTGATTTGAATCTTAACTGATCTTTCGCTATTATGAGGTGAAGGAGAAGAGGTAGAAAGTTCATTACCTGACCTTGGAGAAGGAGGAGAGAAGAGGGGTGGAGACGCTTAGGAGGCCGGGACGGCGTGAACGTGATGCTTGCTTTGCTTCTGATGCTTTCCTGGTATCTTTATCTCTTCTACTTTCGTCCCTTTGAATTGTTGGTGGCCTTGGAATGTATTTGCTTGTGACGTATGTTTACTGAGTTCGCCTCTTTTTTCTTCTCTTGAACGCTGTTGCCTATGATGCTTTGAGATGCCCAGTGATGCTTGTACTGAGGGCCTAGGTTACCTTTGAATATTTGTTGAGTTTGCCTTCTTGAACGATTTGCCTATGTTGTTGCCTATGATGCCCTAAACATGCTTCTGAGTATGCCCTTGACGCTTTCTCTCTTCTTCTCTTGTTGCCCTGTGATGATCCCAGAGGTCTGAGGGCTTTAGTTGCCTTGAATCTTTGCTTCTGAATGATTTTGAATACTTTAGAACATTGCTGCCTTGGTATTGCCTTGAATGTTGGATAGGTTCTGAGATTTCGCCCAATGATGTTATACTGAGGGCTAGGGGGTTTTGTTTATCTCAGGTTTTAACTTGATTATGTTTAAGGGATTTCTGGTTTGACAGTATGGTGGTGTTTTTTGGGTTTAAGGTTAGGCTTCAGCAGGTTTTTATGTTAGCTGGGCTTGGTAACTTAGTTTGCAGGTTATGGTGAGGTTTTGACAGCAGCAGGTATGTGTTTTGTTGGCTGATTGTTGTAGGTTATGCTTCAGTGTGTTATGTTGTTGGACTTAACAAGGTTTGAGGTTGTTCAGGTTTGAATCTGGTGTTTTTTATCTGATAGCTCCCTTTTGTTTGAAGCTTAGAGGCTTCAGTTTTGTATCTTTTTCAGTGGACAAGTTTTTAAGGCATCAGTAGGTTTTTGTATATTTCTCTCTTCTATCCTTCTTGAACTGTGTTGTGTTTATTCTGGTTTTTTGGATGGGTTTGAGGCATCAGTTTTTGTAGGTACTGTGTTTGGTTGTTCAGTTTATGGACTGCAGGTTGATGGGTTTTGACAGTATGGGGCCTTGACAAGTTATATTGTGTGCATCTTTTCTCTCCTTTTGCTTATCAGTTTTTGAGTTTTGTATATTTTTCTCCTCCTTATCCTGCTTTGCCTGAAAACCTGCCTTGCTGCCTTTATCTCTCTTCTTTTGATTTCTCTCAGTACAGTTTTTAATATTAAACTATGCTTTCCCTGTACTTTTCTGAAGGGGCTATGATGGGAAGTGATGATTTAAGATTTTAGCTTGCATAACACATTTCTTGACTGCATCCTCTTTATCTCTTTTGACAGCTTGTATGCTTTTATTGATATCTTTTTCAAAATCTTCTTTGACAGCTTGGGATTTGACAGCAATTGTACTTCCTTGATTTTCTTTGATATCTTTGGCATTTAAGTGGGAATTGGACTTTTCAGTTTAGTTTGAATTGGAAGTTTGCAGTTTGAATTTTTAGAAATTATGCATTTGACATTTGCATTCATGAATAAAAAATGGAATTCTTCCCTCTTTGTGAACCGGGAGAAATCCCGCGATTTGCAGAGAGGGTCAACTGATCCCAGTCAGTGGCCCCTAATGATGAGCAACTTTAACTGTCTTTAATTAACTGCTTTCTGACTTTTCTTGCTTCTTTTTGCAGATAAAAAATGGAGCACCGGAGCGGAGTGAAGAATGAAGAATATTAGGAATAGGATAGTTTTTTATTTTATGTAATAATTAAATTAATGTATATTATTGTTCATAATTTAAATTATAAACAACAATTTGTACAAATAATTCAAATATCAATAAAATCTAAATTATCCAATTAATTCTAATTTTCTTTATTGTTTATTTATTTATTCAAAATTCTTAGAATTAAAACAATTGAAAAATAAATTTCAATCATTCAATTTTAGAATAATAAATAACTTAAATAAAAACAATATTGATCAATTAAACCTGTCTTATTCAAAATCCAAAGCAAAGCAGCAGTCAATCAAAATAAACTGATCAAGCGCATTTCTTCTTCACTGACTTGCCATAAACACTGTGAATCCAATACTGCATACTGTATTTGACTGGCTCAAAGAAAACAACATGAATTCCAACCACTGTTTCTTTCACTGATTAAATCAAAACAATGCGAATTTAACCCGAATCTCGGAATAAACTTCGAAGTGCTGTGGAATTTAAATTCTTCTGAGAATATGCCCATAAAACCTTAACTCCTGATTAAATGCCAAATAACGCTCGCCTGATCAAAATTGAACCAAAAATCATCCAAACCCTAAGCCAACTGTATGAAACAATCCAGAGCTCTGAAAATCAATAAAAACCCTAATTTTGCTTGACTGTCAAGAAAAGTCCGTTTGTCCGATTCTTGAGCCAGTTTGAAAAGTCAGGAAATGTCTGAAGCTGAGATTGCTTGTGGAAAAATGCGAGGGCAAATTTTGGGGTACGACAGGGAGGTTGTGTTAAGCTTCTTAGGAGGTTCCCTTAATGTCACCAGATTCAATCTTAACAGGTGTTGTAAAGCTTGAGACAGCGGCATGTTGAGCTTGGAAAATTTCCTTCGGTCAACCCGTTGCTTTTGGTGAGGTTGATGTTGGGCTTGTGACCCTGAAGCAAGCTGAGGAGCTTTTCCCTTGTCTTCTTGCCCCAAAGGTGGTTGAATGATGACTTGATCTTCAACCTTAGATGTTTTCCGCAGTTGGTTATCCCGAAGTAGTTGGTTGACGAGAACCCTGAGCTCTTCTTGTCTTTGAGCTAAGTCTTGAATGAGAGCCATCTGCCCCAGCATCTGGGTTCTCATTGTATCTACCTCAGCTTGCAGACGTTTCAGTCGTTCGTCTTTATCGTCTTCTAGACTGTTGCTGACCAAAGTCCCCATGAGGAGTGTTCTCAGCTCTTCCTGCCCCTTGGATAGATTTAGGAGGATCTCCCCGAACCGAGTCTCTTGAGCATGAAGATCCTGGTTGCCTTGTTGGGAAGCCATTGCTGAAATAAACAGCGAAGAAGGTAAGTGACTCGTAACAAGGGTACCTGTTATGCAATGATGTGTATGTATGCATGCAATGTTTTCAAGGATCTCGCAGGGTAAACAAGAAAATTGTTACAATTTGAATTTCGTAGCTTGATTGAAGGAACTTCATGTTGTTGAGAGTCCTTCTTCAAGAGTCAAGGCTCACCATATCGAGTGGGTCATAGCCCCTGACTCAAGTTATCAACCTTGGCTAGAGGAAAATAAATCCCCTTTTCCCCTTGCTAGGCATCATGACCTGCATCACAAACCCTTGAGATCCTTGAAATGAATTAGTCCTTATGTAGGATGTATGCAATGGTATGATGGCATGATGTTATGCTATGCGTGGAGTGATGTAAGTAAACCCTGTTATGAGTCCAGGTTAAGGACTGTAAACAAGACCTGCAAGAAACTCAAGTGTCAGATAACAAGCATGCAAGTAGTCAAGTTTGAAGGCACACAAGTCACACAAGAAAGCCCTTAGAGTTCAGGCCAGCATGAAGTTTGGGGTACTACCCTCTTGAAGTTGGTGGGCTCAAACCTGTCCTATCAAAAGTAACCGGGTTCTAAGGAGCTCAATATCATTGGGTTGTTTTCTGTGTTTGTTGTTTTGATTTAGCCACTGAACTGGCGATCAAATTATTCCAAGAAAGCAACCCTCAATGAGTGTAGTATCGAGTATCTACCAACTTCGGACTGCACCAAAGTCGGTCATCTCACTACCCCTAAAGAGGCCAGGATGGTCAAGTAAGGTTCCTAAGGTCAGTTGATGCTTCACGACACCATGTGGCGGCCCCGTACTCTCCTTGACTTGACTCAAGGGTTACCGGTACTCACCAAAGTGCCACATCAACGTAGCAAACTGCTTCAACCGTGTCGGTATACCCCGCACAGTTCCCTCACAGTTTGTTGCTACTTTCTAAGAGGTATCCCCCAGATCCGGGTTAGGATCTATGAAACTCCCAAAACAGGCCCACAATTTTAAAGAAAACAGATCAAGCAATTGAAAACATGATGATGAACTATTCCTAAGGTACACCCCACTTATTATTATCCCCAACAGAGTCGCCAGCTCTGTGGTCGGTGAAAATAGAACTGACTGTTTTTTTTAGCTGGTTCGCGAAATGTCGCGGTAAGCAAGAGTCGCCACCGTCTTTTATGTTCTCCAACATGGAAAGGACAAAAGCACAGCAAAATTCCTTTTTTGAGATGTCTCTCGGTTCGGGAGGTAGATTTATAGAAACGGAAGGTGTTAGCACCCTTTCTATCCGTGGTTATCCACGGGCTCTTAGGTACTTGCTCTTATGTTTTCAAAAATGGTTTGCTTTTCAAGTGTATGTGGGTTTTGAAAAAGTTTCGTTTGAAAAATTTCTAGGTAACTCTTGTATTTGTCCTCAAGAGTGTATGAAATATTCGTTTGAAAAACTTTTTGAAAGTGTAGGTGTGAAAAAGATGTTTTTGTTTGTTTGAGAGAGCAAGTACCCAGGAGAAATCTACCTACTCTAAGGAATTAAGTTGTGTAAGAGTCCTTTAGACAGTACTATCCCACTATTGAGAAGTAGGTAGCACCGTCGTTGGAGTTATTCGGGTCAATTCGATTATTAGGAACATGTGGTCACTAAAGCAACGTTAGGACGTTTTAGTGGTAATCCTAATGTCTTAGATCATTTTTATCGAGGCGACCATTCTGAGGCAACTTATGATCTTGGGACAAAGGACGACCTCTAAAACATCCTATACTTAATGACCACGTTCGAGGCAACCAAGTGAGGTGTACCCTAAGAGTGACATGTGCAAGTGTGTCAATTTTCAGTTATTTTACTCTTGCATGTCATGGTGAGCTATTGTTGATTTTTAAGTTTAAGAGTTAATCTTGTCATGCAATCCTAGTTAGCATACATCTAAGCAGTTTAATATATGTATAGGAATTTAAAGTGCGGGAATTACAAACCCTACGCAATTACAAGGCTTTCGGGGACGGGGATTATTTACATGTCCAAAATTGGGGAATAAAAAGCAATAAAGTAAAAAATTTAAGCTAAACTATTACAAACCAGTAAGCAGTTACAATAAAATAAACACGCGTAGAACAAGGAAAAGAGGCGTCTAAGAAATTTCTAAATAAATAAGAAAATCTTTTTTATGTTTTGTTTTTGGTTAAGAAAATATTTGAATTAAATAATCCTAGGTCTAGTTTATTTTAAATTGATAAAATGAAATTAAAATAATTAATTAATCTGTTTACAAAATTAATTTGAATAAAAAACTAACCTAATGTTTTTTTTTTGTGATTTTTTTTTATTTTAATGTTAATTAAAAGATAAAAAGAAGTCTATGAGAATAAAAACAAAAAAAATAAAGTGCAGGAGGGATCCTTCGATCCAGGGAAAAAAGGAGTTTCGACCCAGGGAGGGAATGGACTGCTTCGGTCCAGAGAGGGTCCTGGTCCTTCCGATTGGGCCAGACAGTAAGGCGTGAGTAGCCTTCGATCCAGGGAAGAGGATGGCCCTTCGATCATGGAGGTCATGGCTTTCAATCCAGGGATGAGATGCCTCTTTCGATCCAGCATGCTAATGGGTTCGATCCAGAGAAGGGCTCTCCTTCGATCTGAGATGTTATACCTGCAAAAGTATGTGAGCGAAACAAAAATGCAGGGCCTGGGTATTGAATCCCAGGCCCTTCGATCCTGCACTTGTTGGGGTCTCTTCAGGCTAAATCTGCAGCAAATGTTAGCACACGAGAAATGTGACCTGGGTGCCAAACCCAGGCCTTTCGATCCTGACTAAGATTGCAAGTCAAAGGTAACAACAAGTAATAATGCGTTTACGCAAATGTAAGGTTGGACAATTTACCCTTTCTTACCTGCAGATTGAGTCTTCAATTTGGGCACTGGCTGGATGGGAGCACTTTCAATCTGGGATTTCTGGGCGCAGGCACTTTCGATCTGAGGGACTGCTTTGGCTTGGAAAATTCTGGGCAACGTCTCTCCAATGTTTTGTTCTCTTGCAGATTTTTTGAAGAAGTGTGTATAATTTTCGTTCTATGATTTTCGTGTGATTTTTCGTGTAATTTTTTTTTGTGTGTGTCTTGTAATGTGTCACTGGCCTCCTATTTATAGGAGTGTGGGAGTGCACGAAAATGGCAAGGGACAACCATTAAAATAGGCCTTTAACGCTCTGGACAAAAATCAAACACATTAAATCATTTCCGTTTTTGAAACATTCGTGTCCCTTGAATGAACCAGGACGCTTGGATTTCGAGTGCTTTCAGGCCATGCTCTTCGATTAGTCCTGATTTGCCTCTTTCGAATGGACTCCCTGCGTACCCTTCGAATGGGCCTGGCCCAAATATCAATCGAAGGATTCCAATCGAAATGCTCTGCTAACAGGCCAATCAAAAGGTGTTGTTCATGCCAAATGAAGGACATGGTTGACATGCCTGTCGACATTGCCTTGACATAATTCCAATCGAATGCTTGTCCATAATGCCAATCGAAATACTCCTTCAGAATTCCAATCGAAAGGTATTTGAAGTACCACTCAAAAATCTTCTTTTTCCTTAGGCAAGAGTTTGTGATCAACCAGGCAGGGGGAAGACTTTGGAAAACATAAGAGGGCAAATTTTGGGGTGCAACATAAAGATTGGCGGAAATGGTTATTATTGAAACTTCATTGATAGGAGTTGGAGTAACAGGAGTCTTTTCAAAAAGAATTTGTTGGTTGTCCATTAGGCGTTGGATGCCTATCTTCAGCAATGGACAATCGATTGGTAGGGAGGAACAAAGGTAGCAATCTTCTTTACAACCTGGGAAAATCCCTACCTTCAACAGATTTAACTTGATTGTCAGTAGTGGGGTTATCAGATCATCAACAGCAGAAACAAACAGATCCTCTTCAATAGCATGGACATTGCGACCATGCTTTGGCATTGGAGCGGAGATTACATTCGGCTTCTCGGGGGCGTCGAACTCAACCTCTTTTGCGTCTATCAGATCCTGGATTTTATTCTTAAGCGGCCATCAATCGTTGGTGTCATGCCCGGCGCTGTCAGAATGATAGGCACATTTAGCATTGGGATGATAGTGTGGGGAAGTGGTGTTCACATTCTTTGGCGCTTCCCTGATATTTGTGAGATTTAGCTTCAACAAATGGGGAAGAACCTGTGCAGACGTCATGTTGATGCGGGTGTACTGCCGTTGTGGCCGTTCTCCCCATTGTTGTTTAGGTTTGGACTGATTGTTACGAGGCTGATCATTTGACGAATTTTGGATCATCACGGCCCCCACAGTCGGTCGGTGCTCAGTTCTTCCCAATCCTTTCTGAGAGTATATAACAGCTGCTTCCTTCTTGGCCGGGGACGGTTTCTTAACAGTTGTGGAGGCAGAGGCATCCCTTTGAATCTTCCCACTCTTAATACCAGCTTCCACCCGTTCGCCAGTCAGAATTAGTTCAGTAAACCCTGCGGAAGAGCTCCCGATCAAATGGTTGAAGAAAGGGCCAGATAGGGTCCCCAAGAACATATCAACTAGCTCCCTATCTGAAAGCGGTGGTTGCACCCTACCGGCCAAGTCACGCCATTTCTGGGTGTATTCTTTGAATCCCTCATTTAAGGCCATCCCCATACTTTGTAGCTGAGTACGGGTTGGCGCCAAGTCAGCGTTATATTGATACTGGCGATAAAAGACAGCTGCCAAATCCTCCCAACTATGCACTTCTGACCTCTCAAGCTGGTAAAACCAGTCTAGCTGTGTACCAGATAGGCTATCCTGGAAGAAGTGTACCCAGAGATTTCTATCGGATGAATGAGGTTGAATTCTTCTGACATATGACCTTAGGTGCATCTTTGGGCAAGACAGACCATCGTATTTTGCAAAAGTTGGCACTTTAAACTTTGGAGGGATCACAATCCCAGCAATCAATCCCAATTCTTCAAAATCTAGCCCGGGAACCCATTGCAACTCCATGGCTGCCAGTCTATCCTCCAGGTTTTTATATTTGTCGTCCGCTGGCGAGTATTGCTGCTCTGAATAATCTTCATCTTCTTCAACCTCTTCCTCTTCAGCCTAGGATTCAGAAGGTAATGCAGCCCCTTTTCCCTTACCGGTCCCCTCATCAGATGTGGAGGGGAATTCAAGAACTCTCATAGCTTCATTCTCAAATCTTCTTCCCAGTGTAGCTACCCCAACTCTTTTCTTTTTCTTTTTTCCTTTTTCTTTCTCTTTATTCCCTAACAGTGCTTTAAGATCCTCCTGACCCTTTGCCAAGGTCATAAGGAGCTGTTGAAACTGCGAGTTTTGTGCCTGCAGATCTTTGACCGTCTGTTCAAGATCCATCCTACTGAAATAAACAGCAGAAAGATAAGGAAACCCGGTGTGAAGACCTGTTTATGCATATGATGAATGATATGTTTATTCATGCAATGCATTCAAGGATTTAGAAATTCAAAGTTGTTGCAAACAAAAAGAGCACACGTCATATTAATAAGAAGAAATTTTGTCAGTACATAAATGCCCCATGGGCCAAATATTACAAAAACTTCTTAAGGTAAAAAGACGTTGCGCATCCTCTTTGGTGCGATGTAAGTGTTGAGGGTCTCCTCCTCGTGAAGTCGGCGGGTAAGCTCCAAAACCTTCTTCTCACTGGCGTAGAAGCTGGCTTCAAAAGTATCCCTTTCTTCCTTGAGTTGGATCCAACTCTTCTGCATCTCCTCCCATGATGTTGGCATGTCAGGATGTAGGATGGTGTATGGAACCTCTCCTTCCTTAACAGGCTCTTTAATCAAAGGGAGAATATGAGGGTAAGGCATCATAAGACTCTGGGAGCGGGTTCGTACCCACTTGAGGTAAGGCTCAAGAGGGATGGAGTTCTTGTGCCCCAGTGTCTTGCTATCTACCTTGTTAGGCATCCTCCAAGCTTTGATGAATCTTTGGCGAAGTCCTTGCGCATCGTTGTCGAAGTCAAAAACTAGGTCAGGAATCAGCATGTCATGAGGGCCATCCCTCCGAGCATATCCAAATTGTCTCAAAGCTAGACAAGGGCTGTAGGTAATGCCTCCTCTAATGCCAAGTAATGGAACATTAGGGAACTCACCACAACGATCGATGATGATGACATTTTCTCTGGACCAAGAACACCAATGTACATCAGAATGTGTGAGGGTCATCAATCGTTGCGACCACCTCAAGCCTTGTTCATTCTTCAAAACAGATTGTGGAAGGTGAGAAATAAACCACCTTGCCAGGAGAGGAGTACAGCACATGAGAACACCTCTTTTCCTCATTGTTCGTGTGTAAAATGAGTGGAGTATGTCCCCAAGCAATGTAGGTATGGGATTCCTGGATAGGAAAATCTTGACAGCATTCACATCTATAAGTTGGTCAGGATTTGGGAACAAGACCAACCCATAAATGAGGAGTGCCACAATCTCTTCAAAGGCTTGCAGATCCAAAGAATTCCAACACTTTAGTGCCTTCTCAAACAAGAATTTTGCCAAGAAGCCTTTGACACCACTTCTAGTCTCCCAATGCCCCTTGATGTCAGATGGTTGTAAGTGTAGTGCTTGAGCAACATCTTCAGGCTTTGGTTCTTTTTCCGTACCGTTGTAGGGTAGTTGATTAAGAATAGGAATTCCCAGGAGTTGAGAAAATTCCTCTAAAGTAGGCACCAATTGGTAGTCTGGGAATGTGAAACAGTGGTGAAGAGGGTCAAAGAATTGGAACAACACTTTCACCATGTCTTCTTCAATGCTGGTGTTGACTAGGTGGAGAAGTCTACCATGTCTTTCACTGAAGAGAGAGCTTTCTGGAATTCTGGATGTAAGCTCCTTGAGTTGAGGAGGGATTCTCACAAGGTTGACTTGGATAGTTTTCCTGCGAAGAATTTCCATGACCTACAAAACAAGAACAAAGATGAAGATCCAAACCCTTGAAATGGTTAGTGGATGCATATGATGCTTTATGATGTTCATGATGTATGCACAAACATATGTATAGGCAAGTCACACAAAACCCTAGTTTCAGGCTTGCATGAGGTTTCATAGGTAAGTACCCTCTTGAGTGTAGTTGTCTTAAAAACCTGTCCTATAAATAGTAACCGGGTTCTAAGGAGCTCAATATCATTGGATTGTTTTCCATGTTCATTGTTTTGGTTTAGCCACTTAACTAGCGACCAAAATATTCCAAGAAAACAACCCTCAATGAGTGTAGTATCGAGTATCTACCAACTTCAGACTGCACCAAAGCCGGTCATCTCACTACCCCTAACAAAAGGCCAAGATGGTCAAGTAAGGTTCTAGGTCATTCGTGCTTAGTGACATCACTCAACGGCCCCGTACTCTCCTTGATTGAACTCAAGGGTTACCGGTACTCACAAATATGTCGCACTAATATAGCTATTGCTTCAACCGTGTCGGTATACCCCGCAGAGTTTCCACAACGTATTGCTATCTATGAATGTTTCCCAAATCCGGGTGTAGAATTTCAAGCCCAAACAAGAGAACCAAAATGTAAAGCAATCAAAGCAAACAATTAGTCATGCAAAAGGGTGATCTAGGCCCTAAGGTTACTCCACTTTTAAAGTTGTCCTCAGCAGAGTCGCCAGTTCTGTGATACGGTGGGAGAACTGACTTGAGGTTTTGCGTTTGTATTCGCACTTGTTCCGGTTGAGCAAGAGTCGCCACCGACTTTTTATTTTATCCTAAGGAAAGTTTAAAAAGCACAGGAAAAACCTTTGAGATGTTTTCTTGGGTTCGGGGAGTAGATTAAAGAAAGGGAATGTATTAGCACCCTTTCTATCCATGGTTATCCATGGGCTCTTAGTTACTTGCTTAGATCACTTGCCTTTGCTTTTCAATTGTTTGAAATGGTGCTTTGTGTGTGGTTTTTGAAAATGTTTTGAAAAAGATGCCTTGTCTAGGCAACCATTGTAACAATTCTTGTTTGAATGTTTTACAAGGGTGTTTGTCTTTTTGAAAAGATGTTTCAATGTTTTTGAAAGTTTGTTTTGAAGTTGTGTTGTGATGTGTGTTTTGAAAAATGGCAAGGATTGTTTTGCAAGATTGGTCAAGTAACCAAGAGCTATCTACCCTAAATTTCTCAAAGATCTTTCTCATGTTTTAACCCTTTTAACAGTGTTGTTTCACCATTGTATTTGGTAAACAACCTTGTGTTAGGATGTTAACGGGACGGGCGCGGGTCATCGTTTAGACCATAGAGGCAATAGTGCCAAGTATCTTTGGTATTTTTCTCAAGGGACTTGATCATTTTGTTTAGGCAACTTGATAGCGTCATCGAGGGACTATGATCATTTGATTTGTTTTTGTTTTGCCAAAGACACTTAACATGCAGCTATGGCCCATTTTTGAAGGCAACAAGTGGAGTAACCCTAAGGGTGCAAGTGTGCATTGTGTTTGTTTTTCATGCATGTTTATCTTGAATTAGATCAAGCTATTCGTTGATTTTATTTACATACAAACCCTAAGTCTATCATGGCATAATTTGAAAGCTTTTAAATGCGGAAATTTAAATGCTAAGCTATTACAACAAGATATAGGGAGGGGGTACAAATTTGCATTGAGAATATTTGACAAGGAAATAAAATCTAAGTTATTACAACCATATCGAATGTATAGGATACAAATATTTAATTGTACAATATTTAAGTGAATAATAAATATACAAAATGTATTATGCACAAAAATGATTTTTGTTATGTATGTAAAAAGGTTTTCATGTTTGAAATATAAACAAAAATAAAAAGGTCAAATTTGAATATTTTTGTCATTTAGGGCAAAATCCTAGTTTTTTGAATAAATATTATTATTTATTGATTATGTACAAAATATATTAATTTATGCGCAAAATAAAAAGAATAAAAAAAGTATATTGTTAAAAAAGTATTTTGGTGTCAAATATTAAATAAAAATAAAAGGTACTGTTTTTTTGTATTTTTGCCCTAAATATTTAATAAAATATGTATAAGAGTATTTATATATATTTAATATGCTAAATATGTACAAAAAAATAAAATATTAATTATTTACAAAAAAAAATGTATATTTTAGAAAATGTTTTCAAAATATAAATAAAAAATAATGACTGAAAAATAAATATTTTTGTATTATTTTTTAGGGTTTTAAATAAAAAGGTTTTTATATTATTTACATATATATATACTAATAAAATGAAACAAATGCCAAATAAATATTAAAAAAATGTGGAAAAATATTTTTTATGTTTTTTATGTTTGGACAAAAAATATCAAGTCAGAATAAAAAATAAAAAGTCAAAAATGATAAATATTTCACACAATGGGCCAGGGGGGGTGCAAATGGAAAAAAGGGGTGTGAACAGCAAGTTGACTCAGGCCCAGCCCAGGCCAACTTTGTCTTCAACCTCCAGCATTGTTTGAACAGAAAAACGCGCGCCTCTTTGATCCAACACCAACTCCTGATTCTTTGACTTTTACACAAAACTCATAACACCAATATTATAGAGCATCAAAAGACGAATTCAAACATGTAAAGAACTTGACCTAACTCTAAGAAACCAGGGAGAATTTCTTCACCCCCAATTTATGACCTAGTTTTTCTTCAATGTTCATGGTTAAAATTCTCACAGCACGCTTAACATAAATGAAAAGTAATCATATGTATGGCTTCAGGGCTATGAGTAGAGCATGTTTCATTCACAAACCTAAGCCTAACTCTTCCTAGATTGAGAGATAGAAGTTCATAGATTACCTGTTTCAGCTTGACTCGAACAGTGCAATATAGGTATCTTCAATGGAGTTTGAGCTTTGTTTGAGCTTGCCTGAAGTCCAAGGATGCTTCCCCAACTCCTAGCTTGCTTTGAATCACTCTATATCGCGCTATGGAAGTTCACCTGCAAAACTGAAAAATGAAAATGGAAGATGAGGTTAGGGGTGTTACAGCTGGTGTTTAGGGCTTGGAATAGTTTCAATGGATGGTATGGAATGTGTTTGCAAGGTTTTTAGCCAAAGTGCACGAGTGGATTGAGTTGTGGACCTCAATCTGCAGCAGGTACCCTGTTTTGGCAACAAGATGGTGTTTTTGTGTATGAGGAGGTATGAGGGGTAGTTCAGTCGTGCCTTAGGTTAGTTGGGATGTATGGAAGATGAGAACAAAGGTTGTGTTTGGCTGTGTTGACAGGAAATGGAAGTTGGCTTCAGTTTGCAAGGTTTCTTCAAATGTAAGCAAGAAAGTGTAAGTTGACAATGCAGGCCTGTACCACCCTCTATGTATGCTGCATATCTTGCTCTTGAGACTTGTAACTTGTAGATTTTATTTGGCTTCAGAGATATGGCCCCATGCCTCTTGGATTTGGTATTTGACATAAAGCATAACTTTATCAAAATGGCAATTCACCTTTTTCCAATTAAGGGTTAATTTAACATGTATTGCCCAAATGAATGAAATAATGCATTAGCTCAATGGTTAGGCATTTAATTATGGTGTGTAAAACTGGTTTTGAGGCCTGCAAGCTAGCTTTGTACAAGCTAATTTTAAAATGCAAGTTGTGATGAGCAAGCTTTGGCCATGAACAAGAATGAGTTTTGGCCAACTTTGCAAATTCGATTCTCTCTAACCACAAGGGTGTTTGAGAAGTTCTTGGACAATTTGGGAAGCTTGGAATGTGTACTACAATCCATCTTTGTAATGAAAATTGAAACTCCAAGTGGAACCATGTGAAAAATGGCCAAGAAGTTGGACAAAAAACCTGCCTAGAATAGGGCAAAATTTCTCTAAGTTAAAAATGTTTTGCACCCTTGTTCCAAAAATCATAACTTGAGATACAAGCTTCCTTTGATAAAACTTTGTGAATCAAAGTTGTAGATTTTTCAATGGACTACAACTTTCATGTTTCAAGTTTTGTTTGAATCCAATTGCATCTTGGTGAAAAAATGGGACAAAGTTAGGAAAAAATAAGGAAGTTTCATAACTTAGAAAAATTCTAAGTTATGAAATTTTCTCATTTTAAACCCTAATTTGCAAATTTGGATTTCTTGATGAAAAAGTTTCATGATTTGACATGTCTTGATGAAAAATGAATCTTGGCACTTGATTTTGACCAAAAAGTCAAAGTTTGACTTTTCAGTATACAGTCAAATTTTGATCAGTTGATTGAAAAATTCATCTGTCAATCCTATGCATTTGAGATTTTTTGAACTTGTTGAATGGGTCAAGACAATGCCATTGAGTCCTTGAGTCCATATGTGAGCTTTATTTGCCATTGGTTAGGTCAAACAGTCAAAAATTGCCTTTGTGCAGTCAAAACCCTAAAAATGACCATTTTGCCCTTTTGGTGATCTGATCAAATTTCTTGTGGAGTTGTGATCCAAACTTGATCAAATGATTAATATGAGTTCATAATGTTGATGTGGGTCAAAAATCATGAGGTTTGACTGTCAATTGGCCACAGTTGACTTTTTCCCCAATACAACTGATTTTTAGGTCAACTGTCCAATTGACTGGGCAATGATTGGAATCAAGGCTTGAAACATGGTATGGATAAACTTGTGAGTCCAACATGAAGTATGAAAGTCACTTTGGGCATTTTTGGTCAAAACATCCTTGTGCAAACTCAAACCCTAATTTGGGTCAACAGTGCAAGGAGGGGTCTTGAGCAGAGCAAACCCTAACTTGATATTGAGTTCCAAGAGTCTTGTGATGAGAAAATGTTGATGAAATGAGAGGGCAAATATTGGGGTACAACAGTTTGCAATCCATTCGACGTACCTCGTAGCTCGTATGAATTTGCACTTCAGCAGTCTTTCGACTTTCGTTTTGATCTTCAACAGTATTTCTGGAGCGAAGCGTCTTGAACATTGCTTGACTGGCTTTTTCCCAGGTTTGATTGGCAACTTAAGTTCTACCAATCCTCTGTCGAGACCAGGCATCTCGTCGTAATCCCATGCAAAGCAGTCCTTGAACTCCTTTAATAATTGGATCACTTCAACCCTGAGTTCTGGGTCTATTTTGGCGTTGATGTAAGTGGGCCTTTTATCTAACCCTTCACCCAAGTTGATTTCTTCTAAAGGATCCTGCGCTAACATTTTGATGTTGTTCTCCAGGGGGTCCTTTTCGAATCCCAAAGGCTCATCGTCGTAGATGGCGCCGAGCCTTTGATCTTGCATTCCTTCTGTTCTGATATCAGGAGGTTCTGGATCGAAATCTTTCCCAGGACCAATATCTGGTGGTTCTGGGTCGTTGGCCTTGGTGGCCATATATTTTACTTTGGCTTCGAGAGCCGCTATCATTCTTGTTTCGGCTACATAAGCCGAAATTCGCTGTAATGCTTGTGACTCAGTCATTATCACTGAATTCACTTCCTTAACCAGTTGGCTGGATATCAGTTAGCCCACTGAAATCAATGTGGGACAAGTCTTCTTTATCCCATTGAAACCCATGATCAGGATGCAGGTACAAGGAACAAAAAGCATTTGGCGCTGGCGCCATGTCGAAGTCAGGTGCTGGACATGGCCCAATGTGAGCCAATTTTTTGTCGAAGTCAGCTCTCCCTAGGTGATTTACTTCGCCTAAGTAGTAGCTCTGATCTGCTTCTATATTCTCGACAATTCCATCAGGACGCCATAATATCACCCTTTGGTGCATTGATGATGGTACTTCTCCTACACCATGTATCCATTCCCGGCCTAACAATAGGTTGTAATTTGGTTTAGCCGATATGACCATAAACATGGTTGGTTGAAGGATGGATCCCACTTTGAGGTCCAATTGAATCACACCCATGGTGGTCCCTATTCCGCCTTCGTAGTTCGATAGGACCATATTATGAGGCTTGATGTTTTCATCACTCTTGCCTATTTTTCTTAGCATGAAGTGGGGGATTATGTTGATGATTTCCCCACAGTCCACCAAGATTTTGTTTACAGTGGCCTCTTCGAGTTTTGCCCTTATGAATAAAGGCTTGAGGTGACTTTTCATCGCCTCAGTTGGTGGTTCGAAGAAACCATTCTTCTCTTCAGTGCAACCATTACCCATGACAAAGTAGAAAACTGGCCTATGCTTGGCCATCTCTTGTTCGACTTCCCAATCATTCGATTCGACTTCCATTTGGCGGTTGAATTCGATTGGCAAAACTGAAACTATATTTACCATGATGTCTAATGTGTCATCATACTCAGAGCCATCTTTGTCACCAGCTTCGCCTTTTTCAGGCCATACCAACCTATTGGACTCCGGTTCCCTCTCCAAAGGCTTTCTGTGCTTTCGCTGGGGGACATTTGAACTTGACTCTGGTTTTGGTTCGTTGACAGCTTCTCTCTCAACCTTGCGCCGCCTTTGGTATCTTCTCCACTGGGATCGAGACATTGGGTTCTTTCCCTTGTAGTTACTTGATACTTGGGTCACTTTGGAGGCACCTACCTGAGGTTCTTTCTTGAGTGTCAAAGATGAACCTCTTGGCACTTCAAAGGAATGCCACCTTTCTTCGCTGGGTCTCTTTCGACTCGATGTTTTGAGCCATGTATCAACTGGCACATTGGTTGGAGGCCTGAAAGTTGGTGGCCTCCTTTCCTGATTTGAACCCTTTTGGTAGGTTCTTCTGGGATCGTGTCGAGCGTCAGAGCCTGCACCTTTTTGGGCATTTCTGCTCCAATTTCTGTTTGCTGCTCTCACACCTTCGATGTGTTCAGCAGCTTTCTTATCGAAAATAGAGTTGCATCGAGGACACAGCATCACTTCTGATTTCTTCTTCTAGCATCATTGCAGGAATTCTGCCAGATTTTTGTTCTCCAGAGGAAAAGCTATTTTGTTTGCTTGCTCTTGCCTAATGGTCTCCTTTGAAACTTTTGATTCATAAATTTCGACCATATTGACATTCATGTTATCTTTAGTAGCAAGAGTCATTTTCTTCATTTGAGCCTCCAGGTCTTTTGTCTGGCCTTGCACTGCAGCCAAGTAGGAAACGGGTTTAGTTCCAGATTTTGAGGCTCCAACTGTCTCCAATTTTGGACTTTCAGCGGCCTTTTGGACTGCTTCAATTGTCTTTCTAGAAAGGTTCCCAGAAAAACTGCCAAAGATTGGCATATTGATATGATCTTTGGTGACTTCGACCATGGTTATCTCTGGCCTTTTCACCTGACTTCTGGAAGCTTCGATCACATTCACCTCTGAAGGATCAGCATAGTGGGCTTCCGCCTGCAAAGGGCTCGAATCCACATTCACGGGGGCCTTATCAGCGAACTTCAGCCTCCCTTCTTCGATAGCATTCTGCACGAGATCCCTGAAAAGAAAACATTGAGATGTTTTATGACCCAGAAAGTTATGATATTTACAATAGCCTCTTTTCTTTCTTTGATCAAGAGGAGGCACTTTTACCCCTGGGGGTATTATCATTTGGCCATCTTTTACAAGTAAATCAAAAATTTCATCACATTTCGTAATATCAAAACTGTAAGTCTTTTTAGGGAACCTATCACTGGCCTTTTCAGAACCAGTGGGGTTTTTTCCACTTGAGGGGACTAGTAGTTTGCAAGAGTATGGTGGCCCTTGTTTTAACTCAGCTAAATTGACCTCACTTTCTTCGACGGTTATAGGTTCGTCGAACGTTTCTGGATCTTCATCGTCCATCTCGACATACGCTATCCTTTCTCTTTTATGAGTTTTCGTCGCCCTGGCTTTTTCAGCTTTAAGGCGTTCTACCTGTCGAACCCTATCGGCCAATTGGGCCATGTCCCTCAGGTACTGAGTGTCTAATTTCTTCCTAATAGAGTAATCTAGACCTCCTGCGGCTATTTCGACTAACTCATGTTCTGGCACTTGTGTAAAGCATCTTGCCTTGAGCAACCTAAACCTATTTAGGTATTCGTTTATAGGCTCAGTGAATCTCCTCTTTACACTTGCCAACTCCTTCAGGCTTATCTTGGTTTGTCCCATGTAGAATTGCTCATGGAATAATCTCTCCAATTGGGTCCAATGGTGGATCGAATTGGGGGGGAGAGTTGTGAACCAAGTAAACGCATTCTTGGTTAGGGAACTTGGGAAATACTTAATCCTCAGGTTCTCATTGTTTGAAATTTCTCCTGCTTCGATTAAATATCTTGCCACATGTTCGACAGTGGATTCTGTGGTGTCCCTTGAAAACTTAGTGAACTTAGGGACTTTGCATCTAGGAGGCAAGTCCGTTTGTAACACATTCCGACAGCGGGGATGTAAAGTTAGGCCTACGGAAGCCCGTATTCATCCCGTTTTGCATCATGATTCTTTCGATCATGGCTGTCAAATTATTCTCCAAACCAACATTCTGGTATTGGATCTGCTGAACTACTTTGTCAGTGTTTTGGTTTCTATTAACCATCCTTATTTTTGGGGCTATAACTCTAGGCTCTTCGACCCCGGGTTGCTCCATTTGTACCCTAAGGTTCTCTTCGACAGGATGCTGGACTTGGTTAATAGTGGTTTCTTCCTTTAGAAGTATGCCTTGGTTCCCCCTTATTTGTGCCCTTTAAGGCTGTCGAATAGGTTGGGATACCCCAAAAAAGTCAGCCAGACGCGACATTTGCGCTGTCATTTGCTGATTCGATTGGGTGGTATTCTGTATTAGAGGATTTAGCACTGTACTTAAAGTTTGCGCCAATATTTGAACCATGTCGTGGTTGCTTTCGTCCATTTGCTGCGTCAAGACTACTGTCGAGGCATTCGTAAGGCCATGCATTACTTGGGACGTTCCTCCTAAGAGTTGGATCCTACCCCTGTTCGTCATACCAACCCCAGAGCCTTGGAGTGGCGAAGAGGCGCTCGCTAAAGGATCTGCAAAAGTGGACGTAGCATTCGTCAGGCTAGCCAATTCAGAAGTTGGCATGCCATAGGATGGTTCTCGATTTAAACCAACTGTCGAAAAACCTGGGGGAACATATGGCCTAGTTCCTTGGTTTCCCCTTGGTGGGGGAGTTCCCAAAGGCATTCTGGGGCCTGTAAATGGAGGCAATGGCCCTGTTTGCGTAACCGTTACTGCTGGCGTTGAACCAGCGGTTACCACTTCACTTACGGTTGGGATAACTGTTGTTCCCACGTTTGTCTGTGGGATTTCTCCGTTGTTTGGCGGATTCGCCATTTCTTCACTTCTTCTCCTAGTATTGGTTTCGTTGCTGTATATTCTACCACTTCTCAATAACATGCAATACTCTCGAAAAAGGAGGATATTTTATATAAAAAGGTTAATCGTGATAAAATCAACACAAGGTCCCACTGGGCGTGCCAATTTGTTTACCGGGAAAAATTTGTAAACAACCACTGATCTTCCAAAAGATTACTTATTTGGTGACTAGCAGGATCGATCAGATTGATCCTAAGACATGGTTGACTTTTGGAGTTTGACTAACCCTAATGGTGATTAATGCCAGTAAAGTAAAGAAACTTTAAGTAAATTGCATGAAGAAAAGCTTGATAGAATAAATAAAAGCGTTAAGGAATTGTTAAATAAAAGGCTTCGACGGAGGTAAATAAATGAACAACGGTAAATTGCTTGAATATAAAAGACTTTGATTAATTTAAATGGTGTTTCACACATATATTCTCAATGATTCTTTCTCTCACGCTGGGTACTTGAATCTAAATGAGTGACTTTTATAAAATGATGAACACACTAAAAACTACATAAAAACTTAGTATTTATACTAAGAAAAATCCTAAATAACCGATGGGCAGTTACACCGCTTCGAGATGACGCCACATGGCACGCTCACAACCTTCGGCGCCTATGTTCTCGACACGTTGCACTTGGTAACTGTTGGAAACTGTTTTCCCTCCAACAATTCAAATATCAAACCGTTCGACCTTGGGCATCAGGGACCTTCGTCGAGAGGTTCCTTCGACGTCGAAGACAACAAGATTCCAACTTAAAGGAATTTCTCTAAGTATCTTGTCACTCTTTGATGAGCCTTCGACATGATCAGTTTGTCGAAGCCTCCTTATGTAGGAAACTCTTCTGACTCATAATTAATGGTCTATATGATAATAAAATGGGTGTCGAATTTAGGAGCCAACAGTAACAAAATTTAAATTGAATTAAAATTAAACTCAATATTTTGGCACTCCCGGACAACGACGCCAAAAACTTAATCGGGAAAATCACAAGTGTACTACTTTGCCTATGCAATAATAAAGAGGAAATTCCTTGAATCTCAAGGACTGCGTAGAAATATCGAGTCGGATTATTGTTCAATTAAATAAAAAACTAGCGTTTGTATTTGTTTTGTAGAATTATGAAACTAATTGTGAGTAAAGTAAATAAATGCGGTGAAGAGTTTTGACAGGGATCAATAACATGCTAGAGATGGTGTGTGATTATTTTCTGTAATAACTATGAAATATCATCGCAACAACATTTTTTCAACATTAAATTACCTATTCTTAAAGGTGTTTGCTCATAAGTCCTTACTGAGCAAACCTTTAATCATTCCTCCTAAGTCATATGTCCATAAAAACTTACCAAAGAAATTAAGCATTACCTTATCAAGAATACTCTGGTTTCTATAGGGTATCCCTAGTTTGAGGTGATATCTACTATAGAATATTCTCACAAAAACATTATCAATGGCGGTCTAGCCTAATTGCTAATTATGATCATTCCCAATTTGTCAGAGTGAGAAAGTATTAGAAACATCATGAGAACAAATTTACTGAATAAAACTAACATTGTCTTTGCAATAATAACTTCAAATTCATTACTAATCCAACTTAGGAACACCCTATAATATTGGGGGTTTAGCTACTCACAGAACTAAAGAAAAACATGATAAAAAGTGTTATCATTATAGGAATTGATTGGAAAATAGGTCTTCAATTGCAAAGGCTCATGAAAAATTGGATTCCAAGAATAAATTTGTGTTCTTCATCCTTTAACAATGTTCTTCGCCGTTAAAAATCGTCCAACCCCTGAGAAATCGCATCCCTGACCTTTATAACATGCACTGGGCTTTTCAGTCAAATTTGGGCCTTCATACGCGTATGGCTATAGGCAACTCAAACCTCATACACGGACATAACACGTTTAACTTTCTTGTAGGGACCCACACGTGTATCATAGGCGTATGGGCAAAATGGATTTTTGCCTGTATTTTGTTGATTCTTGTATGGAACGCATAAGAGTTAGCCATGCACCAGGCCATACGCGTATGGGAGGTCTTGAAGATTTTTCTCTATTTCCTTAATTTGCTCAGCTAATCTAATACGTTTGGTGGTCCTTTGACTTCGTGAACCTGTATTCAACCAACACACCACCAAAAAGCGTAAAAATAGCCAAAATAAACTATAAAGCTTAAAACAGTAACTAAATAAAGAATGACTTAAACAAGTAATGACTAAGAACAAAGTGTTACGATTTTCCTAGATTTTTAACGAATAAGCAATCGAACTATAGCAAAAATGGTGAATGATAAGAAGCATAAAGAGAAAAGTGTGCTTGTATGAGTGGAGAAGTCCTTAATCGTTTCAGTGAAAAAAGATTATAAAAATTAGCATACTTCTATATTATTTCATATTGGGAGATGGTATAGATGTGCTTTGACATGTTACATTACATGAAATTCAACGTGCATGCTACATAGTCTACTTAACTTTCTCACACTTCTATTATCTTCATCCTTTTTTGGCATTTTTTGTAAAAAGGCTTTAGTATGAAGCATAAGTAGAAAAAGTAAATTTGTCTAAAAAATATTGCATGTTTCCGGCATTGTTTAAAGGGGGCTGATTTGTTTGTGCTTCTTTTGTCAATTGTAAGCACTTGAAATTCATAAACATAAACATACAAATCTAATGCATAGTTATGCTTATCTCAATGTTGCAAATGTTAGCATTTTAAATGACAAATGTGTTTCAATGCGTTATAAAAGTGTGAATACTAGATGATAGTAATGTCAATTTGAACTGTATGTTAGTTTGATATGTTGGTTTTACAGGATTCTAAAGGTTGGTGCATCATGGAAGGTGGATGATGGAACAATATTTTATGCAAGATGGAGTACAGATGGAAGTAAGAGTTGTTTGGTTGAGGCGGTTGAGAATTAGGACTAAACTGAAGTTGAATTAAATTATTTATGTTAGTTAGAACAATGAGATGTTAAGAGTTGTTAGTTAATAGATAATTTAGGTTATGTTGTGTTCAATTGGAGAGTTAGAACTAAGCTAACAATAGGAGTTTTGATGAATAATTGTTCTATTTGTCTGCATAATCTAGTTTTTCTTTATGCTTTGATGCATATGTTGCCTACATAATTTTTGTCTCTTTTCTGTATGATTTCTTGGTCTTTCTGAAATATGTGGTGTATGCTTGATATACTCTTTGTTTTTGATGTTGTATTTTGTATGTTTGTAGTGTATGCACTAAGCTTTTTGGGACCTACCTAGGCTTCTTTAGTCTTTTGATTTGTATTATACGGTGGCAGAATCGACTGTTATATACTGGTTTTTGCGTTTTGTATTCGCACATGTTGCAGTAAGTAAGAGTCACCACCGACTTTTCTTTTATCCAAATTAAGGAAAGGGTGAAAAGAACAGAAAAAGACATTTTCGAGATTATTCTGAGTAAGGGGGATAGATTATGGAAAGGGAAGGTGTTAGCATCCTTTCCATCTGTAGTTATCTACGAGCTCTTAGAGGTTTTCTCATTTTTGAAATACCTTTGTGCTTTGTGTGCTTGAAAATGTTTGGAAAATGCCTTAGTGTGGCGATTTTCTTTGTGTTTAACTCTTGTATCAGTCCTCCAGAGTGTTAACAAAACAAATATTTTTTTGAAAATTGTTTTTGAAAAGTAGTATTTGTGTAAGTGCAAAATGTTTTGAGCAAACTTCTAACAACTATCTACTTTTTTACTAAAAAAGGTAGTTATTTTCCTCCTATCCTTTAGATAGTGTTATCCTACTATTAGTGAGTAGGTAGCCCTATTGTTGGATGTATAAGGGATATTCGAAGGGACGTTACAGTCATGAAGGCAACTTGTGGAGACGCTTTAGCAATTTTGTTTAGGGACTACATCATTTATCGAGATGCAACTGTAGGGTCATCGAGGGACTATGATCTTTTGATTTTATGGGTCTTTGCTAAAGCGTCCCTGTTTCAAGGGATGTGACTGCTTTATTTACGAAGGAAACCAAAGTGGGGTACCCTAGAAGTGTATATGTGCAATGTGCGTTATATTCAGTTATTTTTATCTTTTGTGTTAGGTTTGCTAACGTTTTAATTTCAGTCTTTCCATACATACGTAATTACTAGCAGTAAATGTGTATAGAATGTAAAGTGCAGAAGGTAAAACCTAGACTATTACATGGCTTCGGGGATGGGGATTTACAATGTACAAGAATTAAGGGGGAAGAAAAATAAAGAAAGCGGACAAAAGCCTATTAGCTATTACATCCAGTGTACAGATACAATAAAAAAATATAAAGAAAAATAAATAACGCGCGAAAACTAAAAGTACGTCTAAAACCTAAAGTGATTCTAAGTAAATAAGACAAACTTTTTGTTGTTTTTGATTTTTGAATTAAGAAAACAATGAAAATTGCCCTAAAACCTATTTAGAAAATAAAGTTAATTTTAAGAAAATAGTCTAAATTTTTTTAATTGTTTTTTATTATAAAAAGAAAATAATTTAAACATATAAATTAAACCTTATTTTATTTTATTTTAAATTAAGAAAAGGTTAAAATTTAATTAATTAATTAAGAAATTAATTATTTAATTAAGAAAAAAAATAGTCCTAAGTTTTTTTGTGATTTTTTTACTATTTGATTAATGATAAACAAAGTAAAAGAAATAAATAATAAAACAAAAATAAAGAACAATTAAATGGGCCAGGATAGCAAAATTAAATGGGGGTGCTGATTTGGAAAATGCTAGCCCAAGGGTGAGGGAGCCCAGAGGCTGTATTAGAATCCAGTGAAGAGAAGCCTTGAGGGCGCATGGTGAATCTAACATTGAAGCTCTTGGATTTGACTACATTGACATTGAAAGGTGTAGATCTGATGCTACATGGTACGCGTATATGAAATGATTGTATTGGATCTACAAAAAGAAAATGGAAAAGTAATCTGCAAGAGGCAGGGGTCAAACCCCTGACTTCTCACACACATAACACCTTAACACTCACGCACTCAACCGCTGGGAAGACTTTACATTCGTTAGTATAAGCACAAAGAAATGTATATAATGTAGAACAAATGAACATGTTGATTTGGCAAACATGCGCGCTCCAGTAGGGTCCCTCTATTTTGAACGGGAGAATCAAAATATAACATTTTAACACGCAGGCTCTGGGGAGGTCAAACCATGATCCTAGCTTGAACTAAAACATCTTCATCCATGAAAAACGAAAACCCCCATGCTTCGACCCCCTAACCATGGTGATCTATGGTTCTGGCATTATTACTCTCATGAAACATGTTATAAAATCAGCAAGCATCATTAATAACATGAATATAAGCTTAAGAAAGATTTATATGACATGATTTGAAAGTTTGAAAGTCACAAATTTACCAAAAAGTGAGGTTTGATTGAGCACTTCTGGGCGTGAGACAGATTGAATGGAGGGTGGTACGTGCTCATGGGAATCCTGGGATGTTGATAGAGTCCTTGGAAAGATCTGAATCTGGCTGGATCAGAGGTTTTGATTTGGACAACTTTAAGAATTTTTCTTTTGCAATTTGGCAGTGTTCTCTCTAGGCTGTATAGGCGAGTAAGCGTATTCGGCTTGCAAGCACGCTGCTTATATAGAGTAGAAGGGAGGGGACAAGAACACTGGTTTAAACAACCTTGATCATGTTCTTGAAAGCATGAATGAAAATTTGTAACGTGGCCAAAAACATGGAATCTTGTCCTTTTTGAAATTTGAATGTATGTGGACATTTTGGCTCCTTCGAATGCCTCTAATTCCTTCCCTTCAATTGGACTTCTTGTATATCCTTTGAATGGGTCCTTAGAATGGACCATTTATGTGCCCTTCGAATGGGCCTTTGGTTGCCTCCTCGAATGGACCATTTGTGTACCTTTCGACTGGCTCTTGTTCTCATCACTGAGGCTTCTTCGTTTGAACCCTTATTCAGCTAGCCCAAACGAAAACTCTTTCTTGGCCAATCAAAGCTTCTTTTGGCATGAATTCCCTTGTTCACGTTGGTTTGAAACTGGCAGTATGTTGGCTTTTAGACCAGCAGGCCTCTTTGGATATTTTTCTTTCGTTTTGGCTAGCAATTTCCTTTGTTTTGTACCAATGTGTGTGCTCTCTTTAAAGGAAACCATGCATCATTTGTATACATCACTTGTCATTCCTTTGAGTGGGCCGACAAAGTAAATCCTTCGAATGGAACACCCACGTATGCCCCTTTAAATCCATCAATACATGTCTTTCGAATATGGAAAATATATGTCCTTCGAATGGACTATGTGCCTGTCCTTCGAATGCGCCAGCACTAGGTGTCAAAATATGGAAAACTGTGTGTTGAATATTTTGGAGGTGGAGTCAAAGCTAGCATGAGGGGAGCCAATTTCTTGATGAATCGAAGCACATATGAAAGAAAACCACTACTTTATGGGCGCTGGCATGAAGGGAAACCATTGCCTTGCGCATTGGAGGCAAGCCCAAAGAAAGTCATTTTCTTGCGGGTCAAAAGCAAACACAGAGGCAAGTTGAATGGGGCCTTGGCCTTGTGGATCGAAGGCAAGTCTAAGGCCTTTTTCCTTGTGAGTTGAAGGCATGCAGATGGGTTCTTGCCTTGTGAAACCAAGGCAAGCATGAATAGGCATACGTGCGCTGGTGACAAGCTGAGGGGACTTTTGCCCAGTGGGAGCTTTGTGAATCGAATGCCAGTTTGAAGAAGTTCTTGCTTTATGCACTGAAGGCACGTACAAAGGGAGTATTTGCCTAGTCGAAGTAGGAATCAAGCTTGCATGCATGGAAATCAAATTCCCAAATGAACAGGAATCCAACTTGTATACAAGTAGCTATTATATTGTGAATCAAGCCAGCATGCAAAGCCAATGGTGCAATCGAAGGAGCACTAACAAGAGGCCCTTCCCTTTTGGATCGAAGGAGACTATTTCAAAGGAAACACATGCCCAGTCGAAGCAGGAATTAGCAAACAAGCAAAAGACCAAGGCTTCAATTGAAGCTTGGAAATTTAAGGCAAGCTTGGAGGAGGTTAGGCGCTCAATCGAAGCCTGTCAAAATATCAATTGAAAGAAACCTTGTTCATGACAATCAAAAGACCTTGTTTATCTTCAAAAAAATTATTTTTTCTTTAACCAAATGTTTGTAATCACCATGTAAGAGAAAAATCTTGGGAAAATATGAGAGGGCAAATTTTGGGGTACAACAGCTGCCCCTGTTCAATCTTCTTAAACCTGAGGATTTAGATTGGCTTGTCTGCCTTTCGTGATCTGAAGGTGGAAGATGATTGAACACTAGAGTGCCCAGAAATTTAAACTCGCGTGAAATAACACTAATGATTGATGATGTAGGGAATGAGCTTACATATGCCATTTTGAGGAGATGACAGAGAGCTTCCGGAGATGGGCTTAAAGATGCCATCCAAAGTAGATGCTGATTTCACACATGGTCCCTTTGGGGGTTCCTGCTCCTGCTGTCTGAGGAGGAGTCCTTTGGGGAATATGGGTTTCTGTTGCTCTCATGTCTGAGGAGAACTCTGTGAGGAATAGAATCTGGGAACTTCAGTTGTCCAAGGCTCTGCTGAAGAGCTATCTCTAGAGAGATGATCGTTTGTTGTATTCTAGTTGAAGTCCAGTTTTCCAGTGATTTATTGGGGGTAATGGAATTAGCCGTTACCTGAAAATGTATTAGAAAGAGCCTGTGTAGGGCTGCTTCAGGATGAGTCCGTGTTAACCTGCACCCGGAGATATATGAGAAGGAACCCGTATAAGATTGCTTCGTCTGGTCATGTACATAGTTTTCCTGTCTGGTTCCAGGTGTTAATCTACAAATCAGTTGTTCCCAGATAGTTGTCCTGTCTTGTTTCAGGTATTAATCTGGAATTTGAAATTTTTTGGTCGTCCACAGATAGTTGTCCTGGCTTGTTACAGGTATTAATCTGGAACTATGTTTTTGTTTGGTCGTTGAGATAGTTATCCTGTCTGGTTTCAGGTATTAATCTCTGACTTAAGAAAGAAAGATAGTTTTCCTGGGTTGTTGCAGGTATTAATCTCCAATCACTTCATGTAGATAATTATACTGGCTTGTTACAGATATTAATCTATAATCGATCGTCCATAAATAGTTATCCTGACTTGTTACAGGTATTAATCTGAAACATGTTTTGTTGGTTATATAGATAGTTTCCCCGTTTGGTTTCGGGCTTTAATTTGTAGCCTGCTGCATTTGTTGGTAAACCCGTCTTGTTTCGGGAGTTCATACCACTTGGTCATGCAGATAGTTTCCCCGTCTGGTTTCAGGCATTAATCTTTAATCTGCTGTAAAAGTTAATAGTATTTGTTTGTTTTCTAATTTAACCTGGAAAGGTAAAATCAGTTTCATGCAATGTCATGATGTATTAATTGCATGATGATCCCAAAATAAATGAGATTATGATATATGTATCTGTATGCACATGCCATGATGTATGAACATGTAATGCTGTTGTGCAATATCTTTGTCTGGGAAAATAAATCCCTGACTGTTATTGAAGAGCGTCGGGGAGCTGAATCCTGGACTGCTGTTGGTGAGTGAAGAAAGTGATTCTTCAATTTCCGATGGGGATAGTGAATGGAGATAGTTTCGTTTGCGATTCCCTTTCTTTGTCGAGGATCTTCAACTTCTGTTTGAGAATAATTTTGCCGAGAGGAAGAGTTCTGTTGGAATGTTTCACCAATTTGGAGAAATAAACTCCGCTGGGAGATGAACTTCCGTAGATAGAGAAATAAACTCTATTGGGGATAAGGCTTTATAAACTACTTGAGTTTTATAAAACTCTGTTGTGGAAGGTGAACTCTGTAAACTGCTTGGGGACTTTGTTGAAATCCTGTTGAGGAATCTTGAGAAGCTTGGCGACTTCACTGGGGATCTTGGAGCAGTAATTGGAGATTTTTGCTTCTGTCGGGGATGCGAGAACAACTAACATCAATAGGTTACCTGCTGAGAATATGGCAGTGACCTTGTAGTAAAATTCCCCTGCCTCTATACCTGTTGGAGAAGTTATCTATCGGGGAAGACATATGCGGGGATCTTGTGGATAACCCTTAGATATTGTCCCGTTTTTTAAAGTCATTAGCAATTGCCTTTCTGTTTTTAGGTGTATATTTGTAAGCAGTAATCATATTCAAATGCATATGTTCAAGAATAATCACTGGACGTTTTCGCACACAAAACAGGAAAGTAAAAACAGAAGTTTTGCACTTTCAAAGGAATAGTTTTGTATTAACTTGAAATAAGCGTATTTGTACAAGGAGACAGACATCCTAGTAAGAGAATTCCGTCGTAAGAATGGAAATTATACAAAAATAATATACAAAGAAAGACAGCTATGTGAAATAATCCCATTGGGTTCCCATTCTGTTATTGCCTTTATGTCCTTGAGCATCTCATCACTTTCACTGCTTGATAGTTGATACTGAATATTAGATGTAAGGTGATCTAACGGGACATAGTTATACGCTATAAATCCCTAACTTTTGCCTGGACCGCCCTTTCGGGTTTTCAGTCCACCGGGATACCCTTTTTTGCCCAAGCCGCCTTTTTAGGTTTTCGACTTGCCGGGTGTACATATTTTTTTATGTATATCCCTAATTTTTGCCCGAACCCTTTTGGTTCGCCGGGATGCCCTAATTTTTTCCTAGGCCTGTCGACCTAGTGGGCCTTTGTTTATGCGTAATATCTTTTAACTATGTACGCGTTTACAGAGTGCGGAAGGTCGTCACCGTCCATAGTGGTTAGGATCATGGCTCCACCAGAAAATATATTCTTGATCACAAATGGTCCTTCGTATGTGGGAGTTCATTTTCCCCTAGAATCACCTTGTGGCAATATGATGCGCTTGATTACCAGGTCACCAACCTGATATACCTGACATCTGACCTTCTTGTTGAAATCTTTGATCATACATTTTTGGTACATCTGACCATGGCAGACAGCCGCGAGCCTCTTCGTGTCAATCAGGTTTAAATGGTCAAGTCGAGTCTGGACCCATTCGTCTTTGCTCAACTCTGCATCCTTCATGATCCTCAAGGAAGGGATCTGGATCTCAATGGGGAGGACAACTTCCATCCCGTATACCAAAGAGAAAGGAGTTTCCCCTTTTGATGCACATTATGGTGCGATAACCATGAAGAGCAAATGGTAACATCGCATGTCAATCTTTATATGTCACCGCCATCTTTTGTATGGTTCTCTTGATATTTTTGTTAGCAGCTTCAACATCGCCATTCATCTTCGGTCGATAAGGAGAAGAGTTATGATGCTGAATCTTGAATTGCGTGCAAAGCTCGATGATCATAGTATTGTTGAGATTGGTACCATTATATGTAATGATTCTTTCTGGGATACCATACCGACAGATAATATTATGTTTGATGAATCGGGCCATAATATTCTTGGTAACGGAAGCGAATGAAGCTTCCTCGACCCACTTTGTGAAGTAATCAATGGCAACCAGGATGAAGTGGTGTCCGTTAGAAGCCATAGGTCTGATTTCTCCAATCATGTCGATGCCCCACATTGCGATTGGCCAAGGAGCAGTCAAGACGTTCAGAGGGACCAGAGGTAAATGTAACTTGTCAGCATAGATTTGGAATTTGTGACAAGTCCGTGAATGCTGATAACAGTCAGCCTCCATGGTGGACCAGTAGTATCCTTCCCGTAAGATATTTTTAGCCATTTAATGTCCACTGGAATGAGTGCCAAAGATACCTTCGTGTAAGTCAGCCATAATCCTTTCTGCCTCACTCTTGTCTATACATCGAAGCAAGGTAGAGTCGTGGTTGTGCTTGTAGAGGATCTCGTTACTGAGGAAGAACTTGGAAGAGAGTCTTCTTAAGAACTTCTTGTTATTGACTAAAGCTCCCTCGGGATACTCTTGGGCTTCGAGATATCTTTTGACTTCATGGTATCAAGGCTTGTCCACTACATCTTCAGTACCAATCGCGTGACAGTATGCTGGTTCATCCATCCTCTCAATGGTGATCTGAGGAGCCTCATTATCCCACCTGACCTTGAACATGGATGACATCGTAGCTAGCGCGTCCGCTAGTTGATTTTCTTCTCGTGGAAAATGCTCAAAAGTAATTTCTTCAAAGCATGGGATTAGTGTCAACACATGTTCTTTGTATGGGATGAGGTTAGGGTGTTTCATGTCCCATTCTCCTTTGATCTGGCTGATTACCAAAGCCGAGTCTCCAAACACGCTTAAGAACTTGATCCTTAAACGGATTGCAGCTTTGAGACCCATGATACATGCTTCATACTCAGCCATATTGTTGGTACAATTGAAATATAGCTTCGTAGTGAAAGGAGTATGACAGCCTTCAGGAGATATGATCACGACGCCGATTGTAACGCCCCGGTATTTAATTATTTATTTAATTAAATATTTTTGAATATTTTATATTAATTCAAATTTTTATCGTCGAAGTCGGAATTATTTTATTAAGTTGGAATAATAATTAATCTGATTAATTTGGTGGAGTTAAGCTGAAGTATCATTTTATTATTAAGCTTAAAAATGATATTGGGCTTTAATTGGTGGTGTTGTGTAGTATTAAGGGGGTATTTCACTTAGGCCCATTTGAGTTTACTAAAGATTTAATAAAAATAAGAGTATGATATTGAATAATAGAATTAGAGGAGAAAGAGAAGAAGTAGAGTTATCAGGAAAGAAGGAAAAGAGGAAACAGTGTTTTGTGAGAGGAGAAGAAGAACAAGAAAATTGCTTCTACTGTCAAATTTCTCAGAAATTCGATTGAAGTTTCTTAGAGCTTCACTAAATCCAAGATAAGGGTGGGTTTCTTACTCTATAATAGGATATGTGATTAATAGTATGTGAATTTGGATTATAAAATTATTTTTGTTTGTGTTGAAATTGAGATATTGTTGAAATTGAAAGATGATTGAGAACCCAATTTAATTTATATATATATATATATATATATATATATATATATATATATATATATATATATATATATATATATATATATATATATATATATATATATATAAAAGTGCCTATAAACATAAGTGAAGAACATAAGTGCCTATAAACTTGTACTATAGCGACAACTTAGTTTTGAAATTGGTTAACATTACTGATCCATGTATTTTACATACAATACTTCATTATTTATGAATAATAGATTATACTAGTTATTATATTAGTAATAATTATTATTATTATTATATTAATGATTTAATATTATTAATAAATAATTTTGTAGAAATTATGAATTAGAAATAATTATTTGGATTATTTATCTAATTTAAGTTATTTTCAATTCCGAAAGAATTGTTACAATTGTCAATTGAGTTGTCACTAGAATTGTTAGAGTTGTCAATAGTGTTGTTAAAATTATTAATAGACTTGTTTTGTATAATTAAAAGTCACATTTATTTGTTTTGCGTATTCCTGACATATTTAAAATTGTCAGGAAGGTAAGTTATCTTGTGTAGTTCTTACTATATATATATATATATATATATATATATATATATATATATATATATATATATATATATATATATATATATATATATATATATATATATATATTGGAGACAAAAGCAATTAGATTTGTGTAATTGAAAACAACAGACTAATTGTTTTTAGTTCTTAATGATAGATTCATAGATATATCAATATATACTTTTTTGTTATGAATTATATGTTAAGATATTATATTGCTTAGTTAGGATATATTTATAAGTACCTGTAAAGATAATTCAAATTTACTAATAGTATAATAATAATTTTAATATTGTTTAGTATAATTTTATAGAAGTTTTGAAGTGGAGATATGTATAATTAGTTAATTTCTATTATTTTAATTTTGTTAGAGTTATTAATAGTGTTGTTAAAATTATCAATATAATTTTTTATCGATATTAATTTAACCGAGTTGTAATAAGAAATTTAGTATAAAATAGAAATAATAGAATTTTTGGCCGATAATTAATTAATCGATTTTAGTCGAAATAGTCCGAATAATTATGCGGTTTATTTGTAGTAATTTTTTGTTGATCTGTTTAGTGGTGTTTTTGTTGAAAAATGTGAATTAGCAGGTGATTTTATTGCCTCTATTTATGGGCAAAATATTAAGTTGTAGGCTTATGGCCAATGTTGAATTATTGTTGTTGTTGTTATTACGTTCATGTCGTTGATGCATACATAGCATATCATGTTGGAGCTGATGCTCGTCAAGTTGGCCTGGATTGGTAAATATAAGTTGAAGGCTTATGCCTTGTTGATGCCTCTATTTATTGGCAGATTTCTAAGTTGGGAGTTCTGCTCCATTGGTACCACATGCATGTGCATAAAAACGAGTCGCATTTCATGTTGCATACTGAGTTGTCATGTGGATGAATTAATTATGTTAAATATTGATAAAAAGCTGTGAAGTGGTGTATTGTATGATCTAATAGTAATATATTATTTATTGTATATCCGATTATATGGTTCGATATCTCACCCTTCTGTTTGAATGTTGTCCTCTATTGGTAACGTGCGGGTAATCTAGAAGGATAGTTGTTACCCTCGTTAGTTCGAGTTGATATTGTCGCTCTGATACGTAGCACTCGGGGGGATGAACGCATGTTTTCTTTATTGTTGATTTTCATTATGTTGCTGAATTTTTAAGTTGTTTTCATTAAAGACTTGTTGTCTTAAAGTTGTTTTGAGTTGGATAAGATGTTATGGTGTTTTCAGTTGAATTTTTTGAATTCGCTGCGTAGTAATGAAAGTTGTTTTATTTTTAAACACTAATCAGGTTGTTATCGGTTCATCCAAATTTCATGTGTTATGTATCTGAACTATAGATGATTGAATGTCGTAGTTTTAAGTTGATAGTGTAGCATTCTATTTGTTTGTTGGAAATTTTTATAACTCTAATTTTATTTAACTCGTTGGGTAGAAATGGGGTGTTACATTAGTGGTATCAGAACAAGTCGGTCTGTCCGGTCAAGTTATCGAGTCGTAGTTTTGTCTAACAATCGAGTATTGTTAATCTAAATTCTAATTGTTGTTTATGTTGTAGAGATAAGTTGAGATGGATGGAAGGAATGATGTTGCACTTGCTGCTGCTCTGCAAGCGATGGCTCAGGCTATGCATAATCAACCGAATGTTGACGAGAATATTGGATCTCGCAGTTTGGCGACTTTCTAAAGGGAGAATCCGCCTACCTTTAAGGGTATGTATGATCCTGAAGAAGCGTTGGATTGGCTGAAAGAGATTGAGAGAATCTTTCGTGTGATGGACTGCACTCCAGCGCAGAAGGTTCGTTATGGTATCATATGCTAGCGGTCGAGGTTGATGGTTCGTGGCTAGAGACTTGTCAAAGATTGGAAGCTGCATGTGAAAATGTCACTTGGGCTGTGTTCCGTAGGGAATTTATGAGGAAGTATTTTCCTGAAGACGTTCGTGGTAAGAAGGAAATTGAGTTTCTTGAGCTGAAGCAAGGGAGTATGTCGATTATTGAGTATGCTGCAAAGTTTTCTGAGTTGGCTAAGTTTTATCCGCACTATAGTGAGGCAAATGCTGAGTTTTCGAAGTGCATCAAGTTTGAGAACGGGTTTCACCCAAAGATCAAGAAGGCAGTTGGATACCAGAAGATTCGTGTCTTTGCTGATTTGATTGATATTTGCAGGATTTATGAAGAGGATAATAATGCTCACTATAAGATTATCAATGAGAAGAGGGGTAAGCACCAACATAACAGTGGTAAGCCTTATGATGCCCCAGCTGGTAAAGGTAAACAGAAAGTTTTTCAGGGTCAGAGGACTAGTGAGGGAGATGCTCCTGCGAGTGTGGTGTGCTTCAAATGTGGAAAACCTGATCATAAGAGTAATGTGTGTACTACTGAGGTGAAGAGGTGTTTATGTTGTGGTAAGACTGAACATGTTGTATCTGAATGCAAGCATAAAGAGATGATTTGTTTCAACTGTGGTGAAGAAGGACACATTGGTAGTCAGTGTCGGAAACCAAAGAAGGCGCAAACTAGTGGAAAAGAGCTTTGGCTGAGACTCAGACATCTAGTAAGGATAGGCTCATCAGAGGTACATGTTTCATTAATATTACGCCTTTAATTACTATTATTGATACCGGTGCTACTCATTATTTTATTGCTTCTGATTGTGTTGAAAGTTTGGGTCTTATATTGTCTTATATGAATGGAGAAATGGTCGTCGAGATTCCGGCTAAGGGATCGTGACTACTTCTCGTGTGTGTTTGAATTGCCCTTTGTCGATCTTCGACAAATACTTTAGTGTTGACTTGATTTGTTTTCCATTAAGAGGATTGGATGTGATCTTGGGTATGAACTGGTTATAGTATAACTATGTTCATATCAATTGCTATAACAAGTATGTGAGGTTTTCTACTTCTGAAGAGGAAGGAGTTGGTTTGTTGACTAGTAAACAGTTGCGGAAACTGATGCAAGACGAAGCACAGATGTTCTCGTTGATGGTGTCATTATCAATGGAGAACCAAGTTAGAATCGATGAGTTACAGGTGGTGCACGAATTTCCTGAAGTGTTTCCGGATGAAATTCCTGATGTACGGCCAGAAAGAGAAGTTGAACTTGTGATTGATCTTGTACCTAGTACTAGACCTGTTTCTATGGCACCGTACAGGATGTCTGCATCTGAATTGTATGAATTGAAGAAACAGTTAGAAGAGTTGCTTGAGAAAAAGTTTGTAAGACCAAGTGTATCGTTGTGGGGAGCGCATGTGTTGTTAGTAAAGAAGAAAGATGGAAGTATGAGACTTTGTGTAGATTATAGACAGTTGAATAAAGTGATGATTAAGAACAAGTACCCGCTTCCGAGAATTGATGACTTGATGGATCAATTGGTGGGTGCAAGTGTGTTTTATAAGATTGATTTGAGGTCAGGATATCACCAGATTAGAGTGAAAGAAGATGATATTCAGAAGACCACATTCAGAACTCGAAATGGACACTACGAGTATTCGGTGATGCCTTTCGGTGTGACCAATGCGCCGGGAGTATTCATGGAGTACATGAATTGTATCTTTCATACATATTTGGATCGGTTTGTGGTGGTATTCATTGATGACATTCTAATTTACTCTAAATTGGAAGAAGAACATGAAGAGCACCTAAGAGTTGTATTGCAAGTTTTGAAAGAGAAGAAGTTGTATGTGAAGTTGTCCAAGTGTGAATTCTGGTTGCAAGAGGTTAGTTTCCTTGGTCATGTCATTTTTGGTGGTGGCATTGTCGTGGATCCTTCTAAAGTTAATGTTGTGTTGCAATGGGAAGCTCCGAAGTCAGTTACCGAGATTAGAAGCTTCTTGGGATTATCCGGTTACTATAGAAGATTTATCGAAGGTTTCTCTAAGTTGGGACTTCCGTTGACTAAGTTGACTTGTAAGGGTAAAGCTTTTCTGTGGGATATTCGACGTGAAGAAAGTTTTACCGAGTTGAAGAAGAGATTGACGTCGGCTCCAGTTTTGACTTTGCCTAATCCAGGAGAGCCTTTTGTTGTGTATTGTGATGCTTGTCTGATGGGGTTAGGTGGTCTGCTCATGCATAATAGTAAGGTGGTTGCTTATGCGTAGAGGTAATTTAGGACTCACAAAAAGAATTATCCTACGCATTATTTAGAATTGGCTGCAGTTGTCTTTGTGTTGAAAATCTGGAGGCATTATCTTTATGGTTCTAGATTGAAGTGTTTAGTGACCATAAGAGTTTGAAGTACATTTTTTATCATAAAGAGTTGAATATGAGGCAGCGAAGGTGGTTAGAATTGTTGAAGGATTGTGATTTCAGTTTGAATTATCATCCAAGAAAAGCTAATGTTGTGGCCGATGCTTTAAATCGAAAGACTTTGCATATGTCGACAATGATGGTTAAAGAGTTGGAGTTGATTGAGCAATTCCGAGATTTGAGTTTGGTTTGTGAAGTGACACCGCGAAGTGTTATGTTGGGAATGTTAAAGATTAATAATGAATTTCTAGATAGTATCAGAGAAGCTCAAAAGTTAGATGTGAAATTGGTAGATTTAATGGTTGGGATCGATCATTCTGAGAATAGTGATTTTAAGTTAGATGAGCAAGAGGTGTTGAGATTTCGTAATCGGATTTGTATTCCTGATGATGCGGAGATGAAGAAAGTGATTCTTGAAGAGAGTCATAGAAGCAAGCTGAGTATTCATCCAAGAGCTACAAAGATGTATCAGGATTTGAAGAATTTATTTTAGTGGCCTGGGATGAAGAGTGATGTGGCTCAATTTGTGTACGCATGTTTGACTTGTCAAAAGTCGAAAGTTGAACATCAGAAGCCTGCAGGATTGATGCAACCGTTAGAGATTCCAGAATGGAAATGGGATAGCATTTCAATGGATTTTGTAACGGGATTACCTAGTACCTTGAGAGGACATGATTCGATTTTGGTGATTGTTGATAGGCTTATGAAGTCGACACACTTTATACCTATTAACATCATATATCAGATTTTGAAGTTGGCAGAGATTTACACCAGAGTAATTGTTAAGTTGCATGGTGTTCCTTTGTGTATTTTGTCAGATAGAGATCCGAGGTTTACTTCTGATTTCTGGAAAAGTTTGCAAGAGGCGTTGGAATCTAAGTTGAAGTTGAGTTCGGCGTATCATCCTTAGACAGATGGTCAGACTGAGAGGACTATTCAGTCATTGGAGGATCTGTTGAGTGCATGTGTTCTTGAGCAGGGAGGTTTGTGGGATACTTATCTTTCGTTGATTGAGTTCACTTACAATAACAGTTACCATTCTAGTATTGGGATGGCACCTTTTGAGGCGTTGTATGGTCGGATGTGTAGGACTCTATTTTGTTGGCATGAATCTGGTGAAAGTGTGGTACTTGGACCTGAGATTGTTCGAGAGAGTACTGAGAAAGTGAAGCTTATCCGAGAGAAGATGAAAGCTTCTCAAAGTAGACATAAAAGTTACCATGACAAGAGAAGGAAAAATTTGGAATTCCAAGCTGGTGATCATGTGTTTCTGAGAGTCACACCTATGATTGGTGTTGGGAGAGCTCTGAAGTCTAAGAAGCTCACTCCTTATTTTATTGGTCCGTATCAGATATCGGCTAGGGTTGGAAAGGTTACATACCGAGTGGCGTTACCGCCAAATCTTGCTAATTTGCACGATGTGTTTCATGTATCGCAACTCTGGAAGTATATTCCTGATCCGTCTCATGTGATTCAGATGGACGATGTGCAAGTACGGGATAATCTCACGCTGGAGACGACGCATGTGCGAATCACGGATCGCGAGATGAAGATTCTAAGAGGAAAAGAGATTGTATTGGTGAAAGTTGTCTGGTTAGGAGCTGCTGGAGAGAGTATGACCTGGGAGTTGGAGAGCAAGATGCGAGACTCCTATCCCGAGTTATTTGAACCAGGTAAACTTTTATTTTCAAGGACGAAAATATTCTAAATGGGGGAGAGTTGTAACGCCCCGGTATTTAATTATTTATTTAATTAAATATTTTTGAATATTTTATATTAATTCAAATTTTTATCGTCAAAGTCGGAATTATTTTATTAAGTTGGAATAATAATTAATCGGATTAATTTGGTGGAATTAAGCTGAAGTATCATTTTATTATTAAGCTTAAAAATGATATTGGGCTTTAATTGATGGTGTTGTGTAGTATTAAGGGGGTATGTCACTTAGGCCCATTTGAGTTTACTAAAGATTAAATAAAAATAGGAGTATTATATTGAATAATAGAATTAGAGGAGAAAGAGAAGAAGTAGAGTTATCAGGAAAGAAGGAAAAGAGGAAATAAGGTTTTGTGAGAGGAGAATAAGAACAAGGAAATTGTTTCTAGTGTATAATTCCTCGAAAATTTAGTTGAAGTTTCTTAGAGCTGCATTAAATCCAAGGTAAGGGTGGAATTCTAACTCTATAATAGGATATGTGATTAATGGTATGTGAATTTGGATTGTAAAATTGTTTTTGTTTGTGTTAAAATTGAGATATTATTAAAATTGAAAGATGATTGAGAACCCAATTTAATTTATATAATATATATAGGTACCTTAGTATCATTCTCTTCAATTTCACAAATACCATATTGTAGCGATAATGATGGCTACATATATATGTGCCTTTAAAGTGAAGAACATAAGTGCCTATAAACTTGTACTGTAGCGACTACTTGGTTTTGGAAATTGGTTAACATTACTGATATATGTAAAATACATAGAATACTTCATTATTTATGAATAATAGATTATACTAGTTATTATATTAATAATAATAATATTTATTATTATATTAATGATTTAATATTATTAATAAATAATTTTGTAGAAATTATGAATTAGAAATAATTATTTAGATTATTTAACTAATTTAAGTTATTTTTAATTCTGAAAGAGTTGTTACAATTGTCAATTGAGTTGTCACTAGAGTCGTTAGAGTTGTCAATAGTATTGTTAAAATTATCAATATGATTATTTTGTAAAATTAAGAGTCATTTTTATTTATTTTATATATTTTTAACATATTTAAAATTGTCAGGAAGATAAGTTATTTTACATAGTTCTTACTCAATATATATACACATGTTGAATTAAAAATATATATGTATTGGAGACAAAAGCAATTAGATTTGTGTAATTGAAATCAATATATATATTACTCAATATATATACACATGTTGAATTAAAAATATATATGTATTGGAGACAAAAGCAATTAGATTTGTGTAATTGAAATCAATATATATATACACATGTTGAATTAAAATTATATATGCATTGGAGACAAAAGCAATTAGATTTGTGTAATTGAAAACAACAGACTAAGCCTACCGCCTTGTTTTTAGTTCTTATTAATAGATCCATAGCTATATCAATACATACTGTTTTGTTATGAATTATATGTTAACATAATATATTGCTTAGTTAGGATATATTTATAAGTACCTGTAGAGATAATTCAAATTTACTAATAGTATAATAATAATTTTAATACAGTTAGTATAATTTTATAGAAGTTTAGAAGTAGAGATATGTATAATTAGTTAATTTCTATTATTTTAATTTTTTCAGAGTTGTCAATAATATTGTTAAACTTATTAATAGAATTTTTTATCGATAATTAATTTAACCGAGTTGTAATAAGAAATTTAGTATAAAATAGACATAATGAAATTTTTAGCCGATAATTAATTAATTGATTTTAGTCGAAATAGTCCGAATAATTGTTCGGTTTATTTGTAATAATTTTTGGTTGATCTGTTGGGTGGTGTTTTTGTTAAAAAATGTGAATTAGCAGGTGATTTTATTGCCTCTATTTATGAGCAAAATATTAAGTTGTAGGCTTATGGCCAATGTTGAATTAAGTTGAATTATTGTTGTTGTTGCTATTACGTTTATGTCGTCGATGCATACATAGCATATCATGTTGGAGTTGATGCTCGTCAAGTTGGCCTGGATTGACAAATATAAGTTGTAGGCTTATGCTTTGTTGATGCCTCTATTTATTGTAAGATTTCTAAGTTGGGAGTTCTTTTCCATTGGTACCACATGCATGTGCATAAAAACGAGTCGCATTTCATGTTGCATCCTGAGTTGTCGTGTTTATGAATTAATTATGTTAAATATTAATAAAAATCTGTGAAGTGGTGAATTGTATGATCTAAAACTAATATATTATTTATTGTATATCTGATTATATGGTTCAATATCTCACCCCTTCTATTGAATGTTGCCCTCTGTTGGTACGTACAGGTAATCTAGAAGGATAGTTGTTACCCTCGTTAGTTTGAGTCGGTGTTGTCGCTCTGATACGTAGCACTCGGGGGATGAATGCGTGTTTTCTTTATTGTTGATTTTCATTATGTTGCTGAATTTTTAAGTTGTTTTCATTAAATACTTGTTGTCTTAAAGTTGTTTTGAGTTGGATAAGATGTTATGGTGTTTTCAGTTGAATTTTGTGAATCCGCTGCGTAGTAATGAAAGTTGTTTTATATTTAAAGACTAATCAGGTTGTTATCGGTTCATCCAAATTTCATGTGTTATGTATCTGAACTATAGATGATTGAATGTCGTAATTTTAAGTTGATAGTGTAGCATTCCATTTGTTTGTTGGAAATTTTTATAACTCTGATTTTATTTAATTCGTTGGGTAGAGATGAGGTGTTACACCGATGCCATTGCCAAGAGAGTTGGAAGCCCCGTCAAAAACCATAGTCCATCGAGATTCTTTTTCAAGTCCTTCATCCAGTCCAGGTTCTTTACAATCAGTTACTAGCATGATGTTCTCGTCCGAGAACTCAAAATTCATGGATTGGTAGTCATTCACAACCTGATGAGTCAAATGATCAGCTAGTACACTTCCCTTAATTGCTTTCTGGGTTGTGTATTGAATGTCGTATTCGGTCAGGATCATTTTCCATCTTGCTACTCTTCCAGAGAGAACGAGCTTCTCAAAGATGTATTTGATAGGATCCATCTTAGATACCAACAAGGTAGTGTGAGTCAACATATACTGTCTTAGTCGGTGAGCAGTCCATGCCAAAGCACAACAAGTTTTCTCGAGCAGTGAGTATCTTGTTTCACAGTCGGTAAACTTTTTGCTAAGGTAGTATATTGCATGCTCTTTTCGACCAGACTCGTCATGTTGCCCCAGCACACACCCCATTGAGTTCTCTAATACCGTTAAGTACATGATTAGGGGTATTCCTTCAACTGGTGGCATCAGAGTTGGAGGCTCTTGAAGATATTCCTTGATTTTGTCAAAGGCATATTGGTAATCATCATTCCACTTCACTGCTTCATCTTTCTTCAGTAATTTGAAGATTGACTCATAAGTAGCGGTCACATGTGAAATGAATCAGGCTATGTAGTTTAAGCGTTCCAAGAATCCTCTAACTTCCTTCTCAGTGCGAGGAGTTGGAATTTCTTATTTTGCAGGATCCACTTCAATGTCTTTGCCATTGACTACTAAACCTAAGAGCTTACCGGATCTTACTCGGAAAGTGCACTTATTCGGGTTTAGCCTCAGTTTGTATTTCTTCAGCCTGTCAAATAGTTTATGTAAGTGATCAAGGTGTTCCTCCTCAGTTTGAGACCTGACTATCATATCATCCATGTAGATCTCTATCTCGTGATGGATCATATCATGAAACAAAGCTACCATGGCGCGTTGATAGGTTTCCCCAACGTTCTTTAGTCCAAATGGCATAACCTTGTAACAGAAAGTTCCCCACTGTGTGATGAAGGTTGTCTTCTCCATGTCCTCAGGTGCCATTTTGATCTGATTGTATCCGGAGAAACCATCCATGAAGGAGAATATCTTATGTTGTGCGGTGTTGTCAACCAAAACATCAATGTGGGGAAGCGGAAAGTCATCCTTGGGGCTTGCCCTGTTCAGGTCGTTATAATCCACACACATACATACTTTACCGTCCTTCTTAGGCACTGGAACAACATTAGCGACCCATTATGGACAGGACGTGATAGCTAAGAAACCGGTATTGAACTGTTTCATGACTTCAGCCTTGATCTTTTCTAACATATCCGGCCACATACGACGAACTTTCTGTTTCACTGGAGGGAAATCCTCTTTTATAGGTAGGCGATGAACCACAATGTTGGTGTCAATTCCCGGCATGTCTTTGTATGACCAGGCAAAAACCTCAATATAGTCATGTAGCATTTGTATTAACCGCTGTTTGACACTGGGCTCTAAGTTAGCACCTACCTTGACTTCTTTTCTGTCCTCTTCAGTACCCAAGTTCACTGTCTCAACTGGTTCCTCATGAGGCTGTATTGCATTTTCTTCCTGTTGTAACAGTTTGGAAAGCTCTCCTGGTACCTCACAATCTTCCTCACCTTCGTCCCCGACTTGGTTGATCGGATTTTCATAATCATAATAAGCAATAACAGAATTGTTATCAATGGGATCCAAAGTGGGTGTGGATCTGCAGTTTGATATGTGAGTGTGTGTAAGAGCATATCTGTTTTAATAAAGTAAAAAGCATAAAATAAAGGCAAAGAGCGTAAAATTTGTATGTAAAAAGGTGCAATGCTTTATTAATGACATATGACAATGAAACATGATAAATCTCATAAATAAACCATTGTGCCTCGGGTAAGACACAGGGTCTTAGTGTTTTCATTATTCATTTATTACATATCCAAAAAAAAGGACAATTACTCCTGAATAAAAGTAACCGGCACAAAGTCTTTAGCTTTCCAGTTGGTGAGTCCTCCGCTGACAGTTGGGAAGATCCATTAGTCCATGTTATAATCATTATCACTGTCCTCCAAAGCATTAACCCCATGGTTGCTGATGCGTAAGGGTGGTCCTCCGGCACGAGCACGATCAACAACCCTTTGAGCTCCTGATGTAAAACCCAAACCGAATATTTCAGATTTGTAGGGAATATCCAGAAGTTGGCCCCAAATTATACACCCACCTTCTTCAACAACTGCCCTGGCATCTTTCAGAGAGGCAATCTTCAACGGAGCCCTAGTAGTCTTTGGAACACTGGCAGCAGTTTTGGTTGCAGCAATGGTTTGTGGAACCTCCTCAAATTTCTGACAGGGGGTCTCAATAAACTCACTGTCCATTTCAACGTACCTGAAAGAGTTCAGGTGGCTCACTATGTACTCCTCCTCCCCATGAACTGTGATAATTTTTCCATTGACTGGGTACTTCAGCATCTGATTTAAGGTGGAAGTCACAGCAAAAGCCCCATGGACCCAGGGTCGACCCAATAAACAGGAGTAAGATGGGCGAATGTCCATCACATAGAAAGTGGAATTAAATGTATGAGTACCCACTTTGACAGGGATGTTCACCTCCTCATACACCATTCTTTGAGAACCGTCGAAGGCTCTCACCATAATGTTACTGGGTTTCAGAATCAATCCTTCGCAATATAATCTGTCAAGGGCTTTCTTGGGCGGGACATTCAGTGATGAACCTGTATCCACTAGAACATGGGCCAAAGTAGTGGCCCTGCACTCGATAGAGATGTGTAGGGAATCATTATGTTTCCTTCCTCTGGGAGTCAGATCAGCATCAGAGAAACCTTGCCCATTGTTGGCAGTCAAACTGGCCACACAGTCTTCAAATTGATCAGCGGAGGTTTCTTGAGGCATGTGAGCAGTCTTGAGGAATTTCACTAAAGCCTTGTGTGATCGGTGGATCTGGAACTGACTGTTTAACACTGGTTCGCGAAATGTCGCGGAAGCAAGAGTCGCCACCGTCTTTTATTTTCTCCAAATGGAAAGGACAAAAGCACAGAAAAATTCCTTAAAGAGATTGCTCTCGGTTCGGGAGGTAGGTTATAGAAAGGGAAGGTGTTAGCACCCTTTCTATCCATGGTTATCCATGGGCTCTTAGATACTTGCTCAATGTGTTTTCAAAAAGGTTTGTTTGCTTTTCAACTGTGGGTTTTAAAAAGTTTCTTTGAAAATTTCAGTTCGACTCTTGTATCGGTCCTCAAGAGTGTTTGAAAAATGCTTTCGAAAGCTTTTTGAAAATGTGTTGGTGTGAAAAGTATTTTTGATTTGTTTTGTTTTGAATTAGAGCAAGTATCCACGAGTCGTCTACCTACCCTAAGGAATTCGTCTGTGTAAATGTCCTTTAAAGTAGTGCCATCCCACCATTGAGAGGTAGGTAGCACCACCGTTGGAGGTGTTCGGGTCAATTCGAGTTTGTAGGGACATGGTGATCACCAGAGCAATGGGAAGACACCTTAGAAGCTACCCTCATGCCAGGTTCCCGGATCATGAGGACTTACTAAGACATCCTCTACTCGACGATCACCTTTCGAGGCAAGGCAACAGTGAGGCGTACCCTAGGGGTGGAGTGTGCGATTCGAGTGTCAGATTCATTTGTATTTGTCTTGTCATGTTCATTGTGATCTACGCTTGATTTTATTTAAGTCCATTCATTCTTGCATGCTTTTAACAGTTAAAATATTTGCGGGAAAATAAATTCTAAGGCTATTACAAATGGCGCGGGTCCACATCGCCAAAATTAAACCGGACCCGATTTGACTGAAAAATAAATAAAGCAAATAAAAGTGCGAAAAGTAATGTTACAACGCTTTGGGAGAGATACATAATTATTTAAGCAATAAAATAAATGTGCGAAATTAAATGAATTTAAGAACATGGGCGTTGGACCCTTTTGCAAAAGGTTAAAGTTAAGGAGAAATTAAAATTAAAATTAAATGTTTTTGTTTTTTTTTTGGTATTTTTATGTTTTTTAAGATTTAATAGAAAAAGGATTAATTAAAACTAAAATAAAATGTTAAACCTAGTTCTAACTATTTTTAAGTTATTTAAGAAAATATGTTGAATCTGAACCTAATTTAAACCTAAGTTTTTATTGTACAATTTAATTATAAAAATAAATAAATAAATAATATTAGGGTAAAAAAAGGAAAATTAAAAAGGAATAAAATTTATTAAACCTAATTCTTCATTTTTTTTAGATTTTTTATTGTGAAAAGAATTAATATTAAAACCTATTTTAAGCTAATTAAATTCCAAGCATTTATTTACAAGAAAAATATTAAACTAAAATATTTATTGCATTTTTTGTCTTTTCTGAATTTTTATGTATTTTTGTATTTTTTGTAAAAACATATAATTAAATTGAAACAACAAAGAAAATAATATAATTGAAAAATAAAATATAAGAAAAAAGGATAGAAAGTTGCAAACCAGGGGGGGTGGAAGTCCCAATTTAGGAGGTATGGGCTCAGCAATTCAGGCCCAACAACATTCAGATCCATTGACTTTCGCCACTAGCGTGTTGTGCATTGACTAAGGCTTAGCGTGCTCTTTGAATCCACACCCTTGATCTGATCTCACAGGACGCGTGTATGGATAGATGGTGAGGGAATAGGATGCGTCTGCAACTTTGAAGCACATGGGAATTGCTTTTGAAAAATAATATGGAAACTTGTAAGACCTGGGGCTCGAACCCAGGTCATGTACCGTTCCAAACAACGCGCTTGCCACTGAACCATCGCTTGTACCTTTAACATATAACAACATTCAAATATAATAAATAAAACATGATGTTAATGGGTTAAAGCGCGCGAGATTTAAATTAGCCAATCGTTGGCAGCCACGCAATCGTCTTCCTCGCTACGTTTATTTTCCTGAAAAAACAACTATATTAGGCAACGGTTTCAGACACGTTCCCTTAGGTGGCCTTTGGAAAAATAACGAATAGATCTCAGGGCTCCATAAATTGATCGCGAGTAGTGTTTCCCGTTCGTCCAGGTGCGTCAAATCCAATGGTGTTGGTCTGGAGTCCTGATTTTACTTCGTTTTGAAAGCCCCAAATCCAACCTCTGAAAACCCTAGATTTCAAGCATGGTACAATCGCGTATGCAACATAAAAACTCAATTAAACATATCAGTTAGCTTTGAAATCACATCAAGAACAAGAATCAATAATTGAATTTCATAAAAAATGCCTAGAACATGATATGCGTTTATGAGTTTTTTGCTGTACAGTCGAAGGTCTCGTTACCAATTCCTTGCGTTTGAGTTGATGTTAGGGATTGGAATCGCTTCTGGGAACCTTGAGGAAGCTATTGGAAGAGGAATTAAGCTTTGAATCGCCCTCTATCAATGATTTCAGAATTGAGTTTTTTCAACAATTTTCCAAGTTTGTCTATTGTTCTTCTGCGCAGCCTAGGGTCCATGGGCATTAGGGTTCTCTTCAGGCATTTGTAGTGAGGCAATTAGGTTAAGAAAATCAATCAAATCTCTTGTAATTCATTGTTTGAATATTTGATTTTTTTCCATTATGTTTCATATCTTTTTCATGTGAATTTGATTCAATTAGCATCCAATCAAGCCAAATCTTTCCATGTTGGGATGTGCACGAATTATTGAGCCTAGAATGTGTACAAAAAGATTGGTTAGGTCATGTTAGATATTTTTCACATATTTATATAATTTAAATGAATTAATATGAATAATAATTCAAATAAATAAATAAAAAATGAGAAAATACTTCCCTTTGGGCCAAGTGGTCGTGCACATGCTTAGAATGATGAATCATGGAAGAAAAATGGGCCCCTTAGCATTTTTGGGTCATTTGAATCAATGTTGACTTTTCAAAATTTCCAAAAATTTCCCAACTTCCACAAGGCATAACTTGCTCAATTTTTACGCTTTTCACATGTTCTTGGACATTTTGGAAAGGTCTTTGAGTCCTCTAACCAATGCCTTTGGTACCATGTCATTTTGATTTACCAATCTCAAGTTATGGCCTTTGACTTAAAGTCCCTTTTTGTTGACTTTTGAAAATGACCTATAATGTTGAAATTGATAACTTTTTGTGAGAGCATTTCTTGGACTTGAAGTATGAAGACGAGTTGTAGGAAATGTCTTTCTCTTCAAAATTAGCTTTGGATGGGATTTTTCTGATAATCCATGTGAAAGTTATGCCCTGGTCAATTTCAGTTAACTTTTTCAGCTGTCCAAATATAGTAACTTTTGCATCTTTGATGATTTCTGAGCCAAATTTTGAGAATCATGATCAAGCATTGATCAAATGATGTTTGTGGCTTCAAAATGATATGTTGACCAAAAATTTGAACTTTTGACTGTCAAATGACCATTTTGCCCCTACAGTTGACTGTAGTGCAATTAGGGTTTTGACTGTGCAATTTTGAGCTGAATGCCTTGAAACTTGATATGAGGATGCTTGACCATCTTTGTAGGCATATGAGACTTGATTGGGCCTTTGAAAACTTCCTTTTCTTGATCAGAACACAAACCCTAGTTTTGACTGTATAGGAGACCTTTGACCTGTGCAACCCTTGGGGAATTTTGTGACTTGGCTAGGCAATTTCTTGAAGAATATGGGAGGGCAAATTTTGGGGTACAACAGTTGCCCCTGTTCAATCTTCTTAGACCTGAGGATGCAGATTGGCTGACGTGCCTTTCGTAATCCGAGGGTAGAAGATGATTGGACACTAGAGTGCCCAGAAATTTGCGCTCACATAGTTGCAGTGATGATGGAATGGGATTATAGATGCCATTTGGAGATTGCTGGATAGGATGATGGGCTTATAGATGCCATATGGATGTTGACCGTGTAAGAGATTCCTTAGCGAGAACTTGCATACCTGCAAAACAGAGAATGAGTACCTGACACGTTGCAGGAGCTGATTTTAGATGCTTGGCATAGATATGTCCTGACTGATTACAGGAGCTGAGTCTGGAGCTTCAAACGCTGGTGAATGAACCAGGGATGGTTACTGCCTTAGCATGAATGATAAGAGAACCTTGGGTGATTTTAACTTCAACAACGCTCGTTGAGAAAATCTTGATGGGAATTATTATCTTCGCAGTATTGGGCAGAGAACCATAGGCAATTATAATCTGAAAGGAATGATCACCTCACACTCATCGTCGGAGAGGGAAACATCTGAAAAGGACTTACCACCTCACACACCGTTGGAGAGGGAAACATAGGAAAAGGACTTACCACCTCACACACCGTCGGAGAGGGAACCATAGGAGACTATCACCTCACACTCATCGTCGGAGAGGGAAACATCTGAAAAGGACTTACCACCTCACACACCGTCGGAGAGGGAACCATAAGAGACTATCACCTCACACTCATCGTCGGAGAGGGAAACATCTGAAAAGGGAATTACCACCTCACGCACTTGTCGGAGAGGGGACCATAGGAGACTATCACCTCACACTCATCGTCGGAGAGGGAAACATCTGAAAAGGGAATTACCACCTCACGCACTTGTCGGAGAGGGGACCATAGGAGACTATCACCTCACACTCATCGTCGGAGAGGGAAACATCTGAAAAGGGAATTACCACCTCACGCACTTGTCGGAGAGGGGACCATAGGAGACTATCACCTCACACTCATCGTCGGAGAGGGAAACATCTGAAAAGGGAATTACCACCTCACGCACTTGTCGGAGAGGGGACCATAGGATACTATCACCTCACACTCATCGTCGGAGAGGGAAACATCTGAAAAGGGAATTACCACCTCACGCACTTGTCGGAGAGGGGACCATAGGAGACTATCACCTCACACTCATCGTCGGAGAGGGAAACATCTGAAAAGGGAATTACCACCTCACGCACTTGTCGGAGAGGGGACCATAGGAGACTATCACCTCACACTCATCGTCGGAGAGCGAAACATCTGAAAAGGGAATTACCACCTCACGCACTTGTCGGAGAGGGGACCATAGGAGACTATCACCTCACACTCATCGTCGGAGAGGGAAACATCTGAAAAGGGAATTACCACCTCACGCACTTGTCGGAGAGGGGACCATAGGAGACTATCACCTCACACTCATCGTCGGAGAGGGAAACATCTGAAAAGGGAATTACCACCTCACGCACTTGTCGGAGAGGGGACCATAGGAGACTATCACCTCACACTCATCGTCAGAGAGGGAAACATCTGAAAAGGGAATTACCACCTCACGCACTTGTCGGAGAGGGGACCATAGGAGACTATCACCTCACACTCATCGTCGGAGAGGGAAACATCTGAAAAAACTTCTATTGAGTTTTTATCAGAAAAATCTGTTGGGAGTCGATTTAGCTGGACTAGAGAAGGCTTTGAAATATGTTTAAGCATTTTAACTGCGTCTTTCCTGAAAGGTAAAGGTCAGTCATATGCGATGCATGATATGGATCAAGCAATAATGTTCTTAACATAACTGAGATTTGTATGATACGATGCGTTATGCATGCTATAATGATGTATGTGATGTTTTATGGATGTATTTTTCGTCTAGGAAAGTAAATCCTTGACGGGTGCCGGGAAGTCATATCCTGGGCTGATGTTGAAGAATAGATTTTGCTTCCGCTGGGGATGATAGTTGCAAGAATACCGGTAAGAGAAGATGACTCCGTTGCGGAATAAACTTGGCAAATGGAAGATTCTGCAGGGAGAAAAATACTCTAGCGACCATGCTGGGGAACAATACTCTGTGGGGAGATGCTTTGCTGAGTGTAGATAATAACTTGCTGAGGATGTCTTGCTGTTGGAAGTGTTGATAGACTTCGCTGGGGGTAAGAAGATTATGTCGACGACGATCTTTCCGTGGCTTTTGGCTGAGGATAACCCAGTTATATCCTGTTAAGGAAATAACTCTTTAAATCCAGCCGGACGACGCGTTCGTGCTCTGCGAGGGGATAAGCTTCCAGAATATACTGGGGATAAGCTTATTGCTTGGGGATATGAATTCCAAATTTCCTAGGGAACTGGTTTAGACTCTTCTGGGGAGTTTGGATATGCTGGGGAAAGTGATTCCTTTGAATACTGAGATAACGCCGGGGAACAATCTTTAGACCAAGATTGCCGGGGATGCTTGTTAAGAATATATGCTGCTGCTGGGGGAGTATTGAGATCTACTGGAGGATACTCAATTTGCTTGGAGAAGAATGTATTGTTGGCTCACTCTTTGGGGAATTCAGGTATACTGGTCATGTTCTTTAGCCGAACCTACCTTAGTACTTTGGAGGACAGAAATAATCAGATTGCTTAAACCACCCGCTATTGCCCCTGTTTCCATGGGGGAGGCACATATGGGATGCTGATAATTGTTGAGGGTCGAACCTTCTTCTGGTAGGCAGGTGACAAGATGACAGGACATAGTCGTACGCTTTGATCCCTAACTTTTGCCTGGACCGCCCTTTCGGGTTTTCAGTCCACCGGGATACCCATTTTTGCCCAAGCCGCCTTTTCAGGTTTTCGACTTGCCGGGTGTACAGATTTTTTTTCATTTCATCCCTTCATTTTGCCTGAACCCTTTTGGTTCGCCGGGAAGCCCTTATTTTTGCCTAGGTATGTCAACCTAGCGGGTCTTTGATTATGCGTAGTATCTTTTCGACTATGTCCATGTTCTTAGAATGTAGGGAGTTGCCCTTGTTAGAAGTGTTTTGTCGCGCCACCAGAAGGTGTTTGATCAGACAAGATTCGTTGTTGAAATGCCCCAAGTGACTCAGGCAGAGATTTGCCCCAGGCTATTTGGTCTTTGAGATATTCTCCGAACCTTGGCTTAATTGCCCCAGATAATGGACCATGGTCATGTCTGCCCCTTGATTGGAGGTACTTCTGTTCATTAGGCATTCATCGTGCGAACTTCTATGCTGTTCAAACAAAAAGTCATATGCAAACAAAGTTATGTTAAAAATGCAAAGCCTATGTCTGTCTTGAAGATTTTGAAAATGCATTCTTCTTTTCCATAAAACAAATGAATGTTTGTAACACGTGATGTCAACTCCGTATTTACCGTAAGCCTTAAGGAGTCAGGATACCTTTTCGTAACAGTATGCTTTCGAACTAACCCATGCTTCAGCTAGGACTTTTAAGGGTTATATCATGGCCTGGTTCACGGTTTAAGAAACAAAGGATAAAGGCTCAAATTATTTGTACCCACCCGCTCTTCGTGATGTTCTCCAAACCTAAACTCAGTTGATCGTGCATTAGACCTTTTTATGAGTTTTTGTTCTGATGTTCCAATGATGGTTCAGATATTGATGATTTATTCTGAATAGGCGGTCATTTTTGTTTTTGTTGAGGATTTGTAAGACCTCTTTCTCTTTTTTTTTTGATTTCGTTATCCCTTTCTTTTTTGCCTGAACTGTTTCCTTTTTCGGAATTACAGTCAGCGGGATGCCCCAGTTTCGTAAGTCCCTTCTATAGGTTTTGACTTTTTGGGCTTTTCATTTATGATTTTGTTTTTGATAATGACTGCCTGTCCTTATGATTGTTCTGAACCATCACTGTCTTTTGTTTTTGGAAAGACTCATTTGGTGCCATTCATTATGCACTTGGATCAACTGAGAAGACTACCCTGCCCCAGGTTATGATAAAGGGTTTTAAATTTCGAAAAGAAAAACTCCTACTTCTTTGGCTCAGAGGGGTTAACGAGGGATTATCATCCTTATAACTCCAGTGTTTAGGGATTTGAAACAATGCCTGTACTTCATCAGCGGGGTCTGTTCAAAAGCATACTGTAAAGATAGCGGTATCGTTTTCGTCATCCTCCCTCAAGAGGCTCAGAATTATTAACCAAGAGTTGATCATCAGAAAAAATATGAAAAGAATTTTGAATATAATGAAAACAATTGTATTAATTCCCAAAACAGACATATGCGATGCATTAATAGAATAAAAGAGTTTGCTATGACATTAATTGTTTATATAAGCAAGGAAAAACACAACTCAGAAATTCAAATAAACAAAAGGTCTTCAACGATTGGGTAACGGAGCAGTGATTATGTTCGGAGTCTCAGGCACTTCAAACTGAATCTCCCCGGCGTCGATCATGTCTTGAATTTTGTTTTTGAGAGGCCAGCAGTTGTCCGTAGTATGCCCCGGGCTATCAGAATGATATGCGCACCTATCGTTGGGATGATAGTTGGGAGCAGAAGTGTTCGGATTCTGAAGAGGAGCCCTTAAGGTGATCAGCCCTGCCTTCAACATTTGTTGCAGTGCTTGATCCAGCGACATGTTGATTTTGGTGTACTGCCTTTTAGGCTTGTCTGGTCTGCTCTGATCAGCCCGTTGTTCTGGGCAAGGTCGCTGTTGGACCTGTGAAGTGATAGCAGCTTGGAGAGACCCAAACCTTTGACTTCTTGGAAGTTGGTTAATGACGGGGTCCCTGACTTGGGCTGGTTGCTTCATGTCTTGATGAAGCTAACTGATCATGGCCCTCAGCTCTCCTTGCTCCTGAGTTAAACCTTGAATGAGTGCCCTTTGCCCCAGCATTTGGGTTTTCAATGTGTCTACTTCAGCTTGTAGACGTTTCAGCTGTTCGTCCTTGTCATCTTCAGGACTTTTTCTGATCAGATTCCCCATGAGGAGGGTCCTCAACTCTTCTTGCCCCTTGGATAGACCTAGGAAGATTTCCCTGAACTGAGTCTCTTGAGCCTGAAGACCTTGGTTATCTGGTTGGAAGGCCATTGCTGAAATAAACAGCGAGAAGGGTAAGTGACCTGCAAAAGGGATACCTGTAATGCAATGATATGTATGTATGCATGCAATGTTTTCAAGGACCTCGCGGGGTAAACAAGAAATTTGTTAAAATTTGAAGCCGGTAGCTTGACTGAAGGCACTGCATATTGTTGAGAGTCCTTCTTCAAGGGTCAAAGGCTCACCATATCCAGTGGGTCATAGCCCCTGACTTTAGTCATCATGTCTGGTTTTGATTTCCAAACAACCTTGGTTAAGGGAACCTTCTTCAAGAGTCAGAGCTCACCATATCAAGTGGGTCATAGCCTCTGACAGCTTTGTCTAGAGGAAAATAAATCCTCTTTGCCCCTTGCTGGACAGTTGGTTCATCATGACCTGCATCACAAGCCCTTGAGATCCTTGAAATGGGTTAGGATGTATGCAATGGTATGATGTCATGCTATGCATGGGGTGATGTAGGTAAACCATGTTATGAGTCCCAATTAAGGACTATAAACAAACCCTGCAAGAAATTCAGTATACTTTGTTATGAGTCCCAATTAAGGACTATAAACAAAACCTGCAAGAAATTTGGTAAACCCTGTTATGAGTCCCAGTTAAGGACTATAAACAAAACCTGCAAGTAGTTCATGTGTCAGCTAACAAGCATGCAAGTAGGCAAGTACAAAGGCACACAAGTCACACAAGAGAAACCCTTAGGGTTTAGGTCAGCATGAGGTCTAGGTATTACCCTCTTTCAGTTCGTTGGTTCATACCTGTCCTAATCAAAGGTAACCGGGTTCTTAGAGGATCCCAATATCATTGACTAACCTCAATCGGTCATAACTCCAGCATCGCAATCTTTTCTTGCGGCCAGAACCATCATGAGAGTTTAGCCTCAATGGGCGTAGCATACCGCTACTGTTCTAATGGCCAAGTTGTGTCATTTAAGGTTCTAAGGTCTGTTGGTGATTAATGACTCCTTGGAAGACCCATATTCTCCCCGTTTCAACATGAGGGATATCGGTACAGACCAAGGCGCCACACCAACGTAGCCACTGCTTCACCCATGTCGGTATACGCCGGACAGGTCCCTCACAGCTTATGCTACCTAAACAGGGTATCCCCAGATCCGGGTTAGGATCTATGTAACTCCCAAGCAACCCACAATTTAAAGCAAGCAAAGCAATACAATTGAAAACACAGTTATGAACTATCCCTAAGGTACACCTCACTTTATAAAGAGTCCCCAGCAGAGTCGCCAGTTCTGTGATCGGTGGATCTGGAACTGACTGTTTAACACTGGTTCGCGAAATGTCGCGGAAGCAAGAGTCGCCACCGTCTTTTATTTTCTCCAAATGGAAAGGACAAAAGCACAGAAAAATTCCTTAAAGAGATTGCTCTCGGTTCGGGAGGTAGGTTATAGAAAGGGAAGGTGTTAGCACCCTTTCTATCCATGGTTATCCATGGGCTCTTAGATACTTGCTCAATGTGTTTTCAAAAAGGTTTGTTTGCTTTTCAACTGTGGGTTTTAAAAAGTTTCTTTGAAAATTTCAGTTCGACTCTTGTATCGGTCCTCAAGAGTGTTTGAAAAATGCTTTCGAAAGCTTTTTGAAAATGTGTTGGTGTGAAAAGTATTTTTGATTTGTTTTGTTTTGAATTAGAGCAAGTATCCACGAGTCGTCTACCTACCCTAAGGAATTCGTCTGTGTAAATGTCCTTTAAAGTAGTGCCATCCCACCATTGAGAGGTAGGTAGCACCACCGTTGGAGGTGTTCGGGTCAATTCGAGTTTGTAGGGACATGGTGATCACCAGAGCAATGGGAAGACACCTTAGAAGCTACCCTCATGCCAGGTTCCCGGATCATGAGGACTTACTAAGACATCCTCTACTCGACGATCACCTTTCGAGGCAAGGCAACAGTGAGGCGTACCCTAGGGGTGGTGTATGCGATTCGAGTGTCAGATTCATTTGTATTTGTCTTGTCATGTTCATTGTGATCTACGCTTGATTTTATTTAAGTCCATTCATTCTTGCATGCTTTTAACAGTTAAAATATTTGCGGGAAAATAAATTCTAAGGCTATTACAAATGGCGCGGGTCCACATCGCCAAAATTAAACCGGACCCGATTTGACTGAAAAATAAATAAAGCAAATAAAAGTGCGAAAAGTAATGTTACAACGCTTTGGGAGAGATACATAATTATTTAAGCAATAAAATAAATGTGCGAAATTAAATGAATTTAAGAACATGGGCGTTGGACCCTTTTGCAAAAGATTAAAGTTAAGGAGAAATTAAAATTAAAATTAAATGTTTTTGTTTTTTTTTGGTATTTTTATGTTTTTTAAGATTTAATAGAAAAAGGATTAATTAAAACTAAAATAAAATGTTAAACCTAGTTCTAACTATTTTTAAGTTATTTAAGAAAATATGTTGAATCTTAACCTAATTTAAACCTAAGTTTTTATTGTACAATTTAATTATAAAAATAAATAAATAAATAATATTAGGGTAAAAAAAGGAAAATTAAAAAGGAATAAAATTTATTAAACCTAATTCTTCATTTTTTTTAGATTTTTTATTGTGAAAAGAATTAATATTAAAACCTATTTTAAGCTAATTAAATTCCAAGCATTTATTTACAAGAAAAATATTAAACTAAAATATTTATTGCATTTTTTGTCTTTTCTGAATTTTTATGTATTTTTGTATTTTTTGTAAAAACATATAATTAAATTGAAACAACAAAGAAAATAATATAATTGAAAAATAAAATATAAGAAAAAAGGATAGAAAGTTGCAAACCAGGGGGGGTGGAAGTCCCAATTTAGGAGGTATGGGCTCAGCAATTCAGGCCCAACAACATTCAGATCCATTGACTTTCGCCACTAGCGTGTTGTGCATTGACTAAGGCTTAGCGTGCTCTTTGAATCCACACCCTTGATCTGATCTCACAGGACGCGTGTATGGATAGATGGTGAGGGAATAGGATGCGTCTGCAACTTTGAAGCACATGGGAATTGCTTTTGAAAAATAATATGGAAACTTGTAAGACCTGGGGCTCGAACCCAGGTCATGTACCGTTCCAAACAACGCGCTTGCCACTGAACCATCGCTTGTACCTTTAACATATAACAACATTCAAATATAATAAATAAAACATGATGTTAATGGGTTAAAGCGCGCGAGATTTAAATTAGCCAATCGTTGGCAGCCACGCAATCGTCTTCCTCGCTACGTTTATTTTCCTGAAAAAACAACTATATTAGGCAACGGTTTCAGACACGTTCCCTTAGGTGGCCTTTGGAAAAATAACGAATAGATCTCAGGGCTCCATAAATTGATCGCGAGTAGTGTTTCCCGTTCGTCCAGGTGCGTCAAATCTAATGGTGTTGGTCTGGAGTCCTGATTTTACTTCGTTTTGAAAGCCCCAAATCCAACCTCTGAAAACCCTAGATTTCAAGCATGGTACAATCGCGTATGCAACATAAAAACTCAATTAAACATATCAGTTAGCTTTGAAATCACATCAAGAACAAGAATCAATAATTGAATTTCATAAAAAATGCCTAGAACATGATATGCGTTTATGAGTTTTTTGCTGTACAGTCGAAGGTCTCGTTACCAATTCCTTGCGTTTGAGTTGATGTTAGGGATTGGAATCGCTTCTGGGAACCTTGAGGAAGCTATTGGAAGAGGAATTAAGCTTTGAATCGCCCTCTATCAATGATTTCAGAATTGAGTTTTTTCAACAATTTTCCAAGTTTGTCTATTGTTCTTCTGCGCAGCCTAGGGTCCATGGGCATTAGGGTTCTCTTCAGGCATTTGTAGTGAGGCAATTAGGTTAAGAAAATCAATCAAATCTCTTGTAATTCATTGTTTGAATATTTGATTTTTTTCCATTATGTTTCATATCTTTTTCATGTGAATTTGATTCAATTAGCATCCAATCAAGCCAAATCTTTCCATGTTGGGATGTGCACGAATTATTGAGCCTAGAATGTGTACAAAAAGATTGGTTAGGTCATGTTAGATATTTTTCACATATTTATATAATTTAAATGAATTAATATGAATAATAATTCAAATAAATAAATAAAAAATGAGAAAATACTTCCCTTTGGGCCAAGTGGTCGTGCACATGCTTAGAATGATGAATCATGGAAGAAAAATGGGCCCCTTAGCATTTTTGGGTCATTTGAATCAATGTTGACTTTTCAAAATTTCCAAAAATTTCCCAACTTCCACAAGGCATAACTTGCTCAATTTTTACGCTTTTCACATGTTCTTGGACATTTTGGAAAGGTCTTTGAGTCCTCTAACCAATGCCTTTGGTACCATGTAATTTTGATTTACCAATCTCAAGTTATGGCCTTTGACTTAAAGTCCCTTTTTGTTGACTTTTGAAAATGACCTATAATGTTGAAATTGATAACTTTTTGTGAGAGCATTTCTTGGACTTGAAGTATGAAGACGAGTTGTAGGAAATGTCTTTCTCTTCAAAATGAGCTTTGGATGGGATTTTTCTGATAATCCATGTGAAAGTTATGCCCTGGTCAATTTCAGTTAACTTTTTCAGCTGTCCAAATATAGTAACTTTTGCATCTTTGATGATTTCTGAGCCAAATTTTGAGAATCATGATCAAGCATTGATCAAATGATGTTTGTGGCTTCAAAATGATATGTTGACCAAAAATTTGAACTTTTGACTGTCAAATGACCATTTTGCCCCTACAGTTGACTGTAGTGCAATTAGGGTTTTGACTGTGCAATTTTGAGCTGAATGCCTTGAAACTTGATATGAGGATGCTTGACCATCTTTGTAGGCATATGAGACTTGATTGGGCCTTTGAAAACTTCCTTTTCTTGATCAGAACACAAACCCTAGTTTTGACTGTATAGGAGACCTTTGACCTGTGCAACCCTTGGGGAATTTTGTGACTTGGCTAGGCAATTTCTTGAAGAATATGGGAGGGCAAATTTTGGGGTACAACACCTTGGCATGGGCTTCAGAGCACAGTAGCAGGGCCAGCATTGAGATCTTGGAAGGGGTTTTCCCCAATTGTTCAACCATGTTGTAGTCACTCTTCTTGATTATCTTTAAGATTTATTCCATTTCCTTCTTAGAATCCTCTGGAATGCCTTCTGGATGTGCCTTCGCCCGGACAGACTCAACCAATACCTCTTTGCCCCGAGTTTTTGCCGAGTCGGTAGCAGGGATAATAGTGGGGCTAACAACAGGAGTAGCTATGGGAATATTGATAGGAGCAGCAACAAGGATGATCACAGGAGTAGCCACAGTTTTAGGAGGAGAGATCTCAGGGGAGAAAACTCTTCCACTTCTTATTATCTTACTGGTCCCGATGATATTACTAATGTCGGGATCAGAGTCTTCAGAATCTTCGTCTTTAACAATCAGCAAATCTTGATTGACGCCATGGTAATAGAAATTAGCCCCATAATTCCAGGGAACAACTTTATCTAAGGAATATGGTATAGGTCCAGGGAAAGTAATTATCAATGAAGCAACTTTTGGAACAGATGTAATCCTAACAGGTATTTTGGAGGAGACCTTGGGAGGACTGGCGGAAATGGTAATGATAGAAACATCTTCACATGGAGCACTTGTAACTGGAGTCTTCTTAAACAAGATTTCTTTATCATCCATCAGGCACTGAACGCATTCCTTCAACAAATGGCAACCATTAGATAAGGACAAACATAAGTGGCAACCTTCACCACAACCCAAAAATAAACCGGCCTGCAAGAGATTCTTCGTAATAGTCAGGAGTGGAGTAGCTAGTTCATCCACAGAAGCAACAAACATGTCATCATCTATAGCATTAACACCAGGGACGTGCTTGGGCATAGGGGAAATGTGATACGGTGGCAGAACCGACTGTTATACTGGTTTGCGTTTTGCGTTTTGTGTTTTCAAAATTTCGCGGTAAGCAAGAGTCGCCACCGACTTTTATTTCATCCAACAAAGGAAAAGGAAAAAGAACAGAAAAAACCTTTTTTCGAGATGTTTCTGAGTACGGGGGTAGATTTATAGAAAGGGAAGGTGTTAGCACCCTTCCTATCCATGGTTTTCCATGGGCTCTTAGGTACTTTCTCATTTTTAAAAATTACTTGTGTGTTTGTGTCTTTGAAAAGTTTTGTTTTACGTCATTTTAACCCTTGTTTCTGTCCTCAAGAGTGTTACGAAGTTGTTTTTGAAAACTTTGTCTGAAAAGTGTTTGGTGTGAAAAGTTTTTATTGAGCAAGTACTTAAGATTCTACCTACTCGAAAAAAGGACTGTTCGTTCTATTTCCTTTAGACAATGTTATCCTACTATTAAGGAGTAGGTAGCACCGTCATTGGAGTTGTAAGGGACATTCGAAAGGGACAAGTATAATCATTAAAGCAATAGTTAGAAAACCTTAGTAGTAACCCTAGAGCCTTAAGATCTTTCCGCGGCAACATTTCCGAGAAAACATTTCCGAGGCAACATTTTGATCTTTTAGGCTGGAGAGCGACCACTAAAATTTTCTATGCTTAATGACTGTTTACCGAAGGCAACCGTAGTGAGGCAAACCCTAGGAGTGAAACATGTGCATATGATTTGTTTCAATTATTTAATCTTTGCACATTAGGTGATCTACCATTTTAAATTTCAAGCATTATTTTCATACAATCCCATTAGCCATACATCTAGACAATTAAAGATTGTGGGAATTTAAAGTCCGAAAAATAAACCTAGCTATTACAAGGCTTCGGGGAGGGGGGATTAATTACATAACCAAAAATCGGGGATTTAAACAGTAAATAAAAACCCTAGTTTTAACTATTACAAACCAGTAAGCAGTTACATAATTAATCAAAAATAAATACGCGCGGCAATCGTAAATACGAGAGAACTCGGGTTTTGACCCTTGGCTACCTAATTGGATTAATTAAAGAGAAAAAATCATTTTTTTGTCATTTTTATTTAAGGAAATAAAAACCAAATTGAATTTAATTAAAGAAAAAAAAATCATTTTTTGTCATTTTTATTTAAGGAAATAAAGACCAAATTGAATTTAATTAAAGAAGAAAAAAAATCATTTTTTGTCATTTTTATTTAAGGAAATAAAGAATAAATTGCAAAATATCCTAATCACTAATTAAGTTTTAATTATGAAAAATCATTAAATTAATGGGAAAAAAATAATTAACCTATTTTTTGTGTTTTTATTTTGAGAAGGAATTAAAATTAAGAATTAAACCTAATTTCTATTTGATTTTAATTATGAAAAAAAAAGATTTAAGTTAACCTAATTAAACTAATTAATGCAATTAAATATTTTATCAAGAAAAAAAGACTAAACCTAATATTGTTTGTGATTTTATGATTTTTATGTTTTGATTAAAAATGATTTTTGGAAAATAAGTAAAATAAATAAATTAAAACAATAAAAAGAATTAAAAAAAAAAAAAAAAAAAGATTGGGCCTGTGTGGTAGAATGCAGACTGGAGGGTGCATTGCCAAATTTTTAGGCCCAAATTGATTAGCCCATATTCCTTGCGTGTGATCCCATGTGGATTAGCTTCAGAGAGTGCACCATGGGCTGTTGTGGTTGGACGCTGGATCTGGACCAAGGGATGATCCAAAGGGTAGGATTTGTGAGCGTATGATGGACGCATGGAATGGTGATGTACTGAATCTGCAGTAAATTGTTAGGAAAATAATAAAAGTGTGAATTAATAATTAAAAACCTAACTCTGATTAATGTACAAGTTAATCATGAAATAAAATCAATATTGATTAAATCAAAACAACTTTTATGTCAAAAATTATTTTAATTAATTGAAAGCTTAAAACTAATATTTAATTATTTTTTTGTGATTTTATATGTTAATTAAATTAATGATAGAAAACAAATCAAGTGAAAAATAAATAAATGAAAAGGGTTAGAAAAGAAAATAGTCAAAAAATTGGAAAAATGCATGGGGTGGGTGATGAACCCATACCCCTTGGGTCACAGTTAGGCGCCTCATCCACCAAGCCAAGCTATTGTTTGTGATTCAAACCTGTTCTACGTAACAACAAGAACTCATTTGGACAGTTAATAAACATTAGCAATGCATGAAATTAATTATATGAATGTTTGAAATAAAAGTAAATCGGAGAAGATGAGTATGCTTGTTTCAAGTATCAATGGCCATGACTTTCAACCTATTCTTACCCTTATATACCTCAGGAATGATTTGTAATTGATGACTTAGACTGAAAGTGGTTGGATCTTCGGTTTTGACTTTGCACTCATTTTGACAGAATTTGAGGTTTTTAGAGAGTGTTCTTGGGCAGCCAATTTAGTGCTCCCTAGTGTATGAGGGTGTTGTGTTTATATAGAGGAGGAATTTAGGTCAAAAATAATGGAAGAAATCTCATGGTATCTTGAGGAATTATGAAGATTTGATTTGATTTTGGCCTTGTATGATTTCTTTCCAAAATAGCTCCAATCATGACTTTTTCAATCTAAATCATCCTTGCACGAATTACATGCCATGCTAGCTGTATATGGACTCATAATGTGCACAAAAATTCCAAGATTTGATTTGCTTTTATTATTTTACCATTTAATTTGATTTATTTTGGTTTAAATGAATAAAAAATAAAAATAAATGATAAAAATAATAAAATAATAGGTGGAAAAGCTCAGGGGTCATGGGTCCTATTAGAAACATGTTTCAAACAAGAAAACATGGGCCCCTTTGGAAAAAATGCAAATTTGATCAATGTTGACTTTTGACAATTTTCCAAAAATTGCCAACTTTGACAATGCACAACTCTCTCAATTTTGACTCTAGGAGGGTGTTCTTGGACTTTTTAGAAAGCTTAGGATGTCCTCTAAACAAACCTTTTGGTTTCATATGAATTGGATCTTCCATGTTCATGTATGAAGCTTTGACCCAAACGGTGTTTTTGTTGACTTTTCAAAAGGACCTATAATTTCAAAATTCATATCTTTTTATGAGTGCATATTTTGAACTTGAGTGATGAAGATGAATTGTATGGAATTTCATCCTCTTTGAAATGAGCCTTGGTTGGAAAATTTCTGATAAAGTATGAAGAAGTTATGCTTGGTCAAAGTTGGATTGACTTTTACAAAGAAACCCTAATTTAGCAACTTTTAGATTTTGATGAATTTGGAGCATTCCTTAAGGAATCATGATCAACTCTTGATAAAATGATGGAAGTAACTTAAAAATGTTGATGTTGACCCAAAATCTTGAGGTTTAACTGTATGTGGGCCACAATTGACTTTTGACCTAGTTCAGTTGATTCTCAAGCATATGAGCAGTTGACTGAGCAAACTTCTTGTGCAAGGCTTGAAATTTGACATGGATAATCTTGGGAACATATTAGGACCTTGGAAAGTATTTGGGTCCTTTGTAGTCCACACATCTTGATGAAATTGGAAAATTTAATTTGAGACACACTGCCTTAGGAGAGAGTTTGTCTGGTCAACTCTTGGGCAAACTTGAGCAAATTGAGGACCTTTATGAGTATGTATTGAGTAAAATGAGAGGGAAAATTTTGGGGTACAACATGCAGTAATAACATTAGGAGTCTCAGGAGCATCAAATTCAATCTCCTTTGCTTCAATCAAATTCTGCACTTTATTCTTCAAAGCCCAACAATAGTTTGTATCGTAGCCTAGACTTTCAGAATGGTAAGCACACCGAGCATTTGCATTATAGTGAGGAGATGTAGTGTTGGGATTCTTGGGATCCTCTTTCAGGGTAACCAAATTGGATTTTAGCAGGTGTGGTAAAACCTGAGATAAGGTCATGTTGATCCGGGTAAACCGTCTCCTGGCTTATCTGTTCTGGACTGATTATTCTGTTGCCGGTTTAATGTAGAATTGGAAATCATAACATCCCCTACCGTCGGACGACGCTCAGTTTTTTTAAGAATTATTTGGCCATAAGCAACACTGACCTCCTTCTTCCCTGTGAATGGTATCTTTGTAGTGCTGGAGGATGCATCCCTCTATATCTTACCACTTTTAATGCCAGCCTCTACTCGTTCACCCGTCAAGATCAATTCCGTAAACCCAGCAGAAGAACTTCCAATCGGGTGGTTAAAGAATGGCCCGGATAATGTGCCCAAGAACATGTCCACCAGCTCCCTATCAAACAATGGAGGTTGGACTCTTCCCGCAAGGTCTCTCCATTTTTTGGCATAGTCCTTAAAGCCCTCTCCGGAACCCATAGACATGCTTTGCAACTCTGTACGAGTCGGGGCTAGGTCAGCATTATTGTGATACGGTGGGAGACCTGGCTTGGTTGTTTTGTTTTTTATCGTAAATGTTGCGGTTAGCAAGAGTCGCCATCGACTTTTCTTTTATCCAAAAGGAAAGGTGAAAAAGCACAGGAAAGACCTTTGAGATATTTTCTTGAGTTCGGGGGGTAGATTATCAAAAAGGAAGGTATTAACACCCTTTTCATCCATGGTTTTCCATGGGCTCTTATCTACTTGCTAGATCACTTGCTTTTGTTTGAAAATATGCTTTGTATGGTTTTTGAAAGTATTTTGTAAATATGCCATCATTTAGGCAAACTTTGTAATGATTCTCGTTCGTAAGAATGTATACAAAGTGTTTGATCTTTTGAAAATGTTTTCAAGTTTGAAAGATGTTTTTGAAAGTGTTGGTGTTTGTTTTGAAAATAGAAAGGATGTTTTTGTTTTGAAATTGAGCAAGTAACTAGGAACAATCTACCTACTCAAAAGTCTTTCATGTTCATTTCCTCTTTCCTTTGACATTGTTATCTTACCATTGATTTGGTAAGTAACCCTATCTTTGGATGTAAAAGGGATGGGCAAGGGTCATCGTATAACCATGATTAGCAATGTTGTAAGATATCTTAACATTTTCTTTAGGGACTAAGATCATTTTGAAAGGAAACATGGATAGCGTCATCGAGGGACTATGATCTTATATTTTGTTTGTTTTTGCTAAGATACCTCACATGCATAATATGGCTATTTTTGTAAGGCAACAAAGTGGATTTACCCTAGGGGTGTATGTGTGCAAGTGTGTTGATTTGCATGCTTGATTTGTCTTGATTAGGGTTTTCTATTTGTTGGTTTTATCTTTCCATACAAACCATAATTACTAGCATTTGTCTATAAAGCATTTAAACTGCGGAAAATAAAAATATTAAGCTATTAAATCATTTAGGGGAGGGGGTGTACAAATTACAAATGGGGAATTGCAAGAAATTAAATCTAAATAATTATTAGAACCATATTGAATTTGAACAAATGTACAAAATTGAATAACTAAAAATGCAAGAACGTAAATGTAAAAAGAAATGTGATTTTTGTTTGGTTTTTCATGAAAAGGGTTTTTGACTTAATTAATTAAAATAAAATAATTAACTAAAGATAATAAAATTAAGATTAAGTTAGTAAAATAAACTAATTTAAAGAAAACAAGTTTTTAGGGTTTTTTGTGAATTTAATTTAATTAGTAAATAAAAATAATTAAATAAAAGATCCTAAGTTCTAAATTGATTTTATTTTACAAGAAAATAATATAATAATAATTAAAATTAAATTATCTAAGCATTTAAAAAAAGTAAATTAAATTATTTAAAGGAAATGTTTTTGTTCTTTTGTTTTTGTGAAGAAAAATAAACTAAATAAATATAAATAATAAAATATAAATATTTTTTGGATTTTTTATTAATGAAAATAATAATAATAATAATAATAACAATAATAATAATAATAATAATAATAATAATAATAATAATAATAATAATAATAATAATAATAATAATAATATTAATAATAATATTAATAATGATAATTGTTGTACCCCAAAATTTGCCCTCTCATTTTACTCAATACATGCTCCTTGAGATCCTCAATTTGCTCAAGGTTGCCCAAGAGTTGACCAGATAAACTCTCTCCTAAGGCAGTGTATCTCAAATTAGGGTTTCCATTTTCATCAATATGGGTGAACCACAAAGGACTCATAACTCTCCATGGTCCTAATATGTTCTCAAGACCCTACAGGTCAAGTTTCATGCCTTGCACAAGAAGTTTGCTCAGTCAACTGCTCAGATGCTTGAGAATCGACTGTATTGCTCAGGCCCACGTACAGTCAAACTTCAAGATTTTTGTTCAACATTAACATTTTGAAGTGACTTTCATCATTTGATCAAGGGTTGATCATGATTCCTAAAGGAATGCTCCAAATTCATCAAAACCCAAAAGTTGCTAAATTAGGATTTCTCAGTAAAAGTCAACCCAACTTTGACCAAGCATAACTTCCACGTGCTTTATCATAAATTTTTCATCCAAATCTCATTTTGAAGAGGATGCAATTCCCTACAACTCATCTTCATCCCACAAGTTCAAAATATGCATTCATAAAAAGATATGAATTTTTACATTATAGGTCCTTTTGAAAAGTCAACAAAAACACCTTTTGGGTCAAAGCTTCATACATGAACATGGAAGATCCAATTGAGATGAAACCAAATGGATTTTTTATGCACATTTTGAGTCCATGTACATCTAACATGCCAGCCAATTCGTGCAAAGTGGATTTGGATTGAAAAAGATTAGATTGAAGCTTGTTTTAGAAATATATCATACAAGAGCAAATCAAATCCAATTTCCATTATTTCTCAAGATTCATGCCAATTTTATTGACCTGATTTAGTCTACTATAAGTGTATAACAATTGCAGATAAAAAACACAAGGGTTGCAGTCATGAAAAGGCCAAAAGCAAGCTAAAAAATCTTGACAAAAAGTGAGGTTCAGTTTTCAGTCTAGAGGACCTTTCAGAGCAATTCAAAGCCAACCATCACATCCTAGGCGTGCACTGAAGCCATCCAAACCATTTGCAAGGTCTGAAACGCCCAGAATTCGTCTCTATACCTCACACGGTTTGCAAGTTTTTTCAAATTCGATTATTACAATTTATGCATCATTAGCAATTTTAATTGTCATATTTGTGATTATTATCATGTTTGCAAGCTAACTGGATGGTTTAATTGCACTTTTGAAGCTTATACAAGCACCTGCCATTGTTAGGGTTTTTATGTTTTTTTAGGGTTTTTTGATGCAGGAAAAATTAGGCTATGAATGAGGTACCATGATGCTCGTGAGGCCAAGACGAGTTGATTTGTACCATCATAATTAATTTATCACGCTCATATGAGATTTTTGAGTTTCACATGGATATAGCTACGAACGAAAATTGTCACTATAGCCTTTAGTGACAATTTTGTCCGTAGGTAAAAGCCAAATACCAAAGATGACAGTTCTGGGAGGAAGATGAGGGTGTGGCAGCACACCACTGGCCCGTTTGAATCCACGCGCGTTTTTTGGGGCATGGCACTTTGTTTGTATTATATTTTATTTATTTCATTATAATTATGAATAACTTGTCCAACGCAGTTGGTAGAGAGACACGCTTGTGAAGGGAAGGACCTGGGTTCGATCCCAGGTCCAGACATTTTTCCTATTTTCTAACATTTATATGCAGGATCTCATACACTACTATTCCATGTGTCCACCATGCAACTCGGGAGCTGACCATCAGATTCATCTCCAGCCAAGATCCAACCCCTGCAGTGAAGGAGTATGATACACCTTCAGGTCAACGCTACACCTAATCCAGCGTGGTTGACTTGGGCTCAGCTTAATGGGCCAAGAATTTCAGCTTCACACCCCCTTCAGCAATTCATCACACGCCCATTTGGTTATTTTTTCTATTACTTTTTTTAATTTCTTTTCTCTAGTTATTTTCCTTTTTCTTTTATTTAATACAAAAAATATTTTTTATTAAATTAACAAATCAAAATCACAAAAATCTTTTTTAAATAAATATTTTTAATTAATTATTTTAATTAATTTAGGGTAATTTAATCTTCTTTTATAATTAAAAATAATTAGAATTAGGATTTTAGTTGTACATAATTTAATTAATTTTCTTTAAAAATACATCAAAAATCATTTTTCTCATAAATATCTATTTCTTTAATTAATTAATTTAATTAGAAAACTAGGTTAATTTAATTTCTTTCATAATTTAAAATCAATTAGAAATTAGGTTTAATTGATTTGTAATTTAAATGTTTTCTCAAATAAAAATCCACAAAAACACTTTTTCTCTCAATTAGGGTTTTAGGTTATTTCAATCATCCTTGCATTTAATTTGCCGCACGCTTGTTAATTATTTGTCCATTATTTTGTAACTGCTAAGAGTTTGTAATAGTTGACCTAGGGCTTTTATTTACTGTTTAATCCCCCATTTTTGGTTATGTAATTAACCCCCTCCCCGAAGCCTTGTAATAACTAGGTTTTATTTTCTCGCACTTTAAATTGCCACAATCTTTAACTGTCTAGATGCATGGTGTGATCGGTGGAAGTAGAACTGAGTGTTTTTTAAGCTGGTTCGCGAAATGTCGCGGTAAGCAAGAGTCGCCACCGTCTTTTATGTTCTCCAATATGAAAAGGACAAAAGCACAACAAAATTCCTTTTTTGAGATGTCTCTCGGTTCGGGAGGTAGATTTATAGAAAGGGAAGTTATTAGCACCCTTTCTATCCGTGGTTATCCACGGGCTCTTAGGTACTTGCTCTTATGTTTTCAAAAATTTGTTTGCTTTTCAAGTGTGTGTGGGTTTTGAAAAAAGTTTTGTTTGAAAAATTTCTAAGTAACTCTTGTATCTGTCCTCAAGAGTGTATGAAATATTTGTTTGAAAACTTTTTGAAAGTGTAAGTGCGAAAAGATGTTTTTGTTTTTTGAGAGAGAGCAAGTACCCAGGAGAAATCTACCTACTCTAAGGAATTAGGCTGTGTAAGAGTCCTTTAGACAGTACTATCCCACTATTGAGAAGTAGGTAGCACCGTCGTTGGAGGTATTCGGGTCAATTCGATTATAGGGACAATGTGGTCACCAAAGCAATAGTAGGACGCCTTAGTGGTAACCCTAATGTCCTAGATCCCTTTTTTTTTATCCGAGGCAACCGTTTCGAGGCAACTGGATCTTTAGACAGAAGGGCGGCCTCTAAAACACCCTATACTTGACGACCACGTTCGAGGCAACCGAGTGAGGCGTACCCTAGGAGTGGCATGTGCATGTGTGTTGAATTCAGTTTATGTTTATCTTTGATCATGCATTTGTGAGCTACGGATTGATTTTATTTGTCATACAAGTCTTTCATGCATATTAACAGTTAAGAGTGCGGAAAATAAAGTGCAGAAAGGTAAATCTACGCTATTACAAGGCGCGGGTCTATACATCGCCAAAAACAAAACCCGTTTGGAAATAAATGCGAGAAAAGTAAAAGAAAGCAATAAATTCCTAATTAACTATTACATCCTCGGAAACAGATACATAAATATGAATCAAAATAGGAATTAAAGCGCGAAAGAAATTAAATCGGGAACGTCTTAGGGTTTTGACCCTTTTTGAGAAAAGAAAGTAATTTGTCCTTTTTTTGCAATTAATTAAATATTAAACCTAAACTAATTAATTAATTAATTAAAAGAAAAATGTTTTTTTGTGTTTTTTAAGTCTTTAATAAAAATAAAAATAAGAAATTAAAAGTCAAAAGAAACCCTAATTCTAAATTTGTTTTATTTATTGTAAAAAGTTAAAATTAGACCTAATTTAAACTAAGTTGATTAATTAGAATTTATTTACAAAATAAATTAATAAATAAGAATAATAATAATTAATGAAAATATTTACATTTTTTTTATTCTCTGAATTTATTATGAAAAATATTAATTTGTTAATTAATTAAATAATAGTAATAACAATTATTAAAATAATTAGTTAAAATAAAATAAACAAGCAATTAACCAGGGGGGTATGCTGGCCCAGATGGAGATTAAGCCTGGAATTTTTAGGCCCAATAGCACTCAAGCCTGTTGACTTCTGGGATTAGCTGCGCTGGCTTTGACTGGGGAACATCATAGTCACTCACTCTTGGCCTTTGGATGCACGCCTGTAGCCACTTGGCATGTTGAGCGCTGGAGTCCATGGTGGAATGTTGTTGTGAATCTGCATAGGATCATATTATGAAAAATAATACAAGGAATTTGGGTGGACCTGGGAATCGAACCCAGGTCCCAATGGTTCTTGGGCAGATCACCAACCACTGAGCCAACCTGCACGCGTTTGTATGTATAACAGATAATGAAAATAATATATAAAAAATCAATTATGCTGGAAACCAAGAAAAAGCGCGCATTATATTTGAATCATCCAATAACACATTAACAGCTCATCATCGTCTTCCCTAAACCTGCAAAACAAAGGTTGGATAGCGGGGGTTTTTAACCCCTACAAAATGCAAAAAGGAAAAATAGTGATTAGGTCCCTGATGCATATAAATATGGCGCGATGGTTGGGTTGAGTTCGTCTGGCCTTGACGAATTCAACCATATGCGTCTCAAGGTCCAATTTTTCCTATAGAGCAAACCCCCAAATTCAGAGCTTGGAAACCCTAGAACGTGTTCATGGCAACTTCTGATTTAAGACATCTTAATCTAATTGACTTATGCCAAAAGCTTCCTATGATTGCTAACAACACAAAACAAACAAAAAATTACGTTAAATGCTCATGAATTGGATGTTACGATTTTGAATAAAAGTATCAAACTGTATGACTGTTATGGGCGATTCTTGGAGCTATGAAACTGGAAACTGATTGCAAATCGTTCAGGAGACTCCCAGCAATGTCTTTGGATCCACAAAAGTCCTTAATTTGCCCTAGAACACTGAAAACAGTTTTTGAGTTTCTTTGATATTTTTTGGAATTGGTTATGGTGTTTTTGCAGCAATTTGTACGTTTCTAGAATTAGGTCTAGCTTATGCACTTATAGCTGAATGGAATTAGGGTAAATCCTGGTCTAAACATCCATGGAATAATTATTTGTATATTTGATTTTCAATCAAATATTTTTGCATCTTTTTGATTGCCAAAACTTGCCAAAATTGGATATTCTTGTCTCTTTGATTGGCACACGAAATCTCCAACTCATATTGGTCACATTTTCTTCATGAAAAGATTTGAAAACCATATCTTCATATTTCCTATATTTAAAATCAATTAAATGAATTAATATTAATAAAAAATCCAATTAATTAATAAAAATAAGAAAATAAACTCAAATAGGCTTGATGGGTCGTGCATATGCTTTGGGTAAAGATTCAAGAAGAAATTTGAGGCCCATTAGCAAAAATGAGGTGTTTTGGGCAAAATTGACTTTTGCAAATTCCCAAAAATTTCCCAACTTATCCAATGCATATCTTGCTCAATTTTGATCCTATGAACATGTTCTTGGACATTTTGGAAAGGTATTGAAGTCCTTTAACCAATTCCTTTGGTCCCATGTCATTTGGATTTACCAATCTCAAGTTATGGTCTTTGACTTAAAGTGCCTTTTTGTTGACTTTTGAAATTGACCTATAATGTAGAAATTGATAACTTTTTGTGAGAGAATTTCTTGGACTTGGAATGTGAAGATGAGTTGTAGGAAATGTCATACCCTTCAAAATGAGCATTGGATGGGATTTTTCTGATGAACCATGAAAAAGTTATGCCCTGGTCAAATTACAGTTGACTTTTCAACTGTCCAAAAATAGAAACTTTTGCATCTTGATGATTTTTGAGCCATGCTTGTGGAATCATGATCAAGACTTGATCAAATGATGATTGTAGCTTCAAAATAAGATGTCGACCAAAATTTTTGAATTTTGACTGTAAAATGACCATTTTACCCCTGCAGTTGATTGTGAACCAAATAGGGCTTTTGACTGTGCAACTTGACCTTGTGAGCCTTGAAACTTGGCATGTAGATGCTTGACAATGTATATAGGCCTATATGACTTGATTGAGCCACTGAAAACCTCAACTTCCTTGCAGGAACCAAAACCCTAATTTTGACTGGCTTAAGAGGCATTTGAACTGTGCAATCCTTGAGCAAATCTTGAACCATTTGAAGATGATTCTTGATAAATCTTGGAAGAATATGGGAGGGCAAATTTTGGGGTACAACAGTTGCCCCTGTTCAATCTTCTTAGACCTGAGGATGTAGATTGGCTTGCGTGCCTTTCGTGATCCGAAGGTGGAAGATGATTGAACACTAGAGTGCCCAGAAATTTGCACTCGCATAGTAGAATATCAGCAATGTGATGGAGGGAATGGGCTTACAGATGCCACTTGGAGATATGATGGATAGGAGGATGGGCTTATAGATTCCATCTGGAGATGTGACAGAATCTTGTCGGGAATGGGCTTATAGATGCCATTTGGAAATGTAATGGATAGTTGTGGAGATGGGCTTAAAGATGCCATCTGGGGGTGTCGATCGCGTAAGAGATTCCTTAGCGAGAACGTGCGTACCTGAGAAAGAAAGATAATTTCCTGGCCTGTTACAGGGGTTGATCTTCAAACTCTTCATGCATATATGCCCTGGCTAAATACAGGTATCGAATCCACAATCGATTGCTCACAGATGTGCCCTGGCTAGATACAGGAATCGAATCCGGAACTTCAAAAGGTTGCTTACAGACGTGCCATGGCTGGATACAGGTATCGAATCTACAAATAATCACTCACAGATATGCCCTGGCTAGATACAGGAATCGAATCCGGAACTTCAAAAGGTTGCTTACAGACGTGCCCTGGCTGGATACAGGTCTCGAATCTACAAATAATCGCTCACAGATATGCCCTGGCTAGATACAGGAATCGAATCCGGAACTTTAAAAGGTTGCTTACAGACGTGCCCTGGCTGGATATAGGTATCGAATCTACAAACAATCGCTCCCAGATATGCCCTGGCTAGATACAGGTATCGAATCCAGAACTTCAAAAGGTTGCTTACAGACGTGCCCTGGCTGGATACAGGTATCGAATCTACAAACAATCGCTCACAGATATGCCCTGGCTAGATACAGGAATCGAATCTGGAACTTCAAAAGGTTGCTTATAGACGTGCCCTGGCTGGATACAGGTATCGAATCTACAAACAATCGCTCACAGATATGCCCTGGCTAGATACAGGAATCGAATCCGGAACTTCAAAAGGTTGCTTACATACGTGCCCTGGCTGGATACAGGTATCGAATCTACAAACAATCGCTCACAGATATGCCCTGGCTAGATACAGGAATCGAATCCGGAACTTCAAAAGGTTGCTTACAGACGTGCCCTGGCAGGATACAGGTATCGAATCTACAAACAATCGCTCCCAGATATGCCCTGGATAGATACAGGTGTCGAATCCGGAACTTCAAAAGGTTGCTTACAGACGTGCCCTGGCTGGATACAAGTATCGAATCTACAAACAATCGCTCACAGATATGCCCTGGCTAGATACAGGAATCGAATCCGGAACTTCAAAAGGTTGCTTACAAACGTGCCCTGGCTGGATACAGGTATCGAATCTACAAACAATCGCTCACAGATATGCCCTGGCTAGATACAGGAATCGAATCCGGAACTTCAAAAGGTTGCTTACAGACGTGCCCTGGCTGGATACAGGTATCGAATCTACAAACAATCGCTCACAGATATGCCCTGGCTAGATACAGGAATCGAATCCGGAACTTTAAAAGGTTGCTTACAGACGTGCCCTGGCTAGATACAGGTATCGAATCTACAAACAATCGCTCACAGATATGCCCTGGCCAGATACAGGTGTCGAATCTCTAAACTCTTCATGTAGATATGCCCTGGCTGGATACAGGTATCGAATCTACAATCAATTATTCACAGATATGCCCTGGCTAGATACAGGTGTTGAATCCGGAACTGGTCGTCTACAGATATGCCCTGGCTGGATACAGGAATCAAATCTCTAAACTATTCATGCAGACATGCCCTGGCTAGATACAGGTGTCGAATCTACAATCAGTCACTCACAGATATGCCCTGGCTAGATACAGGTATCAAATCTTAAATTAGGTCGTCTACAGATATGCCCTGGCTGGATACAGGTATCAAATCTCTAAACTCTTCATGCAGATATGCCCTTGCTAGATACATGTATCGAATCTACAATCAATCACTCACAGATATGCCCTGGCTAGATACAGAAATCGAATCCGGAACTTGTCGTCTACAGATATGCCCTGGCTGGATACAAGTATCGAATCTCTAAACTCTTCATGCAGACATGCCCTGGCCGGATACATGTATCGAATCTACAAACAATCGCTCACAGATATGCCCTAGCTAGATACAGGTATCAAATCTGAAATTAGTCGTCTACAGATATGCCCTGGCTGGATACAGGTATCGAATCTCTAAACTCTTCATGCAGACATGCCCTGGCTGGATACAGGTATCGAATCTACAATCAATCAATCACAGATATTCCCTGGCTAGATACAGGAACCGAATCTGGAATTGGTCGTCTACAGATATGCCCTGGCTAGATACAGGTATCGAATCTCTAAACTCTTCATGCAGACATGCCCTGGCTGGATACATGTATCGAATCTACAATTAGTTACTCATAGATATGCCCTGGCTAGATACAGGAATCGAATCTGGAATTGGTCGTCTACAGATATGCCCTAGCTGGATACAGGAATCGAATCTCTAAACTCTTCATGCAGACATGCCCTGGCTGGATACATGTATCGAATCTACAATCAGTTACTCACAGATATGCCCTGGCTAGATACAGGAATCGAATCTGGAATTGTGACAGTTGATAGTAATCATCTTTGGATTGACCTTTTCCCTGAAAAGGCAAAACATCAGTTGTATGCAATGTCATGATGTATGAAATGCATGATGTCATGATGTTCAAAAATAAATGGGATAGTGTAGTATGCACTTTATTATGTATGTAAGCAGGATGTATAAAATGTGAAATGTTTATGAATGTATTTTCGCCTGGGAAAATAAATCCTTGACGAATGCCGGGAGCTTGTTGAATCCTGGGCTGATGTTTGAAGAGTAGAGTTCTTCATTTCCGCTGGGGATGATGGTTGCAAGAATAAACCGGTAGGAGAAGATGACTCCGTTGAGGAATAAACTTGTTGGAGAGATTACTCTACGGGGAATTACTCTGTGGAGAAGAGATACTTCGCTGAGGTTTTGACGATAACTCCTACTGGGGATACCGTTGATATATTTTATTGGGAGATTTGATGAACTCCGCTGGGGGATAGGAAGAACTTAGCCGAGGACGATCTTTCCATGGTAATTAGCTGAGGATAACCCAGTTATAAGCTCTGGTGGGGAATAACCTTTGAATATGGTCGGGGAGAGACGTTGTACTCTGCAGGAGACAAGCTTCCAGAATCTACTGGGGAGGATGATTCAACTCTCCTGGGGAAACTTTGGACTGTACTGGGGAAGTGGCTCCACTGGGGTGTCTGCATTCCGCCGGGGAATAATCTTATATTAAGACTGCCGGGGATGCTTGCTTAGGAACATCTGTATACTCCGTTGGGGAATATTGAGATCTTCTGGGGATACCCAACTTCCTTAAGGCTGACAGTAGACTAACTCTGCTTGGAGAGTATCGCTGACTTGCTGGAGATGCTATGCCTCTTCCGGGCTGATGGGAGACCAACTATGCTTGGATGGAGTATGGCTGACTCTTGTCTTACTCTGCAGGGAGTGGAGGTATCTTGGTCACATTCTTCAGCCGAATCTACCTTGTACTTGGCGGACAGAGCAACTTGTACAGTTCAGACAATTCTTATTGCCCCAGTTTCTGTGGGAGAAGGTACCTGTGGAGGTAACTTGACAACTGCCGATTGACAAATCTTCTTCTGGTAGGCGAGTGACGAGATGACGGGACATAGTCGTACGCTTTGATCCCTAATTTTTGCCTGGACCGCCCTTTCGGGTTTTCAGTCCACCGAGATACCCATTTTTGCCCAAGCCGCCTTTTCAGGTTTTTGACTTGCCGGGTGTACAAATTTTTTCATTTTCAACCCTTATTTTTGCCCGAACCCTTTTGGTTCGCCGGGAAGCCCTTATTTTTGCCTAGGTGTGTCAACCTAGCGGGTCTTTGATTATGCGTAGTTTTTTCTCGACTATATCCGTGCTCTCCGAATGTAGGGAGTTGTCACTGTCAGTGGCGTTGTGTCGCCATGCTACCAGAAGATGTTTGGTCATGCAAGATTCGTTGCTGGAATTCCTGTCCAATGCCCCAAGTGACTCGGGCGGAGATTTGCCCCAAGCTGTTTGGCATTTGAGAGATTCTCCGAATCTTGACTTAACTGCCCCAGATGATGGTCAATGCTCATGTCGTGCCCCTTGATTGGAAGTGCTTTTGTTCACTATATATTCTTCGTGCGAACTTCTATGCTGTTCAAACAAATAGTCATATGCAAGCAATGTTATATTAAAAATGCAAAGCTTATGTCTGTCTTGAAGTTTTTTTTTTTTGAAAATGCAGTTTTTTTTTTCATAAAACAAGTGAATTTTTCGTAAACTGTGATGTCAACTCGTTATTTAACCGCAAGCCTTAAGGAGTCAGGATACCTTTCGTAACAGTATGCTTTCGAACTAACCCATGCTTCAACTAGTACTTTTTAGGGTTATAACGTGGCTTGGTTCATGGTTTAAGAAACAAAGGATAAAGGCTCAAATTTTATTTGTACCCACCCGTTCTTCGTGATGTTCTTCAAACCTAAACTCAGCTAATCGTGCATTAGACCTTGTTTGAGTCTTTGCTTTGATATTTCAGTGATGGTTCAGATATTGACAGTTTATTTTGAATAGGCAGTCATTTCTTCTTTTTTTTGTTGAGGGTTTGTAGAACCTCTTTCTTTTGATTTGTGTTATCCCTGTCTTTTGCCTGAACTGTTTCTTTTGTGATTACAGTCAGCGGGATGCCCCAGTTTTGTAAGTCTCCTTCATAGGTTTTGACTTATTAGGCTTTTATTTTTGGGAGATAATGACTGCCTATCTTTATGATTATTCGGAACCATCACTGTCTTTTGCTTTGGAAGGACTCCTTTGATGTCATTCATTGTGCACTTGGATTAACTGAGAGAACTACCCTGCCCCAGGTTATGATTAAGGTTTTAATTTTTTTGTGAAAAGAAAAACTCCTACTTCTTTGGCTCGAAGGGGGTTGACGAGGGATTATCTTCCTTATAACTCCAGTGTTTAGGAATTGAATCAATGCCTGTACCTCATCAGTGGGGTCTGTTCGAAAGCATACTGTAAAGATCGTGGTATCGTTATCGTCATCCTCCCTCAAGAGGCTTAGAATTATTAATTGAGAGTTTGAACTTCACAAAAAATGAAAGCAGTTTGAATATAGCGAATGCGAATATATTGATTCAAAACAGACATATGCGATGCATTGATAAAGTAATAAAGTTTTCTATGACAATAATTGTTTGAACAATCAAAGAAAAATACAGTTTGAACATTCGAATGAACAAAAGTTTTTTTTTTAATCCTAGGACTTGTCACTTGAAATGGGGAATCTTGCAGGGATAGTAGAAGAACTCAGCCTGGCCATCTTGGGTGAATTCCACTTCTCCTTCATCAATCAGATCCTGGATCTTGTTCTTCAGAGACCAACAATCGTTTGTGTCATGTCCCGGACCATCAGAGTGGTATGCACATCTTCTGTTGGGATGATAAGTAGGAGTAGAGATGTTGGGATTCCGGGGAGGAGCCCTTAGAGTTACCAAATTCAACCTTAACAGGTGTTGTAAAGCTTGAGACAGTGACGTGTTAAGCTTGGTAAATTGCCTTCGGGGCTTACTATGATCAACCCGTTTCTCTGGGCGAGGTTGTGGTTGGACCTGTGAAGTGGTAGCAATTTGGAGAGGTCTATTCTTAACCATGCCAGACTTTTGTCCTCTTGGAAGCTGATCAATGACCTGGTCCCTGACTTGGACTGTTTACTTCATGTTGTATCTCTCTTGGTGAAGCTGGTTGACCATGGTTCTCAACTCTTCTTCCTCCTGAGCTAAGCCTTGGATAAGGGCCATCTGCCCCAGCATCTGAGTTCTCATAGTATCTACCTCAGCATGCAAGTGTTTCAGCCGTTCGTCCTTATCGTCTTCTGGACTGTTCCTGACCAAAGTCCCCGTGAGGAGTGTTCTCAGCTCTTCCTGCCCCTTGGATAGGTTTAGGAGGATCTCCCCGAACTGGGTCTCTTGAGTATGGAACTCCTGGTTGTCTAGTTGGAAAGCCATTGCTGAAATAAACAGCGGAGAAGGTAAGTGACCTGTAACAAGGGTACCTGTTATGCAATGATGTGTATGTATGCATGCAATGTTTTCAAGGACCTCGCGGGGTAAATAGAGAAACTTGTTAGAAGTTGAATACGGTAGCTTGATTGAAGGAACTTCCTGTTGTTGAGAGTCCTTCTTCAAGAGTCAAGGCTCACCATATCGAGTGGGTCATAGCTGTGATCGGTGGAAATAGAACTGACTGTTTTTGTAAGCTGGTTCGCGAAATGTCGCGGTAAGCAAGAGTCGCCACCGTCTTTTATGTTCTCCAACATGGAAAGGACAAAAGCACAGAAAAATTCCTTATTCGAGAATGTTTCTCGGTTCGGGAGGTAGATTTATAGAAAGGGAAGGTGTTAGCACCCTTTTTATCCGTGGTTATCCACGGGCTCTTAGGTACTTGCTCTTATGTTTTCAAAATGGTTTGCTTTTCAAGTGTGTGTGGGTTTTGAAAAAGTTTCGTTTGAAAAATTTCTAAGTAACTCTTGTATCTGTCCTCAAGAGTGTATGAAAAATTTGTTTGAAAACCTTTAGAAAGTGTGAGGTGTGAAAAGTATTTTTGTTTGTTTTGAGAAAGAGCAAGTACCTATGAGAATCTACCTACTCTAAGGAATTAGGTTGTGTAAGAGTCCTTTAGATAGTGCTATCCCACCATTGAGAGGTAGGTAGCACCGTCGTTGGAGGTATTCGGGTCAATTCGATTATGGGGACAGTGTGGTCACCAAAGCAATGGTAGGACGCCTTAGAAGTAATCCTAATGTCTTAGATCCCTTTTTTATCCGAGGCAACCGTTTCGAGGCAACTGGATCTTTAGACAAAGGGTGACCTCTAAAACACCCTATACTTGACGACCACGTTCGAGGCAACCAGTGAGGTGTACCCTAGGAGTGGCATGTGCATGTGTGTTGTTTCATGTTAATGTTTATTTTGTACATGTTATTTGTGAGCTACGGGTTAATTTTATTTACATACATTCTTTCATGCATTGTTAACAGTTAGGGGTGCGGAAAGTAAATTGCGGAAATATAAATTATACGCTATTACAAGGCGCGAGTCTATACATCGCTAAAAATACAAAGACCCGTTTTGATAAATAAGTACGAGAAATTAAATAAAGCGGTAAACCTATTTACTATTACATTCTTGGAAGCAATTACATAATAATCAAAATAAAATACGCGCGAATAAAAGTTAATCGGGAATGCCTTAAGGGTTTTGACCCTTTTAAGAAAAGAAATGAATTTTTGTCTTTTTTGTGATTAAAATGAAATTAAAACTAACTAATGACTAATTAATTAATTTAATTAAAAGAAAAATGTTTTTTGTTTTTATGTTTTTTAATGAAATAAAATAAAAAGAAATAAAATTAAAAGTTAATTAAAAAACCTAATTCTAAACTTATTTTAATAATTAAGAAGAAAAAAAGTTAAAGTTGCCTAATTAATAATTAATTCAATTTATTAGTATTTAATTACAAAAAAATAAAATGAAATTAATAATAATAATAATAATGTTAGTTCTTTTTGGATTTTTTTTATAAAAAATATTAATTGGTTAATTGTTAATAAAAAAGAGAATAAGAAATAAAATAAAGCAAATAAAAAAAATAAAATGACAAAATAATAAAAAAAGAAAAAGCAAACCCAAGGGGGGTTTGGGCCAGGAATGAGGGTGTTTTTGATTGAAATTTGAGGCCCATTTGAATCCAGCTCGTTTGACTTTCTGGAATCCAGTGCTTGTGTGTTGACTCCTGAGCATGGTGAGGACCAACTACTGGCCTTCAGATCTATGAGAGAGGCCACTTGGCGCTTGGATCTGTGAGGTGCATGGTGCTCCACGTTTGGGAATCTGCACAAGAATACATTAGAAAAAATGACAATGAATTATGGGGGGACTTGGGAATCGAACCCAGGTCCCAAGGGTCTATACACGTCCATCCAAGCCACTGAGCCAAGCCATTTTATTTGTTATAATAACAAACAAAAAATATTATATGAAAAAGTGAGCGGTATCCTGGAAATAAAAAGCGCGCGCATGTTAGCTTGAATAGACCAACCAGAGGCAAGCACGTCACCTTCTTCTTCCCTAAAACTGCAAGAAATAGAGTTAGATAGCGGGGGTTTTAAACCCCCACAACCTGCAATATTGGAAAATAGCGAATAGGAATCCAGGGCATATAAAAATGGCGCGAGGTGTCCAACATGTTCGTCTCATTACGCTGGTTTCAGCCATGTATGTTTGGAGGTTTAATTTTACAGCATGTGCAAAGCCCCAATTCTAAACCTTAAGAACCCTAAAGTGTTTTAATGGCAAGTCACGATTCTGTATGTTACACTGCAATTAAACCATGCCAAAAGTTCCCTGTGCATTCATACAGTACAAAACAAACAAGAAATTGGGTTAATAATGCATGGAATATGGATTTCGATTCTCAAAATAATTGACAAACCGTAGGGGCGTGATGAGCGATTCTTTGAGGTTTTTGGCTTGTTGATGGTTGCAAATCGTGCCTGGGAGTGTTGGGAGTGTGTTTGGATCAAAGAAAGTGTCTGAATTGCACTGAAGAGTGGATTTCAGTTTGCAAATTTTCTCCAAGTTTTTGGAATTCAGTTTGGCCGTTTTAGAGAGTTCTAGGTCGTCTCAATGGTATGGACCAATTGCATATATGTCTAGCAATGAGAATCAATCAATATAATGAACCTTTAAGCCTTGCAATGAAGTTTGAGATTTCCTCTTTATCACCATTAAAGGATTTGCCATTTTTGTCCAAAATTTGAATTTCATGCTTGAAATATGTCTTGCACGAATTTGGTATATGGATTATGGTGTATCAAAGCTATTCAAACCACAAAATATCCCTTAATTAATTTTTTTGATTTTTTATTTGAATTTTAAAGATTTAAAATGAATTAAATCAAATAAAATTAAATAAAAATAGAAAAATTAATTTTTAATCTTGAAATAAATCATGGGACACGTGGGTGGCATGGCAAAGCTGAATCAAGTGGGAAAAGTGGGCCTTTTTTGTCAAAAATTGAAGTTTCATGGATAGTTGACTTTGGCCATTTCACAAAAATTTCCCAACTTCTCCAATGCATATCTTGCTCAATTTTGATCATATGAACATGTTCTTGGACATTTTGAAAAGGTCTTGAAGTCCTCTAACCAATGCCTTTGTTCCCATGTCATTTTGATTTACCAATCTCAAGTTAAGGTCTTTGACTTAAAGTGCCTTTTTGTTGACTTTTGAAAATGACATATAATATTGAAATTGATAACTTTGTGTGAGAGCATTTATTGGATTTGTAATGTGAAGATGAGTTGTAGGAAATGTCTTCCCCTTCAAGATGAGCATTGGATGGGATTTTTCTGATGAACCATGAAAAAGTTATGCCTTGGTCAAGTTACATTTGACTTTTCAACTGTCCAAAAATAGAAACTTTTGCATCTTGATGATTTTTGAGCCATTCTTGTGAAATCATGGTCAAGATTTTACCAAATGATGATTGTGGCTTCAAAATAAGATGTTGACCAAAATTTTTGACTTTTGACTGCCAAATAACCATTTTGCCCCTACAGTTGACTGTGAAGTAATTGGGGTTTTTGACTGTGCAACTTGACCTTGTGAGCCTTGAAACTTGACATGTAGGTGCTTGACAATGTATATGAGCATATGGGACTTGATTGAGCCCTTGAAAACCTCAACATCCTTGCAAGAACCAAAACCCTAATTTGACTGGCTTAGGAGAGTGGTTGACTGTGTAACTCCTTGAGTAGACTTGAGCAAATTGAGATGATGCTTGTCAAAACTCTGAAGAATATGGGAGGGCAAATTTTGGGGTACAACAGTTGCCCCTGTTCAATCTTCTTAGACCTGAGGATGTAGATTGGCTTGTGTGCCTTTCGTGATCCGAGGGTGGAAGATGATTGAACACTAGAGTGCCCAGAAATTTGCACTCACATAGTAGAGTATCAGCAGTGTGATGCCAGGAATGGTGTTACAGATGCCATTTGGAGAGATGGTGGATAGGAGGACGGGCTTATAGATGCCATCTGGAAGTGTGACAGAACCTTGTCGGGAATGAGCTTATAGATGCCATTTGGAACTGTTGGTAAGTGGATGGGCTTATAGATGCCATCTAGGTGTCGATCGCGTAAGGGATTCCTTAGCGAGAACTTGCGTACCTGAGAAAGAAAGATAATTACCTGGCCTGTTACAGGGGTTGATCTTCAAACTCTTCATGCAGACATGCCCTGGCTGGATACATGTATCGAATCTACAATTGGTTGCTCATAGATGTGCCCTGGCTGAATACAGGAATCGAATCTGGAATTAGTCGTCAATAGATATGCCCTGGCTGGATACAGGAATCGAATCTTCAAACTCTTCATACGTGCCCTGGCTGGATACAGGAATCGAATCTGGAATTAGTCGTCAACAGATATGCCCTAGCTGGATACAGGAATCGAATCTTCAAACTCTTCAGACGTGCCCTGGCTGGATACAGGAATCGAATCTGGAATTAGTCGTCAACAGATATGCCCTGGCTGGATACAGGAATCGAATCTTCAAACTCTTCAGACGTGCCCTGGCTGGATACAGGAATCGAATCTAGAATTAGTTGTCAACAGATATGCCCTGGCTGGATACAGGAATCGAATCTTCAAACTCTTTAGACGTGCCCTGGCTGGATACAGGAATCGAATCTGGAATTAGTCGTCAACAGATATGCCCTGGCTGGATACAGGAATCGAATCTTCAAACTCTTCAGACGTGCCCTGGCTGGATACAGGAATTGAATCTGGAAATAGTCGTCAACAGATATGCCCTGGCTGGATACATGAATCGAATCTTCAAACTCTTCAGACGTGCCCTGGCTGGATACAAGAATCGAATCTGGAAATAGTCGTCAACAGATATGCCCTGGCTGGATACAGGAATCGAATCTTCAAACTCTTCAGACGTGCCCTGGCTGGATACAGGAATCAAATCTGTAATTAGTCATCAACAGATATGCCCTGGCTGGATACAGGAATCAAATCTTCAAACTCTTCAGACGTGCCCTGGCTGGATACAGGAATCGAATCTGGAATTAGTCGTCAACAGATATGCTCTGGCTGGATACAGGAATCGAATCTTCAAACTCTTCAGACGTGCCCTGGCTGGATACAGGAATCGAATATGGAAATAGTCGTCAATAGATATGCCCTGGCTGGATACAGGAATCGAATCTTCAAACTCTTCAGACGTGCCCTGGCTGGATACAGGAATCGAATTTGGAAATAGTCGTCAACAGATATGCCCTGGCTAGATACAAGTATCGAATCTGGAATTGCGACAGTTGATAGTAGTTATCTTTGGATGATCTTTTTCCTGAAAAGGTAAAACATCAGTTATATGCAATGTCATGATGCATGATGTCATGACGTTTAAAATGAGATAGTGTGTTATGATGCGTATATGCATGCGTCATGGTGTATGATAATGTAATGTTTATGAACGTATTTTCGTCTAGGAAAATAAATCCTTGACGAATGACGGGAGCTTGAATCCTGGGCTGATGTTGAAGAATAGAGTTCTTCGTTTCCGCTAGGGATGGTGGTTGCAAGAATACACCGGTAGGAGAAGATGACTATGTTGGGGAATAGACTTGGTGAAGAGATTACTCTGCGGGGAATCACTCTGTAGGAAGAGATGTTTCACTGAGGTTTGAATGATAACTCCGCTGGGGACTCCGTTGATATGTTGTGCTGGAAGATTTGATGAACTCCGCTGGGGGATAGGAAGAGCTTCGTCGAGGACGATCTTTCCGTGGTTTTTGGCTGAGGATAACCCAGTTATAAGCTCTGGTGAAGAATAACCTTTGGATAAAGCCGGGGAGAGACGTTCATGCTCTGCAGGGGATAAGCTTCCAGAATCTACTGGGGATAAGCTTCCTACTGGGGAGATTGATTCAACTCTCCTGGGGAGACTTTGAGACTGCACTTGGGTGTGGCTCCACTAGGGTGTCTTGTATTCTGCCGGGGAACAATCTTAGAATAAGACTGCCGGGGATGCTTTCTTAGGAATATCTGCATACTCCACTGGGGAATATTGAGATTTTCTGGGGATACCCAACTTCCTTGGGGACTGACAGTAGACTAACTCTGCTTGGGGAGAGTGTCGCTGACTTACTGGAGATACTGTGCCTTTTCAGGGCTGATGGGGGGACCAACTCTGCTCGGAGGAGAGTATTGCTGAAATCTGGTCTTACTCTCGGGGAGTAAAGGTATCTTGGTTAAATTCTTCAGCCGAACCTACCTTGGTACCTTGGTGGACAAAGCAACTAGATCGCTTAGACAACTCATTATTGCCCCTGTTTCTGATGTCACCTGTAATTAATCCTTTGTTTCGTATTCGAATATTTATGAGTTAGCAATTAATGTCAAATGCATATATCAAAAATTGAACATTGGACGCTCTTTACAAAACAAAACAGAAAGAGGAAAAATAATTGGCAATTGGTCTGAAAAGTGAATTTGTATTGATTTTTGAATTTGCCTGTAAATAGGCGTTTATGTACAAGAGGCTGACGTCCTAGTAAGAGAACGTCTCTGAACAGAGTAGAGTTTATACAATTTGTACAAAGGAAAGCAAAACAGCTATGTGAAAAGTCCCACTGGGTTTCAACTCTGCTATCGCCTTTATGTCTTCAAATGTCTCATCACTTTACTGCTCAGTTGAAGATGAAGCTGACTGATCGATGCCGTTTGAACCTGATAGTTGATGCCGGATTCTGGATGCAAGGTGATCCAATGAGACATAGTATTACGCTTATCCCTAACTTTTGCCTGGACCGCCCTTTCGGGTTTTCAGTCCACCGGGATACCCATTTTTGCCCAAGCTGCCTTTTCAGGTTTTCGACTTGCCGGGTGTACAGATTTTTTTTCATTTCATCCCTTATTTTTGCCCGAACCCTTTTGGTTCGCCGGGAAGCCCTTATTTTTGCCTAGGTGTGTCAACCTAGCGGGTCTTTTATTCATGCATAGTATCTTTTTACTATGTCTGCATTGGCGGGGTGAGGAAGGTCGTCACCATCCATGGTGGTTAGAATCATGGCTCCTCCTGAGAAGACATGCTTAACCACAAATGGCCCTTCATACGTAGGGGTCCATTTGCCCCTGGGATCACTTTGAGGAAGAATGATGCGCTTGATTACCAGGTCCCCAACTTGATACTCTTGTGGTCTGACTTTCTTGTTAAATGCCCTGATCATCCGTTTTTGATACGTTTGACCATGACAAATAGCAGTGAGTCTCTTTTCGTCAATTAGGTTTAATTGATCAAGTCGAGTCTGGATCCAGTCATCTTCGCTCAAGCCTGCATCCTTCATTATCCGGAGAAAGGGTATCTGGACTTCAATGGGCAAGACTGCCTCCATGCCATAGACCAAGGAAAAGGGAGTTTCCCCAGTTGACGTCCTTGCTGAGGTACGATACCCATAAAAGGCAAACGGTAACATCTCGTGCCAATCTTTGTACGTCACTGTCATTTTCTGCACAATCTTCTTGATATTCTTATTAGCTGCCTCTACAGCCCCATTCATCTTCGGCCGGTAGGGAGAAGAGTTATGGTGCTGTATCTTGAATTGCTCGCAGAGCTCAGTGATCATCTTGTTGTTAAGATTGGTACCATTGTCCGTAATGATCCTTTCCGGGACACCGTATCGACAGATCAGGTTATGCCGAATGAATCGTGCTACGAAGTTCTTGGTTACCGTAGCATAGGAAGCTGCTTCAACCCACTTCGTGAAGTAATCAATTGCAACCAGGATGAAGCGATGCCCGTTGGATGTTGTAGGTATGATCTCTCCGATCATATCAATGCCCCACATTGCAAAAGGCCAAGGTGCTGTCAAGATGTTTAGAGGAACTGGAGGAACGTGCACCTTATCTGCATAGATCTGACATTTATGACATGTCCGAGAATGTTGATAATAGTCAGCTTCCATCGTGGACCAGAAATATCCTGCCCGAAGGATTTTCTTTGCCATGGTGTGTCAACTGGAATGCGTTCCGAAGGTACCTTCATGCAGCTCTGTCATGATTCTTGCTGCTTCAGTCTTATCCACACAACACAGCAAGGTTGAATCATGGTTTCGCTTGTATAGAATGCCATTGCTGAGGAAGAACTTTGCTGCGAACCTTCTCAGAAACTTCTTGTCATTGACAGATGCACCCTCGGGGTATTCTTGAACTTCCAAGTACCTCTTCACCTCATGATACCAGGGTTTTTCAGTTACCTCTTCAGCCTCGAGATCACAGCAATGTGCAGGTTCATCTAGTTTCCAGATGATGATCCGGGGAGCCTCGTTATCCCATTTGACTTTGAACATAGAAGACATCATAGCCAACGCGTCCGCCAACTGATTCTCCTCCCTTGGGAAGTGTTCAAAAGTTATCTCCGTGAAATGGGGGATCAATGTCAACACTAACTCCTTGTAAGAATAAGGTTTGGGTGTTTCGTATCCCACTCGCCTTTGATCTGATTGATCACGAGAGCGGAATCTCTGAAGACACTTAAAAACTTGATCCTTAAGTCAATTGCAGCTTGAAGACCCATAATGCATGCCTCATACTCCGCCATGTTGTTGGTGCAGTTGAAACATAGCCAGGCAGTAAGTGGAGTATGAGTGTGTTGTACCCCAAAATTTGCCCTCCCATATTCTTCAAGATTTGCCAAGTCAAAGCTTCAAAATCTCCCCAAGGGTTGCACAGTTCAAGGGCCTCCTAACAGTCAAAATTAGGGTTTTGGGTTTGACAAAGAAATTGAAGTTTCCAAGGGTCTAATCAAGTCCCATATGCCTACAAACATGTTCAAGCATCCTCATACCAAGTTTCAAGACTTACAGCACAAGATTGCACAGTCAAAAACCCTAATTGCACTACAGTCAACTGTAGGGGCAAAATGGTCATTTAACAGTCAAAAGTTCAAATTTTTGGTCAACATCTCATTTTGAAGCCACAAACATCATTTGATCAATTCTTGATCATGATTCTCAAAGCTTGGCTCAAAAAGTCTCAAGATGCAAAAGTTTCCATATTTGGACAGTTGAAAAAGTCAACTGTAACTTGACCAAGGCATAACTTCCACATGGATTATCATAAAAATTCCATCCAAAGCTCATTTTGAAGAGAATGACATTTCCTACAACTCCTCTTCACACTTCACGTCCAAGAAATGCTCTCACAAAAAGTTATCAATTTCAACATTATAGGTCATTTTCAAAAGTCAACAAAAAGGGACTTTAAGTCAAAGGCCATAACTTGAGATTGGTAAATCAAAATGACATGGGACCAAAGTCATGGGTTAGAGGACTTCAAGACCTTTCCAAAATGTCCAAGAACATGAGCAAAGCTTAAAAATTGAGCAGGTTATGCCTTGTGGAAGTTGGGAAATGTTTGGATATTTTGAAAAGTCAACTTTGCTTCAAATGTCTTAAAAATGCTAATGGGCCTCTTTTTCTTCCAAGATTGATCATCTAAAGCATGTGCACGACCATTTGGCCCAAAGGGAAGTTTTTCATCATTTTTATTTATTTATTTGGATTTTTAATTGCTAATAATTCATTTAATTAATTAAAATACATGAAAAATACTAAACCTAAGTTTTTAAATCTTTTTATGCATGGAATACACTCAATATTTCGTGCATGATCAGATTTGGAAAGAATCTTGGTAATTGGACATGATTTGAAGCAAATTTGCATGAAAAAGATTGGAAAATATATGCCATAAAAATCAAATATCTCTTCATCAATACAAAGGTTCTTTGGATCAATTTCTCAACCCTAATCACTCATACATATATATACATGCTAACCCTAATGTTCATAACCTCCCAGCTGCGCAAGAACATCATCACCACTTTTGCATTTTTTGTGAAAAACTCAAATACTGAAAACTGTCTTCCAGTGCGATTCAAGCCAAAATAATTATCTCATCACCTTCCTGAGACATCAAGAAACGTGTCTGAATAGTTTTCCACATCCCTAACGCCCAGAATTGGTGAATGGAACTCAAACCTTTTCACTTTTTTGCATAAATCGTATTTCATCATTCATGTCATGTTTTTGAATTCTAATACTTGTTTTGTGTTACTCTCATCATTCTGAAGCTAACTGTGTGCTTTAATTGAGTTTTCACGCGCTATATGAAGAACCACCATTAAAGGACGTTAGGGTTCTTCAAGTTTTAAATTAGGCGTTTCTGAATACTGTAAAATTAGAGAACCTCAATGCCATGGTTGAAATCAGGGAGCTTGGACGATTTGAAGACACCCCTCGCGCCTAATTTATGTGGCCATATGGCCTATTCGCTATTATTGAAAGATGCATATTTTGGGGGGGTTCAAAACCCCCGCTAATTCTTTTTCATGTTTCAGGAAAATGCAAGCCATGGAGAAGACGATGACGTGTGGGATAGCAAGTGGCTCATTTAAATTTTCGCGCTAAATTTCCCACTAACTTTTGTTTATATTATATTGTTCATTGGCCAGATAATAAACAAAACGCGTGAATAGCTCCATTGGTCAGGCTTGGCATTGGTAATCTCTAGGACCTGGGTTCGAATCCCAGGTCCCCCTTTCTATTCCATAATATTTTTCATAATGTCATTCTATGCAGTTTCAATACAAGAGTTCCACCATACTCTCCACATCCAGGCCTTCCACGTGCTTGCTGAGACCAATCAAAGGGCCATAGTTGGAAGAACATAATGGACATGAGTCCACGTGTGCACATGCTAGCCAAAAAGTCAAACAAGGCCATAGACAAGTGGGCCAGAATTGCTACAATAAACCCTCCAATTTGGGGACAGACCCCCCATGGTTTGCCTTTCTCATTCTTCTCTCATATTTTTCTATTTTTGTTTTAATTAGTTTTTTTTAAATTTAATTCTTTAAACCAATTTATTTTCATAAAAGTATAAAAACAATAGAAAAATCAGAAAAGACAAAAAAATTAAATATATTTTATTTAACTAATATTTTTGTAAATAAATCTCACTAATTAATTAGATTTAAATTTAGGGTTAATTTTAATATCTTTTCTTAATAAATTAAAAAACTTGTAGAATTAGGTTTAATTAGTTTTAATTACTTTTTTCTTTTATTTTTTTCTCACTAATAATTAATTATTTAGTTTTATAAATCAAATTGCTTTAATTAATTAGGTTAATTTAGGTTTAAATTTAATATTTTTTCTTAATAAATAAAAGTTATAGAACTAGGGTTAATTAATTTCTTAGTTTCATTTAATTCATATAAAAAACCCATAAATACAAAAAACCTCAAAAAATAATTTCTTTTTTTCTTTAATTTTAATTAATTTGTTAATAATATTTAATTTCATTAAAAAGGGTCCAACGCCCTCGCTTTCAATTTTAATTCTCTTTGCGCATTTTATTTATTTCCTTCTTTTAAATATTTATGTAATTCTCCCAAAGCCGTGTAAATTTAATTTCTCGCACTCTTCTTCATTTTCTGTCAAATCGGGTCCTGGATTTATTTTGGCGATGTGGACCCGCGCCTTTGTAATAGTTTAGGAACTTTTTATTTCTCGCAATTTTCTTTAACTGTTAAATAAATGCATGCAAGAATGAATGACAAAAATAAAAACAAACGCGTAGATCACCCATACATGAGAAAAGACAAAAATAAATGAAAACGACACACAAATCACACACCACCCCTAGGGTACGCCTCACTGTTGCCTTGCCTCGAAAGGTGATCGTCGAGTAGAGGATGTCTTAATAAGTCCTCATGATCCGGGAACCTGGCATGAGGGTGGCTTCTAAGGTATCTTCCCATTGCTCTGGTGATCACCATGTCCCGAACCTCGAATTGACCCGAACACCTCCAACGGTGGTGCTACCTACCTCTCAATGGTGGGATGGCACTACTTTAAAGGACATTTACACAGACGAATTCCTTAGGGTAGGTAGACGACTCTAGATACTTGCTCTAATTTCAAACAAAAATTCAAAAATACTTTTCACACCGACACATTTTCAAAAGCTTTCGAAAGCAACTTTTCAAACACTCTTGAGGACCGATACAAGAGTCGAACTGAAATTTTCAAAGAAACTTTTTTAAAACCCACAGTTGAAAAGCAAACAAACCTTTTGAAAACACAAATGAGCAAGTATCTAAGAGCCCATGGATAACCATGGATAGAAAGGGTGCTAACACCTTCCCTTTCTATAACCTACCTCCCGAACCGAGAGCAATCTCTATAAGGAATTTTTCTGTGCTTTTGTCCTTTCCAATTGGAGAAAATAAAAGACGGTGGCGACTCTTGCTTCCGCGACATTTCGCGAACCAGCGTTAAACAGTCAGTTCCAGATCCACCGATCACAGAACTGGCGACTCTGCTGGGGATCCTTATAAAGTGAGGTGTACCTTAGGATTAAGATCACTATGTTTTCAATTGCTTTGACTTGTGTGCTTTAAATTGTGGGTACTGTCTTGGGAATTCTATAGATCCTAACCCGGATCTGGGGGGTACCTTCTTAGAAAGTAGCAACAAGACTGTGAGGGAACTGTGCGGGGTATACCGACATGGTTGAAACAGTCTGCTACGTTGATGTGGCACTTTGGTGTGTACCGGTAACCCTTGAGTTCAGTCAAGGAGAGTACGGGGCCTCCGTGTGGGGTCATGAAGCATCAACAGACCTTAGGAACCTTAATTGAACCATCTTGGCCTCTTTAGGGTAGTGAGATAACTGACTTTGGTGCAGTCCGAGGTTGGTTGATACTCGATACTACACTCAATTGAGGGTTGCTTTCCTGGAATATTTCGGTCGCCAGTTCAGTGGCTAAATCGAAACGATGAACAATGAAAGCAATCCAATGATATTGGGACCCTTAGAACCCGGTTACTTCTGATAGGACAGGTTGAACCCACCAACTTCAAAAGAGTAATACCCAGACCCCATGTTGGCCTTAAAATCTAAGGGCTCTCTTGTGTGACTTGTGTGCCTTCGTATTTGACTACTTGCATGCTTGCTAACTGACACTTGAGTTTTCTTGCAAGTTTTGTTTGTAGTCCTTAATTAGGACTTATAACAGGGTGTACTGAGTTCTTGCAGGTTTTGTTTATAGTCCTTAATAGGGACTCATAACAGGGTTTACTTACATTACCCCATGCATAGCATAACATCATACCATTGCATACATCCTAACCCATTTCAAGGATCTCAAGGGCTTCTGATGCAGGTCATGATAAATCAAACATCTAGCAAGGGGCAAAGAGGATTTATTTTCCTCTAGCCAAGGTTGTCAGGGGCTATGACCCACTCGATATGGTGAGCCTTTGACCCTTGAAAAAGGATTCTCAACAACATGAGGCCCCTTCACTCAAGCTACCGGATTCAAATTTTGACAAATTTTTCTTGTTTACCCCGCGAGATCTTTGAAAACATTGCATATATATACATACATATCATTGCATTACAGGTACCCTTTTGACAGGTCTCTTACCTTCTTCGCTGTTTATTTCAGCCAATCGTCATGAATCCTGAATCATCAACTGAGCAGTCCATCAAGGCCCTCCAGGCTCAGAATGCCCAGTTCCAAGAGCTGATCATAAATTTGACCCAGGGGCAACAAGATCTGAAGACCCTGCTCTTGAAAAAGAAGAAGAAGAGGACTGTGCTGTTCAACCCTAGGCACAAATCTGGGAATACACCGCAGATTGAAACTGAGAGGACTACTCCATCTGTTGGGGAAGGCAGTCATCAGGAGGAAAGGGTTCCCAGTCCAGTGGTCTCCGACAACGAGACAAATTTCAACGACGAACAATACCCTCCTGCTGAAGACAAGTACAAGCAGTTGGAAGACAGACTGAATGCAATGGAGATCCAACAAGTGCCTGGGCTGGATTTTGGAGATTTGGGTTTGTCTACTGGTGTGATTATTCCTCATAAGTTCAAAGCACCATCTTTCACCAAGTATGACGGGGCGTCTTGTCCCAAGCTTCATCTCAGGTCTTATGTGCGGAAGATTCAACCGTATACTATGGACAAGAACTTGTGGATCCACTTCTTCCAGGAAAGTCTTTCAGGGACTCATCTCGAATGGTTCTATCAGCTGGATGGAACCAAGGTTCGTAACTGGGAGGAGTTGGCTACTGCTTTTTACAAGCAGTATCAGTACAATGCCGACCCCGCTCCTACGCGTACCCAACTCCAGGGTATGTCGCTAGGATCGGGAGAAGATTTTAAAGAGTATGCGCAGAAATGGAGAAACCTGGCCGGTAGGGTACAACCACCGCTGACTGACCGTGAACTTGTGGACATGTTCTTGGGGACTCTGTTGGTCCATTCTACAACCACCTGATTGGGAATTCGTCTGCTGGATTCACAGATCTTATCTTGACTGGAGAGCGAATAGAAGCTGGCATCAGGTCTGGGAAGATTCAAGAGGCTGCACCTTCTGATAAAAAGCCTCATCATGGAAAGAAAGAGTCCAATGCTGTGCACGATAAAAAGAGCCGTCATGAGGTAGGGGCAACCCAGATCTCCAATCCTAGACCTGCTCAACAAGGACAGGGGCAGCAGCGCAAGGAGGTCGCACCCAAACGACAGTTCACCAAGATCAACATGTCACTGGATCAAGCACTACAACAAATGTTGAAGGCAGGGCTGATCACCTTAAGGGCTCCTCTTCGGAATCCGAACACTTCTGCTCCTAACTATCATCCCAACGATAGGTGCGCATATCATTCTGATAGCCCGGGGCATACTACGGACAACTGCTGGCCTCTCAAGAACAAGATTCAAGATATGATCGACGCCGGAGAGATTCAGTTTGAAGTGCCTGAGACTCCAAACATAATCACTGCTCCGTTGCCCAATCATTGAAGACCTTTTGTTTATTTGAATTTCCGAGTTGTATTTTTCTTTGCTTATACAAACAATTAATGTCATAGAAAACTCTTTTATTCTATCAATGCATCGCATATGTCTGTTTTGGGAATTAATACAATTGTTTTCATTATATTCAAAATTGTTTTCATTTTTTCTGTGATGATCAACTCTCGATTAATAATTCTAAGCCTCTTGAGGGAGGATGACGAAAACGATACCGCAATCTACAGTATGCTTTTGAACAGACCCTGCTGATGAGGTACAGGCATTGTTTCAATCCCTAAACACTAGAGTTATAAGGATGATAATCCCTCGTCAACCCATCTGAGCCAAAGAAGTAGGAGTTTTTCTTTTCGAAATTTAAAACCCTTAATCATAACCTGGGGCAGGGTAGTTCTCTCAGTTGATCCAAGTGCATAACAAATGGCACCAAAGAGGTCCTTACAAAATAAAGAAAGATAGTGATGGTTCCGAATAGTCAATAAAGAAAGGCAGTCATTACCCCTCAAAATAAACGCCCATTAAGTCAAAACCTATGAAGGAGACTTGCAAAACTGGGGCATCCCGCTGACTGTAATTCCACAAAAGAAACAGTACAGGAAAAAAAATAAGGATAACAAAATCAAAAAGAAAGAGGCCATACAAACCCTCAACAATAACAAAAAGGAATGACTGCCTATTCAAAATAAGTTATCAACATCCGAACCATCACTGGAAAATTAGAGCAAGGACTCAAACAAGGTCCAACGTATGATCAGCTGAGTTTAGGTTTGGAGAACATCACGAAGAGCGGGTGGGTACAAATAATTTGAGCCTTTTTCCTTTGTTTCTTAAACCGTGAACCAGGCCACGTTATAACCCTTAAAAGTCCTAGCTGAAGCATGGGTTAGTTCGAAAGCATACTGTTACGAAAGGTATCCTGACTCCTTAAGGCTTGCGGTAAAATAACGAGTTGACATCACAGTTTACAAAAAGGTTTCATTTGTGTTATAAAAAATGCATTCTCAAAACTTCAAGACAGACATAGGCTTTGGCATTCTTAAAATAATATTGTTTGCATATGATCATTTGTTTGAACAGCAAAGGAATTCGCACGACGAATATCTGATGAACAAAGGTCTTCTCAACAAAAGAGTCACCTCAAGTGGAAAGAGCACTTCAAATCAAGGGGCACGGCATGAGCATTGTCCATTATCTGGGGCATGACAAAACACTGCTAACAGGGGCAACTCCCTACATCCTGAGAGCGTGGACATAGTCGAAGAAAAATACTACGCGTAATCAAAGACCCACTAGGTTGACATACCTAGGCAAAAATAAGGGCTTCCCGACGAACCAAAAGGGTTCGGGAAAAATGAAGGGATGAAATGAAAAAAATTTGTACACCCGGCAAGTCGAAAACCTGAAAAGGCGGCTTGGGCAAAAATGGGTATCCCGGTGGACTGAAAACCCGAAAGGGCGGTCCAGGCAAAAGTTAGGGATCAGAGCGTACGACTATGTCCTGTCATCTCGTCACTTGCCTACCAGAAGAAGATTGGTCAAATCGGCAGTCATCAAGCACCTCCACAGGTATCTTCCCCTCCCACAGCAGAAACAGGGGCAATAAAGGGTTGTCTAAACAATCTGATTGTTCGGTCCTCCAAGGTATCAAGGTAGGTTCCGTTGAAGAACATAACCAATACAGTTCAATACTTCCCCAGGAGAGTCCAATCCAGTTTCCCCAAGAAAGTTGGAATCCATCTCCCCAAGCAGTAAGCTTATCCCTAGTAGATTCTGGAAGCTTATCCTCGCAGAGCACGAACGCGTCTCCCGGCTTTATTCAAAGAGTTATTTCCTTACCAGGATATAACTGGGTTATCCTCAGCCAAAAGCCACGGAGAGATCGTCCTCGGCGAAGTCTTCTTATCCCCAGCGAAGTTTATCAACACTTCCAACACAACAATGGTATCCCCAGTGAAGTTACCATCGACATTTTAGCAAAGTACCCCTCTTCCCACAGAGTATTGCTCCCCAGCAAGATCGTTAGAGTACTTTTCTCCCCGCAGAGTAATCCATTCGCCAAGTTTATCCCCCAACGGAGTTATCTTCTCCTACTGGTATTCTTGCAACTATCATCCCCAGCGGAAGCAAAATCTATTCTTCAACACCAGCCCAGGAGTTAACTTCCTGGCACCCGTCAAGGATTTATTTTCTTAGACAAAAAATATATTCATGAACATTACATCTTCATACATTATAGCATGCATATGCATCATACTACACGAATCTCATCAATTTTGAGGACATCCTGAAATCATGCAGTTCATGCATCATGATCTTGCATACAACTGATGCTTTACCTTTTCAGGAAAGGTCAATACAAAGATGATTACTATCAACTATCGCGACTCCTTATAGATATAGTTCAGATGTGAACCAGATATGGCGACGTTCTGATACTTCTTCCAGATTTCCTTCTAGATATAGTTCAGATGTGAACCAGATATGGCGACGTTCTGATACTTCTTCCAGATTTCCTTCTAGATATAGTTCAGATGTGAACCAGATATGGCGACGTTCTGATACTTCTTCCAGATTTCCTTCTAGATATAGTTCAGATGTGAACCGGATATGGCGATGTTCTGATACTTCTTCCAGATTTCCTTCTAGATATAGTTCAGATGTGAACCGGATATGGCGACATTCTGATACTTCTTCCAGATTTCCTTCTAGATATAGTTCAGATGTGAACCAGATATGGCGACGTTCTGATACTTCTTCAAGATTTCCTTCCAGATATGGTTCGGATGTGACCCAGGCATGGCGACGTTCTGACACTTATTCCAGACCCCCCCCTCAGATAACTTAGAGATGCTCCGGACACGGAAGCTGTTCTATTGTTTATTCAGAGATCACCTTTCTAGAGATGGTTCAGATGTGACCCGGATATGGCTACCTTCTGATACTTGTCCCAGATTCATTCAGATATAGTTTGGAAATGCTCCAGATATGGATGTTGTTCTTCGGCTTATTCAAGTTTCTTCTCAAAGATGGCTCAGATATACTCCAGAACCGGATGCTAGTCTATCACTTATTCACAGTTTCTTCTCAAGCAACTTAGAGATGCTCCAGACCCGGAGACTATTCTATTGTTTAGTCCAGATTCATTCGAAAGACTATTCCAGATTCGATTCCTGCATCCAGTCAAAAGCCTTCTCTAGTCCAGCTAAATCGACCCCTAACAGATTTTCCTGATAAAGACTCAGTAGAAGATATCCAAGATTCTCTCAATGATTACTGTTGAGGTTGAAGTCGCCCAAGATTCTCTCAATGATTACTGTTGAGGTTGAAGTCGCCCAAGATTCTCTCAATGATTACTGTTGAGGTTGAAGTCGCCCAAGATTCTCTCAATGATTACTGTTGAGGTTGAAGTCGTCCAAAATTCTCTCAATGATTACTGTTGAGGTTGAAGTCACCTATGTTTCTCTCCCCGATACTGCGGAGGTAGTAATCGTCCCCAGATTCTCTCAATGATTACTGTTGAGGATGAAGTCGTCCAAAGATTCTCTCAGCGTTCCTGTTGAGGTAGTAATCGTCCAAGGTTCTCTCACCGTCCCGTTGAGGTAGTAACCATCCCTGGTTCATTCATCACCTTTTGAAGCTCCAGATCCAGCTCCTGTAACCAGTCAGGACACATCTATGCAAAGAGTTTGAAGATCAACTCCTGTAACAGACCAGGTAATTATTTTCTTTTTCAGGTACACAAGTTCTCGCTAAGGAATCTCTTATGCGATCGACACCTCCAGATGGCATCTATAAGCCCATCCACCTATCCATCACATCTTAGCATGGCATCTATAAGCCCATCATCCTATCCATCAATCTCCAAATGGCATCTATAAGCCCATTCCCCATCATCACACTGCTACTATGTGAGCGCAAATTTCTGGGCACTCTAGTGTTCAATCATCTTCTACCTTCGGATTACGAAAGGCACGTCTGCCAATCTGCATCCTCAAGTCTAAGAAGATTGAACAGGGGCAACTGTTGTACCCCAAAATTTGCCCTCCCATATTCTTCAAGATTTGCCAAGTCAAAGCTTCAAAATCTCCCCAAGGGTTGCACAGTTCAAGGGCCTCCTAACAGTCAAAATTAGGGTTTTGGGTTTGACAAAGAAATTGAAGTTTCCAAGGGTCTAATCAAGTCCCACATGCCTACAAACATGGTCAAGCATCCTCATACCAAGTTTCAAGACTTACAGCACAAGATTGCACAGTAAAAAACCCTAATTGCACTACAGTCAACTGTAGGGGCAAAATGGTCATTTGACAGTCAAAAGTTCAAATTTTTGGTCTACATCTCATTTTGAATCCACAAACATCATTTGATCAATTCTTGATCATGATTCTCAAAGCTTGGCTCAAAAAGTCTCAAGATGCAAAAGTTTCCATATTTGGACAGTTGAAAAAGTCAACTGTAACTTGACCAAGGCATAACTTCCACATGGATTATCAGAAAAATTCCATCCAAAGCTCATTTTGAAGAGAATGACATTTCCTACAACTCCTCTTCACACTTCACGTCCAAGAAATGCTCTCACAAAAAGTTATCAATTTCAACATTATAGGTCATTTTCAAAAGTCAACAAAAAGGGACTTTAAGTCAAAGGCCATAACTTGAGATTGGTAAATCAAAATGACATGGGACCAAAGTCATGGGTTAGAGGACTTCAAGACCTTTCCAAAATGTCCAAGAACATGAGCAAAGCTTAAAAATTTAGTAAGTTATGCCTTGTGGAAGTTGGGAAATTTTTGGATATTTTGAAAAGTCAACTTTGCTTCAAATGTCTTAAAAATGCTAATGGGCCTCTTTTTCTTCCAAGATTGATCATCCAAAGCATGTGCACGACCATTTGGCCCAAAGGGAAGTTTTTCATCATTTTTATTTATTTATTTGGATTTTTAATTGCTAATAATTCATTTAATTAATTAAAATACATGAAAAATACTAAACCTAAGTTTTTAAATCTTTTTATGCATGGAATACACTCAATATTTCGTGCATGATCAGATTTGGAAAGAATCTTGGTAATTGGACATGATTTGAAGCAAATTTGCATGAAAAAGATTGGAAAATATATGCCATAAAAATCAAATATCTCTTCATCAATACAAAGGTTCTTTGGATCAATTTCTCAACCCTAATCACTCATACATATATATACATGCTAACCCTAATGTTCATAACCTCCCAGCTGCGCAAGAACATCATCACCACTTTTGCATTTTTTGTGAAAAACTCAAATACTGAAAACTGTCTTCCAGTGCGATTCAAGCCAAAATAATTATCTCATCACCTTCCTGAGACATCAAGAAACGTGTCTGAATAGTTTTCCACATCCCTAACGCCCAGAATTGGTGAATGGAACTCAAACCTTTTCACTTTTTTGCATAAATCGTATTTCATCATTCATGTCATGTTTTTGAATTCTAATACTTGTTTTGTGTTACTCTCATCATTCTGAAGCTAACTGTGTGCTTTAATTGAGTTTTCACGCGCTATATGAAGAACCACCATTAAAGGACGTTAGGGTTCTTCAGGTTTTAAATTAGGCGTTTCTGAATACTGTAAAATTAGAGAACCTCAATGCCATGGTTGAAATCAGGGAGCTTGGACGATTTGAAGACACCCCTCGCGCCTAATTTATGTGGCCATATGGCCTATTCGCTATTATTGAAAGATGCATATTTTGGGGGGGTTCAAAACCCCCGCTAATTCTTTTTCATGTTTCAGGAAAATGCAAGCCATGGAGAAGACGATGACGTGTGGGATAGCAAGTGGCTCATTTAAATTTTCGCGCTAAATTTCCCACTAACTTTTGTTTATATTATATTGTTCATTGGCCAGATAATAAACAAAACGCGTGAATAGCTCCATTGGTCAGGCTTGGCATTGGTAATCTCTAGGACCTGGGTTCGAATCCCAGGTCCCCCTTTCTATTCCATAATATTTTTCATAATGTCATTCTATGCAGTTTCAATACAAGAGTTCCACCATACTCTCCACATCCAGGCCTTCCACGTGCTTGCTGAGACCAATCAAAGGGCCATAGTTGGAAGAACATAATGGACATGAGTCCACGTGTGCACATGCTAGCCAAAAAGTCAAACAAGGCCATAGACAAGTGGGCCAGAATTGCTACAATAAACCCTCCAATTTGGGGACAGACCCCCCATGGTTTGTCTTTCTCATTCTTCTCTCATATTTTTCTATTTTTGTTTTAATTAGTTTTTTTTAAATTTAATTCTTTAAACCAATTTATTTTCATAAAACTATAAAAACAATAGAAAAATCAGAAAAGACAAAAAAATTAAATATATTTTATTTAACTAATATTTTTGTAAATAAATCTCACTAATTAATTAGATTTAAATTTAGGGTTAATTTTAATATCTTTTCTTAATAAATTAAAAAACTTGTAGAATTAGGTTTAATTAGTTTTAATTACTTTTTTCTTTTATTTTTTTCTCACTAATAATTAATTATTTATTTTTATAAATCAAATTGCTTAAATTAATTAGGTTAATTTAGGTTTAAATTTAATATTTTTTCTTAATAAATAAAAGTTATAGAACTAGGGTTAATTAATTTCTTAGTTTCATTTAATTCACATAAAAAACTCATAAATACAAAAAACCTCAAAAAATAATTTCTTTTTTTCTTTAATTTTAATTAATTTGTTAATAATATTTAATTTCATTAAAAAGGGTCCAACGCCCTCGCTTTCAATTTTAATTCTCTTTGCGCATTTTATTTATTTCCTTCTTTTAAATATTTATGTAATTCTCCCAAAGCCGTGTAAATTTAATTTCTCGCACTCTTCTTCATTTTCTGTCAAATCGGGTCCTGGATTTATTTTGGCGATGTGGACCCGCGCCTTTGTAATAGTTTAGGAACTTTTTATTTCTCGCAATTTTCTTTAACTGTTAAATAAATGCATGCAAGAATGAATGACAAAAATAAAAACAAACGCGTAGATCACCCATACATGACAAAAGACAAAAATAAATGAAAACGACACACAAATCACACACCACCCCTAGGGTACGCCTCACTGTTGCCTTGCCTCGAAAGGTGATCGTCGAGTAGAGGATGTCTTAGTAAGTCCTCATGATCCGGGAACCTGGCATGAGGGTAGCTTCTAAGGTATCTTCCCATTGCTCTGGTGATCACCATGTCCCGAACCTCGAATTGACCCGAACACCTCCAACGGTGGTGCTACCTACCTCTCAATGGTGGGATGGCACTACTTTAAAGGACATTTACACAGACGAATTCCTTAGGGTAGGTAGACGACTCTAGATACTTGCTCTAATTTCAAACAAAAATTCAAAAATACTTTTCACACCGACACATTTTCAAAAGCTTTCGAAAGCAACTTTTCAAACACTCTTGAGGACCGATACAAGAGTCGAACTGAAATTTTCAAAGAAACTTTTTTAAAACCCACAGTTGAAAAGCAAACAAACCTTTTGAAAACACAAATGAGAAAGTATCTAAGAGCCCATGGATAACCATGGATAGAAAGGGGGCTAACACCTTCCCTTTCTATAACCTACCTCCCGAACCGAGAGCAATCTCTATAAGGAATTTTTTTGTGCTTTTGTCCTTTCCAATTGGAGAAAATAAAAAACGGTGGCGACTCTTGCTTCCGCGACATTTCGCGAACCAGCGTTAAACAGTCAGTTCCAGATCCACCGATCACAGAGTGCCTTTGGGGGATATGATCACAGCGCCAATGCCGTTACCCAAAGCGTTTGAGGCTCCGTCGAAGTGCATAGACCATCGGGATCCTTCCTCAGGTCCTTCATCCGGTCCAGGTACTTCACAATCAGTCACTACCATGATATCCTTGTCTGGAAATTCAAAGTTCATAGATTGGTAGTCGTCCACTGCTTGGTGTGCCAAATGGTCTACCAATACACTTCCCTTGATTGCTTTTTGAGTCGTGTACTGGATGTCATATTCGGTCAAGATCATCTGCCATCTTGCTATTCTTCCGGACAAGGCGGGCTTTTCGAATATGTACTTGATTGGATCCATTTTTGAAATCAACAGAGTAGTGTGAGTCAACATATACTGTCTCAGCCGGCGAGCAGCCCATACCAAAGCGCAGCAAGTTTTCTCGAGCAGTGAGTATCGGGTCTCACAGTCGGTAAACTTTTTGCTAAGGTAATAAATGGCATGCTCTTTTCGGCCAGACTCGTCATGCTGCCCCAGCACACACCCCATTGAGTTGTCCAGTACTGTCAAGTATAAGATTAGAGGTCTCCCTTCAACCGGTGGCATAAGAATGGGTGGTTCTTGGAGATACTTTTTGATTCTGTCGAAAGCGGCCTGACATTCATCGTTCCAACGTACTACTTGATCTTTCTTCAGCAGCTTGAAGATTGGTTCACAGGTAGCAGTTAGATGTGAGATGAATCGGGCAATATAGTTCAGCCGTCCTAGAAAGCCTCTGACTTCTTTCTCTGTCTTGGGAGCTGGCATCTCTTGTATGGCTTTCACCTTGGCAGGGTCCGCTTGAATACCTTTGTCGCTTACGACGAAGCCTAGCAATTTTCCAGATCTTACCCCGAAGGTGCACTTGTTTGGGTTCAACCTCAGCTTATACAACTTCAGACGGTCAAATAGCTTCTGTAGATGGTCAAGGTGTTCCTCTTCAGTTTGGGACCTTGCGATCATATCGTCGACATACACTTCGATCTCGTGGTGGATCATATCATGAAATAAAGCAACCATGGCACGTTGGTAGGTTGCCCCAGCATTTTTCAACCCAAAAGGCATGACCTTGTAGCAATAGGTCCCCCACTGAGTAACAAAAGTGGTCTTCTCCATGTCTTCGGGAGCCATCTTGATTTGATTATATCCGGAGAAACCGTCCATGAATGAGAACACCTTGTGCTGAGCAGTATTGTCAACCAGAACATCGATATGAGGCAAAGGGAAATCATCCTTGGGGCTCGCCCTGTTCAGATCCCTGTAGTCAACACACATTCTGACCTTACCATCTTTCTTCGGCACTGGAACCACGTTAGCAACCCACTGAGGGTAAGAAGTCACTTCTAAAAAAACCGGCGTCAAATTGTTTCATAACCTCAGCTTTGATTTTCTCAGACATCTCTGGACGCATACGGCGGACCTTCTGTTTTACCGGAGGACAGTCTTCCTTGGTAGGCAGGTGATGAACCACAATGTCGGTATCCAACCCAGGCATGTCTGCGTAAGACCAGGCAAAGATTTCCACATAATCATGCAACATCTGAATCAACCGTTATTTCACGCTGAGCCCCAGATTGGCACCAATCTTGACTTCCTTTCTGTCTGTCTCAGTACCCAGATTTACCGTTTCCACTGACTCTTCATGTGGCTGAATGGACCTCTCTTCCTGGAGCAATAGTCTTGCAAGCTCACCAGGCACTTCGCAATCATCTTCACCTTCATCTTCGGCTAAGTTGATCGGATTTTCGAAGTCATAACTGGCAGTAGCAGAGTCGTTACCAGTGAGATCCAGAGTGGATTGGAACCTGTATAAGTGAGTGTGTGTAAATATAGATGTTTTGCAATATATAAAGAAAGAAAGGGAGCGCAAGATTTGAAAATGTAAAAAAACGTCCAATGCTTTTATTCATGATATATGGAAGTGACACACAAAAGCCCTCACAAATGAAGCCACGGTGCCCCGGGTAAGACACCGGGCCATAGAGTTTAGTAATATTGTTTGTTACAACTTTAAAACAAAAGAGTTCATTACTGCGTGACAAAAGTAATAGGTATAAAGTCCTTTGCAGTCCAGTTGCTAGGTCCACCGTTGGTCGTTGGGTAGATCCAGCTGTCAAATTCAGATTCGTCTGCTTCGTTCTCAATAACAATCACTCCCGGGTTGGTGATGAGCACATGAGGTCTTCCAATCCTTGCCTTGCGCACAGCCTTCTGAGCTTCTGCAGTGAAACCCAAGCCAAATTTGTCAGTCTTTGGAGTGAAATCAGGAAGCCTGTCCCAGTTTGCACACTCACCCTTCTCAATCACAACCCGGGCATCCTTCAAGGAAGCCATCTTCAAAGGAGAGTCTTTTGTAGTCACTGTCTCCGTTGCTGCCAATGTCTGAGGCACCTCTTCAAAGTGTTGAAAGGGGGTCTCAATGAACTCCCCATCCATTTCTATGTATCGGAACGAGTTGAGGTGGCTGACCATGTATTCCTCTTCCCCTTGCACTGTTACGATCTTCCCTCTGACCGGGTACTTAAGCTTCTGATGTAAAGTTGAAGTCACAGCTCTAGCCTTGTGGATCCATGGGCGACCCAGCAAACAAGAATAGGATGGACGGATGTCCATCACATAGAATTTTGAATCAAAGACTTGTGAACCAACCCTGATTGGGATGTCAACCTCGCCATGTACCATCCTTTTGGACCCGTCAAAGGCCCGGACAACAATGTTACTTGGTTTGAGCTCTAAACCCTCACAGTCCAGCCTGTCTAGAGCTTTCTTGGGTAGTACATTTAGTGAAGAACCAGTGTCAACCAGCACATGAGCAAGAGTAGTGCCCCTGCATTCAATGGAGACATGCAGGGCATCATTATGGTTCTTCCCCTTGGCCGTCAGATCAGCGTCGGAGAAACCTAGACCATTATCAGCAATTAAGTTGGCCACACAGTCGGTGAATTGATCAACAGACGTTTCTTGTGGCACGTGAGCCGTCTTTAGGAAAGCAATCAGGGCCTTGGCATGGGCCTCTGAACACAGCAACAGTGATAGCATAGAGATTTTAGAGGGGGTGTTCCCCAGCTGTTCAACAACGTTGAAATCACTCTTCTTGATAATTTTGAGGATCTCTTCCATCTCTTGCTTGGAAGCCTCAACAGTGGTCTTCGGTGCCTCCATCCGGGCAGGCACATCAGTAGCAATCCCCTTGCCCCGAGTGTCAGATGACTCGGCAGCAGGGGTAGAAACTTGATCAGGAGGGGAAACAGGCACACTGGCAGATGTGATGACCAGAGGTCTCTGAATTGCTGGAGGTGCAATGTCTGGTGAGAACAGTCTTCCACTACGAGTGACTTTAGCAGGCCCGATGATGTTGGTGACACCGGTACTAGTATTGAACTCTTGTTTCACTCCCAGAACATAAACATCTGCCCCATAGTGCCACGGGACAGCTTTGTCAGACTTATAGGGGATGGGCCCCGGAACACTAATGGTTATGGGTGCAATCTTTTGAACAGGCATAATTTTGATAGGCTTCTTTGAAGGAGCCTTGGAAGGGTTGTTGAAAATGGTGACAATTGAAACTTCTTCAACAGGGGCAGCAGGAACGACAATCTTCTTGAACAAGATCTCTTTACCATCCATCAGGTTTTGGACTCCTGACTTCAGCAACGGACAACCAGCAGGTGAAACAGCACATAGATGGCAACCTTTACTACATCCCGAAAATAAACCGGCTAGCAATATCATCCACAGAAGCTACATACAGATCCTCCTCAACAGCATTCACTCCATGCTGGGGCATGGGAGCGATCACAACATTTGGCCTTTCGGGCGCCTCGAACTGTATTTCCTTAGCATCAATAAGGTCCTGAACCTTATTCCTTAGGGCCCAACAATCATCAGTAGAATGTCCCGGGCTATCAGAGTGTTAAGCGCAACGGGCGTTGGGGTTGTACTTCGGAGATACTGTGTTTACCACCTTCGGAGCTTCCTTGACAGTTACCAGGCTGGTTGACAGCAGTTGCGGTAATATCTGAGAGAGGGTCATGCTGAGCCGAGTATACTGCCTTTTGGGCCTCTCAACTATTGGTTGGTTGTACTGCTGAGGAGCAGCAGCAGGCTTAGAAATAACCACCGCGTTGACAGCTTGGCGGCGTTCTGGTTTGTTCTGTCTCCTGGGACCATACACAACACTAGCTTCTTTCTTGAAGGGCTTCTTTTCAGTATTTGAGGAGGCACCCTTCTGTATCTTCCCCGATTTGATACCAGCTTCGATCCTCTCACCAGTCAGGATCAGGTCTGTAAACCCAGCAGAGGAATTACCAATGAGATGGTTAAAGAATGGACCAGATAGGGTCCCCAAGAACATATCCACTAGTTCACGATCCGTCAACGGTGGCTGCACCCTGCCAGCCAGGTCTCTCCATTTCTGTGCGTACTCCTTAAAACCTTCGCCCGTTCCCAGTGACATACCCTAGAGTTGGGTACGCGTGGGAGCGAGGTCGGAATTGTACTGATACTGCTTGTAAAAAGCAGTGGCCAAATCCTCCCAGTTACGAATGTTGGTTCCATCCAGCTGATAGAACCATTCGAGATGAGTCCCTGAAAGACTCTCCTGGAAGAAGTGGATCCATAAGTTCTTGTCTGCTGTGTAAGGCTGGATCTTCCTTACATAAGAGCGGAGGTGCATCTTAGGACAGGAAGCCCCGTCATACTTCACAAAGGCAGGTGCCTTGAACTTGTGTGGGATCACCACCCCAGAAGATAACCCTAAGTCTCCAAAATCCAACCCAGGCACACGTTGAATCTCCATAGCATTTAACCTGTCCTCCAGTTGTTTGTACCGGTCCTCGGCAGGAGGGTACTGTTCATTGTTGAAGTCTGTCTCAGTGTCAGAGACCACAGGACTAGGAACCTCTCTCCCTTGGTGACTGCCTTCCCCCACAGATGGAGTAGTCCTCTCAGCTTCATTCTGCAGTGTATTCCCGAGTCTGCGCCCAGTGTTGAATAGCACAGTCCTCTTCTTCTTCTTCTTCTTCTTCTTCTTCTTCTTCTTCAGAAGCAAGGCCTTCAGCTCTTGTTGTCCTTGGGCCAAGTTCATGACCATCTCCTGAAATTGGGCGTTTTGGGCCTGGAGGGCCTTGATAGCTTGCTCGATAGTTGGTTCAGGATTCATGATGACTGAGTGCTGAAATAAACAGCGAAGAAGATTAAGCAACCTGTAGAAAAAGGGTACCTGTTATGCACATGATGCATGATATGCTATTTATGCAATGCATTGAAGGGTTCGAAAGTTCAAATTCGTTGTAGCAAAAAAAGAACACACTTTTTATTAGGAAATAATTTGCTCAGTACATCAGGGCCTCATGGGCAAAACATTACAAAATGATTAATCCCAAAAGACACTGCGCATCCTCTTTTGAGCAATGTAGGTGTTGAGAGTCTTTTCCTCGTGGAGTAGGCGGGTGAGCTCCAAAACCTTCTTCTCACTGGCATGTAGACTGGCTTCAAGAGAATTTCGTTCTTCCTTGAGTTGGATCCAACTTTTCTGCATTTCTTCCCAGGATGTAGGCATGTCAGGATGTTGAATGGTGTAGGGCACCTCTCCTTCCAAGAATGGCTCTTTGATCACAGGGAGAACATGAGGATATGGCATCACCAGCTTCTGGGAGCGGACTCGTACCCACTTGAGATAAGGCTCCAGGGGGATGGAGTTCTTGTGCCCTAGTGTCTTGCTATCTACCCTATTGGGCATCCTCCAAGCTCTGATAAATCTCTGACGAAGTCCTTGTGCGTCATTGTCGAAGTCAAAAACTATGTCAGGAATAAACATATCATGAGGGCCATCCCTCCGAGCATATCCAAACTGCCTCAAAGCCAGACATGGATTGTAAGTAATACCCCCTCTAATTCCAAGCAAAGGGACATTAGGATACTCTCCACAATGATCAATGATAGTGACATTCTCTCTGGACCGAGAACACCAATGTATATCAGCATGTGTAAGGGTCATCAATCGTTGTGACCATCTCAAACCCCGCTCGTTCTTCAAAACTGATTGTGGAAGGTGCGAAATAAACCACCTTGCAAGGAGAGGAGTGCAGCACATGAGAACACCTCTTTTTCTCATGGTTCGAGTGTAACATGAGTGAAGGATGTCCCTAAGCAACGTAGGTATAGGATTCCTGGACATGAATATCTTGACGGCATTGATATCTATAAGCTGATCTGGATTAGGGAACAACACCAACCCATAGACGAGGAGTGCCACAACTTCTTCAAAAGCTTGTAGGTCAAGGGAGTTCCAACATTCTTGTGCTTTCTCGAACAGGAACTTGGCCAAGAACCCTTTGATACAACTTCTAACTTCCCAATGTCCCTTAATGTCAGATGGTTGTAGGCATAATGCTTTAGCAACCTCTTCAAGTTTTGGCTCCTTTTCTGTACCGTTGTAGGGTAGTTGAATAAGGATAGGAATCTTCAGAAGCTGAGAAAACTCTTCCAAAGTAGGCACCAACTGATAATCCTGGAAAGTAAAACAGTGGTGCAGAGGGTCAAAGAACTGGAACAACACTTTCACCATATCCTCTTCAATGTTGGTATTGACCAAGCTGATGAGTCTACCATGCCTTTCACTGAATGAAGAGTTCTCGGGAATCCTGGATGTAAGTTCCTTAAGCTGAGGAGGGACCCTGACAAGGTTGACCTGAATTGTCTTTCTGCGGATAGTTTCCATGTCCTACAAAACAAGAACAAAGATGAAGATTCGAACCCCTGAAGTGGTTAGTGGATGCATATGATGTTGTATGATGTTATGATGCTATGATAAGAGCACACCACAAGTATTCACAAAAGCAAACATGCTAAGGCACACAAGTCACACCATAGCCCTTAGAGTTTAGGCCAGCATGAAGTTTGGGGTACTACCCTCTTGAAGTTGGTGGGCTCAAAAACCTGTCCTATCAGAAGTAACCGGGTTCTAAGGAGCTCAATATCATAGGGTTGTTTTCTATGTTCATTGTTTTGATTTAGCCACTGAACTGGCGATCAAAATATTCCAAGAAAACAACCCTCAATGAGTGTAGTATCGAGTATCAACCAACTTCGGACTGCACCAAAGTCAGTTATCTCACTACCCCTAAAGAGGCCAGGATGGTTCAATTAAGGTTCCTAAGGTCAGTTGATGCTTCATGACACCGCGCGGCGGCCCCGTACTCTCCTTGACTTGACTCAAGGGTTATCGGTACTCACCAAAGTGCCACATCAACGTAGCAAACTGCTTCAACCGTGTCGGTATACCCCGCACAGTTCCCTCACAGTTTGTTGCTACTTTCTAAGAAGGTATCCCCCAGATCCGAGTTAGGATCTATGAAACTCCCAAGACAGGCCCAACAATATTAAAGCAAACAAATCAGGCAATTGAAAACACAAGTGATCTTAGTCATAAGGTACACCTCACTTTTAAGTGTCCCCAGCAGAGTCGCCAGTTCTGTGATCGGTGGAAATAGAACTGACTGTTTTTGTAAGCTGGTTCGCGAAATGTCGCGGTAAGCAAGAGTCGCCACCGTCTTTTATGTTCTCCAACATGGAAAGGACAAAAGCACAGCAAAATTCCTTATTCGAGAATGTTTCTCAGTTCGGGAGGTAGATTTATAGAAAGGGAAGGTGTTAGCACCCTTTCTATCAGTGGTTATCCACGGGCTCTTAGGTACTTGCTCTTATGTTTTCAAAATGGTTTGCTTTTCAAGTGTGTGTGGGTTTTGAAAAAGTTTCGTTTGAAAAATTTCTAAGTAACTCTTGTATCTGTCCTCAAGAGTGTATGAAAAATTTGTTTGAAAACCTTTAGAAAGTGTGAGGTGTGAAAAGTATTTTTGTTTGTTTTGAGAAAGAGCAAGTACCTATGATAATCTACCTACTCTAAGGAATTAGGCTGTGTAAGAGTCCTTTAGATAGTGCTATCCCACCATTGAGAGGTAGGTAGCACCATCGTTGGAGGTATTCGGGTCAATTCGATTATAGGGACAGTGTGGTCACCAAAGCAATGGTAGGACGCCTTAGGAGTAATCCTAATGTCCTAGATACCTTTTTTATCCGAGGCAACCGTTTTGAGGCAACTGGATCTTTAGACAAAGGGTGACCTCTAAAACACCCTATACTTGACGACCACGTTCGAGGCAACCAGTGAGGTGTACCCTAGGAGTGGCATGTGCATGTGTGTTGTTTCATGTTAATATTTATTTTGTACATGTTATTTGTGAGCTACAGGTTAATTTTATTTACATACATTCTTTCATGCATTGTTAACAGTTAAGGGTGCGGAAAGTAAATTGCGGAAATATAAATTCTACGCTATTACAAGGCGCGGGTCTATACATCGCCAAAAATACAAAGACCTGTTTTGATAAATAAGTACGAGAAATTAAATAAAGCGGTAAACCTATTTACTATTACATTCGTGGAAGCAATTACATAATAATCAAAATAAAATGCGCGCGAATAAAAGTTAATCGGGAATGCCTTAAGGGTTTTGACCCTTTTAAGAAAAGAAATGAATTTTTGTCTTTTTTGTGATTAAAATGAAATTAAAACTAACTAATGACTAATTAATTAATTTAATTAAAAGAAAAATGTTTTTTGTTTTTATGTTTTTTGATGAAATAAAATAAAAAGAAATAAAATTAAAAGTTAATTAAAAAACCTAATTCTAAACTTATTTTAATTATTAAGAAAAAAAAAGTTAAAGTTGCCTAATTAATAATTAATTCAATTTATTAGTATTTAATTACAAAAAAATAAAATGAAATTAATAATAATAATAATAATGTTAGTTCTTTTTGGATTTTTTTTATAAAAAATATTAATTGGTTAATTGTTAATAAAAAAGAGAATAAGAAATAAAATAAAGCAAATAAAAAAATAAAATGACAAAATAATAAAAAAAAGAAAAAGCAAACCCAAGGGGGGTTTGGGCCAGGAATGAGGGTGTTTTTGATTGAAATTTGAGGCCCATTTGAATCCAGCTCGTTTGACTTTCTAGAATCCAGTGCTTGTGTGTTGACTGCTGAGCATGGTGAGGACCAAATCCTGGCCTTCAGATCTATGAGAGAGGCCATTTGGCGCTTGGATCTGTGAGGTGCATGGTGCTCCACGTTTGGGAATCTGCACAAGAATACATTATAAAAAATGACAATGAATTATGGGGGGACTTGGGAATCGAACCCAGGTCCCAAGGGTCTATACACGTCCATCCAAGCCACTGAGCCAAGCCATTTTATTTGTTATAATAACAAACAAAAAATATTATATGAAAAAGTGAGCGGTATCCTGGAAATAAAAAGCGCGCGCGTGTTAGCTTGAACAGACCAACCAGAGGCAAGCACGTCACCTTCTTCTTCCCTAAAACTGCAAGAAATAGAGTTAGATAGCGGGGGTTTTAAACCCCCACAACCTGCAATATTGGAAAATAGCGAATAGGAATCCAGGGCATATAAAAATGGCGCGAGGTGTCCAACATGTTCGTCTCATTACGCTGGTTTCGGCCATGTATGTTTGGAGGTTTAATTTTACAGCATGTGCAAAGCCCCAATTCTAAACCTTAAGAACCCTAAAGTGTTTTAATGGCAAGTCACGATTCTGTATGTTACACTGCAATTAAACCATGCCAAAAGTTCCCTGTGCATTCATACAGTACAAAACAAACAAGAAATTGGGTTAATAATGCATGGAATATGGATTTCGATTCTCAAAATAATTGACAAACCGTGGGGGCGTGATGAGTGATTCTTTGAGGTTTTTGGCTTGTTGATGGTTGCAAATCGTGCCTGGGAGTGTGTTTGGATCAAAGAAAGTGTCTGAATTGCACTGAAGAGTGGATTTCAGTTTGCAAATTTTCTCCAAGTTTTTGGAATTCAGTTTGGCCGTTTTAGAGAGTTCTAGGTCGTCTCAATGGTATGGACCAATTGCATATATGTCTAGCAATGAGAATCAATCAATATAATGAACCTTTAAGCCTTGCAATGAAGTTTGAGATTTCCTCTTTATCACCATTAAAGCATTTTCCATTTTTGTCCAAAATTTGAATTTCATGCTTGAAATAGGTCTTGCACGAATTTGGTATATGGATTATGGTGTATCAAAGCTATTCAAACCACAAAATATCCCTTAATTAATTTTTTTGATTTTTTATTTGAATTTTAAAGATTTAAAATGAATTAAATCAAATAAAATTAAATAAAATAGAAAAATTAATTTTTAATCTTGAAATAAATCACGGGACACGTGGGTAGCATGGCAAAGCTGAATCAAGTGGGAAAACTGGGCCCTTTTTGTCAAAAATTGAAGTTTCATGGATAGTTGACTTTGGCCATTTCACAAAAATTTCCCAACTTCTCCAATGCATATCTTGCTCAATTTTGATCATATGAACATGTTCTTTGACATTTTGGAAAGGTCTTGAAGTCCTCTAACCAATGCCTTTGGTACCATGTCATTTTGATTTACCAATATCAAGTTATGGTCTTTGACTTAAAGTGCCTTTTTGTTGACTTTTGAAAATGACCTATAATGTTGAAATTGATAACTTTTTGTGAGAGAATTTCTTGGATTTGGAATGTGAAGATGAGTTGTAGGAAATGTCTTCCCCTTCAAGATGAGCATTGGATGGGATTTTTCTGATGAACCATGAAAAAGTTATGCCTTGGTCAAGTTACAGTTGACTTTTCAGCTGTCCAAAAATAGAAACTTTTGTATCTTGATGATTTTTGAGCCATTCTTGTGAAATCATGGTCAAGATTTGACCAAATGATGATTGTGGCTTCAAAATAAGATGTTGACCAAAAATTTTGACTTTTGACTGCCAAATAACCATTTTGCCCCTATAGTTGACTGTGAAGCAATTGGGGTTTTTGACTGTGCAACTTGACCTTGTGAGCCTTGAAACTTGACATGTAGGTGCTTGACAATGTATATGAGCATATGGGACTTGATTGAGCCCTTGAAAACCTCAACTTCCTTGCAAGAACCAAAACCCTAATGTGACTGGCTTAGGAGAGTGGTTGACTGTGTAACTCCTTGAGTAGACTTGAGCAAATTGAGATGATGCTTGTCAAAACTCTGAAGAATATGGGAGGGAAAATTTTGGGGTACAACAATAGCCCCGGACTCAGGTTACCCTGTTGGGATTTCCACTTTGGCTAGAGGAAAATAAATCCCCTTTGCCCCTTGCTAGACATCAAGACCTGCATCACAGACCCTTGAGATCCTTGAAATGGATTAGTCCTTATGCAGGATGCATGCAATGGTATGATGTTATGCTATGCATGGAGTGATGTAGGTAGGCCCTGTAATGAGTCCCAATTAAGGACTGTAAACAAAACCTGCAAGGAACCCGTGTTGTTAGATAACAAGTATGCAAGTAGTTCAAGTATGAAGGCACACAAGTCACACAAAAGAGCCCTTAGATTTTAGGCCAACATGAAGTTTAGGTACTACCCTCTTTCAGTTTCGTTGGTTAAGACCTGTCCTAGAAAATAGTAACCGGGTTCTAGAGGATCTCAATATCACTGACTACCCTCACTCGGTCATAACTCCAGCGTCGCAATCTTTTCTTGCAGCCAGAACCATCGCGAGAGTTTAGCCTCAATGAGTGTAGCATACTGCTACTGTTCTATGGCCAAGTTGGGTCAATTTAGGGTTCTAAGGTCGGTTGGTGCTTAATGACTCCTCAGAAGACCCATATTCTCCTCGTTGCAACACAAGGGATATCGGTACAGACCAAGGTGCCACACCAATGTAGCCACTGCTTCACCCGTGTCGGTCTACGCCGGATGGGTCCCTCACAGCTTATGCTACCTAAAAGGGTATTCCCCATATCCGGGTTAGGATCTATGAAACTCCGATGCAAAGCCCACAATCAAACAAAGCATGCAATTGAAAACATAGGGTGATCTAATCCTAAGGTACACCTCACTTAAAGCATCCCCAACAGAGTCGCCAGTTCTGTGATCGGTGGAAGTAGAACTGACTGTTTTTTAAGCTGGTTCGCAAAATGTCGCGGTAAGCAAGAGTCGCCACCGTCTTTTATGTTCTCCAATATGGAAAGGACAAAAGCACAACAAAATTCCTTTTTTGAGATGTCTCTCGGTTCGGGAGGTAGATTTATAGAAAGGGAAGGTATTAACACCCTTTCTATCCGTGGTTATCCACGGGCTCCTAGGTACTTGCTCTTATGTTTTCAAAAATTTGTTTGCTTTTCAAGTGTGTGTGGGTTTTGAAAAAAGTTGTTTGAAAAATTTCTAAGTAACTCTTGTATTTGTCCTCAAGAGTGTATGAAATATTTGTTTGAAAACTTTTTGAAAGTGTAAGTGCGAAAAGATGTTTTTGTTTTTTGAGAGAGAGCAAGTACCCAGGAGAAATCTACCTACTCTAAGGAATTAGTCTGTGTAAGAGTCCTTTAGACAGTACTATCCCACTATTGAGAAGTAGGTAGCACCGTCGTTGGAGGTATTCGGGTCAATTCGATTATAGGGACAATGTGGTCACCAAAGCAATAGTAGGACGCCTTAGTGGTAACCCTAATGTCCTAGATCCCTTTTTTTTATCCGAGGCAACCGTTTCGAGGCAACTGGATCTTTAGACAGGAGGGCAACCTCTAAAACACCCTATACTTGACGACCACGTTCGAGGCAACCGAGTGAGGCGTACCCTAGGAGTGGCATGTGCATGTGTGTTGAATTCAGTTTATGTTTATCTTTGATCATGCATTTGCGAGCTACGGATTGATTTTATTTGTCATACAAGTCTTTCATGCATATTAACAGTTAAGAGTGCGGAAAATAAAGTGCGGAAAGGTAAATCTACGCTATTACAAGGCGCGGGTCTATACATCGCCAAAAACAAAACCCGTTTGGAAATAAATGCGAGAAAAGTAAAAGAAAGCAATAAAATCCTAATTAACTATTACATCCTCGAAAACAGATACATAAATATGAATCAAAATAGGAATTAAAGCGCGAAAGAAATTAAATCGGGAACGTCTTTGGGTTTTGACCCTTTTTGAGAAAAGAAAGTAATTTGTCCTTTTTTTGCAATTAATTAAATATTAAACCTAAACTAATTAATTAATTAATTAAAATAAAAATGTTTTTTTTGTGTTTTTTAAGTCTTTAATAAAAATAAAAATAAGAAATTAAAAGTCAAAAGAAACCCTAATTCTAAATTTGTTTTATTTATTGTAAAAAGTTAAAATTAGACCTAATTTAAACTAAGTTGATTAATTAGAATTTATTTACAAAATAAATTAATAAATAAGAATAATAATAATTAATGAAAATATTTACATTTTTTTTATTCTCTAAATTTATTATGAAAAATATTAATTTGTTAATTAATTAAATAATAGTAATAACAATTATTAAAATAATTAGTTAAAATAAAATAAACAAGCAATTAACCAGGGGGGTATGCTGGCCCAGATGGAGGTTAAGCCTGGAATTTTTAGGCCCAATAGAACTCAAGCCTGTTGACTTCTGGGATTAGCTGCGCTGGCTTTGACTGGGGAACATCATAGTCACTCACTCTTGGCCTTTGGATGCACGCCTGTAGCCACTTGGCATGTTGAGCGTTGGAGTTCATGGTGGAATGTTGTTGTGAATCTGCATAGGATCATATTATGAAAAATAATACAAGGAATTTGGGTGGACCTGGGAATCGAACCCAGGTCCCAATGGTTCTTGGACAGATCACAACCACTGAGCCAACCTGCACGCGTTTGTATGTATAACAGATAATGAAAATAATATATAAAAAATCAATTATGCTGGAAACCAAGAAAAAGCGCGCATTATATTTGAATCATCCAATAACACATTAACAGCTCATCATCGTCTTCCCTAAACCTGCAAAACAAAGGTTGGATAGCGGGGGTTTTTAACCCCCACAAAATGAAAAAAGGAAAAATAGCGATTAGGTCCCTGATGCATATAAATATGGCGCAATGGTTGGGTTGAGTTCGTCTGGCCTTGACGAATTCAACCATATGCGTCTCAAGGTCCAATTTTTCCTATAGAGCAAACCCCCAAATTCAGAGCTTGGAAACCCTAGAACGTGTTCATGGCAACTTCTGATTTAAGACATCTTAATCCAATTGACTTATGCCAAAAGCTTCATATGATTTCTAACAACACAAAACAAACAAAAAATTACGTTAAATGCTCATGAATTGGATGTTACGATTTTGAATAAAAGTAGCAAACCGTATGACTGTTATGGGCGATTCTTGGAGCTATGAAACTGGAAACTGATTGCAAATTGTTCAAGAGACTCCCAACAATGTCTTTGGATCCACAAAAGTCCTTAATTTGCCCTAGAACACTGAAAACAGTTTTTGAGTTTCTTTCATATTTTTTGGAATTGGTTATGGTGTTTTTGCAGCAATTTGCACGTTTGTAGAATTAGGTCTAGCTTATGCACTTATAGCTGAATGGAATTAGGGTAAATCCTGGTCCAAACATCCATGGAATAATGATTTGTATATTTGATTTTCAATCAAATATTTTTGCATCTTTTTGATTGCCAAAACTTGCCAAAATTGGATATTCTTGTCTCTTTGATTGGCACACGAAATCTCCAACTCATATTGGTCACATTTGCTTCATGAAAAGATTTGAAAACCATATCTTCATATTTCCTATATTTAAAATCAATTAAATGAATTAATATTAATAAAAAATCCAATTAATTAATAAAAATAAGAAAATAAACTCAAATAGGCTTGATGGGTCGTGCATATGCTTTGGGTAAAGATTCAAGAAGAAATTTGAGGCCCATTAGCAAAAATGAGGTGTTTTGGGCAAAATTGACTTTTGCAAATTCCCAAACATTTCCCAACTTCTCCAATGCATATCTTGCTCAATTTTGATCCTATGAACATGTTCTTGGACATTTTGGAAAGGTCTTGAAGTCCTCTAACCAATGCCTTTGGTCCCATGTCATTTGGATTTACCAATCTCAAGTTATGGTCTTTGACTTAAAGTGCCTTTTTGTTGACTTTTGAAATTGACCTATAATGTAGAAATTGATAACTTTTTGTGAGAGAATTTATTGGACTTGGAATGTGAATATGAGTTGTAGGAAATGTCATCCCCTTAAAAATGAGCATTGGATGGGATTTTTCTGATGAACCATGAAAAAGTTATGCCCTGGTCAAATTACAATTGATTTTTCAACTGTCCAAAAATAGAAACTTTTGCATCTTGATGATTTTTGAGCCATGCTTGTGGAATCATGATCAAGACTTGATCAAATGATGATTGTGGCTTCAAAATAAGATGTTGACCATAATTTTTGACTTTTGACTGTAAAATGACCATTTTACCCCTACAGTTGATTGTGAACCAAATAGGGCTTTTGACTGTGCAACTTGACCCTGTGAGCCTTGAAACTTGGCATGTAGATGCTTGAAAATGTATATAGGCCTATATGACTTGATTGAGCCACTGAAAACCTCAACTTCCTTGCAGGAACCAAAACCCTAATTTTGACTGGCTTAGGAGGCATTTGAACTGTGCAATCCTTGAGCAAATCTTGAACCATTTGAAGATGATTCTTGATAATTCTTGGAAGAATATGGGAGGGCAAATTTTGGGGTACAACACATGGCTAATAGGATTGTATGAAAAGAATGCTTAAAATTTAAAACGGTAGATCACCTAATGTTCAAAGACTAAATAACTGGAAAAAAGTTCACATGCACATGTTCACTCCTAGGGTTTGCCTCACTCCGGTTGCCTTCGATAAACAGTCATTAAGCATAGGAAATTTTAGTGGTGGCCCTCCAGTCTAAAAAGATCAAAATGTCCCATTCGAATGTTGCCTCAGAAATGTTGTCTCGGAAAGATCTTAAGATTCTAGGGTTACTACTAAAGTTTTCTAACTATTGCTTTAGTGATTGTACTTGTCCCTTTCGAATGTCCCTTACAACTCCAACGATGGTGCTACCTACTCCTTAATAGTAGGATAGCGCTGTCTAAAGGAAATAGAACAAACAATCTTTTTTCGAGTAGGTAGAATCTTAAGTACTTGCTCAATGAAAACTTTTTACACAAACACCTTTCAAAACAAATTTTCAAAATAAACTTCGTCACACTCTTGAGGACTGATACAAGGGTTATCACGAAGTAAAACATTTTCAAGACAAACACACACAAGCAATTTAAAAAATGAGCAAGTACCTAAGAGCCCATGGAAAACCATGGATAGAAAGGGTGCTAACACCTTCCCTTTCTATAATCTACCCCCCGTACTCAGAATATCTCGAAAAAAGGTTTTTTCTGTTCTTTTTCCTTTTCCATGATTGGATGAAATAAAAGTCGGTGGCGACTCTTGCTTACCGTGACATTTTGCGAACAAAAAATGCAAAAATGCAAACCAGTATTAACAGTCGGTTTTGCCACTGTATCACATAACTGGCGACTCTGCTGGGGAAAATAAGTGGGGTATACCTTAGGATCTAGGTCATTAAAATTGCTTCTCTTGATTGTCTTGATTGCTTTACTTTTGAGGGTTTGTTTGGGGTTACTATAGATCCTACACTCGGATCTAGGGGACACTCATTAGGTAAACAACAATAGATCGTGGAGAATGTACGGCGTAGACCGATATGGTTTAAGCGATGGCTGTGTTGGTGTGGCACTTTGGTTGGTATCAGTATCCTTCATGGGGAAACGAGGAGAATACGGGGCCACCGCGTGGTATCGTGAAGCACCAACGGACCTTAGAACCTTAGTTGAACAAACTTGGCCATTAGAAAGTAGTGAGATAGCTAACCTTTGTGTAAAGTTAAGGATTGATTGATACTCGATGCTACACTCATTGAGATCAGACTTTCGGGATATTTTGGCTGCAAGAAAAGATTGATTGAGCTGAAACAATGCCCGATAAAGGATGGTCAGTGATATTGAGATCCTCTAGAACCCGGTTACTTTTTAAGATAGGTTTGAAACCAACTAAACTTCAAGAGGGTACTACCTTTAACCTCATGCAAGCCTTAAATCTAAGGACTTGGTGTGATTTGAGTGTGTATGCAATACCTGTGTTTGCTATACCTGTGGTTTATCATGATATCATGCATCATAACATGGCATTCATGCTTATTTCACTAACCATTTCAAAGACCAAGGGAATTTATCTTTGTTCTATTTTGCAGATCATGGCTTCCGTTCATAGAAACACTATCTGAATCAACTTTGTGAAGATGCCTTCCCAACTCAAAGAGCTAGCATCAAGGGTTTCTGAAACTTCTGCGTTAACTAAGAGACATGGTCAACTTCTCAACCTAGTTACTTCAAACTTTGATGAAAGGATGATGAGTGTACTCTTTCAGTTCTTTGATCCGAAGCACCACTGCTTCACCTTTCCAGACTATTAGTTGATACCTACCTTGGAAGAATTCTCTCAGCTGTTGGATATACCCATTCTTGAACAGTTACCCTTCACAAGTCTAGAAGAAGTTCCTAATCCAGAAGTCATTGCCTCAGCTTTGCATCTGAAATGGGCCGACGTGGTATCCAATTGTGAAACCAGAAGCGGAGTCAAGGGTTTTCTAGCCAAGTTTCTGATAGACAAGGCCCAACTGTTTTGGGATGATATGGATTTTCAGGATTTTAAAGAGGTTCTGGCTCTTCTAATCTATGGGTTAGTTCTATTCCCTAATTCGGACTCATTCATAGATGTGAATGCTATCAATATCTTCCTCTCTCGCAACCCTGTGCCTACCTTGCTCGGAGATATTTTTCACACTCTCCACACTCGCACCATGAAGAGAAGAGAGATTCTTATGTGTTGTATGCCATTGCTGTAGAGGTGGTTTATTTCTCACCTCCCTAAGTCCGTACTGAAGAACGAAGAAGGTTTGGGTTGGTCACAAAGGATAATGTCACTCGCTCATACGGATATTCTTTGGTGTTCTCGAGCTATGGAAAATACTGCTATTATTGATCGCTGCGGAGAGTACCCTAATGTCCCGCTACTTGGCATCAGAGGGGGTATAACCTACAACCCTTGTTTAGCCCCACGACAATTTGGTTACGCTCGAAGGGATGGTCCCTATAAGTTACTTATCGAGGGTATTATATTCAACTATGAGGTTGATGTTAAAGAGTATCGCCGGAGGTTCATACGAGCTTGGGGCATGGTAAACAAATCTGGCACCAAGACTTTGGGGCCAAAGACTTCCATTCCTATGGAACCTTACCTACAATGGGTACAAGCTCGTGCCCAAAAGCTTATGATGCCCTATGTGGCCGTTTTACCAGTGATTGTGGAACCCACTATTAAAGAAGGCATTCCTTACACGGTTCTCTATCCTTACATGCCCACTGATCTTGGAGAATTACAGAGGTCTTGGATTCAGTTGATGAAGGAGCGGGATACTTACAGGGATCAGTTCCATGCTCAGGAGAGAAAGGTTGTAGAGCTCACAAAGCAACGGCATGAAGAAAGAGGACTGAATGATTATCTCAGTACAAAGAGGAAGCATCCATGGGAATTTTGATGTCTTTTATAGTTTCAGATTTATTTTTAATTGTAACACCTAAAAGGAATTTGAACTTCAAATTCAGCTAATAAAGTTTTTTGTTTATTTTAGTTCGCAAATATAAATTTCCCGAAGTCTTTGAAATCATTGCATGCGCATCCCATTATCATACACATCATTATAGATACCATTACAGGTTCTTCACTGTTTATTTCAGCACGAAATGTATTCCGAGCAAACCATCAAGGACCTTCAGGCACATAACGCCCAGTTCCAACAAATGTTCATAAGTCTGGCAAAAGGTCAGGAGGATCTAAAAACCCTCATCCTGAAAGAAAAGAAGAAAAAGAAGAAGGCTGTCAGTATTCTGAATATGGGCAGAAGATTTGGAGAACGGTTGAAGCGACAAGTCGATCTGACCTCTTCATCTAAGGAAGGGGAGAATCAGGAAGAAGAGAAGGACTCCAGTCCTGCAGTTTCTAACAACGATACCGATTATAATGATGAGCAATATCCTCCTGCTGAGGATATATACAAACAATTGGAAGATCATCTGAGTGCCATGGAAGTTCAGAGGATACCTGGATTGGATTTCGAAGAATTGGGATTAGTGTCGGGAGTGGTCATCCCGCAAAAGCTCAAAGCTCCAGTTTTTTCTAAGTATGATGGGGTGTCCTGCCCAAAGCTCAGTCCCCGCTCTTATGTTAGGAAGATCTAGCCCTACACAGCTGATAGAAATCCGTGGGTTCACTTTTTTCAAGATAGTATGTCAGGGACTAAACTTTAATGGTTCTACCAGCTAGAGGGAGCAAATGTCCGAAACTGGGAAGATCTGGCTGCTGCTTTCTACAAGCAGTATCAGTATAATGCCGACCTTGCTCCCACTCGTACTCAACTCCAGAGTATGTCCATGGGTGCAAGTGAAGGCTTTAAAGATTATGCACAAAATGGAGAGACTTGGCTGGGAGAGTTCAACCCCCATTATCTGATAGGGAGTTGGTTGATATGTTTTTGGGGACGCTATTTGGTCCATTTTTCAATCATCTGATCGACAGCTCGTCAGCTGGTTTCATCGAGCTGATTCTAACTGGGGAGAGAGTAGAAGCTGGGATTTGAAACGGAAAAATACAGAAGGATGCCTCGTCAAGTTCAGTAAAGAAGCCTTTTGCTGGTAAGAAGGAAGCCAATGCTGTCTATAGCCCGAGGGGCCAGAACAGGGCTGAACCTCGTCAGACAGTAAATGTCGTGATGATACCTAGACCTGCAGTTGCTCCACAATGCAACAATCAACAAAGGGTGGAAAGACCACAACGGCATTTTCTTCGCATCAATATGACATTGTCTGAAGTGTTACCTCACCTGCTGAGATTCAACTTGGCAATCTTAAAAGAGGCTCCCAATAATCCAAATACTACATCTCCCCGATATAATCCAAATGCTCGGTGTGCCTATCATTCTGAGAGTCCTAGCCACGATACAAATGACTGATGGGCTATGAGGAATAAAATATAAGACTTGATTGAAGCCAAGGAAATATATTTTGATGCTCCGGAGAAGCCCAATGTCATAACTACTCCCATGCCCAAACACGGTCGTGGAATTAACGTTGTTGATATTGATCTGTTACTTACCTCTGTTGATGAAGTTTATACTCCTCTCATGACTGTTAAGAATAATTTGTTATTGGCCAGTTTATTTCCGGGTTATGGTAAAGGTTGCCACATGTGTTCGTTCCTACCTTTCGGTTTCCGTTTGCTGAAATCAGGTGTTCAACGCCTGATAGATAGCAAAGAGATTTTGTTCGAGAAAACTATGATTCCTGTTGTTCCAATTGAAGACGTTGCCATTATAACCATTTCCACCAATCCTTCCAAGGTTTCCTCGAGAAGACCTGTTAGGATTACATCTGCTCCAAGAGTTGCTCTGCTGATAATCAATGTTCCTGGTCCTGTCCCATATGTCTCGGACAAGGCTGTCCCATGGCATTATGGTGCCGATGTATACTATCATGGCATCAAACAAGATTTGAAAGATGAAGAAGTTGATCCCGATGTTGGTAACATTGTCGGAACCAACAAAGTTACCCAAAGTGGAAGGATCTTCTCCCCCGAGATTTCCCCTAAGACTGTTAATAAGCTTATTAATATTCCATCTGATGTTCCTGCTAGTACATCTGCTACTGTTCCTGTTCTTACTCCAATTATTACCCCTGTCGGCAAATCATCTGATACTCGCGGCAAGGAAATTTTAGGTGAGCCTTCCCAGACGGAGGCGCCTTAGAAAATTGTTGTGGAAGCCTCTAAGCAAGAAATAAAGGAAATACTGATAATCATTAAGAAGAGCGACTACAATCTGGTCGAGCAGCTGGGGCAGACCCCATCAAATATATCCATGTTGTCTCTGCTATTGTGTTCTGAAGCACGTGCAAAGGCTTTAATTGCACTTCTCAAGACTGCGCATGTGCCGCAGGAAACTTCAGCTGATCAGTTCAAAGATTGTGTGGCCAGCCTGACTGTTGATAATGGGATGGGTTTTTCAGATGCCGATTTGACACCGAAAGGAAGGAAGCATAATGATGCTCTGTATGTCTCGATTGAATGCAGGGGCACCACTATGGATCATGTGCTAGTAGATATTGGGTCTTCGCTGAATGTTCTACCGAAGAAGGCGTTGAACCAACTGGATTGCGAGGGTTTAACTTTAAAGCCTATTAACATTGTGGTAAGGGCTTTTGATGGGTCAAAAAGAATGGTGCACGGGGAGGTGGATATCCCTGTCAAAGTAGGTTCTCATACTTTTGGGTCGACTTTCTATGTGATGGATATCAGGCCGTCGTATTCATGTTTGCTGGGTCGTCCTTGGATCCAAGAGGCTGGGGCAGTCACTTCCACACTCCACCAAATGCTGAAGTATCTGGTGAAAGGAAAGATTGTCACAGTGCGGGGTGAAGAAGAATATAAGGTGAGTCACCTCAACTCCTTCCGCTACATAGAGATGGACGGGGAATTCATCGAAACTCATTGTCAGAATTTTGAAGAGGTCCCTCAGATCTTGGCATCGACTGAAACTACTAGCAACAAACCTCCTTTGAGGATGGCTTCTCTCAAGGACGCCAGGGCCGCGGTTGAAGAAGTTGGGTGTGCCAATTGGGGTCAGCTCCCTGATTTCACTCATTAAACTGATAAATTTGGTTTGGGCTTTACTACAGGGGCTCAAAGGGCTGTTAGACGCGCTCGGGGTGGAGGATCTCCCCTACACATCAGTAATCGGGGAGTTAATGCCATTGAAGACAGTGAAGAGGACTCAGACATCGACAACTGGATCTACCCAACAACCAACGGTGGAAAAAGTAACTGGACGACTAGGGACTTCATACCCGTTTCTTTTATTCCGCAGTAATTGACTTATTTGTTTTAAGATTTGTAATAAACAATTTGAAACTTTACGGCCCAGTGCCTTGCCCGAGGCACCTTGGTTTTGCTTGTGAGGGCTATTATTTGTCATTTCATAGTCATTAATAAAGCATTGGACGTTTTCTTTCATACAAATTTCGCGCTCTCTGTTTTTCTTTCATGCTTTCACTTTATCAAAACATCTATTATCTTACACACACTCACGTATCATAATGCAGATCCATATCCACTCTGGATCCCATTGATAACAGCTCTGCTATTTCCAGTTATGACTTTAAAAATCCGATCAACCAAGCCGAGGACGAAGGTAGGGATGATTGTGAGGTGCCTAGAGAACTTTCTAGACTACGACAACAGAAAGAGAGGGCCATACAGCCCCATGAAGAGCCAGTTGAGATAGTAAATTTGGGTACTGAAGAAGAAGACAAAAAAGAGGTTAAAATAGGTGCAAATCTGGAGCTTAGCGTCAAACAGAGGTTGATACAGATGTTGCACGACTACCTCGAGATTTTCGCCTGGTCCTATGAAGACATGCCTGGTTTAGACACTGATATTGTGGTACACCGCCTGCCGACTAAAGAAGACTGTCCTCTGGTTAAACAGAAGGTCCGTCGTATGCACCCTGAAATGTCAGAGAAGATCAAGACAGAGCTCATGAAACAATTTGATGCAGGATTCTTGGTTGTCACTTCTTATCCGCAATGGGTTGCTAAAGTTGTTCAGGTACCTAAGAAGGACGGTAAGGTACGGATGTGTGTTAATTACAAATATCTGAACAGGGCAAGCCCCAAGGATGACTTCCCACTTCCTCACATCGATGTTCTGGTCGACAACACCGTGCAACATAAAATTTTCTCCTTCATGGATGGTTTCTCTGGCTACAACCAGATCAAGATGGCTCCTGAAGACATGGAGAAGACAACCTTCGTTACACAGTGGGGCACCTTCTGCTACAAGGTGATGCCTTTTGGGTTGAAGAATGCTAGGGCAACTTATCAACGCGCCATGGTCGCTTTGTTCCATGATATGATTCATCATGAAATCGAAGTTTATGTTGATGGTATGATAGCCAGGTCTCAGACTGAGGAAGAGAACCTTGATCATCTCCAAAATTTGTTCGACAAATTGAAGAAATACAAGCTGAGGTTGAATCCGAACAAGTGTACCTTCAGGGTAAGATCTGGTAAGCTTCTGGGTTTTATCGTCAGTGACAAGGGTATTCAGGTAGACCCTGCGAAGGTAAAGGACATACAAGAGATGTCGGTTCCCCTTAGAGAAGGAAGTTAGAGGTTTCCTGGGACATTTGAATTACATCGCCAAGTTCATTTCACATGTGACTTCTACTTGTGAGCCAATCTTCAAGCTTCTGAAGAAAGATCAAGTGGTAAAGTGGAATGATGAATGTCAGACCTCTTTCGAAAGAATCAAGGAATACCTTCAAGAACCGCCAATTCTGATGCCTCCAGTTGAAGGAAGACCTTTGATATTATACTTGATTGTGCTAGACAATTCAATGGGGTGTGTGCTGGGGCAGCATGACGAGTCTGGTCGAAAAGAGCACGCAATTTATTACCTTAGCAAAAAGTTTACCGACTGTGAGGCACGATACTCATTGCTCGAGAAAACTTGTTGCGCTTTGGAATGGGATGCTCGCCGACTGAGACAATATATGCTGACTCACACTACCTTGTTGATATCGAAGATGGATCCGATCAAGTATATTTTCGAGAAGCCCGCTCTCTCTGAAAAGATAGCAAGGTGGCAAATGATCTTAACTGAGTACGACATACAATATACAACCCAAAAAGAAATAAAGGGGAGTGTATTGGCTGATCATTTGGCTCATCAGGCCGTGGATGACTACCAGTCCATGAATTTTGAGTTCCCGGATGAGAATATTATGTTGGTGACTGACTACGAAGAACCTGGACTGGATGAAGGACTTGAGGAGGGATCCCGATGGTCTATGTATTTTGATGGAGCCTCAAACGCACTAGGTAACATCATTGGTGTTATAATCATATCTCCCGATGGCTGTCATACTCCATTCACCGCCCAATTATGTTTCAACTGCACCAACAAGATGGCGGAGTATGAAGCATGTATCATGGGTCTTCAAGCTGCTATTGACCTGAGGATTAAGTTCTTAAGTGTATTCAGGGATTCCGCTCTAGTGATAAGTCAGATCAAAGGCGAGTGAGATATGAAGCACCCGGATCTCATTCCTTACAAAGAGTACGTACTGACATTGCTCCCACACTTTGAGGAGGTAACCTTTGCATTTCCCATGAGAGGAGAACCAGTTAGCAGACGCGCTAGCTACCATGTCTTCTATGTTCAAGGTTAGGTGGGACAATGAAGCTCCCCAAATTACCATCGAGAGGTTGGAGGAGCCGGCACACTGCTGTGAGATCGATACCGAAGAAGTGGCAGGCAAACCCTGTTTTCATGAAGTCAAAAGGTATCTTGAGACTCAGGAGTATCCCGAAGGGGAATATGTCAACGATGAGAAGTTTCTGAGAAGGTTCGCTGCAAAGTTCTTCCTTAGTAATGGGATCCTCTATAAACGCAACCATGACTCCACACTACTACGTTGTGTAGACAAGAGCGAAGCAGAGAGGATCATGACAGATCTACATTGTGATCGGTGGAAATAGAACTGACTGTTTTTTGTAATGCTGGTTCGCGAAATGTCGCGGTAAGCAAGAGTCGCCACCGTCTTTTATGTTCTCCAATATGGAAAGGACAAAAGCACAGCAAAATTCCTTATGAGAATGTTTCTCGGTTCGGGAGGTAGATTTATAGAAAGGGAAGGTGTTAGCACCCTTTCTATCCGTGGTTATCCACAGGCTCTTAGGTACTTGCTCTTATGTTTTCAAAAATTGTTTGCTTTTCAAATATGCGTGGGTTTTGAAAAAGTTTCGTTTGAAAAATTTCTAAGTAACTCTTGTATCAGTCCTCAAGAGTGTATGAAAAATCTGTTTGAAAACTTTTAGAAAGTGTGAGGTGTGGAAAGTATTTTTGTTTGTTTTGAGAAAGAGCAAGTACCCATGAGAATCTACCTACTCTAAGGAATTAGGCTGTGTAAATGTCCTTTAGATAGTGCTATCCCACCATTGAGAGGTAGGTAGCACCATCGTTGGAGGTATTTAGGTCAATTCGATTAAGGGGCATGTGTGGTCACCGAAGCAATGGTAGGACACCTGTGATCGGTGGATCTGGAACTGACTGTTTTAAAGCTGGTTTCGCGAAATGTCGCGGTTAAGCAAGAGTCGCCACCGTCTTTTATTTTCTCCAAATGGAAAGGACAAAAGCACAGAAAAATTCCTTTAAAGAGATTGCTCTCGGTTCGGGAGGTAGGTTATAGAAAGGGAAGGTGTTAGCACCCTTTCTATCCATGGTTATCCATGGGCTCTTAGATACTTGCTCATTGTGTTTTCAAAATGGTTTGTTTGCTTTTCAATTGTGGGTTTAAAAAAGTTTCTTTGAAAATTTCAGTTCGACTCTTGTATCAGTCCTCAAGAGTGTTTGAAAAATTGCTTTCGAAAGCTTTTTGAAAAGGTGTCGGTGTGAAAAGTATTTTTGATTTGTTTTGAAATTTAGAGCAAGTATCTAGAGTCGTCTACCTAACCTAAGGAATTCGTCTGTGTAAATGTCCTTTAAAGTAGTGCCATCCCACCATTGAGAGGTAGGTAGCACCACCGTTGGAGGTGTTCGGGTCAATTCGAGGTTCGGGACATGGTGATCACCAGAGCAATGGGAAGACACCTTAGAAGCTACCCTCATGCCAGGTTCCCGGATCATGAGGACTTACTAAGACATCCTCTACTCGACGACCACCTTTCGAGGCAAGGCAACAGTGAGGCGTACCCTAGGGGTGGTGTGTGCGATTCGTGTGTCGTTTTCATTTGCATTTATCTTGTCATGTTATTGGTGTTCTACGCTTGTTTTTATTTTATCCATACATTCTTTCATGTCATTTGATTAACAGTTAAAAGTTGCAAGGAAAGTAAATTCTAAGCTATTACAAACGGCGCGGGTCCACATCGCCAAAATTAACCAGAACCCGATTTGACAGAAAAAATAAATAGACAAAGTAAATAAAGAATTGAAAAGTGCGAGTAATTAAATACATGGCTTCGGGAGAGATACATAATATTATAAAGAAATAAAAATAAATGCGAATTAATAAGAATTAAAACGAAACGAGGGCGTTGGACCCTTTTGCAAAAATTGAATTAATAATGAATTAAAAAAGAATGCAAGAATTTGTTTTTTTGTGTTTTTTAATATTTTAGGATTTAATAAAAAAAAGAATTAATTAAAATCAATACTAACCCTAATTCTAATGGCTTTTAATTTACTAAGAAAAATGTTGAAGTTTTTAACCTAAATTAAACCTAATTTTTATATACAAATTTAATTATAAAATAAATATTTAACTATTTAATTATTTAAGAAAGAAAAATAAAAAAGGATGAAAAATTATTAATTAAACCTAATTCTGTGTTTTTTAGATTTTATTATGAAAAGAATTAAAATTACAACCTAATTTAAAACTAAGTTTAATTACATGCAGATTTATTTAAGAAAATAGTAGAAATAAAAATATCTATCAATTTAATTCTTTTCTGATTTTTTATGATATTTTGTATTTTATGAAAATAATAAAACTAATTAATAAATAATAATTAAAAGGAAAATAGAAAAATAAAATAAAAAAAAGAGTAGGAGGAATTGCAAACCTAGGGGGGTTCAGACCCCAAATAGGAGGTTTGGCCTTAGTAATTCAGGCCCAATGACCTTGGCCTTTGTTGACCTTTCACGCTAGCATGTGGATTCGTTGACCCAAGCTTATGATGCACTTCAAATTGTGGCCTTTGATTGGATCTCCAGGGGCACGTGGATGGCCAGATGCGATGGGTGTATGGTGTTCCTCTAGGCTGAAATTGCATGAGAATATCAAATGGAAAATAAGATGAAGGGGAGTGAGGACCTGGGGCTCGAACCCAGGTCCTGAACGTTACCAATAGTAAGCCTTGCCAGTTGATCCACGCGCGTTTCTTGTACATCCTATAACAAACAAACATTATAATATAAAACAATTCCTTAATGCCTTCAGCGCGCGAATTTTTGAACTAGCCTATCACATCTTGCCACGAGGTCGTCTTCTTCATTATTCCTGAAACACAAAACATTAGACAACGGTTTTTCACGTGTTCTCCTAGGCCGTATATGGGAAAATAACGATTAGCCCAGGAGCACTCATAAATTGAGCGCGAGCATGGCTTCTTCTTCGTCCAGACTTGCTGATTACAACCATGGTACTCTTGAAGGCCAATTTTTCTTTAATTAGAAACCCCCAATTTGAGGTCCTGCAAACCCTAAAATACAATCATGGCATAATCGCGTACACAGCATAAAAATACAATTGAATCATTGGGTTAGCTTTGGAATTGCATGAGGAGTATGAATCACATATTAAAACTTATTAAAAGTGCATGAATGAAGATGCACGATTGTAAAAAAAAAGAAAGAAAAGTCAGTTTCTGTACAACGATTCTTTGAGTTTTGATGGATGTTTGTGATTGGAAAACGTTCAGTGGACCTCCAGGAAGGTGTTTGAACAACTATTAAGCCTTGAATCAACCTGCAAAAGGGTTTTCAGTATTGAGTTTTTTAGCAAAAAGTGTGAGTTTGTTTTGAGCAATAGGGCGCAGCTTCTGTGTCTATTTTGTTGTGTCTCAATTGTATATGTCTTATGCAATGTGTAGGAAGAGAAATTATGGCTCCATAATGCATAGCCTTCAATTCCAAGATTCTCCATGAACCTCCATAACCAACTTTCCATTTTTGAGTCCATTTTTGAATTCTTGCTTCTTTGAGCTTTGGTACGAAAATGGGATGTGCTTAATGATATTTCAAGGTTAATCAAAACCAAATATTCCCTTAAATTAATTTTTTTGAATTTCTTTTGATTTTAAAAGATTTAAAATTAATTAAATCCAATAAAATCAATAAAAATGAAAAAATTAATAAAAAAATCTGAAATAAAAGGTGGGACACGTGGGAAGCATGGCCAAGTTAATTCAAGTGGAAAAAATGGGCCCCTTTTGTCAAAAGTGAGATTTCAAGGATAAATGATTTTGGCCATTTCACAAAAATTTCCCAACTTCTCCAATGCATAACTTGCTCAATTTTTAAGCTTTGCTCATGTTCTTGGACATTTTGGAAAGGTTTTTGAGTCCTCTAACCAATGTCCTTGGTCCCATGTCATTTTGATTTACCAATCTCAAGTTATGGCCTTTGACTTAAAGTCCCTTTTTGTTGACTTTTGAAAATGACCTATAATGTTGAAATTGATAACTTTTTGTGAGAGCATTTCTTGGACTTGAAGTATGAATATGAGGTGTAGGAAATGTCTTTCTATTCAAAATGAGCTTTGGATGGAATTTTTCTGATAATCCATGTGAAAGTTATGCCCTGGTCAATTTCAGTTGACTTTTTCAACTGTCCAAATAAGGAAACTTTTGCATCTTGATGATTTTTGAGCCAAGCTTTGAGAATCATGATCAAGCATTGATCAAATGATGTTTGTGGCTTCAAAATGATATGTTGACCAAAAATTTGAACTTTTGACTGTCAAATGACCATTTTGCCCCTACAGTTGACTGTAGTGCAATTAGGGTTTTTGACTGTGCAATTTTGTGCTGAAAGTCTTGAAACTTGATATGAGGATGCTTGACCATATTTGTAGGCATGTGAGACTTGATTGGACCCTTGGAAACTTCATTTTCTTGATCAGAACAAAAACCTTAATTTTGACTGCTTAGGAGGCCCTTGACTGTGCAACCCTTGGGGAGGTTTTGAAGCTTGACTTGGCAAATCTTAAAGAATATGGGAGGGCAAATTTTGGGGTACAACAGTTGCCCCTGTTCAATCTCCTTAGACCTGAGGATGCAGATTGGCTGACGTGCCTTTCGTAATCCGAGGGTAGAAGGTGATTGAACACTAGAGTGCCCAGAAATTTGCGCTCACGTAGTAGCAATGCGATGATGGGAATGGGCTTATAGATGCCATTTAGAGATTGAAGAGTAGGATGATGGGCTTATAGATGCCATCTGGACGTTGATCGCATAAGAGATTCCTTAGCGAGAACCTGTATACCTGCAAAAGAAAAATGAGTACCTGACATGTTGCAGGAGCTTATTTTCAGATGCTTGGCATAAATGTGTCCTGACTGGTTACAGGAGCTGGATCTAGAGCTTCAAATGGTGATGAATGAACCAGGGATGGTTACTACCTCAGCATGAACGGTGAGAGAACCTTGGGTGACTTTAACTTCAACAACGCTCGTTGAGAAAATCTTGGTGGGAATTACCATCTTCGCAGTATCGGGAAGAGAACCAATAGGCAATTATAATCTCAAAAGCGGACATCTGAGAAAAACCTGGAATGGAATTATCATCTCCACAACGTCGGGAGAGAACCATAGGAGATTATAATCTCAACAGCGGACATTTGAGAAAAACCTAAAATGGAATTATCACCTCCACAACGTCGGGAGAGAACCAAAGGAAATTATAATCTCAAAAGCGGGCGTTTGAGAAAAACCTAAAATGGAATTATCACCTCCACAACGTCGGGAGAGAACCAAAGGAAATTATAATCTCAAAAGCGGGCGTTTGAGAAAAACCTAAAATGGAATTATCACCTCCACAACGTCGGGAGAGAACCAAAGGAAATTATAATCTCAGAAGCGGGCGTTTGAGAAAAACCTAAAATGGAATTATCACCTCCACAACGTCGGGAGAGAACCAAAGGAAATTATAATCTCAAAAGCGGACGTTTGAGAAAAACCTGAAATGGAATTATCACCTCCACAACGTTGGGAGAGAACCATAGGAAATTATAATCTCAAAAGCGGACGTTTGAGAAAAACCTGAAATGGAATTATCGTCTCCACAACGTTGGGAGAGAACCATAGGAAATTATAATCTCAAAAGCGGACGTTCGAGAAAAACCTGGAATGAAATTATCACCTCCACAACGTTGGGAGAGAACCATAGGAAATTATAATCTCAAAAGCGGACGTTTGAGAAAAACCTGAAATGGAATTATCGTCTCCACAACGTTGGGAGAGAACCATAGGAAATTATAATCTCAAAAGCGGACGTTCGAGAAAAACCTGAAATGGAATTATCGTCTCCACAACGTCGGGAGAGAACCAAAGGAAATTATAATCTCAAAAGCGGGCGTCTGAGAAAAACCTAAGATAACTTCTACTGAGTCTTCATCAGAAAAATCTGTTGGGAGTCGATTAAGCTGGACTAGAGAAGGCCTTGGACTGGATAAGACCTCTTTGGAGTCGATTAACTGAACCGGTCTAGGTCTTGAAATATTATTGAGAATTTAGCTGAATCTTTCCTGAAAGGTAAAGGTCAGTCATATGCAATGCATGATATGGATCAAGCAATGATGTTCTCAACATAAATGAGATTTGTATGATGCGTCTATGCATGCTGTAATGATGTATGTGATGTTTAGGAATGTATGTTTTCGTCTAGGGAAGTAAATCCTTGACGGGTGCCGGGAAGTCACTCCTGGGCTGATGTTGAAGAATAAGCTTTTACTTCCGCTGGGGATGATAGTTGCAAGAATACCGGTAGGAGAAGATAACTCCGTTGGGGAATAAACTTGGCGAATGATTACTCTGCGGGGAGAAAAGTACTCTAGCAATACTCTGTGGGGAGAGAGGTACTTTGCGGAATGTTGATAATAACTTGCTGGGGATACCCTTGTTGTGTTGGAAGTGTTAGTAGACTTTGCTGGGGATAAGGGAACCGTGTCGACGACGATCTTTCCGTGGCTTTTGGCTGAGGATAACCCAGTTATATCCTAGTACGGAAATAACTCTTTAAATAAAGCCGGGAGACGCGTTCGTGCTTTGCGAGGATAAGCTTCCAGAATCTACTAGGGATAAGCTTACTGCTTGGGGAGATGGATTCCAATTTCTTTGGGAAACTGGATTGGATTCTCCTGGGGAAGTTTTGAGATGTATCGGGGGAGATGACACCACTGAATGTTTGATATACCGTCGGGGAACAAACTTTAGACCAAGACTGCCGGGGATGCTTATTAAGAATATATGTTGCTGGGGAATGTTGATATCTGCTGGGGGATACTCAACTTTCCTTAAGGTCTGATAACTTTGCTTGAAGAAGAGTGTACTGGCTGCTTACTCTCTGGGGAATTAGGATATCTGGTTATGTTCTTTAGCTGAACCTACCTTGGTACCTTGGAGAATAGAACAATTAGATTGCTTAGACAACTCTTTATTGCCCCTGTTTCTAATGTTACCTGTAATTAATCCTTTGTTTCGTATGCAAATATCTATGAGTTAGCAAATTATTGTCAATGCATATATCACAAATTGAACCTTGGACGTTCTTCGCAAAACAAAACAGAAAAAAGAAAGAACAATTGGCACTTTTAACTGAAAAGTATATTTGTATTGATTTTTGAATGGCCCGAAAATAGGCGTTTTGTGTACAAGAGGCTGACGTCCTAGTAAGAGAACGCCGCCGAACAAAAGAGTTTATACAAATTTTTTACAAGAGAAAATAAAACAGCTGTGTGAAATGAATGATCCCACTGGGTTTCAACTCTGCTATTGCCGTTATATCTCCGAGCATCTCATCACTTGATGACCTAAACGAAGATGAAGCTGACTGATCGATACCGTCTGAACTTGATGTAGATATCGGATTCTGGATGCAAAGTGATCAATGAGACATAGTATTAAGCTTTTATCCCTAATTTTTGCCTGGACCGCCCTTTCGGGTTTTCAGTCCATCGGGATACCCATTTTTGCCCAAGCCGCCTTTTCAGGTTTTCGACTTGCCGGGTGTACAGATTTTTTTATTTCATCCCTTCATTTTGCCCGAACCCTTTTGGTTCGATGGGAAGCCCTAATTTTTGCCTAGGCATGTCAGCCTAGCGGGTCTTTTTATGCGTAGTATCTTTTTACTATGTCTGCATTGGCGGGGTGAGGAAGGTCGTCACCATCCATGTTGGTTAGAATCATGGCTCCTCCTGAGAACACACGTTTAACCACAAATGGCCCTTCGTACGTAGGGGTCCATTTTCCCCTTGGATCACTCTGAGGAGGGATGATTCGCTTGATTACCAAATCCCCAACTTGATATTCCTGTGGTCTGACCTTTTTGTTAAAAGCCCTGATCATCCGTTTTTGGTACGTCTGACCATGGCAGATAGCAGCAAGTCTCTTTTCATCAATAAGGTTGAGCTGATCAAGTCGTGTCTGAATCCAATCATCCTCGTTCAGATTTGCATCCTTCATGATCCGGAGAGATGGTATTTGCACTTCGATTGGTAAGACTGCCTCCATACCATAAACCAAAGAGAAAGGAGTTGCCCCGGTTGACGTCCTAGCTGAGGTACGGTACCCGTGTAGAGCGAACGGTAACATCTCGTGCCAATCTTTATAAGTCACTGTCATCTTCTGCACGATTTTCTTGATGTTCTTATTTGCTGCTTCTACAGCCCCATTCATCTTTGGTCTGTAAGGAGAAGAATTGTGGTGCTGTATTTTGAACTGCTCGCAGAGCTCAGTGATCATCTTGTTATTCAGATTGGTACCGTTATCTGTAATAATTCTCTCAGGGACGCCGTATCGACAGATCAGGTTATGCCGAATGAACCGTGCCACAACAGTCTTGGTTACCGTAGCATAGGATGCTGCTTCGACCCATTTTGTAAAGTAATCAATCGCTACAAGGATGAAGCGATGCCCGTTAGATGCCGTAGGTCTGATCTCACCAATCATGTCAATGCCCCACATTGCAAAAGGCCAAGGTGCCGTCAGAACATTCAGGGGAACTGGAGGAACATGCACCTTGTCTGCATAAATCTGACACTTATGGCATGTCCTGGAATGTTGGTAGCAGTCAGCTTCCATTGTGGACCAGTAATATCCTGCCCGAAGGATCTTCTTCGCCATAGTGTGCCCACTGGAATGTGTACCAAAGGTCCCTTCATGCAGCTCTTCCATGATCCTTTCTGCTTCAGTCTTATCCACACAACGCAGTAAGGTTGAATCATGGTTTCGCTTGTACAAGATGCCGTTGCTAAGGAAGAATTTCGCCGCGAACCTCCTCAGGAACTTCTTATCGTTGACAGAGGCACCTTCAGGGTATTCCTGAGTTTCCAGATATCTCTTCACCTCATGGTACCAAGGCTTCTCAGTCACCATCTCAGTCTCGAGATCACAACAGTATGCCGGTTCGTCCAATTTCCAAATGATGACCCGGGGAGCCTCATTGTCCCACTTGACTTTGAACATAGAAGACATTGTAGCTAACGCGTCCGCTAACTGATTTTCCTCTCTCGGGAAATGTTCAAAGGTTATCTCTGTGAAGTGGGGGATCATTGTCAACACACATTCTTTGTAAGGAATAAGATTCGGATGTTTCGTATCCCACTCGCCTTTGATCTGGTTGATCACGAGAGCAGAATCTCCGAAGACACTCAGAAACTTGATCCTTAAGTCAATTGCAGCTTTGAGTCCCATGATGCACGGCTCATACTCTGCCATGTTGTTGGTGCAGTTGAAACATAGCCGGGCAGTGAGTGGAGTGTGAGTGCCTTGAGGGGATATGATCACAGCGCCGATACAATTACCCAAAGCATTGGAGGCTCCGTCAAAGTGCATAGCCCATCGGGATCCTTCCTCAGGTCCTTCATCCGGTCCAGGTACTTCACAATCAGTCACTATCATGATGCTTTCATCCGGAAACTCGAAGTTCATTGACTGATAGTCATCTACGGCCTGATGTGCCAAGTGGTCTGCCAATACACTTCCCTTGATGGCTTTCTGGGTTGTGTACTGAATGTCGTATTCCGTCAAGATCATTTGCCATCTTGCAATTCTCCCAGACAGAGCAGGCTTTTCGAATATGTACTTTATAGGATCCATCTTTGAGATCAACAAGGTAGTGTGAGTCAGCATATACTGTCTCAGCCGACGAGCAGCCCATACCAAAGCGCAGCAAGTTTTCTCAAGCAGTGAGTATCGAGTCTCACAGTCGGTAAACTTTTTGCTAAGGTAATAAATGGCATGCTCTTTTCGGCCAGACTCGTCATGCTGCCCCAGCACACACCCCATTGAGTTATCAAGTACTGTCAGGTATAGTATCAGAGGTCTCCCTTCAACCGGTGGCATAAGGATGGGCGGTTCTTGGAGATACTCTTTGATTCTGTCAAAAGCAGCCTGACATTCATCATTCCAACGTACTACCTGATCTTTCTTCAGCAGCTTGAAGATTGGCTCACAGGTAGCAGTCAGGTGTGAGATGAATTGAGCAATGTAATTCAGGCGTCCTAAAAAGCCTCTGACTTCCTTCTCTGTCCTAGGAACTGGCATCTCTTGAATAGCTTTAACCTTGGCAGGGTCCACTTGAATACCCTTGTCGCTTACAACGAAGCCTAGCAACTTCCCAGATCTTACCCCGAAGGTGCACTTGTTCGGGTTCAACCTCAGTTTGTACAATTTCAGACGGTCAAACAGTTTCTGCAGATGATCAAGGTGTTCTTCCTCAGTTTGGGACCTTGCGATCATGTCGTCAACATACACTTCTATCTCATGATGGATCATATCATGAAATAAAGCAACCATGGCACGTTGGTAGGTTGCCCCAGCGTTCTTTAGTCCAAAAGGCATGACCTTGTAGCAGAAGGTGCCCCACTGAGTAACAAATGTAGTCTTTTCCATGTCTTCAGGAGCCATCTTGATCTGATTGTAGCCTGAAAAACCATCCATGAAAGAGAACACCTTATGCTGAGCTGTATTATCAACAAGGACATCAATGTGAGGTAGAGGGAAGTCATCTTTGGGGCTGGCCCTGTTCAGATCCCTGTAGTCAACGCACATTCTGACCTTACCGTCTTTCTTAGGTACCGGCACCACATTAGCAACCCACTGAGGGTAAGAAGTCACTGCAAGAAACCCGGCATCGAACTGCTTCATAACCTCGGCTTTAATCTTCTCAGACATCTCTGGACGCATACGGCGGACCTTTTGCTTAACCGGAGGGCAATCTTCCTTAGTTGGCAAGTGATGGACCACAATATCGGTGTCCAACCCAGGCATGTCTTCGTAGGACCAAGCAAAGATCTCCATATAATCATGCAGCATTTGAGTCAACCGTTGCTTCATGCTGAGCTCTAGGTTGGCACCAATCTTTACCTCCTTCCTGTCTGCCTCAGTACCCAAGTTTATTGTTTCCACTGCCTCTTCATGGGGTTGAATTGCCCTTTCCTCTTGAAGTAACAGTCTTGCGAGCTCGCCAGGTACTTCGCAATCATCTTCACCTTCGTCTTCGGCTAAGTTGATCGGATTTTCGAAGTCATAACTGGCAGTAGCAGAGTCGTTACCAGTAAGATCCAGAGTGGATTGAAACCTGTATGAGTGAGTGTGTGTAAATACAGCTGTTTTGCAATATGTAAAGAAAGGAAAGAAAAGGAGCGCAAAATTTGAAATGTGAAAAACGTCCAATGCTTTTATTTATGATATATGACAGTGACAAACAAAAGCCCTCATAAATAAGACTACGGTGCCCCGGGCAAGACACCGGGCCATAGAGTTCAATTATTGTTCATTACAGATACCGAAACAAGAGAATTCATTACTCAGTAACAAGAGAAACAGATAGATTGTCCTTTGCACTCCAATTGTTAGGTCCACTGTCGGTTGCCGGGTAAATCCAGCTATCAAACTCAGCTTCGTCCACTTCATCCTCGTCCCCAATAGCATTCACTCCATGAGCAGGAAGGGGAGCTGTTACTACATTAGGCTTCTCAGATGCCTCAAACTGTACCTCTTTGGCGTCAATAAGGTCCTGCAGCTTGTTCCTTAATGCCCAACAGTCATCAGTGGAATGCCCCGGGCTATCAGAATGATAAGCACAACGAGCATTTGGATTGTACTTAGGAGATGTAGTATTGGGAAACTTCGGAGCCTCCCTGACAGTCACTAAATTGGTGGATAGCAACTGTGGCAGGATCTGTGATAAGGTCATGCTCAAGCGGGTAAACTCTCTCCGGGGTCTTTCAGCCCTTTGAGGATTGGTCGGCCGAGGAGCGGCAGCAGGTTTGGAAATCATTACCGCACTGATAGATTGGCGGCGCTCAGGTCGCTCTGGTCTCCGGGAGCTATATACAGCACTAGCCTCCTTTTTGAAGGGTTTCTTTTCAGCACTGGATGAGGCAACCTTCTGTATCTTCCCCGATTTTATACCTGCCTCGATCCTTTCACCAGTCAGGATCAGATCAGTAAACCCAGCAGAGGAATTACCAATGAGATGATTGAAAAATGGACCAGATAGGGTCCCCAAAAACATATCCACCAGCTCCCGGTCCGTCAATGGTGGCTGCACCCTGCCAGCCAGATCTCTCCATTTCTGTGCGTACTCTTTAAAACCTTCACCCGACCCTAGCGATATACCCCCTGGAGCTGGGTACGCGTAGGAGCGAGGTCGGAATTATATTGATACTGCTTGTAAAAAGCAGTGGCCAGATCCTCCCAGTTACGAATGTTGATTCCATCTAGCTGATAGAACCATTCGAGGTGAGTCCCTGAAAGACTCTCCTGGAAGAAGTGGATCCAAAGATTCCTGTCTGCTGTGTAAGGCTGGATCTTCCTTACATAAGAACGGAGGTGCATCTTGGGACAGGAAGCCCCGTCATACTTCACAAAGGCGGGTGCCTTGAACTTGTGTGGAATCACCACCCCAGTAGATAACCCCAAGTCTCCGAAATCCAGTCCAGGCACACGCTGAATTTCCATAGCTTTTAATCTATCCTCCAGCTGCTTGTACCGGTCTTCAGCAGGAGGGTACTGTTCGTCGTTGAAGTCTGTTTCAGTATCAGAGACCACAGGAGTAGGGACCTCCCTTTCTTGGTGACTACCTTCCCCCACAGATGGAGTAGTCCTCTCAGCCTCATTTTGCAAGGTATTCCCGAGTCTGCGCCCAGTGTTAAATAGCACAGTCCTCCTCTTCTTCTTATTCTTCTTCAGAAGCATGGTCTTCAACTCTTGTTGACCCTGAGCCAAACCCTTGATCAGCTCCTGAAATTGGGCGTTCTGCGCCTGAAGAGCCTTGATAGATGCCTCGGTTGATGATTCAGGGTTCATGATGCTGAAATAAACAGCGAAGAACAGTCAGCAGCCTGAAAAGAAGAGTACCCGTGATGCATATGATGAATGATATGTGTCTATGCAATGCATTCAAGAGTTCGAAAATTCAAATTTGTTGTAGACAAAAAGGAACACACGTTTTTATTAAGAAAATAATTGTTCAGTACATTAAAGCCTCATAGGGAAACATTACAAAGCAGCTCAGTCCCAAAAGACACTACGCATCCTCTTCGGAGCAATATAGGTATTGAGATTCCTTTCCTCGTGCAGTAGGCGAGTGAGCTCCAGGACCTTTTTCTCACTGGCATATAGATTGGTTTCCAGAGAATTCCGTTCTTCCTTAAGCTGGATCCAACTCTTCTGCATCTCTTCCCAGGACGTGGGCATGTCAGGATGTTGAATGGTGTAGGACACCTCTCCTTCCAAGTCTGGCTCTTTGATCACGGGGAGAACATGAGGATATGGCATCTCCAGCTTCTGGGAACGGGCTCGTACCCATTTGAGATAAGGCTCCAACGGGATGGAGCTCCTGTGCCCCAGGGTCTTGCTGTCTATCTTGCTGGGCATCCTCCAAGCTTTGATAAATTTCTGGCGAAGTCCTTGCGTATCCTTGTCGAAGTCAAAAACTATGTCAGGAATTAACATCTCATGAGGGCCATCTTTCCGAGCATAGCCAAACTGTCTCCAAGCCAGGCACGGGTTGTAAGTAATACCTCCTCTGATTCCAAGTAAAGGAACATTAGGGTACTCCCCACAACGATCAGTGATAGTGACATCCTCTCTGGACCGAGAACTCTAATGTATATCTGCATGTGTAAGAGTCATCAACCGTTGTGACCACCTCAAACCTCGCTCGTTCTTCAAAACTGATTGTGGAAGGTGCGAAATAAACCACCTTCCCAGGAGGGGAGTGCAGCACATAAGAACACCCCTTTTTCTCATGGTTCGAGTGTAACATGAGTGAAGGATGTCCCCCAGCAACGTAGGTATAGGATTCCTGGACATGAAGACCTTGACAACACTGATATCTATAAACTGATCTGGTTTAGGGAACAACACCAACCCATAGACAAGGAGGGCTACAACTTCTTCAAAGGCTTGCAGGTCAAGGGAATTCCAACACTCTTGGGCCTTCTCAAACAGAAACTTTGCCAAGAATCCTTTGATACCATTTCTGGCTTCCCAATGCCCCTTGATGTCAGATGGTTGTAGGCATAATGCTTTAGCCACTTCTTCAAGTTTTGGTTCCCTTTCCGTACCGTTGTAGGGTAGTTGATTGAGAATGGGAATCTTCAGAAGCTGGGAAAACTCTTCTAGAGTAGGCACCAGCTGATAATCCGGGAAAGTAAAACAGTGATGCAGAGGGTCAAAGAATTGGAAAAGGACCTTTACCATCTCTTCCTCAATATTGGTATTAACCAGGCTGATGAGTCTACCATGCCTTTCACTGAATGACGAGTTCTCGGGAATCCTGGATGTAAGCTCCTTAAGCTGAGGAGGGACCTTTATAAGGTTGATCTGAATTGTCTTTCTGCGGATAGTTTCCATGTCCTACAAAACAAGAACAAAGATGAAGATTCGAACCCCTGAAATGGTTAGTGGATGCATATGATGCTGTATGATGTTATGATGCTATGATTAAACACATCACAAATATTTACAAAGGCAAACATGAAAGGCACACAAGTCACACAAGACAAGCCCTTAGAGTTTAGGCCAGCATGGGGTCTGGGTATTACCCTCTTGAAGTTGGTGGGCGCAACCTGTCCTATTAGAAGTAACCGGGTTCTAAGGATCTCAATATCATTGGATTACTTTCATTGTTCATCGTTTCGATTTAGCCACTGACTGGCGATCAAAATATCCCAAGAAAACAACCCTCAATTGAGTGTAGTATCGAGTATCAACCGACTTCGGAGTACACCAAAGTAGTTATCTCACTACCCTAAAGAGGCCAAGATGGTTCAATTAAGGTTCCTAAGGTCTGTTGATGCTTCACGACACCACGCGGAGGCCCCGTACTCTCCTTGATTGACTCAAGGGTTACCGGTACACACCAAAGTGCCACATCAACGTAGCAGACTGCTTCAACCATGTCGGTATACCCCGCACAGTTCCCTCACAGCCTTGTTGCTACTTTCTAAGAAGGTATCCCCAGATCCGGGTTAGGATCTATAGAACTCCCAAGACAGTCCCACAATTTAAAGCAAACAAATCAAAGCAATTGAAAACACGGTGATCTTAGTCCTAAGGTACACCTCACTTTAAGTTTAGTCCCCAGCAGAGTCGCCAGTTCTGTGATCGGTGGATCTGGAACTGACTGTTTTAAAGCTGGTTTCGCGAAATGTCGCGGTTAAGCAAGAGTCGCCACCGTCTTTTATTTTCTCCAAATGGAAAGGACAAAAGCACAGAAAAATTCCTTTAAAGAGATTGCTCTCGGTTCGGGAGGTAGGTTATAGAAAGGGAAGGTGTTAGCACCCTTTCTATCCATGGTTATCCATGGGCTCTTAGATACTTGCTCATTGTGTTTTCAAAATGGTTTGTTTGCTTTTCAATTGTGGGTTTAAAAAAGTTTCTTTGAAAATTTCAGTTCGACTCTTGTATCAGTCCTCAAGAGTGTTTGAAAAATTGCTTTCGAAAGCTTTTTGAAAAGGTGTCGGTGTGAAAAGTATTTTTGATTTGTTTTGAAATTTAGAGCAAGTATCTAGAGTCGTCTACCTACCCTAAGGAATTCGTCTGTGTAAATGTCCTTTAAAGTAGTGCCATCCCACCATTGAGAGGTAGGTAGCACCACCGTTGGAGGTGTTCGGGTCAATTCGAGGTTCGGGACATGGTGATCACCAGAGCAATGGGAAGACACCTTAGAAGCTACCCTCATGCCAGGTTCCCGGATCATGAGGACTTACTAAGACATCCTCTACTCGACGACCACCTTTCGAGGCAAGGCAACAGTGAGGCGTACCCTAGGGGTGGTGTGTGCGATTCGTGTGTCGTTTTCATTTGCATTTATCTTGTCATGTTATTGGTGTTCTACGCTTGTTTTTATTTTATCCATACATTCTTTTATGTCATTTGATTAACAGTTAAAAGTTGCAAGGAAAGTAAATTCTAAGCTATTACAAACGGCGCGGGTCCACATCGCCAAAATTAACCAGGACCCGATTTGACAGAAAAAATAAATAGACAAAGTAAATAAAGAATTGAAAAGTGCGAGTAATTAAATACATGGCTTCGGGAGAGATACATAATATTATAAAGAAATAAAAATAAATGCGAATTAATAAGAATTAAAACGAAACGAGGGCGTTGGACCCTTTTGCAAAAATTGAATTAATAATGAATTAAAAAAGAATGCAAGAATTTGTTTTTTTGTGTTTTTTAATATTTTAGGATTTAATAAAAAAAAGAATTAATTAAAATCAATACTAACCCTAATTCTAATGGCTTTTAATTTACTAAGAAAAATGTTGAAGTTTTTAACCTAAATTAAACCTAATTTTTATATACAAATTTAATTATAAAATAAATATTTAACTATTTAATTATTTAAGAAAGAAAAATAAAAAAGGATGAAAAATTATTAATTAAACCTAATTCTATGTTTTTTAGATTTTATTATGAAAAGAATTAAAATTACAACCTAATTTAAAACTAAGTTTAATTACATGCAGATTTATTTAAGAAAATAGTAGAAATAAAAATATCTATCAATTTAATTCTTTTCTGATTTTTTATGATATTTTGTATTTTATGAAAATAATAAAACTAATTAATAAATAATAATTAAAAGGAAAATAGAAAAATAAAATAAAAAAAAGAGTAGGAGGAATTGCAAACCTAGGGGGGTTCAGACCCCAAATAGGAGGTTTGGCCTTAGTAATTCAGGCCCAATGACCTTGGCCTTTGTTGACCTTTCACGCTAGCATGTGGATTCGTTGACCCAAGCTTATGATGCGCTTCAAATTGTGGCCTTTGATTGGATCTCCAGGGGCACGTGGATGGCCAGATGCGATGGGTGTATGGTGTTCCTCTAGGCTGAAATTGCATGAGAATATCAAATGGAAAATAAGATGAAGGGGAGTGAGGACCCGGGGCTCGAACCCAGGTCCTGAACGTTACCAATAGTAAGCCTTGCCAGTTGATCCACGCGCGTTTCTTGTACATCCTATAACAAACAAACATTATAATATAAAACAATTCCTTAATGCCTTCAGCGCGCGAATTTTTGAACTAGCCTATCACATCTTGCCACGAGGTCGTCTTCTTCATTATTCCTGAAACACAAAACATTAGACAACGGTTTTTCACGTGTTCTCCTAGGCCGTCTATGGGAAAATAACGATTAGCCCAGGAGCACTCATAAATTGAGCGCGAGCATGGCTTCTTCTTCGTCCAGACTTGCTGATTACAACCATGGTACTCTTGAAGGCCAATTTTTCTTTAATTAGAAACCCCCAATTTGAGGTCCTGCAAACCCTAAAATACAATCATGGCATAATCGCGTACACAGCATAAAAATACAATTGAATCATTGGGTTAGCTTTGGAATTGCATGAGGAGTATGAATCACATATTAAAACTTATTAAAAGTGCATGAATGAAGATGCACAATTGTAAAAAAAAAGCAAGAAAAGTCAGTTTCTGTACAACGATTATTTGAGTTTTGATGGATGTTTGTGATTGGAAAACGTTCAGTGGACCTCCAGGAAGGTGTTTGAACAACTATTAAGCCTTGAATCAACCTGCAAAAGGGTTTTCAGTATTGAGTTTTTTAGCAAAAAGTGTGAGTTTGTTTTGAGAAATAGGGCGCAGCTTCTGTGTCTATTTTGTTGTGTCTCAATTGTATATGTCTTATGCAATGTGTAGGAAGAGAAATTATGGCTCCATAATGCATAGCCTTCAATTCCAAGATTCTCCATGAACCTCCATAACCAACTTTCCATTTTTGAGTCCATTTTTGAATTCTTGCTTCTTTGAGCTTTGGTACGAAAATGGGATGTGCTTAATGATATTTCAAGGTTAATCAAAACCAAATATTCCCTTAAATTAATTTTTTTGAATTTCTTTTGATTTTAAAAGATTTAAAATTAATTAAATCCAATAAAATCAATAAAAATGAAAAAATTAATAAAAAAATCTGAAATAAAAGGTGGGACACGTGGGAAGCATGGCCAAGTTAATTCAAGTGGAAAAAATGGGCCCCTTTTGTCAAAAGTGAGATTTCAAGGATAAATGATTTTGGCCATTTCACAAAAATTTCCCAACTTCTCCAATGCATAACTTGCTCAATTTTTAAGCTTTGCTCATGTTCTTGGACATTTTGGAAAGGTTTTTGAGTCCTCTAACCAATGTCCTTGGTCCCATGTCATTTTGATTTACCAATCTCAAGTTATCGCCTTTTACTTAAAGTCCCTTTTTGTTGACTTTTGAAAATGACATATAATGTTGAAATTGATAACTTTTTGTGAGAGCATTTCTTGGACTTGAAGTATGAAGATGAGTTGTAGGAAATGTCTTTCTCTTCAAAATGAGCTTTGGATGGAATTTTTCTGATAATCCATGTGAAAGTTATGCCCTGGTCAATTTCAGTTGACTTTTTCAACTGTCCAAATAAGGAAACTTTTGCATCTTGATGATTTTTGAGCCAAGCTTTGAGAATCATGATCAAGCATTGATCAAATGATGTTTGTGGCTTCAAAATGATATGTTGACCAAAAATTTGAACTTTTGACTGTCAAATGACCATTTTGCCCCTACAGTTGACTGTAGTGCAATTAGGGTTTTTGACTGTGCAATTTTGTGCTGAAAGTCTTGAAACTTGATATGAGGATGCTTGACCATATTTGTAGGCATGTGAGACTTGATTGGACCCTTGGAAACTTCATTTTCTTAATCAGAACAAAAACCCTAATTTTGACTGCTTAGGAGGCCCTTGACTGTGCAACCCTTGGGGAGGTTTTGAAGCTTGACTAGGCAAATCTTGAAGAATATGGGAGGGAAAATTTTGGGGTACAACAACACCTTAGAAGTAACCCTAATGTCCTAGATCCTTTGTATCCGAGGCAACCGTTTCGAGGCAACTGGATCTTTTAGACAGAAGGGCGACTTCTAAGACACCCTATACTTGATGACCACGTACGAGGCAACTAGTGAGGCGTACCCTAGGAGTGGCATGTGCTTGTGTGTTGTTTTTCAGTTAATTGTCTTTGTACATGTTTTTTTTGTGAGCTACGGATTAATTTTATTATTCATACATTCTTTCATGCTTATTAACAGTTAGGGGTGCGGGAAGTAAATTGCGGAAATATAAGTTCTACGCTATTACAAGGCGCGGGTCTATACATCGCCAAAAATACAAAGACCCGTTTTGGTAAGTAAGTACGAGAAATTAAATAAAGCAGTAAACCTATTTACTATTACATTCTTGGAAGCAATTACATAATAATCAAAATAAAGTAAATGCGCGCGAATAAAAATTAACCGGGAAATGTTCTAAGGGTTTTGACCCTTTTAAGAAAAGAAATGAATTTTTTGTCCTTTTTTGTGATTAAATGAAATTAAAATTAATATCCAATTAATTAATTAATTAAGAAAATATTTTTTGTGTTTTTATGTTTTTATGAAATAAAGTAAAAAAGAAATAAAATGTTAAAAGAAAAGCCTAAGTCTAAGTTGATTTTATTTATTATGAAGAGATTAAAATTAAACCTAAATTAAACTACATTAATGATATTTAGAATTTATTTACAAAATAAAAGAGTGAATTTAATAATAGTAATAAATGAAATTTTTTGTTTTTTTGTTTTTTTATTATGAAAAATGAAACAAAAGGAATTAAGATTAAAAGAAGAAAAAAAACCTAGTTCTAAATTTATTTTAGTTATTAAGAAAAAGATTAAAGTTGTCTATTTAAACTAATTAATTAATCATAATTTTATTTACAAAAATAACATGAGATTAATAAATAATAATAATATTAGGTTTTTTTTGGTTTTTTTCTTTGCTTGCCTATGCACAACGTTGACCAGGGTACATGGTGGGGATCAGTTCATGGCCTTTGGATGCATGCTTGAGGACACATGGCGTGTTTGAGTGTGAGGTGTATGATGCACCTTTCTTGTGAACCTGCACATAAGCACATAAAGAAAAAAAATGCATGGAAATTATGGGGGATCTGGGAATACTTACAGTGCTTGATAATGGACCTTAGGACGTGGCAAGGGTTGCTTTAGCTTCAGGGTATGGCAAAGAAGAGAGTCACGTTCTCCTTTTGGCCTGAAAATGCTTGCAAAACTCCTTTTGATCTCACATTTTTTTTGACACTTTTTGGATTTTGCTCTGGCCGTTTGTGTAATGTTCTAGGTTGCGAATGAGGCTTGTAAGGCTTGTATATATAGTAATGAGTGAGAATAAGTCACATTTAGGAGCCTTTAACCATTGCAATTAAGCTTTGGATTTTGTCTTAACCACCATTAAAGACCTTTCAAAGCTTGTTCAAAATTTGAATTTTCATGCCTAAATGAGCTTAGCACGAAATTGGTAGGTTGCAAATGCTTCATGAAGGCTATTCAAACCATAAGATACCATTTAATTAATTTTTTTAGATTTACTTGAATTATTATGGATTAAAATGAATTAAATCCATAAAAATTAAATAAAAATAGAAAAATAATTATTTGGTCTTGAAATTGATCATGGGACACGTGGGTGGCATGACAAGGCTGAATCAAGTGGAAAAAAGTGGGCCCTTTTGTCAAAAATTGAAGTTTCAAGGATAGTTGACTTTTGCCATTTCACAAAAATTTCCCAACTTCTCCAATGCATATCTTGCTCAATTTTGATCATATGAACATGTTCTTGGACATTTTGGAAAGGTCTTAAAGTCCTCTAACCAATGCCTTTGGTCCCATGTCATGTTGAGTTACCAATATCAAGTTATGGTCTTTGAATTAAAATGCCTTTTTGTTGACTTTTGAAAATGACCTATAATATTGAAATTGATAACTTTTTGTGAGAGCATTTCTTGGACTTGGAATGTGAAGATGAGTTGTAGGAAATGTCATCCCCTTCAAAATGAGCATTGGATGGGATTTTTATGATGAACCATGAAAAATTTATGCCTTGGTCAAGTTACAGTTGACTTTTTCAACTGTCCAAAAATGGAAACTTTTGCATCTTGATGATTTTTGAGCCATTCTTGTGGAATCATGATCAAGATTTGATCCAATGATGATTGTGGCTTCAAAATAAGATGTTGACAAAAAATTTGGACTTTTGACTGCCAAATGACCATTTTACCCCTACAGATGATTGTGAAGCAATTAGGGTTTTTGACTGTGCAACTTGACCTTGTGAGCCTTGAAAATTGACATGTAGGTGCTTGACAATGTATATGAGCATATGGGACTTGATTGAGCCCTTGAAAACCTCAACTTCCTTGCAAGAACAAAAACCCTAATTTTGACTGGCTTAGGAGAATGGTTCGACTGTGCAACCCTTGAGTAGACTTGAGCAAATTGAGATGATGCTTGTCAAAACTTTGAAGAATATGGGAGGGCAAATTTTGGGGTACAACAATTGCCCCTGTTAAATCTTCTTAGACCTGAGGATGTAGATTGGCTTGCGTGCCTTTCGTGATCCGAAGGTGGAAGATGATTGAACACTAGAGTGCCCAGAAATTTGCACTCACATAGTGTGATATCAGCAGTGTGATGTCGGGAATGGGCTTACAGATTCCATTTGGAGAGATGGTGGATAGGAGGATGGGCTTATAGATGCCATCTGGAGATGTGACAGAACCTTGTCGTGAATAGGCTTATAGATGCCATTTGGAAAGATGGTATGGGAGGATGGGCTTATAGATGCCATCTGGAGATATGACAGAACCTTGTCGGGAATGGGCTTATAGATGCCATTTGGAGACTGTTGGTAGGTGGATGGGCTTATAGATGCCATCTGGAGGTTGTCTGTTGAATTGTAATTTTTGTAAGTTGAAAGAGGGAACCTGTGTAGGGTTGCCTGATGATGAGCTCGTGTAAAACTGCATCTTGGAAAGAAGGACACCTGTGTAGGGTTGACTGATGATGAGCTCGTGTGAAACTGCATCTTTGAAGGAATGAAACCTGTGTAGGGTTTACTGATAATGAGTCCGTATAAGACTGCATCTGAAATGGAGAAGGAACCTGTGTAGGGTTACTTTGATGACGAGTCCGTGTAAAACCCCATCTAGAGCTGAGAAGGAAACCTGTGTAGGGTTTACTGATGACGAGTCCGTGTAAAACTACGTCTGGAGTTTGAGAAGGGAACCTGTGTGGGGTTACTTTGATGATGAGCCCGTGTAAAACTGCATCCTGGAAGAAGTAAAACCTGGGTAGGGTTTCTGATGACGAGTCCGTGTAAAACTGCATCTTTGGAAAGAGAGAACCTGTGTAGGGTTTCTTTAACGACGAGCCCGTGTAAAACTATGTTTGGAGAGAGAGAACCTGTGTAGGGTTTCTTCGGGATAAGTTCGTGTAAAATTTCCGGAGGAACCGGGGTAAGGTTACTTCGGGATAAGTCCGTGTAAGACTTCTGGAGGAACCGGGGTAAGGTTACTGCAGGATAAGTTCGTGTAAAACTTCTGGATGAACCGGGGTAAGGTCATCTTGAGATAAGTCCGTGTAAGACTTCAGGAGGAACCGGGGTAAGGTTACTGCAGGATAAGTTCGTGTAAAACTTCTGGATGAACCGGGGTAAGGTCATCTTGAGATAAGTCCGTGTAAGACTTCTGGAGGAACCGGGGTAAGGTTACTGCAGGATAAGTTCGTGTAAAACTTCTGGATGAACCGGGGTAAGGTCATCTTGAGATAAGTCCGTGTAAGACTTCTGGAGGAACCGGGGTAAGGTTACTGCAGGATAAGTTCGTGTAAAACTTCTGGATGAACCGGGGTAAGGTCATCTTGAGATAAGTACGTGTAAGACTTCTGGAGGAACCGGGGTAAGGTTACTGCAGGATAAGTTCGTGTAAGACTTCTTCTGAAAGAAAAGGAACCGGTGTAGGGTTACTTTGATGATAAGTCCGTGTAAGACTTCTTCTGAAAGAAAAGGAACCGGTGTAGGGTTACTTTGATGATAAGTCCGTGTAAGACTTCGTCTTGAAAATTGAGAGGGAACCGGTGTAGGGTTGCCTGATGATGAGTTCGTGTAAAACTACATCTGAGGTTGAGAAGGAACCGTTGTAGGGTTGCCTGATGATGAGTTTGTGTAAAACTACATCTAAGGTTGAGAAGGAACCGGTGTAGGGTTGCCTGTTGATGAGCCCGTGTAAGACTTCTTCTGAAAGAAAATGAACCGGTGTAGGGTTGCCTGAGGATGATCAAGTAGATAATTGTCCTGTTTGGTTTCGGATATTAACCCACGATCAGTCATCCACAGAATTTTCTTGGCTTGTTACCGGTGTTGATCTGGAACTGTAAAGGTAGATGATAATCATCTTTTGATTGACCTTTTTTTTTTCTCTGAAAAGGCAAAGTATTAGTCATATGCAATGTCATGATGCATGAACTACATGATTTTAAGATGTTCTCAAAAATAAATGAGATTTGTGTTGTATGATGCGTATGCATGCTATAATGTATGAAGATGTGATGTTTATGAATGTATTCTCGTATGGGAAAATAAATCCTTGACGAATGCCGGGAGTTTGTTGAATCCTGGGCTGATGTTGAAGAGTAGAGTTCTTCGTTTCCGCTGGGGGTGATGGTTGTAAGAATAAACCGGTAGGAGAAGATGACTCCGTTGGGGAATAAACTTGTTGAGGAGATTACTCTGCGGGGAATTACTCTGTGGGAAGAGATACTTCGTTGAGGTTTTGATGATAACTCCGCTGGGGACTCCGTTGATAAGCTTTGTTGGAAGATTTGATGAACTGCGCTGGGGATAGGAAGAGCTTCGTCGAGGACGATCTTTCCGTGGTAATTAGCTGAGAATAACCCAGTTATAAGCCCTGGTGGGGAATAACTTTGAATAAAGCCGGGGAGAAGCGTTCATACTCTGCAGGTGATAAGCTTCCAGAATCTACTGGGGATAAGCTTTAAGAATCTACTGGGGAGATTGATTCAACTCTCCTGGGGAGACTTTGGACTGCACTGGGAAGTGGCTCCACTGGATGTCTGTATTCCGCCGGGGAATAATCTTATATTAAGACGGTCGGGGATGCTTGCTTAGGAACATCTGCATACTGCTGGAGAATATTGAGATTTTCTAGGGATACCCAACTTCCTTAAGGCTGACAGTAGACTAACTCTGCTTGGGGAGAGCGTTGTTGACTTGCTGTAGATACTGTTCCTTGTCAGGGCTGATGGGAGACCAACTCTGCTCGGGGGAGAGTATTGTTGAATCTTGTCTTACTCTGCGGGGAGTGAAGGTATCCTGGTTACATTCTTCAGCCGAACCTACCTTGGTACTTTGGTTGACAGAGCCACTAGATCGCTTGGACAATTCATTATTGCCCCTGTTTCTGATGTGGAAGAAGAAGATACCTTGTGGAGGTGCTTGATAACTGCCGATTGACAAATCTTCTTCTGGTAGGCAAGTGACGAGATGACGGGACATAGTCGTACGCTTTTGATCCCTAACTTTTGCCTGGACCGCCCTTTCGGGTTTTCAGTCCATCGGGATACCCATTTTTGCCCAAGCCGCCTTTTCAGGTTTTCGACTTGCCGGGTGTATCATCCCTTATTTTTGCCTGAACCCTTTTGGTTCGCCGGGAAGCCCTTATTTTTACCTAGGTGTGTCAACCTAGCGGGTCTTTGATCGTGCATAGTATTTTTTCGACTATGTTCATGCTCTTAGGATGTAGGGAGGTGCCACTGTCAGTAGTGTTGTGTTGCCCTACTACTAGAAGATCTTTGTTTGATCGTCTAATGCCCTAAGTGATTCAGAGGGAGGTTTGCCCCTGGCTATTTGGCATTTGAGAGATTCTCCGAATCTTGACTTAACTGCCCCAGATGACGGACAATGATCACGTCTGCCCCTTAGTTGGAAGTACTTTTGTTCACTAGATATTCTTCGTGCGAATTTCTTTGTTGTTCGAACAAAAAAGTCATATGCAAACAATGTTATATTAAAAATGCAAAGCTTATGTCTGTCTTGAAGTTTTTGAAAATGCATTTTTCATAAAAACAAGTGAATTTTTTTTTGTAAACTGTGATGTCAACTCAAGATTTTACGGCGAGCCTTAAGGAGTCAGGATACCTTTGTAACAGTATGCTTTCGAACTAACCCATGCTTCAGCTAGGACTTTTAAGGGTTATAACGTGGCCTGGTTCATGGTTTAAGAAACAAAGGATAAAGGCTCAAATTTTATTTGTACCCACCCGCTCTTCGTGATGTTCTTCAAACCTAAACTCAGTTGATCGTGCGTTAGACCTTGTTCGAGTCTTTGTCCTAATATTCCCATGATGGTTCGGATGTTGACATTTTATTTTGAATAGGCAGTCATTTCCTTGTTGAGGGTTTGCAGGTCCTCTTTTCTTTTTGATTTCGTTATCCCTGTTTTTTGCCTGAACTGTTTCTTTTGTGATTACAGTCAGTGGGATGCCCCAGTTTTGTAAGTCTCCTTCATAGGTTTTGACTTTAATGGGCTTTTATTTCTGAGAGGATAATGACTGCCTATCCTTACGATTATACAGAACCATCACCGTCTTTTGTTTTGTAAGGACTCCTTTGATGTTGTTCATTGTGCACTTGGATCAACTGAGAGAACTACCCTGCCCCAGGTTATGATTAAGGGTTTTAATTTTCGAAAAGAAAAACTCCTACTTCTTTGGCTCAAAGGGGTTGACGAGGGATTATCTTCCTTATAACTCTAGTGTTTAGGAATTGAAACAATGCCTGTACCTCATCAGCGGGGTCTGTTCAAAAGCATACTGTAGATTGTGGTAACGTTTTCGTCATCCTCCCTCAAGAGGCTTAGAATTATTAATTGAGAGTTGACATCAAAAAATGAAAGCAGTTTGAATATAGTGAATGCGGATATATTGATTCAAAACAGACATATGCGATGCATTGATAAAGTAAAAGAGCTTGACATGAACAAATGTTTAAACGATCAAAGAAAAATACAACTTGAACATTCAAATGAACAAAAGCTTCTTAGTTTGCACTAGTCATCTCAGTTGGAAGATTCTCAGCAGAAGATTTTCATTTTGCCACCCGGCATGAACTCCAGCACCCTTCCGTCGATCAAGTCCTGGATCTTGTTCCTCAAGCTCCAACAGTCGTCAGTGTCATGTCCAGGACTGTCAGAATGGTAGGCACACCTTTCATCAGGATTGTACTTTAGGGAGGTTATGTTGAGATTCTTAGGAGGGTCTTTTAAAGCAATCAGCTTGACCTCCAACAAGTGTCTCAGTATCAGTGATGATGGTATACCAGTCTCCGAGAAATGTCTTCCAGACGTATTTCGGTTATGCCGATTACCCTGTTGACGCTGGTGAGGTTGATGCTGGGCTTGTGACCCTGAAGCAAACTGAGGAGCTTTCCCCTTGTCTTCTTTCACAACAGGTGGTTGAATGATGGCTTGCTCTTTAACCTTAGATGTTTTCCCCAGTTGGTTATCCCGAAGCAGTTGGTTAACGACAACCCTGAGCTCTCCTTGTCTTTGAGATAAGTCTTGGATAAGATCCAATTTCCCCAGCATCTGGGTTCTCATTGTATCCACTTCAGCTTGTAGACGTTTCAGCCGTTCGTCCTTATCGTCTTCAGGACTGTTCCTGACCAAAGTCCCCATGAGGAGTGTTCTCAGCTCTTCATGCCCCTTGGATAGATTTAGGAGGATCTCCCTGAACCGAGTCTCTTGAGCATGAAGATCCTGGTTGTTTTGTTGGGAAGCCATTGCTGAAATAAACAACGAAGATGGTAAGTGACCTGTCAAAGGAGTACCTGCAATGCAATGATATGTATGTATGCATGCAATGTTTTCAAGGATCTCGCGGGGTAAACAGAGAAACTTGTTAGAATTTGAATTTGGGTAGCTTGATTGGATGAACTTCATGTTTTTGAGAGTCCTTCTTCAAGAGTCAAGGCTCACCATATCTAGTGGGTCATAGCCCCTGACTCAAGTTATCATGTTATGATCTCCACACAACCTTGGCTAGAGGAAAATAAATCCCCTTTGCCCCTTGCTAGACATTTGATTCATCATGACCTGCATCACAAACCCTTGAGATCCTAGAAATGGATTAGTCCTTATGCAGGATGTATGCAATGGTATGATGGTATGATGTTATGCTATGCGTGGAGTAATGTAGGTAAACCCTGTTATGAGTCCAGATTAAGGACTGTAAACAAAACCTGCAAGAAACTCAAGTGTCAGATAACAAGCATGCAAGTAGTCAAGTTTGAAGGCACATAAGTCACACAAACAGCCTTAAGTTTAGGCCAGCATGAAGTTTGGGTACTACCCTCTTGAAGTTGGTGGTTTAAGACCTGTCCTATCAAAAGTAACCGGGTTCTAGAGGATCCCAATATCACTGACTACCCTCAATCGGTCATAACTCCAGCGTCACAATCTTTTCTTGCTGCCAGAACCATCGCGAGAGTTTAGCCTCAATGGGTGTAGCATACTGCTACTGTTCTATGGCCAAGTTGGGTCATATTAGGGTTCTAAGGTCGGTTGGTGCTTAATGACTCCTCAGAAGACCCATATTCTCCTTGTTGCAACACAAGGGATATCGGTACAGACCAAGGTGCCACACTAACGTAGCCACTGCTTCACCCGTGTCGGTCTACGTCGGACAGGTCCCTCACAGCTTATGCTACCTAAAAGGGTATCCCCAGATCCGGGTTAGGATCTATGAAACTCCAAGACAATGCCCACAATAATAAAGCAAACAAAACAAATCAATTGAAAACACAAGTATGAGTTATCCTAAGGTACACCTCACTTTAAGTCTCCCCAGCAGAGTCGCCAGTTCTGTGATCGGTGGAAATAGAACTGACTGTTTTTTGTAATGCTGGTTCGCGAAATGTCGCGGTAAGCAAGAGTCGCCACCGTCTTTTATGTTCTCCAATATGGAAAGGACAAAAGCACAGCAAAATTCCTTATGAGAATGTTTCTCGGTTCGGGAGGTAGATTTATAGAAAGGGAAGGTGTTAGCACCCTTTCTATCCGTGGTTATCCACGGGCTCTTAGGTACTTGCTCTTATGTTTTCAAAAATTGTTTTCTTTTCAAATGTGCGTGGGTTTTGAAAAAGTTCCGTTTGAAAAATTTCTAAGTAACTCTTGTATCAGTCCTCAAGAGTGTATGAAAAATTTGTTTGAAAACTTTTAGAAAGTGTGAGGTGTGGAAAGTATTTTTGTTTGTTTTGAGAAAGAACAAGTACCCATGAGAATCTACCTACTCTAAGAAATTAGGCTGTGTAAATGTCCTTTAGATAGTGTTATCCCACCATTGAGAGGTAGGTAGCACCATCGTTGGAGGTATTTGGGTCAATTCGATTAAGGGGCATGTGTGGTCACCGAAGCAATGGTAGGACACCTTAGAAGTAACCCTAATATCCTAGATCCTTTGTATCTGAGGCAACCGTTTCGAGGCAACTGGATCTTTTAGACAGAAGGGCGACCTCTAAGACACCCTATACTTGATGACCACGTACGACGCAACTAGTGAGGCGTACCCTAGGAGTGGCTTGTGCTTGTGTGTTGTTTTTCAGTTAATTGTCTTTGTACATGTTTTTTTTTTGTGAGCTACGGATTAATTTTATTATTCATACATTCTTTCATGCTTATTAACAGTTAGGGGTGCGGGAAGTAAATTGCGGAAATATAAGTTCTACACTATTACAAGGCGCGGGTCTATACATCGCCAAAAATACAAAGACCCGTTTTGGTAAGTAAGTACGAGAAATTAAATAAAGCGGTAAACCTATTTACTATTACATTCTTGGAAGCAATTACATAATAATCAAAATAAAGTAAATGCACGCGAATAAAAATTAATCAGGAAATGTTCTAAGGGTTTTGACCCTTTTAAGAAAAGAAATGAATTTTTTGTCCTTTTTTGTGATTAAATGAAATTAAAATTAATATCCAATTAATTAATTAATTAAGAAAATATTTTTTGTGTTTTTATGTTTTTATGAAATAAAGTAAAAAAGAAATAAAATGTTAAAAGAAAAGCCTAAGTCTAAGTTGATTTTATTTATTATGAAGAGATTAAAATTAAACCTAAATTAAACTACATTAATGATATTTAGAATTTATTTACAAAATAAAAGAGTGAATTTAATAATAGTAATAAATGAAATATTTTGTTTTTTTGTTTTTTTATTATGAAAAATGAAACAAAAGGAATTAAGATTAAAAGAAGAAAAAAAACCTAGTTCTAAATTTATTTTAGTTATTAAGAAAAAGATTAAAGTTGCCTATTTAAACTAATTAATTAATCATAATTTTATTTACAAAAATAACATGAGATTAATAAATAATAATAATATTAGTTTTTTTTTGGTTTTTTTCTTTGCTTGCTTATGCACAAGGTTGACCAGGGTACATGTTGGGGATCAGTTCATGGTCTTTGGATGCATGCTTGAGGATACATGGCGTGTTTGGGTGTGAGGTGTGTGATGCACCTTTCTTGTGAACCTGCACATAAGCACATAAAGAAAAAAAATGCATGGAAATTATGGGGGACCTGGGAATACTTACAGTGCTTGATAATGGACCTTAGGACGTGGCAAGGGTTGCTTTAGCTTCAGGGTATGGCAAAGAAGAGAGTCACGTTCTCCTTTTGGCCTGAAAATGCTTGCAAAACTCCTTTTGATCTCACACTTTTTTTTGACACTTTTTGGATTTTGCTCTGGCCGTTTGTGTAATGTTCTAGGTTGTGAATGAGGCTTGCAAGGCTTGTATATATAGTAATGAGTGAGAATAAGTCACATTTAGGAGCCTTTAACCATTGCAATTAAGCTTTGGATTTTGTCTTAACCACCATTAAAGGCCTTTCAAAGCTTGTTCAAAATTTGAATTTTCATGTCTAAATGAGCTTAGCACGAAATTGGTAGGTTGCAAATGCTTCATGAAGGCTATTCAAACCATAAGATACCATTTAATTAATTTTTTAAGATTTACTTGAATTATTATGGATTAAAATGAATTAAATCCATAAAAATTAAATAAAAATAGAAAAATAACTATTTGGTCTTGAAATTGATCATGGGACACGTGGGTGGCATGACAAGGCTGAATCAAGTGGAAAAAAATGGGCCCTTTTGTCAAAAATTGAAGTTTCAAGGATAATTGATTTTGGCCATTTCACAAAAATTTCCCAACTTCTCCAATGCATATCTTGATCAATTTTGAAGTTATGAACATGTTCTTGGACATTTTGGAAAGGTATTGAAGTCCTCTAACCAATGTCCTTGGTCCCATGTCATTTTGATTTACCAATCTCATGTTATGGTCTTTGACTTAAAGTCCCTTTTTGTTGACTTTTGAAAATGACCTATAATGTTGAAATTGATAACTTTTTGTGAGAGCATTTCTTGGACTTGAAGTGTGAAGTTGAGTTGTAGGAAATGTCATCCCCTTCAAAATGAGCTTTGGATGGGATTTTTCTGAAGAACCATGAAAAAGTTATGCCTTGGTCAAGTTACAGTTGACTTTTCAACTGTCCAAAAATAGAAACTTTTGACACCTTGATAATTTTTGAGCCATTCTTGTGGAATCATGATCAAGACTTGATCAAATGATGATTGTGGCTTCAAAATAAGATGTTGACCAAAATTTTTGACCTTTGACTGCCAAATGACCATTTTACCCCTATAGTTGACTGTTGAGCAAATGGGACTTTTGACTGTGCAACTTGACCTTGTGAGCCTTGAAACTTGACATGTAGGTGCTTGACAATGTGTATGAGCATATGGGACTTGATTGAGCCCTTGAAAACTTCAACTTCTTTGCCAGAATCAAAACCCTAATTTTTGACTGTTAGGAGGCAAATGGACTGTGCAACCCTTGGGAGATTTTGAAGCATGATCTTAGCAAACCTTGAAGAATATGGGAGGGGAAATTTTGGGGTACAACACGCGCGCATATTTATTTTTAATTCCTATTTTGATCATATTATTGTATTTGCTTTGAGGATGTAATAGATAATTAGGCTTTTATCGCTTTATTTACTTTCTCGCAATTTATTTTCAAGGGTTATGTTTTTGGCGATGTAAATACCCGACGCCTTGTAATAGCGTAGATTCAACTTTCCGCAATTTATTTTCCGCACTCTTAACTGTTAATATGCATGCAAGACTTGCTTGAAGAATAAAACCAACTCGTAGTTCACCAATGACATGTACAAGATAATCTTAACTGAATTTGACACACGTGTACATGCCACTTCTAGGGTACGCCTCACTTGGTTGCCTCGACGTGGTCGTCAAGTATAGAGTGTTTTAGAGGTCGCCCTCCTGTCTAAAGATCCAGTTGCCTCGAAACGGTTTCCTCGGATAAAAAGGATCTAGGACATTAGGGTTACCACTAAGGCGTCCTACTATTGCTTTGGTGACCACACGTGTCCCTTATAATCGAATTGACCCGAATAACTCCAACGACGGTGCTACCTACTTCTCAATAGTGGGATAGTACTGTCTAAAGGACTCCTACACAGCCTAATTCCTTAGAGTAGGTAGATTTCTCCTGGGTACTTGCTCTTTCAAAAAACAAAAAAAACAACTTTTCACACTTACACTTTCAAAAAGTTTTCAAACAAATACTTCATACACTCTTGAGGACAGATACAAGAGTTACCTAGAAGTTTTTCAAAAACAAACTTTTTCAAAACCCACAAACACTTGAAAAGCAAACATTTTTGAAAACATAGTGAGCAAGTACCTAAGAGCCCGTAGATAACCACGGATAGAAAGGGTGCTAACACCTTCCCTTTCTATAAATCTACCTCCCGAACCGAGAAACATTCTCGAAAAGGAATTTTGCTGTGCTTTTGTCCTTTCCATGTTGGAGAACATAAAAGACGGTGGCGACTCTTACTTACCGTGACATTTCGCGAACCAGCTTAAAACAGTCAGTTCTATTTCCACCGATCACAGAACTGGCAACTTTGCTGGGGATACTGTAAAGTGAGGTGTACCTTAGGATTAGAACACTCTTATGTTTTCAATTGTATGACTTGATTGCTTTTATATTTGTGGGCTTGCATCGGAGTTTCATAGATCCTAACCCGGATCTGGGGAATACCCTTTAGGTAGCATAAGCTGTGAGGGACCTGTCCGGCGTAGACCGACACGGGTGAAGCAGTAGCTACGTTGGTGTGACACCTTGGTCTGTACCGATATCCCTTGTGTTGGAACGAGGAGAATATGGGTCTTCTGAGGAGTCATTAAGCACCAACGACCTTAGAACCTTAAATTGACCCAACTTGGCCATAGAACAGTAGCAGTATGCTACACTCATTGAGGCTAAACTCTCGCGATGGTTCTGGCCGCAAGAAAAGATTGCGACGTTGGAGTTATGACTGATTGAGGGTAGTCGATGATATTGAGATCCTCTAGAACCCGGTTACCATTTGATAGGACATGTCTTAACCAACGAAACTGAAAGAGGGTAGTACCCAAACTTCATGCTGGCCTAAACTCTAAGGGCTCTCTGTGTGACTTGTGTGCCTTCTAACTTGAATTACTTGCATGTACTTGTTATCTGACAACACGGATTCCTTGCAGGTTTTGTTTACAGTCCTTAATCTGGACTCATAACAGGGTTCACTTACATCACTCCACGCATAGCATAACATCATACCATCATACCATTGCATACATCCTACATAAAGACTAATCCATTTCAAGGATCTCAAGGGTTTGTGATGCAGGTCATGATGAACCAACATGTCTAGCAAGGGGCAAAGGGGATTTATTTTCCCCTAGCAAAGGTTGATAACTTGAGTCAGGGGCTATGACCCACTCGATATGGTGAGCTTTGACTCTTGAGGAAGGACTCTCAACAACATGAAGTTCCTTCAATCAAGCTACCAGATTCTAACAATTTTCTTGTTTACCCCGCGAGATCCTTGAAAACATTGCATGCATATCATACATATCATTGCATTACAGGTACACTTTTTACAGGTCACTTACCTTCTTCGCTGTTTATTTCAGCAGTCATCATGTCTTCTGAGCCTACTACTGAACAAGCTATCAAGGCCCTCCAGGCCCAGAACGCCCAGTTCCAAGAGTTGGTAATGAGCCTAGCCCAGGGTCAACAGGAGTTGAAGACTCTGATTCAGAAGAAGAAGAAGAAGAAGAGGACTGTTTTGTTCAACACTAGACGCAGATCTGGGAATGGACTACCGAATGAGGCTAAGCTGACTACCTCATTTGTGGGCAAAGACAGTCCCCAAGAGAGAAGGGTTCCTAGTCCCGTGGTCTCCGACAACGAGACGGATTTGAATGATGAACAGTACCCTCCTGCTGAGGATAAGTACAAATAGCTAGAGGACCGCCTAAGTGCTATGGAGATACAGAAAGTGCACGGCCTGGACTTCGAAGATCTAGGTCTATCCTCTGGGGTGGTGATCCCACACAAGTTCAAGGCGCCTGCTTTTGCAAAATACGACGGGGCTTCCTGTCCTAAGCTACATCTCAGATCATATATAAGGAAGATCCAACCTTACACAGCTGACAAGAACTTATGGATCCATTTCTTCCAAGATAGTCTTTCAGGGACTCAACTCGAGTGGTTCTATCAGCTGGATGGAACCAGTATTCGTAACTGGGAGGACTTGGCTACTGCATTTTATAAGCAGTATCAGTACAATTCCGACCTTGCTCCTACGCGTACCCAACTCCAGGGTATGTCACTAGGGACGGGTGAAGGTTTTAAGGAGTATGCTCAAAAGTGGAGAGACCTTGCTGGAAGGGTGCAGCCACCTCTAACTAACCATGAGCTCGTGGATATGTTCCTAGGGACCCTGTCTGGTCCGTTCTTCAACCATCTGATTGGGAATTCTTCTGCTGGGTTTACAGATCTGATCTTAACTGGTGAGAGGATTGAAGTTGGCATCAAAAGCGGGAAGATTCAGGAAGCTACACCTTCCGATGCTCAGAAAAAGCCTTACCATGGGAAAAAAGAGTCCAATGATGTACATGGTAAAAAGAGTCGTCGTGATCAACAGGTAGGGGCAACCCAGATCTCCAATCCTATGCCTGCTCAGCAAGGACAGGGGCAGCAACGTAAGGAGATTGCACCCAAAAGACAGTTCACTAAGATCAACATGACACTGGCTCAAGCGCTACAGCAAATGTTAAAGGCAGGGCTGATTACCTTAAGGGCTCCTCTCCGGAATCCAAACACTTCCGCTCCTAACTATCATCCCAATGAAAGGTGCGCATACCACTCTGATAGCCCGGGGCATACTACGGACAACTGTTGGGCTCTGAAGAACAAGGTCCAAGACATGATTGATGCCCAAGAAATCCAGTTTGAAGCACCAGAGACTCCAAACATAATCACTGCTCCTTTGCCAAATCATTGAAAACTTTTGTTCATTCGAATGTTCAAGTTGTATTTTTCTTTGATTGTTCAAACATTTTATTCATGTCAAACGTTGTTATTTCATTAATGAATTACACGTGTCTGTTTTGAAGTAATTGTGTTTACTATATTCAAAATTGCTTTTATTTTTGATATTCAACTCTCGATTGAAAACTCTAAGCCTCTTGAGGGAGGATGACGAAAACGATACCACGATCTTTACAGTATGCTTTTGAACAGACCCCGCTGATGAGGTACATGCATTGTTTCAAATCCTAAACAGTGGAGTTATAAGGAAGATAATCCCTCGTCAACCCCTTCGAGCCAAAGAAGTAGAAGTTTTTCTTTTCACAAAAAAATTAAAACCTTAATTATAACCTGGGGCAGGGTAGTCTTCTCAGTTGATCCAGGTGCACAATGAATGGCATCAAAGGAGTCCTTACAAAACAAAAGACAGTGATGGTTCCGAATAAGCATAAAGACAGGAAGTCATTATCTCTCAAAATAAAATCCCATTAAAGTCAAAACCTATGAAGGAGACTTACAAAAACTGGGGCATCCCGCTGACTGTAAATTCAAAAAGAAACAGTTCAGGCAAAAAACAGGGATAATAAAATCAAAAAGAATGAGGTCCTACAAACCCTCAACAAAAAGAAATGACTGCCTGGTCAAAATAAACTATTAATATCCGAACCATTACCGGAATATCAGAGCAAAGACTCAAACAAGATCTAATGCACGATTAGCTGAGTTTAGGATCGAAGAACATCACGAAGAGCGGGTGGGTACAAATAAAATTTGAGCCTTTATCCTTTGTTTCTTAAACCGTGAACCAGGCCACGCTACAACCCTTAAAAGTCCTAGCTGAAGCATGGGTTAAGTCGAAAGCATACTGTTACCAAAGGTATCCTGACTCCTTAAGGTCTGCTGTAAAATACTGAGTTGACATCACATCTTACAAAAATTGCTTGTTTTATCAAAAAAATGCATTTTCAAAAACTTCAAGACAGACATAAGCTTTGCATTTTTAAAATAACATTGTTTGCATATGACTATTTGTTCGAACAGCAGAGAAATTTGCACGAAGAATATCTAATGAACAAAAGCACTTCCAATCAAAGGGCAGACATGATCATGGTCTATCATCTGGGGTAGTTAAGTCAAGATTCAGAGAATCTCTCAAATGCCAAATGGCCAGGGGCAAATCTCCGCCTGAGTCACTTGGGGCATTGGACATGAATTCTAGCTACGAATCTTGCCTGATCAAAGATCTTCTGGTAGTATGGCAACACAACACTACCGACAGTGACAACTCCCTACATTCTGAGAGCTTGGACATAGTCGAAAAAATACTACGCACAATCAAAGACCCGCTAGGTTGACACACCTAGGCAAAAATAAGGGCTTCCCGGCGAACCAAAAAGGTTCGGGTAAAAATAAGGGATGAAAATAAAAAAATCTGTACACCCGGCAAGTCAAAAACCTAAAAAGGCGGCTTGGGCAAAAATGGGTATCCCGGCGGATTGAAAACCCGAAAGGGAGGTCCAGGCAAAAATTAGGGATCACAGCGTACGACTATGTCCCGGCATCTCGTCACTCGCCTACCAGAAGAAGATTTGTCAATCGGCAGTTGTCAAGCACCTCCACAGGTACCTTCTCCCACAGAAACAGGGGCAATAATGAGTTGTCCAAGCGATCTAGTTGCTCTGTCCACCAAGGTACCAAGGTAAGTTCGGCTGAAGAACATGACCAGGATACTTTCACTCCCCGCAGGGTAAGACCAGAATCAGCAATACTCTCCCCAATCAGAGTTGGTCTCCCATCAGCTCCGAAAAGGCACAATATCCCTAGCAAATCAACAACATTCTCCCCGAGCAGAGTTAGGCTAATGTCAGCCTTAAGGAAGTCGGGTATCCACAGGAGATCTCAACATTCCCCAGTGGAGTATGCAGATGTTCCTAAGCAAGCATCCCCGGCAGTCTTAATATAAGATTGTTCCCCGGCGGAATACAGACACCCCAGTGGAGCCATTTCCCCAGTATAGTCCAAAGTTTCCCCAGGAGAGTTGAATCATCCTCCCCAGTAGATTCTGGAAGCTCATCCCCAGTAGATTCTGGAAACTGGTCCCCTGCAGAGTACATACATCTCTCCAGCCATATTCAGAGGTTATTCCCCACCAGAGTATAACTGGGTTATCCTCAGCTAATTACCACAGAAAGATCGTCCTCGGCGAAGTTCATATCCCCCAGCGGAGTTCATCAAATTCCCCAACATAACTTATCAATGGAATCCCCAGCGGAGTTCTCATTCAAATCTCAGCGAAGCATCTCTTCCCACAGAGTAATTCCCCAGCAGATTCGCCAGTTCTGTGATCGGTGGAAATAGAATTGACTGTTTTTTAAGCTGGTTCGCGAAATGTCGCGGTAAGCAAGAGTCGCCGCCGTCTTTTATGTTCTCCAACAAGGAAAGGACTCTTACACATCTTAATTCCTTAGAGTAGGTAGATTTCTCCTGGGTACTTGCTCTTTTTAAAAACAAAAAACATCTTTTCGCACCTACACTTTCAAAAAGTTTTTTTCAAACAAATACTTCATACACTCTTGAGGACTGATACAAGAGTTACCTAGAAGTTTTTCAAACTAAACTTTTTCAAAACCCACAAACACTTGAAAAGCAAACAATTTTTGAAAACATAGTGAGCAAGTACCTAAGAGCCCGTGGATAACCACGGATAGAAAGGGTGCTAACACCTTCCCTTTCTATAAATCTACCTCCCGAACCGAGAAACATTCTCGAAAAGGAATTTTGCTGTGCTTTTGTCCTTTCCTTGTTGGAGAATATAAAAGACGGTGGCGACTCTTTCTTATCGCGACATTTCGCGAACCAGCTTAAAAAACAGTCAGTTCTATTTCCACCGATCACAGATTGCCTTTGTGAAGTATTGTGAAGAACAGGGCATAAGAAGATTCCTTACTGCGCCATATTCACCTCAGCAAAATGGTGTGGCTGAAAGGAAGAATCGAACTATCTTTGACATGGTTCGATCAATGCTTAAAAGCAAGAGTATGCTGAAAGAGTTCTGGGCAGAAGTAGTACAATGTGCTGTTTACATTCAGAATAGGTGTCCACATTCGAAGCTGGAAGACAAAACACCACAAGAAGCATGGAGTGGTCAGAAGCCAACAATCTCTCATCTAAAAGTGTTTGGTAGCATAGCTTATGCACATGTACCAGATCAACAAAGAACAAAGCTTGAAGACAAAAGTCAGAAGTTCATATTCATTGGATATGATGAGAAGACGAAAGGGTACAAGCTTTTTAATCCCATAAGTAAGAAAGTGATTGTAAGCAGAGACGTTCGAATGAATGAAGCCAGCAAGTGGGACTGGAACAGTTCGACAGAGGCTGTTGATACAGTCGAAGAAACAACTATAGCTGTACCAACAAACACTCCAGAAGAACATGAAGAAACAGAAGATAGAGATGAACCTCTACAACCCAGAATGAGAAGTTTGCAAGATCTGTATGATTCAACAAGTGAGGTGCATCTTGTGTGTCTTCTGGAAGATGCTGAAAACATAAGTGTTGAAGAAGCGTTAAGAGATGAGAAGTGGAAAAGTGCCATGGACGAAAAAATTAAAGCAATCGAACATAACAAAACTTGGGAGCTGGTCGACTTACCAAAAGGAAGTCAACCCATTTGTGTAAAGTGGGTATTTAAGAAAAAGATGAACGCTCAAGGAGAGATCGAAAGATACAAGGCACGGCTGGTTGCAAAGGGATACAAGCAGAAAGCTGGCATTGACTATGACGAAGTGTTCGCGCCTGTTGCAAGAATGGAGACAATTCGATTACTCATCTCTCAAGCTGCTCAGTTCAAATGGCAAATATTTCAAATGGATGTCAAGACAACATTTTTGAATGGTGTGCTCGAAGAAGAAATCTTTGTCGAACAACCACTTGGATACATGAGAACTGGAGAAGAGAAGAAGGTGCTGAAACTGAAGAAATCATTGTATGGGCTGAAGCAGGCACCTAGGGCATGGAACACACGCATTGATACATATTTTAAGAAGAGTGGATTCGAGCAATGCCCTTATGAACCAGCGCTCTATGTGAAGAAAAATGGAAGTGATTTATTACTTGTGGCTCTGTACGTTGATGATCTTATTTTTCTAGGCAATACTGTTAAGATGATCGAAGACTTCAAAAGCACCATGACAAGAGAATTTGAAATGACAGACTTAGGTCTGATGAGATTTTTTCTTGGTCTGGAGGTTCGACAGGAAGAAGCTGGGATTTTCATATCACAAGAAAAGTATGCAAAGGAAATCCTAGAAAAGTATAAAATGAAGAATTGCAATCCAATTTCGACGCCAATGGAGCCAGGCACAAAGCTGTCGAAGTTTGATGGAGGAGAATGAGTCGAAGGAAGCAAATATCGAAGCTTGGTATGCAGCCTTCGATATCTCACATGCACAAGGCCAGATATTTCACTTAGTGTTGGCATAGTGAGCAGATTCATGGAGGAGCCAGTTCACACACATTGGAAAGCGTTGAAACGAATTCTGAGATACATCCAAGGAACAGTATCACTTGGGATGTTTTATTCAAAGACTGAAGACTACAAGCTAGTTGGATATTCTGACAGTGACTGGTGTGGAGACGTTGATGATCGAAAGAGCACTGCAGGATATGTGTTTTTCATGGGAAACACAGCTTTTACATGGCTATCGAAGAAGCAGCCTATAGTGACACTTTCAACGTGTGAAGCAGAATATGTGGCAGCATCCTGGTGCGTCTGCCATGCAGTATGGCTCAGAAGGTTGATAAGTAAGATGGAGCTGAAACAGGAAGGCCCAACAATAATACACGTGGACAACAAATCAGCTATTGAGCTGGCAAAGAACCCAGTCAATCATGAACGAAGCAAGCATATAGACGTTCGATTTCACTTCATTCGTGAACATGTGAAAGAAGGAAGCGTGGAACTAAGGCATGTGGCAAGCAGAGACCAAGCAGCTGACATCTTCACAAAACCACTATCAAGAGAAGTATTCGAAAGAGGCAGGAAGATGATTGGGATGCTGGATCGAAGAAGCATTTAATGTTTAAGGAGGACTTTTGTTGAAATAAAACATTAAATGGGTTAGAAATAAATGATTAGTATTAACTATGGTAGTAAGACATACAATAGTTTTCTTTTAGTAGTTATGTAGCAGTTATGTTGTTTAATTTACTTTTTTAGAATTGTAAAAGTTTGTTTGAGTCTACAAAAGATCAAGTATGTGTAATTTATTTACTAAGAGCAATATACAAGAAGTTAAAAGTATACAGAAGTCTGATTTATATTCTACAGTATTTTGGTACATTTTATATCATCTTTATATATTGGCTCATCCTTGTGCAACTTTTTTCATAGTGCAACCAAGACCTATGGTTCCCAAGAAAGATATTGTTGTATATGGATATGGAAGTGTGGCTTGGAAGGATCAAATGGAGGAGTGAAAGAAATGGCAGAGTGACAAACTCCAAGTGGTGAAGCGTGAAGGGGATGGCAACGATGGAAGTTTTGGTGATGACCTCGACGATAACCAATGTAAGAATACTTAATAAATGCATTTCTTTAATTTTCCGAGATACATTTTTTGCTTTGCTTATTAGTAATCTTTTGTCAATGTATTAATTCAGGATGGACGAAGGCAGACATCCACTTTCTAGGAAACTGTCAATCCTTTCTAGCAAGATAAATCCATACATGATTATTATTGTGCTACATCTTGTAATACTAGGGCTTTTAATGATGCATATGGCTTGTGGCTGACTACAGTCATATGTGAATAATGGTTTGCTGTATTTTGGATAATGGATCAGTTTCCAAATTGGTACTCGATAATGCGAGAAACATACCTTGACCGTCTATCACTAATAATTAGGACAAATCGGAGCAGGAAAGCTGTCTATTATGTCTCATCTTCGTGGCACACAATCTCCAAACATCATGTTTTTTCTTCTACTCATTCCCACCGTTGTGGATCTGTACATCACATGATGGTTTTTGTATGTTTTGTTATTTTTTGGTCGGCATTTAACTTTTCAGTGCATCTTCCTTTCTTCGTTTGTGATTTTTCTATTATCTGCATTAATTGCTATTATTCGATAGAGGGTGTTTATTCCTCCATTCACAACAAGGAATGATGTTAGTGGTAATAACTCCAATTGCATTACATTCTATGAAACTTTCTTATAGTGATTTGCATAATATATATAGGTTATGGGCAGGTCTTCTCCTAATGACAAAAAATTTCTTGTGCAAGCATTACATAAATGAGGAGAAGTGGTTGCTGTCAGATTATAGTCTTTTACGTGTTGGTCATAATGAGCATTCTAGTGTACAAGGGCAAAGAAAAGGTGCAACTTGACTACTCTTCTAATCTTTATTGATGGAGAATGTTGTGTCTTACATGTGCATGTAGGCCTATAGTTTACTATAGGTTTAAACATTCTAACTACCGTGTTAATCTATTATTCGATGATTTCAGCTACTTTTTGTTTGTAATATCTAAATATATGTTTATGCAGATTTATGAGAAAAAGTGTGTGAAAGAACATTTGTAGTTGTTCCTTTGATTTTTCCACAACTTTCTTGACTACAATTTTACAAAATTGTGAAAGAAATTGAATTTCCACAAATCAGTGTCTAGGTTATACCATCTCTATTTATGCATTTGAAATCCTTATCAGAACCGCTATAGAATATTATCACAAAATAGAGAATCATGGTTGTATTCCTATGGCACAAACAAACGTACACAATCTGAAAGATTACATTTGTATTAATGATATTTTTTCCTTTGTTTGTTTCAGTCTCTGTCAAAGAATCTGGAGTTTCCGATCAGTGAGAAGGTCGGTCAGAGTTCAAGCTGCAGCCGAACACACAACGATTGAACAGGACGATATAGGCCAAGTTTGCTTGAAGAAGTTTTCTCTATTCTCATTGACCTCAAACTCCACGTGGTAGCGGTCAAAGTTTTTAATCGCAAAACGACAACAACAATTGTATTTGGAACCGACACTTCTTTGCTGAATTTTCAAATGCAATGTTCCCGAGGTAACTTCTCTGCTGCATTTTCTATATTGACTAAGTTTATTGTTCAGATCGTATTTTCGTTATTTTGTATTTTGTATGATATAGTACTCGGAAAATTATTGAATACTAAGGTACCTTGTTCATTAACTTACTTGATCTTTATGTGATGTGATGCTGGTTTTGAGTCACGGAAACTTGGGAATGATCATGTACTACCTCTCAGTTTCTTATCAATTACAGAAAATGATAAACCATAAATATAATTTGATAGTGTGATTATGTAGAACCTTTTAGAAACATAAATGTGAGAAGATTGCTACAAATATCAACAAGAATATGATACTTTCAATTCCATATATAAAATAAAAAGGTATTTAACGACTTTGTTGTTATTCCTGTCTGTGTTAGGAATTTGGACGAAGACATTAGCCATGCAGGAAGTAGATTAATCCCTAATAATTCTCGTCCTAAAGTTTCAAATCCTTGTAAGAAATCCAAAATAGCACCAACTTCAATAGCTGAATTGGAAGAAAATGTTGTGGTAGTTAACTGATCAAAGACTTGATGAAGTTAGAGTTTTTTATATGTCTTTTATATTTGGAATTCTAACTTTTATTTGGCTATTTTATGAGTAACAGTGTTACTAAATACTTAATAGTTGTTTGTTTTATGCTAATTGGATTATGTTACAAACTATGATGCAGTTCCAGATTTTGTTTGGTGAGAGTATTTCTTGTGTTACTAATATACTGTCAAAGTTCAAATGCAGATAATATATATAACAAATTATAATCCTTTAATTTGCAATGTATATTATTTAGGAAAGCAATTGAACACCTCCACCAAATATTAGTAAGAAGTTGTTGTATATTGTTATCTACATCTTTACATTTTTATTGGTTTCTGTGTCATTCATTTTGTTTAAAATCAATATGAAAAGTTTGGTCCAAATCCTAGCATTATAAGAAATTGTACTATATATTTTGTTTTGGCAAAACATACTTTTTGGTCCTATAGGTTAATGTCAAAGTTCATTTTAGCCTATTAACTTAAAAAAAATCATATTGATCTCTTAAATCTTCAAAACGCTTCATTTAAGTCTTTTTTTTGTCTAATTAGCGATAAATTTAGCGACTGGTTTTTGAGTTTTTCCGTCGTTAATTATATAAAAATGACTAAAATGAAGCATTTTGAAGAGTTAAGAGACTAATATAAACTTTTTTTAAGTTAAGGGACCATAATGAACCTTAAGGTTAACATACGGGACCAAAAATGATATTTTGTCTTTTGTTTTTGTATCCTTTACTGATACATGAATTTACATTTTATAACATTTGGCATACAATAACTTAGCCTCTTAATTTACTTTTACTCTCAATCTCAAGGGAAAATCGTCTACATAATCTATTTATGTTTGTGCATTTTATATATTTATAAATGAGATCAAATATGTAAGAGTGCTACTACTCGTGAAAATTAACTAGAATAATGCATAGTTAAGAAAATATAAATTAATTTAACATCATCTAAGCTCTATTTCCTTTAGTACAATTATTTTTTACTTTTCATTTTTAAAATTTATATTTATTTTAATTTGTTGATAAAGAAAATATGAGACTTCTGGAAAAAAATTATTATCATGAAGAGAATATGAAATAATAATTTGTTTTCCTATAATTACATATATTTAAAAATGATGATTTCGATGATGAAAATAGTTATTTACTAAGATCGTAATTTTTTATTTTTTTAAAATACCAAATAAAAATAATTATAATGAAAACATGAAGTTATTGATCAAAATATTAAATATTAACGTGAACATGAAATTACTGATCTAAATATTGATTATTAATGGGAACACGAAGTTATTGATTCAAATTTTGAATATTAACGAGAACACGAAGTTACTGATCAAAATATTGATATTAACGGGAACACGAAGATACTGATCAATATATTGAATATTAACGGGAACATAAAATTACTGATTAAAATTTTGAATATTAACGAGAACATTAAGTTACTGATAAAAATTTTGATTATTAAAGGGAACATGAAGTTACTGATCAAAATATTAAATATTAACGGGAACATGAAGTTATTGATCAAAATTTTAAATATTAACGGTAACATGAAGTTACTAATCAAAATATTGAATATTAATGAGAACACGAAGTTACTGATCAATATTAATAGGGACACAAAACTACTGATCAAAATATTAAATATTAACGAAAACATGGAGTTACTAATCAACATATTGAATATTAACAGAAACAACAGTTTTTTTAATAGGCAATGATATATTAAAACGGGAGTATAAAGGATACTCCACCTGGAATTACAACCCGAAACACCTACTTCCTAAAACAAAGAAGAGGAAGAGTGTTCCAGACGGAGAAACTACAACCGTCTGTTAACTTACAAAAGGAGGATAACCAAGTCCGCGACTTCATAACTATAGCGATAAAACAATCATCAAAATTAAAATCATTTCCTTTAAAAATAACAGCATTTCTAACCAACCAAATGCTCCACATAATTGCAAGCCATATCACCGCTACGGTGGTTCTTGTCGACATATTCTTCACCTTCGTGCAATGAAAGAAGAAACTCTCCAACTCAGCCAAAGATAGAATCACATCATTGCCAATCCAGTTAAAAACCTGCTTCCAAATCCCCATCAAAATCGAACATGAACTGGATAAATGGGAAAAAGTTTCAGTTTCAGTTTCACACAACCTGCAACAGCTGTCCAAAATAACCCCTTTCTTAATGAATTGGTCTTTGGTGGGGATTCTATTGAGGATACACCTCCAACCAAAGAAAGAGATGTTTGAGGGGACTTTGATCTCCCAAAGTTTGTTTATGGCATCTATGATGTTATCGGCCAAAGGAGAAGCAAGAATTTTTGCATTAAAGAGAGAATATCAAGAGTTTACCGTAAAGTTACCTTCAAAACCAATACACCACTCAAAACAGTCGGCTCCGTTACTTTCAATGGAAACTTCCTGCAGCAGATTCTGGAATTCCTCCCAAACTGTAGGCTATATCTCCTCGCCGACATGTACCAGATCTTCAAAATTTCATTTCCACACACTATCAGTCCAATGCCCCACTTCTTCGATGTTGCACATTAGGTTGTTGGCATGCTCAAAAACTTCAGGAAAAGCAACAGAGATGGGTTGGTTACCCGCCCAGCTGGAGTGCTAGAACGCGGTTCTTCTACCATCATTCATACAACACGACACAAACCCTGCAAAAGAATTATGATAGTAGAAACATAACAATCGAAAATGATCAAAAATCTCGCAGTCAAAATTTTGAACCTGCAAACTTTTGAATATTAACGGGAACATTAAGTTAGTGATAATTTTTTTTTTAATATTAACGAGAACATAACGTTATTGATTACAATATTAAGTATTAACGGGATTATGAAGTTATTCATAAATTTTGTTTGTTAAATGATTTTGTCTTTCTTTTATTTCATTTTTATGATATCTTAAATTATTGATCAAAATATTGAATAATAACGAAAATATGAAATAACTAATCAAAATATTGAATATTTATGGAAACATGAAGTTACTGATCAAAATATTGAATAATAATAGAACAACTTTAATGTTGGTTTAAATATTTTTGACAAAAATTCAAACACAAAAATAATATTTATATAAGATAAATATATATTATTGATTCAAATATTTTTATACATTAAAATAGTTATAGCTTCCGACTATTTTATGTCTTTAAAAAAAATTATTTTATTTTAATTATATTTTGAAAACAAATACGCGTACCATACCGATAACCCTGCAAACATACAGGTATTCCACTAGTTCACTAAATTATAAATTCAGCACTGTAGTATTCTGATTTATAACCTAGGACACATTATCTTCCTTAGGGTATTTTAATTTTAGTATATATGCTTTGAAATATAATAACACCTTAGAATCCGCAAAAAATAAATAAGGGACTAAACAAATAGGTCAAATGTGTTAAATTGTAATTCATAGTGTCAAAATTATGGTGTGTCGAAGAGCACACATATTAGATTTGTTTTAGATTTAAATAGATTTGATTTAGATCTAAGATAGATAGATTTGATTTAGTACCAAAATAGGTATTTTGGGCTTTGAGCTAACCAAAATCTATAAATAGCGAGTAACCCCTAAGTTTGTAATTAAGTCAATTAAGTTGTATTCACAGTATTTTGCAGTTGCAAGTGAATAACAAAGCTTTCCACAGTTTGTGCGCAAAGAGAAACTCTGCAGAAAATAATTGTCTTCTTTCTTTTCTTTTCTTTCTCATAATTCATTGTCATTTGTGTAGAAATTCATCATAGATATTTGGTGGGTTTCCAACATCTGTTATCAAGAGCTCGTTTTCGATTCAAGGGAAGTATCGATCAAGAACGATTGAGGAAGAAAAAGAATTCACGATGGCAAATTATGGGAATGCAAATTATCCAGCAACTCTACCAATTCTGAAAGTAGACAACTATAAGAATTGGTGCAAATAGATGAAAGTTTTTATTCAGGTGTCAATGTCTTTGGGATCTTGTAAAAGATGGATTCGAAGTGCTTGGAGAAAACGCTTCAGAAGAAGAAAAGAAGAAACACACAGAAATTGAGAAGTTGAGTTATAAAGCACTCTTTATAATTCATCAATGTTTGAGTCCGGAAAATTTTGAAATAGTGAGTGATTCAGAATCTGTAAAAGAAGCTTGGGATATTCTTGAGAAGCCCTTTGGTGGTGCAGAAAAGGTGAAAGAAGTGAGGTTACAAACTCACAAGAGAACGTATGAATTAATTCAGATGGAAGATAGTGAAAGCATATATGATTTCTTCACTAGAGTTACAAAACTAGTGAATCAAATCAAGGCATGTGGAGAAACATTAACAACAAGAGTTGTTGTTTTGAAGATCTTGAGATCTTTGGCTCCTAAGTTCGACCACATGATGGTGGCTATAGAAGAGGGGAAAGACTTATTGAAATTGACAAAGGAAGAGCTTCAAGGGACGCTTGAATCTCATGAACAAAGAATGAATGAAAGAGATGCAGGAAATTTGAAGAGTGATGTGGCTTTGCAGGCACATTCAACAAAAGAAACCAAAGGCAAAGAAAAATGGTTCGACAGAGGTTGAGGCAGCTACAACAAATCGAATGGTAGAGGAAACTAGAACGAAGGAAATGTGTCGAATCAAAGAAGACCATACCAAGGCAACCAAAGAGATGGTGTTGCAAATAGAGGAAGAGGTGATGGTCGAAAACCTGATAAGAGTCACATTCAATGTTTCAATTGTCAGAAGTATGGTAACTAATCGAGTGATTGTCCAGAAAAGCGAAAGAATCAAGAAAGTGATGCAAAGTTTGCAAAACATGAAGAAGAAAAGATGATGTTAATGGTCACAACAAGAGATGAATATAGATTCAAGGACCAATGGTATTTGGATTCAGGATGCTCATCACATATGTCTGGAAGGAAAGACTGGTTTGTCAACATAAAGCCCTCAATGAAAAATATGGTAAAATTTACAAATGACAATATCCTAGCAGCTGAAGGTATTGGTGATGTTATGATTATGAGGAAAGATAGCAAGAGGTCAGTAATTTCTAATGAGTTGTACATACCAAGCATGAAGAGCAATTTGCTCAGTATAGGGTAGTTGGTCGAAAATAATTATAAAGTGTTGATCAAAGATAAGATAAGGAGAGTTGCCGACGCAAATGGAAGATTAATCTTGAAGGCTCTTATGTCTCAAAATAGAACCTTCAAGATTGAACTAAATGTGATGGAGCACAAGTTCCTTTCAGCTGCAGCTAGCAGAGATGAATGGATATGGCATTATCGACTAGGCCATCTCAACTTCAGAGACATCAGAGATTTGAAGAGAAGAAATATGGTTTAAGAATTTCCAGAAATCGACATTCCAAATGAGGTATGTGAGGAATGTGTGCAGGCGAAGCAGCACAAGAATAGCTTCAACAAGGATGCAAGAAGCAGGTCGAAGGCTATTCTTAAAGTCATATACTCGGATGTATGTGGACCAATCCAGGAGGATTCGATGGGAGGTAACAAATACTTTGTTACATTCATAGATGATTTCAGTCGAAAGTTATGAACTTACCTGATCAAGAAGAAAAGTGAAGTGATTGAAGTGTTTTCCAAGTTTGAGTCTATGGTCGAAAGAAAAAATTGTCGAAAACTCAAAGTTTTGAGAACTAATGGTGGTGGAGAGTATGTGTCGAAAGACTTCGACATGTTATGTGAAAAGAAAGGGATTATGCATGAGGTGGTGCCACCCTATACTCCACAACATAATGAAACTACAGAAAGGAAGAACTGAACCATCATGACTATGGTGAGAAGTATGTTGAAAGGCAAGAATTTACCTAAAGAGTTTTGAGGTGAAGCTTTTTCGACTACAACATACATTTTTAACAGATGTCCTACGAGAAAGCTAGAAGGAATTACTCCAGATGAATGGTGGTCTGGTGTGAAGCCTAGCTTGAGTCATCTGAAGGTATTTGGATCTATTAAGTCAATTAAATCAATTAAGTTGTATTCACAGTATTTTGCAGTTGCAAGTGAATAACAAAGTTTTCCATAATTTGTGGGCATAGAGAAACTCTGCGGAAAATAATTGTCTTCTTTCTTTTCTTTCTCATAATTCAGTATCATTGCCTAGAAATTTATCATAAATATTTAGTGTATTTCCAACAAAATGTGAAGCATGTAAAATCTAGAATCTAGAAAACATATAGAATTTTGTCTTTAAAGAATTTTTGAACGTTTCAATTGAACATTTGAATAAGCGAAAGAGTAGATAATAAAGATACGAATGCATTATAAATGTTTAAAATTAAAATCTGATACCCTCTATCCAAACTTTATACAAGTATTTCTAAAAATGGTAAAGACCAAAGTAAGTGTATAACAATCTCAAAAACATTAGCAAGATACACTTGCAAAATCACTTCACACACGTGTACAAAAACCATGTATCATATCATATCAGTATTTATAAACAGTAGCAGGATAATGATACAGATAACTGAAATAAAAAATAGAGTAAAAAAATTAGGAACTAAAATGAATTTAAATTACATATAAAAGTATATATATCATTAAAAACAGGACAAAATAAAGCGGAATTTTTTTTACAATAATAAGATATTAAAAAAAATCACAAATAACCATGTTTCAGAGAAAATTAAGTAAATAACCATGTTTCAGAAAACTCCACAAGGGAGGAGCCAACCTAGTTGGCGCATGTACCTAGCATTTTTCTCTAGGAGCCATCTCACTTGGTGCATGCTCTCTCATTTAGCCAAGTGAGATGACACATGCACTTTAAAAGTGAATGGAGGCGCCATCTCACTTGGCTCATAGGGAAAAATGTAGTTTTTATAAATAATTCGTCCGTTTCTCCGGCATTCTTCACAGTTTCTCGCATTGTCCTCTTATTTTTTTTCTGTTATTTGCGTCATGACATTGCCCATGATTTTTACCAGAGATGGTTACGTTATTTTCTCGGCCACAAAACCTCCAATGAAAATGAAATTCTGGCACATTCGCTCCATGGAGCGTCTGAAGAGGGAGTTGATGTGATAGATAGAGGGAGACATCGAGGATGGGGAACAAATTAGAAGGATCCAGCGAAGAAGAACAGCCACTTCACTTGCGACAGGAAGACCTAATTTTTGGTTGGGGGAAGTCAAAACAGACAGCGACGTAATGTTGATGATGCATGGGTCAAATGAAATTCTTTTAACGGTTGTAATTTTGTAAACGGTTTATCGTGTTTTATTTGTTGTTCTCACAAGGTTTATTGTAACAAATGTTATTAATGAAAAACCATAATGTTTAAAACTTAAAAAATTAAAGATGTTTTGTAATACAATTTTTATGTGGTTGAGCTAGTAGCCCGAGTCGGACAATTTTTGTGATTGCGTCCGACCTGGCGACATAAACCACACTTTATTTCCAGCTTGTCAAAGGAGTCCATTTCAGTTGTGATGCGCTTACTTTTGGGACGACCCTTTTTATTCATTCTCATTTGGTCATTATGTCATACTATTTCGTTGTCGTATGCAGGCCAATAATCAGGTTTTGCTACCCAAGCGAAGTTGTTGTTGTATACGTTGAGTAAGGTTTCAAATTTGTAAATGGGAGACATAAGTTGTAATGCGTCTTGATGAGTATAGTCACACGCAACAATGACATGAGAGCAAGGCATACGAAAGGCTTGAAACTTACCACAATTGCACCAACGAGAAGGTAGTATAACCCTATACTCTTGTCTTGGCAGCCCCTCGTTGTGGTCGATAGTCTCTTTGACAATGAACTTGTGGCTGTGTCGGTCGAATCGTATAACCAGATAGGTGTTGACAATGAAGTTGTTGCCTTTGACCGGTATCTTTGAGTCATCTCCAAATGATACATCATTGGTTGCTGCTTCATTGATCTCTACGAACATGATTCGATCGCCACACATGTGGTTGCTTGCGCCAGTGTCTAAGTACCACTTATTTCTTTTCTCTTCAACTTCGTTTTGACACGCGAGTAGCAAAGTTTCTTCTTCTCTACCTTTTTCTTCTACAAAATTAGCTTTCTCTTCCACCTTCTTCGAGAATCTACACTCGGTTGCGTAATGACCAATCTTGTTGTAGTTGAAACATTTGACTTGTGATTTATTGCTCCTTGACCATGAGGTTCCTCTTCCGCGACCTCTTGTTGCTTGTGGATTCCAACTTCTTTCTCCATTGTTGAAGTTGTTGGAGTAGTTATTGCGACTGCCTCTTCCTTCTCCTCCATGTCCTCGTCCACATCCACGATATTGGCCACGACCTCGTCCTCTTTGACTCTTGTAATTCCCATAGTCTGCTTCCTTTATGTTGAGTTGTAGTAATTGCTCCATAGCCTCCTTTTGTTTAATTTTTCTCTTTTTTTTTTCTTCGTATGCTTGTAAGGAACCCATGAGTTGCTCAATAGTCATGGTCTATAGATCCTTATTTTCTTCAATGTTGGTAACAATGAAGTCAAAACTTGGATTTAAAGAGTGAAGTATTTTCTACATGACTTTCACATCATCAACATCTTCACCATTTCTCTTAAGTTGATTGACTACAGCCAATACTCGAGAAAAATAATCTGAAATTGACTTGGACTCCTCCATAAATAAACGTTCAAAGTTACCTTTAAGAGTTTGAAGACGAATCTTTTTTACCTGCTGTTTACAGTGATTTCTAGTAAACAACCGCTAGTCTTCCAACTTACTAATTATTATTTTGTTACTTGCAGGATCGACTAGATTGATCCTAGAACACATGTGTCATAACTCATTTCTATGTTCATATACATTATCTTGATAGACTTATATTGCATGTTAAGTTCGAATATGAGATTCTTAGGAAAGACCTCTAAAATTGTCTATAGGAATAAACTAACTGAATGTAGAAAGGAGAGGCTTAGAATTAGACTTAGGATTTAATGCTTGAATGTAAAGATAAGTGTTTAAATAAAAGGATAAAGTGAAAGTGAAGTTTCTAACGAAATGACTGTGTTTAAAGGCAAGTAAAACAAGGAAATGCAAGGAAATCGAAGGATTTAAGGGTAGAAATACTGTAATAGCGAACTAAAATATAAAAAGACTTGTATTGAAATTGTAAAGAATGATGATGTTCAATACGTACATAGTGTCTTCTGACTCGTTTCCCTTAATTCACGGTAGTTTGAGTGTTTTGGGATCTTTTAGTACATGAAAATGAACATATTAAATCTAACATAAGAACACTTATTTATAGTGTCTTGACCCTAACGGCCCTATTCTAAAATCACGCCACGTTCGAAGCATGCAGGCTTCCTATGTTTACTGACTTCCACGCGTCTTCTAAGAATGGCGCTCCTATTTGAAATTCGAAATTTGTACCAATCGAAGCATCTTGTTTCTTCGTTGCTTTCGAAATAATCCAATTACCTGGACCGTTTCCAATTCTGGCACCCTTGCATAAAGGAGCTCTTTATATTTCGAACACTAAAAAATCCAAATCGAAATCCACTGGAAATTGAATAATCCTTCAGCATAATGACTCCATATTTCCCACCAATATCCAATATTGATATCAATCTCCTTAGGTACTTTATTCGAAATATTATTTTGATAGTGGTTTCTTCTTTATTCGAAATAGCCAGCTAACAAATTGCCCTTCAAGAACATGTATTTCGATAGATATAAAGAAATACTTGTTTTTGACTTATCCAGGCTATTTCGAGAGTATCAAAAACTCATGATGACCATACTGCACACGATGGCAGAGTAAGTATCCAACTTTCTGCAAAATGTCCAATCACCATACCAAAATGTGCAATCAGCAGTTATAGCTAATAATTAGCAGCAAAAACATCACTTCCCTAGGAAGCTTAAAAAATCCATCTTTTCTCTTTCCAATGAGGGAGTTACACGTATCCCACCTTTTTCCAAAGGTCAAAAACTATTAAACTATTGAGGAAGGCTATAAAAATACTTCATCTTCTTCATTTCAACTTTTCCAAACTTGCTCATTCTTCAAACAACCAGATTTCTTGTTTTTAGATATCAAAAAATTTTATTTTCACAATGTCTTCAGCGCTATCTTCCTCATCCAAGAAGTCTGGAAAGTCCAAGCAAACTTCTTCCTCCATCCCTACACCAGCAAGCAAGATTATCAATCTTGATAATCAGGAGTTCATCTCAACTCCTAAACTTACTCAAGAACAAAAAGCCATCTACGCTTCTCAGGTAATCATTCCTACTACTGTTCTTGATAAAACCTTAGGAATTATGGGTCCTGTTGTACCCCAAAAGTTGCCCTCCCATTTCTCATTGATTTCTCATCACCAAGCCCTTGAAGATCAAGATCCAGTTAGGGTTTCATCTGCTCAAGACTTCTCCTTGCATTGTTGACCCAAATTAGGGTTTGTGTTTGCACAAAGATGTTTTGATCTAAAATGCCTAAAATGACTTTCTTGCTTCATATTGGACTCCCAAGTTTATCCATATCAAGTTTCAAGTCTTGATTCCAAGTTTTGCCCAGTCAATTGGACAGTTGACCTAGAAATCAACTGTATTAGAGAAAAAGTCAACTATGACCAATTGACAGTCAAATCTCATGAAAATTGACCCACATCAACATTATGAACTCATATGAACCATTTGATCAAGTTTGGATCACAATTCCACAAGAAATTTGATCAGATCACCAAAAGGGCAAAATGGTCATTTTTAGGGTTTTGACTGCACAAAGGCAATTTTTGACTGTTTGATCCAACCAATGGCAAACCAAGCTCACATATGGACTCAAGGACCCCATGGAATTATCTTGACATGCTTAACAAGTTCAAAAGATCCCAAGTACACAAGATTGACAGTTGAATTTCCTAGTCAATTGACCAATTTTGACTGTATACTGAAAAGTCAAACTTTGACTTTTTGGTCAAAATCAAGGGTCAAGATTCATTTTTCATCAAAACATGCCAAATCATGAAACTTGTTCACCAAGAAATCAAAATTTGCAAATTAGGGTTTGAAATGAGAATTTTTCATAACTTAGAATTTTTCTAAGTTATGAAAAACCCTAATTTTTTCCCAACTTTGCCCCACTTTCTCACCAAGATTCATTTGGATTCAAACAAAAGTCAAAACATGAAAGTTGTAGCTTGTTGCATAATCTACAACATTGATTCACAAAGTTTTCCCAAATGAGGCTTGTATCTCAAGTTACAGGTTTTTGAATAAGGGTACTAAACCATTCTTAACTTAGTGAAATTTTAACCTATTTTGGCAAGGTTTTCTACCTAACTTCAAGGCCATTTTCCATACACTTCCACTTGGAATTTCAATTTGCATTTCAAAGATGGATTGTATTACACATTCCAAGCTTTCCAAAATGTCCAAGAACTCATCAAACAACCTCATCACTTGAGAGAATCGAATTTTGCAATATGGCAAAAAGTCACTTTGATTCATGGCCATGTACATGTTCATAACTTGTGCAAATTTCTCAAACCAGCATGCCACTTGATTACAGGCCCTTAAACCATCCAACACTCAATAATTTAATGCATGTTCATTGTGCTATGGCCTTGTTTCATGAGTTTATGCATTACATGTTGGATTAGGCCATAAATGGAAAAAGTGAAATGGCCATTTTTGCAAAAGCAAGCTTTATGTCATAATGCAAATCCAAGAGGTACAGATCAAATCCAATTGGCACAAGATTATGAGCAAAACACTCTGATCAAGACAAGGTTAGCAGCATGTTTAGGGGGCCTCTACTTGCCTAGAACATCAACTTGGCTTTGCTGGCTTAAGTGTGAAGAAAAGTGGCATAACATAACACAACTTTGATCTCAGCATTAGAACACTTAAGCAAACATTGTATACACCTTCTAATCATCCAACCCAAGCTAGAACACGAGCAAACAAGGTCCCAAACACTCCCATTCCCAGAATCACTCTCAAACTGCAAAAACAGAGTTCTCACTGCGGTTTGAGTGCCAACTCTCATCCCTTGCATGATTTCTTGCCCAAAGCTCATCAAACACATTCCCTAGCATCAATGCAAGCTAACCAAAACCTAAAACACGACCTATAATTCCTCTAACCAGTTCCACCATTTTCACTTTCTTGTTTTACAGTTGGAGGTCCATAGCTCGATTCAAGGTGTCTCAAAGCAAAGTAAGCATTGTAATAGCATCACCACACTTCAGGCAAGCTGTACAGATCATCATCTTGCTCTGAAAGCTCCCCCATTTCCAGATAGAACTTCAACTGAACAGGTATTTTCTTGAACTTCTAACTCTTAGCCTAGGCATCATTAGCTCTAAGTTTGTGAATAAGAAGTGTTCTACTCATGCCCCTGAATCTGTACATGCTTTTACTTTTCATTTATTTTGCTTGAGCTGTGAGAATTTAAGGTTTGAATATGGCAGAAAAGTTAGGTCATGATTTGGGATTGTCAAAATTCTCTCTCATTTCTGAGAGTTAGGATGAGTTCTTTATATATTTAAAATCGTGATTCAATGCTTAACATTTCTTATGTTGGAAGTTTGTGCAAAAGATCAAGGAATCAGGATGTTTGAATGGAAGTTCAGGCGCGCGTTTTTTGAACATTTTTTTGTTCAGAGGTTGAAGAAGAAGCTTCATGGGCTGGGCTTGCTTCTGAATTTCTTTTCACACCATATTTCTGATTTCACACCCCCTGAGCCCAATTTGTGTGTTTTATTGATTTTTTGATTTTTCTTTTTTCATTTTGGTTTATTTATTTTTCCTAATGATATTAAAAACATAAAAAACATTTTTTACACCATTTTCCTATTTTTAAGCATTTATTTGTTTATAGGAATCATTTATACATAAATATATATATACTATTATTTAGGAAAGCTAGAAAAAATAATGTAAATATATTTTATTTCTGATTTTTATTTCTTTTTTTCTTTTGAAAATATTTTATGTAAAATATACTTTTTTTATATAATATTAAATATTATTATTTTTATATACATGATACATATTTAGAAATTAATACACATATATATATATATATATATATATATATATATATATATATATATATATATATATATATATATATATATATATATATATATATATATATATATATATATATATATATATATATATATATATATATATATATATATATATATATATATATATATATATATATATATATATATATATATATATATATATATATATATATATATATATATATATATATATATATATATATATATATATATATATATATATATATATATATATATATATATATATATATATATATATATATATATATATATATATATATATATATATATATATATATATATATATATATATATATATATATATATATATATATATATATATATATATATATATATATATATATATATATATATATATATATATATATATATATATATATATATATATATTAGTATATTTAGGTTAAAATACAAAAATACCTATATTTTTTATTTTATTAATATTTGACATCAAAAAATACTTTTTATAAATATACTTCATTTTATTTTATTTTTGTACATAATAAACAAATACTTGTATAAATTAAATAATATATATATTACTTAATAAAAATTAGGGTTTTACCCTTAAAATACAAAAACTCCAAAAATAATACTTTTTTTATTTTATTTATTTGGCATAAATAATACTTTTTTTTCACACATATAAAAATCCTTTTTGCATTTTGCATCTTATTTTATTTTCCATTTAATTCATGCAATCAATTATCTTGTAAATATTCCAAAATTGATGTAATAGCTAGGTTTAAATTTCTTGTCTAAATATCCCCCCATTTGAAAATTTGTACCCCTCTTCCCATATTGTGTTGTAATAGTGTAGGAATTTTACTTTTCGCACTTTAATGTTTTTTTTTAAATATGCCATGCTAGAATTAGGGTTTGCATGCAAATAAAAAGAACAAAATAGTTTGACCTAATTTCAAGACAATCAAGCATGAAAATGGACAACACATATCACACTTGCACCCCTAGGGTATTCCACTTTGTTGCCTTCAAATAAATGGGCCATATTGCATGTTAGGTTTCTTTGGGTAAAACAAACAATCAAATGATCATAGTCCCTCGATGACGCTTTCGAAAAGTTTCCTAAAATGATCAAGTCCCTTTCAAAGAGAAATTGCCCAAAGATACTTAGCACTATTGCAATTATGGTCTAAACGATGACCCGCGCCCGTCCCTTTCACCTCCTAATACAAGATTGTCCACCAAATGCAATGGTGGAACAAAATTGTCAAAAGGTTTAAAACATAACAAAAATATTTGAGAACTTTAGGGTAGATAGCTCTTAGGTACTTGTCAACTTGCAAAACAAAACACTTGCCTATTTTCAAACCACACTTCACAATAACTTTCAAAACAAACTTTCAAAAACCTTGGAACATATTTTCAAAAGACAAAACACCTTTTGTAAAACATTCGAGTAAAGAATCGTTACAAGGGTAGCCTATACAAGGCATCTTTTTCAAAGCATTTTCAAAACCACACACCAAGCACCATTTCAAACAATTGAAAACCAAGGCAAGTTGATCTAAGCAAATACCTAAGAGCCCATGGATAACCATGGATAGAAAGGGTGCTAATACCTTCCCTTCCTATAATCTACTCCCCGAACCCAAGAAAAATCTCAAAGGTTTTTGCTGTGCTTTTTAAACCTTTCCTTAGGATAAAATAAAAAGTCGGTGGCGACTCTTGCTCAACCGAAACATTTGCGAAAACAAACGCGAAACCATAGTCAGTTCTCCCACCGTATCACAGAACTGGTGACTCTGCTGGGGACAATTTTAAAAGTGGAGTAACCTTAGGGCTTAGATCACCCTCTTGCATGACTATTTGTTTGAATTGTTTGCTTTATATCTTGGCTTTATTGTTTGGGTTTGCAATCCTACACCCAGATTTTGGGAAACATTCATAGATAGCAATACGTTGTGGAAACTGTGCGGGGTATACCGACACGGTCGAAGCAATAGCTATATTAGTGCGACATATTTGTGAGTACCGGTAACCCTTGAGTTCAATCAAGGAGAGTACGGGGCCGCTGAGTGATGTCACTAAGCACTAATGACCTAGAACCATACTTGACCATCTTGGCCTTTTATTAGGGGTAGTGAGATGACCGGCTTTGGTGCAGTCCGAAGTTGGTAGATACTCGATACTACACTCATTGAGGGTTGTTTTCTTGGAATATTTTGGTCGCTAGTTAAGTGGCTAAACCAAAACAATGAACAATGAAAACAATCCCGTGATATTGAGCTCCTTAGAACCCGGTTACTATTTATAGGACAGGTTTTTAAGCCAACTACACTCAAGAGGGTACTTACCTATGAAACCCCGTGCCAGCCTGAAACTAGGGTTTGGTGTGATTTGCTTGTACATATGTTTTGTGCATACATCATAAACATCATAAAACATCATATGCATTTACTAACCATTTCAAGGGTTTGGATCTTCATCTTTGTTCTTGTTTTGTAGGTCATGGAAATTCCTCGCAGAAACACCATTCAAGTCAACCTTGTGAGAATTTCTCCTCAACTCAAGGAGCTCACCTCAAGAATTCCGGAAAGCTCATCCTTCAGTGAAAGACATGGTAGACTGCTCAGCCTAGTCAACACCAACATTGAAGAAGACATGATGAAAGTGCTATTCCAGTTCTTTGACCCTCTTCACCACTGTTTCACTTTCCCTGATTATCAGTTGGTGCCCGCTTTGGAGGAGTTTTCTCAACTCCTGAGAATTCCTATCCTTAATCAACTACCCTTCAACGGTACGGAGAAGGAACCAAAGCCGGAAGATGTTGCTCGAGCATTACATCTACAACCATCCGACATCAAGGGGCATTGGGAAACCAGAAGCGGCGTCAAAGGATTCTTAGCAAAATTCTTGTTTGAGAAAGCACAAGAATGTTGGAACTCATTGGACCTACAAGCCTTTGAAGAAATTGTGGCACTCCTTATCTATGGGTTGGTCTTGTTCCCAAATTCCGACCAATTGGTAGATGTCAACGCCGTCAAAATCTTCTTGTCCAGAAATCCAATACCAACATTGCTTGGGGACATTCTTCACTCATTTTACACACGAACAATGAGAAAGAGGGGTGTTCTCATGTGCTGTACTCCTCTCCTTGCAAGGTGGTTTATTTCGCACCTTCCACAATCTGTCTTGAAGAATGACCAAGGCTCAAGGTGGTCCCAACGGTTGATGACTCTTACTCACTCTGATGTACATTGGTGTTCTCGGTCCAGAGAAAATGTCATCATCGTCGATCGTTGCAGAGAGTTTCCTAATGTTCCTTTACTTGGAATTAGGGGAGGTATCACCTACAACCCTTGCCTAGCTTTGAGGCAATTTGGATATGCACGGAGGGATGGCCCTCATGACATGTTGATTCCGGACCTAGTTTTTGACTTCGACAACGATGCGCAAGGACTTCGCCAAAGATTCATCAGAGCTTGGGGAAGACCCAACAAGGTTGATAGCAAGACTCTGGGACACAAGAACTCCATCCCTCTTGAGCCTTATCTCAAGTGGGTACGAGCCCGAGCCCAAAGTCTGATGATGCCTTACCCTCATGTTCTCCCAGTGATTAAAGAGCCCGTCAAGGAAGGAGAGGTTCCCTACACCATCCTACATCCAGACATGCCTACATCGTGGGAGGAAATGCAGAAAAGTTGGATTCAGCTCAAGGAAGAACGAAATACTTTTGAAGCTAGCTTCTACGCCAGTGAGAAGAAGGTTCTAGAGCTTACCCGCCGACTCCATGAGCAAGAGGCCCTCAACACCTACATCGCACCAAAGAGGATGCGCAATGTCTTTTTTCCTTGAGAAGTTATTTTGTAATATTTGGCCCATGGGGCATTTATGTACTAACAAATTTCTTCTTATTAATATGACATGCGTTCTTCTTTGTCTGAAACAATTTTGAATGTCCTAAATCCTTGAATGCATTGAATACATAAGCATACCATTCATCATGTGCATAAGCAGGTCTCACTCCAGGTTTCCTTATCTGTCTGTTGTTTATTTCAGTAGGATGGATCTCGAGCAAACAGTCAAAGACCTGCAAGCTCAAAATGCACAGTTCCAGCAACTCCTGATGACCTTGGCTAAGGGTCAGGAGGATATCAAGACTCAATTGGGGAACAAATACCCAATGAAAAAGAAGAAAAAGAGACTCGGGGTGGCTACTTTAGGGAGAAGATTTGACGGAGAAGCTCGGAGAGTGCTTGAATTTCCTCCTATCTCTGATGAAGGAACCAGCAAAGGAGGTGGAGCTGCGGTACCTTCCGAGTCTGATGCGGAAGAATAAGAGGTCGAAGAGGATGAAGATTATTTTGATCAGCAATACCCTCCAGCTGATGACAAATACAAAGGGCTAGAAGACAGATTGGCCGCCATGGAGCTACAAAGAGTGCCGGGTTTGGACTTTGAAGACTTGGGTTTGGTTGCCGGGATTGTGATTCCCCCAAAGTTCAAGGTGCCAGTGTTTGTGAGGTATGATGGGCTGCCCTGTCCAAAAATGCATCTCAGGTCCTACGTGAGAAAGATCCAACCCTATACGGCAGATAAAAACCTTTGGATTCATTTTTTTCAAGACAACCTTTCTGGAGCTCAGTTGGAGTGGTTTTATCAGCTAGAGGGAACCAGCGTCCGAAATTGGGAAGATTTGGCCACCGCTTTCTACAAACAATACTAGTATAATTCTGACCTTGCTCCTACTCGTACCCAACTTCAGGGTATGTCGTTAGGAACAGGCGAAGGATTCAAAGAATATGCACAAAAATGGAGGGATTTGGCTGGCAGGGTGCAGCCTCCTTTAACCGACCGTGAACTTGTTGATATGTTTCTTGGGACCCTATCTGGGCCATTTTTCAATCATCTGATTGGTAACTCTTCCGCGGGGTTTACTGATTTGATCTTAACAGGCGAGAGAATAGAAGCTGGCATCAAGTCAGGAAAGATTCAGAAGGGTGTTGCTGCAAGTGTTGAGAAGAAGCCTTTTAAGAAGGAAACAGCTGTGGTATATTCTCAGAGAAGAGCAGGGAAGGCGGAGCGTCGGCCGACTGTGGGGGCCGTAATGATTCAAAACACTCCAAGTGAGCAGCCTCGCTATAACCAGTCCAGACCAAATCAGCAACGAGTGGAACGGCCACAACGACAGTTCACCCGTATTAATATGACTCCAGCGCAAGTGCTTCCCCATCTATTAAAGTTGAATCTTGCCACCATCAAGGAGGCACCAAAGAATGTGAATACGTCCTCTCCGCATTATCATGCTAATGCTAAATGCGCCTACCATTCTGACAGTGTCGGGCACGACACCAATGATTGTTGGGCACTCAAGCATAAGATCCAAGACCTGATAGAGGCGAAGGAGGTGGAGTTTGACGCTCCGGAGAAGCCTAATGTGATATCTGCACCCATGCCGAAGCACGACCGAAACGTCAATGCCATTGAAGAAGATTTGTATGTTGCTGATGTCAATGATCTGATAACTCCTTTATTAACCATTAAGTTGAATTTGTTAAGGGACGGGATCTTCCCGGGATGTAAGGAAGACTGCTATTGTTGTTACTCTCTGCCGTTTGATTGTCCGTTACTGAAGAAAGGCATCTAAGGCCTTATGGATAGTCGACAAATTTTGTTTGAAAAAGTTTCTGCTGTTCCAGTTCATACTGAAGATGTCTCAATCATAACCATTCACGCCAATCTTTCCAAGGCCGTCAAAAAGCCTGTTAAGATTACACCAACTACGAAATCTGTTCCTTTGAAGATAACAATGTCGGGGCCGGTCCCCTATGTTTCTGAGAAGTCCATACCATGGAACTATGGCGGTGACGTTTACTACCATGGTATCAAACAAATCGAAATAATTGAAGAAAGTTCGGATGATGAAGAAGCCAGCATTAGTAACATTGCAGGCACTAGCAAAAATCACCAGGAGCGGGAGAATATTTTCTCCAGAGATTGCCCCTCCAAGAGCAATCTTTGGACCCTCATCAGCTGACAAGGTCATCCCTGCACCAATAAAACTTTATGCTAGAACTCCTTTGATTGAAGACGTTGTTGTTCCTAGTACTGTCTCTCCTACCGCTGCTGACAAAGGTAAGGGAATCCATGATGAGCTCGTCAGGACGAGGGCTCAACCCTTGGTCATCCCGGAAACCTCCAAGAAGGAAATGGATGAGATTTTGAGGATAATCAAAAGAAGTGATTACGATGTGGTAGAACAATTGGGGCAAACCCCCTCAAAGATCTCCATGCTGGCACTACTACTTTGCTCAGAAGCGCACGCTAAAGCCCTGATAAAATTCCTGAATGCAGCCCATGTGCCCCAGGAAACCTCTGCAGATCAATTTCAGAATTGCATGGCTAGCCTTACTGCGGACAATGGATTAGGGTTTTCCGATTCCGACCTAACTCCTAAAGGAAGAAATCACAATGATGCTTTGCACATTTCAGTCGAGTGTCGAGGAACTACTCTCGTACATGTCTTGGTCGATACTGGTTCATCGCTGAATGTATTGCCTAAGAAGGCCTTGGACCGAATAGATTGTGAAGGGTTGGAATTGAAGCCGAGTGATATTGTTGTCAGAGCTTTCGATGGTTCGAAGAGAATGGTCCATGGAGAGGTTGAAATTCCCATCAAGATAGGCACTGAAGTGTTTAAGTCTACTTTCTATGTGATGGACATCCGTCCGTCATACTCTTGCTTGCTGGGTAGGCCTTGGATACACCACGCTGGGGCAGTCACCTCCTCCTTACATCAGATGTTGAAGTATCCTGTTAAGGGAAAGATCATTACTGTCCATGGTGAAGAGGAGTATATGATTAGCCACTTGAACTCTTTCCGATATGTGGAGGTTGAAGGGGAATTCATTGAGACGCCTTTTCAGCATTTCGAAGAAGTCCTTCCTGAGTTAACAGTAGCAAAGTTGGCAGCTGAGACACCGAGGCAGATGGCCAGGATGGCATCTCTGGAGGACGCAAGAGCCGCAATAAAGGAAGGGAAGAATTCAGCATGGGGGAAGTTGCCTGATATCCCACATAAGACAGACAAATTTGGATTAGGGTTCACAACCGCTGGCCAGAAAGCTATGCACCGTTCGAAGATTGAAAGAGCGCCAGTCAAAATTTCTCCCTACAGAATCAACGCCTTGGAGGATGAAGACAAGGAGAGCAACATCGAAGAGTGGATTTACCCAACTGTCAAAGGAGGATTGAGCAACTGGGAGGCAAAAGACTTTGTCCCCATCACTTTTATTCATCAGTAATTTATCTGTTAAACATTTCCTATTTGGTCTGTAATATTTATTTTCAAACAATCCGTACACTATCTTTTCACCTCATGCCTTGCCCGGGGCATGTAGGTCCACTTGTAAGGGTTTTGATTATTTTTCATATCCATATGCCATGTTTAATGATTCATTGGACGTTTTTCATTTGATAAACTGCTTATGTTCATTTTCTTTCCTTTTGCATTTTTGTTTAAGGATGGCTATCCCTTACACACACCCACACTCACCAATGCAGGTACCCATCCACTCCGGATTCCATGGGTGACTATTCTGCTGTATCTTTCAATAACTCTGAAGATCTGGTCAATCAAGCCGAGTATGAAGATGACGAAGGTTGTGAAGTACCGGGGGAACTAGCCAGACTTCTACAGTAAGAGGAAAGAGCCATCTTACCTCATGAAGAGTCATTGGAAACTGTCAACTTGGGAACCGAGGAAGACCGGAAGGAGGTGCAAGTGGGTGCCAATCTGGAACCAAGAGTCAAGGAGCGCCTGGTACAGTTGTTGAATGAGTATGTTGAAATATTCGCTTGGTCTTATGAAGACATGCCGGGTTTAGACACAGACATCGTGGTTCACCATCTCCCCACAAGAGAAGACTGTCCACCGATCAAGCAAAAAGTTCGCCGAATGAGGCCTGGCATGTCTGAAAAGATCAAAGCATAAGTAATGAAGCAATTCGACGCTGGCTTTCTGGCTGTTACGTCCTATCCTCAATGGGTCGCTAACATCGTGCCAGTACCTAAGAAAGATGGCAAAGTCAGGATGTGTGTGGACTACCGGGATTTGAATAGGGCCAGCCCCAAAGATGATTTTCCACTCCCACACATTGACATTCTGATAGACAACACAGCTCAGCACAAAGTGTTTTCCTTCATGGATGGATTCTCGGGCTACAATCAAATCAAAATGTCCCCCGAGGACAGGGAGAAAACTATTTTTGTCACACAATGGGGAACTTTCTGTTACAAGGTGATGTCGTTCGGGCTGAAGAACGCAGGGGCAACTTATCAACGCGCCATGGTAGCTTTATTTCATGATATGATACATCATGAGATTGAAGTTTACGTAGACGATATGATAGCTCGGTCACAAACAGAGGAAGAGCACCTTGAACATCTAGAAAAGCTGTTTGCCAGGTTGAAAGAATACAAGCTCAGGTTGAATCCAAGTAAATGCACTTTTGGAGTTAGGTCTGGTAAACTCCTGGGATTCATTGTAAGCAACAAAGGCATTGAAATCGATCCCGCAAAAGTAAAAGCAATACAAGAGATGCCTGCTCCCCGTACTGAAAAGGAGGTTAGAGGATTCTTGGGGAGCTTGAACTATATTGCCAGATTCATCTCCCATCTGACTTCTACCTGTGAGCCAATTTTCAAACTCTTGAAGAAAGATCAGGTAGTCGAATGGAACGACAATTGTCAAGCTGCTTTTGATAGGATCAAGGAGTATTTGCTATAACCTCCTATTCTGATGCCACCCGTCGAAGGAAGACCATTGATCATGTATTTGGCCGTCTTGGATAACTCAATGGGGTGTGTTTTGGGCCAGCATGACGAGTCTGGTCGAAAAGAGCATGCTATTTATTACCTTAGCAAAAAGTTTACCGACTGTGAGACTCGCTACTCACTGCTCGAGAAAACTTGCTGCGCTTTGGTATGGGCTGCTCGCCGACTAAGGCAGTATATGTTGACTCATACTACCTTGTTGATTTCCAAAATGGATCCTATCAAATATATCTTCGAAAAGCCCGCCTTATCTGGAAGGATAGCTAGATGGCAAATGATCCTGACTGAGTATGACATCCAGTACACCACCCAAAAAGCTATAAAAGGGAGTGTACTAGCTGACCATCTGGCTCATCAAGCTATCGAAGATTATCAACCCATGAGATTTGACTTCCCAGACGAGGATATCATGAATTTGGACAATATTGAAAGTAACGGACCGTATGACGGACTCGAAAAGGGATCCCGATGGACCCTGTACTTTGATGGTGCTTCAAATGCACTTGGAAATGGTATCGGCGCAGTACTCATTTCTCCGGAAGGTTGTCACACACCTTTCACGGCCCGACTTTGCTTCAGCTGCACAAACAACATGGCTGAGTATGAAGCCTGCATCTTTGGTCTCAAGGCTGCTATAGACTTGGGGATCAAATCTTTGATCGTATTTGGGGACTCGGCTTTGGTTATCAGTCAAATCAAAGGAGAGTGGGATACCAAGCATCCTAATCTTATCCCATACAAAGAACATGTCTTGACGTTGTTGCCTTATTTCGAGCAAATTACCTTCGAGCATTTCCCGCGAGAAGAGAATCAGCTAGCAGATGCTCTAGCCACAATGTCCTCCATGTTTAAACTCAACTGGGATAACGAGGCTCCCCAAATCACCATCGAGCGAATGGATGAACCTGCGCATTGTCACGAGATTAATACCGAAGAAGTAGTGGAACAACCTTGGTTCCATGAAATCAAAAGGTATCTCGAGACTAGAGATTATCCCGAAGGAGCTTCCGTAAATGACAAGAAGTTCTTAAGGAAATTCGCTGCTAAATTCTTCCTGAGCAACGACATCCTTTACAAACGAAGCCATGATTGTGTATTACTCTGATGCATAGACAAAGCTGAAGCAGAGTTGATCATGACTGATATACACAGCAGCACATTTGGCACTCACTTGAGCGGGCATACAATGGCTAAGAAGATCCTAAGGGCAGGCTATTACTGGTCTACCATGGAAGCTGACTGCCATCAACATTCCCGTACTTGCCACAAATGCCAAGTTTATGCTGATAAATTTCATATCCCTCCGGTTCCCCTCAACGTTATGACTTCTCCGTGGCCCTTTGCAATGTGGGGCGTTGATATGATTGGAGAGATCAAGCCCACGGCTTCCAACGGACATCGCTTTATCCTGGTTGCCATTGACTATTTCACCAAATGGGTCGAAGCAGCTTCCTTCGCCTCTGTTACTAAAAATGTGGTTGCCCGCTTTATCAAGCAAAATCTCATATGTCGGTATGGTGTTCCGGACAGGATCATCACAGACAACGATACAAATCTGAATAACACGATGATCACCGCATTGTGCGAACAGTTCAAGATTTATCATCACAATTCATCTCCCTATCGGCCGAAGATGAACGGTGCTGTTGAAGCTGCGAACAAAAACATTAAGAAGATCATTCAGAAAATGACGGTCACTTACAAAGACTGGCATGAGATGTTACCGTTTGCTCTGCATGGATACCGTACGAGACACGTACTTCAACTGGGGCAACCCCATTTTCTTTGGTTTATGGCATGGAAGCTGTTTTGCCTATGGAAGTCCAGATTCCTTCTCTAAGGATTATGAAGGATGCAGGTTTGAATGAAGATGATTGGATGCAGACCCGACTTGATCAACTCAATCTGATCGACGAAAAGCGACTCGCTGCTATATGCCATGTGTGATCGGTGGAAATAGAACTGACTGTTTAACGCTGGTTTCGTGAAATGTCGCGGAAGTAAGAGTCGCCACCGTCTTTTATTTTCTCCAACATGGACAGGACAAAAGCACAACAAAATTCCTTATGAGATAATTTCTCGGTTCGGGAGGTAGATTTATAGAAAGGGAAGGTGTTAGCACCCTTTCTATCCATGGTTATCCATGGGCTCTTAGATACTTGCTCATTTGTGTTTTCAAAGGTGTTTGCTTTTTAAAGTGTGAGTGGGTTTGAAAAAGTTTCGTTTAAAAGTTTCAGATCGACTCTTGTATCAGTCCTCAAGAGTGTTTGAAAAATTGTTTTGAAAGCTTTTTTGAAAGTGTCGGTGTGAAAAGAGTTTTTTATTTGTTTTTGAATAGAGCAAGTATCTACGAGTCATCTACCTACCCTAAGGAATTAGGCTGTGTAAATGTCCTTAAGGTAGTGCCATCCCACCATTGAGAGATAGGTAGCACCACCGTTAGAGGTGTTCGGGTCAATTCGAGTTTAGGGACAGTGTGGTCACCAGAGCAACAGTAGGATACCTTAGAAGCTACCCTTATGCCATTGATCCTTTTTTAATTCGAGGCAACTTTTCCGAGGCAACTTGTTTTGAGGCATATGGATCAACGGACATAAGGACTTACTAAAACGTCCTATACTCGACGACCACGTTTCGAAGGTAAGGCAACAGTGAGGCGTACCCTAAGAGTGGTGTGTGAATTTGTGTGTTATTTTCATGTTATGTTTTATCTTGTACATGTATGTGATCGGTGGATCTGGAACTGACAGTTTAACGCTGGTTCGCGAAATGTCGCGGAAGCAAGAGTCGCCACCGTCTTTTATTTTCTCCAATTGGAAAGGACAAAAGCACAGAAAAATTCCTTTAAAGAGATTGCTCTCGGTTCGGGAGGTAGGTTATAGAAAGGGAAGGTGTTAGCACCCTTTCTATCCATGGTTATCCATGGGCTCTTAGATACTTGCTCAATGTGTTTTCAAAATTGTTTGCTTGCTTTTCAATGTGGGTTTAAAAAAGTTTCTTTGAAAAATTTCAGTTCGACTCGTACGTCAGAGTGTTTGAAAAATTTGCTTTGAAAGCTTTAGAAAAGTGTTGGTGTGAAAAGTCTTTGAATTTTTGTTTTGAAGAGAGCAAGTATCCATGAGTCGTCTACCTACCCTAAGGAATTCGTCTGTGTAAATGTCCTTTAAAGTAGTGCCATCCCACCATTGAGAGGTAGGTAGCACCACCGTTGGAGGTGTTCGGGTCAATTCGAGGTTCGGGACATGGTGATCACCAGAGCAATGGGAAGACACCTTAGAAGCTACCCTCATGCCAGGTTCCCGGATCATGAGGACTTACTAAGACATCCTCTACTCGACGATCACCTTTCGAAAGGCAACAGTGAGGCGTACCCTAGGGGTGGTGTGTGCGATTCGTGTGTCGTTTTCATTTGTATTTGTCTTGTCATGTTTGTTGTGTTCTACGCTTGATTTTAATTAAGACATTCATTCTTGCATGCTTATTTAAGAGTTATAAAGTTTGCGGGAAAATAAATCTAAACTATTACAAAGGGCGCGGGTCCACATCGCCAAAATTACACCGGACCCGATTTAGCGGAAAGTAAATGAAGCAATAAAGTGCGAGAAATAAAATGGTTACATCGCTTTGGGAGAATTACACAATTATAATAAGCGACATAAAATAAATGCGCGAAATTAAATAAATTATGAACATGGGCGTTGGACCCTTTCGCAAAAGATTAAAGTTAATGAATTAATTAATTAGAATTAATGTGGAATTAAAAATTAAAGTCAAATGTTTTTGGTATTTTGTATTTTTTAGGTTTTAAGGAGAAAAAGAATTTATTATAATTAAATAAAATGCTAAACCCTAGTTCTAGTGTTTTTTAAGTTTATTGTGAAAATATCAAGTTTTAACCTAATTTAAATCTAAGTTAATTTACATGCAAAATTTAATTACAGAAAATAAAATAAATATTATTATTAAAAAAAAGGGAAATTAAAAGGAATAAAATTAACAATTAAACCTAAGTTCTACATATTTTTGGATTTTTATTATGAAAAGAATTAAAGTTGCAACCTAATAAAAACTAAATATTTACATGCTAATTTATCTAGAAAAAATAATTAAAATAAAATAAATATTATATTTTTTTGCCTTTTCTGATTTTATGATGTTTTTCATATTTTGTAAAAAAATAATTATTGAATTAAAACAACAAAACAAGTAAAATAATAATTAAAAATAAATATAAGAAAAATAAATAAAACTAGCAAACCAGGGTGGGGGTGTAGTCCCAACATGGAGGTGTTGTTCAGCAAATCAGGCCCAATAAGCAGTGGATCCATTGACTTTTGCCAATTCGTGTGCCAGCGCGTTGACCAGCGTATACGTGTTCTTCAGATTCTTGGCCGTTGATCTGGATGTTCTTGGATGCGTGTATGGTCTGATCTGGATGGAATATGGTAGTCCTTAACGCTAGCGTTGCATAGGAATCTGTATTGAAAAATAATATGAGAAATTGCACAGACCTGGGACTCGAACCCAGGTCTTGGAGGTTGTATGCATAGGTACCTGCCACTGAAGCACTTGATTTCAATTTAACATATAATGGTTATTAAATAATAAAAAGAACAAACAAGACATTAATGATTCAGCGCGCGCGTTTTCAAATTCCCCAATCCGCTTGTGCCACGCTATCATCGTCTTCGTGGTCCCTGTAAACAAAACATATAGGCAACGGTTTTCGTTGTGTTTTCTTAGGCTAGCTACAAGAAAATAGCGATTAGCCTATTTCCAAACATAAATTAGGCGCGAGGGTTGGTCTTCGTTCGTTGGGGCATGCTGGTTTGAATGATAATGGTCTTGAGGCTTAATTTTACTCCGTTTCAAAAGCCCCAATTCAAAAAGCTGAAAACCCTAAAATGTGAACATGGTGAAATCGCGTATGGTCAACAAAAATACAATCAAACACAATGGTTAGCTTGGAAACTTCATGCTGAACAAGAATTCATAAACAAAAATGCAAAAAGATGTATGAATTATGATATGCGATTTCAAAAGTTTTGCTTTACAGTTTGAGTTACAGGTACCAATTCCTGGAGCTTTTGTGGTTGATATTGATTGGAATATGATCAGGAGTCCACGAGCAAGCTTTTGGAATGAGTATTAGGGCTTAAAACCACCTCTAACAACGTTTTCAGATTTGAGTTTTTATGGCAATTTTTCAATGTTGCAATGGCTTTTTGGGCGCAGCTTAGAGTCTAATTTGCATTAGGTTTTGATTCCTGATCATATAGTGAAGCTTTTAGGTCAAGAAAATTGCATAAAATCCATTGCCATAATGATTTTGGATAATTGATTTTCTAAGGATTTTTTGAATCTTTTTCATGTGCAATTTTGTTCAATCATGCCAAATCAAACCAAATCTTGCCTAATTAGGATGTGCACGTGATATTGAGAGTAGAATGTGCATAAAAAGATTTTTTTAGGTCAAGTTTATATTTTCTACATATTTAAATAATTTAAATGAATTAATATTAATATAAATTCAATTAAATAATTAAAAAATGAGAAAATACTTCCCCTTGGGCTTAATGGTCGTGCATAGGCTTGGCATGAAGAAACTTGGAAGAAAAATGGGCCCATTAGCATTTTTGGATCATTTGCATCAATGTTGACTTTCCAAAATTCCCAAACATTTCCCAACTTCCACAAGGCATAACTTGCTCAATTTTTAAGCTTTTCACATGTTCTTGGACATTTTGGAAAGGTCTTTGAGTCCTTTAACCAATGCCTTTGGTCCCATGTCATTTTGATTTACCAATCTCAAGTTATGGCCTTTGACTTAAAGTCCCTTTTTGTTGACTTTTGAAAATGACCTATAATGTTGAAATTGATAACTTTTTGTGAGAGCATTTCTTGGACTTGGAATATGAAGATGAGTTGTAGGAAATGTCTTTCTCTTCAAAATTAGCTTTGGATGGAATTTTTCTGATAATCCATGTGAAAGTTATCCCCTGGTCAATTTCAGTTGACTTTTTCAGCTGTCCAAATATAGTAACTTTTGCATCTTTGATGATTTCTGAGCCAATCTTTGAGAATCATGATCAAGCATTGATCAAATGATGTTTGTGGCTTCAAAATGATATGTTGACCAAAAATTTGAACTTTTGACTGCCAAATGACCATTTTGCCCCTACAGTTGACTGTAGTGCAATCTAGGGTTTTGACTGTGCAATTTTGAGCTGAATGCCTTGAAACTTGATATGAGGATGTTTGACCACATTTGTAGGCATATGAGACTTGATTGGGCCTTTGAAAACTTTCAATTCTTGATCAGAACACAAACCCTAGTTTTGACTGTATAGGAGACAGTTGAACTGCATAACCCTTGGGGAATTTTGTGACTTGGCTTGGCAATTTCTTGAAGAATATGGGAGGGCAAATTTTGGGGTGCAACAGTTGCCCCTGTTCAATCTTCTTAGACTTGAGGATGCAGATTGGCTGACGTGCCTTTCGTAATCCGATAGTAAAAGATGATTGGACACTAGAGTGCCTAGAAATTTGCGCTCACATAGTGGCAGTGATGGTGGAATGGGCTTATAGATGCCATTTGGAGATTGCTGGATAGGATGATGGGCTTATAGATGCCATCTGGATGTTGATCGCGTAGGAGATTCCTTAGCGAGAACCTGCATACCTGCAAAAGAGAAAACGAGTACCTGACACGTTGCAGGAGCTGATTTTAGATGCTTGGTATAGATGTGTCCTGACTGGTTACAGGAGCTGAGTCTGGAGCTTCAAACGCTGATGAATGAACCAGGGATGGTTACTGCCTTAGCATGGATGGTAAGAGAACCTTGGGTGATTTTAACTTCAACAACGCTCGTTGAGAAAATCTTGATGGGAATTATTATCTTCGCAGTATTGGGAAGAGAACCATAGGCAATTATAATCTGAAAGGAATGATCACCTCACTCACTGTCGGAGAGTGAAACATCTGAAAAGGACTTACTACCTCACACACCGTCAGAGAGGGAACCATAAGTTCTGCTGAGTTTTCATCAGAAAAATCTGTTGGGAGTCGATTTAGCTGGACTAGAGAAGGCTTTTTTGTTTGATAAGGATGTGATGAAGGAATCTGAGACGATTGCTACTCCAAATATATGATGAAGGAATCTGGGACGATTACTACCTCAGCAGGACGATGAAGGAATCTGAGACGATTACTACCTCAGCAGGATGATGAAGGAATCTGAGACGATTGCTACTCCAAATATATGATGAAGGAATCTGGGACGATTACTACCTCAGCGGGATGATGAAGGAATCTGGGACGATTACTACCTCAACGGGTGATGAAGGAATCTGGGACGATTACTACCTCAGCGGGATGATGAAGGAATCTGGGACGATTACTACCTCAGCAGGATGATGAAGGAATCTGGGACGATTACTACCTCAACGGGTGATGAAGGAATCTGGGACGATTACTACCTCAACGGGTGATGAAGGAATCTGGGACGATTACTACCTCAGCAGGATGATGAAGGAATCTGGGACGATTACTACCTCAACGGGTGATGAAGGAATCTGGGACGATTACTACCTCAGCGGGATGATGAAGGAATCTGGGACGATTACTACCTCAGCAGGATGATGAAGGAATCTGGGACGATTACTACCTCAACGGGTGATGAAGGAATCTGGGACGATTACTACCTCAACGGGTGATGAAGGAATCTGGGACGATTACTACCTCAGCAGGATGATGAAGGAATCTGGGACGATTACTACCTCAACGGGTGATGAAGGAATCTGGGACGATTACTACCTCAGCAGGATGATGAAGGAATCTGGGACGATTACTACCTCAACGGGTAAAGACTTTTATCTGTTGATCGTTCTTTCCTGAAAAAGTAACGAATTAGTTGTATGCAATGTCATAATGCATGAATTGCCTGGTTTTAAGATGTTCTCAAAAAGAAATGAGATTGGGGTGATATGATGCGTCTATGCATGCTATAATGATGTATGTGACGTTTTATGAATGTGTTTTTCGTTTAGGAAAGTAAATCCTTGACGGGTGCCAGGAAGTCGTATCCTGGGCTGATGTTGAAGAATAGATTTTGCTTCCGCTGGGGATGATAGTTGCAAGAATACCGGTGGGAGAAAGATGACTCCGTTGCGGAATAAACTTGGCAAAGGGAAGATTCTGTGGGGAGAAAAGATATTCTAGCGACCATGCTGAGAAGCAATACTCTGTGGGAAGAGGGATGCCTTGCTGAATGTTGACAGTAGTTTGCTGAGGATACCCTTGTTGTTGGAAGTGTTGATAGACTTCGCTGGGGATAGGAAGACTTTGTCGACGACGCTCTTTCCGTGGCTTTTGGCTGAGGATAACCCAGTTATATCCTGTTAAGGAAATAACTCTTTGAATAAAGCCGGGCGACGCGTTCGTGCTTTGCGAGGATAAGCTTCCAGAATCTACTGGGGATAAGCTTACTGCTTGGGGATATGGACTCCATCTTTCCTGGGGAAACCGGATTGGACTTTTCTGGGGAAGTATTGAACTGCATTGGTTATGTTCTCCAACAGGACCTACCCTGATACCTTGGAGGATAGAACAATCAGACTGCTCAGACCAACCTTTATTGCCCCTGTTTCTTGTGGGGTGCTAATAGTTGTTGGCGGACAAACCTTCTTCTGGTAGACAGATGATAAGAAGACGGGACATAGTCGGACGCTTTAATCCCTAACTTTTGCCTGGACCGCCCTTTCGGGTTTTCAGTCCACCGGGATACCCATTTTTGCCCAAGCCGCCTTTTCAGGTTTTCGACTTGCCGGGTATACAGATTTTTTCATTTCATCCCTTATTTTGCCCGAACCCTTTTGGTTCGCCGGGAAGCCCTTATTTTTGCCTAGGTATGTCAACCTAGCGGGTCTTTGATTAGGCGTAGTATTTTTTCGACTATGTCCATGCCTTTGGAATGTAGGGAGTTGCCCCTGTTAGGAGCGTTTTGTCATGCCACCAGAAGGTATTTGATCAGGCCAGATTCGTTGTTGAAATGCCCCCAGTGACTCAAGCGGAGATTTGCCCCAGGCTGTTTGGCCTTTGAGAGATTCTCCGAATCTTGATTGGATTGCCCCAGATGATGGACCATGCTCCTGTCTGCCCCTTGATTGGAAGTGCTTTTGTTCACTAGGTATTCATCGTGCGAATTTCCCTGCTGTTCAAACAAAAAGTCATATGCAAACAAAGTTATGTCAAAAATGCAAAGCTTATGTCTGTCTTGAAGATTTTGAAAATGCATTCTTTTTTCATAAAACAAGTGATTGTTTGTAAAACGTGATGTCAACTCCGTATTTACCGTAGGCCTTAAGGAGTCAGGATACCTTTCGTAACAGTATGCTTTCGAACTAACCCATGCTTCAGCTAGGACTTTCAAGGGTTATAACGTGGCCTGGTTCACGGTTTAAGAAACAAAGGATAAAGGCTCAAAGTATTTGTACCCACCCGCTCTTCATGATGTTCTCCAAACCTAAACTCAGTTGATCATACGTTAGCCCTTGTTCGAGTCTTTGCTCTGATATTCCAATGATGGTTCAGATATTGATGATTTATTCTGAACAGGCAGTCATTTTTGTTTTTGTTGAGGGTTTGTAGGACCTCTTTCTTGTCTGATTTTGTTATCCCTATTTTTTTTGCCTGAACTGTTTCTTTTTTGGAATCACAGTCAGCGGGATGCCCCAGTTTCATAAATCTCTTTTCATAGGTTTAGACTTTTTGGGCTTTTCATTTATGAATTTTGATGATGACTGCCTGTCCTTTTGATCGTTCTGAACCATCACTGTCTTTGTTCGTTTTGTAAAGATCTCTTCGGTGCCATTCGTCATGCACTTGGATCAACTGAGAGATTACCCTGCCCCAGGTTATGATTAAGGGTTTCAATTTTCGAAAATAAAAAACTCCTACTTCTTTGGCTCAGAGGGGTTGACGAGGGATTATCATCCTTATAACTCCAGTGTTTAGGATTTGAAACAATGCCTGTACCTCATCAGCGGGGTCTGTTCAAAAGCATACTGTAAAAGATAGCGGTATCGTTTTCGTCATCCTCCCTCAAGAGGCTTAGAATTAACGAGAGTTGTCATCAGAAAAAATATGAAAACAATTTGCATATAGTGAATGTGAATATATTGATTCAAAATAGACATAAGCGATGCATTAATGTGATAACAATGTTTAACATGAATAAATGTTTGAACAATCAAAGAAAAATACAACTTGAACATTCAAATGAACAGAAGTTTCCTCGATGATTTGGTGTAGGATCAGTGTTCAAACTCGACCTCCTTGGCGTCAATCAAATCCTGGATCTTGTTCTTCAAGGTCCAACAGTCGTCGGTGTCATGTCCAGGACTGTCAGAATGGTAGGCACATCTCACACCCGGGTTGTACTTGGGAGAGGAAGTGTCAGGACTTTGAGGAGGATCCTTAAGTGTGATCATTTTCGCCTTCAGCAATTGCTGTAATGCCTGAGACAAAGACATGTTGATGTCAGTATACTTCCTATCTTGATGCTTTATCCTACGCCTATTGCTCTTTCTTGGTTGAACGGTCGTGGGATCAGAAATCTGGATTGCCCCTGCATCATGACGACCCTTTTTACCATGTATAGCATTGGATTCTTTCTTCCCACTGTGGGGCTTTTTCTGAGCATCAGCAGGTGCGGTTTCTTGAATCTTCCCCGACTTGATACCAGCTTCAATTCTCTCCCCAGTCAAGACAAGATCTGTAAACCCAGCAGCAGAATTCCCAATTAGGTGGTTGAAGAATGGACCAGACAGGGTCCCCAAGAACATGTCGACGAGCTCGCGGTCAGTCAGAGGTGGTTGTACCCTTCCAGCAAGGTCCCTCCATTTTTGAGCATACTCTTTGAAGCCTTCGCCTGTACCCATAGACATCCCCTGAAGCTGAGTACGCGTGGGGGCGAGGTCGGCGTTATACTGGTAGTGTTTGTAAAATGCAGTGGCTAAGTCTTCCCAGGTACGGATGTTGGCTCCATTCAGTTGATAGAACCACTCGAGCTGAGTCCCTGAAAGACTCTCTTGGAAGAAATGGATCCATAATTTTTTGTCAGCTGTATAGGGCTGGATCCTCCTTGTATAAGCCCTGAGATGCAACTTAGGACAGGATGCCCCGTCGTATTTAGCAAAGGCAGGTACCTTGAATTTGCGCGGGATCACTACCCCAGAAGACAGACCTAGATCCTCGAATTCCAGTCCAGGCACCTTTTGTGTCTCCATAGCACTGAGCCGGTCTCCCAACTGTTTGTACCTGTCCTCAGCCGGAGGGTACTGCTCGTCATTGAAATATGTCTCGTTGTCAGAGACCTCTGGACTGGGCACCCTTTCCTCTTGATGACTGCTTTTTCCCACAGATGGGGTTGTCCTCTCAGTTTCAATTTGCGGTGTATTCCCAGATCTGCGTCTAGGGCTGAACAAGACAGTCCTCTTCTTCTTCTTGTCCTTCTTCAAGAGCAGAGTCTTCAGATCTTGTTGCCCCTGAGTCAAATTCATGATCAGCTCTTGGAACTGGGCGTTCTGAGCCTGGAGGTCATTGATAGTCTGCTCGGCTGATGATTCAGGATTCATGACGATCGGCTGAAATAAACAGCGGAGAAGGGTAAGCAACCTGTCAAAGGGATACCTGCAATGCAATGAGATGTATGACATGCATGCAATGATTTCAGGGACCTCGCAGGGTAAACAGAGAAACTTGTTAGAGTTTGAATCTGGTAGCTTGATTGAAGGAACTTCATGTTGTTGAGAGTCCTTCTTCAAGGGTCAAGGCTCACCATATCTAGTGGGTCATAGCCCCTGACTTTAGTCATCATGTCTGGTTTTGATTTCCAAACAACCTTGGTTAAGGGAACCTTCTTCAAGAGTCAGAGCTCACCATATCAAGTGGGTCATAGCCCCTGACAACCTTGGCTAGAGGAAAATAAATCCTCTTTGCCCCTTGCTAGATGTTTGATTCATCATGACCTGCATCACAAGCCCTTGAGATCCTTGAAATGGGTTAGGATGTATGCAATGGTATGATGTCATGATGCATGGGGTGATATGAATAAACCCTGTTATGAGTCCTTATTAAGGACTGCAAACCAAAACCTGCAAGAAAACTTGGTAAACCCTGTTATGAGTCCTAATTAAGGACTACAAACAAAACCTGCGAGAAAACCTGGTAAACCTTGTTATGAGTCCTAATTCAGGACTACAAACAAAACCTGCGAGAAACTCAAGCGTCAGATAACAAGCATGCAAGTAGGCAAGTACAAAGGCACACAAGTCACACAAAAGTGCCCTTAGAGTTTATGCCAGCATAAGGTCTAGGTATTACCCTCTTTCAGTTCGTTGGTTCATACCTGTCCTAATCAAAAGTAACCGGGTTCTTAGAGGATCCCAATATCATTGACTAACCTCAATCGGTCATAACTCCAGCATCGCAATCTTTTCTTGCGGCCAGAACCATCACGAGAGTTTAGCCTCAATGGGCGTAGCATACTGCTACTGTTCTAATGGCCAAGTTGTGTCATTTAAGGTTCTAAGGTCTGTTGGTGCTTAATGACTCCTTGGAAGACCCATATTCTCCCCGTTTCAACACGAGGGATATCGGTACAGACCAAGGCGCCACACCAACGTAGCCACTGCTTCACCCATGTCGGTATACGCCGGACAGGTCCCTCACAGCTTATGCTACCTAAACAGGGTATCCCCAGATCCGGGTTAGGATCTATGTAACTCCGATACAACCCACAATAGTAAAGCAAGCAAAGAAGACAATTGAAAACACAGTTATAAACTAAACCTAAGGTACACCTCACTTTATAAAGGTATCCCCAGCAGAGTCGCCAGTTCTGTGATCGGTGGATCTGGAACTGACAGTTTAACGCTGGTTCGCGAAATGTCGCGGAAGCAAGAGTCGCCACCGTCTTTTATTTTCTCCAATTGGAAAGGACAAAAGCACAGAAAAATTCCTTTAAAGAGATTGCTCTCGGTTCGGGAGGTAGGTTATAGAAAGGGAAGGTGTTAGCACCCTTTCTATCCATGGTTATCCATGGGCTCTTAGATACTTGCTCAATGTGTTTTCAAAATTGTTTGCTTGCTTTTCAATGTGGGTTTAAAAAAGTTTCTTTGAAAAATTTCAGTTCGACTCGTACGTCAGAGTGTTTGAAAAATTTGCTTTGAAAGCTTTAGAAAAGTGTTGGTGTGAAAAGTCTTTGAATTTTTGTTTTGAAGAGAGCAAGTATCCATGAGTCGTCTACCTACCCTAAGGAATTCGTCTGTGTAAATGTCCTTTAAAGTAGTGCCATCCCACCATTGAGAGGTAGGTAGCACCACCGTTGGAGGTGTTCGGGTCAATTCGAGGTTCGGGACATGGTGATCACCAGAGCAATGGGAAGACACCTTAGAAGCTACCCTCATGCCAGGTTCCCGGATCATGAGGACTTACTAAGACATCCTCTACTCGACGATCACCTTTCGAAAGGCAACAGTGAGGCGTACCCTAGGGGTGGTGTGTGCGATTCGTGTGTCGTTTTCATTTGTATTTGTCTTGTCATGTTTGTTGTGTTCTACGCTTGATTTTAATTAAGACATTCATTCTTGCATGCTTATTTAAGAGTTATAAAGTTTGCGGGAAAATAAATCTAAACTATTACAAAGGGCGCGGGTCCACATCGCCAAAATTACACCGGACCCGATTTAGCGGAAAGTAAATGAAGCAATAAAGTGCGAGAAATAAAATGGTTACATCGCTTTGGGAGAATTACACAATTATAATAAGCGACATAAAATAAATGCGCGAAATTAAATAAATTATGAACATGGGCGTTGGACCCTTTCGCAAAAGATTAAAGTTAATGAATTAATTAATTAGAATTAATGTGGAATTAAAAATTAAAGTCAAATGTTTTTGGTATTTTGTATTTTTTAGGTTTTAAGGAGAAAAAGAATTTATTATAATTAAATAAAATGCTAAACCCTAGTTCTAGTGTTTTTTAAGTTTATTGTGAAAATATCAAGTTTTAACCTAATTTAAATCTAAGTTAATTTACATGCAAAATTTAATTACAGAAAATAAAATAAATATTATTATTAAAAAAAAGGGAAATTAAAAGGAATAAAATTAACAATTAAACCTAAGTTCTACATATTTTTGGATTTTTATTATGAAAAGAATTAAAGTTGCAACCTAATAAAAACTAAATATTTACATGCTAATTTATCTAGAAAAAATAATTAAAATAAAATAAATATTATATTTTTTTGCCTTTTCTGATTTTATGATGTTTTTCATATTTTGTAAAAAAATAATTATTGAATTAAAACAACAAAACAAGTAAAATAATAATTAAAAATAAATATAAGAAAAATAAATAAAACTAGCAAACCAGGGTGGGGGTGTAGTCCCAACATGGAGGTGTTGTTCAGCAAATCAGGCCCAATAAGCAGTGGATCCATTGACTTTTGCCAATTCGTGTGCCAGCGCGTTGACCAGCGTATACGTGTTCTTCAGATTCTTGGCCGTTGATCTGGATGTTCTTGGATGCGTGTATGGTCTGATCTGGATGGAATATGGTAGTCCTTAACGCTAGCGTTGCATAGGAATCTGTATTGAAAAATAATATGAGAAATTGCACAGACCTGGGACTCGAACCCAGGTCTTGGAGGTTGTATGCATAGGTACCTGCCACTGAAGCACTTGATTTCAATTTAACATATAATGGTTATTAAATAATAAAAAGAACAAACAAGACATTAATGATTCAGCGCGCGCGTTTTCAAATTCCCCAATCCGCTTGTGCCACGCTATCATCGTCTTCGTGGTCCCTGTAAACAAAACATATAGGCAACGGTTTTCGTTGTGTTTTCTTAGGCTAGCTACAAGAAAATAGCGATTAGCCTATTTCCAAACATAAATTAGGCGCGAGGGTTGGTCTTCGTTCGTTGGGGCATGCTGGTTTGAATGATAATGGTCTTGAGGCTTAATTTTACTCCGTTTCAAAAGCCCCAATTCAAAAAGCTGAAAACCCTAAAATGTGAACATGGTGAAATCGCGTATGGTCAACAAAAATACAATCAAACACAATGGTTAGCTTGGAAACTTCATGCTGAACAAGAATTCATAAACAAAAATGCAAAAAGATGTATGAATTATGATATGCGATTTCAAAAGTTTTGCTTTACAGTTTGAGTTACAGGTACCAATTCCTGGAGCTTTTGTGGTTGATATTGATTGGAATATGATCAGGAGTCCACGAGCAAGCTTTTGGAATGAGTATTAGGGCTTAAAACCACCTCTAACAACGTTTTCAGATTTGAGTTTTTATGGCAATTTTTCAATGTTGCAATGGCTTTTTGGGCGCAGCTTAGAGTCTAATTTGCATTAGGTTTTGATTCCTGATCATATAGTGAAGCTTTTAGGTCAAGAAAATTGCATAAAATCCATTGCCATAATGATTTTGGATAATTGATTTTCTAAGGATTTTTTGAATCTTTTTCATGTGCAATTTTGTTCAATCATGCCAAATCAAACCAAATCTTGCCTAATTAGGATGTGCACGTGATATTGAGAGTAGAATGTGCATAAAAAGATTTTTTTAGGTCAAGTTTATATTTTCTACATATTTAAATAATTTAAATGAATTAATATTAATATAAATTCAATTAAATAATTAAAAAATGAGAAAATACTTCCCCTTGGGCTTAATGGTCGTGCATAGGCTTGGCATGAAGAAACTTGGAAGAAAAATGGGCCCATTAGCATTTTTGGATCATTTGCATCAATGTTGACTTTCCAAAATTCCCAAACATTTCCCAACTTCCACAAGGCATAACTTGCTCAATTTTTAAGCTTTTCACATGTTCTTGGACATTTTGGAAAGGTCTTTGAGTCCTTTAACCAATGCCTTTGGTCCCATGTCATTTTGATTTACCAATCTCAAGTTATGGCCTTTGACTTAAAGTCCCTTTTTGTTGACTTTTGAAAATGACCTATAATGTTGAAATTGATAACTTTTTGTGAGAGCATTTCTTGGACTTGGAATATGAAGATGAGTTGTAGGAAATGTCTTTCTCTTCAAAATTAGCTTTGGATGGAATTTTTCTGATAATCCATGTGAAAGTTATCCCCTGGTCAATTTCAGTTGACTTTTTCAGCTGTCCAAATATAGTAACTTTTGCATCTTTGATGATTTCTGAGCCAATCTTTGAGAATCATGATCAAGCATTGATCAAATGATGTTTGTGGCTTCAAAATGATATGTTGACCAAAAATTTGAACTTTTGACTGCCAAATGACCATTTTGCCCCTACAGTTGACTGTAGTGCAATCTAGGGTTTTGACTGTGCAATTTTGAGCTGAATGCCTTGAAACTTGATATGAGGATGTTTGACCACATTTGTAGGCATATGAGACTTGATTGGGCCTTTGAAAACTTTCAATTCTTGATCAGAACACAAACCTTAGTTTTGACTGTATAGGAGACAGTTGAACTGCATAACCCTTGGGGAATTTTGTGACTTGGCTTGGCAATTTCTTGAAGAATATGGGAGGGCAAATTTTGGGGTGCAACAATGTATCATGGTGATCTACGGTTGTTTTTAATTTAGGCCATACATTCTTTCATGCAATTATAATTTAAAAGTGCGGAAATTTAAATGCGGAAAGTAAAATCCTACGCTATTACAAGGCGCGGGTCTATACATCGCCAAATTAACAAAGACCCGTTTGGTAAAAAATGCGGAAAATAAATAAATTCCTAATTACTATTACATGGCTTGAGCAGTTACATAATATTCACAAAGGAAAATAAAATAACGTGCGAAAAGAATAAAAATAGAACGTTCGAGGGCGTTGGACCCTTTTGAAATTAAATTGAAATTAAAAACTAATTATTATTTAATGAAGAAAAGAAATGTTTTTTAGGTTTTTTGGTATTTAATGAAAATAAAGAAAAGAATTTAAAATTAGAAGGAAACCCTAGTTCTAAATATTTTTAATTATTAAAAAAAAGGTTAAAGTTTAAAACCTAATTTATACTAATTAATTATTTTACATATTTATTTACAAAATTAATGATAATTAATAATAATGATAAATAATGATGATTAATAATTTATTTAAGAAAAAAAGGAAGATGTCAAAAAAACCTAATTCTAGATACTTTTTACTTATTAAGAAAAAGATTAAAGTTTAAAAACCTAAATTAAACTACGTTAATTGTTAGAGTTTATTTACAAAAAAATAGGTTAATGATGAAATTAATAATAATTAAATATATTTGTATTTTTGATTTTTCTGCCTTTATTATAGAAAATTATTTTATGGTGAAAAAAAACAATTAAAACAATTAAAAAAGAATTAGAAAAGAAAAGAAAATAAAATTAAAAAGGATGCAAACCAAGGGGGGTTTCAGGCCCAAGGGGAGGTTTTTTTTGAAGTATTCTGGCCCATTAGACAAAAAGCTTTGTTTGACTTTCTGGCATCACGTGCGTGTTCATTGACTCCTGAGTACCGTGGTCTGCATTCTTTGGTCATTGGATTGGGTTTCATGGCCATTTGTGTTCTGGCTGTTGGCCATTTGTGTTCTGGCCTCATCATGCATAAGTTGTTCTTTTGGCCATTTGGCTTTTGGCTTTTGGCTTTTGGCTTTTGGCTTTTGGTCATTTGGCTTTTGGCTTTTGGCCATTTGGCTTTTGGCCTCAACATTCCTTAATGAACCTGCATGGGATCCTGTCTAAATCTGCAGTGTTGAATCTCATGAACACATTAAATAAAATCATAAAAATGCAAATAAAGCCAATATATGAAGAAATTTAATGTTTAGGCACAATATGACATGTATGAATGATTATACCCTTTTGATCATGGAGATCAAATCAACCTTACTCTTACTGGAAAAGTAGTGACATAAATGCTTTTATGCCCTTTTGATCATGGAGATCAAGTCAGCCTTACCCTTACTGAGGAAGTAGTGAGGTGTTGGTTTGTAACTGTGATGGCTTGTTTGTAGTGAGAGAGAGATTTGTAATAAGGATTTCAAGGTTTTAGGGTTCTTGAAAGAATTTGATATTCTAACAGTGTTGTGGCAAGGTTTTTTCTCCCTTTTTCTCCTCTCTGGTTTGTGTGAAAAGAAGGTGATTATATAATGGAAATTAGGGTAAAGAAAATGGGCTTTGAATGTGCAATTGGGCCTCCAATGTTCACTTGAGTTTGTCACTTTCCAGGCTAAATCGCAGGGACTTAAGTGCAATTTTTGAAGTTGAAATGTGAAAACAAAATGTAGCCGACATCGAGAACTAACTCCTGTCTGAAAATCGGCTCAATCGGATAAACGGTGAATTAGTTATGAATTTTTGAAGTTTCAGCTCAGACAAACTTATTTTGGGCTCCAGTGTCGACTCGGACACGTTCTTCAATAAAAAACTGGTATTGATCGGAGCATAATCCGGTCTCGACTTTTGAAGCAAAGTTGTAGATCTATGAGTCAGTGACCTTGTGTAAAAATATGAGCCCAATCCGATAAAAATTGACCGAGTTATGAATTTTCGAAGTTTCGGCCCAGATGAAATAATATTCAGCATTCAGGATTTTTGGCGTGTCGCGCACTTTGAGCAAAAAAAGAAGGCCTTTTGAATACTGTTTGAACTCAATACCTTTTGTGAAAATGTAGTAAACTAAATTTGTGAAATTTTGGCGCCGGAACCAGCTCGATACGATGAAAATCGACCAAGTTATGATTTTATGAACATGACACAAATAAACTTCTGTCACAAATTTTCTGTGCGAAAATACTTGATAAATCCACATTTTTGAAGACCTTCTGATCGAAATTGGCTTCCATCCGTGAGAGATGAAAACGTAGATAATGTCAAGACGGAATTTTGTCCACCGGAACGGGTTGAAAACGAGTCACGATCTTCAAGTTATGAATTTTTTAGCGCGTAAAAACTGCACTTTCAGCACACTTTTTCACCATATTTCTTCGAGCAAACTCACACATTCGGATACCTTCTTTAAAGAATTGACTCTTGAGCCGAACCTGAATTTGAGAATATGTTATCAGAGATATCTTGGCGAAAGAACACCTGAATATGATGCGCCGGGTTGGACTTGTGAATTTTTCTTGAAATGTTTTGAGAAATATGGGAGGGCAAATTTTGGGGTACAACACCATGGTCAGGCGTATCAAAAGCGAATGATCAAGGCCTTCAATAAGAAAGTCAGACGTCAAGTGTATCAAGTCGGAGATCTCGTAATCAAGCGGATTATCTTGCCGCAAAGTGATCCCAGGGGCAAATGGACTCCTACATATGAAGGACCATTTGTGATCAAGAGCATATTTTCTGGTGGTGCAATGATTCTGACCACCATGGACGGCGACGACTTGCCACACCCTGCGAACACAGACATAGTCAAAAGATACTACGCATAAAATAACCCCACAAGTCGAAAACCCGAAAGGGCGTCTTGGGCAAAAATGGGCATCCCGGTGGACCGAAAACACGAAAGGGTGGTTCAGGCAAAAGTTAGGGATAAAAACAAAAAAATATGTACACCCGGCAAGTCGAAAACCCGAAAGGGCGGCTTGGGCAAAAAGGGGTTTCCCGGTGGATCGAAAACCCGAAAGGGCGATTCAGGCAAAAAGTTAGGGAATTAAAGCGTATGACTATGTCTCGTCGGATCACTTCAAAGACAATCTCTTCATCAACTAGTTCCAGGCTTCTGATCAATCCAGTCATCGGCAAACGAAGCATTGAATGGACAGATATTCAGAGTTGTGAAAGCTATAGCGGAATGGAATCCCATGGAATTATTTCACATAGCCATCTTTATTTTGTATAAATCTTTCAATATTTACGACAAAATCCTCTTACTAGGATGGTTGTCTCCTTTGTACAAATATACTCATAAAAAGTCAATACAAATACTTTTCCCAAAAATTTGTGTCATTTCCTTTTCTTTTCTCTTGCACTATTTGTTTTGAGAAACGTCCAATGTTTTGTTAAATAGGCATATGCATTTGAACATAATCATTCCCTTACAAGAAAAAGGATTACTGATAGGTCAAAGGTGCAGTTGGATGTCGTGATACCCTTCAAAGGAAACCCCCGGAGATTTGGAATCCATATCCCCAGCAAACTTTGAAGCTTATCCCCAGTAGATTCTGGAAGCTTATCCCCTGCAGAGTACGGACGTCTCTCCCGAGTTTTATTCAAAGTTATTCCTCACAAGGGCTTATAACTGGGTTATCCTCAGCTTATTGTCACGGAAGATCGCACTCGCCAAAATTCTTCCAATCCCCAGAGGAGTTTATCTTTGTTATCCCCAGCCGGAGAATCCTCCAGAACTCAATTCCCCTCAGAATTTAAGTTTCAGTATCCCCAGCCGAGCTAAAACTTCAAATTATCAATCCCCAGCGAAGCCAGACTAATGAACCTCCTCCCCACAGAGTTTTGAGGAGGGCAAATCTTGAGTTCCCCAGTGAAGTCGCCAGAGATACTTCCCACCAAACTGAAGATTCTCGGTCTTACATCCCCAGCATGAGTCTATTAGCTTGGAACTCCCCAGTAGAAGTCATCTGGAATTCCCCAGAAGATTGGTATACAACCCAAGCTCCTTTTTTTTCCAGCAACGACCAGGAATTATTCTTCCCGGCAGCAGTCAAGATATTGTCATCTTCAGTCGTCTCAGATTTATCTATCCTTTGCAAGACAGCTCTCCAGCTTACATGCGCATTCATTTACATTCATATCATATAACATACATTGCGTCATTCATCATGACATTGCATATAACTAACTCTTTACCTTTTCAGGTAAGATCAGTCAAAAGACTAGAATCACTATCCTCCGAGTTTCTTTACAGGAATAGTTCGGATGTGCCCCAGACACGGCAACATTCTAATGCTTATTCCAGATTTATCCAGATGCAGTTTTACACGAGCTCATCATCAGGGAACCCTACACCGGTTCTTCCTCCAAATTCAAGATTACTGAAAACAGTTCACGGGTTCTCCAAGTAACGGATGTTAACCTATCGCTTGTTCAGTTTCTTCTCAAGACTTCTGAAAACAGTTTATGGATTCTTCCCAACAACGGATGTTAATCTATCACTTGTTCAGATGCAATCTTTGAAAACAGTTTATGGACGCTTCCCAACAACGGATGCTGCTCTATTGCTTATTCAACTTCAAGATTTCTGAAAACAGTTCATGGATTCTTCCCAACAACGGATGTTAATCTATCGCTTGTTCAGACTCTTCTCAACTTCTGAAAACAGCTTACGGGTTCTCCAAGTAACGGATGTTAACCTATCGCTTGTTCAGTTTCTTCTCAAGACTTCTGAAAATAGTTTATGGATTCTTCCCAACAACGGATGTTAATCTATCAACTTGTTCATATACAACTTTTGAAAACAGTTTACGGATTCCTCCCAACAACGGATGTCAATCTATTGCTTATTCAGACCCCCAGTTCAGAGATGGTCCAAAGCATGGACACCTTCCTGATATTCCTTTCCAGATGACATCTTTAAGCCCATCCCCGACAAGTGTCCGTCACTCTTCCAGATGGCATCGTTAAGCCCATCTCCAAATGGCATCTCTAAGCCCATTCCCGCATCCCTTGCTTGGGCGAGTGCAAATTTAAGGGCACTCTAGTGTCCAATCTCCTTTTACCCTCGAGTCACGAAAGGAAAACTTGCCAATCTAACTCTTCGGATTCAAGAAGATTGACCAGGGGCAACTGTTCTACCCCAAAATTTGCCCTCCCATTTCTCATTGATTTCTCATCACCAAGCCCTTGAAGATCAAGATCCAGTTAGGGTTTCATCTGCTCAAGACTTCTCCTTGCACTGTTGACCCAAATTAGGGTTTGTGTTTGCACAAATATGTTTTGAACTAAAATGCCTAAGATGACTTTCTTGCTTCATATTGGACTCCCAAGTTTATCCATATCAAGTTTCAAGTCTTGATTCCAAGTTTTGCCCAGTCAATTGGACAGTTGACCTAGAAATCAACTGTATTGGAGAAAAAGTCAACTGTGACCAATTGACAGTCAAATATCATGAAAATTGACCCACATAAACATTATGAACTCATATGAACCATTTGATCAAGTTTGGATCACAATTCCACAAGAAATTTGATCAGATCACCAAAAGGGCAAAATGGTCATTTTTAGGGTTTTGACTGCACAAAGGCAATTTTTGACTGTTTGACCCAACCAATGGCAAACCAAGCTCACATATGGACTCAAGGACCCCATGGAATTATCTTGACATGCTCAACAAGTTCAAAAGATCCCAAGTACACAAGATTGACAGTTGAATTTCCCAGTCAATTGACCAATTTTGACTGTATACTGAAAAGTCAAACTTTGACTTTTTGGTCAAAATCAAGGGTCAAGATTCATTTTTCATCAAAACATGCCAAATCATGAAACTTGTTCACCAAGAAATCAAAATTTGCAAATTAGGGTTTGAAATGAGAATTTTTCATAACTTAGAATTTTTCTAAGTTATGAAAAACCCTAATTTTTTCCCAACTTTGCCCCACTTTCTCACCAAGATTCATTTGGATTCAAACAAAAGTCAAAACATGAAAGTTGTAGCTTGTTGCATAATATACAACTTTGATTCACAAAGTTTTCCCAAATGAGGCTTGTATCTCAAGTTACAATTTTTTGAATAAGGGTACTAAACCATTCTTAACTTAGTGAAATTTTAACCTATTTTGGCAAGGTTTTCTACCTAACTTCAAGGCCATTTTCCATACACTTCCACTTGGAATTTCAATTTGCATTTCAAAGATGGATTGTAGTAGAAATTCTAAACTTTCGAAAATGTCCAAGAACTCATCAAACAACCTCATCACTTGAGAGAATCAAATTTTGCAATATGGCAAAAAGTCACTTTGATTCATGGCCATGTACATGTTCATAACTTGTGCAAATTTCTCAAACCAGCATGCCACTTGATTACAGGCCCTTAAACCATCCAACACTCAATAATTTAATGCATGTTCATTGTGCTAAGGCCTTGTTTCATGAGTTTATGCATTACATGTTGGATTAGGCCATAAATGGAAAAAGTGAAATGGCCATTTTTGCAAAAACAAGCTTTATTACATAATGCAAATCCAAGAGGTACAGATCAAATCCAATTGGCACAAGATTATGAGCAAAACACTCTGATCAAGAGAAGGTTAGCAGCATGTTTAGGGGGCCTCTACTTGCCTAGAACATCAACTTGGCTTTGCTGGCTTAAGTGTGAAGAAAAGTGGCATAACATAACACAACTTTGATCTCAGCATTAGAACACTTAAGCAAACATTGTATACACCTTCTAATCATCCAACCCAAGCTAGAACAAGAGCAAACAAGGTCCCAAACACTCCCATTCCCAGAATCACTCTCAAACTGCAAAAACAGAGTTCTCACTGCAGTTTGAGTGCCAACTCTCATCCCTTGCATGATTTCTTGCCCAAAGCTCATCAAACACATTCCCTAGCATCAATGCAAGCTAACCAAAACCTAAAACACGACCTGTAATTCCTCTAACCAGTTCCACCATTTTCACTTTCTTGTTTTACAGTTGGAGGTCCATAGCTCGATTCAAGGTGTCTCAAAGCAAAGTAAGCATTGGAATAGCATCACCACACTTCAGGCAAGCTGTACAGATCATCATCTTGCTCTAAAAGCTCCCCCATTGCCAGATAGAACTTCAACTGAACAGGTATTTTCTTGAACTTCTAACTCTTAGCCTAGGCATCATTAGCTCTAAGTTTGTGAATAAGAAGTGTTCTACTCATGCCCCTGAATCTGTACATGCTTTTACTTTTCATTTATTTTGCTTGAGCTGTGAGAATTTAAGGTTTGAATATGGCAGAAAAGTTAGGTCATGATTTGGGATTGTCAAAATTCTCTCTCATTTCTAAGAGTTAGGATGAGTTCTTTATATATTTAAAATCGTGATTCAATGCTTAACATTTCTTATGTTGGAAGTTTGTGCAAAAGATCAAGGAATCAGGATGTTTGAATGGAAGTTCAGGCGCGCGTGTTTTGAACATTTTTTTGTTCAGAGGTTGAAGAAGAAGCTTCATGGGCTGGGCTTGCTTCTGAATTTCTTTTCACACCATATTTCTGATTTCACACCCCCTGAGCCCAATTTGTGTGTTTTATTGATTTTTTGATTTTTCTTTTTTCATTTTGGTTTATTTATTTTTCCTAATGATATTAAAAACATAAAAAACATTTTTTACACCATTTTCCTATTTTTAAGCATTTATTTGTTTATAGGAATCATTTATACATAAATATATATATATATATATATATATATATATATATATATATATATATATATATATATATATATATATATATATATATATATATATATATATATATATATATATATATATATATATATATATATATATATATATATATATATATATATATATATATATATATATATATATATATATATATATATATATATATATATATATATATATATATATATATATATATATATATATATATATATACTATTATTTAGGAAAGCTAGAAAAAATAATGTAAATATATTTTATTTCGGATTTTTATTTCTTTTTTTCTTTTGAAAATATTTTATGTAAAATATACTTTTTTTTATATAATATTAAATATTATTATTTTTATATACATGATACATATTTAGAAATTAATACATATATATATATATATATATATATATATATATATATATATATATATATATATATATATATATATATATATATATATATATATATATATATATATATATATAATATATATATATATATATATATATATATATATATATATATATATATATATATATATATATATATATATATATATATATATTTATTAGTATATTTAGGTTAAAATACAAAAATACCTATATTTTTTATTTTATTAATATTTGACATCAAAAAATACTTTTTATAAATATACTTCATTTTATTTTATTTTTGTACATAATAAACAAATACTTGTATAAATTAAATAATATATATATTACTTAATAAAAATTAGGGTTTTACCCTTAAAATACAAAAACTCCAAAAATAATACTTTTTTTATTTTATTTATTTGGCATAAATAATACTTTTTTTTCACACATATAAAAACCCTTTTTGCATTTTGCATCTTATTTTATTTTCCATTTAATTCATGCAATCAATTATCTTGTAAATATTCCAAAATTGATGTAATAGCTAGGTTTAAATTTCTTGTCTAAATATCCCCCCATTTGAACATTTGTACCCCTCTTCCCATATTGTGTTATAATAGTGTAGGAATTTTACTTTTCGCACTTTAACGTTTTTTTAAATATGCCATGCTAGAATTAGGGTTTGTATGCAAATAAAAAGAACAAAATAGTTTGACCTAATTTCAAGACAATCAAGCATGAAAATGGACAACACATATCACACTTGCACCCCTAGGGTATTCCACTTTGTTGCCTTCAAATAAATGGGCCATATTGCATGTTAGGTTTCTTTGGGTAAAACAAACAATCAAATGATCATAGTCCCTCGATGACGCTTTCGAAAAGTTTCCTAAAATGATCAAGTCCCTTTCAAAGAGAAATTGCCCAAAGATACTTAGCACTATTGCAATTATGGTCTAAACGATGACCCGCGCCCGTCCCTTTCACCTCCTAATACAAGATTGTCCACCAAATGCAATGGTGGAACAAAATTGTCAAAAGGTTTAAAACATAACAAAAATCTTTGAGAACTTTAGGGTAGATAGCTCTTAGGTACTTGTCAACTTGCAAAACAAAACACTTTCCTATTTTCAAACCACACTTCACAAACACTTTCAAAACAAACTTTCAAAAACCTTGGAACATCTTTTCAAAAGACAAAACACATTTTGTAAAACATTCGAGTAAAGAATCGTTACAAGGGTAGCCTATACAAGGCATCTTTTTCAAAGCATTTTCAAAACCACACACCAAGCACCATTTCAAACAATTGAAAACCAAGGCAAGTTGATCTAAGCAAGTACCTAAGAGCCCATGGATAACCATGGATAGAAAGGGTGCTAATACCTTCCCTTCCTATAATCTACTCCCCGAACCCAAGAAAAATCTCAAAGGTTTTTGCTGTGCTTTTTAAACCTTTCCTTAGGATAAAATAAAAAGTCGGTGGCGACTCTTGCTCAACCGAAACATTTGCGAAAACAAACGCAAAACCATAGTCAGTTCTCCCACCGTATCACAGGTCCTCTAATCTCAACGGATTGTTTAGAAAAAACGAAGGGATTTTTTCCCATGTATTCAAAAACCAAACCCATTGTTAACAAATCCCTTTCTCCAAAACTTAAGGAAGATGAATCGGTTGTTAAACTGTCCAAAACCTTAAAAGAGAAAACACATGACACAGAAACGTCAAAACCCACGAGGGACGCTTTTTGCATGGACTATGTCACTGGGAATTTCAAACCCTTTCGCTCATGTCCCTCATCAGATCAATTATATCAAGACTGGATTTCGAAAGTTGAACATTAGAAATCCCAGGAATGGGAAAGTATAGGCATCCTAAACCTGATATGAATGTCAAAATTAGGTTTCAGTTACAGCCAACCTTTTTTGCTAGCCTCTTTATACTTTTTGGATATCACTTGTAATACTTTCCATCTCCCTTGTGGAATGCTAACACCTACGTTCTTTGATATCGCTGCCATCACTAGACTCTCCCCTATTGGGGAAACTTTCGATCCAAACAAAGATGCGGATAACCTTATTGACTTCGATGTCAAGAACGCCAGCTTTTCAAAATATATCAATCTCTATCACTCTACCGAGGAAGAGGTTTATGATGTTGAACATATAGCTTTTCTGGCACTATGGTTATCAAAATATGTCTTCTGCAGCAAGTCTCTACAAGTTGCTAGCAGGTTCATCACCCTTGCAAATCAACTTCATCACGGTCGAAGGGTATACATCAGTGAGTTACTGCTAACAAGCTTATATGAAAGCATAGGTGCTGCAGTTTCGAAACTGAAAACTTATGAAGCTGGCACTAACCTGCTTCTCGTTGGCCCCTTTTGGCTATTGCAGCTTTGGTTAAATACAACTTTCGAACCATCTCTATCAACCTTTGGGGTTATCAATGAAGAACATCCTGACATTATAAATCGAAGCATTGAAGGCACTAGGTTGTTAAAACTAACCCCAAACGATGAAAGAGAAAATTTCAAAACATGCTTCGTTAACTATATAATGATTTTCTCCAAAAGACATAGGTTTGACCCTTCAATGGCCCCTTTTGCCAATCGAAACTGTGGTCCAACTTGGTTCACCATGCCCCTTGAACAAGCCATTAAAGAAGAGATAATTAGGGACATTTGGTGTGCCTTTTTAAATCCTAGGCTTATTATCTCTAGGATCACGCCTGTGAAGAGCCAAGTGTGTAACCTTGCTTATCAACCTAATTTTGTGGCTCGTCAATTTGGATTATGCCAGATTCTACCTGAGCCTCTCTTTAACAAGAAAAGGGAGATATGTTTAGCAGGGGTGCCTTACTCCTTCAAGGAAATCGAAACTAGACAATATAAATATGCTGGCTTCGCTAACTTTTCATTAGTCTTTTTTACTCCTTCCTTTTACATGACGAAAGATTTTTATACTTGGTGGACGGCTTACTATTCGAAAAATATGTTCAGCACCATCGAAATTCAAAAACAACTGACGATAGCTTTTTCCTTTGTGCAGGAACATGTCAAAAAATGTAGATTTACTCATGTCAAGGAAATTCGAGCCTTTCAAAAATATTTCGAAATTTTCTATAATCCTATGGAGATACATCGAACTGTCTGCGAAGCAGCAAGAACTTTGAAAGAAAAATTTGAAAAACAACTTTCAAAAATTCGATTTCCTCCTTATGTAAAACCTGAAGATAGGTATTGGTGGGCTTTTAAACATAAAACACCAAAATTTCCAAACCTACCTACTTCAGAGCTGGCTTTAGCCTTTTTTCCTCCGTATCCCTGGTGGTTCGTTTGTGGGAACATTTTCCGTTTGTGTGAAAATGATGCCAAAAAACCTGCCCAAAGGGTAACATGGGCTAAATGCGATTTAGACAATTTCAGGGGGCACCTTCGCTATGACTTGTCAGCCATGTCTATCACGTCTCAAAACGGCGAAGGTGCGGAACTGAAGAAATTCGAAGCTCCCTTATTCTTTCTAAACTTTGTTTTAAAACTTGACCATTTCATATTCCTTTCAGCTGTTGATCTAAAATCTTTGAAAAAGGATAAAGTTGTACCCAAGGCAGGTTTAACTTCTTCTTGGAAAGTGCCAATAACCAATACTGAAAATCTTCCTTCTGACCAAGAAGATGACTCCTCAAAAAAGAAAAAGGTAATACTTCGCTCACTCCTTTCTTATTGTCGAAATTACTTTTTTTTAAATTGACTAGTTATTTTTTATTTCTCCAGGCAAGTGGATTACCTCCCAAGTCTCCCAAGAAACGAAAACACGATAGTGCCCATTCTGAAAATGAATCAGAAAAAGATGAAGACATTTCTTCTCTAAAACGAAAAAAGAAGAAGAAAATCAACAAATATGGCGAAGGTTCTCAACTTGCCAATCCTTCAAAAAGTAAAGTAAACGTGACTGCTCCCAAGGTCAAATCCAAAGGATCTTCGAAGTCTCAGTCTTCGAAGAATGTAATTTCAGAACGCATTGGTAGCAATGCAACCTCTGATGAACAAAAGGTAAATCTTACTCAATGCCTTTTTAAATTGACCATGTAATCTTCTTTATGCTAACCCTTTGTTTCTGTGCAGAGAGCTCCTTTTGTTCTTTTTGATCCTCCGGTCATTCAAGGCCAAGCTTTCAAACTTACAGCCTCTCCTCAACCAGAAGGTTTCAACGAAGCTGTTTTAAATAAAGGTTCGTCCACTGCTGCTACTCCTGCAGGGACCGTCGAAGTCTTGGATCAACAAGAAACCTCGCCTCCATTGGTCGAAGCTTTAGACCAACAAGCAACTTCGCCTCCCTTGACAGAGGGCCATGTAGCTGACGAACCATACACAGTGCTCGAAACTCTCATCAATGAAAATCCTAGTGACTCTTCTCCCAGAAGGGTACATTTTGCTGAACAATCTGAAGAGGAAAGCGACACACATATTGTGAGTCGTTACTTCGCAGATGGTGACGAAGATGAGATGGTGCAAGAAGAGGTGGAAGTTCCAGTACCTACTGGGACTATTTTCACTAAAAACCCAGACCCTCCAATCTTGACTGGGGAACAGAAGGAAGAGCTAAAACGGAGCAATCCCCTGAAATATATCAAGTTAATGCTAGCTCAACGGGATTCTTCGTCTAGCAAAAATCAATCTGAAGATTCTATCCAAACAAAGGATAATTCCCCTCTTACTTCTCTTGATCAGCTTCTTCAACAAGTCAACAAAACTATTCTTGAGGCTGACATTTTTACCATTCTAAAAGCAAATACTGCAGCCTATTTTCCGATGAAGAAGTTGCTTTCTCAGATAGATCTCAGCATCTGTCCACTTGAAGTATGTGAAACCATATATGATCTGCAAATCTTGCTCAATGAGGTTAGCAGTGAATATATTAGGGTTAATGATGCTGAGGCTAAGATTCAAAGCAAACAAGAATCTTTGTCTAAAGCTTATGATCAAACTTCAAAACTTTCTGAAGAAGCAGAGAAGTTGGAGCGCGCTAAAATCCAGGCCCAAGACAAGCATGATGTTTTGGCTCGATCAATCCTGTTTTGGGAATCTCAGATTGAAGAACTTAAGAAGAAGATTGAGGGTGCTCGAAATGAGCAGGCAGCCTTGAAGCCTGTTGATGACCAAGAGCTTGAAAATCTTGTCACACAGAGTCTTCAACAGATGGAGGTGGCTGAAGGAATAAGTGAAGAAATCAAAGGGCTTGAAAATGTCAGAAATACTACCCAATGCAAAATCAACTTATGCAAGAGCAAGTTTGCTAAGTTGAAACGAAACGCCCCTTTCTGATTGTCGAATGTATTTTGTTAATGCTTTTTATTGTTAATGACTGAACACAACCATTTTGGCACTTATATAATACCATTTTGGCTTCATGTTTATATATATTTTTATTATCCTGCAGTGATTCTAACCTCTTGCAAACATGGCTTATACCTCTTTAAGTATTTCCCATTTACCCTCAAGATTCTTCTATCTTCTGCTAATTCTTCTAATTCTTTCCTTTAAGTAAGTCGAAATGGAGTAGTATTCTTTGCTTCTTTAGGAGATGTTCGACATGCCCACAAAGCTTGGTCCAAAGTTTTGTGCCAATTTCTTGGCTTTCGTCCTACATGTTTCTTTATCAAACCTATTATGACTTTATTGGCTGCTTCTGCTTGTCCATTAGCTTGAGCATAGTAAGGAGTTGACGTAAGTAATTTAAATCCCATTTCTTTTGCAAACTCTTGCATTTTTCGCCCTGTGAAAACTGAACCTTGATCTGTTGTGATACTTTCTGGTATTCCGAACCTGTAAATTATTTGCCTCTGGAAAAATTCGATAATGGCCTCTTGATCAACATTCACTAGAGGAATTGCTTCGACCCATTTTGTAAAATAATCTATACCCACAAGGATGTATTTTTGTCCTTTGGATGATGCTGGTCGAATTTCACCAATCAGATCTAATGCCCATCCTCTAAAAGGCCAAGGCTTAACAATTGAATGTAACTCACTTGCAGGACCATGTTGAATACTTGCATGAACTTGGCATTCCTCGCATCCTTTAGCAAATTCTATGCAGTATTTGAGCATAGTGGGCCAATACATTCCATATCGAAACACCAACCATTTCATTTTGTGACCTGCTTGATGTGCCCCACATGCCCTACTATGCACACTGGATACTGCTAAATATGCTTCATTTTCTCCTAAACACTTGAGTAATATACCTTCTGGAGTTTTCTTAAAAAGTTCATTTCATATTAGGACATAAGACAATGCCCTATATTTGATCTTTTTCTCTGTACTTACTGAAGGTTCTTTCAGGTAATTTACTATGGGACTTCTCCAATCTGTATCTGCCAAAGTATCAATATTCAGTACTTCGAATTCTTTCTGATCTGCATAACCCAGTTTCAAATTTTCCAAGTCTAATGGTGATAATTTGGTAGCCATTATTCTGCCTCTTATTTCTATGAGATATTGGAGTTTTTCTCTAGATGTCTTATATCCTGAAGCTATTTGAGCCAAGTCATTTGCCTCCTGATTATCAATTCTGGGAATATGTTTTATATCCACATATTCAAATTTCTTGAGTAATCTGTTAGCAATAACGAAGTACATGATCAAATTTTCCTTGATACATTTGTATTCTTTTGTTATCTTTTTGATGACCAGCTCTGAGTCTCCCCTAATTTCAACTCTGGTTGCCCCCAATTCCAACAAAGCTTCAAGTCCAGCAATTAATGCTTCATACTCAGCTTCGTTGTTCGAACAGGGAGGGCCTTCTAACTTGTACTTGAATTTTGTTGGAATTCCCTCAGGAGAAATTATAAGGACTCCGACACCACTCCCATATTTATGTGTTGACCCATCGAAGGATAATTTCCAAGGGTGGATCTCAACATAATCTAATGCGAAGTCCTCACTCACAGAGTGATCCACTATGAAATCTGAAACCACTTGTCCTTTCATAGCTTTTAAAGGCTTGAATGTCAAATTATACTCAGTGAGTGCTAAGGCCCATTTGCCAATCCTACTGTGCATGATTGGTTTTGAAAGCATATGTTTAATAACATCAAAGTGAGATGAAACATAAACATCAACTGGTTTAATATAATATTTAAGTTTTGTACAAGAGAAATACAGACAGAGGCATAGTTTTTTAATGCTACTATACTTAATCTCTGCTTTATTTAGGACCCTACTAAGATAGTATATGGCTATTTCGACGCCATCATCATTTTCTTGGGCCAACATACTACCTATAGTTACATTGGAGGCAGAGATATACAGCCTCATTGGTTTATCTTTAGAAGGGGGTGCAAGTATAGGAGGATGCATCAAATAAGCTTTGATTTTCTCGAATGCCTCCTGATGCTGCGCAGTCCATTCAAAATTCCCTTGGTTGAGACGGAGGAGTGGAGAGAAAGCCTGAGTTCGCCCACTCAAATTAGATATGAATCTCCTTAAAAAGTTAATTTTACCCAATAGAGATTGCAATTCTTTCTTTGTTGAAGGAGGTTTCGTCTCCATAATAGCCTTCGTCTTGTTCAAGTTAATTTCGATCCCCTTCTTGTGGACCACAAAGCCTAGGAAATCCCCAGCTTGAACAAAGAAAGCACATTTAAGATAATTCATTTTTAAGCCATGTTTTCTCATTCTTTCAAATGACTGGAAAAGGTGAGTCAAATGATCCTCATCAGAAACAGATTTGACTACTATGTCATCTATATAAATCTGCATAAATGACTCAATGAAATCATGAAAAATAGTGTTCATTGCCCTCTGATATGTTGCCCCAGCATTTTTTAGTTCAAAGGGCATAACTACCCATTCATAAGTGCCTAAGGCGCCTGGACATCTGAATGCAGTTTTGGGAACATCATCCTCAGCAATAAAAATCTGATTATACCCAGATTACCCATCTAACATACTCAGGTATTTGAAACCCGCAGCAGAATCAATCAGCATTTCTGGTATAGGCATGGAATATTCATCTTTTGGGGTGGCAGTGTTTAAATCCCTAAAATCTATGCAAATTCGTAAAGAGCCATTTTTCTTAATAACAAGTACAATATTAGCAAGTCATTCTACGTACCTTGTGGTTCTGATAAATTTGCATCGAATGAGCCATTCCACCTCTGCCTTTATTTTTGAGAGGATTTCTAGAGTGAATCGTCTAGGCATCTGCTTGATGGGCTTCTTGCCATCCTTGATTGGAAGCCTATGTTCTACCAGTTCCCTCTTTAAACCAGGCATTTCATCGTAGTCCCAGGCGAAGCAATCTCTGTTTTGTTTGAGCATTTCAACCACTTTGCCTTTTAAATTGGGACTAAGTTTCGCACTGATGTATGTAATCCTTTTTTCGACACCATCCCCAATATCAACTTCCTCCAAAGGATCTTGGGCCAGCATCTTAGCGCTTGATGACTCTGGATCCTTCTCGAACCCCAAGGTTTCTTGATCATAAATGGCATCTAGTCGTTGATCCACCAGTTCAGAAGTTTGTCCATCACATGGTGAGGGTGAATGGTTTCCTTCAGGATTTGCTATTTCTTTTTTGTTTATGGCTTCGACAGCCATGTTTTGTATTTCGGCTTCGAGAGCCGTTCTTCGTTTGTTCTCAGCCAAATAGGCTGAAATCTTTTGGTAGTAATTTGATTCAGTCATAATAACCTTCGCTTGCCCAGCCAGTTAGCCGTATCGTCGAAGTCTCTCCATCTTTCTCAGTCACCTGCCCATCCCACATGATTTCCCTATCCCATTGGAATCCATTGGGACGCAGGGTTAAAGAATAGTAAGCATTCTCATTGGGCTCGAAATATTCCTCTGGTGGGTGACATGGCTCTATGTTGGCCATATTTCTGTCGAAATTTCTTTTGTCCACATTGTTGATTTCTGCCATATAGTAACTTTGGTCTGCTTCTAAATTTTCGACAATCCGGTCATCTCTCCACAACACCAGCCTTTGATGCACTGAAGAAGGTACTACGCCAATTCCATGGATCCATTCCCTGCCAAGCAACAGATTGTAGTTTGCCTTTGCAGCAATGACCATAAACATTGTTGGTCTTGTGAGGGAACCAACTGTCAAGTTAACTTGTATTACTCACAAAGTCTTGCCAACCTTTCCTTCATAATTCGAAAGCACCATGTTGTGAGGTCTAACATCTGAATCCTGCATGCCTATCCTTTTTAGCATGAATTGAGGCATCAAATTGACAGCAGCTCCACCATCCACCAGAACCTTGTTCACACCATATTGTTCCACCTTTGCCCTGATGAATAAGGGCTTTAGATGGTTCTTCATTCCTTCATCTGGCTTCTCGAAGAAAGTGTTCTGCTCTTCGACCGCTTCATTGTTCATCACATAATAGCACACTGGCCTATGTCTGGCCATTTCGTCATTATCAGTCTCCTCGTCAGCATAAACCTCTGTATCCTGATTGTACTCACAAGGCAGTACCGAAACTACATTGCAGTTTGCATTGAAGAAGGATTCCCCCTCAGATTCGAAGTCATCAGTCATCAAGTCCTCTTCGTTCGCAGCTTCCTTCTGAGTCTTATTTTCTTTAGTGTCTTTCTATGGTGAAAAAAGTTTCCTGGATACTGGGGGTTTGCCCCCAGTCTGGTTCACTGATGTTAGGTTATTAGTACTAGATTCTCCTACTCCCATAGGCTTCGAATCCCTTGCAGCTTTTTGGTTTCTCTGGTGTCTACGCCATTAAGAGCGAGACATTGGGTTTCTGCCTTTATAATTCTCCAATCTTATTTCTTCCCTCCTATTTGAATTGAATTGCCTCATGTAAGCCATTGCAGTCCTTCCTCCTCGATCGAAGCTGCGCCACTTCCCTTTTCCCTTATCAGCATTCACCTGCAGCCATCTGTCAGTGGGGATTTATGCAGGTAGTTTAAAGGAAACCCTCTTTGCTCCCCTGGGGTAAGGGCTATCTGGCCTCCTTGGCATACTTCTGCCAGTGCTAACAAGATTCGAAGGCATTCCGCCTTGGATCCCCCAGCCTGATGCAAACAGAATTCTCTCGAATGCTTCATCCATCTCCTTATCGTACACTGCTGCACATCTGGGACATATTAAACACTCTGTTCTAATCTTGTGGCAATGAACCAGGAATTCGAGCAGACTTTCATTAGCTTTTGGGTAAACTCTGTACAACTGGTTGTCTTGCTTCCAATTGACCCATGTTCGTTCACGCTGGGCCCTTTCGAACTCAGCAACAATTCTGGGGTTGCAGATGATACTGCACCTTGGGCATAGCAATTTTTCCTGATTTTTCTTATGACAGTGGAAGAGGTATTCGCGCAAACCCGCGTCCTTTCTAGGTAGGCTCTCTCTTCTTTGCCCTCTTTCCCTCTCTAAACAATGTTCCACTTCTTCCATTTCAGTGTTAGGCTGTTCGAAGTCCACCATATTCACTCCCAGCATTTGATCATCAGAAATTTTGACTTCTTCAAATTTCATCCTAAGACCTTCAGTGGCCTCAGCTAATTTTTTGTCACTTAATATCTTTGCTTTGAGCACCTTTGGGAGGCCATCAGTAGCCTCTGTTTCGTTTTTGATCAATGGGAGGCCATCAATAGCCTCTCTTTCGTTTTTGATTAAGATGAAGTCCCCATCCTCTTCGAATTCCTCTTTCGACTCAACTTTCCCCTCAGCAATTTCTACCACATTGATGTCTAGAGGTTCAGCATAGTTAGTCTCCGCCATCAGCAACGGATCCGTATCAACTTTCATTGGATTCTTCCCCTTGTCTGAGAACTTCAGCCTGCCATCCTTGATTGCATTCTGTATCAAATCCCTGAAAAGAAAACACTGTGAGGTTTTATGGCCTAAAAAGTTGTGATATTTACAAAAGCCCATCTTTTTCCTTTGTTCCAACGGAGGAACCTTAAGGTTAGGAGGAACTATTAACTGGCCATCTTTAACAAGCAGATCAAATATCTCATCACATTTAGTTATATCGAAAGTATAGATTTTCTTGGGGAATTTATCGTTCCTTTCACTTTCGACAGAATCCTTTCCATTGGAAGGAAGTAGAACTTTGCAAGCATAAGGGGGTGCTTCTTTTAGTTCTGCAAGATCTATTTCGAACTGATCGAAATCATAAGGGTCTTGAGAATCATCTATGTTTTCCCCTTCAGCCTCTACGTAGGCTATTCTCTCTTTCTTATGATTTTTACTAGCCCTGGCTTTTTCAGCTTTTAACCTTTCAACCTGACGCACTCTGTCTGCTAGTTGGGCCATATCTCTAAGATACTGTGTATCCAATTTCTTTCGAATAGAATAATCTAGGCCCCCAGCAGCCATTTCGACCAATTCATGTTCAGGGACCACTGTGAAGCATCTGGATTTTAATAAACGGAACCTATTCAAATATTCATCTATTGGTTCCGTGAATTTTCTCTTAATGCTTGCTAGTTCCTTGAGACTGATTTTAGACTGACCCATGTAAAATTGTTCATGGAAAAGTCTTTCTAAATAAGGCCATGTGTCCACAGATCCAGGGGGAAAGGTGGTGAACCAAGTGAAAGCATTCTTTGTTAAAGAACTTGGGAAGTATTTTATCCTAAGATTTTCATTATTTGCTATATCTCCCGCTTCGGTTAAATATCTTTCTATATGCTCCACTGTTGATTCACTTGTATCTCCATCAAATTTCGTGAATTTAGGAACTTTAAAGCCCCTGGGTAATTTTGTTTGCAAAACATAATCTATAATAGGAGATGTGTAGTTTGGCCTCCTAAATCCTGAATTTAAACCATTCTGGGCCATTATTCTTTCAATCATGGTGGTGAGGTTATTTTCTGCCACTAAATTGTCATTTCTAATCCTATGAACAACTTCGTCTGCATTTTGGTCCCTATTCACCATCATTATAGGTCTAGGCTGTTCATTCTGAACTTCCTGAACTCCCTGATCTCTTAATCTTACCCCTATATTTCTCTCTTCGACCACTTGTAGAGGGGGTCAAATTTTTTCAATTATAGGTTCTTCATTTCGAATCACCCCCGGGTTCTGCCTATGCCTTGCATGCACATTAGGGGCACCAAAAAAATCTGCTATCCTGGCCATCTGGGCTGCATTTTCTTGGTTTGTTCTATTTATATTTTGGATTAGGGGATTGAAAATAGCATTCATTTCACGGGCTAGGATCCCTATTGTGATCGGTGGATCTGGAACTGACTGTTTAACGCTGGTTCGCGAAATGTCGCGGAAGCAAGAGTCGCCACCGTCTTTTATTTTCTCCAAATGGAAAGGACAAAAGCACAGAAAAATTCCTTATAGAGACTGCTCTCGGTTCGGGAGGTAGATTATAGAAAGGGAAGGTGTTAGCACCCTTTCTATCCATGGTTATCCATGGGCTCTTAGATACTTGCTCATTTGTGTTTTCAAAAATGGTTTGTTTGCTTTTCAACTGTGGGTTTTAAAAAGTTTCTTTGAAAATTCCAGTTCGACTCTTGTATCGGTCCTCAAGAGTGTTTGAAAAGTTGCTTTCGGAAGTTTTTTGAAAAGGTGTCGGTGTGAAAAGTATTTTTTTTAATTTGTTTTGAAATTAGAGCAAGTATCTAGAGTCGTCTACCTACCCTAAGGAATTCGTCTGTGTAAATGTCCTTAAAGTAGTGCCATCCCACCATTGAGAGGTAGGTAGCACCACCGTTGGAGGTGTTCGGGTCAATTCGAAGGTTCGGGACATGGTGATCACCAGAGCAATAGGAAGACACCTTAGAAGCTACCCTCATGCCAGGCTCCTGGACGTGAGGACTTACTAAAACGTCCTCTACTCGACGATCACCTTTCGAGGGGCAAGGCAACAGTGAGGCGTACCCTAGGGGTGGTGTGTGATTAGTGTCTCATGTTCATTTATCTTTGTCTTGTCATGTATTGGTGATCTACGCATTACTTTTATTTTGAGCATTCATTCTTTCATGCAATAGTTAACAGTTAAAAAGGTGCGAGAATTAAAAGATCCTACGCTATTACAAAGGCGCGGGTCCACATCGCCAAATTTAATCCAGGACCCGATTTGAAATAAAATAAAGTGCGAGAAATATAAAAACCCTAATTAAGCTATTACATGGCTTTGGGAGAATTACATGAATATTCACAAAGAAAGAAAATAAAAATGCGAAAAGAATTAAAATCGGGAATGCGAGGGCGTTGGACCCTTTTGAAGAAATTGAATTAAAATTATGCAATTAATTAAATTAAATGAGAAAGGAAATTATTTTTTAAGTTTTTTGTATTTATGGATTTTAATGAGAATTAATGGAATTAAAACCTAATTCTAACTATTTTTAAATTATTAAGAAAAATATGTTAAAATTGAATCTAAAATTAACCTAATTAATTAATACAATTTTATTTACAAAAATAAATAATTAATTATTAATAATGGTAAAAGAAAAGAAAAGGGATAAAAGTGATTAAAACCTAATTCTACAAATTTTTTAAGTTTATTAAGAAAATGTTAAAATTAATCCTAGAATTTAAAACTAAATTAATTAACAAGATTTTATTTACAAAGAAAACATTTAAATAAAATATATTTTTGTTTTTTTTAGTTTCTGATTTTTATTATTTTTTATGTTATGAAAAATTATCAATTTTATGGAATTAAATAAAATAGAGAAAAGAATTAAAATGATTAATAGAAAAGAATAAAAAGAAATAGAGAAAAGAAAGCAAACATGGGGGGTTTGTAGGCCCATTTGGAGGTATGCTGGTAGCAATCAGGCCCATTTGTGGAAGGCCTCTTTTGACTTTTCATGCTGGCGTGTGGAGCATTGACCGGTGCCCATGGTACTCTTCAGATCAGGGCCCTTGGATGGAGATCAGTAGGCGCGTGGAAAGCTTGGATGGGGGATGTATGATGAATCCCTGGGGTTGAAGCTGCATGGAATTACATTGAAACAAAATATATTAAGAATATGGGGGGACCTGGGAATTGAACCCAGGTCCCAATGTTCAGAGGACAACGCACTAACCAACCGTGCCATTTGCTTTCTTTGTAACATCAGTGGACAATAAATAATATATATAACAAAACATGCTAATAATATTAACTCAAAAAACGCGCTAAAGTTTGAATGAACCTATCATATGGAGACAAGTCATCATCTTCTCCGTTTGTGCGTTTTGCCTGAAAAATATAAAACAAGATTGCGGGGGTTTTAAACCCCCACTAAATGATGAACAGAAAAATAGCGAATAGGCCATCGTGGTTCATAAATTAGGCGCGAGGTATGGAATCAATTGGTCATGATCTTCTGGTTCTAATGGCGTGGGTCTCATGTCTCAATTTTTCCATAACAAAGAAACCCCAAATTTGCAGTCACGAAACCCTAGCAAGCTTCAATGGTGATTTCTCATACAATGCACAAAAAGTCAATTAAAATACATGGTTAGCTTCAGCATGATTAGATTAGTGTAAAACAACAATTAAATGGTATGAAGAATACCCAGAAATTGAAACACGATTATGCATATTTTTCATGAAAAGTGAGACATGTTTCTACCAATTCTTTGCGTTAGAACCAGTGGCTTTGATCCAGAAATGTTCCCTGATGCCTCAGGAATGTAATGGAGTCAATGTTTTGCCTTGAAACTCCTTGGAATCGTGTTTTCAGTTTTGAAAATTTGGACAAAAAATACAAACTTTGTTCTTGAGATGAGGCGCATCATTCAGGTCCTTTGCACTAGGGTTAGGTTCAGTATATGTATGGCAATAGATTAGGGTTAAATTCTGAGCCAAAAATCCTTGCAATCATGAATCAAATATTGGATTTTAATGGCATATTTTTCCAATCTTTTTCCATGTGTTTTGATACCAATCATGTCCAAATCACCTTGATTCTTTCCATATCAGATAGTGCACGAAATCTTGAAGGTATTCTATGCATAAAAAGATTTGAAAAGCATGGATGAGTATTTTTCCCATATTTTATTTTATTAAATGAATTAATAGTAATTAAAAATTCAAATAAATAAATAAAAATGATGAATAAATTCCCTTTGGGCCAAATGGTCGTGCATATGCTTTGGATGATGAATCTTGGAAGAAAATGTAGCCCATTAGCAATTTTAAGGCATTTGAAGCAAAGTTGACTTTTCAAAATTCCCAAAAATTTCCCAACTTCCACAAGGCATATCTTGCTCAATTTTTAAGCTTTGATCATGTTCTTGGACATTTTGGAAAGGTCTTGAAGTCCTCTAACCAATGCCTTTGATCCCATGTCATTTTGATTTACCAATATCAAGTTATGGCCTTTGACTTAAAGTCCCTTTTTGTTGACTTTTGAAAATGACCTATAATGTTGAAATTGATAACTTTTTGTGAGAGCATTTCTTGGACTTGAAGTATGAAGAGGAGTTGTAGGAAATATGATTATCTTCAACATGAGCTTTGGATGGAATTTTTCTGATAAACCATGTGGAAGTTATGCCTTGGTCAAGTTACAGTTGACTTTTTCAACTGTCCAAATATGGAAACTTTTGCATCTTGAGACTTTTTGAGTCAAGCTTTGAGAATCATGATCAATAATTGATCAAATGATGTTTGTGGCTTCAAAATGAGATGTTGACCAAAAATTTTGAACTTTTGACTGTCAAATGACCATTTTGCCCCTGTAGTTGACTGTAGGGCAATTAGGGTTTTTGACTGTGCAATTTTGTGCTGTAAGTCTTGAAACTTGGCATGAAGATGCTTGACCATGTTTGTAGGCATGTGGGACTTGATTGGACCCTTGGAAACTTCATTTTCTTTGTCAGAACCAAAACCCTAGTTTTTGACTGTTAGGAGGCCCTTGAACTGTGCAACCCTTGGGAAGATTTTGAAGCTTGCTCTTTGCAAATCTTGAAGAATATGGGAGGGCAAATTTTGGGGTACAACAGTTGCCCCTGTTCAATCTTCTTAAACCTGAGGATGTAGATTGGCTGACGTGCCTTTCGGAATCCGAAGGTGGAAGATGATTGGACACTAGAGTGCCCAGAAATTTGCACTCACATAGTAGTGTGATGTGGGGAATGGGCTTACAGATGCCATTTGGAGATCGATGGATAGGATGATGGGCTTATAGATGCCAAGGCAAGAGATGATGGAAAGTGGATGGGATTATAGATGCCATCTGGGTGTCGATCGCGTAAGAGATTCCTTAGCGAGAACTTGCGTACCTGAAAAGAAAATGATTACCTGGCCTGTTACAGGAGCTGGTCTTCAAACTCTTTGTGTAGATGCACCCTGACTGGTTACAGGAATTGAATCTGGAGCTTCAAAAAGGTGATGAATGAACCAGGGATGGTTACTACCTCAACGGGACGGTGAGAGAACCTTGGACGATTACTACCTCAACAGGAACGCTGAGAGAATCTGGGGCGATTACTACCTCAACAGTAACGATGAGAGAATCTTGGGCGACTTCAACCTCAACAGTAACGCTGAGAGAATCTTGGGCGACTTCTACCTCAACAGTAACGCTGAGAGAATCTTGGATGTCTTCAACTGGATAAGAAACAGGGAGATCTTAGGGTCGATCTGACTGAACCAGAGAAGGCCTTTGACTGGATAAGAAACAGAGAAATCTTAGGGTCGATTTAACTGAACCGGTCTAGGTCTTGAAATCTTCAACTGGATAAGAAACAGGGAGATCTTAGGGTCGATCTGACTGAACCAGAGAAGGCCTTTGACTGGATAAGAAATAGAAAAATCTTAGGGTCGATTTAACTGAACCGGTCTAGGTCTTGAAATCTTCAACTGGATAAGAATCAGGGAGATCTTAGGGTCGATCTGACTGAACCAGAGAAGGCCTTTGACTGGATAAGAAACAGGAAAATCTTAGGGTCGATTTAACTGAACCGGTCAAGGTCTTGAAATATAGCTGAGAACTTAACTGGATCTTTCCTGAAAGGTAAAGGTCAGTCATATGCAATGCCTGATATGGATCAAGCAATGATGTTCTCAACATAAATGAGATTTGTAAGATATGATGCGTATATGCATGCTATAATGTATGGAAGTGTGATGTTTATGTATCTTTTTTATCTAGGAAAGTAAATCCTTGACGGGTGCCGGGAAATCACTCCTGGGCTGATGTTGAAGAATAGATCTTTGCTTCCGCTGGGGATGATAGTTGCAAGAATACTGGTAGGAAAAGATAACTTCGTTGGGGAATAAACTTGGCGAATGGATTACTCTGCGGGGAGAAAAGTACTCTAACGATCTTGCTGGGAAGCAATACTCTGTAGGGAGAGAGATACTTTGTTGAAATGTTGATGGTAACTTCACTGGGGATACCATTGTTATGTTGGAAGTGTTAATAGACTTCGCTGGGGATAAGAAGACTTCGTCGAGAACGATCTTTCCGTGGCTTTTGGCTGAGGATAACCCAGTTATATCCTGGTAGGGAAATAACTCTTTGAATGAAGCCGGGAGACGCGTTCGTGCTCTGCGAGGATAAGCTTCCAGAACCTACTGGGGATAAGCTTACTGCTTGGGGAGATGGATTCCAACCTTCCTGGGGAAACTGGATTGGACTCTCCTGGGGAAGTTTTGAACTGTACCAGGGAAGTGACTCCATTGAATGTTTGATATACCGTCGGGGAACAATCTTTAGGTCAAGACTGCCGGGGATGCTTGTAAGAATATTTGTACGATGTACTGGGGAATGTTGAGATCTGCTAGGGGATACCCAATTTCCTTAAGGTTTGATTGTAACTTTGCTTGGGGAGAGTGCATTGACTTGCTGGCTCACTCTCTGGGGAATTAAGATATACTGGTTATGCTGAACCTACCTTGATACCTTGGAGGACGTAACAATTAGATCACTTAGACCACTCTTTATTTCCCCTGTTTCTAATGTTACTTGTAATTAATCCTCTGTTTCGTATGCAAATATTCATGAGTTAGCAAATTATTGTCAATGCATATATCACAAATTGAACCTTGGACGTTCTTCTCAAAACAAAACAGAAAAGGAAAAAACAAAAGGCAATTTGTCTGAAAAGTGATTTTTGTATTGATTTTTGAATTTGCCTGTAAAATAGGCGTTTATGTACAAGAGGCTGACGTCCTAGTAAGAGAACACCGCCGAACAAAAGAGTTTATACAAATTTGTACAAAAGAAAATAAAACAGCTGTGTGAAATGAATGATCCACTGGGTTCCAACTCTGCTATTGTCTTTATATCTCCGAGCGTCTCATCACTTGATGACCTTAGTTGAAGATGAAGCTGACTGATCGATGCCGTCTGAACTTGATGTAGATACCGGATTCTGGATGCAAAGTGATCCAATGAGACATAGTATTACGCTTTATCCCTAACTTTTGCCTGGACTGCCCTTTCGGGTTTTCAGTCCACCGGGATACCCATTTTTGCCCAAGCCGCCTTTTCAGGTTTTCGACTTGCCGGGTGTACAGATTTTTTCATTTTCATCCCTTCATTTTGCCCGAACCCTTTTGGTTCGCCGGGAAGCCCTAATTTTTGCCTAGGTATGTCAACCTAGCGGGTCTTTTTCATGCGTAGTATCTTTTTACTATATCTGCATTGGCGGGGTGAGGAAGGTCGTCACCATCCATATTGGTTAGAATCATGGCTCCTCCAGAGAACACATGTTTAACCACAAATGGCCCTTCATACGTAGGGGTCCACTTGCCCCTTGGATCACTCTGAGGAAGGATGATTCGCTTGATTACTAGATCCCCGACTTGATATTCTTGCGGTCTGACCTTTTTGTTAAATGCCCTGATCATTCGTTTTTGGTACGTCTGACCATGACAGATAGCAGCGAGTCTCTTTTCATCAATAAGGTTTAACTGATCAAGTCGTGTCTGGATCCAATCATCTTCGTTCAGATTTGCATCCTTCATTATCCGGAGAGAGGGTATCTGCACTTCGATTGGCAAGACTGCCTCCATGCCGTAGACCAAGGAGAAAGGAGTTGCCCCGGTTGACGTCCTGGCTGAGGTACGGTACCCATGTAGAGCGAACGGTAACATCTCGTGCCAATCTTTATAAGTCACTGTCATCTTCTGCACGATTTTCTTAATGTTCTTATTCGCCGCTTCTACAGCCCCATTCATCTTCGGTCTGTAAGGAGAAGAGTTGTGGTGCTGTATCTTAAACTGCTCGCAGAGCTCAGTGATCATCTTGTTATTAAGATTGGTACCGTTGTCTGTAATAATTCTTTCTGGGACACCGTATCGACAGATCAGGTTGTGCCGAATGAACCGTGCCACAACGGTCTTGGTTACCGTAGCGTAGGATGCTGCTTCAACCCACTTCGTGAAGTAATCAATTGCTGGATGCCGTTGGTTTAATCTCATCGATCATGTCTATGCCCCACATTGCAAACGGCCAAGGCGCTGTCAGAACATTTAGAGGAACTGGAGGAACATGCACCTTGTCTGCGTAAATCTGGCATTTATGGCATGTCCGAGAGTGCTGGTAACAGTCGGCTTCCATTGTGGACCAGAAATACCCTGCCCGAAGGATTTTCTTTGTCATAGTGTGTCCACTGGAATGTGTTCCGAAGGTCCCTTCATGTAGCTCTTCCATGATCCTTTCTGCTTCAGTTTTATCCACACAACGCAGTAAGGTCGAATCATGGTTTCGCTTGTACAGAATGCCGTTGCTAAGGAAGAACTTTGTTGCGAACCTTCTCAGAAACTTCTTATCGTTGACATACGCACCTTCAGGGTATTCCTGAGCTTCCAAGTATCTCTTCACCTCATGGTACCAAGGCTTCTCAGTCACTAACTCAGTCTCGAGATCACAACAGTATGCCGGTTCGTCCAGTTTCCAGATGATGATCCGGGGAGCCTCATTGTCCCATTTGACTTTGAACATGGAAGACATCGTAGCTAACGCGTCCGCCAGCTGATTCTCCTCTCTTGGGAAATGTTCAAAGGTTATCTCTGTGAAGTGGGGGACCAAGGTCAACACACATTCTTTATAAGGAATAAGATTCGGATGTTTCGTATCCCACTCCCCTTTGATTTGATTGATCACGAGAGCGGAATCTCCAAAGACACTCAGAAACTTGATCCTTAAGTCGATCGCAGCTTGGAGAACCATCATGCATGCCTCATACTCCGCCATGTTGTTGGTGCAGTTGAAACATAGCCGGGCAGTGAGTGGAGTATGGGTGCCTTGAGGGGATATGATTACAGCGCCGATGCCGTTACCCAAAGTGTTGGAGGCTCTGTCAAAGTGCATAGACCATCGGGATCCTTCCTCAGGTCCTTCATCTGGTCCAGGTACTTCACAATCAGTTACTATCATGATGCTTTCGTCAGGAAATTCGAAGTTCATTGACTGGTAGTCATCCACTGCCTGATGTGCCAAGTGGTCTGCCAATACACTTCCCTTGATGGCTTTCTGGGTCGTGTACTGAATGTCGTATTCTGTCAAGATCATTTGCCATCTTGCTATTCTCCCAGACAGAGCAGGCTTTTCAAATATATACTTTATAGGATCCATCTTTGAGATCAAAAAGGTAGTGTGAGTCAGCATATACTGTCTCAGCCGGCGAGCAGCCCATACCAAAGCGCACCAAGTTTTCTCGAGCAGTGAGTATCGGGTCTCACAGTCAGTAAACTTTTTGCTAAGGTAATAAATGGCATGCTCTTTTCGGCCAGACTCTTCATGCTGCCCCAGCACACACCCCATTGAGTTGTCAAGTACTGTCAGGTATAGTATCAGAGGTCTCCCCTCAACCGATGGCATAAGGATGGGTGGTTCTTGGAGATACTCTTTGATTCTGTCAAAAGCAGCCTGACATTCATCGTTCCAACGTACTACCTGATCTTTCTTCAGCAGCTTGAAGATTGGTTCACAGGTGGCAGTTAGGTGCGAGATGAACCGGGCGATATAATTCAGGCGTCCTAAAAAGCCTCTGACCTCTTTCTCCATCTTAGGAACTGGCATCTCTTGAATGGCTTTGACCTTGGCAGGGTCCACTTGAATACCCTTATCACTTACAACAAAGCCTAGAAACTTTCCAGATCTTACCCCGAAGGTGCACTTGTTCGGGTTCAACCTCAACTTGTACAACTTCAGACGGTCAAACAATTTCTGCAGATGATCTAGGTGTTCTTCCTCAGTCTGGGACCTGGCGATCATGTCGTCAACATACACTTCTATCTCATGATGGATCATGTCATGAAATAAAGCAACCATGGCACGTTGGTAGGTTGCCCCAGCATTTTTCAGTCCAAAAGGCATGACCTTGTAGCAGAAGGTACCCCACTGAGTAACAAAGGTAGTCTTTTCCATGTCTTCAGGAGCCATCTTGATTTGATTATACCCTGAGAAACCATCCATGAAAGAGAACACCTTATGCTGAGTAGTATTATCAACAAGGACATCAATGTGAGGTAGAGGGAAGTCATCTTTGGGGCTGGCCCTGTTCAGATCCCTGTAATCAACACACATTCTGACCTTTTCGTCTTTCTTTGGTACCAGCACCACATTAGCAACCCACTGAGGATAAGAAGTTACTGCAAGAAACCTGGCATCAAACTGTTTCATAACCTCGGCTTTGATCTTCTCAGACATCTCTGGACGCATACGACGGACCTTTTGCTTGACCGGCGGGCAGTCTTCCTTGGTAGGCAAATGATGTACCACAATGTCGGTATCCAGCCCGGGCATGTCTTCGTTGGACCAGGCAAAGATCTCCATAAAATCATGTAACATTTGAGTCAATCGTTGCTTCACGCTGAGCTCTAGGTTGGCACCAATCTTTACCTCCTTCTTGTCCGTCTCAGTACCCAGATTTATTGTTTCCACTGGCTCTTCATGTGGTTGAATTGCCCTCTCTTCCTGGAGTAACAGTCTTGCAAGCTCGCCAGGCACTTCGCAATCATCTTCACCTTCCTCTTCGGCTAAGTTGATCGGATTTTCGAAGTCATAACTGGCAGTAGCAGAGTCGTTACCAGTGAGATACAGAGTGGATTGAAACCTGTATGAGTGAGTGTGTGTAAATATAACTGTTTTGCAATATATAAAGAAAGGAAAGAAAGAAAAGGAGCATAAGATTTGAAATGCGAGAAAACGTCCAAGGTCTTTATTCATGATATATGAAATGACAATTTAATATACCCTCACAAATGAAGCCACGGTGCCCCGGGTAAGACACCGGGCCATAGAGTTTTAATTGTTGTTTATTACAGATATCAAAACAGAAGAATTCATTACTCAGTAACAAGAGAAACAAGTAGGTTGTCCTTTGCAATCCAATTGCTAGGTTCATTGTCGGTTGCCGGGTAAATCCAGCTGTCGAACTCAGCTTCATCCACTTCATCCTCATCCCCAATAGCATTCACTCCATGAGCAGGCAGGGGAGCTGTCACTACATTAGGCTTCTCAGATGCCTCAAATTGTACCTCCTTCGTATCAATAAGGTCCTGCAGCTTATTCCTTAGGGCCCATCAGTCATCAGTGGAATGCCCCGGGCTATCGGAGTGATAAGCACAGCGAGCATTTGGATTGTATTTCAGAGAGGCAGTATTTACGACCTTCGGGGCCTCCCTAACAGTCACCAAGTTGGTGGATAGCAACTGCGGCAAGGTTTGTGATAGAGTCATGCTTAGGCGGGTAAACTCTCTCCTGGGTCTTTCAGTCCTTTGAGGATTGGTTTGCCGAGGAGCGGCAGCAGGTTTAGCAATCATCACCGCGTTGACAGATTGGCGGCGCTCAGGTTTCTCTTGTCTTCTAGACCCATATACAGCACTGGCCTCCTTCTTAAAAGGCTTCTTCTCAGAACTTGCAGATGCACCCTTCTGAATTTTTCCAGACTTCATTCCAGCCTCTATTCTCTCTCCAGTCAGAATAAGATCAGTAAACCCTGCAGACGAGTTACCGATAAGATGGTTGAAAAATGGCCCAGATAGGGTCCCCAAGAACATGTCTACCAACTCCCGGTCAGTCAACGGAGGCTGCACCCTGCCAGCCAGATCCCTCCACTTCTGTGCATACTCTTTGAAACCTTCGCTTGACCCTAGCGACATACCCTGGAGTTGGGTACGTGTAGGAGCAAGGTCGGCATTATATTGATACTGCTTATAGAAAGCAGTAGCCAACTCCTCCCAATTACGAACCTTGGTCCCATCCAGCTGATAGAACCACTCGAGATGAGTCCCTGAAAGACTCTCCTGGAAGAAGTGGATCCACAGGTTCTTGTCCACTGAGTATGGTTGAATCTTCCGCACATAAGACCTGAGGTGTAGCTTGGGACAAGACGCCCCGTCATACTTAGTGAAAGATGGTGCCTTAAACTTGTGAGGAATAATCACACCAGTAGACAAGCCCAAGTCTCCGAAATCCAGCCCAGGCACTTGTTGGATCTCCATAGCATTCAGTCTGTCTTCCAACTGCTTATATCTGTCTTCAGCCGGAGGATACTGTTCCTCATTGAAGTCAGTCTCGTTGTCAGAGACTACTGGGCTAGGACCTTTTCCCCCTTGGGGACTGCTCTTGCCTATGGAAGAACCAGCCTCTTCATTCTGCAGAGTGTTGCCAAACCTTCGGCCCGAGTTGAAAAGAACAATTCTCTTCTTCTTCTCCTTCTCCTTCTTCAGGAGTAAAGCCTTCAGCTCTTCTTGGCCCTGAGCCAAACCCATGATTAGTTCCTGAAATTGCGCATTCTGCGCCTGAAGAGCCTTGATGGACATCTCGGTTGATGATGAGTCAGGATTCATGATGCTGAAATAAACAGCGAAGAACAGTAAGCAACCTGAAAAGAAGAAAACCTGCTATGCACATGATGAATGATATGTGTTTATGCAATGCATTCAAGGGTTCGAAAGTTCAAATTTGTTGTAGCCAAAAAAGGAACACACGTTATCATTAAGGAAACAATTGTTTGGTACATCAAAGCCTCATGGGCAAAATAAAACAAAAGCAAATCAATCCCAAAAGACACTACGCATCCTCTTTGGAGCTATGTAGGTGTTGAGATTCCTCTCCTCGTGCAATAGGCGGGTGAGCTCCAAGACCTTCTTTTCACTAGCATGTAGACTGGTCTCGAGAGAATTCCGTTCTTCCTTAAGATGGATCCAGCTCTTCTGCATCTCTTCCCAGGACGTGGGCATGTCAGGATGTTGAATGGTGTAGGACACTTCTCCTTCCAAGACTGGCTCTTTGATTACAGGGAGCATATGAGGATATGGCATCACTAACTTCTGGGAGCGGGCTCGTACCCACTTGAGATAAGGTTCCAATGGGATAGAATTCCTGTGCCCCAGTGTCTTGCTGTCTATCCTACTGGGCATCCTCCAAGCTCTGATAAATCTCTGGCGAAGTCCTTGTGCATCGTTGTCGAAGTCAAAAACTATGTCAGGAATTAACATGTCATGAGGGCCATCCCTCCGAGCATAACCAAACTGTCTCCAAGCCAGGCATGGGCTGTAAGTAATACCTCCTCTGATTCCAAGTAAAGTAACATTAGGGTACTCCCCGCAACGATCAATGATAGTGACATCCTCTCTGGACCGAGGGCACCAATGTATATCTGCATGTGTAAGAGTCATCAACCGTTGTGACCATCTCAAACCTCGCTCGTTCTTCAGAACTGATTGTGGAAGGTGCGAAATAAACCACCTTCCCAGGAGAGGAGTGCAACACATAAGGACAACTCTTTTCTCATGGTTCGAGTGTAACATGAGTGAAGGATGTCCCCCAGCAACGTAGGTATAGGATTCCTGGACATGAAGATCTGGACAGCACTGATATCTATAAGCTGATCTGGGTTAGGGAACAACACCAAACCATAGACAAGGAGGGCCACAACTTCTTCAAAAGCTTGTAAGTCAAGGGAGTTCCAACATTCATGGGCCTTCTCAAACAGAAACCTGGCTAAGAACCCTTTGATACCACTTCTAACTTCCCAATGTCCCTTGAGGTCAGATGATTGTAGGTGCAAGGCTTTAGCAATCTCTTCAAGCTTGGGTTCCTTTTCCGTACCGTTGTAGGGTAATTGATCAAGGATAGGGATCTTCAGAAGCCGGAAGAACTCCTCCAATGTAGGTACCAGCTGATAATCCAAGAAAGTGAAACAGTGATGCAGAGGGTCAAAGAACTGGAACAGGACCTTTATCATATCTTCCTCAATGTTGGTATTGACCAAGCTGATGAGTCTTCCATGTCTTTCACTGAATGAAGAGCTCTCAGGAATCCTGGATATAAGCTCCTTAAGCTGAGGAGGGATCTTTACAAGGCTGATTTGAATTGTCTTTCTGCGAACAGTTTCCATGTCCTACAAAACAAGAACAAAGATGAAGATTCGAACCCCTGAAATGGTTAGTCAATGCATATGATGCTGGATGATGTCATGATGCTATGATTAAACACACCACAGATATTTACAAAGGCAAACATGTAAGGCACACAAGTCACACAAGACCAGCCCTTAGAGTTTAGGCCAACATGGGGTCTGGGTATTAGCCTCTTGAAGTTGGTGGGCTCAACCTGTCCTATTAGAAGTAACCGGGTTCTAAGGGTCCCAATATCACCTGATTGCTTTCATTATTCATCGTTTCGATTTAGCCACTGAACTGGCGACCGAAATATTCCAGGAAAGCAACCCTCAATTGAGTGTAGTATCGAGTATCAACCAACCTCGGACTGCACCAAAGTCAGTTATCTCACTACCCTAAAGAGGCCAAGATAGTTCAATTAAGGTTCCTAAGGTCTGTTGATGCTTCACGACACCACACGGAGGCCCCGTACTCTCCTTGACTGAACTCAAGGGTTACCGGTACACACCAAAGTGCCACATCAACGTAGCAGACTGTTTCAACCATGTCGGTATACCCCGCACAGTTCCCTCACAGCCTTGTTGCTACTTTCTAAGAAGGTATCCCCAGATCCGGGTTAGGATCTATAGAACTCCCAAGACAGTCCCACAATTTAAAGCAAACAAGTCAAAGCAATTGAAAACACAGTTATGAACTATCCTAAGGTACACCTCACTTTAAGTTTAAGTCCCCAGCAGAGTCGCCATCCCTTAATTTTGCCCGAACCCTTTTGGTTCGCCGGGAAGCCCTAATTTTTGCCTAGGCATGTCAGCCTAGCGGGTCTTTTTCATGCGTAGTATCTTTTTAATATGTCTGTATTAGCGGGGTGAGGAAGGTCGTCACCGTCCATGGTGGTTAGAATCATGGCTCCTCCTGAGAACACATGTTTAACCACAAATGGCCCTTCGTACGTAGGGGTCCACTTGCCCCTTGGATCACTCTGAGGAAGGATGATTCGCTTGATTACCAGATCCCCGACTTGATATTTCTGTGGTCTAACCTTCTTGTTAAATGCCCTGATCATCCGTTTCTGATACGTCTGACCATGACAGATAGCAGCAAGTCTTTTTTCATCAATAAGGTTTAGCTGATCAAGTCGTGTCTGGATCCAATCATCTTCGTTTAGATCTGCGTCCTTCATTATCCGGAGAGAGGGTATTTGCACTTCGATCGGTAAGACTGCTTCCATACCGTAGACCAAGGAGAAAGGAGTTGCCCCGGTGGACGTCCTGGCGGAGGTACGGTACCCATGTAGAGCGAACGGTAACATCTCGTGCCAATCTTTATAAGTCACTGTCATCTTCTGCACGATTTTCTTAATATTTTTATTTGCTGCTTCTACAGCCCCATTCATCTTCGGTCTGTAAGGAGAAGAGTTATGGTGCTGTATCTTAAACTGCTCGCAGAGCTCAGTGATCATCTTGTTATTAAGATTGGTACCGTTGTCTGTAATAATTCTTTCTGGGACGCCGTATCGACAGATCAGGTTATGCCGAATGAACCGTGCCACAACCGTCTTGGTTACCGTAGCGTAGGAAGCTGCTTCAACCCACTTCGTGAAATAGTCAATCGCCACCAGAATGAAGCGATGCCCGTTGGATGCTGTAGGTTTAATCTCACCAATCATATCTATGCCCCACATTGCAAACGGCCAAGGTGCTGTCAAGACATTTAGAGAAACTGGAGGAACATGCACCTTGTCTGCATATATCTGGCATTTATGGCATGTCCGAGAGTGTTGGTAACAGTCGGCTTCCATTATGGACCAGAAATACCCTGCCCGAAGGATTTTCTTTGCCATAGTGTGTCCACTGGAAAGTGTTCCAAAAGTACCCTCATGTAGTTCTTCCATGATCCTTTCTGCTTCTGTCTTGTCCACACAACGCAGTAAGGTCGAATCATGGTTTCGCTTATACAGGATGTCGTTGCTAAGGAAGAACTTCGCTGCGAACCTTCTCAGAAACTTTTTATCATTGACAGACGCACCTTCAGGGTATTCCTGAGCTTCCAAATATCTCTTCACCTCATGGTACCAAGGCTTTTCAGTCACCAACTCAGTTTAAAGATCACAACAGTATGCCGGTTCGTCCAGTTTCCAGATGATGATCCGGGGAGCCTTGTTGTCCCATTTGACCTTGAACATAGAAGACATCGTAGCTAACGCGTCCGCCAGCTGATTCTCCTCTCTCGGGAAGTGTTCAAAGGTTATCTCTGTGAAGTGGGGAATCAAGGTCAACACACATTCTCTATAAGGAATAAGATTCGGATGTTTCGTATCCCACTCTCCTTTGATCTGATTGATCACGAGAGCGGAATCTCCGAAGACACTCAGATACTTGATCCTTAGGTCGATCGCAGCTTGAAGACCCATGATGCATGCCTCATACTTCGCCACGTTGTTGGTGCAGTTGAAACATAGCCGGGCAGTGAGTGGAGTATGAGTGCCTTGAGGGGATATGATTACAGCGCCGATGCCGTTACCCAAAGCGTTGGAGGCTCCGTCAAAGTGCATAGACCACCGGGATCCTTCCTCAGGTCCTTCATCTGGTCCAGGTACTTCATTATCAGTTACTATCATGATGCTTTCGTCAGGAAATTCGAAGTTCATTGACTGGTAGTCGTCCACTGCCTGATGTGCCAAGTGGTCTGCCAATACACTTCCCTTGATGGCTTTCTGGGTCGTGTACTGAATGTCGTATTCTGTCAAGATCATTTGCCATCTTGCTATTCTCCCAGACAGAGAAGGCTTTTCAAATATATACTTTATAGGATCCATCTTTGAGATCAACAAGGTAGTGTGAGTCAGCATATACTGTCTCAGCCGGCGAGCAGCCCATACCAAAGCGCAGCAAGTTTTCTCGAGCAGTGAGTATCGGGTCTCACAATCGGTAAACTTTTTGCTAAGGTAATAAATGGCATGCTCTTTTCGGCCATACTTGTCATGCTGCCCCAGCACACACCCCATTGAGTTGTCAAGTACTGTCAGATATAGTATCAGAGGTCTCCCTTCAACCGGTGGCATAAGGATGGGTGGTTCTTGGAGATACTCTTTGATTCTGTCAAAAGCAGCCTGACATTCATCATTCCAACGTACTACCTGATCTTTCTTCAGCAGCTTGAAGATTGGCTCACGGGTAGCAGTTAGGTGTGAGATAAATCGGGCAATGTAATTCAGACGTCCTAGAAAGCCTCTGACTTCTTTCTCTGTCTTAGGAACTGGCATCTCTTGAATAACTTTAACCTTGGCAGGGTCCACCTGAATACCCTTGTCACTTACCACGAAGCCTAGCAACTTTCCGGATCTTACCCCGAAGGTGCACTTGTTCGGGTTCATCCTCAGCTTGTACAATTTCAGACGGTCAAACAATTTCTGCAGATGATCCAAGTGTTCTTCCTCAGTTTGGGACCTTGCAATCATGTCGTCAACATACACTTCTATCTCATGATGGATCATGTCATGAAATAAAGCAATCATGGCACATTGGTAGGTTGCCCCAACATTCTTCAACCCGAATGGCATGACCTTGTAGCAGAAGGTGCCCCACTGAGTGACAAAGGTAGTCTTCTCCATGTCTTCAGGAGCCATCTTGATCTGATTATACCCTGAAAAACCATCCATGAAGGAGAATACCTTGTGCTGAGCAGTATTGTCAACAAGGACATCAATGTGAAGTAGAGGGAAGTCATCTTTGGGGCTGGCCCTGTTCAGATCCCTGTAGTCGACACACATTCTGACCTTACCATCCTTCTTAGGTACCGGCACCACATTAGCAACCCACTGAGGGTAAGAAGTCACTGCAAGAAACCCGACATCGAATTGCTTCATAACCTCAGCTTTGATCTTCTCTGACATCTCTGGACGCATACGGCGGACCTTTTGCTTAACCGGAGGGCAGTCTTCCTTAGTAGGCAAATGATGGACCACAATGTCGGTATCCAAACCAGGCATGTCTTCGTATGACCAAGCAAAGATCTCTACATAATCATGTAACATCTGAGTCAACCGTTGCTTCACGCTGAGCTCTAGGTTGGCACCAATCTTGACTTCCTTCCTATCTGTCTCGGTACCCAGATTTATTGTTTCCACTGGCTCTTCATGTGGTTGAATTGCCCTCTCTTCCTGGAGTAACAGTCTTGCAAGCTCGCCAGGCACTTCGCAATCATCTTCACCTTCGTCTTTGGCTAAGTTGATCGGATTTTCGAAGTCATAACTAGCAGTAGCAGAGTCGTTACCAGTGAGATCCAGAGTGGATTGAAACCTGTATGAGTGAGTGTGTGTAAATACAGCTGTTTTGCAATATATAAAGAAAGGAAAGAAAGAAATGGAGCATAAGATTTGAAATGCGAGAAAACGTCCAAGGTCTTTATTCATGATATATGAAATGACAATTAATATGCCCTCACAAATGAAGCCACGGTGCCCCGGGTAAGACACCGGGCCATAGAGTTTTAATTGTTCATTACAAATAACAAAACAAAGAAGTTTATTACTGCGTAACAAAAGTAACAGGAGTATGATCCTTAGCAGTCCAATTGGCCAATCTACCATCAGTCGTCGGGTAGATCCAGCTTTCGAACTCTGACTCTTCCACTTCATCTTCGTCCCCAACAGCATTCACTCCTGGATTAATAATGAGCACAGGAGGCCTTCTGATCTTTGCCTTGCGCATAGCCTTCTGACCCTCTGCAGTAAAACCCAGTCCAAACTTGTCAGTTTTCTGTGTAAAATCAGTGAGCTTGCCCCAGTTAGCACATTCACCTTTCTTGATCACAGCCCGGGCATCCTTCAAGGAAGCCATCTTCAAAGGAACATCCTCTTCGACCACTGTTTCCGCTGCTGCCAATGTTGGAGGTACCTCTTCGAAGTGCTGAAAGGGGGTTTCAATAAACTCCCCGTCCATCTTAATATACCTGAAGGAATTCAAATGGCTCACCATATACTCCTCCTCTCCCTGCACAGTGACAATCTTCCCTCTGACGGGGTACTTGAGTTTCTGGTGCAGGGTAGAGGTCACTGCCCCAGCTTTGTGGATCCAAGGTCGACCCAGTAGACAAGAATACGATGGACGGATATCCATCACATAGAAAGTAGAGTCGAATACTTGAGAACCCACACGAATAGGAATGTCTACCTCTCCATGGACCATCCTCTTAGAACCGTCGAAGGCTCTGACGATGATATTGCTAGGTTTCAGCTTCAGGCCTTCACAATCCAAACGGTCTAAGGCCTTCTTGGGTAGCACATTCTGGGAAGAACCAATGTCCACCAACACGTGTGCAAGAGTAGTGCCCCTGCATTCAATAGAGACATTCAGGGCGTCGTTGTGGTCTTTTCCCTTAGCAGTAAGGTCAGCGTCCGAGAAACCCAGACCATTGTCGGCTGTCAGATTGGCTACACAATCAGTAAACTGGACAACAGATGTCTCCTGTGGCACATGGGCCGTCTTGAGAAATGAAATCAAGGCCTTAGCATGGGCCTCTGAGCATAGTAGCAAGGAGAGCATAGAGATCTTGGAGGGTGTATGCCCCAGCTGCTCGACAACATTAAAGTCACTCTTCTTGATTATTTTCAGAATTTCCTCCATCTCTTGTTGGGAGGCCTCAGCATTAACTTGAGATTGGTAAATCAAAATGACATGGGACCAAAGGCATTGGTTAGAGGACTTCAAGACCTTTTCAAAATGTCCAAGAACATGATCAAAGCTTAAAAATTGAGCAAGATATGCCTTGTGGAAGTTGGGAGATTTTTGGGAATTTTGGAAAGTCAACTTTGCTTCAAATGCCTTAAAATTGCTAATGGGCCACATTTTCTTCCAAGATTCATCATCCAAAGCATATGCACGACCATTTGGCCCAAAGGGGATTTATTTCATCATTTTTATTTATTTATTTGAATTTTTAATTACTATTAATTCCAGACTATCCTGAAAGAAGTGAATCCATAAATTCTTGTCAGCCGTGTAGGGCTGGATCCTCCTTGTGTAAGACCTGAGATGCAGCTTAGGACAGGATGCCCCGTCGTACTTTGCAAAGGCAGGTGCCTTAAATTTTTGCGGGATCACTACCCCAGAAGACAGACCTAGATCTTCGAAGTCCAGGCCGGGCACTTTTTGTATCTCCATGGCACTTAGCCGGTCTTCCAACAGTTTATACATGTCCTCAGCTGGAGGGTACTGCTCATCATTGTAATCGGTCTCGTTGTCGGAGACCACTGGACTAGGAACCTCCCTTTCTTGGGGACTGTCTTTCCCAACAGATGGGGTGGTCTGCTCAACTTCATTTCGTGATCCATTCCCAGATTTGCGTCTAGGGTTGAACAGCACCGTCCTCTTCTTCTTCTTTTTCAAAAGTAGGGTCTTCAGATCTTGTTGCCCCTGGGCCAAACTCATGATCAACTCTTGGAATTGGGCATTCTGGGCCTGGAGGGCCTGGATGGATTGCTCAGTAGATGTTTCTGGATTCATGATGAGACTGCTGAAATAAACAGCAAAGAAGGTAAGCAACCTGTAGAAAAAAGGGTACCTGTTATGCAATGATATGTATGTATGCATGCGATGTTTTCAAGGATCTCGCGGGGTAAACAAGAAATTTGTTAGAGTTTGCATTTTGTAGCTTGATGGAAGGAACTTCATGTTGTTGAGAGTCCTTCTTCAAGAGTCAAGGCTCATCATATCGAGTGGGTCATAGCCCCTGACAACCTTGGCTAGAGGAAAATAAATCCCCTTTGCCCCTTGCCAGACATGTTGGTTCATCATGACCTGCATCACAAGCCCTTGAGATCCTTGAAATGGGTTAGTCCTTATGCGGAATGCATGCAATGGTATGATGTTATGCTATGCATGGGGTAATGTAGGTAAACCCTGTTATGAGTCCCAATTAAGGACTATAAACAAAACCTGCAAGAAACTCAAGTGTCAGATAACAAGCATGCAAGTAGTCAAGTATGAAAGCACACAAGTCACACCACAACCCTTAGAGTTTAGGCCAGCATGGGGTCTGGAGTACTACCCTCTTGAAGTTGGTGGGCTCAAAACCTGTCCTATCAGAAGTAACCGGGTTCTAAGGGTCCCAATATCATTGGATTGCTTTCATTGTTCATCGTTTCGATTTAGCCACTGAACTGGCGACCGAAATATTCCAAGAAAACAACCCTCAATTGAGTGTAGTATCGAGTATCAACCAACCTCGGACTGCATCAAAGTCAGTTATCTCACTACCCTAAAGAGGCCAAGATGGTTCAATTAAGGTTCCTAAGGTCAGTTGATGCTTCACGACACCACGCGGAGGCCCCGTACTCTCCTTGACTGAACTCAAGGGTTACCGGTACACACCAAAGTGCCACATCAACGTAGCAGACTGCTTCAACCATGTCGGTATACCCCGCACAGTTCCCTCACAATCTTGTTGCTACTTTCTAAGAAGGTATCCCCCAGATCCGGGTTAGGATCTATAGAACTCCCAAGACAGTACCCACAATAATAAAGCAAACAATTCAGACAATTGAAAACACAAATGATCTTAGTCCTAAGGTACACCTCACTTTAAGTATCCCCAGCAGAGTCGCCAGTTCTAGGATCGGTGGATCTGGAACTGACTGTTTAACGTTGGTTCGCGAAATGTCGCGGTAAGCAAGAGTCTCCACCGTCTTTTATTTTCTCCAAATGGAAAGGACAAAAGCACAAAAAAATTCCTTATAGAGATTGCTCTCGGTTCGGGAGGTAGATTTATAGAAAGGGAAGGTGTTAGCACCCTTTCTATCCATGGTTATCCATGGGCTCTTAGGTACTTGCTCTTATGTTTTCAAAATGTTTGTTTGCTTTTCAAAAGTGCGTGGGTTTGAAAAAGTTTCATTGAAAACTTCAATTCGACTCTGGTATCAGTCCTCAAGAGTGTTGTGAAGCGTTTGTTTTGAAATCTTTTAGAAAGTGTCAGTGTGAAAAAGGTTTTTTGTTTGTTTTTAGAAAGAGAGCAAGTACCTATGAGTTGTCTACCTACCCTAAGGAATTAGGCTGTGTAAATGTCCTTAAGGTAGTGCCATCCCACCATTGAGAGATAGGTAGCACCACCGTTGGAGGTGTTTGGGTCAATTCGAGTTAAGGGACAGTGGTCACCGAAGCAATAGTAGGACACCTTAGAAGCTACCCTTATGCCATTGATCCTTTTTTAATTCGAGGCAACTTTTCCGAGGCAACTTGTTTTGAGGCGTATGGATCAACGGACATAAGGACTTACTAAAACGTCCTATACTCGACGACCACGTTTCGAAGGCAAGGCAACAGTGAGGCGTACCCTAAGAGTGGTGTGTGAATTTGTGTGTTATTTTTAGTTTAGCAATTATCTTTGATCATGGCATTGTGAGCTACGCTTGTTTTTAATTAGCCATACATTCTTTCATGCAATTTAGAATTTAAGAGTGCGAAAATTTAAATGCGGAAAGATAAATCCTACGCTATTACAAGGCGCGGGTCTATACATCGCCAAAATACAAAGACCCGTTTTTTGATAAAGATGCGGAAAGTAAAGACGGAAAGATAAACCTAATTACTATTACATCTGAGAAACAGTTACATAAAGATCGAAAGAAATAATGCGTGAAAAGAATTAAAATTAGGACGTCCGAGGGTTTTAACCCTTTGCATGAAATTAAATTAAATTAAAGTCCAATTAATTATTTAATTAAAGAAAAGAAAGTGTTTTAGTGTTTTTTGTATTTATGAAAAATAAAGAACAAGAATTAAAAGGAAACCCTAAATCTAGATTATTTTAATTATTAATGAAAATATTAAAGTTAACCTAATTTACTAGTTAATTAATTTATTTACATGTTTATTTACAAAATTAATGATAATTAATAATAATGATAAATAATGATGATTAATAATTTATTTAAGAAAAAGATGAAAATGTCAAAAAAACCTAATTCTAGATACTTTTTACTTATTAAGAAAAAGATTAAAGTTTAAAAACCTAAATTAAACTAAGTTAATTGTTAGAGTTTATTTACAAAAAATAGGTTAGTGATGAAATTAATAATAATTAAATACATTTTTATTTTTTTATTTGATTTTCCTTTTTATTCTTTTAATTGTTTTCAATAGTTCTGTGATCGGTGGATCTGGAACTGACTGTTTAACGCTGGTTCGCGAAATGTCGCGGTAAGCAAGAGTCACCACCGTCTTTTATTTTCTCCAAATGGAAAGGACAAAAGCACAGAAAAATTCCTTATAGAGATTGCTCTCGGTTCGGGAGGTAGATTTATAGAAAGGGAAGGTGTTAGCATCCTTTCTATCCATGGTTATCCATGGGCTCTTAGGTACTTGCTCTTATGTTTTCAAAATGTTTGTTTGCTTTTCAAAAGTGCGTGGGTTTGAAAAAGTTTCATTGAAAACTTCAATTCGACTCTTGTATCAGTCCTCAAGAGTGTTGTGAAGCGTTTGTTTTGAAATCTTTTAGAAAGTGTCAGTGTGAAAAAGGTTTTTTGTTTGTTTTTAGAAAGAGAGCAAGTACCTATGAGTTTTCTACCTACCCTAAGGAATTAGGCTGTGTAAATGTCCTTAAGGTAGTGCCATCCCACCATTGAGAGATAGGTAGCACCACCGTTGGAGGTGTTCGGGTCAATTCGAGTTAAGGGACAGTGGTCACCGAAGCAATAGTAGGACACCTTAGAAGCTACCCTTATGCCATTGATCCTTTTTTAATTCGAGGCAACTTTTCCGAGGCAACTTGTTTTGAGGCGTATGGATCAACGGACATAAGGACTTACTAAAACGTCCTATACTCGACGACCACGTTTCGAAGGCAAGGCAACAGTGAGGCGTACCCTAAGAGTGGTGTGTGAATTTGTGTGTTATTTTTAGTTTAGCAATTATCTTTGATCATGGCATTGTGAGCTACGCTTGTTTTTAATTAGCCATACATTCTTTCATGCAATTTAGAATTTAAGAGTGCGGAAATTTAAATGCGGAAAGATAAATCCTACGCTATTACAAGGCGCGGGTCTATACATCGCCAAAATACAAAGACCCGTTTTTTGATAAAGATGCGGAAAGTAAAGACGGAAAGATAAACCTAATTACTATTACATCTGAGAAACAGTTACATAATGATCGAAAGAAATAATGCGTGAAAAGAATTAAAATTAGGACGTCCGAGGGTTTTGACCCTTTGCATGAAATTAAATTAAATTAAAGTCCAATTAATTATTTAATTAAAGAAAAGAAAGTGTTTTAGTGTTTTTTGTATTTATGAAAAATAAAGAACAAGAATTAAAAGGAAACCCTAAATCTAGATTATTTTAATTATTAATGAAAATATTAAAGTTAACCTAATTTACTAGTTAATTAATTTATTTACATGTTTATTTACAAAATTAATGATAATTAATAATAATGATAAATAATGATGATTAATAATTTATTTAAGAAAAAGATGAAAATGTCAAAAAAACCTAATTCTAGATACTTTTTACTTATTAAGAAAAAGATTAAAGTTTAAAAACTTAAATTAAACTAAGTTAATTGTTAGAGTTTATTTACAAAAAATAGGTTAGTGATGAAATTAATAATAATTAAATACATTTTTATTTTTTTATTTGATTTTCCTTTTTATTCTTTGAATTGTTTTCAATAGTTCTGTGATCGGTGGATCTGGAACTGACTGTTTAACGCTGGTTCGCGAAATGTTGCGGTAAGCAAGAGTCTCCACCGTCTTTTATTTTCTCCAAATGGAAAGGACAAAAGCACAAAAAAATTCCTTATAGAGATTGCTCTCGGTTCGGGAGGTAGATTTATAGAAAGGGAAGGTGTTAGCACCCTTTCTATCCATGGTTATCCATGGGCTCTTAGGTACTTGCTCTTATGTTTTCAAAATGTTTGTTTGCTTTTCAAAAGTGCGTGGGTTTGAAAAAGTTTCATTGAAAACTTCAATTCGACTCTGGTATCAGTCCTCAAGAGTGTTGTGAAGCGTTTGTTTTGAAATCTTTTAGAAAGTGTCAGTGTGAAAAAGGTTTTTTGTTTGCTTTTAGAAAGAGAGCAAGTACCTATGAGTTGTCTACCTACCCTAAGGAATTAGGCTGTGTAAATGTCCTTAAGGTAGTGCCATCCCACCATTGAGAGATAGGTAGCACCACCGTTGGAGGTGTTCGGGTCAATTCGAGTTAAGGGACAGTGGTCACTGAAGCAATAGTAGGACACCTTAGAAGCTACCCTTATGCCATTGATCCTTTTTTAATTCGAGGTAACTTTTCCGAGGCAACTTGTTTTGAGGCGTATGGATCAACGGACATAAGGACTTACTAAAACGTCCTATACTCGACGACCACGTTTCGAAGGCAAGGCAACAGTGAGGCGTACCCTAAGAGTGGTGTGTGAATTTGTGTGTTATTTTTAGTTTAGCAATTATCTTTGATCATGGCATTGTGAGCTACGCTTGTTTTTAATTAGCCATACATTCTTTCATGCAATTTAGAATTTAAGAGTGCGGAAATTTAAATGCGGAAAGATAAATCCTACGCTATTACAAGGCGCGGGTCTATACATCGCCAAAATACAAAGACCCGTTTTTTGATAAAGATGCGGAAAGTAAAGACGGAAAGATAAACCTAATTACTATTACATCTGAGAAACAGTTACATAATGATCGAAAGAAATAATGCGTGAAAAGAATTAAAATTAGGACGTCCGAGGGTTTTGACCCTTTGCATGAAATTAAATTAAATTAAAGTCCAATTAATTATTTAATTAAAGAAAAGAAAGTGTTTTAGTGTTTTTTGTATTTATGAAAAATAAAGAACAAGAATTAAAAGGAAACCCTAAATCTAGATTATTTTAATTATTAATGAAAATATTAAAGTTAACCTAATTTACTAGTTAATTAATTTATTTACATGTTTATTTACAAAATTAATGATAATTAATAATAATGATAAATAATGATGATTAATAATTTATTTAAGAAAAAGATGAAAATGTCAAAAAAACCTAATTCTAGATACTTTTTACTTATTAAGAAAAAGATTAAAGTTTAAAAACCTAAATTAAACTAAGTTAATTGTTAGAGTTTATTTACAAAAAATAGGTTAGTGATGAAATTAATAATAATTAAATACATTTTTATTTTTTTATTTGATTTTCCTTTTTATTCTTTTAATTGTTTTCAATAGTTCTGTGATCGGTGGATCTGGAACTGACTGTTTAACGCTGGTTCGCGAAATGTCGCGGTAAGCAAGAGTCACCACCGTCTTTTATTTTCTCCAAATGGAAAGGACAAAAGCACAGAAAAATTCCTTATAGAGATTGCTCTCGGTTCGGGAGGTAGATTTATAGAAAGGGAAGGTGTTAGCATCCTTTCTATCCATGGTTATCCATGGGCTCTTAGGTACTTGCTCTTATGTTTTCAAAATGTTTGTTTGCTTTTCAAAAGTGCGTGGGTTTGAAAAAGTTTCATTGAAAACTTCAATTCGACTCTTGTATCAGTCCTCAAGAGTGTTGTGAAGCGTTTGTTTTGAAATCTTTTAGAAAGTGTCAGTGTGAAAAAGGTTTTTTGTTTGTTTTTAGAAAGAGAGCAAGTACCTATGAGTTTTCTACCTACCCTAAGGAATTAGGCTGTGTAAATGTCCTTAAGGTAGTGCCATCCCACCATTGAGAGATAGGTAGCACCACCGTTGGAGGTGTTCGGGTCAATTCGAGTTAAGGGACAGTGGTCACCGAAGCAATAGTAGGACACCTTAGAAGCTACCCTTATGCCATTGATCCTTTTTTAATTCGAGGCAACTTTTCCGAGGCAACTTGTTTTGAGGCGTATGGATCAACGGACATAAGGACTTACTAAAACGTCCTATACTCGACGACCACGTTTCGAAGGCAAGGCAACAGTGAGGCGTACCCTAAGAGTGGTGTGTGAATTTGTGTGTTATTTTTAGTTTAGCAATTATCTTTGATCATGGCATTGTGAGCTACGCTTGTTTTTAATTAGCCATACATTCTTTCATGCAATTTAGAATTTAAGAGTGCGGAAATTTAAATGCGGAAAGATAAATCCTACGCTATTACAAGGCGCGGGTCTATACATCGCCAAAATACAAAGACCCGTTTTTTGATAAAGATGCGGAAAGTAAAGACGGAAAGATAAACCTAATTACTATTACATCTGAGAAACAGTTACATAATGATCGAAAGAAATAATGCGTGAAAAGAATTAAAATTAGGACGTCCGAGGGTTTTGACCCTTTGCATGAAATTAAATTAAATTAAAGTCCAATTAATTATTTAATTAAAGAAAAGAAAGTGTTTTAGTGTTTTTTGTATTTATGAAAAATAAAGAACAAGAATTAAAAGGAAACCCTAAATCTAGATTATTTTAATTATTAATGAAAATATTAAAGTTAACCTAATTTACTAGTTAATTAATTTATTTACATGTTTATTTACAAAATTAATGATAATTAATAATAATGATAAATAATGATGATTAATAATTTATTTAAGAAAAAGATGAAAATGTCAAAAAAACCTAATTCTAGATACTTTTTACTTATTAAGAAAAAGATTAAAGTTTAAAAACTTAAATTAAACTAAGTTAATTGTTAGAGTTTATTTACAAAAAATAGGTTAGTGATGAAATTAATAATAATTAAATACATTTTTATTTTTTTATTTGATTTTCCTTTTTATTCTTTGAATTGTTTTCAATAGTTCTGTGATCGGTGGATCTGGAACTGACTGTTTAACGCTGGTTCGCGAAATGTTGCGGTAAGCAAGAGTCTCCACCGTCTTTTATTTTCTCCAAATGGAAAGGACAAAAGCACAAAAAAATTCCTTATAGAGATTGCTCTCGGTTCGGGAGGTAGATTTATAGAAAGGGAAGGTGTTAGCACCCTTTCTATCCATGGTTATCCATGGGCTCTTAGGTACTTGCTCTTATGTTTTCAAAATGTTTGTTTGCTTTTCAAAAGTGCGTGGGTTTGAAAAAGTTTCATTGAAAACTTCAATTCGACTCTGGTATCAGTCCTCAAGAGTGTTGTGAAGCGTTTGTTTTGAAATCTTTTAGAAAGTGTCAGTGTGAAAAAGGTTTTTTGTTTGCTTTTAGAAAGAGAGCAAGTACCTATGAGTTGTCTACCTACCCTAAGGAATTAGGCTGTGTAAATGTCCTTAAGGTAGTGCCATCCCACCATTGAGAGATAGGTAGCACCACCGTTGGAGGTGTTCGGGTCAATTCGAGTTAAGGGACAGTGGTCACTGAAGCAATAGTAGGACACCTTAGAAGCTACCCTTATGCCATTGATCCTTTTTTAATTCGAGGTAACTTTTCCGAGGCAACTTGTTTTGAGGCGTATGGATCAACGGACATAAGGACTTACTAAAACGTCCTATACTCGACGACCACGTTTCGAAGGCAAGGCAACAGTGAGGCGTACCCTAAGAGTGGTGTGTGAATTTGTGTGTTATTTTTAGTTTAGCAATTATCTTTGATCATGGCATTGTGAGCTACGCTTGTTTTTAATTAGCCATACATTCTTTCATGCAATTTAGAATTTAAGAGTGCGGAAATTTAAATGCGGAAAGATAAATCCTACGCTATTACAAGGCGCGGGTCTATACATCGCCAAAATACAAAGACCCGTTTTTTGATAAAGATGCGGAAAGTAAAGACGGAAAGATAAACCTAATTACTATTACATCTGAGAAACAGTTACATAATGATCGAAAGAAATAATGCGTGAAAAGAATTAAAATTAGGACGTCCGAGGGTTTTGACCCTTTGCATGAAATTAAATTAAATTAAAGTCCAATTAATTATTTAATTAAAGAAAAGAAAGTGTTTTAGTGTTTTTTGTATTTATGAAAAATAAAGAACAAGAATTAAAAGGAAACCCTAAATCTAGATTATTTTAATTATTAATGAAAATATTAAAGTTAACCTAATTTACTAGTTAATTAATTTATTTACATGTTTATTTACAAAATTAATGATAATTAATAATAATGATAAATAATGATGATTAATAATTTATTTAAGAAAAAGATGAAAATGTCAAAAAAACCTAATTCTAGATACTTTTTACTTATTAAGAAAAAGATTAAAGTTTAAAAACCTAAATTAAACTAAGTTAATTGTTAGAGTTTATTTACAAAAAATAGGTTAGTGATGAAATTAATAATAATTAAATACATTTTTATTTTTTTATTTGATTTTCCTTTTTATTCTTTTAATTGTTTTCAATAGTTCTGTGATCGGTGGATCTGGAACTGACTGTTTAACGCTGGTTCGCGAAATGTCGCGGTAAGCAAGAGTCACCACCGTCTTTTATTTTCTCCAAATGGAAAGGACAAAAGCACAGAAAAATTCCTTATAGAGATTGCTCTCGGTTCGGGAGGTAGATTTATAGAAAGGGAATGTGTTAGCACCCTTTCTATCCATGCTTATTTCTATGAGATATTGGAGTTTTTCTCTAGATGTCTTATATCCTGAAGCTATTTGAGCCAAGTCATTTGCCTCCTGATTATCAATTCTGGGAATATGTTTTATATCCACATATTCAAATTTCTTGAGTAATCTGTTAGCAATAACGAAGTACATGATCAAATTTTCCTTGATACATTTGTATTCTTTTGTTATCTTTTTGATGACCAGCTCTGAGTCTCCCCTAATTTCAACTCTGGTTGCCCCCAATTCCAACAAAGCTTCAAGTCCAGCAATTAATGCTTCATACTCAGCTTCGTTGTTCGAACAGGGAGGGCCTTCTAACTTGTACTTGAATTTTGTTGGAATTCTCTCAGGAGAAATTATAAGGACTCCGACACCACTCCCATATTTATGTGTTGACCCATCGAAGGATAATTTCCAAGGGTGGATCTCAACATAATCTAATGCGAAGTCCTCACTCACAGAGTGATCCACTATGAAATCTGAAACCACTTGTCCTTTCATAGCTTTTAAAGGCTTGAAGGTCAAATTATACTCAGTGAGTGCTAAGGCCCATTTGCCAATCCTGTTGTGCATGATTGGTTTTGAAAGCATATGTTTAATAACATCAAAGTGAGATGAAACATAAACATCAACTGGTTTAATATAATATTTAAGTTTTGTACAAGAGAAATACAGACAGAGGCATAGTTTTTTAATGCTACTATACTTAATCTCTGCTTTATTTAGGACCCTACTAAGATAGTATATGGCTATTTCGACGCCATCATCATTTTCTTGGGCCAACATACTACCTATAGTTACATTGGAGGCAGAGATATACAGCCTCATTGGTTTATCTTTAGAAGGGGGTGCAAGTATATGAGGATGCATCAAATAAGCTTTGATTTTCTCGAATGCCTCCTGATGTTGCGCAGTCCATTCAAAATTCCCTTGGTTGAGACGGAGGAGTGGAGAGAAAGCCTGAGTTCGCCCACTCAAATTAGATATGAATCTCCTTAAAAAGTTAATTTTACCCAATAGAGATTGCAATTCTTTCTTTGTTGAAGGAGGTTTCGTCTCCATAATAGCCTTCGTCTTGTTCAAGTTAATTTCGATCCCCTTCTTGTGGACCACAAAGCCTAGGAAATCCCCAGCTTGAACAAAGAAAGCACATTTAAGATAATTCATTTTTAAGCCATGTTTTCTCATTCTTTCGAATGACTGGAAAAGGTGAGTCAAATGATCCTCATCAGAAACAGATTTGACTACTATGTCATCTATATAAATCTGCATAAATGACTCAATGAAATCATGAAAAATAGTGTTCATTGCCCTCTGATATGTTGCCCCAGCATTTTTTAGTTCAAAGGGCATAACTACCCATTCATAAGTGCCTAAGGCGCCTGGACATCTGAATGCAGTTTTGGGAACATCATCCTCAGCAATAAAAATCTGATTATACCCAGAGTACCCATCTAACATACTCAGGTATTTGAAACTCGCAGCAGAATCAATCAGCATTTCTGCTATAGGCATGGAATATTCATCTTTTGGGGTGGCAGTGTTTAAATCCCTAAAATCTATGCAAATTCGTAAAGAGCCATTTTTCTTAATAACAGGTACAATATTAGCAAGCCATTCTATGTACCTTGTGGTTCTGATAAATTTGCATCGAATGAGCCATTCCACCTCTGCCTTTATTTTTGAGAGGATTTCTAGAGCGAATCGTCTAGGCATCTGCTTGATGGGCTTCTTTCCATCCTTGATTGGAAGCCTATGTTCTACCAGTTCCCTCTTTAAACCAGGCATTTCATCGTAGTCCCAGGCGAAGCAGTCTCTGTTTTGTTTGAGAATTTCAACCACTTTGCCTTTTAAATTGGGACTAAGTTTCGCACTGATGTATGTAATCCTTTTTTCGACACCATCCCCAATATCAACTTCCTCCAAAGGATCTTGGGCCAGCATCTTAGCGCTTGATGACTCTGGATCCTTCTCGAACCCCAAGGTTTCTTGATCATAAATGGCATCTAGTCGTTGATCCACCAGTTCAGAAGTTTGTCCATCACATGGTGAGGGTGAATGGTTTCCTTCAGGATTTTCTATTTCTTTTTTGTCTATGGCTTCGACAGCCATGTTTTGTATTTCGGCTTCGAGAGCCGTTCTTCGTTTGTTCTCAGCCAAATAGGCCGAAATCTTTTGGTAGTAATTTGATTCAGTCATAATAACCTTCGCTTGCCCAGCCAGTTAGCCGTATCGTCGAAGTCTCTCCATCTTTCTCAGTCACCTGCCCATCCCACATGATTTCCCTATCCCATTGGAATCCATTGGGACGCAGGGTTAAAGAATAGTAAGCATTCTCATTGGGCTCGAAATATTCCTCTGGTGGGTGACATGGCCCTATGTTGGCCATATTTGTGTCGAAATTTCTTTTGTCCACATTGTTGATTTCTGCCATATAGTAACTTTGGTCTGCTTCTAAATTTTCGACAATCCGGTCATCTCTCCACAACACCAGCCTTTGATGCACTGAAGAAGGTACTACGCCAATTCCATGGATCCATTCCCTGCCAAGCAACAGATTGTAGTTTGCCTTTGCAGCAATGACCATAAACATTGTTGGTCTTGTGAGGGAACCAACTGTCAAGTTAACTTGTATTACTCACAAAGTCTTGCCAACCTTTCCTTCATAATTCGAAAGCCCCATGTTGTGAGGTCTAACATCTGAATCCTGCATGCCTATCCTTTTTAGCATGAATTGAGGCATCAAATTGACAGCAGCTCCACCATCCACCAGAACCTTGTTCACACCATATTGTTCCACCTTTGCCCTGATGAATAAGGGCTTTAGATGGTTCTTCATTCCTTCATCTGGCTTCTCGAAGAAAGTGTTCTGCTCTTCGACCGCTTCATTGTTCATCACATAATAGCACACTGGCCTATGTCTGGCCATTTCGTCATTATCAGTCTCCTCATCAGCATAAACCTTTGTATCCTGATTGTACTCACAAGGCAGTACCGAAACTACGTTGCAGTTTGCATTGAAGAAGGATTCCCCCTCAGATTCGAAGTCATCAGTCATCAAGTCCTCTTCGTTCGCAGCTTCCTTCTGAGTCTTATTTTCTTTAGTGTCTTTCTATGGTGAAAAAAGTTTCCTGGATACTGGGGGTTTGCCCCCAGTCTGGTTCACTGATGTTAGGTTATTAGTACTAGATTCTCCTACTCCCATAGGCTTCGAATCCCTTGCAGCTTTTTGGTTTCTCTGGTGTCTACGCCATTAAGAGCGAGACATTGGGTTTCTACCTTTATAATTCTCCAATCTTATTTCTTCCCTCCTATTTGAATTGAATTGCCTCATGTAAGCCATTGCAGTCCTTCCTCCTCGATCGAAGCTGCGCCACTTCCCTTTTCCCTTATCAGCATTCACCTGCAGCCATCTGTCAGTGGGGATTTATGCAGGTAGTTTAAAGGAAACCCTCTTTGCTCCCCTGGGGTAAGGGCTATCTGGCCTCCTTGGCATACTTCTGCCAGTGCTAACAAGATTCGAAGGCATTCCGCCTTGGTTCCCCCAGCCTGATGCAAACAGAATTCTCTCGAATGCTTCATCCATCTCCTTATCGTACACTGCTGCACATCTGGGACATATTAAACACTCTGTTCTAATCTTGTGGCAATGAACCAGGAATTCGAGCAGACTTTCATTAGCTTTTGGGTAAACTCTGTACAACTGGTTGTCTTGCTTCCAATTGACCCATGTTCGTTTACGCTGGGCCCTTTCGAACTCAGCAACAATTCTGGGGTTGCAGATGATACTGCACCTTGGGCATAGCAATTTTTCCTGATTTTTCTTATGACAGTGGAAGAGGTATTCGCGCAAACCCGCGTCCTTTCTAGGTAGGCTCTCTCTTCTTTGCCCTCTTTCCCTCTCTAAACAATGTTCCACTTCTTCCATTTCAGTGTTAGGCTGTTCGAAGTCCACCATATTCACTCCCAGCATTTGATCATCAGAAATTTTGACTTCTTCAAATTTCATCCTAAGACCTTCAGTGGCCTCAGCTAATTTTTTGTCACTTAATATCTTTGCTTTGAGCACCTTTGGGAGGCCATCAGTAGCCTCTGTTTCGTTTTTGATCAATGGGAGGCCATCAATAGCCTCTCTTTCGTTTTTGATTAAGATGAAGTCCCCATCCTCTTCGAATTCCTCTTTCGACTCAACTTTCCCCTCAGCAATTTCTACCACATTGATGTCTAGAGGTTCAGCATTGTTAGTCTCCGCCATCAGCAACGGATCCGTATCAACTTTCATTGGATTCTTCCCCTTGTCTGAGAACTTCAGCCTGCCATCCTTGATTGCATTCTGTATCAAATCCCTGAAAAGAAAACACTGTGAGGTTTTATGGCCTAAAAAGTTGTGATATTTACAAAAGCCCATCTTTTTCCTTTGTTCCAACGGAGGAACCTTAAGGTTAGGAGGAACTATTAACTGGCCATCTTTAACAAGCAGATCAAATATCTCATCACATTTAGTTATATCGAAAGTATAGATTTTCTTGGGGAATTTATCGTTCCTTTCACTTTCGACAGAATCCTTTCCATTGGAAGGAAGTAGAACTTTGCAAGCATAAGGGGGTGCTTCTTTTAGTTCTGCAAGATCTATTTCGAACTGATCGAAATCATAAGGGTCTTGAGAATCATCTATGTTTTCCCCTTCAGCCTCTACGTAGGCTATTCTCTCTTTCTTATGATTTTTACTAGCCCTGGCTTTTTCAGCTTTTAACCTTTCAACCTGACGCACTCTGTCTGCTAGTTGGGCCATATCTCTAAGATACTGTGTATCCAATTTCTTTCGAATAGAATAATCTAGGCCCCCAGCAGCCATTTCGACCAATTCATGTTCAGGGACCACTGTGAAGCATCTGGATTTTTATAAACGGAACCTATTCAAATATTCATCTATTGGTTCCGTGAATTTTCTCTTAATGCTTGCTAGTTCCTTGAGACTGATTTTAGACTGACCCATGTAAAATTGTTCATGGAAAAGTCTTTCTAAATAAGGCCATGTGTCCACAGATCCAGGGGGAAAGGTGGTGAACCAAGTGAAAGCATTCTTTGTTAAAGAACTTGGGAAGTATTTTATCCTAAGATTTTCATTATTTGTTATATCTCCCGCTTCGGTTAAATATCTTGCTATATGCTCCACTGTTGATTCACTTGTATCTCCATCAAATTTCGTGAATTTAGGAACTTTAAAGCCCCTGGGTAATTTTGTTTGCAAAACATAATCTATAATAGGAGATGTGTAGTTTGGCCTCCTAAATCCTGAATTTAAACCATTCTGGGCCATTATTCTTTCAATCATGGTGGTGAGGTTATTTTCTGCCACTAAATTGTCATTTCTAATCCTATGAACAACTTCGTCTGCATTTTGGTCCCTATTCACCATCATTATAGGTCTAGGCTGTTCATTCTGAACTTCCTGAACTCCCTGATCTCTTAATCTTACCCCTATATTTCTCTCTTCGACCACTTGTAGAGGGGGTCAAATTTTTTCAATTATAGGTTCTTCATTTCGAATCACCTCCGGGTTCTGCCTACGCCTTGCATGCACATTAGGGGCACCAAAAAAATCTGCTATCCTGGCCATCTGGGCTGCATTTTCTTGGTTTGTTCTATTTATATTTTGGATTAGGGGATTGAAAATAGCATTCATTTCACGGGCTAGGATCCCTATTGTGATCGGTGGATCTGGAACTGACTGTTTAACGCTGGTTCGCGAAATGTCGCGGAAGCAAGAGTCGCCACCGTCTTTTATTTTCTCCAAATGGAAAGGACAAAAGCACAGAAAAATTCCTTATAGAGATTGCTCTCGGTTCGGGAGGTAGATTATAGAAAGGGAAGGTGTTAGCACCCTTTCTATCCATGGTTATCCATGGGCTCTTAGATACTTGCTCATTTGTGTTTTCAAAAATGGTTTGTTTGCTTTTCAACTGTGGGTTTTAAAAAGTTTCTTTGAAAATTCCAGTTCGACTCTTGTATCGGTCCTCAAGAGTGTTTGAAAAGTTGCTTTCAAAAGTTTTTTGAAAAGGTGTCGGTGTGAAAAGTATTTTTTTTGATTTGTTTTGAAATTAGAGCAAGTATCTAGAGTCGTCTACCTACCCTAAGGAATTCGTCTGTGTAAATGTCCTTAAAGTAGTGCCATCCCACCATTGAGAGGTAGGTAGCACCACCGTTGGAGGTGTTCGGGTCAATTCAAAGGTTCGGGACATGGTAATCACCAGAGCAATAGGAAGACACCTTAGAAGCTACCCTCATGCCAGGTTCCTGGACGTGAGGACTTACTAAAACGTCCTCTACTCGACGATCACCTTTCGAGGGGCAAGGCAACAGTGAGGCGTACCCTAGGGGTGGTGTGTGATTAGTGTGTCATGTTCATTTATCTTTGTCTTGTCATGTATTGGTGATCTACGCATTGCTTTTATTTTGAGCATTCATTCTTTCATGCAATAGTTAACAGTTAAAAAGGTGCGAGAATTAAAAGATCCTACGCTATTAAAAAGGCGCGGGTCCACATCGCCAAATTTAATCCAGGACCCGATTTAAAATAAAATAAAGTGCGAGAAATATAAAAACCCTAATTAAGCTATTACATGGCTTTGGGAGAATTACATGAATATTCACAAAGAAAGAAAATAAAAATGCGAAAAGAATTAAAATCGGGAATGCGAGGGCGTTGGACCCTTTTGAAGAAATTGAATTAAAATTATGCCATTAATTAAATTAAATGAGATAGGAAATTATTTTTTAAGTTTTTATTTATTTATGGATTTTAATGAGAATTAATGGAATTAAAACCTAATTCTAACTATTTTTAAATTATTAAGAAAAATATGTTAAAATTGAATCTAAAATTAACCTAATTAATTAATACAATTTTATTTACAAAAATAAATAATTAATTATTAATAATGGTAAAAGAAAAGAAAAAGGATAAAAGTGATTAAAACCTAATTCTACAAATTTTTTAAGTTTATTAAGAAAATGTTAAAATTAATCCTAGAATTTAAAACTAAATTAATTAACAAGATTTTATTTACAAAGAAAACATTTAAATAAAATATATTTTTGTTTTTTGTAGTTTCTGATTTTTATTATTTTTTATGTTATGAAAAATTATCAATTTTATGGAATTAAATAAAATAGAGAAAAGAATTAAAATGATTAATAGAAAAGAATAAAAAGAAATAGAGAAAAGAAAGCAAACATGGGGGGTTTGTAGGCCCATTTGGAGGTATGCTGGTAGCAATCAGGCCCATTTGTGGAAGGCCTTTTTTGACTTTTCATGCTGCCGTGTGGAGCATTGACCGGTGCCCATGGTACTCTTCAAATCAGGGCCCTTGGATGGAGATCAGTAGGCGCGTGGCAAGCTTGGATGGGGGGTGTATGATGAATCCCTGGGGTTGAAGCTGCATGGAATTACATTGAAACAAAATATATTAAGAATATGGGGGGACCTGGGAATCGAACCCAGGTCCCAATGTTCAGAGGACAACGCACTAACCAACCGTGCCATTTGCTTTCTTTGTAACATCAGTGGACAATAAATAATATATATAACAAAACATGCTAATAATATTAACTCAAAAAACGCGCTAAAGTTTGAATGAACCTATCATATGGAGACAAGTCATCATCTTCTCCGTTTGTGCGTTTTGCCTGAAAAATATAAAACAAGATTGCGGGGGTTTTAAACCCCCACTTAATGATGAACAGAAAAATAGCGAATAGGCCATCGTGGTTCATAAATTAGGCGCGAGGTATGGAATCAATTGGTCATGATCTTCTGGTTCTAATGGCGTGGGTCTCATGTCTCAATTTTTCCATAACAAAGAAACCCCAAATTTGCAGTCACGAAACCCTAGCAAGCTTCAATAGTGATTTCTCATACAATGCACAAAAACTCAATTAAAATACATGGTTAGCTTCAGCATGATTAGATTAGTGTAAAACAACAATTAAATGGTATGAAGAATGCCCAAAAATTGAAACACGATTATGCATATTTTTCATGAAAAGTGAGACATGTTTCTACCAATTCTTTGCGTTAGAACCAGTGGCTTTGATCCAGAAATGTTCCCTGATGCCTCAGGAATGTAATGGAGTCAATGTTTTGCCTTGAAACTCCTTGGAATCGTGTTTTTAGTTTTGAAAATTTGGACAAAAAATACAAACTTTGTTCTTGAGATGAGGTGCAGCATTCAGGTCCTTTGCACTAGGGTTAGGTTCAGTATATGTATGGCAATAGATTAGGGTTAAATTTTGAGCCAAAAATCCTTGCAATCATGAATCAAATATTGGATTTTAATGGCATATTTTTTCAATCTTTTTCCATGTGTTTTGATACCAATCATGTCCAAATCACCTTGATTCTTTCCATATCAGATAGTGCACGAAATCTTGAAGGTATTCTATGCATAAAAAGATTTGAAAAGCATGGATGAGTATTTTTCCCATATTTTATTTTATTAAATGAATTAATAGTAATTAAAAATTCAAATAAATAAATAAAAATGATGAATAAATTCCCTTTGGGCCAAATGGTCGTGCATATGCTTTGGATGATGAATCTTGGAAGAAAATGTGGCCCATTAGCAATTTTAAGGCATTTGAAGCAAAGTTGACTTTTCAAAATTCCCAAAAATTTCCCAACTTCCACAAGGCATATCTTACTCAATTTTTAAGCTTTGATCATGTTCTTGGTTATTTTGGAAAGGTCTTGAAGTCCTCTAACCAATTCCTTTGGTCCCATGGCATTTTGATTTACCAATCTCAAGTTATGGCCTTTGACTTAAAGTCCCTTTTTGTTGACTTTTGAAAATGACCTATAATGTTGAAATTGATAACTTTTTGTGAGAGCATTTCTTGGACTTGAAGTATGAAGAGGAGTTGTAGGAAATATGATTCTATTCAACATGAGATTTGGATGGAATTTTTCTGATAAACCATGTGGAAGTTATGCCTTGGTCAAGTTACAGTTGACTTTTTCAACTGTCCAAATATGGAAACTTTTGCATCTTGAGACTTTTTGAGCCAAGCTTTGAGAATCATGATCAAGAATTGATCAAATGATGTTTGTGGCTTCAAAATGAGATGTTGACCAAAAATTTTGAACTTTTGACTGTCAAATGACCATTTTGCCCCTGCAGTTGACTGTAGGGCAATTAGGGTTTTTGACTGTGCAATTTTGTGCTGTAAGTCTTGAAACTTGGCATGAAGATGCTTGACCATGTTTGTAGGCATGTGGGACTTGATTGGACCCTTGGAAACTTCATTTTCTTTGTCAGAACCAAAACCCTAGTTTTTGACTGTTAGGAGGCCCTTGAACTGTGCAACCCTTGGGAAGATTTTGAAGCTTGCTCTTTGCAAATCTTGAAGAATATGGGAGGGAAAATTTTGGGGTACAACAGTTGCCCCTGTTCAATCTTCTTAAACCTGAGGATGTAGATTGGCTGACGTGCCTTTCGGAATTCGAAGGTGGAAGATGATTGGACACTAGAGTGCCCAGAAATTTGCGCTCACATAGTAGTGTGATTTGGGGAATGGGCTTACAAATGCCATTTGGAGATCGATGGATAGGATGATGGGCTTATAGATGCCATGCCAAGAGATGATGGAAAGTGGATGGGCTTATAGATGCCATTTGGGTTTCGATCGCGTAAGAGATTCCTTAGCGAGAACCTGCGTACCTGAAAAGAAAATGATTACCTGGCCTGTTACAGGAGCTGGTCTTCAAACTCTTTGTGTAGATGTGCCCTGACTGGTTACAGGAATTGAATATGGAGCTTCAAAAAGGTGATGAATGAACCAGGGATGGTTACTACCTCAACGGGACGGTGAGAGGACCTTGGACGATTACTACCTCAACAGGAACGCTGAGAGAATCTGGGGTGATTACTACCTCAACAGTAACGATGAGAGAATCTTGGGCGACTTCAACCTCAACAGTAACGCTGAGAGAATCTTGGGCGACTTCTACCTCAACAGTAACGCTGAGAGAATCTTGGATGTCTTCAACTGGATAAGAAACAGGGAGATCTTAGGGTCGATCTGACTGAACCAGAGAAGGCCTTTGACTGGATAAGAAACAGAGAAATCTTAGGGTCGATTTAACTGAACCGGTCTAGGTCTTGAAATCTTCAACTGGATAAGAAACAGGGAGATCTTAGGGTCGATCTGACTGAACCAGAGAAGGCCTTTGACTGGATAAGAAACAGAAAAATCTTAGGGTCGATTTAACTGAACCGGTCTAGGTCTTGAAATCTTCAACTGGATAAGAATCAGGGAGATCTTAGGGTCGATCTGACTGAACCAGAGAAGGCCTTTGACTGGATAAGAAACAGGAAAATCTTAGGGTCGATTTAACTGAACCGGTCAAGGTCTTGAAATATAGCTGAGAACTTAACTGGATCTTTCCTGAAAGGTAAAGGTCAGTCATATGCAATGCCTGATATGGATCAAGCAATGATGTTCTCAACATAAATGAGATTTGTAAGATATGATGCGTATATGCATGCTATAATGTATGGAAGTGCGATGTTTATGTATCTTTTTTATCTATGAAAGTAAATCCTTGACGGGTGCCGGGAAATCACTCCTGGGCTGATGTTGAAGAATAGATCTTTGCTTCCGCTGGGGATGATAGTTGCAAGAATACTGGTAGGAGAAGATAACTCTGTTGGGGAATAAACTTGGCGAATGGATTACTATGTGGGGAGAAAAGTACTCTAACGATCTTGCTAGGAAGCAATACTCTGTGGGGAGAGAGATACTTTGTTGAAATGTTGATGGTAACTTCACTGGGGATACCATTGTTATGTTGGAAGTGTTAATAGACTTCGCTGGGGATAAGAAGACTTCGTCGAGAACGATCTTTCTGTGGCTTTTGGCTGAGGATAACCCAGTTATATCCTGGTAGGGAAATAACTCTTTGAATGAAGCCGGGAGACGCGTTCGTGCTCTGCGAGGATAAGCTTCCAGAACCTACTGGGGATAAGCTTATTGCTTGGGGAGATGGATTCCAACCTTCCTGGGGAAACTGGATTGGACTCTCCCGGGGAAGTTTTGAACTGTACCGGGGAAGTGACTCCATTGAATGTTTGATATACCGCCGGGGAACAATCTTTAGGTCAAGACTGCCGGGGATGCTTGTAAGAATGTCTGTACGATGTACTGGGGAATGTTGAGATCTGCTGGGGGATACCCAATTTCCTTAAGGTTTGATTGTAACTTTGCTTGGGGAGAGTGCATTGACCTGCTGGCTCACTCTCTGGGGAATTAAGATATACTGGTTATGCTGAACCTACCTTGATACCTTGGAGGACAGAACAATTAGATCGCTTAGACCACTCTTTATTTCCCCTGTTTCTAATGTTACTTGTAATTAATCCTCTGTTTCGTATGCAAATATTCATGAGTTAGCAAATTATTGTCAATGCATATATCACAAATTGAACCATGGACGTTCTTCGCAAAACAAAACAGAAAAGGAAAAACCAAAAGGCAATTTGTCTGAAAAGTGATTTTTGTATTGATTTTTGAATTTTCCTGTAAAATAGGCGTTTATGTACAAGAGGCTGACGTCCTAGTAAGAGAACACCGCCGAACAAAAGAGTTTATACAAATTTGTACAAAATAAAATAAAACAGCTGTGTGAAATGAATGATCCACTGGGTTCCAACTCTGCTATTGTCTTTATATCTCCGAGCGTCTCATCACTTGATGACCTTAGTTGAAGATGAAGCTGACTGATCGATGCCGTCTGAACTTGATGTAGATACCGGATTCTGGATGCAAAGTGATCCAATGAGACATAGTATTACGCTTTATCCCTAACTTTTGCCTGGACTGCCCTTTCGGATTTTCAATCCACCGGGATACCCATTTTTGCCCAAGCCGCCTTTTCAGGTTTTCGACTTGCCGGGTGTACAGATTTTTTCATTTTCATCCCTTCATTTTGCCCGAACCCTTTTGGTTCGCCGGGAAGCCCTAATTTTTGCCTAGGTATGTCAACCTAGCGGGTCTTTTTCATGCGTAGTATCTTTTTACTATGTCTGCATTGGCGGGGTGAGGAAGGTCGTCACCATCCATGTTGGTTAGAATCATGGCTCCTCCAGAGAACACATGTTTAACCACAAATGGCCCTTCGTACGTAGGGGTCCACTTGCCCCTTGGATCACTCTGAGGAAGGATGATTCGCTTGATTACTAGATCCCCGACTTGATATTCTTGCGGTCTGACCTTTTTGTTAAATGCCCTGATCATTCGTTTTTGGTACGTCTGACCATGACAATAGCAGCGAGTCTCTTTTCATCAATAAGGTTTAACTGATCAAGTCGTGTCTGGATCCAATCATCTTCGTTCAGATTTGCATCCTTCATTATCCGGAGAGAGGGTATCTGCACTTCGATTGGCAAGACTGCCTCCATGCCGTAGACCAAGGAGAAAGGAGTTGCCCCGGTTGACGTCCTGGCTGAGGTACGGTACCCATGTAGAGTGAACGGTAACATCTCGTGCCAATCTTTATAAGTCACTGTCATCTTATGCACGATTTTCTTAATGTTCTTATTCGCCGCTTCTACAGCCCCATTCATCTTCGGTCTGTAAGGAGAAGAGTTGTGGTGCTGTATCTTAAACTGCTCGTAGAGCTCAGTGATCATCTTGTTATTAAGATTGGTACCGTTGTCTGTAATAATTCTTTCTGGGACACCGTATCGACAGATCAGGTTGTGCCGAATGAACCGTGCCACAACGGTCTTGGTTACCGAAGCGTAGGATGCTGCTTCAACCCACTTCGTGAAGTAATCAATCGCTACCAGGATGAAGCGGTGTCCATTGGATGCCGTTGGTTTAATCTCACTGATCATGTTTATGCCCCACATTGCAAACGGCCAAGGCGCTGTCAGAACATTTAGAGGAACTGGAGGAACATGCACCTTGTCTGCGTAAATCTGGCATTTATGGCATGTCCGAGAGTGCTGGTAACAGTCGGCTTCCATTGTGGACCAGAAATACCCTGCCCGAAGGATTTTCTTTGTCATAGTGTGTCCACTGGAATGTGTTCCGAAGGTCCCTTCATGTAGCTCTTCCATGATCCTTTCTGCTTCAGTTTTATCCACACAACGCAGTAAGGTCGAATCATGGTTTCGCTTGTACAGAATGTCGTTGCTAAGGAAGAACTTTGCTACGAACCTTCTCAGAAACTTCTTATCATTGACAGACGCACCTTCAGGGTATTCCTGAGCTTCCAAGTATCTCTTCACCTCATGGTACCAAGGCTTCTCAGTCACTAACTCAGTCTCGAGATCACAACAGTATGCCGGTTCGTCCAGTTTCCAGATGATGATCCGGGGAGCCTCATTGTCCCATTTGACTTTGAACATGGAAGACATCGTAGCTAACGCGTCCGCCAGCTGATTCTCCTCTCTTGGGAAATGTTCAAAGGTTATCTCTGTGAAGTGGGGGACCAAGGTCAACACACATTCTTTATAAGGAATAAGATTCAGATGTTTCGTATCCCACTCCCCTTTGATCTGATTGATCACGAGAGCGGAATCTCCGAAGACACTCAGAAACTTGATCCTTAAGTCGATCGCAGCTTGGAGACCCATGATGCATGCCTCATACTCCGCCATGTTGTTGGTGCAGTTGAAACATAACCGGGCAGTGAGTGGAGTATGGGTGCCTTGAGGGGATATGATTACAGCGCCGATGCCGTTACCAAAAGCGTTGGAGGCTCTGTCAAAGTGCATAGACCATCGGGATCCTTCCTCAGGTCCTTCATCTGGTCCAGGTACTTCACAATCAGTTACTATCATGATGCTTTCGTCAGGAAATTCGAAGTTCATTGACTGGTAGTCGTCCACTGCCTGATGTGCCAAGTGGTTTGCCAATACACTTCCCTTGATGGCTTTCTGGGTCGTGTATTGAATGTCGTATTCTGTCAAGATCATTTGCCATCTTGCTATTCTCCCAGACAGAGCAGGCTTTTCAAATATATACTTTATAGGATCCATCTTTGAGATCAACAAGGTAGTGTGAGTCAGCATATACTGTCTCACCCGGCGAGCAGCCCATACCAAAGCGCAACAAGTTTTCTCGAGCAGTGAGTATCGGGTCTCACAGTCGGTAAACTTTTTGCTAAGGTAATAAATGGCATTCTCTTTTCGGCCAGACTCGTCATGCTTCCCCAGCACACACCCCATTGAGTTGTCAAGTACTGTCAGGTATAGTATCAGAGGTCTCCCCTCAACCGGTGGCATAAGGATGGGTGGTTCTTGGAGATACTCTTTGATTCTTTCAAAAGAAACCTGACATTCATCGTTCCAACGTACTACCTGATCTTTCTTCAGCAGCTTGAAGATTGGTTCACAGGTGGCAGTTAGGTGCGAGATGAACCGGGCGATATAATTCAGGCGTCCTAAAAAGCCTCTGACCTCTTTCTCCGTCTTAGGAACTGGCATCTCTTGAATGGCTTTGACCTTGGCATGGTCCACTTGAATACCCTTATCACTTACAACGAAGCCTAGCAACTTTCCAGATCTTACCCCGAAGGTGCACTTGTTCGGGTTCAACCTCAACTTGTACAACTTCAGACGGTCAAACAATTTCTGCAGATGATCTAGGTGTTCTTCCTCAGTCTGGGACCTGGCGATCATGTCGTCAACATACACTTCTATCTCATGATGGATCATGTCATGAAATAAAGCAACCATGGCACGTTGGTAGGTTGCCCCAGCATTTTTCAGTCCAAAAGGCATGACCTTGTAGCAGAAGGTACCCCACTGAGTAACAAAGGTAGTCTTTTCCATGTCTTCAGGAGCCATCTTGATTTGATTATACCCTGAGAAACCATCCATGAAAGAGAACACCTTATGCTGAGCAGTATTATCAACAAGGACATCAATGTGAGGTAGAGGGAAGTCATCTTTGGGGCTGGCCCTGTTCAGATCCCTGTAATCAACACACATTCTGACCTTTCCGTCTTTCTTTGGTACCGGCACCATATTAGAAACCCACTGAGGATAAGAAGTTACTGCAAGAAACCCGGTATCAAAATGTTTCATAACCTCGGCTTTGATCTTCTCAGACATCTCTAGACGCAACGACGGACCTTTTGCTTGACCGGCGGGTAGTCTTCCTTGGTAGGCAAATGATGTACCACAATGTCGGTATCCAGCCCGGGCATGTCTTCGTAGGACCAGGCAAAGATCTCCATATAATCATGTAACATTTGAGTCAACCGTTGCTTCAAGGTGAGCTCTAGGTTGGCACCAATCTTTACCTCCTTCCTGTCCGTCTCAGTACCCAGATTTATTGTTTCCACTGGCTCTTCATGTGGTTGAATTGCCCTCTCTTCCTGGAGTAACAGTCTTGCAAGCTCGCCGGGCACTTCGCAATCATCTTCACCTTCCTCTTCGGCTAAGTTGATCGGATTTTCGAAGTCATAACTGGCAGTAACAGAGTCGTTACCAGTGAGATCCAGAGTGGATTGAAACCTGTATGAGTGAGTGTGTGTAAATACAGCTGTTTTGCAATATATAAAGAAAGGAAAGAAAGAAAAGGAGCATAAGATTTGAAATGCGAGAAAACGTCCAAGGTCTTTATTCATGATATATGAAATGACAATTTAATATACCCTCACAAATGAAGCCACGGTGCCCCGGGTAAGACACCGGGCCATAGAGTTTTAATTGTTTTTTATTATAGATATCAAAACAGAAGAATTCATTACTCAGTAACAAGAGAAACAAGTAGGTTGTCCTTTGCAATCCAATTGCTAGGTTCACTGTCAATTTCCGGGTAAATCCAGCTGTCGAACTCAGCTTCATCCACTTCATCCTCATCCCCAATAGCATTCACTCCATGAACAGGCAGGGGAGCTGTCACTACATTAGGCTTCTCAGATGCCTCAAACTGTACCTCCTTCATATTAATAAGGTCCTGCAGCTTATTCCTTAGGGCCCAGCAGTCATCAGTGGAATGCCCCGGGCTATCGGAGTGATAAGCACTGCGAGCATTTGGATTGTATTTCGGAGAGGCAGTATTTACGACCTTCGGGGCCTCCCTAACAGTCACCAAGTTGGTGGACAGCAACTACGGCAAGATTTGTGATAGAGTCATGCTTAGGCGGGTAAACTCTCTCCTGGGTCTTTCAGTCCTTTGAGGATTGGTTTGCCGAGGAGCGGCAGCAGGTTTAGCAATCATCATCGCGTTGACAGATTGGCGGCGCTCAGGTTTCTCTTGTCTTCTAGACCCATATACAGCACTGGCCTCCTTCTTAAAAGGCTTCTTCTCAGAACTTGTAGATGCACCCTTCTGAATTTTGCCAGACTTCATTCCAGCCTCTATTCTCTCTCCAGTCAGAATAAGATCAGTAAACCCTGCAGATGAGTTACCGATAAGATGGTTGAAAAATGGCCCAGATAGGGTCCCCAAGAACATGTCTACCAACTCCCGGTCAGTCAACGGAGGCTGCACCCTGCCAGCCAGATCCCTCCACTTCTGTGCATACTCTTTGAAACCTTCGCTTGACCCTAGCGACATACCCTGGAGTTGGGTACGTGTAGGAGCAAGGTCGGCATTATATTGATACTGCTTATAGAAAGCAGTAGCCAACTCCTCCCAGTTACGAACCTTGGTCCCATCCAGCTGATAGAACCACTCGAGATGAGTCCCTGAAAGACTCTCCTGGAAGAAGTGGATCCACAGGTTCTTGTCCACTGAGTACGGTTGAATCTTCCGCACATAAGACCTGAGGTGTAGCTTGGGACAAGACGCCCCGTCATACTTAGTGAAAGATGGTGCCTTAAACTTGTGAGGAATAATCACACCAGTAGACAAGCCCAAGTCTCCGAAATCCAGCCCAGGCACTTGTTGGATCTCCATAGCATTCAGTCTGTCTTCCAACTACTTATATCTGTCTTCAGCCAGAGGATACTGTTCCTCATTGAAGTCAGTCTCGTTGTCAGAGACTATTGGGCTAGGACCTTTTCCCCCTTGGGGAATGCTCTTGCCTATGGAAGAACCAGCCTCTTCATTCTGCAGAGTGTTGCCAAACCTTCGGCCCGAGTTGAAAAGAACAGTTCTCTTCTTCTTCTCCTTCTCCTTCTTCAGGAGTAAAGCCTTCAGCTATTCTTGGCCCTGAGCCAAACCCATGATTAGTTCCTGAAATTGCGCATTCTGCGCCTGAAGAGCCTTGATGGACATCTCGGTTGATGATGAGTCAGGATTCATGAGGCTGAAATAAACAGCGAAGAACAGTAAGCAACCTGAAAAGAAGAAAACCTGCTATGCACATGATGAATGATATGTGTTTATGCAATGCATTCAAGGGTTCAAAAGTTCAAATTTGTTGTAGCCAAAAAAGGAACACACGTTATCATTAAGGAAACAATTGTTTGGTACATCAAAGCCTCATGGGCAAAATAAAACAAAAGCAAATCAATCCCAAAAGACACTACGCATCCTCTTTGGAGCTATGTAGGTGTTGAGATTCCTCTCCTCGTGCAATAGGCGGGTGAGCTCCAAGACCTTCTTTTCACTAGCATGTAGACTGGTCTCGTGAGAATTCCGTTCTTCCTTAAGCTGGATCCAGCTCTTCTGCATCTCTTCCCAGGACGTGGGCATGTCAGGATGTTGAATGGTGTAGGACACTTCTCCTTCCAAGACCGGCTCTTTGATTACAGGGAGCATATGAGGATATGGCATCACTAACTTCTGGGAGCGGGCTCGTACCCACTTGAGATAAGGTTCAATGGGATAGAATTCATGTGCCCCGGTGTCTTACTGTCTATCCTACTGGGCATCCTCCAAGCTCTGATAAATCTCTGGCGAAGTCCTTGTGCATCATTGTCGAAGTCAAAAACTATGTCAGGAATTAACATGTCATGAGGGCCATCCCTCCGAGCATAACCAAACTGTCTCCAAGCCAGGCATGGGCTGTAAGTAATACCTCCTCTGATTCCAAGTAAAGGAACATTAGGGTACTCCCCGCAACGATCAATGATAGTGACATCCTCTCTGGACCGAGGGCACCAATGTATATCTGCATGTGTAAGAGTCATCAACCGTTGTGACCATCTCAAACCCCGCTCGTTCTTCAGAACTGATTGTGGAAGGTGCGAAATAAACCACCTTCCCAGGAGAGGAGTGCAACACATAAGGACACCTCTTTTTCTCATGGTTCGAGTGTAACATGAGTGAAGGATGTCCCCCAGCAACGTAGGTATAGGATTCCTGGACATGAAGATCTGGACAGCACTGATATCTATAAGCTGATCTGGGTTAGGGAACAACACCAAACCATAGACAAGGAGGGCCACAACTTCTTCAAAAGCTTGTAAGTCAAGGGAGTTCCAACATTCATGGGCCTTCTCAAACAGAAACCTGGCTAAGAACCCTTTGATACCACTTCTAACTTCCCAATGTCCCTTGAGGTCAGATGATTGTAGGTGCAAGGCTTTAGCAATCTCTTCAAGCTTGGGTTCCTTTTCCGTACCGTTGTAGGGTAATTGATCAAGGATAGGGATCTTCAGAAGCCGGGAGAACTCCTCCAATGTAGGTACCAGCTGATAATCCAAGAAAGTGAAACAGTGATGCAGAGGGTCAAAGAACTGGAACAGGACCTTTATCATATCTTCCTCAATGTTGGTATTGACCAAGCTGATGAGTCTTCCATGTCTTTCACTGAATGAAGAGCTCTCGGGAATCCTGGATATAAGCTCCTTAAGATGAGGAGGGATCTTTACAAGGCTGATTTGAATTGTCTTTCTGCGAACAGTTTCCATGTCCTACAAAACAAGAACAAAGATGAAGATTCGAACCCCTGAAATGGTTAGTCAATGCATATGATGCTGGATGATGTCATGATGCTATGATTAAATACACCACAGATATTTACAAAGGCAAACATGTAAGGCACACAAGTCACACAAGACCAGCCCTTAGAGTTTAGGCCAGCATGGGGTCTGGGTATTACCCTCTTGAAGTTGGTGGGCTCAACCTGTCCTATTAGAAGTAACCGGGTTCTAAGGGTCCCAATATCACCGGATTGCTTTCATTGTTCATCGTTTCGATTTAGCCACTGAACTGGCGACCGAAATATTCCAGGAAAGCAACCCTCAGTTGAGTTTAGTATCGAGTATCAACCAACCTCGGACTGCACCAAAGTCAGTTATCTCACTACCCTAAAGAGGCCAAGATAGTTCAATTAAGGTTCCTAAGGTCTGTTGATGCTTCACGACACCACGCGGAGGCCCCGTACTCTCCTTGACTGAACTCAAGGGTTACCGGTACACACCAAAGTGCCACATCAACGTAGCAGACTGTTTCAACCATGTCGGTATACCCCGCACAGTTCCCTCACAGCCTTGTTGCTACTTTCTAAGAAGGTATCCCCAGATCCGGGTTAGGATCTATAGAACTCCCAAGATAGTCCCAAAATTTAAAGCAAACAAGTCAAAGCAATTGAAAACACAGTTATGAACTATCCTAAGGTACACCTCACTTTAAGTTTAAGTCCCCAGCAGAGTCGCCAGTTCTGTGATCGGTGGATCTGGAACTGACTGTTTAACGCTGGTTCGCGAAATGTCGCGGAAGCAAGAGTCGCCACCGTCTTTTATTTTCTCCAAATGGAAAGGACAAAAGCACAGAAAAATTCCTTATAGAGATTGCTCTCGGTTCGGGAGGTAGATTATAGAAAGGGAAGGTGTTAGCACCCTTTCTATCCATGGTTATCCATGGGCTCTTAGATACTTGCTCATTTGTGTTTTCAAAAATGGTTTGTTTGCTTTTCAACTGTGGGTTTTAAAAAGTTTCTTTGAAAATTCCAGTTCGACTCTTGTATCGGTCCTCAAGAGTGTTTGAAAAGTTACTTTCGAAAGTTTTTTGAAAAGGTGTCGGTGTGAAAAGTATTTTTTTTATTTGTTTTGAAATTAGAGCAAGTATCTAGAGTCGTCTACCTACCCTAAGGAATTCGTCTGTGTAAATGTCCTTAAAGTAGTGCCATCCCACCATTGAGAGGTAGGTAGCACCACCGTTGGAGGTGTTCGGGTCAATTCGAAGGTTCGGGACATGGTGATCACCAGAGCAATAGGAAGACACCTTAGAAGCTACCCTCATGCCAGGTTCCTGGATGTGAGGACTTACTAAAACGTCCTCTACTCGACGATCACCTTTCGAGGGGCAAGGCAACAGTGAGACGTACCCTAGGGGTGGTGTGTGATTAGTGTGTCATGTTCATTTATCTTTGTCTTGTCATGTATTGGTGATCTACGCATTGCTTTTATTTTGAGCATTCATTCTTTCATGCAATAGTTAACAATTAAAAAGGTGCGAGAATTAAAAGATCCTACGCTATTACAAAGGCGCGGGTCCACATCGCCAAATTTAATCCAGGACCCGATTTGAAATAAAATAGTGCGAGAAATATAAAAACCCTAATTAAGCTATTACATGGCTTTGGGAGAATTACATGAATATTCACAAAGAAAGAAAATAAAAATGCGAAAAGAATTAAAATCGGGAATGCGAGGGCGTTGGACCCTTTTGAAGAAATTGAATTAAAATTATGCAATTAATTAAATTAAATGAGAAAGGAAATTATTTTTTAAGTTTTTTGTATTTATGGATTTTAATGAGAATTAATGGAATTAAAACCTAATTCTAACTATTTTTAAATTATTAAGAAAAATATGTTAAAATTGAATCTAAAATTAACCTAATTAATTAATACAATTTTATTTACAAAAATAAATAATTAATTATTAATAATGGTAAAAGAAAAGAAAAAGGATAAAAGTGATTAAAACCTAATTCTACAAATTTTTTAAGTTTATTAAGAAAATGTTAAAATTAATCCTAGAATTTAAAACTAAATTAATTAACAAGATTTTATTTACAAAGAAAACATTTAAATAAAATATATTTTTGTTTTTTGTAGTTTCTGATTTTTATTATTTTTTATGTTATGAAAAATTATCAATTTTATGGAATTAAATAAAATAGAGAAAAGAATTAAAATGATTAATAGAAAAGAATAAAAAGAAATAGATAAAAGAAAGCAAACATGGGGGGTTTGTAGGCCCATTTGGAGGTATGCTGGTAGCAATCAGGCCCATTTGTGGAAGGCCTCTTTTGACTTTTCATGCTGGCGTGTGGAGCATTGACCGGTGCCCATGGTACTCTTCAGATCAGGGCCCTTGGATGGAGATCAGTAGGCGCGTGGCAAGCTTGGATGGGGGATGTATGATGAATCCCTGGGGTTGAAGCTGCATGGAATTACATTGAAACAAAATATATTAAGAATATGGGGGGACCTGGGAATCGAACCCAGGTCCCAATGTTCAGAGGACAACGCACTAACCAACCGTGCCATTTGCTTTCTTTGTAACATCAGTGGACAATAAATAATATATATAACAAAACATGCTAATAATATTAACTCAAAAAACGCGCTAAAGTTTGAATGAACCTATCATATGGAGACAAGTCATCATCTTCTCCGTTTGTGCGTTTTGCCTGAAAAATATAAAACAAGATTGCGGGGGTTTTAAACCCCCACTAAATGATGAACAGAAAAATAGCGAATAGGCCATCGTGGTTCATAAATTAGGCGCGAGGTATGGAATCAATTGGTCATGATCTTCTGGTTCTAATGGCGTGGGTCTCATGTCTCAATTTTTCCATAACAAAGAAACCCCAAATTTGCAGTCACGAAACCCTAGCAAGCTTCAATGGTGATTTCTCATACAATGCACAAAAACTCAATTAAAATACATGGTTAGCTTCAGCATGATTAGATTAGTGTAAAACAACAATTAAATGGTATGAAGAATGCCCAGAAATTGAAACACGATTATGCATATTTTTCATGAAAAGTGAGACATGTTTCTACCAATTCTTTGCGTTAGAACCAGTGGCTTTGATCCAGAAATGTTCCCTGATGCCTCAGGAATGTAATGGAGTCAATGTTTTGCCTTGAAACTCCTTGGAATCGTGTTTTCAGTTTTGAAAATTTGGACAAAAAATACAAACTTTGTTCTTGAGATGAGGCGCAACATTCAGGTCCTTTGCACTAGGGTTAGGTTCAGTATATGTATGGCAATAGATTAGGGTTAAATTCTGAGCCAAAAATCCTTGCAATCATGAATCAAATATTGGATTTTAATGGCATATTTTTTCAATCTTTTTCCATGTGTTTTGATACCAATCATGTCCAAATCACCTTGATTCTTTCCATATCAGATAGTGCACGAAATCTTAAAGGTATTCTATGCATAAAAAGATTTGAAAAGCATGGATGAGTATTTTTCCCATATTTTATTTTATTAAATGAATTAATAGTAATTAAAAATTCAAATAAATAAATAAAAATGATGAATAAATTCCATTTGGGCCAAATGGTCGTGCATATGCTTTGGATGATGAATCTTGGAAGAAAATGTGGCCCATTAGCAATTTTAAGGCATTTGAAGCAAAGTTGACTTTTCAAAATTCCCAAAAATTTCCCAACTTCCACAAGGCATATCTTGCTCAATTTTTAAGCTTTGATCATGTTCTTGGACATTTTGGAAAGGTCTTGAAGTCCTCTAACCAATGCCTTTGGTCCCATGTCATTTTGATTTACCAATCTCAAGTTATGGCCTTTGACTTAAAGTCCCTTTTTGTTGACTTTTGAAAATGACCTATAATGTTGAAATTGATAACTTTTTGTGAGAGCATTTCTTGGACTTGAAGTATGAATAGGAGTTGTAGGAAATATGATTCTCTTCAACATGAGATTTGGTTGGAATTTTTCTGATAAACCATGTGGAAGTTATGCCTTGGTCAAGTTACAGTTGACTTTTTCAACTGTCCAAATATGGAAACTTTTGCATCTTGAGATTTTTTGAGCCAAGCTTTGATAATCATGATCAAGAATTGATCAAATGATGTTTGTGGCTTCAAAATGAGATGTTGACCAAAATTTTTGAACTTTTGACTGTCAAATGACCATTTTGCCCCTGCAGTTGACTGTAGGGCAATTAGGGTTTTTGACTGTGCAATTTTGTGCTGTAAGTCTTGAAACTAGGAATGAAGATGCTTGACCATGTTTGTAGGCATGTGGGACTTGATTGGACCCTTGGAAACTTCATTTTCTTTGTCAGAACCAAAACCCTAGTTTTTGACTGTTAGGAGGCCCTTGAACTGTGCAACCCTTGGGAAGATTTTGAAGCTTGCTCTTTGCAAATCTTGAAGAATATGGGAGGGAAAATTTTGGGGTACAACATGTACCATATCATGATTGCTATCATCCATTTGTTGCCTAAGTACTGCCTGACTATTAGTTGTAAGAGTAGGCAATTGGGTGAAGTTTCCTATATTCTGGAAATTTGTACCCAAATGGTTCATTCCCGAACCAGACCCTTGGAATGGGGACGAAGTTAATGCATTATGTAACCCTGCCATAAACAAAGTTGGCATTCCATACTGAGTATTTCTGGGTCTCAAAGGTTTGAAACCTGGAGGCCTAGGGGGTATCGAATACTGTTGATTCCCTATGTGTGGCACAGTTTTCACTGAAGACACGTTTGATGGCATGTCTAACGTACTTAATGGGATCGTATTCGAACTACCAACAGGAATGGCATTGGAGGCATCAATCGAACTTGAAACGATTGTTGCAGCCTGTGATCGGTGGATCTGGAACTGACTGTTTAACGCTGGTTCGCGAAATGTCGCGGAAGCAAGAGTTGCCACCGTCTTTTATTTTCTCCAAATGGAAAGGACAAAAGCACAGAAAAATTCCTTATAGAGATTGCTCTCGGTTCGGGAGGTAGGTTATAGAAAGGGAAGGTGTTATCACCCTTTCTATCCATGGTTATCCATGGGCTCTTAGATACTTGCTCATTGTGTTTTCAAAATTGTTTGTTTGCTTTTCAATTGTGGGTTTTAAAAAGTTTCTTTGAAAATTCCAGTTCGACTCTTGTGTCAGAGTGTTTGAAAAATTGCTTTCGAAAGCTTTTTGAAAAGGTGTCGGTGTGAAAAGTATTTTTGAATTTGTTTTGAAATTTAGAGCAAGTATCTACGAGAACCTACCTACCCTAAGGAATTCGTCTGTGTAAATGTCCTTTAAAGTAGTGCTATCCCACCATTGAGAGGTAGGTAGCACCACCGTTGGAGGTGTTCGGGTCAATTCGAGGTTCGGGGCATGGTGATCACCAGAGCAATGGGAAGACACCTTAGGAGCTACCATCATGCCAGGTTCCCGGATCATGAGGACTTACTAAGACATCCTCTACTCGACGATCACCTTTCGAGGCAAGGCAACAGTGAGGCGTACCCTAGGGGTGGTGTGTGATTTGTGTGTCGTTTTCATTTATATTTGTCTTGTCATGTTTATTGGTGTTCTACGCGTTGCTTTTATTATGGTCATTCATTCTTGCATGCTTTGTTTAACAGTTAAAGAGTTTGCGGGAAATGTAAATCTAAAGCTATTACAAATGGCGCGGGTCCACATCGCCAAATTAAACCGGACCCGATTTGACGGAAAAGATAAATAAAGCAAAGTAAATAAAGAAATTGAAAAGTGCGAGAAGTAATTGTTACAAAGCTTTGGGAGAGATACATAATTATTTAAGCGGAAAAAGAAATAAGTATGCGAAATTAAACAGTTAAACAATATGGGCGTTGGACCCTTTTGCAAAAAATTAGAATTACATGAATTAATAAAAATTAAAATTAAAAGAAAATGTTTTTGGTATTTTTGTGTTTTTTAAGATTTAATAAAAAAAGAATTAATTAAAACTAAAATAAAATGCTAAACCTAATTTTAATTATTTTTAAGTTATTAAGAAAATATTGAAGTTTTTTTTTTAACCTAAATGAAACCCTAATTTTTTTTTTTATGTACAATTTAATTATGAAAATAAATAAATAAATAATGTTATGATAAAAAAGGAAAAATTAAAAGGAATAAAAATTATCAACTAAACCTAAGTCTATATTTTTGGATTTTTGTTATGAAAAGTATTTAAATCAAACCTAATTTAAAACTAAATTTATTTATATGCATTATTTACAAGAAAATATGAAAATAAAAAAAAATTATTATTTCTTTTATCTTTTCTGATTTTTTAGGCATTTTTTATATTTGGTAAAAATAATTAATTGAATCAAAACAATAAAACAAGTAAAATAACAATTGAAAATAAAATGTGAAAAAATATAGAGAAGGCAAACCAGGGGGGGGTTCAGGCCCCAAAGTGGAGGTAGGACTTTGAATAATCTGGCCCAAAAACCCTGGGTCCGTTTGACTTTCCAGGTGGCCTACGGACATGTTGACCAGCGCTTATGGTGTTCAGCAACCTTGAGCCTTTGATCTGGATATGCTAGACGCGTGGACGCTTGGATTAGGAGGTGTATCATGATCCCTCACCTCAGCACTGCACGTGAACGTTAATTGAAGAAAAATAAATGGGAATATTGAAGACCTGGGACTCGAACCCAGGTCATATGCCTTGCCAATGTTTTCTCTGACCAGCTGTGCCAACCAAACACGTTTTATATATATTAGACAAACAAATAATAAAAAGAACGTGGGTTAATGGCTTGGAAATGCGCGCGAGATTTTGAATAAGCCAGTCAGCGTGTGACATGTAATCATCTTCTCCACCTTCCCTGAACTATAAAACATTGAGCAACGGTTTTAGACGCGTTGCCTAAGACCATATACCAGAAAATAGCGATTAGGTTATCTTTGAACATAAATTAGGCGCGAGGGTTGGGATCTCTTCGTCTAGATGAGCTGAGTCTAATTATGGTCCTGAGAACGTCCAATTTTGCCATACCTGGAAACCCCTAATTCAAAAGCTGCAAAACCCTAATGCTCAATAATGGTGAAATCGTATTGAGTGCACAAAAACGCAATTAAATGGTACAGTTAGCATCAGAATCCATCAATGAGTAATAATCCATAAGAAGAATGCAATAATTATGCTTGAAAATCAAAATACGATTATGCTTATTTCATGAAAAATTTCGAGTTCTGTATACCAATCCTTGAGGTTTTGATGGCTGTTCTTGATTGGAATGTGATCAGAAATCTCCAAGGAAGCTATTGGAATGAAAATTATGCTTTGAATCCACCTGTAACAATGTTTTCAGAATTGAGTTTTATGGAGAAAATTTCAAGTTTGCAAATGTGTTTCCTGCGCAGCTGAGAGTCTGTTATGATTAGGGTTCTCATCTAGCATTTGTACTGAAGGCATTAGGTCAAAAATATTGCTCAAAATCTCTTGATTTAATGAATTGAAGATTTGATTTTCTTAAGGATCTTTTTTCATCTTTTTCAAGTGTTCTTGTATCAATTAGCATCCAATCACCCCAAATCTTTCCTAGTTTGCATTTGCACGAAATATTGACCTTAAAACATGTATAAAAAGATTGGTTAGGGTGAATTAAATATTTTTCATATATTTAAATGAATTAATATAAATAATAATTCAAATAAATAATTAAAAAATGAGAAAATACTCCCCTTTGGGCCAAGTGGTCGTGCACATGCTTAGAATGATGAATCATGGAAGAAAAATGGGCCCATTAGCAATTTTAGGTCATTTGGATCAAAGTTGACTTTTCAGAATATCCAAACATTTCCCAACTTCCACAAGACATAACATGCTCAATTTTTAAGCTTTTCTCATGTTCTTGGACATTTTGGAAAGGTATTTGAGTCCTCCAACCAATGTCTTTGGTCCCATGTCATTTTGATTTACCAATCTCAAGTTATAGCCTTTGACTTAAAGTCCCTTTTTGTTGACTTTTGAAAGTGACCTATAATGTTGAAATTGATAACTTTTTGTGAGAGAATTTCTTGGACTTGAAGTATGAAGATGAGTTGTAGGAAATGTCTTTCTCTTCAAAATGAGCTTTGGATGGAATTTTTCTGATAATCCATGTGAAAGTTATGCCCTGGTCAATTTTAGTTGACTTTTTCAACTGTCCAAATAAGGAAACTTTTGCATCTTGATGATTTTCTGAGCCAAATTTTGAGAATCATGATCAAGCATTGATCAAATGATGTTTGTGGCTTCAAAATGATATGTTGACCAAAAATTTGAACTTTTGACTGTCAAATGACCATTTTGCCCCTACAGTTGACTGTAGTGCAATTTAGGGTTTTGACTGTGCCATTTTGAGCTGAATGCCTTGAAACTTGATATGAGGATGCTTGACCCTATTTGTAGGCATGTGAGACTTGATTGGGCCCTTGAACACTCCATTTTCTTGACCAGAATACAAACCCTAGTTTTGACTGTATATGAGACATTTGCACTAGGCAACCCCTGGGGAATTTTGTGACTTGGCTTGGCAAATTCTTGAAGAATATGGGAGGGCAAATTTTGGGGTACAACACAGCCCCCTGTGGGGAATTCTGTACCCCATCTTGGTTGGTTGTATTAAACATTGTTTTGGTACGTTGTTTTCTGGGTATATGTGGATTGTTATTCTTTATTTTGCCGCTTCGAAGGTTCATGTACCGAAACGCGCTCCACACTCAGAAAATCCTAAAACTTCTCTAATATGTTTGATAAAACTTTGTTATGATACTGTCCCACCAGGTGTGCCAATTTGTTTACAGTGATTTCTAGTAAACAACCGCTAGTCTTCCAACTTACTAATTATTATTGGTTACTTGCAGGATCGACTAGATTGATCCTAGAACACATGTGTCATGACTCATTTCTATGTTCATATCCATTATCTTGATAGACTTATATTGCATGTTAAGTTCGAATATGAGATTCTTAGGAAAGACCTCTAAAATTGTCTATAGGAATAAACTAACTGAATGTAGAAAGGAGAGGCTTCGAATTAGACTTAGGATTTAATGCTTGAATGTAAAGATAAGTGTTTAAATAAAAGGATAAAGTGAAAGTGAAGTTTCTAACGAAATGATTGTGTTTAAAGGCAAGTAAAACAAGGAAATGCAAGGAAATCGAAGGATTTAAGGGTAGAAATATTGTAATAGCGAACTAAAATATAAAAAGACTTGTATTGAAATTGTAAAGAATGACGATGTTCAATACGTACATAGTGTCTTCTGACTCGTTTCCCTTAATTCATGGTAGTTTGAGTGTTTTGAGATCTTTTAGTACATGAAAATGAACATATTAAATCTAACATAAGAACACATATTTATAGTGTCTTGACCCTAACGGTCCTATTCTAAAATCACGTCACGTTCGAAGCATGCAGGCTTCCTATGTTTACTGACTTCCACGCGTCTTCTAAGAATGGCGCTCCTATTTGAAATTTGAAATCTGTACCAATCGAAGCATCTTGTTTCTTCGTCGCTTTCGAAATAACCAAATTACCTGGACCGTTTCCAATTCTGGCACCCTTGCATAAAGGAGCTCTTTATATTTCGAACACTAAAAAATCCAAATCCAAATCCACTGGAAATTGAATAATCCTTCAGCATAATGACTCCATATTTCCCACCAATATCCAATATTGATATCAATCTCCTTAGGTACTTTATTCGAAATATTATTTTGATAGTGGTTTCTTCTTTATTCGAAATAGCCAGCTAACACATGCTTAACTCCTTTGTTGCAAGTTCGAAGCTTGTCCCACGCTTGTTTGGCCGTTGTTGTGTTGGATATCTTCTCAAACGTATCTTCTTCTACCGGTTGATAAATGAGAAAGAGAGCTTTCTTATCTCTCTTTCTTGACTCCTTCAATGTCTCTCTTACACCTTGGCTTAGCGAGGATTCATCTTGATCCTTGAAGCCTTTCTCAACAATATCCCACACATCTTGAGCTCCTAGTAGCACCTTCATCTTGATACTCCAATTATCATAGTTGTTCTTTGTGAGCATCAGTATTTGGAAAGGGAAACCACCATTCGCCATTTTGTGGACTTGAAGCTCTTATACCACTTTGTTGGAAATAAGACTTTTTATGTTAAGGAGAAGTGTGTGGGAATATTGAAGGTTTGAATATAAATATGATAAGTAGGATAATTCTTTATGGAGGAGAAGAACTTTGTATTTTTGATTGATACAAATGTGTGAGATTACATCTATATTTATAGTACTCTAAGGAGAACTCTAGACACACTAATTTTAGAGAGTTCTCAACTCTAGAGATCCAAAGACTATTCTAGAAAATATTACAATTATAAGAAATATCTAGAGATTCCAAATATTACAAGAATTCTCTAGAAAACTACTTAAGCCCAAAATAACTAAGCCCAAAAACCAATTAATAAATTTAGTCTCAAATCCAGTTTAAAATTTTCAACATTTTCAACATTAAAAACTAGCTCCATTTTAGTTAGATTGTAAAACACGGGGATTGGGACAATCTTGAGGCGTCGTTTCCTCATGTATTACAAACTCAAAACATTAGAAACAAATTAATAATATAATTTATAAAATTGAAAGTGACAAAATTATAAACATACCCGCTTTACATTGAGAAGGATTTGCCTGGAATGGGAGAATAAAGGAATAAGTTGAATGTCAGAAATATTAACTCTCACCAAGTTTGAAAAATAGTTAATATTTCCTCTTGTTTGTGGAATAAATTTCCTCGCAGCAAGTACATATAATTTACTTGTCTGCAATTCATCTACAACGGGAAAGGCTAAGAAAAAGTTGATCATACGTTTCTCAGATAAGAAAGCGCCATGATCGAAGTGAAGAGTTTTGATAGAAGAAACATTTGTAGGAGGAACGTCTTGTTCGATGTATACTCTTGTCAACTTGAGAACAGTGAGAGTGTTACAAGTGAGTATGTTAGAAAGAGTTTTCGTCTTTAAAGGTATAGAATAGAGGTTAAGTTTTAGGGTTTGAACCCCTCTTTGTGTTGTTGAGATGATAAGGCTATTGAAAGTTTCAGGACTGAAACACAGTAGGCGGACTAGTAGTAATGGCAAATTGATGTCACGAGATAGCATGGCTTGCATGGTGTTGGCTGAAGATTTTGATAATATTATGAGAAGCAAAGTAAATTGGACGTTTCGATCGAAATGAAACAAAACGTCATGTTTCGAAATAGTAGAAGCAATGCTTCGAATGAGCATATCAAAGCTTGGAGCTTCGAGTGACAGTTATGAGAATATATCCAAAGAAGTCTCGAAATGATAACAAGGCTGTGTCTAGGAAATGCGTTCGAAGCGAAGAAATGCCAAAACATTTGAAAATCAAATGCAAGCAGGATGTTCGAAATTTGAAATATATGCGCTGGAGCATTCGAAGACACGTGGAAGCAAAAGAGAGGCATTGCTCTGCATGTTCTGAATGTGGCAGAATATTATAGCAAGACCGTTATGGTCGAAGTAGAATAAATAGAAGTCTTAGCATTAGGATTTCGTGTGTCATATCTATTGTACAAAAAAACTCAGTAAACATTCAAATTACCACATGGCTAGGGAAACGAATGCAAGAGCAATGTACGTATGATAACACCACATGTTTATGATTTAATGAAAACCCTTTATCATTTCCAGTACTTTCCTTTATCTTTATATCAATACCATTTACAAGTTTTTGCATCTAAAGTCTTTTTATTCGAAATATTTTCACTAATGCCTTACATTTAAATGCTTTCCTTCCATTTCAAATGCTTTACATTTCAGAAACTGTTATACATTTCATGCCTTTATCTTCAAGTTTTTATCCTTCGAACACCTTTTTTACTTAAATCCATTTTACAGTTTTCTTGCATTAAACGCTTTCTTCACATTTCGAATCTTTTACATTAACTGCTTTCTTTACTATTCGAAGCCATTTATTTGTCTTTTATGCAGTTTTTACATGTCTTTACAATTGACCTTTATTCATGCAATTTAGTTTCGCGCACATTTATTTTGATTACACCTTTAGATCCTTAACAGAGAAATCGAAATAAGTTAAACACCTACACAACATTCTAAATACCAACCATGAATACCAGTTCAATCATGAGAGTTACCCTAATGACCAACACGTCCTAGGATCAATCTAGTCGATCCTGCGAGTTACCAGAGAAATTGAATAACAGTCAGTAAGTTTATTCGATAGTTTGGAGGACTAGCGGTTGTTTACCAGAAATCACTGTAAACAAATTGGCACACCTGGTGGGACCCATCGTTGGATGTTAGGGAGTTTTAGAACAGAAATAAAGATTGTTGAGACGTAACCATTATAAAAAGACCATCTGAGTGATAAGTTTGCTATTTTATGAACCTAAGAAGCGGTAAAATAACCAACAGCTACCAACCCTTATCCAAAAGAAAACGTTTGAACAAGATGTCTAGTTCTGACAATCAACAAGGGGAACAAAATGCCCCACATACAACAGGCACTAATGTGTCCGCTTCGATGGGAACGTCTAATGTGATCCCTTCGAATGCACAGTCTGTTGCATCTTCTACCAGTAATATAGCCACTAATGGAGTAAGTGACATATCAACTAATAGTTCGATCTTAGGAAACACTGGAACCATTGGTTATCCTGGGGGATTTGTTCCAACATCAGGGACACAAACCCATTTCGCCACTCCACTAACTAGACCACCCGGTTTCGATGGTAATAGAACCGGAAATTCCTCTTATGGAATGCCAACATCTTTTATGGTAGGTTTACACAATTCCACATCGAATTCATCACCACAATTGGGGTCTGGGTCTGGGGCGAATCAGTTTATGACAAATAACCAAGGGTCAGTGGGTTATAGCACAATGCCTATTTTAACCACAGAAAACCAGTTGGCTTTTAGGCAATTGATGGATGACAGTAACCATAATATGATAGGGGTATTAGCACAAACTATGCAGGAAATATTTGCCCCAATAGTACAAAATGTGACTGTGACAAACAGAGAAAACATAGATAACATGAGTCGAATAGCAGATTTCTTTGCTCCCCCAGAGAGGCGTAGGCAGAATCAGGCGGGGGTTCGAGCAAACATGCCTGTTATGGAACAAGTTGCTAACGACCCAACTTATAGACCACCTAGAGAAGAAGTTAACTTGGGGGCAAGGGCACAAAGGCTAGAAGCCCCAATGATCCCAGGCCCACAGAGAGAAATTATGGAACCAGGGGCAAGGGTCGAAAGGCTGAAAGTCCCAGAGTTTCGAGAAGAACAACCTAGGGGGGTTGTCATGGTGGGTCGAAATCAAGATGTTGATGCTGTCGTTCATAGAATTCGAAATGATAATATCTTGGCAGAGAACAATTTAACCACCATGATAGAGAGAGTCATGGCCCAGAATGGCCTCAACACAGGAATGAGAAGGCCAAATTATGCTTCTCCTATATTAGATTGCATAATGCATACTGATTTACCAAGGGGATATAAAGTCCCTAAATTTACAAAGTTCGTTGGGGATACAAATGAATCAACAGTCGAACATATAGCCAGATATCTAACCGAAGCGGGAGATATAGCCAATAATGAAGACCTCAGGATCAAATATTTCCCAAGTTCCCTGACTAAAAACGCCTTCACATGGTTCACCACTTTGCCTCCTGGGTCCATTGACACTTGGGATTTTTTGGAAAGATTATTCCATGAACAGTTTTACATGGGACAGTAAAAAATAAGCTTGAAGGAATTAGCTAGTGTCAAGAGAAAGTTCACTGAACCCATAGATGATTATCTGAATAGATTTAGGCTTTTGAAATCCAGATGTTACACAGTGGTTCCTGAACATGAGTTAGTCGAAATGGCCGCTGGTGGCTTGGATTACTCTATTCGAAAGAAACTAGACACTCAATATTTGAGGGACATGGCTCAGTTAGCCGACAGGGTTCGACAGGTCGAAAGGCTAAAGGCCGAAAAGGCCAGAGTCTTTAAAAACAATAAGAAGGAAAGGATCTCCTATGTTGGAACTGAGGAAGCAAAAGATTATCCTGAATTCGAATTCGAAGAGGTCGAAATCGACCTCGCTGAATTAAAACAGGCACCACCTTACTCCTGCAAATTATTAGTTCCCACGAAAGGGAAAGAGATTGTTGAAAATGAGAAAAGTGACAAATTCCCAAAGAAGGTTTATACCTTCGATGTCACTAAATGTGACGAGATTTTTGATTTACTTGTCAAAGATGGCCAACTCATTGTGCCATCAAACGTCAAAATACCTCCTTTAGATCAAAGAAAGAAGAGAGGATTTTGCAAATATCATAGTTTCCTAGGCCACAAAACCTCACAGTGTTTTCTTTTCAGGGACCTAATTCAGAATGCAATCAAAGATGGCAGACTGAAGTTTGCTGATAAAACAAAGATGAAAGTGGACGAAGATCCCTTAGACGTGGCAGACACCAATTACTCCGAGCCTGCATGCATTGGAGAGATTAACATGGTGGAAGCTGACCAAAGTGATGTCCCAATAGGAGAGAAAGGTACTGAAATCGAAAGCTGGGTGATAGTCGATAAGGAGGTCACTAAAGGCATCCATAAGCTACCAGAGACTTTGATTGAAGCAGCACCTTTAGCTGTTGCAAAAGAAATCCAGGCTACTGAAGGCCAGGAAAATCAAAACCAAGAATTGACACAGGTCACTGAAGGCCTGAGGCTGGAATTGGAGAAAGTCCAAATCACGAAGCCAACTTCCCCTCATAAAGAAATATGGGACACTTTAGGGGAACCCAGTGGAAAATTTGACTATTTGGTCAAATATTTTGCCCCAGAGAGTTCAAAAGTCCACATCGAAGACATAAAACCCACATGATGGGGAGATGATGAAGCTAAGGGGGAAGATGTGGAGGTAAACATGGTGGATATGGAGAGGCCTCGCTCTGAGATGGAGGAGGTAGAAAGATACTTAGAAAAAGAGAAGTATAAAATGGAGGATAATCGTGCTGGAGATGCTAGTCTCAAGGATTACCTCATGACATGCCACAAGGGAGATACAGGAATGATACTGTGCCCTAGGTGCAGCATCCTCTGCAATCAGAGAATCGCTGCGAACTTCGAGAGGGTACAGAGGGCTCGAACTGGCAATAATTGGCGCCAGGATAACTAGCTATTCAGGTGTTATCCTAAGGCTGGAGAAAGTTTGCTGGAATTTGTGTTTCGTTGCTACAAAGGGGAAACCAAGTGCTTGATATGCCCAAGGTGTTCTGCTGTGTATGACCAAAGCATGGCCAGAGCCTTCGAAATGATTCCCTTCGCCCCTTGCTGGAACCATCAAGAAACTGTGCAGATGGGCCCACGTTTCGATAGCAGACACAAACAATGAAGGCCTGATAGTCCTCATCCCAAGGCTGCTCGAAGAGTGACGTTTAAACTCCCTGCTGAAGTGCCAACCGACAGATGGCTGCAAGTCAGAAATGACAAAGGCAAAGACAGATGGAGAAACACCGAACGAAATGCACGCCATGCTATGACATACAGGAGGCAATTCAACATAGCAAAAAGGGAGGAGGTAAGATTAGAGAACTACAAAGGGAGGAACCCCATGTCGAGATCCCAGTGGCGAAGGCAGCAGAGGATTCGAAAGGCTGAGAGAGAAGCTGTGGCAAATAAAGGGGTAACTTCAACAAAGAACCAAGGTGAATCTAGCACCAACAAACCCACACCAAAAAATCAAACTGGAGACAAACCCCCAGTTAATAGGAGGATTTTCTCTGAAGTACAACTGGATGAACCAAAGGAATACACTCCAGACCCAGAAGAAGACGAAGATATGATAACTGATAACTTCGAATCGGAGGGGGAGTCTTCGTTCAACCTAAACTGCAACGTGGTATCTGTGCTTCCCTGTGAATTTGGACAGGAAACTGAAATTGATGAATATGAGGAAGAAGATACCATAGATTTGATGAAGCATAGGCCTGTGTGCTACTATGTGATGGACAATGGGGCTGTCGAGGAGCAAAATGCGTTCTTCGAACGTCCAGAGCCAGCTATGAAGAACCATCTTAAGCCACTATTTATTCGGGAAAAAGTTGGTGCCCATGGCGTGAATAAGGTTCTAGTGGATGGGGGTGCTGCAGTCAATTTGATACCCCACTTCATGCTGAAAAGATTAGAGATCCGCGAAGGAGACATCAAGCCCCACAATATGGTTCTATCCAATTATGAAGGGAAAGTGGGCAAAACACTGGGAGTGGTTCAGTTGGACTTGACAATAGGCTCAAGCTGTAGGCCCACCATGTTTATGGTGATCGAAGCCAAGGCCAACTACAACTTATTGCTGGGAAGGGAGTGGATCCATGGCGTAGGGGCAGTTCCTTCGTCAATGCATCAGCGATTAGTCCTATGGAGAGAAGATGGGATCGTGGAAAACATTGAAGCAGACCAGAGTTACTTCATGTCAACAGTCAATTTAGTTGACAAAAGGAATTATGACAAACATCTGGCAAAGATTGCTCCGTGTGTTCCAAATGATGAGATCAACGAAACCAGAAACGCCCACTACTACATGACCCTTCGCCATGATGGCCTATACTGGGATAGAAGAATAATCAGTGAAGAAGAGGGAGTCGAAAGTACTATACAAAGACGGCCAGCAGGCTGGGACTTTGACAACCTTATCCGTGACTGAGTCCACCTTTTTTGAAAGGATTTCGGCCTATATGGCTGAGAACGAATCAAAGGCGGCCTTAGAGGCTGAAATAAATAAATTAGCTGTAAAGATGAATGAAATAAGTGGGGATGGCTCGAAATGCTCACCCTTTAAAGAACTTGAGATGGATCAAAGGTTGGACGCCATCTACGATAAAGAACCCTTAGGCTTCGAAAGGGACCCCATAGACTCAGGTGCCAAAATGTTGGCGCAGGATCCACTCGAAGAAGTCAACTTAGGGGATGAAAACACGAAAAGAATAACCTACATAAGTGCAAAACTTAGTCCAGGTCTCAAGAAGGAAGTAATCGAAGTCCTCAAGAAAAAAAAAGATTGCTTCGCATGGGATTATGACGAAATGCCTGGTTTAAAGAGGGAGTTAGTCGAACACAGACTGCCCATCAAAGATGGCAAGAAGCCCATCAAACAAACTCCCTGAAGATTCGCACCAACGGTTCTCACAAAGATTAAAGCTGAGATCGAAAGGTTGTTGCGTTGCAAATTCATCAGAACCACAAGGTACGTTGAATGGTTAGCAAATATAGTACCTGTTATTAAGAAAAATGGTTCTTTAAGAACTTGCATAGATTTTAGGGATTTAAACACTGCAACCCCTAAGGATGAGTACTCCATGCCTGTGGCAGAAATGCTAGTAGACTCTGCTGCAGGGTTCGAATACTTGAGTATGTTAGATGGATACTCTGGGTATAATCAGATTTTTATTGCTGAAGAAGATGTTTCCAAGACAGCATTTCGTTGCCCAGGAGCCTTAGGCACCTACGAATGGGTGGTGATGCCTTTTGGTTTAAAGAACGCTGGGGCAACTTATCAAAGGGCAATGAATTCGATTTTTCATGATTTCATTGAAACCTTTATGCAGGTGTATATTGATGATATAGTCATCAAATCTATATCTGCAGAAACACATTTGCATCATTTGAGCCAATCATTCGAACGAATGAGAAAACATGGCTTAAAGATGAATCCCCTTAAATGTGCATTTTTTGTGCAGGCTGGAGATTTCCTTGGTTTTGTGGTTCACAAGAAAGGGATTGAGATCAACCAGAACAAAACCAAAGCCATAATGGAGACGAAAGCACCTACGTCAAAAAGGGAGCTGCAATCTCTGCTAGGGAAGATTAACTTCCTCAGAAGATTCATTTCGAATCTGAGTGGAAGAACCCAAGCTTTCTCTCCGTTGCTTCGTCTAAAGCAAGGCCAAGCCTTCGAATGGAACGAAGCCCATCAGGAGGCATTTGACAGGATAAAAAGATACCTCTCTCAGCCTCCTATCTTGTCTCCACCTTCATGGGGGAAGCCCATGAGATTGTACATATCTGCCTCTGAAGTTAGTATAGGTAGTATGTTAGCACAAGAAGATAGCAATGGTATCGAAAGAGCCATATACTATTTAAGTAGAGTAATAAATAATGCAGAGACCAGATATAGAAATTTAGAAAAGCTATGTCTCTGTTTGTATTTCTCTTGTATGAAACTCAAGTATTATATAAAGCCTGTTGATGTTTATGTTTCATCTCATTTCGATGTCATTAAACACATGCTTTCAAAACCAATAATGCATAGCAGAGTTGGTAAATGGGCTTTAGCCTTAACAGAATATTCTTTGACTTTCATGCCTTTAAAAGCTGTGAAAGGCCAAGTGATTTCTGATTTCATTGTCGACCATTCATTGGTTGAGCAGACTGTCATGAGTTATGTCGAAATGCAACCATGGAAATTATAATTTGATGGTTCGACCCACAGGAATGGAAGTGGTGTTGGAGTCCTTCTAATTTCTCCTGAAGGAATTCCAACAAAATTCAAGTATAAATTAGATGGTCCTCGTTGCTCGAACAACGAAGCTGAGTATGAAGCGCTCATTGTTGGACTTTAAGCTTTGTTGGAATTGGGGGCAACTAGAGTCGAAATTAAAGGAGACTCAGAATTGGTGGTCAAGCAAATAACAAAGGAGTATAAATGCATAAAGGAAAACTTGATGATATACTTCGTCATAGTCAACAGGCTACTTAGGATATTTGAATACATGGATATTCAACATATACCAAGAGTAGAGAACCAAGAAGCAAATGACTTAGCACAGTTGGCTTCGGGTTATAAAGTTTCTGTCAGGAACTTTGAGGATTTAGCTGAATTAAGGGGTAGAGTTATGGCTACTAGATTCACACCATCAGATCTAGAAAGTATGAAATTGGGATATGCTGAGAAACATGGATTCGAAATATTAGCCATAAACACTTTATCAGATGCAGATTGGCGAAGTCCATTGGTGAGTTATTTAACAAACCCAACTCTGAATGTTGATAGGAAGACAAAATACAGAGCATTATCATATCTCCTCGTGGGGAACGAATTGTTCAAAAAGACCCAAGAGGGCGTATTATTGAAGTGCCTAGGAGAAAGTGAGGCATACTTAGCATTGTCAGAAGTTCACAATGGGGCATGTGGGGCACATCAAGCAGGTCATAAAATGAAATGGCTGTTATTTCGATATGGCATGTATTGGCCTAGCATGCTCAAAGATTGTATAGACTTTGCTAAAGTATGTGAGGAATGTCAGAAACATGCAGGGATTCAACATGCCCCTGCAAGTGAGTTGCATTCAATCATCAAACCATGGCCATTTAGAGGATGGGCATTGGACTTGATAGGAGAAATAAATCCTGCTTCGTCTAAAGGACAGAAATATATCTTGGTAGGAATAGATTATTTTACCAAGTGGATTGAAGCTATACCATTAATAGTTGCTGGTCAAGAGGCTATTATTGAGTTTATACAGAAGCACATTATCTATAGGTTCGGATTGCCAGAGAGCATAACCACAGATCAAGGCTCTGTGTTTACTGGTAAAAAGATGCAGGGATTTGCCCAAGAGATGGGGTTTAGATTACTAACATCAACGCCATATTATGCTCAAGCAAATGGTCAAGTCGAAGCAGCCAATAAAGTGATAATAGGGTTAATCAAGAAACATATTGGTAAAAAGCCAAGAAACTGGCATAAAACTTTGGACCAAATACTATGGTCCTGTAGAACATCTCCTAAGGAAGCTACTAACACTACACCTTTCCAACTCACATTTGGTCATGATGCAGTGCTGCCAGTAGAAATTCATCTACAATCAGTTCGAATTCAAAGACAAAACGAAATCCCAGCTGCATTATATTGGGAGATGATGATGAATGAATTAGTTGAGTTGGACGAAGTTAGATTACATGCATTGGAAATCTTGATGAGACAAAAAGAAAGAGTGGCCAGGACATATAACAAAAGGGTGAAGAGAAAAGCATTCATTATTAATGACTTAGTCTGGAAAGTCATATTGCCCATGGACAAGAAAAATAAAACACTAGGTAAATGGTCACCTCATTGGGAATGACCTTTTCGAATATTAAAAGTATTCTCAAACAATGCATATGAAATCGAAGAATTGATGGATGATAAACGTATCCTAAAGGTTAATGGGAAATATTTAAAGAAATATAAGCCACGCCTGCAGGAGATTTGAATAGTAACAACGTAACCAAAATATTATAAAAATGCCAAAATGGCAATATGGGATGCCAAAATGGCGTTGTTCGAATATTACATATAAAAAACCAAATTGTAATCAAATGAACACTGAAATTTAGAAATAAGAATTATTCTTCAGTCTGTTGAAGGTACTTCGAAAAGATTCAAGTCTCTGTTGAGCAAAACGCCTGGCTCCCTCCAAGGTTGCCACTTCTCCCTTGAGTTGTTCTGCAGTTTCCATTTCTGCAAGCCCCTGGTTGAGAATCTCTTCGAATTGGTTACCAGCAGTATTGGTTTCGAAGGCTATTTATTGTTCTTTAGCCTCTTTAACCTTCTGTTGAAGTTCCTGAATCTGCCTTTCCCAGAGAAGGATGGACTCAGCTCGAGCCTCATAATCAGTTTTTGCTTGCTTTAGATGCATAGCTTGATCCTCAGCTTCTTGAGAGAGTTTCGAAGCTTGTTCATAAGCAGCATCCATTGCAGTGCGTTTTTCTTGAACCTTTCTGGCAGCAGATTCATCTTAGAGAAGGTAACCAGTCACGTTGTCCAGCAAAGATTGAAGATCGAACAAGATAGTACTAACTGGCAAGGAGCATATAGCAAGGTTGACTTTTGTAAGCAACTCCTTCATAGTGTAGCAAGCAGTGTTATCCTGTTTGAGCACTTCGAATATATCCACATTAAGAATTGTTTTCCTGATCCTGTTAAGAAGTATAATTCTTTCATCTGTGGGAAGAGGATAGCTAGTCGAACTTGTGCCAGCTCTAGCGAGTGGAATGTCCCTTTGAGCCAGCTTCGCCTTCATGTACCCAATAGGGTCATTTCGTCTCAGGAGTGCAAGCTCCTCGTTAGTCATTCGAGACAAAGACGGTTGAGGGAGTTCCACATGCAGGGGAGTCACGTCCATTTCGACTTCCATGGGTTTATTGGTTGTGTCACCATATCCTTCATTCGTTTCGTGCTCATTATCTTCTTCATCGTCATCCAAATCCACCACTTCGATGTCTTCTTTTTCGCTGCTATTTGCATTGGACTCTGTCCCAGCAGTCGAACCATCGTTGGCATCCTCCTCCTCAGACTCTTCTTCTACAGATTCTTCGTTTCTTTGACCAGAATCAGCTTTCTCTCCTTCAGCATGAGTATCCTTTAGGTCCTCTTCAAGGGTTTCAAGAGGGGATTTTTGAAGAGAACTTCTTTGTAAAGCCTCTGCAGATTCATGAAGTGGTGTTTCATTTGTCTCTTTTAAAGGAGGAGAAGTACTCTGATCCTCTTGCTGCTCAGAAGCCCCAGCCAGAACTGCCATATTGGAGGAACCTTTGTTCTGTACAAGGTTGTTGGAGTCTCCTTGAGGAAAGGAGTTAAGTGGAGCAGCAACTTTTGATGGTGAGGTCGAAGTGGTAGAAGCTGGATTTAAGATGTTCTGCAACGAGCGAAAGAATATTAAAAGCATGCACCAAGGTAATAAATAAATTTTGTCAAAAGGTTTAAAGTTCAATTTACCTGTGGACTCTCGGAAGAGAGGTTGCTAGCTATGCGTTCCAACATTACGTTGGAGGTCGAAGATGGAATTTTGGATTTGGGTGAGGGAGCAGCATCCCTGGAATCGAGTCCAGAGACACTAGTTGGTACAGCGCTCTTTGAAATATCCTTCTTCTGCTTCTTCTTCGAAGCAGCTGGTAAGTTTCCTCCAGCCTTGGGGTCTTCCCCAGTGGTGTTTGATTTTCGCTTCTTTGGAGTGGTAGGCGGAAGTTTGTTGGTCTGAAAAGATTTAAACAAAGAGTTAGATGCAAATCATGAAACATTAGTGAATTCGAAACATCAAGGCTAAGTGATTACCTGTGGAGGTGGAACACTGGTTATTGTTGGTATTGTTGTTGTTGTTGTTGCAGCAATGGTTGTTGTTTCAGATGGAGTCACATTGTCAGTGGTTTCGATAGAGGCTTGAGAGGCGCTCCCTTCTTTCGACTTTGAAGCGGATGTCTTTATCCTGATGGCTGAAAATCGAAACAATTAAGGCAAAAGTTAAAGATATGGAAAATGAAAAACGTTTGGGATTTTCCCAAGCATTCACACCTGTGCCTTGATCAGATTTAATCGACATGGCAGAAAGGTCATAGCGAAGATGTCCTGGGAAATTGTGGAGCCAGTGTCGAGCCCATGTCACAGCCTCAGATGGCTTTGGTTTCTTTTGAAGTTGTTTGAACATTTCTTTGCAAGTGAACAACCAAGGGTATGGAGGAAACCAAGCCAGAGCCAGTTCTGAGGTAGGTAATCTAGGAAATTTAGGTGGATGCATTTCGAATGCCAACCTATACCTATCCTCAGGTGACAACCCTGAAGGAAGTTTTAACTTAGAAACTTTTTGTTTGAATTTTTCCTTCAAGGTCTCAGCCGCTTGATGCACAGTGGATTCCAAGTGTGTGGGATCATAAGTAGTTTCGAAATAATTTTGAAAAGCTTTAATCTCTTTGGCATGAGTGAACATACCTTTCTTGGATGGTACCTGCACATCGAAGGCATCAGTTAGTTTCTGTTGAATAGTAAGAGTATTGAACATATAAGTTTGATAAAACTTTGTCCACCATTCCAGAAACCCCTTTGCTGTAAGATGGGTAGGTTCAAAAGTTATTAGCTCAAACTGGGCAAAGCCTTGGTATTGTTCTTGCTGTAGTTTGGCTTCCCGTGCCTTGAAGGTTCGCCCAGAGGTAATGGCACTCTCAGTTTGAAATAAGGGTTCATGAATTAGTTGGCACAAGCCAAACTGTCTCGAAACAAAGTTGGGCTGATAAGCGAAAAGGAAAATCTGATTCTTGGCAGGAGTTATTCTTGAAGAGATTAGTCTGGGTAGCAAAAAGGCTCTCCATACATCTTGAATCTCTTTGCTCTTGACAGCTTCTGAGAGAGCCATGGTGAACCATGAAGGTCCATGAGCCCTTGAAGCAAAAGGCGCCATGGTCTCTTCGAACTTATGCCTCTTGGAGAATATCATGATGTATTTTGAGAATAGGACTTTGAAGTAATCCTTATCATCATTTGGGATTAGTCTTCACAGCCGAGTGCCTTCGATTATTCTATCCGTTATTTCAGGGTCTTGTTCAGCAATGGTGTTGGCAGTTGACAATGAAGGTTCGAACATGGCATTTAGCCAGAACTGAAGCAACCAGAAAGGGCCAGCTAGCAGGATATTCTTGGAGGTGTGAGATTTTAGACTTGAAACAGCTGACCTTAGGCTTTCATAAAGATCAACTAGTAGCAATTCGCTCAAGCACACTCTCCGATTCTCATGCAAATCTCTAGCTAGAGGAATAAACCTACTGGCTACCTGTAGGGATCTGCTGCAAAAGACATATCTTGACAGCCACAAGGTAAGGAAAGCAATGTGTTCTACATCAGACACACTGTCTCCTTCAGCATGGTAGTGGCTGATAAACTTTGAAAAGCTTGCTAGTTTGACTTCGAAGTCGATTATACTCGAATGTTCTTCGTTGTCAGGGATATATGTTTCTCCTACTGGTGATAGCCCAGTGATGGCCGCTATGTCAAAGAAGGTAGGGGTAATCATTCCACCAGGGAGATGGAAAGTATTATAAGTACTGTCCCAGAAATATAGGGACGCGAATAACAATGGGTGGCTATAAGTAAAACCTGGCTTCGACAGCTTAATCAAGTTGTAGATACCTAATTCTTCCCATTGCTGGGATTTCTTAGCTTCTACCTTATTGAACCAGTTATGATAAGCAGTGTCGGAGGTGGGGCAAGATCGAAACGGTTTGAAGTTACTCTTTACATAGTCCAATACAAAAGGGTCCTTAGGAGGAACAATTGGATTTTCCACGGTGTTTGAGCCAGAAGATTCTATTGCCTTAGGGGCGTCCATTTTATTAAACAGGGGTTTGAAATTATAGCAAACTGGGAAAAATTTTCTGGTGTCTTTTAAAATTTCAATAACTGTAAGAGGGCCCATTAAAGCTAACCTCTTGCCAGCAGCGGTGGTAGGAATAAGTACCTGGGATGCATAAAGCATTTCTTTCTCCTTTGAGATCATTTGGGGAACAAGAACAGATTGACCTTGGTGAGTGATAACCTTGCTTTCCATTGTAGTTCCTGCGGTCTTTCCTTTCTTTTTGGAAACCTTTTTTAGTTGGGATGAAGTAGAAGAAGACATTGTTGGAAGAATGTTGAAAGCTTAGGGTTTCGGTGAGAAAAGAAGGAGAAAAGATTCAGAATGTGGGAAGAAAAGGAAAAAGACTAAGTTGGTGGGTTTTTATAATGTGGAAGTTTAAGCATCCACTGAGTAAGGTTGTGATACGTGGTAATCATGGGTTGGTTTGATGAAGAGGTGGCATAAAGTTAACATTGGTAATAGGCGTGATTAAAGATAATCATTGTTTTGTAACTGCACCATACTGTGAAATGGTTCAAGGCGGTTAAGGAATCTAAAAAGTGTTATGATTGACGTGACTGGAGTCAAATGCAATAAATGTTACAATGATTCGAAGGTCGCATCAAAATCTTGTGTATATGTTTAAAATAAGTATTTCTCAAAGGAATCGAAATACATATTTTAAATGGGCATTTTGTTGGCTGAAGATTTTGATAATATTATGAGAAGCAAAGTAAATTGGACGTTTCGATCGAAATGAAACAAAACGTCATGTTTCGAAATAGTAGAAGCAATGCTTCGAATGAGCATATCAAAGCTTGGAGCTTCGAGTGACAGTTATGAGAATATATCCAAAGAAGTCTCGAAATGATAACAAGGTTGTGTCTAGGAAATGCGTTCGAAGCGAAGAAATGCCAAAACATTTGAAAATCAAATGCAAGCGGGATGTTCGAAATTTGAAATATATGCGCTGGAGCATTCGAAGACACGTGGAAGCAAAAGAGAGGCATTGCTCTGCATGTTCTGAACGTGGCAGAATCTTATAGCAAGACCGTTATGGTCGAAGTAGTATAAATAGAAGTCTTAGCATTAGGATTTCGTGTGTCATATCTATTGTACAAAAAAACTCAGTAAACATTCAAATTACCACATGGCTAGGGAAATGAATGCAAGAGCAATGTACGTATGATAACACCACATGTTTATGATTTAATGAAAACCCTTTATCATTTCCAATACTTTCCATAATCTTTATATCAATACCATTTACAAGTTTTTGCATCTAAAGTCTTTTTATTCGAAATCTTTTCACTAATGCCTTACATTTAAATGCTTTCCTTCCATTTCAAATGCTTTACATTTCAGAAACTGTTATACATTTCATGCCTTTATCTTCAAGTTTTTATCCTTCGAACACCTTTTTTACTTAAAGCCATTTTACAGTTTTCTTGCATTAAACGCTTTCTTCACATTTCGAATCTTTTACATTAACTGCTTTCTTTACGATTCGAAGCCATTTATTTGTCTTTTATGCAGTTTTTACATGTCTTTACAATTGACCTTTATTCATGCAATTTAGTTTCGCGCACATTTATTTTGATTACACCTTTAGATCCTTAACAGAGAAATCGAAATAAGTTAAACACCTACACAACATTTTAAATACCAATCATGAATACCAGTTCGATCATGAGAGTTACCCTAATGACCAACACGTCCTAGGATCAATCTAGTCGATCCTGCGAGTTACCAGAGAAATTGAATAACAGTAAGTTTATTCGATAGTTTGGAGGACTAGCGGTTGTTTACCAGAAATCACTGTAAACACATGGCTGAGCATAAAACATTATCCGGAAAGAATTCAAACATATTGAAAGTGTGGATAGAAATCCATATTGGTTTCCATCGCTTTGAGAGAATGCTTGTGCTGATGGCTAATTTTTAGGAAACATTCAATTCAGTTTTCTTTTTGTAAGTTATTTATATAGCAGTATTTCATTCTAATAAACAAGTCAGTTACTAGATTAGTAAACATCTAGTATTAGAGCGAGAAAGACTTCAAAAGTTTGAGGGATCCAAAAGAGTCGAAAATAAATATATGAATGCATTATAAATGTTTAAAATTAAAATCTAATACCCTCTATCCAAACCTCTATCCAAACATTATACAAGTATTTCTAAAAATGGTAAAGACCAAAGTAAGTGTATAACAATCTCAAAAACATTAGCAAGATACACTTGCAAAATCACTTCACACACTTGTACAAAAACTATGTATCATATCATATCAGTATTTATAAACAATAGCAGGATAATGATAAAGATAACTGAAATAAAAAATAGAGTAAAAAAAATTAGGAACTAAAATGAATTTAAATTACATATAAAAGTATATATACCATTGAAACAGACAAAATAAAGCATAGTTCTTAGTGTTTCAAACATGATCAAATCTGGAACAATCAAATATAAGATTGCAGCTCCTTGGACAAACAGCTAAGTTATGTAATATTTTATCCTTTGTGTTTAAAATTATGGAAGAGGAGGTGTAAATTGTCATGAGACTTAATAGTTTTGAATTCCGCATAACATATTTTATAAATTTAAGCTCACACTTTGTGCCTCTAAACCATCTAAACAAACAGGTTCTAAGCTGAGATGAAAGACATTCCGGAACAATCTGTGGCTCCTCCCAATTCTTGTCATTGATTCCATTTTCATTTTCTATTTCCTAAAATAATTCAAAAAATATTCCACCCAAAACAAGAGTTAGAGTTTGAATAAAAATTAATAACGAAGTGGAATTATTTATAAAACCGACCTGGTGAATGATAAGATGTTGAAGGTTGGGACTTTGTTGAAGCATTTTTAGTATCCACTTCCACTTGGCAAGCCATGTTTTTTCAACATTAAAAACTAGCTCCATTTGAGTTAGATGGTAAAACATGGGGATTTGGACAGTGCTGAGAAGTGGTTTCTTCATGAATTACAAAGTCAAAACATTAGAAACAAATTACTTATATAATTTATAAAATTTAAAAACTATATATCATACCTGTTTAACATTGAGAATGAGTGCCCGAGAAAGGGAGAAGAAAGAAATAAGTTGAATGTCAGAAATATTAGCTCTCAGCAAGTTGGGCAAACAATGAATAGTTCCTCCTGTTTGTGGAATAAACTTCCTCCCACCAATTACATGTACTCCATTTGATAGTAATTCCTCTAGAACGGGAAAGGCTAAGAAAAAGCAGATCATATGTTTCTCAGATCTGAAATGGACATCATTCAAATGTAGAGTTTTGATAGAAGAAACAATTCTTTGAGGAAAGTCTTCCTCAATGAATATATTTGTCAACTTGAGAAGAGTGAGAGTGTTACAAGTGAGTATATTAAAAAGAGTTTTCATCTTTAAAGGTACACAAGTGAGGTTTAGTTCTAGGGTTTGAACCCCTCTTGGTATTGCTGAGTTGATAAGGAGGTTGAAAATTTGGGGTTCAGAACATAGAATTCGGAATAATATTATTGGCAAATTGATGTCACGAGATTGTAGGACTGAGCATAGAACATTGTCTGGAAAGAATTCAAAGATATCAAAAGTGGTGACAGAAAGCCATATTGGTTTCCATCTCTTTGAGAGGATGCTTGTGCTAACGGCTAATTTGGTTGGGAGAAAAGAGAGAATGTGACACAGAATAGCATCAGGAAGCTCACTAACCCTATCTTCGGTCGAAACCGATGCCAATCGCTTTAGCTTCTTCATGGCACTTGCGGTTTAGGGAAAAAATGTGAATGATACTCTGAAGCGGCAGCAGCTTAATCTTTTATATTTAGGGTTTCGGGACTTTTCACTCTGTTTTTCCCCCAACAAATCATTAGTTACGTTTTATATACAACATCTTATTCGCACTTGATAAAAATAATGTGCCTTTCATAAATAAAAAACTTGATAAAAATAATAACACTAAAACATGTTAAGCATGTTTAAAAAACTATATTTAGATAAAATAAAAGAAATATCAATTTATTTTAGAAAAATAGAGAATTTTCTTTGGAAATAATTAGGTATTAAATTTTTTTTCCACAAATAACTATGTTTCAAAAAACCCCACAAGGAAGGAGACAACCCAGTTGGCGCATGCACCTTAATTTAAAGGGGAGGCGCCATCTCACTTGACGCCTATGTGTAAAAGGCTTACCCTAAGTCAAGTGAGATGGCACCTTAGTGCAAAAGGCAGACAGTTTTTCGCGTTTTTTATTTTAAATACGGTACGTTACGTAAAAGATATAAGATCAATAAAATTGACTTTTTATTTAGACAATATGATTACACACATAACGATTACATAAAAAAAATATAGATTAATCAGTGGACCCCCGGAACCCGGTAATGACCCCCGGTTCAGCATTTCCGTCCTCGCCTTTCTCGTGCTGAGTTTCGTCGCGTTTCCTGTTGTGGCTGGATGGATGGCCCAACGAAGTCAATGCGTTCCGGATTCATGAAATCGGTCAGATCTCCATATCTAGAAGATCCGCTTTGGTACAGTCGGTTGCCCATACCCTCAAAGTTTGGTCGTGTTGGTGGTGGGTGGGGTTCCATGGTTGGTCTGTATCACTGGTCGTTTGAGTACGGGGGTAGAAAGGAAATGGATCTTGGGGTGTTTGGTATTGGGAATGTTGGATGCTTTGGTGATGTTGTGGTTGATGGTAAGTTGGGTCGGTTGGTTCATAATCTTCGGACAATCCCAGATCAGGGCTAAGGTTGGATGTTGAGGGGCCCATATTGAGATATGTAGAAGACTGGAATTGTGTGTGGGGTATGCGGGTGTATTAGTATTGTGATTGAAATTGTGGTTAGGTGTGAGGCATATGGGGTATTGGTACTGAGGTGGTGATTGTGGTTGGTTGTGGGGCATGTGGGTGTAATTGTATTGTGGTTGTGATTGTGGTTGGGTGTTTGTGGTTTTGTTTCGTCGGGGGGGGGGGGGGGGGGGGTGGTGGGAGGTTGATGTGTGTTGGGTTTGTTGTTGGGGAAATGAGGGTTGTGGCCATTGTGTTCGTGGGTCAACCAAATACCTTGGATGAGACACGTGTATTTCTGGGGTACTAATCGATCTAAATATTGATCCGTGTGTCGCATATTACCATGATTGAGGAAAATTGAGAATTGCAAGACATGTCCGTGACGCCTCTGCCACATCTTACACCACTCTGAAGCAAAATCTTTTCAGATGGTAAGACCCCATTGGGCGTCGACCCTTTTGAGATGTCACAGGGACAAACAAGTCGGATCGCAGGGTATCTCTTGATGCATTCCAAACTGCATCTTGACACGGTCGCTGTGGTACATCTCCATAACATTGAACCGTATGATTGCAGTCTTCGCGCTCCAAATTGCTGCATCCTCGGGATTTGGTTCATGGTCCAAACCCAAATATTATCTCCAGACAAACTGCGGATAAAATTAAATCAGCTTAATGAAAATGTAATAAATAAATAATTTAATAGTAGAAAAGTTGAAAGGTATGATGTACATCATCCGAGTCAACGTGATCCAATAGATTGTGGTATAGAGCGATATTGAATCTTGGATTCTTGCTGTAATCCATACCCCTCACGCAGTAAAGGAATTGAAAAATATTTTATTTTCATCATATATTTGGTGAAGAGATGAATAGTAATAAATGATATAAGTTGATGACTTACTTTGTTGCGTATGGGAAAACGGATGTATTGTTGTTGACGGGGTTTAGGGACTCCATTCTCCACCAACCCCAGGCTTGAAGTAAAAAAGCGCAGCCATAAAATGTACATTTTCCCTTGATTGCATTTTTACACAAGGAACTGTATAGATGAGCTAAAACAGCAGAAACCCAACTATACTTACTAGTTTTTTCGAAGTCTCTAAGTAAATTTAAATACATAAAATTTACACTATTTCCCGTACTTTCGGGAAATAAAAAGGTTCCAAATAGTATCATTATATAATTTCTAGATTTTATTACCTTAGCTAGCTCGGAGGAATTTTCGTTCAATTCCAGAGTCGCATAATGATTTTTTAGCTCAGTAAGTAGTATACCCTGACCTCTCGCACCAGCACCTTCAACCATATCCCTGCCCAACAATTCTTCACACAGAGAATTGGGTTGTTGTACCGACCCGTTAACCTCCTTACCATCGACAGGGAGATCCAATAACATGTACACGTCCTCTAGTGTGACGGTACATTCACCTATTGGTAGATGAAATGTATGGGTCTCTGGTCACCACCTTTCCAATATTGCAAGTATGAACTTTGAATCAATCGTGCAGTTAGAGATCTTTATAAAGTTTCTAAAACCTGCGTATTCGAGATAGGGTACGATCAACGGGTCGGGAGCAAGGTAGTTGTGTGGCCTAATTTTAAATCTTTTAGTATCCTAAGTTAGGAATGTAAAAAGTGTAAGAGTAGGTAAGATGAATAAAGCATTAATAGACGTATGAAAAATGTATAAGTATACAAGAAACTTACAAACGCTACAATGTTTTCCCTTATGCCTCTGTGAGAATCTCCCATTGTGAGAAGAGTCATTGTTGAAATTGTCTGAGATTATGAAAGAGTTTGAAATTGTATGAGATTATGAAAGAGTTTGTAGCAGAGAGTGAGACGATTGTGGATGTAATATAAGTATGTAAAGCTCTGTATTTATAGGCAAAATTTTATCATAGAGTAAGTGAGGTGGTAGGTGGGTGCATGCATGCATGATAACTGTCACTCTTGCACTGTAGGTGCAGACTACGTGGCAGCGTTAGGGAAGGCATCTCTGCATGCATGTAACACGATTGGACGTGAAGGGACGCGCCATTGGACTTGGCGAAAGAGTACAAAAATGAAAGGTGTCGTCATCCCTGTTGGCGAATAAGAGGTGGCATGGGTTACACTGTAGGTGCAGGCTAGGTGACAGCCTTGGAGAAGGCATCTATGCATGCATGTAACACGATTAGACGTGAAGGGAGGCGCCATTAGACTTGGTGAAAGAGTACATAAATGAAAGGTTTCGCCATCCATGTTGGCGAATAAGAGGTGGCATGGGTTACAGTGTAGGTGCAGGCTACATGACAGCCTTGGAGAAGGCATCTCTGCATGCATGTAACACAATTGGACGTGAAAGGAGGAGCCATTGGACTTAGAGAAAGAGTACAAAAATGAAAGGTGTCACCATCCCTGTTGGCGAATAAGAGGTGGCATGGGTTGCAGTGTAGGTGCAGGCTAGGTGACAGCCTTGGAGAAGGCATCTCTACATGCATGTAACACAATTAGACGTGAAGGGAGGCGCCATTGGACTTGGCGAAAGAGTACAAAAATGAAAGGTGTCGTCATCCCTGTTGGCGAATAAGAGGTGGACAGCCTTGGAGAAGGCATCTCTGCATGCATGTAACACGATTGGACGTGATGGGAGGCGAATTAGAGGTTGCTTGATGTTGGTTTATTCAAATTCAGTACTACCTATTTAATCTTACATTTATCAAAACACTCCTACACTTAATCACTCAAACACTAGAACATTCAAAAATTCAAGCAATTAACTCAAATACTTTAAACCTTCAAACCTTCAAACCTTCAAACAGTCATACACAATGGCCTCTGCACCCCAAATGTGATCAGTGCATATTTCAACGGTGAGACATACATTTGTCCCACCTCTGGGTTTTTGTTTAGAGACACTGAGAACATCCAATTTTGTTTAAATAGGAAAGCCAATTTCTTGTATTCCAAAAAACGATTGGAGGCCAAACCTGGACGAGGTCCCGTGACACAAATCTTTTATCAGAATCTGGTTTTTTTGGTAACAACCAAATTATATTTTATAAGGTTGAGGTTCAAGATGACGAGGACCTTCAGAATATGTTTCCCGGTCATGAGTATTCTTGGTATGACTCTATTGAGTTGTACATTATGCTGTGAGAGCCTCATATGTCACAAGTGGTTGATCCTCTGGAGACCGAACAAGCAGAAGTAGATGTCGTTGATGAAGAAGAAGAAGATGGCGAGTTGGAGTTTGACGACATGGTCAATGATGATTTCGAAGACGATGGGATACCTGGTATTCCTTCAAACGATATTTACACACCACCTCCGCACATGATAAACTTCAACATGGACGGAGATGAACCGTCATCTGATTTATTTTTCAATCTGTATATGCAGTCGGATGAAAACTTAAAAGAGAAAGACAAATTTCGTAATAGAGAAGATTGTATCCGAGCCATCGAATAATTTCACATGCTCAGCTCGGTCGATTTTAAGATGGACCATGTAAATTCAGAAAGGTACAAGATCAAGTGTATCCACCCAGATTATATGTTCAAGCTCACTGCATCATACAGATTAAGAGGTGATTGTTGGGTCATAGGTTCTATGTCCACCCACATGTGTGTCAGTTCTACTCAATCACAGGATCATCGAAAACTAAATTATGATCTCGTATGTCAAGAAATCCTACCACTCATCAACAACGACCCATCATTGAAGGTGAAAACCATAATCTCCCACATCACTACGATATTTAACTATACTATGTCTTACCGAAAGGCGTGGTTAGCAAAGACCAAGGCGATTGAAAAGGTATATGGAAACTGGGAGGAGTCATACCAAGAACTTCCTCGATTACACTCAATCAATTTTTGCTACTAACTTCAAATGCAATCGATTTACATAGTTGTGCAATCGATTGCACACTCAAAATATTTGAATTTCTAGCTGTTGAAACCCCGTGCAATCGATTTACACAAAGGGTGTAATCGATTGCATGTTGTACGATTTTGAAAAACAACAGCTTTACACATGCCTGTTCGTAACACCAATTCATGGAAACCTTCCATTCAATCTTGGCAATTGTTCATGATTCATTTACAGAACTTTATGCTGTTTCAAAAAGGTGCTAAGAACATATAAATACTCATTTTCAAAATCATTTCAACACCTCTTCCAATTATATTTTCTGAATTTTCAAAAATCAAACTCAAGCTGTTATATAATCCCATACACAAGTTTTTTGCACACTTTCACATATTGTTAACCAGAAAACTTTGAGCATTATATCTCTTGAGTCATTGTATACAATTATCATTGGAAGAGAAGATAAATTCATTGATTAAATAACTCAAAGTGATCATTGCTACTCAAACTCACTCAAATCAAATATTGCTATATACTTGCTTATTTTTCAGGATTGTTGGAAATAAGTTTAAGTTGTTTTATAAATCTTATTTTTTCAGGATTGTTGGATACAAGTGAAGTCACTTTGAGAGGATTATTCTCATTGTTGTCATAGTGAAAATCCAAGAGGATTGTTCTTGGTCCAAGAGGATTGCCACAATAAGGAAATCTCTTTCATGTTGAAAGGGGACTGGAGTACTCTCGGACTGTAAGGGGAACCATGATATATCGCTTGTGTCTCTTTATTTTTCTGCACTTTACTCTTTCATAAACTCACCATAATCCAGAAAAATAATATCCATCATCACTAAAACCAGAAATTTTTAAAGTACCTAATTCACCCCCCCCCCCCTCCCCTCTTAGGGGCACTTCGTACTTACAGATATGATGTACGTAGTGTGTTTGATTTCACTTACATGGCTAATCCAAAGGAGGAACACATGTTGATTGATAAAAGAGCAATGAGGTACTTAAGAGGTACTTTGGAATTTGGCTTATTTTATAGAAAAAGGATTGCCTCGAAGATTTTGGCATATACTAGCAGTGAGTATGCAAGAGTGTTAATGTTAGAAACAATATTTCAGGGTATGTGTTTATATTAAGTGAGGCATCAGTTTGTTGGAGCTCAAAGAATCAAGTCATCATTACCTTATCCTCTACTGAAGCTGAATATGTTGCGGCAACCTCATGTTCTTGTCATTGTGTTTGGATGATAGGGGTTCTTGAATAAATTAGATATGAAAATTGTGAATGTATTGATATTCTTTGTGACAACAGTTTATGAATCAAGCTCTCTAAGAACCCAGTGATGCATCGGAAGACTAAACATATTGACGCCGGATATCACTATTTACGCGATCTTTCAAATCAGGGAGTGGTAAAGTTGGTCTTCTATGGAACAAAAGAACAAATTGCAGACATTATGACAAAGCCATTGAAATTGGACCAGTTTGTGAAACATAGGAGGCTACTCGGAATACAACCACTTGAAAAATAAATTGTATGCTCAATGAGCATTTCAGTTTAAGGGGAGGAATTTGTTAGCATATTTACTAAGAATTAGTCTTTACTATAAATAGAAATGATAAATTAGCTAAGCTTAATAATAGAGGATAAGTTGAATAAATTTCATTGGATATTATAACTTTATTCCTTATTATTATCTGAGGTTTGAATTGAAACTATAAGGCTTATATAAAATCATTGTATTTCATTTTGTAATAACAAGAAGTTATCACACTTATTAATATTACTAAAATCATTACTACTTCTTCAATTTCATCTTTAAATGCGGAGAAAAGAGGTTAAGTTCTAGGGTTTGAACCCCTCTTTGTATTGGTGAGATGACCAAGTTGTTGACAATTTTAGGATTGAAACATAGTAGGCATAATAAAAGTATTTGCAAATTGATTTCACGAGATTGCATGACTGAACATAGAACATCATTATCCTGAAAGTAGTCAAACATATCAAAGTGGGGATAGAAAGCCATATTAGTTTCCACCTCTTTGAGAGAATTATTGTGCTCACGGCTAATTTGGTTGAAAGAAAAGAGAGAATGTGAGAGAGAACTGAGTCAGGAAGATCGCTAAACCTATCTTCGGTTGAACTCGATGGCAATAGCTTATACACGAAAGTGGCGATTATGTTGATGACTGTTACCAACAGAAAACAAATCTATACTAAAGCTTGTCCACGGTTACCAAAAGAAAACGCACGACGAGAAGTAAATACTATAAAGCGGTAACAACTAAATCTAATTTTCTTATAATCGATGAAGTATTATAACTGAGTACAAATAGTACTGAACAACCAACCACCACCAAGAATACATTTTCACGTTGTGCACGATTTCAGCCAGATCACCTACTGCACTATTAAAGAGTATATCATTGTGATGTTTCCATATGCACTAACAAGTCTCCAACCAAATTACACCCACTGTTTTCACATAACACTTGTTTTTCAAACCCTCCACCATGTGTAGAAAAATGTTGCAACAAGTAGAGTCTCCAATAGATTCCACTCCTAACCATCCATCTACATTATCCCAAACCACTCTCAACTTGACACAATTAATGAATAGATGATTTAAGTCTTCCCCCTGCAAGCAACCAAACACACATAGACTGTCACTGTTGTTTTGAATAATACCTCTGTTAGAGTCGCAGCGGAAATTTGGCTTCTAATAATGATATGAAACACAACTCACTAAAGTTGAACAAGAGAAATTATATAGCATGAACAATGAATTATTGTATGAAGAAATATCTAAAGAAGAAAGAATGATTATTATAAAGATGATAATAACTTTGTTACAAATGGATATTTCTATTATATATCTAACAAACTTATGCTTCGGTAATTATAGTAATCTACATACTATAATTTGAGCGAAGCATATTACAAAACAATTATAAACCATTGTTTTCCTATGGTTTCTCCTGAATTATTGCTCATCAACATTTATCTGAGTAAATGTTGCATTAGGCTTTCAACCAATCCATATTTAGTTTTTACTAAATATGTCCACAATTCTCCACCTTGTTCATAATTTGAAATATTCAAATTTTGGACGAATATGGAATACAACTTAGCAAGTTCAAGCAGTGTTGAAACTTGCTACCTGACACAACTTTGGTTAACATGTCCGCTGGATTCTGATCAGTATGTACCTTCATAAGAGAAATATGACCTTCCTCTACGACATCCCGTACAAAATGATACCTTACATCAATATGCTTGGTTCGAGCATGATGAACCTGATTCTTATCCAAATGAAGCGCACTTTGACTATCACACCTCAGTTTCACATGTTCTAGTTTCATACCGAAATCATCTAGAAGACCCCTCAGCCATAATGCTTCCTTCACTCCTTCTGCTACTTCCATGTACTCGGCTTCTATAGTAGAGAGTGCCACTGTAGACTGTAACATCGATCGCCAACTAACTGGAGCACCGTGTATTTGAAACACATAACCAGTTGTAGACCGTCGTCTATCTAGATCACCAGCATAATCCGAATCAACAAACCCGCTTATTTGACATGTATCTCCACCAAAACACAAACATGTGTCAATGGTACCCTTTAAGTACCTCAAAATCCATTTCACCGCTTCCCAGTGTACCTTTCCCGGATTCGCCATGAATCTACTAACAACACTTACCGCTTGTGAAATATTCAGACGTGTACACACCATAGCATACATCAAACTGCCAACTGTACTAGCATAAGGTACATTTTCCATGTTTGCCTTATCTTCTGCAGTAGTGGGAGACTGATTACCAGAAAGCCTAAAATGTGGTGCTAATGGAGTAACCACCGACTTAGCACCTTTCATTCCAAACCTTTCAACAACTCTAAATAGCCCTTTTGACTCAAAAACAGTTTTCGGTTTGTCCGCTCTCTTCTAATATCCATACCCAATATTTTCTTTGCAGCGCCCAAATCCTTCGTCTCAAACTCTTTACCAAGTTTAGACTTCAGCTTATCTATCTCCACCTTGCTTTTTGAAGCAATAAGCATGTCATCGACATATAATAGTAGATAGAAATAATCACCTCCATGAAGCTTCTGAATATAGACACAACTGTCATAACTACTTCTAGAGAAACCTTGTTTTATCATGAAAGAATCAAATCGCTTGTACCATTGTCTAGGAGATTGTTTCAACCCGTAAAGTGATTTTCTCAAGCGACATACCTGACTCTCTTTACCCTCAAACTTGTAACCCTCAGGTTGATACATATATATTTCTTCATCTAAGTCTCCATGCAAGAAGTCCGTCTTCAAGTCTAGTTGTTCCAGCTCAAGATCACCATGAGCTACTAAACTTAATAGCACCCGGATAGAAGTATGTTTCACCACCGGAGAAAATATCTCATTGTAATCAACTCCTTCCTTTTGTGCAAACCCCTTGGCCACTAGCCTAGCCTTATATCTTATACCACATGACTTAGTATGATCTTCTTTTCTTTTATACACCCATTTACAACCAATAGCAGTCTTTTCCCCGGGAAATGGGACCACCTCCCATGTCTTGTTCTTGTGAAGAGATTTCATCTCTTCCGCCATAGCAACCAACCAACTCTCTCTATCTTTGTCTTTGATAGATTTCTTGAAGGTGACCGGATCATCATCTTCAGTTGAGAGTGCATATTCCCTCAAGTTAACCTGCCCATAATGCCTCAGAGGTTTGTCTGACCTAAACTTTTGAACTAGTTTATAATTTCTCTTTGGCCTAGTGGTATCCAAAGATTCCTGCTGTTGTTGTTGTAACACATGTGTATTTTCCTGCTAAACCTCCTCATGATCAAGTTCATCCTCTTCCTCATCTTCACTAGCGATAGGATTCTCCACATGACCACGACTAGAATCTGGTTGGTCTTCAGATTCTATCTCAATAACTTGCTTATTTGATATCGTCACATCACCATCGTTAGGATTTATAGCTTTTGACAAAGCTACCATAGATTTTTCGTCAAATGTAACATCCCTGCTAATCACAAACTTAGAATCTTCTATACTCCAAAGGCGATAGCCTTTGACCCCTGTTGCATATCCTAGAAAGATAGCTTTCTTGGCTCTATTATCAAGTTTACTATTCTTGACATGATAATAGGCCGTGCATCCAAAGATTTTCAGTTTTTCATAATCAGCATGTTCACCTGACCACACCTTATAGGGCGTGTCTCCACCTAAACTCGAATGTGGGGATCTGTTTACAACATAGCAAGCTGTAGCAACCGACTCTGCCCATCATTCTCGACCTAACCCAGAATTAGAGCGCATACACCTCGCTTTCTCAAGAAGTGTACGATTCAGCCTTTCTGCGACTCCACTCTATTGTGGTGTGCCTCTGACCGTCCAGTGCCTAACAATACCTTCCTGATCATAAAAACTCTTGAAAGCTCCATCTGTATACTCTGTACCATTATCCAATCGCAGAGTTTTCAGCTTTTTACCCGTTCTGTTCTCAACCATTTCTTTCCAACACTTGAAAATATCAAATACCTCATTCTTATGCTTAAGAAAGTAAATCCAAGCATACCTCGAATGATCATCAACATATGTAACAAAGTACCTCGAACCACCCTTAGAAGTAACTGGAGTCGGACCACAAACGTCAGTGTGCACGTAGTCTAATATTCCCTTGCTTTTATGCTTGCTTATAGAAAACCGCAACCTATGTGCTTTGCCATACACACAATGTTCACAAAATTCCATGCATGGCTTTTCCATGTTCTTCAACAAACTTTTCTCACCAAGCAGTGATAGACCCTTTTCAGACATATGCCCAAGGCGCATGTGCCACATCCTCGTACATTCAGTTTGGTCTTTACTTCTATTGATTCCAACTGCCAAATCACCAGTGACAGTTTCCCCCATAAGAAAATACAGATTTCTGTGACGAACCCCCTTCATCACAACCAACGAACCATGAACAACCTTTAAGCCTCCATTTTCCAAGATAATTTTGCAACCGTTTTCCTCTAATACACCAAGAGAAATAAGGTTTTTCCGCAAATTAGGGACATGTCTCACGTTCATCAAAGTCCTTACCACTCTATCATGCATCTTGATTCGTATTGTACCATACCCCATAATTTTGCAGGCATGGTTATTCCCCATTAAAACTGTACCACCATCTGTGCTTTGGTAGGTAGTAAACCACTTCCTATTTGGGAACATATGGTGTGAAGCTCCTGAATCAAGCATCCATATCCCGGAGATATCATGGTCTTGCTCTGAGACAGAGAAACAATCATTCTCACCATTTGAGACATAACTCGCCTCTTGCAAATCTTGTAGTTTACCTTTGGATTTGTTGCCGTTGTTGGTATAATTTTTAAATAATACCCTCTTATTTGGACAATTTTCTTTAAAGTTCCCAAGCTCACCACATTTAAAGCACGTTCTTTCCGCATGAGCTCTAGATTTTGATCTAGACTTGCCGCCCCTGCCTTGTCCTCTTTCATTAGTCCTCCCTCTAGTAACAAGCAATCCTTGAGCCTGTTCGTTATTTTCTCCACCATTACTAGACATCCCACTAGTACCAACCTTTCGAAGATCATCCGCTAATAATTATGTTCTAGTATCATCCATGGTTAGAGTATCACCCACAAGCATCAATGTTTGAACTAGATTTTCATACTTCTTGGTCAATGAAAGAAGCAACATAAGTGATTGGTCTTCATCATCAATCTTCACTCCTATATCCTTCAAGTCCGATATAATCCTATCAAACTTGTTGACATAATCACGGATTGGGGTTCCTTCCTCCATCTTGCATGTATACAATTTGGATTTCAAGTAGATTCGATTTGTTAGAGTTTTCGTCATGAAATTTTTCTCTAACTTTGACCACATGCCAACAACCATTGCTTATTCATTAACCAAGAACGCAACATCCCTCTCAAGGCATAAGATTATGGTTGTCCGTGCTTCAAGAACTAACTCTTCCCAATCCTCATCCTTCATACTCTCAGGTTTCTGTTCTGCTAACGCCTTGTGTAACTTTTGTGATATAAGCAGATTTTTCATCTGCATCCTCCAATAGGAAAAATCATTTTTCCCATTGAACTTCTCTATTTCATATTTCCCAACCTTGACGGTTCCACTAGTAGAAGTCATTATCTTCGATAACCAATAAAAATAATAAAGTTTTATCACTCTACAATTTTACAATTGGCTCTGATACCAATTGTTAGAGTCGCAGCGGAAATTTGGCTTCTAATAATGATATGAAACACAACTCACTAAAATTGAACAAGAGAAATTATATAGCATGAACAATGAATTATTGTATAAAGAAATGTCTAAAGAAGAAAGAATGATTGTTATAAAACTGATAATAACTTTGTTACAAATGGATATTTCTATTCTATATCTAACAAACTTATGCTTCGGTAATTATAATAATCTACATACTATAACTTGAGCGAAGCATATTACAAAACAATTATAAACCATTATTTTTCTATGGTTTCTCATGAATTATTGCTCATCAACATTTATCCGAGTAAATGTTGCATTAGGGTTTCAACTAATCCACATTTAATTTTTACTAAATATGTCCACAACCTCTTTTCGCAAGCAGAAACTTTGTTGATAATCTATCTTTAATCAGACGCCAACCGAAAATCCTCACTTTTAATGGAACCCAGGATTTCCAAATTAATTTCAGCGCTTCATTGTTCCTTGGATTCTCCTCCCCTTCGTTTGATTCGTGCACCCGTTTTGCATAATAAGAACGAACTGAAAATGTATTTTGGCCCTCCAGCAGCCATACATATTCATCCAGAACATTTTGCTTTGGTTGAATTTTAGCCAGAATTTCCAAAAGTTTCTGTTTTTCGCACTCTGCCACCATATTTTCTTCGGTAGCATTACATTCAATCCTCCATTTCCATGTATTTGCCCAGCCAATCACCCATAGCACTCACCCTGTAACTCCTATCCTCTACTGCCAGAAACAGGTTTGGAAAGACATGCCTCAGTGGCCTATTTGCAATCCAATGCATAATCCAAAAAGGTACTTTATCGTGAGCACCTAATTTAATCGAAAGCAATTGCGTAAAACCACCCGCCTCCGATAAATCCCCAATCTTCATCAAATCTTTCCACTGTATAGACTCACGAGCATTCCTAACAATCCTTTTTCTTTAAATAGAATTCTGTCAGCTAAAAGACTGTATCGTTCCTCCAAAAGTCCACTATGCCAAACCCTACTTAGAAGATTTATAAATATAATAGATTTAGTTGCCATGTCTATTGGTAGCTCTGATTAACTCTGTGGTTACTAATCTCCCTATATATTATTTATCTTTTTTCAAACTGCTTGCTAAGGTTGTAGGGGAGATAATTAAAATACAGAGGAATTTTCTGTGGCATAGTTTGGATCAGTTGGAAAACAATTTGCAAACATAAAGATGAAGGAGGCTTAGGAGTTAAACATATGGCGCTTTTCAACAAGCTTTACTCACTAAATCTATTATATTTATAAATCTTCTAAATAGGGTTTGGTATAGTGGACTTTTAGCTTCTTCTTTTTTTCCCCAACAAGTTACGTTATTCTACCACATGTTATTAGATAGTAAATAAAAAGAAAAACACTAAAACATAATAATTATGTCAAAAGATATATATTTAACGATAATAGAAATTAAAATAGAAAAACTTCTAAGAAAAATTATGTTGTATCTCTTAGGTTTATTGACGTATTCCAAAAACTTATGACTAACTATGTTGTATCTCTTATGTTGTAAAGCGTGATCATCTCAAATAATTTAAAGGTAGTTGGCCAAACTCTTTTGAGATGATCACGCTTTACAACTAATGTAAAGAGATGATCTCCGATGTTGTATCTCTTATGTTGTAAATCTTTTGAAGACCAATGCTCCTAGCAAAACTCTCTTTTTTTGGGTGAAGATTACTTCTAAGCCAGTTGGCTACTAAGGATGATCAGGTCAGGAGAGGGTTTTCTCTGCACGCCATAATTAGGTTTGTCCTGTGTGCTTCTGTGAAGATGAATCAATCCCCTATCTTTTCCTGCATTGTGATGTTGCAACTCATGTTTTGAGGAAGACCTTTTACTGAATTGGTTTTTCTGTGCATGCTGAAACATTTTCTCTTGGCTGTTAGTTGATGTGGAGGACATGTTTGTTATCTCAAAAGTATCGGCTTGGGGCAAAGTTCTCTGGTCAACATGCTTTTTGTTTGAAGCAGTGGTGCTCCAACCCTATGGCTTGTTTGCCTTAATCCTCTCTTTTGTGTTTGGTTTGCTGTTTTTTCTATTCTTGCTGCTCTTTTGACCTTTCTGTTTTTTCTGTATTCACTTTTTATACACAATGGTTTGTAAAAAATATGTCAAATATTAATTTTTATTTTATTAGTACAGATGTACATCAAGATCCTATTCCTTTATAAATATTTAATTTTAATTTACAATTATCTAGCATGAAATAATTGAGAAAGAGTGATAAAATCTAAAATTGTTAATCTAGGAAGCTGCTATGAGAACTCTAGTATTGAAATTTATAACCTAGGACACACTATCATGAAAAATTGAATTGAACTCTTGGGCAAGCCAAAGAGTAGAAAATATGATAAAACTAAAATCTGATACACCTTATCCAAACTTTATACAAGTATTTATAAAAATAGAAAAGAGCAAAGTTAGTTTATAACAATCCGAACAACATTTTGACATAACGCAGAACAATTAAATGATAAAAAGAGACTAAGAAAAGGATAACTAAAATGAATTAAAATTACATGACAAAATAAAGCACAGTTCTTAGTGTTTCAAACATCATAAAATCCCTAGATCATATTTGTAGAATTTAAGTAAGAATTATGTCTTCATGAATCAAATATAAGTTGAGAGCTTGTTGGACACAGAGATAATTTCCGTAATATTTGATAGTTTTTGTTTAAATCTATGGAAGGTGCGGTGTGAATTGTGATGGTACTTAATAGTTTTGAATTTGGCATAACATATTCAACAAATTAAAGTTCACACTCTGCGCCTCTAGAACATCTAAACAAACAAGTTTTGAGGTGAGATGTAAGACATTCCGGAACAATCAGCGGATCCTTCCAATTTCCATTTTTGTTTTCTCTTTTCCAATTCAACATTCATAAGGATTACACTTGAGTCGGAATAAGAGTATTGGCAAATTGATGTCACGAGATTTCATGACTGAGCGTAGAACACGGTATGGAAAGAATTTAAACATATCAAAAGTGGTGACAGAAAGCCATACTGGTTTCCATCTCTTGGAGAGGATGCTTGTGCTGACGGCTAATTTGGTAGGGAGAAAAGAGAGAATGTGACACAGAATTGCGTCAGGAAGGTCACTAATCCTATCAACCGTTGAAGTCGATGGCAATCGGTGAGGGATGTTACCAAAAGAAAACGCACAGGGAGAAACAAGTACTGTGAAGCGCCAGCAGCTTACTCTATTATATTTATAAGTATTCTAAATAGGGTTTGAGATAGTCAACATTTTTTCGCCAACAAGTTATTAGTCACGATTTATTTACAACATGGTATTTGGTAGTTAATAAAAATAATAACACTAAATTGTGTTTTATGTATGTTTGAAATTTCATATAATAATACAAGTAACAATTTGAAAACCTATAAAAAAAATCATGTCCTCTGAAATAAGTTAAAGACTTTGTTCTAATATTTAAAATGACCTTCTAAGAAAAATATTAAAAAATTAACAAAGTCATCGTTTATTTAAATTATATATATCATTATTAATATTTTTTTGAGTCGGCCAAAGGTCCAATACGTGTAAGGTTCAATCATTTAGCCCAATAAAGTCTAAATAAATTAGGGAATTTCTTAATGCATCCTATAGTTCTCTAGAGCATTGCACAAAAATTCAATAATATATCGGAGATGTATCTTTGGACGCACCAGACGTTTACTTATGAGACAATTATTTCAAAGATGTATATACGTAAAACTTCTAGAGGTATATTTCCGAAGTGTTACGTAGTTGAACCAGAAAAACAGAATTGAAAAACAACATATTGACAAAATAAAACTAACATTGATATCATAAAATAAACAATACATAAGAGATTTTAACATGTATAGATAAAAATTTAATTTCAATATCTAGGTGGACACTATAACATCTTGATAATATCATCGACCAATCTCGCAACAGTCGCATTCATCTCGATCAGAACTTATTTTTCTAAATGGAAAAATATTCTCCACATAGCCCTTAAATCAGTGGTCGTCTTCAACTCATAGTTGTTGAACTCAAGCTTCCACTCTTTGTCAACGGATGGAGAGTGTTAATCGATCTTCACAATCCAATCTTCCATTTTTCCTACTACTTTTGCTCCTTTTTATTTGATGAAACACAAGAATTAAGTTTTGAAGTAAAAAACTTGATTGAGAATGGATTGGTTTTTGGAGAAGGTTTATAAAAGAAATAAAAAAGAAACAAAGTCTGATCATGCAAGTGGATATTTTTAGCAATAACACATTTAATTTTTGCGGAGAAGCATCTTCGAAATAATCTGACATACAAAGGTGACACATTCTAAATTCCCGCTTCAATTATTCAGACATACATCTCCGAATAACTCTCATTAATGGTCAATTGATAATTTATTTTATCAAAATTACAAACATGTATCTCCAGAAAAAATTTAAGTTTTTCTGTAAGGTGAAAACATTTTTACTCGTTGGTGTATGATAAATAAGGTGCGATCAAAAATGTATTTTTGAAAATAGCGGGGCATTTTTGATTTTTCATATGGTGCTTTTCCATCTCATAGGGTGCATTAAGAGATTCTCATTTATTATTGTCACACGTGAGAGTTAAGGTACACTTTTCCGATCTCATAATTTTACTTCACTAATCATGGACACTTTAACTTACTTAAACGATAGAGTGTTAATCTTGCCGATCCTTCATGCATTATCGCATTGAAGATCCCCATCACTGCACCGACAGTCCATCATCACATATAAATTATAAAAGTTTAACCTCATGTAAAGTAAAAAGAGTCATGAAACTCTACTTATAAAACTTTGTATCATAATTGATCTTACCGGTTGATCAGAACCTGCAAGGTTGTCAGATGATGATCTTCAGTCGGGTTGTGATGTCGAGGAGGAAAAAAAGGGTTGTACATGCAAGACACTCCGGCGATCAAGTAAGAGTGAGAGCAAAGCGATACAAGCAAAGTGTCAAGGTATTAGTGGTGAATAGTAAATATTTGATACCTGGCCCTCACGTATGTGAGGGTTTATATAATGCCCCCGGCGCATGGCCATTGGTTTCTGTTTTTGGCCCTGGATGTACGGGTCCGCAAAAATAGGTAACCGTCAATACTTGGTCATACCGGGCAGGTGTGCCCGTAACTAGCCGTTAGATCCGAGGATGTGGTTGTTGGCTCCTAAATTCGACACCCTTGTTTTTATTAATATAAGCCATTAAAGCTGAAGAATGGTTTCGACCGATTGGTTCTGTCGAAATACTCATCAGAAGATGGCAATGTATTTAGAGAATTTCTTCCAAGGAAGAATCTTGTTGCCTTCGACGTCGAAGGTGCTTCTCGACGAAGGTGTTCGATTGTTCAGAGTGGAACGGTTTGAGATTCAAACGTTTGGAGGGAAAACGGTTCCCAGCGGTTACCAAGTGCAACATGCCAAGATCTGGAGCGTCGAACGCTGTGAACGTGCCAAGTGGAGTCATCTCGAAGCAGCGCAACTGCCCGACGGTTACTTGGGATGTGTTTAGTATAAATATTAGTAGTTCACGCAGTTTTTTGCATGTGTTCACAATTATATACAAGTTACTCATATAGATTCAAGTACCCAGTGTGAGCGAAAGAATTGTTGAGAATGTATGTGTGAAACACCACTTTAATTAATCAATGTCATTTATTTTCCAGAAACTTTACTTGCTCTTCATTTACTTTTCCAGTCGAAGCCTTCATTTTAAGCCTTCCTTTTATTCTATCAAGCAATTTACATAAAGCTTCTTCATTTTCTTGTCATTTAACCATTATCAAACTTAGTCAAAACCCCAAAATCAACCATGTCTTAGGATCAATCTGATCGATCCTGCGAGTCACCAAATAAGTAACCTTTTGGAAGATCAGCGGTTGTTTACCAATTCCCACGGTAAACAAATTGGCACACCCGGTGGGACCTTGTGTTGATTTTGAAGTTTAACCTTTATATACAGAATATCATCTTTTTCGAGAAGTATTGCATGTTATTGAGAAGTGGTAGAATATACGCTAACAATACCAATACTGCCAGAAGAAGAGAAGCGATGGCGAATCCGCCAAACAATAACGAAATCCCACAAACGAATGTGGGAACAACGGTTATCCCAACCGTAAGTGAAGCGCTAACCGCTGGTTCAACACCAACAGTAATGGTCACAATAACGGGGCCATTACCTCCGTTCACTGGCCCCAGAGTGCCTTTGGGAACTCTCCCACCAAGGGGAAATCTAGGCACCAGGCCTTATGTTCCCCCAGGATTTATGACAGGCGGTCAAAATCGAGAACCACTCTATGGCATGCCAACTTCTGAATTGGCTAGCCTGACGAACGCTGCATCCACTTTTTCAGACCCTTTGGTGAGCGCCTCTTCGCCACTCCAAGGTTTTGGAGTTGGTATGGCGAACAGAAGTAGGACCCAACTCTTAGGAGGAACGTCCCAAGTAGCGCATGGCCTTACAAATGCCTCGACAGCAGTCTTGAGGCAACAAATGGACGAAAGCAACCATGATATGGTTCAAATGTTGGCACAAACTTTAAGTACAGTGCTGAATCCTCTAATACAAAACACCACCCAATCGAATCAGCAGATGACAGCGCAAATGACGCGTCTGGCTGACTTCTTTGGGGTACCCCAACCTATTCGACAGCCCCAAAGGGCGCAAATAAGGGGAAACCAAGGTATACTCTTAGAGGAAGAAACCACTATCAACCAAGTCCAGCAGCCTGTCGAAGAAAACCTTAGGGCACAATTGGAGCAGCCTGTCGAAGAACCTAGGGTTATAGCCCCAGAGGTAAGGTTAGTTAACAGAAACCAAAATGCTGACGAAGTAGTTCAGCACATCCAATACCAGAACATGGGTTTGGAAAATAATCTGGCAGCCATGATCGAAAGAATCATGACGCAAAATGGGATGAACATGGGCTTTCGTAGGCCCAACTTCACATCCCCACTGTCAGAATACGTGTTACAAACAGACTTACCTCCCAGATGTAAAGTCCCTAAGTTCACTAAATTCTCAGGGGACACGACAGAATCTACTGTCGAACATGTGGCGAGATACTTGATCGAAGCAGGAGACATTTCAAACAACGAAAACCTGAGGATTAAGTACTTCCCAAGTTCTTTAACAAATAACGCGTTTACTTGGTTTACAACTCTCCCCCCCAATTCAATCCATCATTGGACCCAGTTGGAGAGATTGTTCCATGAGCAATTCTACATGGGACAAACCAAGATAAGCTTGAAAGAATTGGCCAGTGTAAAGAGACGTTTCACTGAACCTATAGACGAATATCTAAATAGGTTTAGGTTGCTCAAAGTAAGATGCTTTACGCAAGTGCCAGAACATGAGTTAGTCGAAATAGCCGCAGGCGGCTTAGATTATTCCATTAGGAAGAAATTAGACACTCAATACCTGAGAGACATGGCCCAATTGGCCGATAGAGTTCGACAGGTAGAACGCCTTAAAGCTGAAAAAGCCAAGGCAACGAAAACTCATAAAAGAGAGAGGATAGCGTATGTCGAGATGGATGACGAAGATCCAGAAACCTTCGACGAAACTATAACCGTCGAAGAAGGCGAGGTCGATTTAGCGGAACTAAAACAAGGGCCACCATACTCTTGCAAACTGTTAGTCCCCTCAAGTGGAAAAAAATCCCACTGGTCCAGAAAGGACCAACGATAGGTTCCCCAAAAAGACTTATAGTTTTGATATTACAAAATGTGATGAAATATTTGACTTACTTGTAAAAGATGGCCAAATGATAGTACCCCCAGGGATAAAAGTGCCTCCTCTTGATCAAAGAAAGAAAAGAGGCTTTTGTAAATATCATAATTTTCTGGGCCATAAAACGTCTCAATGTTTTCTTTTCAGGAATCTTGTGCAAGACGCTATCGAAGAAGGGAGGTTGAAGTTTGCTGACAAGACCCCCATGACTGTGGACTCCAACCCTTTGCAGGCTGAAGCCCATTATGCTGAACCTTCAGAGGTGAACGTGATCGAGGCATCCAGAAGCCAGTCGAAGAGGCCAGGAATCACAATGGTCGAAGTCACAAAGGACCATGTCAACATGCCAATCTTTGGCAGTTTTTCTGGGAATCTATCCAGAAAGACAATTGAAGCGGTCCAAAAGGCGGTCGAAAGCCCAAAGCTGGAGACAGTTGGAGCCCAAAAATCTGGAACAAAACCCAGTTCTCACTTGGCTGCAGTTCAAGGCCAGACAGAGGACTTGGAGATTCAGATGAAGCAGTTGACTCTTGCCACCAAAGACACCATGAATGTCAACATGGTCGAAGTCTCTGAACCAAAAGCATCAGAGGAGGCCATTAGGCAAGAACAAGCCAACAAAACTGCTTTCCCTCGGGAAAATGAAAATCTGGCAGATTTCCTGCAAAGATGCCAGAAAAAGAAGTCAGAAGTGATGCTGTGTCGTCGATGCAGTTCAATCTTCGACAAAAAAGCTGCTGAACATATTCAAGGTGTAAGAGCAGCAAATAGGAAAAGGGAAAGTGTTGATACTCACATGACCCCAGAAGAGCCTCCCAAAGGGGTTCAAATCAAGAAAAGAGGCCACTGACTTTCAGGCCTCCAACTAATGTGCCAGTTGATACTTGGTACAAAACATCTGGTCGAAAGAGACCAAGCGAGGAAAGATGGCACTCCTTCGAAGTGCCAAGAGGTTCATCTTTAACACATAAGAAAGAGCCTCAGGTTGCTACCCCTAAAGTGACACAAGTATCAAGCAACTACAAAGGGAAGAATCCCATGTCTCGATCTCAATGGAGGAGATACCAGAGGCGACGAAAAGCTGAGAGGGAAGCTGCTAATGAACCAAAGGTAGAATCTAGTTCAAATGTTCCTTAGAGAAAGCAGAGGAAGTCTCTGGAAAGACAACCAGTAACCAATAGGCTAGTTTGGCCTAACCAAGGTGAAGTTGATAACGAAGATGGTTCTGAGTCTGATGACACTTTAGATATCATGGTGAACATAGTCTCAGTTTTGCCAAGAGAGTTCAACCGCCAGGTGGAGGTCGAAACAAGCGATTGGGAAGTTGAGCAAGAAATGGCCAAGCATAGGCCAGTGTGCTATTTCGTCATGGATAATGGCGCTACTGAAGAGCAGAATGGGTTCTTCGAACCTCCTACAGAGGCGATGAAAAATCACCTTAAGCCTTTATTTATAAGGGCTAAACTCGGAGAAACCACAGTAAATAAGATCTTGGTAGATTGTGGGGCAACCATCAACATCATCCCTCACTTTATGCTAAGAAAAATAGGCAAAAGTGATGAGAACATCAAGCCTCACAACATGGTCCTGTCGAATTATGAAGGCGGCATAGGGACCACTATGGGTGTGATCCAACTGGACATCAAGGTGGGATCTATCCTTCGACCAACTATGTTTATGGTCATATCGGCAAAACCTAACTATAATCTTTTGTTGGGCCGTGAATGGATTCATGGTGTTGGAGCTGTACCATCATCGATGCACCAGAGATTGCTACTATGGCGTCCTGATGGAATGGTCGAAAACATAGAAGCGGATCAAAGCTATTACCTGGGCGAAGTAAATCACCTAGGGCTGGCAGACTTCGACAAGAACTTGGCTCACATTGGGCCATGCCCAACACCTGACTTCGACATGGCGCCAGCGCCAAATACTTTTTGTTCCCTATACCTGCACCCTGAGCATGGTTTTTAATGGGACAGAGAAGACTTGTCCCACATTGACTTTAGTGGGTTAACTGATATCCAACCAACTGGTTGGGGAAGTGAATTCAGTGACAATGACTGAGTCACTATCTTTGCAGCGAATTTCGGCTTACGTAGCCGAAACAAGGATGATAACGGCTCTCGAAGCCGAAGTAAAATATATGGCCATACAGGCCAATGATCAAGAGTTACCCTCCACAGGTCCTGGAAAGGACTTCGATCCAGAACCTCCTGATATCATGCCAGAAGGAATGCAGGAACAAAGGCTCGATGCTATCTACGACGATGAGCCTTTGGGATTCGAAAAGGACCCCTTAGCGAACAACATCAAAATGTTAGCGCAAGATCCTTTAGAAGAAATCAACTTGGGTGAAGGGTTAGAGAAAAAGCCAACTTACATTAGCGCAAAAATTGACCCAGAACTCAGGTTGGAAGTAATCCATTTGTTAAAAGAGTTCAAGGACTGTTTTGCTTGGGATTACGACGAGATGCCTGGTCTCGACAGAGGATTGGTGGAACTTCAGTTGCCAATCAAACCTGGGAAGAAGCCAATCAAGCAAAGTCCAAGACGCTTCGCTCCAGAAATACTGTCGAAGATCAAAACGAAAGTCGAAAGACTGCTGAAGTGCAAATTCATACGAGCTACGAGGTATGTCGAATGGATTGCAAACATTGTGCCAGTGATTAAGAAAAATGGTACATTGAGGGTGTGCATAGACTTCAGAGATTTGAATGCTGCTACACCCAAAGATGAATATCATATGCCTGTGGCGGAAATGCTAGTCGATTCTGCCGCTGGCTCTGAATACCTGAGTATGCTCGACGGTTATTCAGGATATAATCAAATATTCATTGCTTAAGAAGATGTGTCGAAAACAGCTTTTCGATGCCCTGGGGCTTTAGGCACTTACGAATGGGTAGTGATGCCTTTTGGCCTAAAGAATGCTGGGGCAACATATCAGCGAGCAATGAATTCTATCTTCCATGATTTTATTAACACTTTTATGCAAGTATATATTGACGATATTGTTGTAAAATCTGTTTCCAGGAAGAACCATATAGACCACCTTCGACAATCATTCGAAAGAATGAGAGAACATGGTTTGAAGATGAACCCTTTGAAGTGTGCATTCTGTGTAAAAGCTGGAGATTTCTTGGGCTTCGTCGTCCACAAGAAAGGAATCGAAATCAACCAGAACAAGACGAAGGCAATTCTGGAAGCGAAAGCGCCAGCGAACAAAAAGGAATTGCAATCTCTGCTGGGCAAGATAAATTTCCTGAGGAGATTCATATCTAACCTAAGTGGGAAAGCTCAAGCCTTTTCACCCTTACTTCGCCTGAATAAGGAAAGGTTCGACTGGGGGCAAGAGCAACAAGAAGCCTTCGACAAAATCAAAGGGTATCTCACAAAGCCACCTATTTTGGTGCCTCCTTGCAGTAACAGGAGTATGAGATTGTACATAGCTGCATCCGACAAAACTTTGGGAAGCATGTTAGCCCAAGAAGATGAAAATGGAGTCGAAAGACCCATTTACTATCTTAGTAGAGTTTTGAACGATGCAGAAACTAGATATAGCGAAGTTGAAAAATTATGTCTATGTCTGTATTTCTCTTGTACAAAGCTCAAACAATATATAAAACCAGTTGATGTGTATGTTTCGTCTCATTTTGATGTTTTCAAGTACATGTTGTCGAAACCCATCCTGCACAGTCGAATTGGCAAGTGGGCACTAGCATTAACTGAATACTCCTAGACCTCTATGCCTCTTAAGGCAGTCAAAGGACAAGTGGTGGCAGATTTTATAGTCGACCACTCAATTCAAGTTGAGAGTATTAATTATGTGGAGATAGAGCCTTGGAAATTCTACTTCGATGGTTCCAGCCATAAAGATGGAACAGGAGTAGGGGTCTTGATTATTTCTCCAGAAAAAATTCCAACAACATTCAAGTACAAGATATCAGGTACTTGTTCGAACAATGAGGCTGAGTATGAAGCTCCAATTACTGGCCTTGAGATATTGTTGGAATTGGGGGCAACTCGAGTCGAAATAATGGGAGACTCAGAGTTAGTCATTAAGCAAGTCACAAAAGAATATAAATGCATAAGAGAAAATCTCATTATGTACTTTGTGATAGCAAATCGTTTATTGAAAAAATTCGAAATGGTCAACATTCGACACATACCCAGGTTGGAAAATCAAATAGCCAACGATTTGGCACAAATTGCATCTGGGTACAAAATTTCAAAAACGAGATTGCAAAGAGCAATCGAAGTTCGGGAGAAAATAAAAGCAACTTGTCTGTCACCAACAGATTTGGAATCGACAAGACTAGGGTATGCTGATCAAAGGAACTTCGAAATTTCGTTCATAGACAATTTGTCAGAGCAAGATTGGAGGAAACCCATTGTGGATTATCTACAGAATCCAGCAGCTTCGACAGAACAAAAAACAAAATATAGGGCGTTGAGTTACGTACTCATGGGTAATGAGTTATTTAAAAAGACGCCTGAAGGGGTATTGCTAAAGTGCTTAAGTGAAACTGAAGCATACACAGCCCTTCCGACTACGCACGCTAGAGCATGTGGGGCTCACCAAGTAGGCCATAAGATGAAATGGTTGTTGTTTCGATAAGGACTATATTGGCCCACCATGTTGAAAGATTGTGTCGAGTTCGCGAAGGGTTGCCAAGAATGTCAAGTCCATACAGGCATCCAGCATGTACCAGCAAGCGAACTTCACTCAATAGTGAAACCTTGGCCCTTTAGAGGATGGGCGTTGGACCTTATTGGAGAGATTCGACCAGCATCATCAAAGAGCCAGAAGTATATATTGGTAGGCATTGATTATTTTACTAAGTGGATCGAAGCTATTCCTTTAGTCAATGTAGTCCAAGAAAATGTCATTGAATTTATTCAAAAGAACATTATCTTTAGATTTGGAATCCCTGAAACTATAACTACTGATCAAGGATCAGTTTTCACCGGTCGAAAGATGCAGGAATTCACTCAGGAAATAGGCTTTAAACTCCTAACATCAACGCCTTATTATGCACAGGCAAACGGTCAAGTCGAAGCAGCGAATAAAATAGTGATTGGCTTGATAAAAAAGCATGTTGGGAAGAAGCCAAAAAATTGGCATAAGACGTTAGACCAGATCTTGTGGGCCTGTCGAACGTCCCCAAAAGAAGCCATAGGTACAACACCATATAGGCTAACTTTTGGTCATGACGCAGTGTTTCCAGCGGAAATTTGTCTTCAATCTGCAAGGGTTCAGAGACACCATGATATCCCCTCTGAAGTTTATTGGGATATGATGTTAGACGAACTAGTAGATTTAGACGAAGAAAGACTGCGCGCTCTCGATCTACTAAGGATTCAGAAGAAAAGAGTAGAAGACTCTTACAATAAAAAAGTGAAACCTAAGGCATTCTCGCCTGGAGAATTGGTTTGGAAGGTGATTCTCCCCATGGATCGAAGGGATCGAAGCATGGGAAAATGGTCACCCAAATGGGAAGGACCATTCAGAATCATCCAAACTTTTTCTGGTGGAGCTTATGAAGTCGAAGAGTTAGGTGAAGATGAAAGGCTCTTGAGAGTAAACGGAAAATATTTGAAAAAGTATAAACCCATGCTCCAAGAGATCAAAATAAATAGCAAGTAATGACTAAATTAACCATAAATAGCCAAAATGGAAAATTTTATAAAAATTAGCCAAAATGGCTACATTGTCAAATACATATTACAATACATGGTTAAATAGCTGAGTAATTTAGAAGGGGATAGAATCTCTGAGTCGAAGGTACTTGGCCTGCTGCAACTCCAGTCTTTTGTTGCACAAGGCATTCGCCTGGGCAAGCTTGGCAATTTGGTCATCGAAGGCTTGGGCTTTCTCAGCAAACTCTAGGCCTCGCGTAACTTCAGCTTGGCTTTCTGTGTCTGAAACAGTCGAGAGAAGCTCCTCCTTGCGCTTAGTATTAGCATTCATCTTGGCCTCCAGCTCTTCGATTTGCGCCTTTATGGAGGCATTGTCTCGATCTATGGCATCAATTTCTTCTTGCTTAGATGCCTTTTGCTTCGACAACTCTGCAATTCGAGAAGTCTTCTCAGCTACTGCAGTCCAGGCAGAAGAACTTTTGCCATGTAACGCTTCGAGCTGGCTGTTGAAGCCCCTCTGTCGTCGATAGTCTGCTAAGACTTGATCAACAATGGAGTATAACTCCATGATAAAGCTCGAAACCTCTGGAGTCACAGCTAGCAAGTCGACTGCATTCAAAACAGCTCCCAAACACGACGGAGCAGTGGGATCCCCCTCCAAAGACTTCATCAAATCTTTCTTGAAGAACTGAGCCTTGACCTTCATCAAAGCCTCATCGAGAGGAGAAGTCTCAGTGGACTTCCCCGATTGAGTAGAAGCCTCCTGACTAAGATCAGATGAACTTCCCCTACTCTCGATAATGGCATTCAGATAGCCAATGGGATCAGTTTGCTTCAAGAGTGCTAAGTCTTCTTTGGACTTATGCTTTGTCGAGGTGGTAACCTTTGCAGCAGCGTTGTCTTGGGGTTGAAGTTGTTGAGTAGCGTTTGCATCGACATGACTCTCTTCGACTTGAAGTTCAGCAGTGCCAGCATCAGCATGATCCCCTTCGTCATGTTGTTCCTCTGACAAATCGACCACTTGAATCTCCTTTGGTTGTTGTTCTTCTTCTGTTTCAGCATTGGCTTCATCGTTCGCCAATTCCTTCTCTTGTGGCCTACTGAGTTCAGCAGAGTCTAGTGTTTCAGAAGTCTTTGGCGCAGAACTTTCAGTGGTTTCCTGAAAATAGAAGAGGAAGAATCTTCTAGTTTAGAAAGAGACACAATCGAACGTGAGTATCGACACCTGTGTTAAAAAACGGTCAGAGAAACTACCTGCAGAGGAACTTCAGCCCCAGGGCTGGAATTATCACTTTCGACGGGTTTATTGAGCAAAACATTTAGCTCCTCCTCCGTTGGCTCTTCGATAATCACTGGAGGTGGCCTGGGTTTTCTCCCTGCAACCTTTATTCTGATTGTGGGTCGAGTCTCAGGAGAAGGAGCATCTTTCTTCAGTTTTCTCCGTTTTAGAGGAGCGGGGGGAGAGTCGTCTTCTTCGTCACTCCCAGATTCGACCGTCAGTGCAGGTCGTTTCTTGGGTGAAGGTGCCTGAAAACCAATTGGAGTTCGATTTAGAACGCTACATCGAAAATCAGAATGTTAAAACCAGAAGGAAATAATAAAATTTTGGTTACCGGTGCTGAAGATTTTTTCGAAGGACCTTCCCCCTGATGGCTTGTTGTAGTTTTCGCCGGTGCTGGAGGTTTTGTCAAGGGACCTCCTCCTTGATGGCCTTCTGCAGCTTTCTTGGCTGCAGGATTTCGAACAACTGAAAGAAGACAAGTTATAATTTACAGGCTACCAGTCGAAATGGAAATACAAAATAATTTGGAGAGTGAACTTACATTTCTTTATTTTGTCAAGGACTAGAACGAAATACTTCTGAAGTTCGTCCACAAAGTCTTTCTCTTCGAAGAACTCTTCAGCATAGTAACTCTTCCACCAGTCTTCGAAGGATGGTGAGCAGAGGAAGTTAAGTTGATAATCGAACAGTGAAAGTACTGTTCGACCTGCATACCTGCCAATATGCTTGGTGGCAGCATCTTCAGTATAGTCATTGCAAAAATATAACATGGATTTCTCCCTAGGAAAAATAGGAGAAGGAAGTGATTGAATGATACCAAACTATCGAGAGACCAAGTTTGGTTGATAAGCGATCAAGCTAAAGTGAGTCTTGGAGCTTTTAAAGCGCAGTGGCATTATTCTAGGTGTGAGAAATGCTTCCCACATTATTGTGTGTTCTTCGACCTGAGGGTCACCTGACGACTTGGGATGGGGCCTGGTGAACCATTTTGGACCAACCTTTCGTCGAGCGAAGGGAGCCATGGTCGAAGTGAATTCTTTTCTTTTTGCAAACATCAAGACGAAGTTTGCAAAAGTCTGTTGAAGCTCCAGCCCATCTTCAGTCGGGGTCAATAGAGCTAATCTGGTGCCTTCGATACGCCTATTTGCTATCTCAGGAGCTTGCTCATTTATTTGAGTCTTCTGAGGTAAGAAAGACTCGAAAGTGGCATTGAGCCACAGCTGAAGTAGCCAAAAAGGTCCTGCAAGCAACAAATTGGCTCTATTTTCGATGATCTTTAACAGAGTCGCTCCACTGCTGATCGACTCGTACAGATTCGCCAAGATTAATTCTGCCAAACAAATATTTTGGCCATGGTGAAGCTGGGTGGCGAGGGTGACCATCTTCTTTGTCACCTGTAAAGACTTTGTACAGAACACAAAGCGTGACAGCCAAAGGGCTAGAAATGCAATATGCTCTACATCCGTCAAAGTGGTTGTCGACCTATCATGGTAATGGTTGATATAGGTGGTATAGGTGGGTTTCGTAGCTGAGAATCCAATCTGATCCTCCCACATTTCCTCTGGGTCGAAATAATCCCCAGTGGGTCGAAGGTCGGTGATGGCAGCCATGTCGAAAAGCGTGGGTGTTAGCATCCCACAAGGAAGGTGGAAAGTGAAATGAGTGTAATCCCAGAAAAGCAAGGAGGCTATCAGCATCTCAGGGGAGTAGTTGAGACCCGTCTTCGACAGCATGACTAGGTCGTATATCCCCAAGTTCTTCCAGATCGAAGTCTGGCTTTTTTCCATCTTCTCTAGCCAAGCGCTGTAGTCAGGTGTGAGGCTAGGGCTAGACCTAAAAGCCCTAACACCCCTATTGAAGAAGCGAAGATCTATCTTCTCCTTAGCGGGATCTTCGTTGTCCTCTGCATCTTTTTTAGAGCACCCAACAGGTTTGAGCTTTTCAAGCACTGGAAAGAAGTTCTTGATCTTCATGGCTTCATCGATGCATGGGGATAACAGGCCAGACATGGCGAAGATTTGGTTGGAGTATCCAACCGGAATCATTAGTTGGTGTGAATAAGCTTCACGCTCAACAGTTTCTAGGGGTTCAGGAACCCTTCGTTGGCCTGTAGGGGTAACTGTGGGAACAGTTGAGAAGATTTTGGGTTTAGCATTTCTGGAAGGAATGTTAGAACTAGGAGCGTTAGAGGAACCTGAGGCCATTGTTGAGTTAAGGTTGAAGGTGAAGTGAAGGACAAAGTTTTTGCAAGTTTGCAGAGATTTTGTGTTCAACAAGGAAGTTTGAATGCAGAATAGCGTGAAAAAGTCCCACAATGGGTACTTAGCGCTATTTATAGTGGTTGGGAAATCCCCAAATTCGAGGCCATTTAATGTTGCAGAAGATAGTGGGACACGTGGCGTCCCCTCGCTGACATAGCCGTTCTGCAGAAATGAAAAGGTGCAGCGTGCGCCCTCGTTTTTGGGAAATTGTCATGATGACAATTTGTGAAGAGACATTGGGCACGCTAAACGCCGTACTGAGGTGACGTCTTAGGTACGGATGAAATGATGGCTTTTTCTTGGGATTGTCAGTGGTTGGTAGAAGACAAAAAGTGCACAGGTTAATTTGTGGCTAGGAATGAAAGACAGGTGTCGAATGGAATCTCAAAGAATGCCTTTTTCTTTTCAGCGTCGAAATAAGGCATTCTTGGGGGGCAATTTGTTGGCTCCTAAATTCGACACCCTTGTTTTTATTAATATAAGCCATTAAAGCTGAAGAATGGTTTCGACCGATTGGTTCTGTCGAAATGCTCATTAGAAGATGGCAATGTATTTAGATAATTTCTTCCAAGGAAGAATCTTGTTGCCTTCGACGTCGAAGGTGCTTCTCGACGAAGGTGTTCGATTGTTCAGAGTGGAACGGTTTGAGATTCAAACGTTTGGAGGGAAAACGGTTCCCAGCGGTTACCAAGTGCAACGTGCCAAGATCTGGAGCGTCGAACGCTGTGAACGTGCCAAGTGGAGTCATCTCGAAGCAGCGCAACTGCCCGACGGTTACTTGGGATGTGTTTAGTATAAATATTAGTAGTTCACGCAGTTTTTCGCGTGTGTTCACAATTATATACAAGTTACTCATATAGATTCAAGTACCCAGTGTGAGCGAAAGAATTGTTGAGAATGTATGTGTGAAACACCACTTTAATTAATCAAAGTCATTTATTTTCCAGAAACTTTACTTGCTCTTCATTTACTTTTCCAGTCGAAGCCTTCATTTTAAGCCTTCCTTTTATTCTATCAAGCAATTTACATAAAGCTTCTTCATTTTCTTGTCATTTAACCATTATCAAACTTAGTCAAAACCCCAAAATCAACCATGTCTTAGGATCAATCTGATCGATCCTGCGAGTCACCAAATAAGTAACCTTTTGGAAGATCAGCGGTTGTTTACCAATTCCCACGGTAAACAGTGGTAGGTTACAAATAGTAATTTGGTCGGTTCCTGGTTGTCTACATGAATTGAGGTTGGGAAAACTGAGAGGTGCTCATCGATCATCTTAGATTAGTGTCGATTTGGGAGGTTAAAGGGTCGACATTGCCCGACGGAGAGCGGGGGAGGTTTAGGCCATGGACGTATGGACCGTACCGAAAGAATGGGCTAGACTGGGCCCATTCTAGCTATCGGGCCAGTCCAGAATAGTAGCCCCCCAAGTCGTTACTTATGGGCACAGGAGTGATGACTTTAACACCTGCTCGTGGAATGAGGCGCGTCTTGCACGGAGAATGAGTGTCTCCCGTTGCGCCTTTCTCGCGGGGAGGAGAGGAGTTAGTCGTTAAGAGCCTTGAACTTGAAGAGCTAGTGTGTTTCGGGTAGCATGCAGGAAAAGCGGCACAATGATGGCCTATGGACTAGGGTGTAATGATGACGACCGTAGGGTTTCCCAGGCGTGTGTATTACACGCGCGGATGGCCATAGCTATAAATACGAGAGGAGTAGGGAGTTTAGTATTTTCTTTCTTTCTCCCAACTGCTCATAATCGCTCGCTTGTTGACCATCATTGATCCTTGGGATTGGCCCTCTTATTTCTTCGAGCATCGGAATGATGTTTTTATTGAGTTGTACACACATGTAGAAGGAATCCAGGGAGAGTTGTCATTGTATATTCCTAGGAAGGAGAGCATGATCTGCTCAAAATACGACCGAAGGCGAATTCCCATATATGACATCGTGTTTTGGGAGATGGGTCTTCGGCTCCCTTTCTCGGATTTCGAGGTAGCCGTATTCTGGCATTTGCGGCTGGCTCCTTCTCAATTGCACCCGAACAACATCACGTTCATGCGAGCACTCGAGATTGTTTGTGATTACCTGAAGATAGGGGCTACTATTCCCTTGTTCTTCTCTTGCTTTCATCTCTAGAGGAGCAAGATTGACGACAAGTGGGGATGGGTCGCTTTAAAGCAAGGCAACTGAAAGTTGTTCAAAGCTTACCTGAAGTCTATCTGTCACTTCAAAGATAAATATATTTTGGTGCAGGCTTCCTCGAGCAAGGCGATGCTGAATGTCTTTAGGATCGTACCAGCGTGTAACAAGGATGGCACCCCCTGTTTTAATAAGCTGGGAGACCCTGTGGTCAAACTGGTCTACAAGTTCCCGTTCCAGTGGGCGAGGAAACATTTTGACAACAAGTTGGGTTCCTATGTTAGGAGGGAGTGCGAGTTCGGTGTTGAGGACTAGGAGAGCTTCGCTGTCCTGACTGCCTTCATGGCTCGGATCCCTCGGGTCCAGCGAGTGGGTCGGGGAGGTAAGCCAGTGATCAATAAGAACAAGGAGGTTGTATATGAGTCGGGCCTCATAGTCGTCAAGGAGCTCCTCGAGAGTGAGGACCCTGTCAAATATTTGGGTATTTTACGTTTTGAGTAGTTATATGCGGTCGTCACTTTTTTAAGTCCTCGTTTTCTAACTATGCTTTTTTGTTTGTTTTGCAGATAACATGAATCCTACTCAAGAGCGCATAGCTAGGACCCTCACTTCCAGAGTGAAGAAGGCTTTAAAGGATGCCTAAACTGGCTCGACGGTCGCCCCTACTTCGGGATCGGGCAGTTTGTCCTCAGGCCAAACTACGGTCGCTCTTTCTCCTTGTCCTGTGTCCTCGAAATCCAAGAGACGGCGTGCCGTGGGGAAGCGTCGATCTGACCAGGGATAAGGGGAAATAGACGTACGACCTACTTCCTTACTGGTTGGAAAAAAAATTTCTTCGAGGGCGTAGCTTTTCATCTTCCTCGGGTTGAATCTCTTCACCTCGAGGGTTTGGATAGCTCGGAGAAGAGGGCGATGCTAGCGCAGGATGCCGACGGTTTGATGAGGATACTGTAAATTGTCGTTGCATATACCGAGGGGAGTTCTTCGCAAGACACACAGTTAAAGAACCTTTGGGCCAAGCTGGGCACGATCGAGAAGAAAGTTCTCGAGGAAGAAAAGCCTCGGAGGCTATCCTCGGAGGAATCGAGGAGACTCTCCGCTGAATGTAGGATCCATTTGATCTAGAAGAAATCTTTTGAGGAGATGGTGGCGGTCATGACTGTCGAGGTTATTCCCACCAAAGATGAGCGAAGGACACAAAAGATTTAAAGAATCAGGGCGAGCTTGTTACTCGTTCTCAACTGGTGGTGGATGATGCCCAGGCTGCCTCCCAGGGGAGTTTCCAGAATACGGTGAAGTAAATGCAACTACTGAACCTTGGGGTTAAACTCAAGACTTCAGGAATGGGGGTTAACTATTACATGGCCGTTGCTAATATTCTGGTCCCCGATCATCTCAAAGTGTTTGTTGCTCAGCCTATTGGGGGTCCTGCCAAGCTATCGCCTGTCGTTGAACAAGAGGCTGAAGGATGATTGTCAGTCGTTTTATTTTGTTTTGGCCTGTATGATGTATTGTTATAATTTTGTTCCATCGGGCATTTGCCTGTTTATGTAATTTTTGAACAAGCATGGTCTCCGTGGCCACAAATTTATTCTTTTGGATGGGGCGCTAAGGGCCTCTATTATTGTAATATTCGTACGATAGAGACCTTGATGGTTGTTTTTCTTAATTGTTCTAAATATTTAATTAGTGTTTGCACGTTTCGCTGTTGTGCTTGTCTGCTTGGGAAATCTTTTATTTTGCTGAGTTTGTAGTGGGGATTTGTTCGTTTAGTTTGTATGTTTTCTAGTGTGGGGAAACTGGACAAACGGCCAGGGTAATACTGAGCATGGGCTGGAACTTAGGTCTCATTTCGAGGGACCTGAGCTCGGCGGCGTGAACTTCCCATCGCGAGCTTGGCATTCTACCGTCGTGTTACAAGGATGATGGAGCTCGATTGAGTTATCCATGTTGGGATGAGGGTGCGCTCGTTATAAGAACGGAGCCTCGCCCCTTTAGAATATTTTGGGTGCTATGCTTGTACCTAGGCATGCACGCCTGGTCAGGCCTGGGTGAGTTTGTCTTATTGATGGAACTCGCTGACTACTCAGTGTTTTTAACTATAATATTGTTTTAGCTTTTCAGTGTTCCATGATCGAACGAGTTGTTCCCCTTGTATGTTTTCCAAGTAATACGCTTCGGTCCCCGTTTTTGCATAGATGCGATAAGGACCTTCCCAATTCGCTGTGAGATTTCCTTCGCGAGATTCTTTGGGTTTCTCTTTAAGACAAGTCTGCCGACCTCGATTTCTCGTCGTATCACCTTGGCAGCATCGTGCATGGCTATCTTTTGTTTGAGCGAGGCCTCTCGTAGGGCCAGTCCTGTTCTGATTTCTTCTACTAGATCTAGTTCCTCCCGAAGGGCGACGTCCTTCATCTCCTCGCTTGGGGGAGCCTCGGTTCGTCTAGAGGGATCTTTGATCTCCACGGGAATGATGGCCTCCGTCTTGTAAGCTAGTAGGAAATGGGTCTCCCCACTTGACGAATGTGTAGTTGTTCATTATCCCCAGAGTACACTGTGTAAATCTTCGACCCATCTTTTCTTGGTTTCATCCAATCTTCACTTGAGGCCCCTGAGTATTAATCTGTTCGAAAATTCGGCCTATCTGTTTGTTTGGGGATGCTCGACCGAGGCGAAGTGTTGGGTGGTGCCCAACTTGTAGATGAATTCCTGAAAAGTGTGATCTATGAACTGAGTGCCATTGTTGGTGACTATCTCTTGTGGGATGCCAAACCGAGCGAGGATGTTTCTTTTGTAGAACAAAGGACATTTTGGGTGGTAATTTTGGCCAAAGCTTCGGCTTCTATCCATTTGGTGAAGTAGTCGACTTCCACAATCAAATATTTGTTTTGATTGGTCCCGACCAAACGAACGATCGTCAAAATTGAAAACAACTTCCTTGAAAAGGACGGCGTTACGCATCAACCAAATGCTCCAAACGGTTGCTAACCAAATGAAGACGAAAATTTTTCTATGAAGCTTATACTTCACCTTTTCATAGTGAAAGAAAATATCCACTAGCTCACCTAATGACATCTCCAAATTAATACCAATCCATGTCTGAACCTTAATCGAAATTCTAGAAGTGAACAAGCATGAACCAAAAAGACGCGATTTGGTTTCATCTTCCCTGTAGCATAAAATGCAACATAAGTATGTATTGTCCGTCAAAATTCTTCGTCTGACCAATTAATATTTGTAGGAATCCTATTAAAAGTGAATCTCCACCCAAAGATCAAGATATTCGACAGAGCCTTAACCTCCAAAAAATGGTTTAAAGCATTCAACACCTCAATAGTATGCAAACTCTTAAAAAAACCTGAAGGGGATTGTTCATCAATGGGTGCCTTAATCATGAAAGGGTAGAGAGGTTTCTTTTAACCTCCAATAGGGTGGTATGTTATATAAGAATTTGTTTATTCGTGTTGCGTTGATGATTGTTGGAAGTAATTCATATTCTGAAGTTGTTGGTAGAATCCGTGTTGCTCAGAAGCATTAGAACTTTTGAGGTTGTTATCCAGAAGTTGTAAGCTTCTGAGATTGCTTAATTAGAAGCAGTAGTTTGATATATTAAAAAATTTGTTGTTAGTCAGAAGCAGAAGCTTCTGAGGTTATGTCCAGAAGTATATTCATCTCAACTTCTAGGTTCTGAGTTTGTTAGTGTAACTGTTAAGTTTAGTATTTCCTAGCTTTTACCTTTTAACTTAGTCATTAAGTTTATCTTTTATTAGGGCATACATGGTAATTTACTCTGTATAAATAGACTAGTAGTATCCGTCATTTGTAACAGTAACAGTAACAACAATCATTATTCAATCATTCTTCCTTACAACTTTATATTCGTCATTGTAGAGCTTTAATATTATTCTCTCTTGCCTTTTCTTCATTTATTAACCTTGTGCACCAACAAATTGGTATCTAGAACTCCGGTTGGATTCACGGGAAACACGAGTGAAACAACGAGGAATTGTGTGATTGATTTTGGTTCTTGAATTCATGTTGAATCTTGAACAAAATCTGAACAAAATCATATTTCCTGATTCTGTGGGATTGGGAAACACTATGTTCGTGAGATCTGAGTGTTATGTACAAGGTTGAAAATGACCAGAAATGGTAGTCTAAGCACCAAGCTTCCAGTATTTAATGGCAAAAACTGGAATCATTGGATGATTCATATGTGTGTGTTGTTTGGCGCTCAGGATGTACTTAAGCTTGTTTCAAATGGTTATGTTCCAGTTGCAGCAGATGCAACGGAGGAACAGAGAAATTCATAGAGAGATACAAGGAAGTAAGATCAGAAGGTGTTGTTCTTCATGCATTAGCGTGTGAATGAGAATGTGTTTGAGAAAATTATTGATTCGATGACGGCAAAGGTTGCGTGGGACACACTAAGTAGGTGTTACGGTGATGATGCATTAGTGAAGAAGGTGAAGCTTCAGTCTCTTAGAAAGTAGTATGAGAATCTCAACATGAAGAATAATGAGAAGGTTTCTAAGTACATCTCTAGAGCATTTCTGATCACGAATGAGATGAAGGCTTGTGGATAAACCCTTTCTGAACAAGTAATAATAGAGAAGGTATTGAGGTTCTTACTCATAAATTTTATTACATTGTTGTAGCAATTGAACATTCTAAAGATTTGGACACCATGAGAATAGAAGAGCTGCAAAGCATTCTAGAGGCGCAAGAGTTGTGTCTGACTGAAAGAACTTCAAAGAGGGAAGTTGAGCAGGCTCTAAAAGCTTTTTTCGTTAAGAAGGACCAGAAGCAAAAAAAAACATGGTAGGTCTCAGAAGTCAGAAGTCTTCTATTCTGATAAGAAGAAACATCAGAAGGCAAAGGAGAAGTATGGCAAGAGAATGGTTCAATGTTACTGTTGTAATAATTTTGGCCACTTTTCTAAAGGTTGTTGGTCAAACAAAGAAGAAGCAAAAATAGCCAGAGGAGATTCTGATGATGAACCTATGCTATTAATGGCTTATGAATCTGATGAGGAACCTGTGAAATTATCATTTTTTGATTCTGAAGGGGAAGAAGATAAATCTGAATATTTTGACTCTAAAGGAGTGTTTGGATATAAGTCAGAATCAGAAGATGACACTGAAGGTTCTGAAGATGATTCAAAATGTGAGGTTTCTGAAGATAACTCAGAGTTAGAAGATGACACTGAAGTTGAAGACAAGTTAGAATTCGAAGGTGATTCTGAGTCTGAAGAAGAACCAGAAGATGAGTCAAAATATGAAGGAGATTCTGCTTCTGAAGATGAGTCAAAAATTGAAAGTTCTGAAGGTGAGTCAGAGTCAGAGGATGAAGAATCTCCCGGAGACTCTAAAGATGAGTTATATGGTGAATCTCATTTTGATCCAGATTTTGAATCTAGTGGTGGTCATGCTTCTTGAAGGGAGAACTTTGAAGACATGGGTTGTGGAGGACAAGCTTATGAAGATGATCATGTTTCTGGTGGAAATCATGTCTCTAAAGGTGGAACTTCTGAAGGAAGAGCTTCTAAAGGTAATCCAGCCTTTGACGATGATCATGATTCTGAAAGTTGAACTTCTGAAGGTAGAGCTTCTGAAAGTGATCTAACTTTTGAAGATGGTATTTCTGAAGGTAGTGGTTCTGAACAAGGTCTAAAAGCTAAAAAAGGTGGAGCTTCTGGTGATAGTCAAACTTCTGAAGAAAGTCGGGAAGGAGATATTATTCCAGATTCAGAAGGAGATTCTAAACAAGTTCAGACGCCACATAGAGTCAGAAATGTACCAAGGAGATTTTCAGAGTTTGACAAGCTGCAAGATACTGGAGAGACTCTGAGGTATGAAGTGTTATTCCCTTCTAGTGTTAGATCATATGCAGAGCTGATATGCTATCCAGACTCTGATTGGTATGAAGAAAAGTTGATAGAAGAAATATTTCTGGATATTTTCATTTGTATATGGGAAGTCCTATTTCTTGGTGCTTCAAGAAGCAAAGGGTGGTTGCGTTGTCAACCTATGAATCTCTCAAGAATAAAGTGTGGCTGATGGCCATGAAAGAAGAGCTTGATGCTATTAAAAGAAATAAGACTTGGGAGTTAACTGAGCTTCAGAAGGAGAAGAAAAACATCAGTGTCACATGGGTCTTCAAGGTGAAATCTGCATTTCTAAATGGAGTATTAGAAGTTGCACATTATAGAAACCAGAAGCAACTTGTAGATTTTCTGACGAAGGATGTCAAGACGGAACACCTTATCCATTTGATGGATGGAATTGGTGTTGTAGTTTTTTTGTTAGCTAAATATGAATTAAGGGATGCTGTTGGAAGTAATTCATATTCAGAAGTTGTTCGTAGAATCAGTGTTGCTCAGAAGCAGTAGAACCTATGAGGTTGTTAGTAAGAAGTTGTAAGCTTCTGAGACTGCTTAGTTAGAAGCAGTAGTTTGATATATTAAGAAGTTGTTGTTACTCAGAAGTAGAAGCTTCTAAGGTTACGTCCAGAAGTATGTTCAACTCAACTCCTAGAGTCTGAGTTTGTTAGCGTAGCTGTTAGGTTTATTATTTCCTAGTTTTTACCTTTAGACTTAGTCATTAAGTTTACCTTTTATTAGGGCCTATGTGACAATTTGCTTTGTGTATAAATAGACTAGTAGTAACTGTCATTTGTAACAGTAACAGTAACAATAATTATTGTTCAATCATTCTTCCTTACAACTTTATAGCCGTCCTTGCAGAGCTTTAATATTATTTTCTCTTATCTTTTCTTCATTTATTAACCTTGTGCACCAACAATGATGATGATGATAATTTGTTTATTCACAAATAAATGACCTAAGGCAGCACTTTTCTGAAGCGCTGCCTTATGTATTACCTTTAGGCAGCGCTTTCAAAAACTGGCCTTTAGCAGCGCTTGCATAAATTTGGCCTTTAGCAGCGTTTTGTCTAAAACACTGCCTTATGTACTGCCTTTAGGCAGCGCTTTATAAATAATTTCTCCTTTAGAAGCACTTTCATAAAATTTGCCTTTAGAAGCGCTTTCATGGCCTATAGCAACGCTTTTCCGAAAATTTTATTTTTTTATTTTTTATTTTGAACTTATAGCACCGCATTGGATAAAAGCGCTACCTATGTAGTTCTATCTAAAAGGCCTATAGCAGCGCTTTTAAGAAGCAGTTTCTAAAGTAGCGCTTTTTCTCAAATTTTTTTTGAACTTATAGCAGCGCTTTGGGAAAAAAGAGCTTCCTAAAAGGCACTGTCTAAAACTAGTTTTGGTGTAGTGAGTCAACCATATTACTCGCGTCAGTGATCTCTCAACACAACACAAACAACACTAAGGCATTAAGCTCTGATACCCATAGTGATTATTAGCTCTAAATCTATCTCTAGAATTTAGAAACTAATAATATCCATCCCTAATCAAAATTTGTGAGATATATGTCTATAGCAACCCAAATCCAAACATAAATGCAAAAAGATCAAGGAAAACATCGATAATGATTTGTAAAGAAAACTTTATACAACACCATGATCAATACATATACATATTGTTGTACTCCAAAATTTTCCCTCTCATTTTCACATAAGACATACCCCTAGAGGTTCTTAATTGCTCAAGGTTGACCAATGATTGACCAGACAATTCTCCTACTAAGGCAATGAACCCACAAGCAGGGTTTCCATTTTCATCAAGATGTTCGAGCTCCAATGGTATCAAATGCTTTCCATGGTCCTAATATGTCCTCAAGATCATCCATGCCAAGTTTCATGCTTTGCTCAATAAGTTTGCTCAGACAATTGCTCAAGTATTGGAAAATCAACTGTGTTAGGTCAAAAGTCAATTGTGACCTATATACAGTCAAACTTCAAGATTTTTGGTCAACATCAAAATTTGAAGTGATATCCATCATTTTATCAAGGGTTGATCATGATTCCTCAAGAAATTCTCCTAATTCATCAAAAGTTAAAAATAGCAAATTAGGGTTTCTATAGGAAAAGTCAACTAGACTTTGACCAAGCATAACTTTATCATAATTTATCAAAAATTTTCCAACCAAATCTCATTTTGAAGAGAATCCAATTCCCTACAACTTCTCTTCATCCCTCAAGTCCAAGAAATTCACCATTTGAAAGATACAAGTTCATACATTACAGGTCATTTTTAGAAAGTCAATAAAAGCCACTTTTTGCCAAGACCTTTAACATCAAGATAACATCTTCAAAAGCAAAAATGATCAAAAGAGGGATTAAAGTAGACATCTTGGGATTTCCAAAAATTACAAGATAATCATCATGAGATATAAATTGATCAAGTTCTGGATTTCCCGAGTTAGGAAAATTTGGGAAATTTCAAGAAATATGCATTGGGCAAATTTGAATTTTTAAGGCAATGGCTCAAATTTTTGAACTTCAAACATATTTATAAGACCATAGAGGACCCCTAGGACCATTTTTGCATATACTTGATTTTATTTGCATTTTATATTAATTTTATTTAATTAAAAATCAAATAAATCAAGATTATTGCAAAGTATATGGGCCATTATCATTTGGGTTTGGTTTGGTACATGGAGAGGCCCCAATTTTCGTGTGCAGCAAAGCTAGTTCAGTCTAGGTACATTAAAATTTGAAAATGGACAAAATCCTTTAACTTTGGCCAAGGTTATAAATGGCATTCATGGCATTCAAAAGCTTGTCCATAGTTGTTACAAACATGGCAATTCCGTGTCCTCTCATCATTCTCTATATAAACAAGCTTTTGACAAGCATCAAATAGATATACATGACCTAGAGAACCCCTGTCCAATTCGCAAAAAAACACTAAAGTTGTCAAACTCGAATTTCCATTTCCAGCTTGTTTCAGTCCTAAACAAGTATCAAAACATACTCCTGGAGAGCCTCTAAAGCCATTGCAAGCATTCCCAAGGCATGAAACCTGCAGAATCGCGCCCACCCTTCATCACGGTTTGCACATCCTCTCAAACTCGATTTCTTTGATTTTGGCATCATAAACATGTTTTGATTATATATCTATGCTTGTTATCATGTTTATAATGTGTTGGAATACTTTGATTGAAGTTTGAGTGCAGGTACGGGCATCTTCCATGGCTAGGGTTCCGGAGCTCCAATTTGGGGAACCCTAGTTAGAGGTAAATTTAGGCCAATTTAAGGGTCTATTCATGCTCAAGGGATTATTTCCAATCGATCCATGCCTTTGGTTGGGATTTATTTTGCTTGTGCTGCATTTTTTAGTTTTACGGGTTTGTAGCGACGCACAAGAACTGTCACTATAGCCTATAGTGACGAATCTGTTTGTAGGTAAAAGCCCAATCCCTAAGGCGACAGTTCCAGGGAGAAGACAATTAGGTGGCAGACCCCCATTGGATCATGCGCAGGCAGAAGGGCCATCAATTTTGGGCTTTGCAAATTTAGAATCACACCCCCCAGATTGCTATTCCTAGCAGGCGCATTTTATTTTTTGCTTTAATTTCTTTATTACTTTTCATTTATTGTTTTATTTATTTATTTTATTTGTCTTTAAAAATCATTTTCTTAATTAAATCATAAAATCACAAAAAAAATGTACAATTAGTTTTTGTTATTTATTAAAATTAATTTTGAAAACAGATTAGGTTAATTAGGATAATTTGGTTTATTTTCATAATTAAAACTAGCTAGAAATTAGGTTTAATTCACAAATATTTAGTTTTCTCAATAAAAAAAATCAAAAATATTTTCTCTTTAATTGATAAGTTTTTTCTAGGACTTAGACTTTATTCTCGTCTTAATTTTTTCGCGCGCTTATTAGTTTTCATTTTATTTTACAATTAATGTAACTGTTAATGGTTTGTAATAGTTGTGAATTAGGTTTTCATTTACTGTTTTTATTTACCGCTTTCCCCCAAGTTTGGTTATGTAACCCCCTCCCCAAAGCCTTGTAATAGCTAGGTTTAAGATTCTCGCATTTTATTTTTTTAGCTACTATTAACTGTTAGATGAATGATCATAGGATTGAATGGAAAGATTAAATGATTAAAACAGTAGAAAATCCTAAATGTGCAAAGATTAAATAAAATGAAATCAAAACACTTGCACATGCGCACCTCTAAGGTATCTCCCACTTTGGTTGCCTTTAAATAAAACAGTCATGAGGCAGGAACGCTTTAGTAAAGACCCATAAATCAAAAAAGATCATAGTCCCTTGATGACCCTTAGTTACCTTTCGGTAAATGATCTAGTCCCTAAAAGAATTTCTAAAGCGTCTCCACAAGTTGCCTTCGTGATTGTAAAAACGTCCCTTCGATTATCCCTCAACATCTGACGACAGGGCTACCTACTCACTAATAGTAGGATAGCACTGTCTAAAGGATAAGAGGAAACTAATGACCCTTTTTCGAGTATAAAAGTAGATAGCTGTTAGAAGTTTGCTCAAAACATTTTTCACTTACACAAAAACTACTTTTCAAAAGACATTTCAAAACACTTTGTATACTTTCTCCATTATCCTGAGAAACATTACAAAGTTCGCCGTACTAAGGCGTTTTCAAAACATTTTCAAACACAAAGCACAAAGGTATTTTTAAAATGAGCAAACCTCTAAGAGCCCATAGAAAACTATGGATGGAAAGGGTGCTAACACCTTCCCTTTCCATAATCTACCCCCCCTTACTCAGAAAACTCTCGAAAAGGTATTTTCTGTTCTTTTCACCCTTACTATGTTGGATAAAAGAAAAGTCGATGACGACTCTTGTTTACCGCTCCATTTGCGAACATAAACGTAAAACCAGCATTAACAGTCAGTTCTGCCACCATATCACAGAACTGGCGACTCTGCTGGGGAATATAATTTATAAAGTGGGGTTTACCTTAGGATCTAGGTCATTCTAATTTCTTCTTTGGCTTGTCTTGTTTTATTTACTTTTAAGGGTATCTGTTTGGGTTGTTTGGATCCTAAACCCGGATCGGGGATTTTCTTTTAGGTAAGTAGCAATAAAATGTGAGGGAGATGTGCGGGGTATACCGACATGGTTGAAACAGTAGCTATGTTGATGTGATACTTTGGTGTGTACCAGTAGCCCTTGAGTAATCAAGGAGAATACGGGGCCGCTGCATGGTATCATAAAGCATCAACTGACCTTAGCACATTAATTGACCAACTTGGATTTTTAGGATGTAGTGAGATAACCGTCTTTGGTGTAAACCCAAAGCCGGTTGATACTCGATGCTACACTCATTGAGGTTTGACTCTTGAGTTTTGTTTGGTGGCAAGTCAATTGTCTATCAGAACGAAATTTGGGGGGAAAGATCGGTGATATTGAGATACCTTAGAACCCGGTTACTATTATAGGACAGGTTAAACCAATCCAAATTCAAGAGGGTACTACCTTAAAACCCATGCAAGCCTAAACCTAAGGCTGTTTATGTGACTTGTTTTCTTTCAACTTGAACTACTTGCAGGGTTTTATTATCTGACAACATGATTTCCTTGCAGGATTTGTTTACAGTCATTATCCAATAACTTGGATTTTTGCAGGGTTCACTTGTTTTCATCACCTTACACTTTTGCTTAACGCATAGCATGCACATCATAACATCATGCTACAACATTTCCTTAACCATTTCAAGGATCTCAAGGGTTTGTGATATAGGTTATGATAAATCAGATGTCTAGCAAGGGGCAAGAGGATTTATTTTCCTCTAGCTAATGCCATCAGAAGATTAAAACTAAACAACTTGAGTCAGGGGCTATGACCCACTCGATATGGTAAGCTTGACTCTCGTAGAAGGACCTTCAACGATACGAAGTGTTTCAATCAAAGTTGTAAAGTTCAACGCCTAACATTTTTCTTGTTTACCCCGCGAGATCATTGAAAACATTGCATACATATATCATACCTATCATTGCATAACAGGTCTTCCAGTACATGTTTCTCATCTTTTCGCTGTTTATTTCAACAAAAGAAATGGCTCTTGAACAAACAATCAAGGACCTTCAGGCTCAAAATTCCCAGTTTCAACAAATGTTCCTTACTCTGACCCAGGGGCAAGAAGACCTGAAAGCTCTGATCGTCAAAAAGAAGGATAAGAGGGCAAAGAAACCAATTCGTGTTTCGAGTGTAGGAAGAAGAAGGCCAGCTAACCGAGCTCTAGATTTTGCAACCCCATCAAAGGGAGGAGGTAATTAAGAGGAAGAAGATGAGGAATCAGATGAAGGAGACAAAAATCCAACGTCTGAAAAAGATGAATCTGACTATGACGAAGAGCAGTATCCTCCTGATGAAAAATACAAACAACTAGAGGATCGGCTCAATGCCATAGAGATCCAAAGGGTGCCCGGTCTGGATTTCGAAGAGTTAGGTTTGGTTCTGAGGGTGGTCATCCCACCTAAGTTAAAGGTCCACATCTTTGCAAAATATGACAGTGTTTCCTGTCCCAAGCTTCACTTGAGGTTATATGTCAGAAAGATCCAGCCTCACACTGCCGACCGGAAGTTATGGGTCCATTACTTCCAAGAAAGTTTGGCTGGCACTCAATTAGATTGGTTCTATCAGCTAGAAGTAATTGACATCCATACCTGGGAAGACTTGGATATTGCTTTCTATAAGCGGTACCAATACAACGCCGATCTGGCACCAAATTGAGTGCAACTGCAAAATATGTCCATGGACTCGAGAGAAGGGTTCAAGGAATATGCGAAAAAATGGAGGGATCTAGCTGGCAGGGTTCAACCTCCTCTGACTAATCGGGAAATGGTGTACATGTTCATGGGCACTCTGACATGCCCATTCTTCAATTTACTGATCGGGAGTTCCTCATCCGGGTTCACATAGATGGTTCTGACTGGAGAAAGGGTCGAAAGTGGTATCAGGAGCGGGAAGATCCCGATGGCTACATCTTCTAATGTTGAGAAGAAGCCATTTGGTGGTAAGAGGGAAGCCAATGTTGTGCACATCCAGAAGGGTCGTAATAAGGCAGACTACCACCAATTTGTGGGGGCAGTGCTGGTCTCTAATTTGGCACGTGTGCAACAACCACAACAACGGGGTAATCAGTGAAGGCAAGACGAGCCTAAGAGACATCTTACCCAAATCAACATGCCATTGTCACAAGCATTGCAACACATGTTAAAGATGAATCTGATTACGGTGATAGGCCCTCATCCAAACCCTAAGACTTCCTCTCCTAACTACAATCTTGATGCAAGGTGTACTTATCATTTTGGAAGTCCGGGGCATGATACTAACGATTGTTGGGCACTGAAATACAAGATTTAGAATATGATTGACGCCAAGGAGATTGAGTTCGACCCTTCTGAGACTCCCAACGTGATCACTGCTCCCATGACAAATCATGGCTAGGATTGAAAGCATTTTTGTTCATTTGAATTCTCAAGTTGTATTTTCTTTGTTTATTCAAACAATTATTGTCATGTCAAAACTTTGTATTTCATTAATGCATTACACATGTTTGTCTTGAATTAATTTGTTTTCATTATGATTAAACTGCTTTATACTTCCTTTTCGTGATATTCAACTCTTGATCAAAAAGTCTAAGCCTTTAGAGGGAGGATGACGAAAACGATACCATAATCCATACAGTGTGCTTTTGAACAGACCTTGCTGACGATGTACAAGCGTTTTTTCAAATCCTAAACAGTGGAGTTATAAGGAAGATAATCCCTAGTCAACCCCTTTGAACCTAAGAAGTAGGAGTTTTCTTTTCACAAAAATTAAAACCCTTAATCATAACCTGGGGCAGGGTAGTTTCCTCAGTTAATTCAGATGTGCATTCAATCGCCAACTTTCCCTTCATACACGACAAATAGTGTAGAAGATGCTCTCCAAAAGATAGTGATGTTTCCACATAATCATTAAGAACAGGCAGTCATTATCTCTCAAAATAAAAGCCCATTAAGTCAAAACATATGAAGGAGACTTAAGGAAAAAACCTGGGGCATCCCGCTGACTATAATCACAAAAGAAACTGTTCAGGCAAAAGATAGGGATAACAAAATCAAAAAAAGAGGTTACTACAAATCCTCGACAAAAAATAAAAGGTTACTAAAATGAATGCCTTCTTCAAACAAACGTTCAATTGCTGAACTATCACCAGAATATCAAGGACAAGATGCCAAACTTAGTTGGGATTCAAAATGCACAATTAACTAAGCATAGGACTGAAGAACATCACGAAGAATGGGTGGGTACAAATAAATTTTGAGCCTTTATCCTTTGTTTCTTAAACCGTGAACCAGGCCATGTTACAACCCTTAAAAGTCCTAGCTGAAGCATGGGTTAGTTTGAGAGAATACTGTTACAATGGTATCCTGACTCCTGTAAGACTTGCTACAAATCCTGAGTTGATATTACATTCTTGCAAATTTTGTTTTACTACACAAAACACATATTCAAAAAAAAAATTTCAAGATAGACATGAGTTTTGCATTCTTTAAATAACATTGTTTGCACATGATTAATTGTTCAAATGGCAGAGAAATTCACACAATGAATATTCAGTGAACAAAAACCTTCTCAATGAAAAGGATCACCTCAAGTGGAAAAACACTTCCGACCAAAGGGGTATGGCATGATCATTGTCCATCATCTGGGGAATTCAAGTCAAGATTCAAGGAATCTCTCAAAGATGCCAAATAGGTAGAGGCAAATCTCCATCTCAATCAGCTGGGGCATTGGGTATGATTCCCAGCAATGAATCTTGTATGATAAAAAAAACATCTTTTGGCAGTGTGGCAACACTTACCACTATGGACAGTGACAATTCTTCGTATCCAGTGAACATGGACATAGTCGGAAAACACTACGCATGAACAAGGACCCTTTGGGTTGACTGGCCTAGGCAAAAATTAGGGATAAAAACAAAAATATGTACACCCGGCAAGTCGAAAACCTGAAAAGGAGGATTGGGCAAAAAAGGGTATCCCGGTGGACTGAAAATCTTAAAAGACAGTCCAGGAAAAAGTTAAGGATTAAAACGTACGACTACATCCCGTTATCTCGTCACGTGTTTAGTCAGTAGAAGATTTATTATCCTGATCAACATTTACCAAGCACCCCAGGAGTTGGGATGACACTCAAACCACACACAAACTCTCTGCAAGTAATTTCTCCAGTAGGTACAGAGGCATGATATATTACTAAAAAAGTCGCTTCCATATCCTCAGTTTACAACCTATGTGCTCTCGTATCCCTGAAAGAATAGGGATTTCTAGCTACTTCCCCGACATCAGGTTTTCCCCAGCAAAGTCGTCAAACTTCTTAGGATTCCCCAATAGGATTTCACAAAATCCTTAGGCGGTGCACAAAGCTTTCCTTCCCCAACAAAGTTTATTCCTCTAGCAGCGGAAGATCATCTCCCAGCAGTTCAGCTTTAACAAAATCCAAAGACCTACATTCTTCATCTCCAGCTGCAATCAGGGGTTTATTTTCCCTAATTCAATAATGCTGCAATAAGAACAACTGATACATTCACATATTGCATTCATACATCATTCTACAAATGTCACAACATATTCAATACAAATGCATACGACACAATCTCATTTATTTTGAGAACATCATTAGATAATGTGTTTCATACATCATGACATTTCATACAGCTAACGCTTTACTTTTTCAGGAAAGATCAATTAGCAGATATTTATCATCAACAATTTCCAACAGGTCCAAGATTAGCTCCTGAAACTAAACAGAGTAATTATCTGCACGACCAAATACAGATTTACACGGGCTCATCATGAAGCAATCTTACACAGGTTTCTTCTAACTTCCAAATACAGCTTTACACGGGCTCAACATGAAACAATCTTACACGAGTCTCTTCTGATCTCCAAATACAGTTTTACACAAACTCATTTTGAGGCAACCCTACCCAGGTTCCTTCTTACAACTTCCAGATGCAGTTTTACACGTACTTATCCCTAAGAAGCCCTACCCAGGCTCCTTCTGAAGTTTTAAATAGACTTATCCCGAAGCAGCCCTACCCAGGCTCCTTCTGAAGTTTTACACGGACTTATCCCGAAGTAACCCTACCCAGGTTTCTTCTGAAGTTTTACACGGACTTATCCCAAAGTAACCCTACCCAGGTTCCTTCTGAAGTTTTACACGGACTCGTCGTGACGCAACCCTACCCAGGTTTCTTCTCAGTTCAGATGCAGTTTTACCCAGACTCATCATGAAGCAACCCTACCCAGGTTCCTTCTTACAATTTCCATATGTAGTTTTACCCGAACTCATCCTGAAGCAACCCTACCCAGGCTCCTTTTGAAGTTTTATACAGACTTATCCCGAAGCAGCCCTACCCATGCTCCTTCTGAAGTTTTACACAGACTTATCTCGAAGTAACCCTACCCAGGTTCCTTCTGAAGTTTTACACGGACTTATCCCAAAGTAATCATACCTAGGTTCCTTCTGAAGTTTTACACTGACTCATCGTGAATCAACCCTACCCAGGTTCCTTCTTAATTCAGATGCAGTTTTACCCAGACTCATCATGAAGCAACCCTACCCAGGTTCCTTCTTACAATTTCCAGATGTAGTTTTACCCGGACTCATCCTAAAGCAACCCTACCCAGGTTCCTTCTTACAATTTCCCGATGTAGTTTTACCCAGACTCATCCTAAAGCTGCCCTACCTAGGCTCCCTCTCATATATATCCTGAAGTAACCCTACCCAGGTTCCTTCTCTTACACTTCCAGATGACGTCTTACCGGGACTCATCCTGAAACATCCCTACACAGGTTTCTTCTAATATGTTTCCAGGTAGCAGTTAATTTCATTATCCCCAGCAAATTACTACCAAGCCTGGATTTTAACCAGAAAACAACAAACTTTCATCTCTCTAATCCAGAGATAAACCCTCAGTAGAGCCATGGACAACTGAAGTTCCTAGACTCTATTCCCCACAGAGTTCTCCTCAAGCAAGAGAACAATTAAAATCAACATTCTCCAGCGGAGTCCTCCTTAAACAACGAGAACAGGAATCCCCACAAAGAGACTTCTTATGAATTCAACATCTACTTCAGATGGCATCTTTAAGCCCATCTCCAACGAATCTCTGTTACATTCCCTGTGTTGTACCCCAAAATTTTCCCTCTCATCTTACTCAACACATGCTCATTGAGATCCTCAACTTTCTCAAGGATGCCCAAGAGTTGACCAGACAAACTCTCTCCTAAAGCAACGAACCTCCAACTAGGGTTTCCATTTTCATCAAGATGGGTGAGATCCAAATGCCTCATATGCTCTCCATAGACCTGATATGTTCTCAAGACCATCCATGTCATGTTTCATGCCTTGCACAAGAAGTTTGCTCAGTCAACTGCTCAGATGCTTGAAAATCAACTATATTAGGTCAAAAGTCAACTATGGCCCACATATAGTCAAACTTCAAGATTTTTGGTCAACATCAACATTTTGAAGTGATATCCATCATTTGATCAAGGTTTGATCATGATTCCCCAAGGAATGCTCCTAATTCATCAAAATTCAAAAGTTGCTAAATTAGGGGTTCTCAGGAAAAGTCAACCAAAGTTTGACCAAGCATAACTTTTTCATACTTTATCAGAAATTTCTCATCCAAGGCTCATTTTGAAGAGAATCCAATTTCCTACAACTCATATTCATCCCTAAAGTTCAAGAAATGCACTCATGAAAATATATAAATTCATACAATATGGGTCATTTTCAAAAGTCAACAAAAACACCTTTTGGGTCAAAGCTTCTTACATGAACATGGAGGATCCAATTGAGAGGAAACAAAAAGAGTTGTTTAGGGGACATCCTAATATTTCTAAAAAGTCAAAGAAAACCCTCTTAGGGTTAAAATTGAAGGAGAAATGCATTGTCAAAGTTGGCCATTTTTGGAAATTTGCACAAAGTCAACAATGCCCAAAATTGCATTTTTTGTCAAATGGGCCTAACTTTTTATGCTTGCATCTTGCTTCTAGCAATGTCCACAACCCAAACACTCTCTCATATATTATTGGATTTATTTATTTAATTTGTTTTAATTTTAATCATTTAAACATCAAATTAAATCAAATAAATGATATAAAATATTGAAGATTTATTTTTGATATGATTTTGAATAGAATCACAATCCAATTATGCTGTCAAACAAAATCAAATAGTGCAAAGGGTTGATTGGGATGAGAATGGCATGATTTTGTTTGATTTATAAAGAAATAATGAAAAGAGGAAATCAAATCCAATCTTCACAAATTGCCAAGATAGGATCACTTTTTGTTGACCTAATTCAGTCCAATATATAGAAAGAACAATTCCCAAGCACAAGAACGAGGATTGACCACGTGAAGCTGCCAAGACAAGTTGCCACTTTTTGCCAAAAAGTATCAAGACGAATTCCATATTAGAGCCATCCTCAAGGAGATTTAAGGATTGCAACATGTTCCTGGACACCTACAGAAGCTTTTACAACCATTTGCGCGCATTAAGGCGCCCAGAATCAGCCTCCACATCTCTCACTGTTTGCCATATTTCTTGAATTCGATTTTGATTATTTGCGAATGGTTAACAATTTTAAAGCATACCTTCATGTTTATATTGTCATTTGGAATGTATTAGTATGATTAATTATAAGTTTTGATGCATATATGGACAATTGCCATTATTAGGGTTTATGCTTGCATTTTAGGGCTTTATTATACATGAAAAATTAGGGCCAAATATGGGCACCATCATGCTCACGAGATCAAGCCTGGTTGATTGGTATACTTGGATTTCATTTATCTTGTTTATTTGAGATTTTTTGAGATGAACAGGTTTTAGTTACAGACATTGAACCGTAGGTAAAAGCCTTTACCTAATACGACGGTGCTGAGGAAGAAGAAGACTGTGTGGCAACGTCCCATTGGACCATTTGAATATTATGGCATTTTCTTCTGGGCATAATGCGTTTTTTATTATATTATATTTTGTTTATTTATGTTAACAAAAGGCTAAATGGCTTAGTGGCGTGCAAGAAGGTTGATAAGGCGTTGTATATGAGAGGTCAGAGGTTCGACCCCTGCCTCCAACATCTTCTATTTTTTCCAATTTCCTTGCAGGTTCCATGCACCTCAACTTCATAGGACCATCATGCGTCCTCAGATATCACCCTTGGGATCTATCTCCAGCCAGATCCAACGCTCCAATAAAGCAGCGCATGGTGAACGCTCAGAAGCTAGCTACGCTGAACCACACGCTGGACAACTAGGCCATCATCTCGGGCCTTTGCAAATTCTGGTAGTACACCCCCAGATTACTCAACAACATCAGACCCACTTTAATTCTTTTTTAATTTATTTTATTTGTTTTAATTATTTTACAAAATCATTGTTTTTTAATTAAATCAAAAATCATAAAAACACAAAAAATATTAGGATTAGTTTTTTTCATAAAATATTTAATTGCATTAATTAGTTAGGTTAATTAGGGCAATTTAAATTCCTTTTTTCATAATTAAAATTGATTAGAAATTAGGTTAAATTGCAAAATTAATTACTTTCTCGAAAAAATCCAAAAATATATTTTCTTTATTCATCAATTAATTGTTTCTAAACTTGACATTAATTCCCCGTATTTAACTTTGTCGCACGCATTCTTTTCCCCCTATTTTATTAATTATTGTAACTGCTCCGAGTTTGTAATAGTTAATTAGGTTTACTATTTGGCATTTACTATTTTCCCTGGTTTTTTTTTATGTAATCCCCCTCCCCAAAGCCTTGTAATAGCTAGGGTTTTAATTTCTCGCATTTTACTTTCTACAATTATAAACTGCCTAGATGTATGGATAATAGGATTGAATGGCAAGATAACAATTTAAAACGGTAGATAACCCTAAATCCAAAGATAACATTAACTGAAATCAAACACTTGCACATGCTCAGTCCTAGGATTTTGCTTCACTTGGTTGCCTCGGAAATAATGGTCGTGTCCCTCGAACGTACGGATATCTTAGCAATGACCCCCAGTTCAAAGTCTTCATAAAGATCATAGCCCCTCATTGTCCATCGAGTTGCCTATGATAAATGATCTTATGAAGATAGTCCCTTCAAAATGCTAAGGTATCCTTACTTGTTGCCTTCAGTGACCATTTCGTTCCTTCGAATGTCCCTTAAAACTCCAATGATAGGGCTACCTACTCCTTAATAGTAGGATATCACTGTTTAAAGGAAACGAGAATGAACAATCTTTTTTCGAGTAGGTAGAACATCTTAAGTAATTGCTCAAATAAACTCTTTCCTACAAACACTTTCAAAACAATTTCAAAAACCACTTCGTCACACTCTTGAGGACCGATACAAGAGTTATCATGAAGTTAAACAAAACTTTTTGCAAAACACACACAAGAAATTTCAAAAATGAGCAAGTACCTAAGAGCCCGTGGAAAACCACGGATAGAAAGGGTTCTAACACCTTCCCTTTCTATAATCTACCCCCTATACTCAAAAATATCTCGAAAAAGGTTTTTTTTTCTGTTCCTTTTCCTTGATTGGATAAAATAAAAGTCGGTGGCGACTCTTGCTTACCGCACATTTGCGAATACAAAACGCAAACCAGTATTAACAGTCGGTTCTGCCACCGTATCACACCATGGATTGCATCTTTAAGCCCATCTCCGACGATCTTCCATCATCTCTTCCAAATGGCATCTGTAAGCCCATTCCCGACGTCATCAACTACCCGTATCATCTCAGACGAGTACAAATTTCTGGGCACTCTAGTGTTCAATCATCTTCCACCTTCAGATCACGAAAGGCAGACCAGCCAATCTACATCCTCGGGTTTAAGAAGATTGAACAGGGACAACTATTGTACCCCAAAATTTTCCCTCCCATTTTCACACAAGACATACCCCTAGAGGTTCTCAATTGCTCAAGGTTGACCAAGGATTGACCAGACAATTCTCCTACTAAGGCAATGAACCCCCAAGTAGGGTTTCCATTTTCATCAAGATGTTTGAGCTCCAATGTTCTCAAATGCTTCCCATGGTCCTAATATTTCCTCAAGATCATTCGTGCCAAGTTTCATGCTTTGCTCAATAAGTTTGCTCAGACAATTGCTCAAGTATTGGAAAATCAACTATGTTAGGTCAAAAGTCAACTGTGACCTATATATAGTCAAACTTCAAGATTTTTTGTCAACATCAACATTTTGAAGTGATATCCATCATTTGGTCAAGGTTTGATCATGATTCCTCAATAAATGCTCCTAATTCATCAAAAGTCAAAAATAGCAAATTAGGGTTTCTATAGGAAAAGTCAACCAAACTTTGACCAAGCATAACTTTCTCATAGTTTATCAGAAATTTTCCAACCAAAGCTCATTTTGAAGAGAATCCAATTCCATACAACTTCTCTTCATCCCTCAAGTCCAAGAAATTCACCATTTGAAAGATAGAAGTTCATACATTATAGGTCATTTTTAGAAAGTCAATAAAAGCCACTTTTTGCCAAGACCTTTAACATCAATATAAAATATTCAAAAGAAAAATTGATCAAAATAGGGATTAAAGTAGACATCTTGGGTTTTCGAAAAAGTAAAAGATCATCATTATGAGAAAAAAATTGATCAAGTTATGGCTTTCCTGAGTTGGGAAAATTTGGGAAATTTCAAGAAATATGCATTGGGCAAATTTGAATTTTTAATGCAATGGCTCAAATTTTTGAACTTCAAACATATTTCTAAGACCATAGAGGACCCCTAGGACCATGTTTGCATAGTCTTAATTTTATTTGCATTTTATATTAATTTATTTAATTAAAAATCAAATAAATCAAGATTATTGCAAAGTATATGGGCCATTATCATTTGGGTTTGGTTTGGTACATGGAGAGGCCCAAATTTTCTTGTGCAGAAAGGCCAGTTCAGTCTAGGTACATTAAAATTTGAAAATAGACAAAATCCCTTAACTTTGGCCAAGGTTACAAATGGACATTCATGGCATTCAAAAGCTTGTCCATAGTTGTTACAAACATGGCATTTTTGTGTCCTCTCATCATTCTCTATATAAACAAGCTTTTAGCAAGCATCAAACGAATATACATGACCTGGAGAACCCCTGTCCAATTTGCAAAAAAACACTAAAGTTGTCAAACTCGAATTTCCATTTCTAGCTTGTTTCAGTCCTAAACAAGTATCAAAACATACTCCTGGAGAGCCTCTGAAGCAATTGCATGCATTCCCAAGGCTTGAAACCTGCAGAATCGCGCCCACCCTTCATCATGGTTTGCACATCCTCTCAATTTTGATTTCTTTGATCTTGGCATCATAAACATGTTTTGATTATATATCTATGCTTGTTATCATGTTTACAATGTGTTGGAATACTTTGATTGAAGTTTGAGTGCAGGTACGGGCATCTATCATGGTTAGGGTTCCGAAGCTCCAATTTGGGGTATCCTAGTTAGAGGAAAAATTAGGTTAAATTAAGGGTCTATTCGTGCTCAGGGGATTATTTCCAATCGATCCATGTCTTTGGTTGGGATTTATTTTGCTTGTGCTGCATTTTTTAGTTTTACGGGTTTGTAGCCACACACAAGAACTGTCACTATAGCCTATAGTGACGAATCTGTCTGTAGGTAAAAGCCCAGTCCCTAAGGCGACAATTCCAGGGAGGAACAATTAGGTGGTAGACTCCCATTGGGAGATTTGAATTTGTGCGCATTTTTGGGCATAATAGCTTTTTTATATTATATTTTATTTGTTTAAACATATTCATGACTAACAATTCAGCACAAATGGTAAAGGCAAGCGTGTGTGAGAGGAAGGACCTAGGTTCGATCCCAAGTCTAGACATTTTTCATACTTTCTAATTTTTCTTGTTTCAGATCCAGCGTGCTTCATAGCCAGGATTTCACCATACACCTCAAAATATCATACCTTGGATCATCCAATGATCAGATCCAACATACAGCCAGCTAAGAGCATGGTAAACCCTCCAAAGGTGATCCCCATTGGATCATGCGCAGGCAGAAGAGCCATCAATTTTGGGCTTTGCAAGTTCAGAATCACACCCCCTAGTTTGCTATTCCTAACATGCCCATTTTATTTTTTGCTTTAATTTCTTTATTACTTTTCATTTATTGTTTTAATTATTTATTTTATTTTTCTTTAAAAATAATTTTCTTAATTAAATCATAAAATCAAGAAATCACAAAAAAAAATGTAGAATTAGTTTTTTTTTATTTATTAAAATTAATTTTGAAAATAGATTAGTTTAATTAGGATAATTTGGTTTATTTTCATAATTAAAACTAGCTAGAAATTAGGTTTAATTCACACATATTTAGTTTTCTCAATAAAAAAAATCAAAAATATTTTCTATTTAATTGATAAGTTTTTTCTAGGACTTAGACTTTATTCTCGTCTTAATTTTTTGGCGCGCTTATTTATTTTCATTTTATTTTCCAATTAATGTAACTGTTAATGGTTTGTAATAGTTGTGAATTAGGTTTTCATTTACTGTTTTTATTTACCGATTTCCCCCAAGTTTGGTTATGTAACCCCTCCCAAAAGCCTTGTAATAGCTAGGTTTAAGATTCTCGCATTTTATTTTTTTCGCTACTATTAACTATTAGATGAATGATCATAGGACTGAAAGGAAAGATTAAATGATTAATGCAAATATTAAATAAAATGAAATCAAACACTTGAAAATGCGCACCTCTAAGGTATCTCCCACTTTGGTTTCCTTTAAATAAAACAATCATGAGGCAGGAACAATTTAGTAAAGACCCTTAAATCATAAAAGATCATAGTCCCTCGATGACCCTACAGTTACCTTTTGATAAATGATCTAGTCCCTAAAAGAAAATTGCTAAAGCGTCTCCACAAGTTGCCTTCGTGATTGTAAAAACGTCCCTTCGATTTCACCTCAACATATGACGATAGGGATACCTACTCACTAATAGTAGGATAACACTATCTAAAGGATAGGAGGAGAAGAACGACCCTTTTTCGAGTATAAAAGTAGATAGTTGTTAGAAGTTTGCTCAAAACATTTTGCACTTACACAAAAACTACTTTTCAAAAGACATTTCAAAACACTTTGTATACTTTCTCCACTATCCCAGGAAACATTACAAAGTTTTCCGTACTAAGGCGTTTTCGAAACATTTTCAAACACAAAGCACAAAGGTATTTTTAAAATGAGCAAACCTCTAAGAGCCCGTAGAAAACTACAGATAAAAAGGGTGCTAACACCTTCCCTTTCCATGATCTACCCCTACTGAGAAAACTCTCGAAAAGGTCTTTTTTTGTTCTTTTCACCCTTTCCTTTGTTGGATAAAAGAAAACTCGGTGGCGACTCTTGCTTACCACGACATTTGCAAACACAAACGTAAAACCAATATTAACAGTCAGTTCTGCCACCGTATCACACATATGTTTAAAGTAAAAGTACAAACAAAACCTAACAAATAGAGAAATACATAGAGAAGAAAAGAAGAAAAACCAAACATCTCATGGGTTGTAAGCTCTGATTGATGAGAAATCTAACTCCGGATCATCCAAATGCAAGCTCTAATGTTGTTTTCTAGCTTCTCTCTACCAAAAAATGGTCTATGATGGTATGAGATCAAAAAATACCCAACCCTTAACCTAAAAATGTGTTTTTACCCTATTTAATGAGTTTTAAAATTGGAGGGCGCACTTAGCATGCTCTGTGGGCGCTCAGCGCACTCCCTGCTATTCAGAAAAAAATTGGCATTGTGTTTTTGCCTAACTTGAGAACCGTGACTCCGGTTTATGCAAGGTTACACGAATTGAAAATCTTATTCAATTCTCTATCTAACAATAACTAAATATTAACCAAATTAATGCGTTTTCTCATTTTTGTTTTGAGCCTTATTCTTTTATGAATTGCATTCTTGAAGCTTAGCCTTTATTACTCAATGCTCCAACCATGTATGAATACCTGCAAAATAGACGAAAAATTATTAATCGATACAATATTTACACGAATCTACTATTAAACAATTATGTACACAAAATTCGGGGTTTTAGTATAAAAACCAAAAGAACAAAGTCAATAAGTGCCACAAATTACTACACAAAATAACAACATTTTGGCACTTATCACCTCTCCCCAACTTACAATATTGTTTATCCTCAAACAAAGTCAAACAACCTAAAAAACAAAGAAGCAACAATCAAAGAATCATGAATCAATAGGTTTGGAAATAAAAAAACAAATGTATCGTTCGAAACAAAAACATACAAGCAAAACAAAACTTATCACTACACTACAATGACAACATGAAAATGAAACAACTCCTAAATACAAAACACATGTAAAAAATTCTAAAACAGTACACTGTTAAAAAATGAATCACACCTAGCACTCAATTCAGCGGTACATGAATAACAAAAACAGTAGGGGCTTAACACTAATCCAACAATCTTGCAAACAAAAGACTAAATTATGTATTCATCCAAAAAATCATATTGAAAACATAAAAGCAAGAATCACAAGGGCTTTCAAGGGTTGTAGTGTGGATTGGTTAACAAACAAGGGGAATTTCTAAAGGTAATTGAAACAAAAACTTTCCTAAACCTAAGGGAATGATCAATCCAGTAATCAACAATAACCAATGTATTGTTTACTGAGTTATCAAGGAAAAAGTATACTTCTTTTGAGTTCAAGGATTTATCTTCTGTATGTTTGAATGGTGGTGGTTCTGGTAATAATGCCGGAGACCATGTCAGAGATGTCGTTGGAGTATGTTTCAAAGCCGATAGTTTCGCCAAAGGAGATGACATGGGAGTTGTCGTCAGAAGTGACATTGAAGTTGTCCGAGAAGACGTTGAGACTGTGGTTGGAGTCGAGAATGTCTCCAGAGAAGACGCTGAGATTGTCGTTGGAGCCAACAACGTTGCCGGAGATGCCATTTCTTCATCTATTTCTGAAGGTTTTTCTGTAGTTCTTTGCATAACATGTTTTCCATTTTTGGGTGTATTTTTAAATGAGTTAAAAATCATATGAGAAATTTCTTTGAAAGAAAATTGTGATTTCAAATCTGTCACCTTTTCCTTTTCTATTTCCTCATCTAATATTGGTAAAATGTTCCGCCATTCCTACTTGAAACTCCATAAAACAGATGTGGTGAATGTATCCCAATCTGATTTGTGATGCACGCGAGACTAGAATATCCACCTTTTGAGAACACCGTCTCTCAATGCTTCAACAACTTTCAACACCTTCAATGTCTTCGGTGTTCCTTGATTTTGAAAATTTTCTAAGTGCAAAGAATTCACCAATAAACATACTCTTCTCCATCAAAAGTAGAAATTATTATTGAATCTAATTCGAGGATGAATGAGATCAAAAATGAAAGCACCAATTATTAGAGTGTTAAAAGTATAACCCTAACAAACTATGAAAAATACAATAAACTTATGCACTAAGAAAACTAGAAGATAGAAAAGATAAAATAAAATAACTTTCATTGATTTTTGATTGATACCCTAGTGTCTCAATGAGACTAAAATATATAATGTTACTAGTGGATAACCAACTAAAAAGCCCAAATATTAATAAAGGCCCAAATAAATAACAATACAAATAAAATTACTACTTATATAAATTCTTAATAAATTTAAATACTAAATTCTACTCTCAATGAAAGCACCAATTGTTAGAGTGCTAAAAGTAGAACCCTAACAAACTATGAAAATGCAATAAACTTCTATGTAACATTCCGATTTTTATTAAATATTTTATTAGTTATTTATTTTATTATTATGTGGTATGATGATTATTTAATTATCTAATTATGTGATTATGTGTTAATTGGGTTATTAAGTGTGACAATATAAATAAGCTATTGGGCCTAACTATGATGAAATAGAAAGTAATGAGGGGGTGTGAGTTAGTAAGCCCGCTAATTATATACTAGTAGTAAGAAAAGGGTTAGAGATTAGAACCTCATTTATGAAAAACAAGAGAAAAGAAGAAAGAGAAGGGGAGAGAAGAGGAGAAAAGAGAAGAGAAGAGGTAAACCCTAAGAGAGATTTACACTAAATGTAAGGATGAGAGTCTATGTTATTATGGGTATATGATGTATACAATGGGTAGTAACATGATAGGTGTTGTTGATTTCAATGTCTAAAATCTTATATGTTAGGGTTTGTGTAGAAATCTATGAAAATGATGAGATTTGATGTGTTGAATGGAATAGAATGAGTACTCACATGTTAGAATGATAGGTTGTTGCTAAACTTGACAAGTATGATGATTTGTGATGATTTATAGTGTTTTTAAGAAGAAATTTATCTGTAATTTAAGTTAGAAATGTAGGAAAATCATGTTTTTGTAGTATGAGTCGACTCAAACAGAAGGGGGGGGGGTCGACCTGAGCATACTCGCGAGGCAGAGTATCTCTGTCAAACAGAGATGCATCGACACAAAAAGGTATGAGTCGACACTTAGGTGACCAACAGACTCCGTATGAGTCGACTCATGGGTCGACCCGAGTGGCACCCAATATTTTTGACATATTTTGTTACGGCCATAACTTTTGAACCGTCACACTGTTTTAGGCGCCGTTCAAAGCATTAGGAAGCTAACACAGTAAAATTTTATTTAGAACTAGGTTTGTTAGCATTTTATGATTGGATAATTATGTGATTGTGTAAAGTGACATTGTTGTACCCCAAAATTTGCCCTCCCATATTCTTCAAAATTTGACAAAAATCATCTTCAAATGGTTCAAGACTACTCAAAGGTTGCACAGTCTAACCATCTCCTAGGCCAGTCAAAATTAGGGTTTTGGTTCCTTAAATGAATTTGGGATTTTCAATGGTTCAATCAAGTCCCATAGGCCTATATACATTGTCAAGCATCTACATGTCAAGTCTCAAGACTCACAATGCCAAATTCTACAGTCAAAAGCCCTATTTGATTCACAATCAACTGCAAGGGCAAAATGGTCATTTTAGAGTTAAAATTCAGAATTTTTAGTCAACATCTTATTTTGAGGTCACAATTATCATTTGATCAAGTCTTGATCATGATTCCTCAAGCATGGCTCAAAAATCATCAAAGATGCAAAAGTTACTATTTTTGGACAGCAGAAAAGGGAACTGTATCTTGACCAAGGCATAACTTTTTCATGGTTCATCAGAAAAATCCCATCCAATGCTCATTTTGAAGGGGATGACATTTCCTACAACTCATCTTCACATTCCAAGTCCAAGAAATGATCTCACAAAAAGTTATCAATTTCTACATTATAGGTCAATTTCAAAACTCAACAAAAGTGCACTTTAAGTCAAAGACCATAACTTGAGATTGGTAAATCCAAATGACATGGGACCAAAGGCATTGGTTAGAGGACTTCAAGACCTTTCCAAAATGTCCAAGAACATGTTCATAGGATCAAAATTGAGCAAGAAATGCATTGGAGAAGTTGGGAAATATTTATGAATTTGCAAAAGTCAACTTTGCCCAAAACACCTTGTTTTTGCTAATGGGCCTCAAATTCCATCTTGAAACCTTATCCAAGGCCTATGCACGACCCATCAAGCTTATTTGAAATTATTTTTCTTATTTTTATTAATTAATTGGATTTTTAATTGATTTTAATTCCTTTAATTAATTTAAAATGTAGGAAATTCAAAGATATGTTTTTTTCAATCTTTTCTGAAGCAAACAAGCTCAAGACAAGCTGGAAAATTCGTGTGCACATCAAGGGGACAAAAATCTCCAAGTTTGGCAAGTTTTCTCAATCAAAAAGATGCAAAAAGATGTGATTGCAAATAAAATATTCAAACCATTATTTCATGGATTTCTTGGCCAAGATTTAACCTAATTCCATTCTACTATAAGTACACAACCTAACCCTAATGCATTGGACGAGAATTTGCTGCAGAAAAAGCCATAATCACATTGAAAAAATTCAAGAAAACTTGAAAACTGTTCTCTATCTTCCAAGCCAATTCAAGGCGTTTCAGTGATTCAAACACATTGCAGGAAATCTCAGTAACGTTTTGCAATCAAAACCACACGCTAAAGCTTGAGAAATCACTCTAAACAGATTCACGGTTTGCTTACTATTTTGAAAATCGAAACTCATGATTCATGCATATTTAATATGATTTTTTGTTGGTTTTGCATTGCTAGCACTCACAGGAAACTAATGGCATGAGCTAATTGGATTATAATGTACAGAATCGTGAATTGCCATTGAAGAAATTTAGGGTTCTTGAGCTTCCAAATTGGGGCTTTATTATCCAGGAAAAATTGGAACCTCTAATGCACATGGTTGAATTCGTTGAGACAAGACGAGTTTAAATCCACCCTCGCGAAATATTTATATAGCCTAGGGAGCTAATCGCTATTATTCCTCATGTCAAATTATGGGGGTTAAAAACCCCCGCTATCTGTTTATTATTTACAGGCTTCAACGAAGGAGATGAAGACGTGTAAGCATGGGGTTGGTTCATTCAAAAGGATCGCGCGCTTTTTCATAATTTCCAGCATATTAATTGTTTGCATATATTATATTTGATTATTATCATTATATCAAGCGCAGGCAAGTGGTTCAGTGGATGGTGAGGTGGCTGGTAATCATTGGGACCTGGGTTCGATTCCCAGGTCCACCCAAATAATTGTTTCTATTTTTCATAACATGATTACATACAGGCATTTAAAAGCATTCCACCATGTACTGCAAACCTCCAAGCGCCATGTGTCTCTGAGCCCAGATCTGAAGGCCAGGCGTGAGGGTTCATGGTACTCCCAGTCAATGAACGTGCAGCTGATCCAGAAAGTCAAACAGACTTGTGTGCTTATTGGGCCAGAATTGCTAACATAACTCCATTATTAGGTCATCACCCCCCTGGTTTCTTTGTTCTTTCCTTTTTATTTTCTTTTTCTTTTAATTTATTTTATTAATTATTATCACTATTATTTAATTAACTTAATTAATATTTTTCACAATAAATTCAAAAAAACCAAAAAAATGTAAATTATTTTTATTATTTATTAATTTCACTATTAATTATTATTTTGTAAATAAATGCTAATAAAATTGATTTAGTATTTTAAATTAGGTTAACTTTAATCTTTTTTACAATAAATAAAATTTAACATAGAATTAGGGTTTTCTTGACAACTTTTAATTTATTTTAATTTTAATTTTATTAAAGACCTAAAAAACTAAAAAATACTTTTTTCTTGTAATTATTTAATTAATTAGAATTAATATTAATTAATTGCAAAAGGGACCAAATTACTTTATTTCTCAAAAAGGGTCAAAACCCTAAGACTTTTCCCTATTCAATTTTTTACGCGCATATTAATTTTTGATCATATTTATGTATCTGTTCCGAGAATGTAATAGATAATTAGGACTTTTATCGCTTTCTTTATTTCCCGCATTTATCTTTTCAAGGGTTATGTTTTTGGCGATGTAAATACCCGAAGCCTTGTAATAGCGTAGATTTACTTTCCACAATTTATTTTCCGCACAATTATTAACTGTTAACTATGCATGACAAGACTTGCCTGAAAAATAAAATCAACTCGTAGCTCACCATATAAATGTGCAAAGATAATCTTAACATGAATCCTGACACACATGCACATGCCACTCCTAGGGTACGCCTCACTTGGTTTCCTCGACGTGGTCATTGAGTATAGAGTGTTTTAGAGGTCGCCCTCCTGTCTAAAGATCCAGTTGCCTCGAAACGGTTGCCTCGGATAAAAAAGGATCTAGGATATTAGGGTTACCGCTAAGGCGTCCTACTATTGCTTTGGTGACCACACATGTCCCTATAATCGAATTGACCCGAATAACTCCAACGACAGTGCTACCTACTTCTCAATAGTGGGATAATACTGTCTAAAGGATTCTTACACAGCTTAATTCCTTAGAGTAGGTAGATTTCTCCTGGGTACTTGCTCTTTCAAAACAAAAAAACAACTTTTCGCACCTACACTTTCAAAAAGTTTTCAAACTAATATTTCATACACTCTTGAGGACTGATACAAGAGTTACCTAGAATTTTTTCAAACTAAACTTTTTCAAAACCCACAAACACAAGAAAATCAAACAATTTTTGAAAACATAGTGAGCAAGTACCTAAGATCCCGTGGATAACCGCAGATAGAAAGGATGCTAACACCTTCCCTTTCTATAATCTACCTCCCGAACCGAGAAACATCTCGAAAAGGAATTTTGCTGTGTTTTTGTCCTTTCCTTGTTGGAGAAAATAAAAGACGGTGGCGACTCTTGCTTACCCTGACATTTCGCGAACCAGCATTCTAAACAGTCAGTTCTATTTCCACCGATCACAGAACTGGCGACTCTGCTGGGGACTTTTATAAGTGAGGTGTACCTTAGGATTAGATCATTCTATGTTTTCAATTGTATGCCTTGTTTGCTTTAATATTGTGGGCTTGCATCGAAGTTTTATAGATCCTAACCCGGATCTGGGGAATACCCTTTAGGTAGCAATAAGCTGTGAGGGACCTGTCCGGCGTAGACCGACACGGGTGAAGCAGTAGCTACGTTGGTGTGACACCTTGGTCTGTACCGATATCCCTTGTGTTGGAACAAGGAGAATATGGATCTTCTGAGGAGTCATTAAGCACCAAATGACCTTAGAACCTTAAATTGACCCAACTTGGCCATAGAACAGTAGCAGTATGCTACACTCATTGAGGCTAAACTCTCGCGATGGTTCTGGCCGCAAGAAAAGATTGCGAAGCTGGAGTTATGACCGATTGAGGGTAGTCAGTGATATTGACATCCTCTAGAACCCGATTACTATTTTCTAGGACAGGTCTTAACCAACTGAAACTGAAAAGGGTAGTACCTATACTTCATGCCGGCCTGAAATCTAAGGGCTCTTGTGTGACTTGTGTGCTTTCAAACTTGAACCACTTGCACATTCTTGTAATCTGACAACATGAGTTCCTTGTAGGTTTTTTTTACAGTCCTTATCCAATAATTTGGACTCATTGCAGGGCTTACTTACACGCATAGCATGCACATCATAACATCATAACATTGCATACATCTTGCATAAGGGCTAACCCATTTCAAGGATCTCAAGGGTTTATGATGCAGGTCATGATGAACCAACTGTCTAGCAAGGGGCAAAGGGGATTTATTTTCCTCTAGCCAAGGTTGTCCAGAAGTCCAAGCACGATGACTTGAGTCAGGGGCTATGACCCACTCGATATGGTGAGCCTTGACTCTTGAAGAAGGACTCTCAACAATATGAAGTTCCTTCAATCAAACTACCGGATTCAAATTCTAACGAGTTTCTCTGTTTACCCCGCGAGATCCTTGAAAACATTGCATACATACATATCATTGCATTACAGGTACCCTTTTTACAGGTCTCTCACGTTCTCGCTATTTATTTCAGCAATGGATTCTCAACAAGACAACCAGGATCTTCATACTCAAGAGACTCAGTTCAGGGAAGTCCTCCTAAACCTATCCAAGGGGCAGGAAGAGTTGAGAACACTCCTCATGGGGACTTTGGTCAGGAACAGTCCTGAAGACGATAAGGACGAACGACTGAAACGTCTGCAAGATGAGGTAGATACAATGAGAACACAAATGCTGGGGCAGATGGCTCTCATCCAAAGCTTAGCCCGGGAGCAAGAAGATTTGAGAACTGTGATCAATCAGCTTCATCAAGACAAATACAATAGTATGAAGCAAACGGTCAAGGCTGGGGATCAAACCGGCAATCAGCCTCCAAGAAGACAAGAGTTTGGTATGGTGAAGAATGGACCTCTCCAAGGTGCTACTACATCAAGGGTCCAACAACCACCTCACCAAGAACAACAGGTTGATCAGGGCAAGCCAAACAAGCCCAGGAGGCAATTCACCAAGCTCAACGTATCACCGTCTCAAGCTTTACAACGCCTGTTGAGATTGAATCTGGTAATGTTAAGGGACCCTCCTAAGAATCCCAACACTTCCTCTTCCAGGTATAACCCAAGTGTGAGATGTGCCTACCATTCTGACAGTCCTGGACACGACACTGATGACTGTTGGACTCTGAAGAATAAGATCCATGACCTGATTGATGAAGGAGCAGTGGAATTCACCCAAGGTGGTCAGGTTGAGTTCTTCTATCATCCCTCCTAGGTTCACCATTTGAAGTGACAAGTCCTGAGACGAGAAGACTTTTTTTTCATTAGAATTTTCAATTTGTAATTTTCTTTTGATCGTTCAAACAACTGTTGTCATGGCAAATCTTTTTATTTCATCAATGCATCGCATATGTCTGTTTTGAATCAATCCATTCGTATTCACTATATTCAAATTGCTTTCATTTTTGTGATTTTCAACTCTCGATTAAAAATTCTAAACCTTTTGAGGGAGGATGACGAAAACGATACCATGATCTTTACAGTATGCTTTTGAACAGACCCCGCTGATGAGGTACAGGCACTGTTTCAAATCCTAAATAATGGAGTCATAAGGAAGATAATCCCTCGTCAACCCCTTCGAGCCAAAGAAGTAGGAGTTTTTCTTTTCGCACAAATTAAAACCCTTAATTATAACCTGGGGTAGGGTAGTTTTCTCAGTTGATCCAGGTGCACAAAATGGCATCAAAGAAGTCCTTCCGAGACAAATGACAGTGACGATTCCGAATAATCATAAGGACAAGCAGTCATTAATTCTCAAAATAAAAGCCCATTAAGTCAAAACCTATGAAGGAGACTTACAAAACTGGGGCATCCCGCTGACTGTAATCACAAAAGAAACAGTTCAGGCAAAAAACAGGGATAACGAAATCAAAAAGAAAGAGGTCCTACAAACCCTCAACAACAAAAAAAATGACTGCCTATGCAAAATAAACTATCAATATCCGAACCATCACCGGAATATCAGAGCAAAGTCTCAAACAAGATCAAATGCACGATTAGCTGAGTTTAGGATCGAAGAACATCACGAAGAACGGGTGGGTACAAATATACTTTGAGCCTTTATCCTTTGTTTCTTAAACCGTGAACCAGGCCACGTTATAACCCTTAAAAGTCCTAGCTGAAGCATGGGATAGTTCGAAAGCATACTGTTACCAAAGGTATCCTGACTCCTGTAGGGCTTGCTATAAATCCTGAGTTGACATCACATTTTACAAAATTTGCTTGTTTTACTGAAAATGCATTTTCAAAAAAAAAAAACTTCAAGACAGACATAATCTTTGCATTCTTAAAATAATATTGTTTGCATATAACTATTTGTTCAACAGTGGAGAAATTCGCACGATGAATATCTTATGAACAAAAATCTTCTCAACAAAAAGGTCACCTCAAATGAAAAAACACTTCCAACCAAGGGGCAGACATGATCATGGTCCGTCATCTGGGGCAGTCCAGTCAAGATTCAAAGAATCTCTCAAAATGCCAAATAGCCAGGGGAAAATCTCCGCCTAAGTCACTTGGGGCATTGGACATGAATTCCAGCGACGAATCTTGCATGATCAAACATCTTCTGGTAGTATGGCAACACAACACTACTGACAGTGACAACTCCCTACACTCCTGAGATCATGGATATAGTCGAAAAATACTATGCACAATCAAAGACCCGCTAGGTCGACTGGCCTAGGCAAAAATAAGGGCTTCCCGGCGAACCAAAAGGGTTCGGGCAAAAATAAGGGATGAAAATGAAAAATCTGTACACCCGGCAAGTCGAAAACCTGAAAAGGCGGCTTGGGAAAAAATAAGGGCTTCCCGGAAAACCAAAAGGGTTCGGGCAAAAATAAGGGATGAAAATGAAAAAATCTGTACACCCGGCAAGTCGAAAACCTGAAAAGGCGGCTTGGGAAAAAATGGGTATCCCGGTGGACTGAAAACCCGAAAGGGCAGTCCAGGCAAAAATTAGGGATCAAAGCGTACGACTATGTCCTGTCATCTCGTCACTTACCAACCAGAAGAGGATTTGTCAATCGACAGTTATCAAGACCTCCACAGGTACCTTCTCCCGCAGAAACTGGGGCAATAAGAATTGTCCAAACTGTACAACTGCTTTGCTCACCCGGTACAAAGGTAGATTCAGCTGAAGAATATACCTTCACTCCCCGCAGAGTAAGACAAGAGTCAGCCATGCTCTCTCCCCAAGCATAGTTGGTCTCTCATCAGCCCCGAAAAGGCACAGTATCCCTAGCAAGTCAGCAACACTCTACCCTAAGTAGAGTTGGTCTACTGTCAGCCCTAAAGGAAGTTGGGTATCCCTAGTAGATCTTAATATTCCCCAGCAGAGTCACCAGTTCTGTGATCGGTGGAAATAGAACTGACTGTTTGGAATGCTGGTTCGCGAAATGTCGTGGTAAGCAAGAGTCACCACCGTCTTTTATTTTCTCCAACAAGGAAAGGACAAAAGCACAACAAAATTCCTTTTCGAGATGTTTCTCGGTTCGGGAGGTAGATTATAGAAAGGGAAGGTGTTAGCACCCTTTCTATCCGTGGTTATCCACGGGTTCTTAGGTACTTGCTCACTATGTTTTCAAAAATTGTTTTCTTTTCTTGTGTTTGTGGGTTTTGAAAAAGTTTAGTTTGAAAAACTTCTAGGTAACTCTTATATTTGTCCTCAAGAGTGTATGAAGTGTTTGTTTGAAAACTTTTTGAAAGTGTAAGTGCGAAAAGTTGTTTTTTTGTTTTGAAAGAGCAAGTACCCAGGAGAAATCTACCTACTCTAAGGAATTAAGTTGTGTAAGAGTCTTTTAGACAGTACTATCCCACTATTGAGAAGTAGGTAGCACCGTCGTTGGAGTTATTCGGGTCAATTCGATTATAGGGACATGTGTGGTCACCAAAGCAATAGTAGGACGCCTTAGTGGTAACCCTAATGTCCTAGATCCTTTTTTATCCGAGGCAACCATTTCGAGGCAACTAGATCTTTAGACAGGAGGGCGACCTCTAAAACACCCTATACTCAATGACCACGTTGAGGCAATCAAGTGAGGCGTACCCTAGGAGTGGCATGTGCATGTGTGTCAGGATTCATGTTAAGATTATCATTGCACATTTATATGGTGAGCTACAGGTTGATTTTATTTTTAAGGCAAGTCTTGTCATGCATAGTTAACAGTTAATAATTGTGCAAAAAATAAATTGCGGAAAGTAAATCTATGCTATTACAAGGCGTCGGGTATTTACATCGCCAAAAACATAACCCTTGAAAAGATAAATGCGGGAAATAAAGAAAGCGATAAAAGTCCTAATTATCTATTACATTCTCGGAACAGATACAAAAATATGATCAAAAATTAATATGCGCGTAAAAAATTGAATAGGGAAAAGTCTTAGGGTTTTGACCCTTTTTGAGAAAGAAAGTAATTTGGTCCCTTTTGCAATTAATTAATATTAATTCTAATTAATTAAATAATTACAAGATAAAAGTATTTTTTAGTTTTTTAGGTCTTTAATAAAATAAAAATAAAAAGAAATTAAAAGTTGTCAAGAAAACCCTAATTCTATGTTAATTTTATTTATTGTAAAAAAGATTAAAGTTAACCTAATTTAAAAGACTAAATCAATTTTATTAGCATTTATTTACAAAATAATAATTAAGAGTGATATTAATAAATAATAAAAATAATTTACATTTTTTTGGTTTTTTTGAACTTATTGTGAAAAATATTAATTAAGTTAATTAAATAATAGTGATAATAATTAATAAAAGAAATTAAAAGAAAAAGAAAATAAAAAGGAAAGAACAAAGAAACCAGGGGGGTGATGACCTAATAATGGAGTTATGTTAGCAATTCTGGCCCAATAAGCACACAAGTCTGTTTGACTTTCTGGATCAGCTGCACGTTCATTGACTGGGAGTACCATGAACCCTCACGCTTGGCCTTCAGATCTGGGCTCAGAGACACATGGCGCTTGGAGGTTTGCAGTACATCGGTTGAAATAGAACTGACTGTTTTGAAATGCTGGTTCGCGAAATGTCGCGGAAGCAAGAGTCGCCACCGTCTTTTATTTTCTCCAACATGGACAGGACAAAAGCACAACAAAATTCCTTATGAGATTGTTTCTCGGTTCGGGAGGTAGATTTATAGAAAGGGAAGGTGTTAGCACCCTTTCTATCCATGGTTATCCATGGGCTCTTAGATACTTTCTCATTGTGTTTTCAAAAGTGTTTGCTTTTCAAAGTGTGAGTGGGTTCGAAAAAGTTTCGTTTAAAGATTTCAGAATGACTCTTGTATCAGTCCTCAAGAGTGTTTGAAAAATTGTTTTAAAATCTTTTTGAAAGTGTCGGTGTGAAAAGAGTTTTGATTTGTTTTTGAAGAGAGCAAGTATCTATGAGTCATCTACCTACCCTAAGGAATTAGGCTGTGTAAATGTCCTTAAGGTAGTGCCATCCCACCATTGAGAGGTAGGTAGCACCACCGTTGGAGGTGTTCGGGTCAATTCGAGTTTAGGGACAATGTGGTCACCAGAGCAACAGTAGGACACCTTAGAAGCTACCCTTATGCCCTTGATCCTTTTTTAATCCGAGGCAACCGTTTCGAGGCAACAAGATCATGGACATAAGGACTTACTAAAACGTCCTATACTCGACGACCACGTTTCGAAGGTAAGGCAACAGGTGAGGCATACCCTAGAAGTGGTGTGTGAATTTGTGTGTTATTTTCATGTATTGTTATCTTTGATCATGGCATTATTGTGAGCTACGCTTGTTTTTATTTAGCCATACATTCTTTCATGCAATTATAATTTAAGAGTGCGGAAATTTAAAATGCGGAAAGATAAATCCTACGCTATTACAAGGCGCGGGTCTATACATCGCCAAATTACAAAGACCCGTTTGATAAAAATGCGGAAAGTAAATAGACCTAATTACTATTACAAGCCTTGAGCAGTTACATAATATTCAAAAGAAAATAAATGCGCGAAAAGAAATTGAAGTTGAACATCCGAGGGTTTTGACCCTTTTGAAATTAAATTGAATTAAAAAGCTAATTAACTATTTAATTAAGAAAAGAAATTGTTTTTATGTTTTTTGTATTTATGAAAATAAAGAAAAGAATTAAAATTAGAAGGAAACCCTAGTTCTAAATATTTTTAATTATTAATGAAAAATATACAAGTTAACCTAATTTACACTAATTAATTATTTTACATATTTATTTACAAAAGTAATAATTAATAATAATAATGAGAGAAAATTATTTATTAAGAAAAAGATGAAGAATTTCAAAAAACCCTAATTCTACCTATTTTAATTTATTAAGAAAAGTGTTAAAATTAAAACCTAAATTAACTAAGTTAATTATTATTAAAATTTATTTACAAAAAAATATTTTAATGGTGAAATAATGATAATTAAATATATTGTATTTTTTTGATTTTTCTGTATTTTATATTATGAAAAGTCATTTTATGGAATTAAAGAAAACAATAAACAAATCAAAACAAATTAAAAAAAAGAGTTAAAATTGAAAAGAAAATAAAAATTTAAAAATGCAAACCAGGGGGGGTTCAGGCCCATTATGGAGGTATGATGGAGTAAATCTGGCCCATTTGCATAGTCTTCGTTGACTTCCCAGCTTGAGTGTTCATCCATTGACTGAGACATATGATAGACCTCTTTTTGTAGCCTTCAGATTGATCCTCATGAGTATGTGGCAAGCCTGAGCGTGAGTGCGTATGGTGTACCTTTGAGGATGTGCTGCATAGGAAAGCATTACAACAAAATTATGGATTAAATGGGGGACCTGGGAATCGAACCCAGGCCCCTATACCTGCAAGACAACTCATCCACCAACTGAGCTAACGCGTGTGTTTGTAATGTTAGTGGAACACAAATATTATAATAAAAACAAAAGTTAATGATATGAAACAAGAAAAACGCGCCAGATTTTGAATACTCCAACCATATGATGACACGCTAGCTTCTTCTTCGTTTTTGTACCTGCAACATAAACAAATAGCGGGGGTTTTAAACCCCCACTAAATAGCACAGTGCATAATAGCGAATAGGCGTACAGGTAACATAAATTAAGCGCGAGGAGATGGTTTGCTTCGTCTTGATGTCACGAATTCAGCTGTACCAGTTTGAAGGTCTAATTTTTCCATACCAAGAAAGCCCTAATTGGGACGTTCTGAAAACCTAATATCCTTTAATGGCAGATTTGGATTCAGGCGGAGTTAGGTCAATTAACCTATGCCAATCGCTTCAGAACATCATTATTAGTGTAAATCAGCAAATAAAACACATGAATAATGCATGGAAATTAAAAAACGATTACGGAAAAGTTTGTGATGATCGTGATGCTATTCTACCAATTCTTGGAGTATGGAGACTGGAAAGTGATTGCAACACGTTCAAAGAAGTCTCAGCAAGGGTTTGGAATAGGTTTTAGGCTTTGAAACGCGCTGTAGCTATGATTTCAGTTTCCAAGTTTTTTGATGGAATTTTGCAAATTGGTTATCTCTTTCTGAGCAGCTTTTCGTGTGTATGTGCATTAGGTTAGGTCTTGCATATGTATGGGAAGCATTCTAGGTCAAAAACAAGCCCAAAGATCCATTGAATTAATGATTTCAATATTTGATTTTTTCATATCTTTTCCAATCTTTTTTCCATGCAAATCTTGCCAAATATGGATGATCTTGTCCCCTTGAGATGATGCACGAAATCTCTTGCATATAATGAACATATTTGTTGCACAAAAAAGATTTAAAACCATTATTTGATATTTTTCTCATAATTAAATTTAATTAAATGAATTAATAAGAATAAAAATTCAATTAATTAATTAAAAATAAGAAAATAAATCCCTTTGAGCTTAATGGGTCGTGCATATGCTTTGGGTAATGATTCAAGGAAGAATTTGAGGCCCATTAGCATTTTTGAAGCTTTTGAAGCAAAGTTGACTTTTCAAAGTTCCCAAAAATTTCCCAACTTCTCCAAGGCATATCTTGCTCAATTTTGAAGCTATGATCATGTTCTTGGACATTTTGGAAAGGTCTCGAAGTCCTCTAACCAATGCCTTTGGTCCCATGTCATTTTAATTTACCAATCTCAAGTTATGGTCTTTGACTTAAAGTGCTTTTTTGTTGACTTTTGAAAATGACCTATAATGTTGAAATTGATAACTTTTTGTGAGAGCCTTTATTGGACTTGAAGTGTGAAGATGAGTTGTAGGAAATGTCATTCTCTTCAAAATGAGCTTTGGATGGAATTTTTCTGATAAACCGTGAGGAAGTTATGCCCTGGTCAATTTGCAGTTGACTTTTTCATCCGTCCAAAAATAGAAACTTTTGCATCTTGAGACTTTTTGAGCCATGCTTTGGGAAATCATGATCAAGAATTGATCAAATGATGTTTGTGGCTTCAAAATAAGATGTTGACCAAAAATTTTGACTTTTGACTGTCAAATGACCATTTTGCCCCTGCAGTTGACTATAGAGCAATTAGGGTTTTTTTACTGTGCAACTTGATGCTGTGAGTCTTGAAACTTGACATATGGATGCTTGGCAATGTATATGGGTATATGGGACTTGATTGGACCCTTGGAAACTTCAATTTCTTTGCAAGAACCAAAACCCTAATTTTGACTGTGTAAGGAGGCAATTGGACTGTGCAACCCTTGGCGGATTTTGAAGCATCTGGAGTTTGATCTTGACAAATCTTTGAAGAATATGGGAGGGCAAATTTTGGGGTACAACAGTTGCCCCTGTTAAATCTTCTTATACCTGAGGATGTAGATTGGCTGGCGTGCCTTTCGTGATCCGAAGGTGGAAGATGATTGAACACTAGAGTGCCCAGAAATTTGCACTCACATAGTATAGTGTTAACAGTGTGATGGCGGGAATGGGCTTACAGATGCCATTTGGAAAGATGATGGATAGGAGGATGGGCTTATAGATTCCATCTGGAGACTGTTGGTAAGTGGAGAGATGGGCTTATAGATGCCATCGGGAGGTTGTCGATCGCGTAAGAGATTCCTTAGCGAGAACTTGCGTACCGGAGAAAAAGGATAATTACCTGGCCTGTTACAGGAGTTGATCTTAAAACTCTTTATGTAGATGTGCCCTGGCTGGATACAGGAATCGAATCTTTAAATTCCTCAGATGTGCCCTGGCAAGATACAGGAATCGAGTCCAGAGAATATAGTCGTCAACAGATACACCCTGGCAAGATACAGGAATCGGATCTTCGAACTCTTTAGACGTGCCCTGGCAGGATACAGGAATCGAGTCTGGTATAGTCATCAACAGATACACCCTGGCGAGATACAGGAATCGGATCTTCGAAATCTTCAGACGTGCCCTGGCAGGATACAGGAATCGAGTCTGGTATAGTCGTCAACAGATACACCCTGGCGAGATACAGGAATCAGATCTTCGAACTCTTCAGACGTGCCCTGGCAGGATACAGGAATCGAGTCTGGAATTAGTCGTCAACATATACACCCTAGCAAGATACAGGAATCGGATCTTCGGACTCTTCAGACGTGCCCTGGCAAGATACAGGAATTGAGTCTGAAATTAGTCGTCAACAGATACACCCTGGAAAGATACAGGAATCGAGTCTGGAATTAGTCGTCAACAGATACACCCTGGAAAGATACAGGAATCGGATCTTCAAACTCTTCAGACGTGCCCTGGCAAGATACAGGAATCGAGTCTGGAATTAGTCGTCAACAGATACACCCTGGCAAGATACAGGAATCGGATCTTCGAACTCTTCAGACGTGCCCTGGCAAGATACATGAATCGAGTCTGGAATTAGTCGTCAACAGATACACCCTGGCAAGATATAGGAATCGGATCTTCGAACTCTTCAGACGTGCCCTGGCAGGATATAGGAATCGAGTCTGGAATTAGTCGTCAACAGATACACCCTGGCAAGATACAGGAATTGGATCTTCAAACTCTTCAGACGTGCCCTGGCAGGATACAAGAATCGAGTCTGGAATTAGTCGTCAACAGATACACCCTGGCAAGATACAGGAATCAGATCTTTAGTTGCGACAATTGATAGCAATTATCTTTGTATTGATCTTTGTCCTGAAAAGACAAAACGTTAGTTGTATGTGATGTCATGATGTATGACATGCGTGATGTTCTCACGATAAATGAGATTGTATGTTCATGATGCGTATGTGCATGCTATAATGTATGAAGATATGATGTTTATGAAATGTGTTTTTGTCTAGAAAAGTAAATCCTTGACGAGTGTCGGGAAGTTGAATCCTGGGCTGATGTTGAGGAATAGAGCTTCGTTGTTTCCGCTGGGGATGATGGTTGCAAGAATACCGGTAGGAGAAGATGACTCCGTTGGGGAATAAACTTAGCGAATAGATTACTCTGCGGGGAATACACTCTGTGGGGAAAGAGATGTACTTTGATGAGATGTTGATGATAACTCCGCTGGGGAATTGTTGATAAGCTTTGTTGGAAGATTGGATGAACTCCGCTGGGGATAGGAAGACTTTGTCGGGGACGATCTTTCCATGGTTATTGGCTGAGGGTAACCCAGTTATATCCTGGTGGGGAAATAACCTTCTGAATAAAGCCGGGGGAGCGTATGTACTCTGCAGGTGACAAGCTTCCAGAATCTACTGGGGATAAGCTTCCTGCTGGGGAGATGGATTCCACTTTCCTGGGGAAGCTTTTGGACTGTACTGGGGAAGTGGCTCCACTGGATGTTCGGTATTCTGCCGGGGAATAATCTCAGATCAACACTGCCGGGGATGCTTGTTAGGAATGTTTGTGTACTCCGCTGAGGAATGTTGAGATCTGCTGGGGATACCCAATTTCCTTAAGGCTGATAGAGTAGGCTAACTATGCTTAGGAGAGAATGTTGACTTGCTGGCTCACTCTCTAGAGAATTAAGGCATCTTGGTTATGTTCTTCATCTGAACTTGCCTTGGTACCTTGGTGAACAGAGCAATTAGATCGCTTAGACAACTCATTATTGCCCCTGTTTCTGAGGTGAGGGAAGAAGATACCTTGTGGAGGTGCTTGATGACTGTCGATTGACAAATCTCCTTCTGGTAGGCAAGTGACGAGATGCCGGGACATAGTCGTACGCCGTGATCCCTAATTTTTGCCTGGACCGCCCTTTCGGGTTTTCAATTTTGCCCAAGCCGCCTTTTCAGGTTTTCGACTTGCCGGGTGTACAGATTTTTCATTTCATCCCTTATTTTGCCCGAACCCTCTTGGTTCGCCGGGAAGCCCTTATTTTTGCCTAGGTGTGTCAACCTAGCGGGTCTTTGATTATGCGTAGTATTTTTTCTACTATGTTCACACTCTCAGAATGTAGGGAATTGCCCTCTGTTGTTGTGTTGCCATATGACCAGAAGATGTTTGGTTGATCGTGCAAGATTCGTTGCTGGAATTCATGTCTAATTCCCCAAGTGATCCAGATGGAGATTTGCCCCAAGCTGGTTGACCTTTTGAGAGATTCTCCGAATCTTGACTGGACTGCCCCAGATGATAGACCATGATCATGTCTGCCCCTTGATTGGAGGTGCTTTTGTTCATTAGACATTCATCGTGCGAACTTCTATGCTGTTCAAACAAATAGTCATATGCAAGCAATGTTATATTAAAAATGCAAAGCTTATGTCTGTCTCGAAGTTTTTTTTTTTTTTGAAAATGCATTTTTCATAAAAACAAGTGAATTTTTTGTAAACTGTGATGTCAACTCGTTATTTTACCGCGAGCCTTAAGGAGTCAGGATACCTTTCGTAATAGTATGCTTTCGAACTAACCCATGCTTCAGCTAGGACTTTTGAGGGTTATAACGTGGCCTGGTTCACGGTTTAAGAAACAAAGGATAATGGCTCAAATTTTATTTGTACCCACCCGTTCTTCGTGACGTTCTTCAAACCTAAACTCAGTTGATCGTGCATTAGACCTTGTTTGAGTCTTTGCTTTGATATACCAGTGATGGTTCGGATACTGACAATTTATTTTGCATATGCAGTCATTTTTTGCCGAGGGTTTGTAGAACCTCTTTCTCTTTTTTTATTTTTATTTTGTTAGCCCTTTCCTTTTTTTGCCTGAACTGTTTCTTTTGTGATTACAGTCAGCGGGATGCCCCATTTTTGTAAGTCTCCTTCATAGGTTTTGACTTAATGGGCTTTTATCTCTGAAAGATGAAGACTGCCTGTCTTTATGATTATTCGGAACCATCACCATCTTTTGTTTTGTACGGACTCCTTTGGTGCCATTCGTTGTGCACTTGGATCAGCTGAGAGACCTACCCTGCCCCAGGTTATGATTAAGGGTTTTAATTTTTGTGAAAAGAAAAACTCCTACTTCTTTGGCTCGAAGGGGTTGACGAGGGATTATCTTCCTTATAACTCTTGTGTTTAGGAATTGAAACAATGCCTGTACCTCATCAGCGGGGTTTGTTCAAAAGCATACTGTAAAGATCGTGATATCGTTTTCGTCATCCTCCCTCAAGAGGCTTAGAATTATTAATCGAGAGTTGGACATTAAAAAATATGAAAACAGTTTGAATATAGCGAACGCGAATATATTGATTCAAAACAGACATATGCGATGCATTAATGAAATAACAATGTTTAACATGAATAAATGTTTGAATAATCAACAGAAAATTACAACTTGAAAATTCTAATAGACAAAAAGTCTTCTCGTTTCAGGATTTGTTACTTCAAATGGTGAATCCTGTAGGGATGGTAGAAGCACTCAGCCTGACCCACTTGGGTGAAATCCACTACTCCTTCATTAATCAGGTCCTGGACTTTGTTCTTCAGAGCCCAGCAGTCAGCAGTGTCATGTCCAGGACTATCAGAGTGGTATGCACAACTTTTGTTGGGATGATTGTTAGGAGCAGAGATGTTGGGGTTCCGGGGAGGAGCCCTTAGTGTAATTAGATTCAAACTCAATAGGTGTTGTAAAGCTTGAAACAGCGACACGTTGAGCTGGGTGAATTGCCTCTTGGACCTGCTTGGCCTACTCTGATCAACCTATTGCTCTGGGTGAGGTTGATGCTGGGCTCGTGAAGTGGTAGCAGTTTGGAGAGGTCTATTCCTCACCATGCCAGACCCTTGTCCTCTTGGAAGCTGACCAATGTCCTGGTCCCTGACTTGGGCTGGTTGCTTCATGTCTTGATGAAGCTGACTGATCATGGTCCTCAACTCCTCTTGCTCCCGAGCTAAGCCTTGTATGAGAGCCATTTGCCCCAGCATCTGGGTTCTCATTGTGTCTACCTCAGCTTGCAGATGTTTCAGCCGTTCGTTCTTGTCATCTTCGGGACTTTTCTTGGCCAGATTCCCCATGAGGAGTGTCCTTAACTCTTCTTGCCCCTTGGATAGGCTTAAGAAGATCTCCCTGAACTGAGTCTCTTGAGCATGAAAACCCTGGTTATCCTTTTGGGAAGCCATTGCTGAAATAAACAGCGAAGAAAGGTAAGTGACCTGCAACAAGAGTACCTGTAATACAATGATATGTATGATATGCATGCGATGTTTTCAAGGATCTCGCGGGGTAAACAAGAAATTTGTTAGAGTTTGCATTTTGTAGCTTGATGGAAGGCACTGCATATTGTTGAGAGTCCTTCTTCAAGAGTCAAGGCTCACCATATCAAGTGGGTCATAGCCCCTGACAACCTTTGCTAGAGGAAAATAAATCCCCTTTGCCCCTTGCTGGACAGTTGGTTCATCATGACCTGCATCATAAGCCCTTGAGATCCTTGAAACGGGTTAGTCTTTATGCAGGATGCATGCGATGGTATGATGTTATGCTATGCATGGGGTAATGTAGGTAAACTCTGTTATGAGTCCCAATTAAGGACTGTAAACAAAACCTGCAAGAAACTCAAGTGTCAGATAACAAGCATGCAAATAGTCAAGTTGGAAGGCACACAAGTCACACAAGAGAGCCCTTAGAGTTTAGGCCAGCATGAAGTTTGGGTACTACCCTCTTTCAGTTTGTTGGTTCAGACCTGTCCTATCAAAAGTAACTGGGTTCTAGAGGATCCCAATATCACAAACTACCCTCAATCGGTCATAACTCCAGCGTCGCAATCTTTTCTTGCGGCCAGAACCATCACGAGAGTTTAGCCTCAATGGGTGTAGCATACTGCTAATGTTCTATTGGCCAAGTTGGGTCATTTAAGGTTCTAAGGTCGGTTGGTGCTTAATGACTCCTCAGAAGACCCATATTCTCCTCGTTGCAACACAAGGGATATCGGTACAGACTAAGGTGCCACACCAACGTAGTCACTGTTTCACCCGTGTCGGTCTACGCCGGACAGGCCCTCACAGCTTATGCTACCTAACAGGGTATCCCAGATCCGGGTTAGGATCTATGTAACTCCGAAACAGTACCCAAAATAATAAAGCAAACAAACACAGTAATTGAAAACACAAGTCTGAGCTATCCTAAGGTACACCTCACTTTAAGTATGTCCCCAGCAGAGTCGCCAGTTCTGTGATCGGTGGAAATAGAACTGACTGTTTTGAAATGCTGGTTCGTGAAATGTCGCGGAAGCAAGAGTCGCCACCGTCTTTTATTTTCTCCAACATGGACAGGACAAAAGCACAGCAAAATTCCTTATGAGATTGTTTCTCGGTTCGGGAGGTAGATTTATAGAAAGGGAAGATGTTAGCACCCTTTCTATCCATGGTTATCCATGGGCTCTTAGATACTTGCTCATTGTGTTTTCAAATGTGTTTGCTTTTCAAAGTGTGAGTGGGTTTGAAAAAGTTTCGTTTAAAGATTTCAGAATGACTCTTGTATCAGTCCTCAAGAGTGTTTGAAAAATTGTTTTGAAAGCTTTTTGAAAGTGTCGGTGTGAAAAGAGTTTTGATTTGTTTTTGAAGAGAGCAAGTATCTATGAGTCATCTACCTACCCTAAGGAATTAGGCTATGTAAATGTCCTTAAGGTAGTGCCATCCCACCATTGAGAGGTAGGTAGCACCACCGTTGGAGGTGTTCGGGTCAATTCGAGTTTAGGGACAATATGGTCACCAGAGCAACAGTAGGACACCTTAGAAGCTACCCTTATACCCTTGATCCTTTTTTAATCCGAGGCAACCGTTTCGAGGCAACAGGATCATGGACATAAGGACTTACTAAAACGTCCTATACTCGACGACCACGTTTCGAAGGTAAGGCAATAGGTGAGGCATACCCTAGAAGTGGTGTGTGAATTTGTGTGTTGTTTTCATGTATTGTTATCTTTGATCATGGCATTATTGTGAGCTACGCTTGTTTTTATTTAGCCATATATTCTTTCATGCAATTAGAATTTAAGAGTGCGGAAATTTAAAATGCGGAAAGATAAATCCTACGCTATTACAAGGCGCGGGTCTATACATCGCCAAATTACAAAGACCCGTTTGATAAAAATGCGGAAAGTAAATAGACCTAATTACTATTACAAGCCTTGAGCAGTTACATAATATTCAAAAGAAAATAAATGCGCGAAAAGAAATTGAAGTTGAACGTCCGAGGGTTTTGACCCTTTTAAAATTAAATTGAATTAAAAAGCTAATTAACTATTTAATTAAGAAAAGAAATTGTTTTTATGTTTTTTGTATTTATGAAAATAAAGAAAAGAATTAAAATTAGAAGGAAACCCTAGTTCTAAATATTTTTAATTATTAATGAAAAATATACAAGTTAACCTAATTTACACTAATTAATTATTTTACATATTTATTTACAAAAGTAATAATTAATAATAATAATAATGAGAGAAAATTATTTATTAAGAAAAAGATGAAGAATGTCAAAAAACCCTAATTCTACCTATTTTAATTCATTAAGAAAAGTGTTAAAATTAAAACCTAAATTAACTAAGTTAATTATTATCAAAATTTATTTACAAAAAAATATTTTAATGGCTAAATAATGATAATTAAATATATTGTATTTTTTTGATTTTTCTGTATTTTATATTATGAAAAGTCATTTTATGGAATTAAAGAAAACAATAAACAAATCAAAACAAATTAAAAAAAAGAGTTAAAATTGAAAAGAAAATAAAAATTTAAAAATGCAAACCAGTGGGGGGGTTCAGGCCCATTATGGAGGTATGATGGAGTAAATCTGGCCCATTTGCATAGCCTTCGTTGACTTCCCAGCTTGAGTGTTCATCCATTGACTGAGGCATATGATAGACCTCTTTTTGTAGCCTTCAGATTGATCCTCATGAGTATGTGGCAAGCTTGAGCGTGAGTGCGTATGGTGTACCTTTGAGGATGTGCTGCATAGGAAAGCATTACAACAAAAATTATGGATTAAATGGGGGACCTGGGAATCAAACCCAGGCCCCTATACCTGCAAGACAACTCATCCACCAACTGAGCTAACACGTGTGTTTGTAATGTTAGTGGAACACAAATATTATAATAAAAACAAAAGTTAATGATATGAAACAAGAAAAATGCGCCAGATTTTGAATACTCCAACCATATGATGACACGCTAGCTTCTTCTTCGTTTTTGTACCTGCAACATAAACAAATAGCGGGGGTTTTAAACCCCCACTAAATAGCACAGTGCATAATAGCGAATAGGCGTACAGGTAACATAAATTAAGCGCGAGGAGATGGTTTGCTTTGTGTTGATGTCACGAATTCAGTTGTACCAGTTTGAAGGTCTAATTCTTCCATACCAAGAAAGCCCTAATTGGGACGTTCTGAAAACCTAATATCCTTTAATGGCTGATTTGGATTTAGGCGGAGTTAGGTCAATTAACCTATGCCAATCGCTTCAGAACATCATTATTAGTGTAAATCAGCAAATAAAACACATGAATAATGCATGGAAATTAAAAAACGATTATGGAAAAGTTTGTGATGAACGTGATGCTATTCTACCAATTCTTGGAGTATGGAGACTGGAAAGTGATTGCAACACGTTCAAAGAAGTCTCAGCAAGGGTTTGGAATAGGTTTTAGGCTTTGAAACGCGATGTAGCTATGATTTCAGTTTCCAAGTTTTTTGATGGAATTTTACAAATTGGTTATCTCTTTCTGAGCAGCTTTTCGTGTGTATGTGCATTAGGTTAGGTCTTGCATATGTATGGGAAGCATTCTAGGTAAAAAACAAGCCCAAAGATCCATTGAATTAATGATTTCAATATTTGATATTTTCATATCTTTTCCAATCTTTTTTCCATGCAAATCTTGCCAAATATGGATGATCTTGTCCCCTTGAGATGATGCACGAAATCTCTTGCATATAATGAACATATTTGCTGCACAAAAAAGATTTAAAACCATTATTTGATATTTTTCTCATAATTAAATTTAATTAAATGAATTAATAAGAATAAAAATTCAATTAATTAATTAAAAATAAGAAAATAAATCCCTTTGAGCTTAATGGGTCGTGCATATGCTTTGGGTAATGATTCAAGGAAGAATTTGAGGCCCATTAGCATTTTTGAAGCTTTTGAAGCAAAGTTGACTTTTCAAAGTTCCCAAAAATTTCCCAACTTCTCCAAGGCATATCTTGCTCAATTTTGAAGCTATGATCATGTTCTTGGACATTTTGGAAAGGTCTTGAAGTCCTCTAACCAATGCCTTTGGTCCCATGTCATTTTGATTTACCAATATCAAGTTATGGTCTTTGACTTAAAGTGCTTTTTTGTTGACTTTTGAAAATGACCTATAATGTTGAAATTGATAACTTTTTGTGAGAGAATTTCTTGGACTTGAAGTGTGAAGATGAGTTGTAGGAAATGTCATTCTCTTCAAAATGAGCTTTGGATGGAATTTTTCTGATAAACCATGAGGAAGTTATGCCCTGGTCAATTTGCAGTTGACTTTTTCAACTGTCCAAAAATAGAAACTTTTGCATCTAAAGACTTTTTGAGCCATGCTTTGGGAAATCATGATCAAGAATTGATCAAATGATGTTTGTGGCTTCAAAATAAGATGTTGACCAAAAATTTTGACTTTTGACTGTCAAATGACCATTTTGCCCCTACAGTTGACTGTAGAGCAATTAGGGTTTTTTGACTGTGCAACTTGATGCTGTGAGTCTTGAAACTTGACATATGGATGCTTGGAAATGTATATGGGTATATGGGACTTGATTGGACCCTTGGAAACCTCAATTTCTTTGCAAGAACCAAAACCCTAATTTTGACTGTGTTAGGAGGCAATTGGACTGTGCAACCCTTGGGGGATTTTGAAGCATCTGGAGTTTGATCTTGACAAATCTTTGAAGAATATGGGAGGGAAAATTTTGGTGTACAACACCTGAAATGTGTTTGAATCACTGAAACGCCTTGAATTGGCTTGGAAGATAGAGAACAATTTTCAAGTTTTCTTGAATTTTTTCAATGTGATTATGGCTTTTTCTGCAGCAAATTCTCGTCCAGTGCATTATGGTTAGGCTGTGTACTTATAGTAGAATAGAATTAGGTTAAATCTTGGCCAAGAAATCCATGAAATAATGGTTTGAATATTTAATTTGCAATCACATCTTTTTGCATCTTTTTGATTGAGAAAACTTGCCAAACTTGGAGATTTTTGTCCCCTTGATGTGCACACGAATTTGCCAGCTTGTCTTGAGCTTGTTTTCTTCACAAAAGATTGAAAAAAACATATCTTTGAATTTCCTACATTTTAAATTAATTAAAGGAATTAAAATCAATTAAAAATACAATTAATTAATAAAAATAAGAAAAATAATTTCAAATAAGCTTGATGGGTCGTGCATAGGCCTTGGATAAGGTTTCAAGAAGGAATTTGAGGCCCATTAGCAAAAACAAGGTGTTTTGGGCAAAGTTGACTTTTGCAAATTCATAAAACTTTCCCAACTTCTCCAATGCATATCTTGCTCAATTTTGATCCTATGAACATGTTCTTGGACATTTTGGAAAGGTCTTGAAGTCCTCTAACCAATGACTTTGGTCCCATGTCATTTGGATTTACCAATCTCAAGTTATGGTCTTTGACTTAAAGTGCACTTTTGTTGACTTTTGAAATTGACCTATAATGTAGAAATTGATAACTTTTTGTGAGAGCATTTCTTGGACTTGGAATGTGAAGATGAGTTGTAGGAAATGTCATCCCCTTCAAAATGAGCATTGGATGGGATTTTTCTGATGAACCATAAAAAAGTTATGCCTTGGTCAAGATACAGTTGACTTTTCTACTGTCCAAAAATAGTAACTTTTGCATCTTTGATAATTTTTGAGCCATGCTTGAGGAATCATGATCAAGACTTGATCAAATGATAATTGTGACCTCAAAATAAGATGTTGACCAAAAATTCTGACTTTTGACTGTAAAATGACCATTTTGCCCTTGCAGTTGATTGTGAATCAAATAAGGCTGTTGACTGTAGAATTTGGCACTGTGAGTCTTGAGACTTGACATGTAGATGCTTGACAATGTATATAGGCATATGGGACTTGATTGAACCATTGAAAATCCCAAATTCATTGAAGGAACCAAAACCCTAATTTTGACTGGCCTAGAAGATGGTTAGACTGTGCAACCTTTGAGTAGTCTTGAACCATTTGAAGATGATTTTTGTCAAATTTTGAAGAATATGGGAGGGCAAATTTTGGGGTACAACAGTTGCCCCTGTTCAATTTTCTTAAACCTGAGGATGTAGAATGGCTTGCGCCTTTCGTGATCCGAAGGTGGAAGATAATTGAACATTAGAGTGTCCAGAAATTTGCACTCGCATAGTGGAGTATCAGCAATGTGATGGCGGGAATGGGCTTACAGATGCCATTTGGAGAGATGATGGATAGGAGGATGGGCTTATAGATGCCATCTGGAGATGCGACAAAATCTTGTCGGGGATGGGCTTATAGATGCCATCTGGAAATGTAATGAATAGTTGTGGAGATGAGCTTAAAGATGCCATCCAGGGGTGTCGATCGCGTAAGAGATTCCTTAGCGAGAACTTGCGTACTTGAGAAAGAAAGATAATTTTCTGGCCTGTTACAGGTGTTGATCTTCAAACTCTTCATGTAGATACTTTCCTGGCTAGATACAAGTATAGAATCTGGAATTAGTCGTCTACAGATATGCCCTGGCTAGATACAGGTATCGAATCTGGAATTAGTCGTCCACAGATATGCCCTGGCTAGATACAGGTATCGAATATGGAATTAGTCGTCCACAGATATGCCCTGGCTAGATACAGGTATCGAATCTGGAACTTCAAAAGGTTGATCGAGATAGCTTTCCTGGCTGGATACAGGCGTAGACCTCTAATCAGTCGCTCGCAGATATGCCCTGGCTAGATACAGGTATCGAATCTGGAATTAGTCGTCTACAGATATGCCCTGGCTAGATACAGGTATCGAATCTGGAATTAGTCGTCTACAAATATGCCCTGGCTAGATACAGGTATCGAATCTGGAATTAGTCGTCTACAGATATGCCCTGGCTAGATACATGTATCGAATCTGGAATTAGTCGTCCACAGATATGCCCTGGCTAGATACAGGTATCGAATCTGGAACTTCAAAAGGTTGATTGAGATAGCTTTCCTGGCTGGATACAGGCGTAGAACTCTAATCAGTCGCTCGCAGATATGCCCTGGCTAGATACATGTATCGAATCTGGAATTAGTCGTCCACAGATATGCCCTGGCTAGATATAGGTATCGAATCTGGAATTAGTCGTCTACAGATATGCCCTGTCTAGATACAGGTATCGAATCTAGAATTAGTCATCTGCAGATATGCCCTGGCTAGATACAGGTATCGAATCTGGAACTTCAAAAGTTGATGGTAGTCGTCTTTTGATTGACCTTTTCCTGAAAAGGCAAGACATTAGTTGTATGCGATGTCATGATGTATGAAATGCATGATGTCATGATGTTCTCAAGAATAAATGAGATTGTGTCGTATGCACTTTATCATGTATATGAATAAGAAGTATGAGATGTGATATGTTTATGAATGTATTTTCGTCTGGGAAAATAAATCCTTGACGAATGTCGGGAGTTTGTTGAATCCTGGGCTGATGTTGAAGAGTAGAGTTCTTCGTTTCCGCTGGGGATGATGAACGAAGATGATCGCAAGAATAAACCTGTAGGAGAAGATGACTCCGTTGGGGAATAAACCTGGTGAAGAGATTACTCTGCGGGGAATTACGCTGTGGGAAGAGGTGCTTCGCTGAGATTTTAATGATAACTCCGCTGGGGATTCCTGTTGATAAGCTCCGTTAGAGGATTTTGATGAACTCCGCTGGGGGTAGGAAGAACTTCACTGAGGATGATCTTTCCGTTGCAATTTGCTGAGGATAACCCAATTAGACTCTGGTGGGGAATAACCTTTGTACTCTGCAGGGGATAAGCTTCTAGAATCTACTGGGGAGATGATTCAACTCTCCTGGGGAAACTTTTGAGGACAGGGCTCCACTGGGGTATCCTGTATTCCACCGGGGACAATCTTATATTTCTGCTGAGGAATATTAAGACGGCCGGGGATGCTTGCTGAGGAATATCCGTATACTCTGCTGGAGAATATTAAGATCTACTGAGGATACCCAACTTCCTTTAGGGCTACCAGTAGACCAACTCTGCTTAGGGTAGAGTGTTGCTGACTTGCAAGGGATACTGTGCCTTTTCGGGGTTGATGAGAGACCAACTCTGCTTGGGGAGAGAGCATGGCTGACTCTTGTCTTACTCTGCAGGGAGTGAAGGTATATTCTTCAGCTGAATCTACCTTTGTACCGGGTGAGCAAAGCAGCTGTACAGTTTGGACAATTCTTATTGCCCCAGTTTCTGCGGGAGAAGGTACCTGTGGAGGTCTTGATAACTGCTGATTGACAAATCCTCTTCTGGTAGGTAAGTGACGAGATGACAGGACATAGTCGTACGCTTTGATCCCTAATTTTTTCCTGGACCGCCCTTTCGGGTTTTCAGTCCACCGGGATACCCATTTTTGCCCAAGCCGCCTTTTCAGGTTTTCGACTTGCCGGGTGTACATATTTTTTCATTTTGATCCCTTATTTTTGCCCGAACCCTTTTGGTTTGCTGGGAAGCCCTTATTTTTGCCCAAGCCGCCTTTTCAGGTTTTCGACTTGCCGGGTGTACAGATTTTTTCATTTTCATCCCTTATTTTTTCCCGAAACCTTTTGGTTCGTCGGGAAGCCCTTATTTTTGCCTAGGCCAGTCGACCTAGCGGGTCTTTGATTGTGCGTAGTATTTTTTGACTATATCCATGCTCTCATGAGTGTAGGGAGTTGTCACTATCAATAGTGTTATGTTGCCATACTACCAGAAGATGTTTGATCGTGCAAGATTCGTCGCTGGAATTCATGTCCAATTCCCCAAGTGACTCAGGCGGAGATTTGCCCCTGGCTATTTGGCATTTTGAGAGATTCTTTGAATCTTGACTGGACTGGCCCAGATGACGAACCATGATCATGTCTGCCCCTTGGTTGGAAGTGTTTTTTCATTTGAGGTGACCTTTTTGTTGAGAAGATTTTTGTTCATAAGATATTCATCGTGCGAATTTCTCCGCTGTTGAACAAATAGTCATATGCAAACAATATTATTTTAAGAATGCAAAGCTTATGTCTATCTTGAAGTTTTTTTTTGTTTTGAAAATGCATTTTCAGTAAAACAAGCAAATTTTGTAAAATGTGATGTCAACTCAGGATTTATTGCAAGCCCTACAGGAATCAAGATACCTTTGGTAACAGTATGCTTTCGAACTAACCCATGCTTCAGCTAGGACTTTTAAGGGTTATAACGTGGCCTGGTTCACGATTTAAGAAACAAAGGATAAAGGCTCAAAGTATATTTGTACCCACCCGTTCTTTGTGATGTTCTTCGATCCTAAACTCAGCTAATCGTGCATTTGATCTTGTTTGAGTCTTTGCTCTGATATTCCGGTGATGGTTCAAATATTGACAGTTTATTTTGCATAGGCAGTCATTTTTTTTGTTGAGGGTTTGTAGGACCTCTTTCTTTTTGATTTCGTTATCCCTGTTTTTTGACTGAACTGTTTCTTTTGTGATTACAGTCAGCGGGATGCCCCAGTTTTGTAAGTCTCCTTCATAGGTTTTGACTTAATGGGATTTTATTTTGAGAAATAATGACTGCCTGTCCTTATGATTATTCGGAACCATCACTGTCATTTGTCTCAGAAGGACTTCTTTGATGCCATTTTGTGCACCTGGATCAACTGAGAAAACTACCCCGCCCCAGGTTATAATTAAGGGTTTTAATTTGTGCGAAAAGAAAAACTCCTACTTCTTTGGCTCGAAGGGGTTGACGAGGGATTATCTTCCTTATGACTCCACTGTTTAGGATTTGAAACAATGCCTGTACCTCATCAGCAGGGTCTGTTCAAAAGCATAATTTAAAGATCGTGGTATCGTTTTCGTCATCCTCCCTCAAAAGGTTTAGAATTTTTAATCGAGAGTTGAACATCACAAAAATGAAAGCAATTTGAATATAGTGAATACGAATGGATTGATTCAAAACAGACATATGCGATCCATTGATGAAATAAAAAGATTTGCCATGACAACAGTTGTTTGAACGATCAACAGAGTCGCCAGTTCTGTGATCGGTGGAAATAGAACTGCCTGTTTGGAATGCTGGTTCGCGAAATGTTGCGGTAAGCAAGAGTCGCCACCGACTTTTATTTTCTCCAACAAGGAAAGGACAAAAGCACAGCAAAATTCCTTTTCGAGATGTTTCTCGGTTCGGGAGGTAGATTATAGAAAGGGAAGGTGTTAGCACCCTTTCTATCCGTGGTTATCCACGGGCTCTTAGGTACTTGCTCACTATGTTTTCAAAAATTGTTTGCTTTTCTTGTGTTTGTGGGTTTTGAAAAAGTTTAGTTTGAAAAACTTCTAGGTAACTCTTGTATCTGTCCTCAAGAGTGTATGAAGTGTTTGTTTGAAAACTTTTTGAAAGTGTAAGTGCGAAAAGTTATTTTTTTGTTTTGAAAGAGCAAGTACCCAGGAGAAATCCACCTACTCTAAGGAATTAAGCTGTGTAAGAGTCCTTTAGACAGTACTATCCCACTATTGAGAAGTAGGTAGCACCGTCGTTGGAGTTATTCGGGTCAATTAGATTATAGGGACATGTGTGGTCACCAAAGCAATAGTAGGACGCCTTAGCGATAACCCTAATGTCCTAGATCCTTTTTTATCCGAGGCAACCGTTTCGAGGCAACTGGATCTTTAGACAGGAGGGCGACCTCTAAAACACCCTATACTCAATGACCACGTCGAGGCAATCAAGTGAGGCGTACCCTAGGAGTGGCATGTGCATGTGTGTCAGGATTCATGTTAAGATTATCTTTGCACATTTATATGGTGAGCTACGGGTTGATTTTATTTTTCAGGCAAGTCTTGTCATGCATAGTTAACAGTTAATAATTGTGCGAAAAATAAATTGCGGAAAGTAAATCTACGCTATTACAAGGCGTCGGGTATTTACATCGCCAAAAACATAACCCTTGAAAAGATAAATGCGGGAAATAAAGAAAGCGATAAAAGTCCTAATTATCTATTACATTCTCGGAACAGATACATAAATATGATCAAAAATTAATATGCGCGTAAAAAATTGAATAGGGAAAAGTCTTAGGGTTTTGACCCTTTTTGAGAAAGAAAGTAATTTGGTCCCTTTTTCAATTAATTAATAAAAATAAAAAGTATTTTTAGGTTTTTTAGGTCTTTAATAAAATAAAAATAAAAAGAAATTAAAAGTTGTCAAGAAAACCCTAATTCTATGTTAATTTTATTTATTGTAAAAAAGATTAAAGTTAACCTAATTTAAAAGACTAAATCAATTTTATTAGCATTTATTTACAAAATAATAATTAATAGTGAAATTAATAAATAATAAAAATAATTTACATTTTTTTGGTTTTTTTGAATTTATTGTGAAAAATATTAATTAAGTTAATTAAATAATAGTGATAATAATTAATAAAAGAAATTAAAAGAAAAAGAAAATAAAAAGGAAAGAACAAAGAAACCAGGGGGGGTGATGACCCAATAATGGAGTTATGTTAGCAATTCTGGCCCAATAAGCACACAAGTCTGTTTGACTTTCTGGATCAGCTGCACGTTCATTGACTGGGAGTACCATGAACCCTCACGCTTGGCCTTCAGGTCTGGGCTCAGAGACACATGGCGCTTGGAGGTTTGCAGTACATGGTGGAATGCTTTTAAATGCCTGTATGTAATCATGTTATGAAAAATAGAAACAATTATTTGGGTGGACCTGGGAATCGAACCGAGGTCCCAATGATTACCAGCCACCTCACCATCCACTGAACCACTTGCCTGCATTTGATATAATGATAATAATCAAATATAATATATGCAAACAATTAATATGCTGGAAATTATGAAAAAGCACGCGTTCCTTTTGAATGAACCAACCCCATGCTTACACGTCTTCATCTCCTTCGCTGAAGCCTGTAAATAATAAACAGATAGCGGGGGGTTTTAACCCCCACAATTTGACATGAGGAATAATAGCGATTAGCTCCCTAGGCTATATAAATATTTCGCGCGGGTGGATTTAAACTCGTCTTGTCTCAACGAATTCAACCATGTGCATTAGAGGTTCCAATTTTGCCTGGATAATAAAGCCCCAATTTGGAAGCTCAAGAACCCTAAATTTCTTCAATGGAAATTCACGATTTTGTACATTATAATCCAATTAGCTTATGCCATTAGTTTCCTGTGAGTGCTAGCAATGCAAAACCAACAAAAAATCATATTAAATATGCATGAATCATGAGTTTCGATTTTCAAAATAGTAAGCAAACCGTGAATCTGTTTAGAGTGATTTCTCAAGCTTTAGCGTGTGGTTTTGATTGCAAAACGTTACTGAGAGTTCCTGCAATGTGTTTGAATCACTGAAACGCCTTGAATTGGCCTGGAAGATAGCGAACAGTTTTCAAGTTTTCTTGAATTTTTTCAATGTGATTATGGCTTTTTCTGCAGCAAATTCTCGTCCAATGCATTAGGGTTAGGTTGTGTACTTATAGTAGAATGGAATTAGGTTAAATCTTGGCCAAGAAATCCATGAAATAATGGTTTGAATATTTGATTTGAAATCACATCTTTTTGCATCTTTTTGATTGAGAAAACTTGCCAAACTTGGAGATTTTTGTCCCCTTGATGTGCACACGAATTTGCCAGCTTGTCTTGAGCTTATTTGCTTCACAAAAGATTGAAAAAAACATATCTTTGAATTTCCTACATTTTAAATTAATTAAAGGAATTAAAATCAATTAAAAATCCAATTAATTAATAAAAATAAGAGAAATAATTTCAAATAAGCTTGATGGGTCGTGCATAGGCCTTGGATAAGGTTTCAAGAAGGAATTTGAGGCCCATTAGCAAAAACAAGGTGTTTTGGGCAAAGTTGACTTTTGCAAATTCATAAAAATTTCCCAACTTCTCCAATGCATATCTTGCTCAATTTTGATCCTATGAACATGTTCTTTGACATTTTGGAAAGGTCTTGAAGTCCTCTAACCAATTCCTTTGGTCCCATGTAATTTGGATTTACCAATCTCAAGTTATGGTCTTTGACTTAAAGTGCATTTTTGTTGACTTTTGAAATTGACCTATAATGTAGAAATTGATAACTTTTTGTGAGAGCATTTCTTGGACTTGGAATGTGAAGATGGATTGTAGGAAATGTCATCCCCTTAAAAATGAGCATTGGATGGGATTTTTCTGATGAACCATGAAAAAGTTATGCCTTGGTCAAGATACAATTGACTTTTCTGCTGTCCAAAAATAGTAACTTTTTGCATCTTGATGATTTTTGAGCCATTCTTGTGGAATCATGATCAAGGCTTGATCAAATGATGATTGTGGACTCAAAATAAGATGTTGACCAAAAATTATGACTTTTGACTGTAAAATGACCATTTTGCCCTTGTAGTTGATTGTGAATCAAATAGGGCTTTTGATTGTAGAATTTGGCACTGTGAGTCTTGAGACTTGACATGTAGATGCTTGACAATGTATATAGGCCTATGGGACTTGATTTAACCATTGAAAATCCCAAATTCATTGAAGGAACCAAAACCCTAATTTTGACTGGCCTAGGAGATGGTTAGACTGTGCAACCTTTGAGTAGTTTTGAACCATTTGAAGATGATTTTTGTCAAATTTTGAAGAATATGGGAGTGCAAATTTTGGGGTACAACAGACATGTATATGTGTATGTGTATGTCATGAATTGGTGAAATATGAATAACATGTGTTAGTGTTGTTGCTAAATGTTATTCGTGATATGTGTGACTGGTGAATGCTAAATAATTGCATTGTTGTTAATGATAACATGATAAATGTATGTTTTGTGCAATGGTGGAGTAATTCATTTTTATGGAATATCGTGATATGCGTTATCATTAAGGTTTGGTGATAATCTTAATTTGCATATATTTGGTTATGTTTGCACATGCATACACGGGGAGATTGAACTTCGACTGGTTGCTTTAATCCTTGTTCGGAAATAGAAATGGTGGACTATATGTTTATAATGATGGTTGCTTTGATCCTTGTGTGTGGAAATATAAATAGTGGACTATATGTTGATAATGATGGGATTTAATCTTGTTCAGATCTGAAGCGTGGCTTTGATTCTAGATATAGAATCAAGAGAGAGGTGAGCTTGATGTTCACGATGGTACCACATGCATGAGTTGCATTAAGTCGCATTGGAGTCACATTTGTTGTTATGTGATATTTTTCTTTGACGCGTAATTGTTGTACCCCAAAATTTACCCTCCCATATTCTTCAAGAAATTGCCAAGTCAAGCTTGAAAATTCCCCAAGGGTTGCACAGTGTAAGAGCCTCCTGAACAGTCAAAATTAGGGTTTTGGTTCTGATCAAGAAAATGAAGTTTCCAAGGATCCAATCAAGTCTCACATGCCTACAAATATGGTCAAGCATCCTCATACAAAGTTTCAAGACTTTCAGCACAAGATTGCACAGTCAAAAACCCTAATTGCACTACAGCCAACTGTAGGGGTAAAATGGTCATTTGACAGTCAAAAGTTCAAATTTTTGGTCAACATATCATTTTGAAGCTACAAACATCATTTGATCAATGCTTGATCATGATTCTCAAAGCTTGGCTCAAAAATCATCAAGATGCAAAAGTTTCCTTATTTGGACAGCTGAAAAAGTCAACTGTAAATTGACCAGGGCATAACTTTCACATGGATTATCAGAAAAATTCCATCCAAAGCTCATTTTTAAGAGAAAGACATTTCCTACAACTCATCTTCATACTTCAAGTCCAAGAAATGCTCTCACAAAAAGTTATCAATTTCAACATTATAGGTCATTTTCAAAAGTCAACAAAAAGGGACTTTAAGTCAAAGGCCATAACTTGAGATTGGTAAATCAAAATGACATGGGACCAAAGACATTGGTTAGAGTATTCAAAGACCTTTCCAAAATGTCCAAGAACATGAGCAAAGCTTATAAATTGAGCAAGTTATGCCTTGTGGAAGTTGGGAAATTTTTGGATATTTTAAAAAGTCAACATTGCTTCAAATGACCTAAAATTGCTAATGGGCCTATTTTTCTTCCACAATTCATTATCCAAGGCATGTGCACGACCATTTGGCCCAAAGGGAAGTTTTTCTCCATTTTTATTTATTTATTTGGATTTTTTATTATTAATAATTCATTTAATTAAATAAAATACATGAAAAATATAAAACCAATGAAATCAAATCTTTTTGTGCAGAAAATACTCTCATTGGACACTCAAGATTCGTGCATAATCATTTTTGGAAGGTTTTTTCATGATTTGGTATCAAATTGCATGAAAAAGATTGAAAAACTAATGCCATAAAAATCAAATATTACATTCATCAATTCATGGATTTTGGACCAATTTTATTTGACCTAATCATTCCATACATAAGCTGGATCAAAACCCTTGTGCTCACTAACCCTAAGCTGCGCAAGAACCTGAAGATCAAACTCACACTTTTTGCCTAAAAACTTCAAAACTGAAAACAAGGTTAGAGGTTGATTCAAGGCACAAGAGTTGTTCAAACACCTTCCTTGAGGATCATAGAACGTTTTCCAATAAAAATCAATCATCCCAACACCCAGAATTGGTATACAGAAGTCAAGCTTTCTTCACTTTTTTTCATAATCGTATTTCCATATTTAGGCATTTACATAGCATTTTGTTTGTGTATTCTTACTAATTGAAGTGTTCTGAAGCTAACCCAATTGCTTAATTGTGTTTTTATCACCTCTATGCAAATCTACCATTGTCGTGTTTTAGGGTTTTGCAAGCTTGGAATTAGGCATTTTGAAGAGCGGTAAAATTAGACCATCATAGTACCATGAATGGATTCAGGATGTTTGGACGATCATGAAGCCACCCTCGCACTCAATTTATGAGCATCCCTGGGCTAGTCGCTATTTTTCAGAAACTGGCCTAAGGGAACACTAACAAAACCGTTGCCAATGTTTATGTTTCAGAAAAAAAAATAAGCCAACGAGGAAGACGCTTAGGTGGCCATCCACGATTGGGGCGTTTGAAATTTCGCGCGCAGAAAGCACTAATGCATTATTTTGTTTTATTATATTTGTTTGTTATTTAATTTACAAAGAAGCAAGGCAGCTCCACTGGCAGACGTACACGCTGGTAATGTTCAGGACCTGGGTTCGAGCCCCAGGTCCTCACTCCTTTCCTTATATTTTTCCCTTAAACGTATTCTTGTGCAATTTCAATACAGGGAGTCTATCGTGCTACCCACCATCCAGTTTGCCACGCGTGTGCCTAGATCAATCCAAGGGTCCCAGTTTGAGGAACATCATGGACGTGAGTCAATGCACTCACATGCTGGCATGAGAAGTCAACCAGGCCAAGGTTTATTGGGCCTGAATTACCAAGGCTTCACCCTCACAATTAGGGGCAGACCCCCTAGGTTTGCCATTTTTTTTCATTTTTTCTTTTCATTATTTCTATTTTCTTTTAGTTATTGTTTTCTTAATTAATTTAATTATTTTCCATAAAAAACACAAAACAATAAAAAAAATCAGAAAAGAGAAAAAATATAATAAATATTTTATTTTTTATTTTTTTTGTAAATAAATTGCATGAATTAAATTTAGTTATTAAATTAGGTTTAATAGTAATGTTTTCTTAATTAATTTAAAATTGGTAGAATTAGGGTTTAATTAATTTTTATCCTTTTTCTTTTCTTTCATAATAATTAAATATTATTTATTTTTGTAATTAAATTGCATGTAAATTAATTAGGGTTAATTTTAGGTTAAAACTTTAACATGTTTTCATAATAAACTAAAAATTGTAGAATTAGGGTTAGCATGTTATTTTAATTAATTCTTTTTTCATTAAAACCAAAAAAATACCAAAAACAATTTCTTTTCTTTTTTAATTAATTAATGCCATCATTTAATTTAATTTTGCAAAAGGGGTCCAACGCCCTCGTTTTAATTCCTATTTAATTCGCGTATTTATTTCGTTTTTCTTTTAATATTTATGTACCTCTCCCAAGGCCTTGTAAATTAATTTCTCGCACTTTACTTTTCATTATTTCTTTATTTTCTGTCAAATCGGGTTCAAGAAATTTTGGCGATGTGGACCCGCGCCTTTTGTAATAGCTTAGAATCTTTTATTTCTTGCAACTTTTAACTGTTAACAAATGCATGCAAGAATGAATGGACAAAAATAAAAACAAGCGTAGATCACCAATGACATGACAAAAGACAAAATATCTGAAATCTGACACACAAATCACACACCACCCCTAGGGTACGCCTCACTGTTGCCTTGCCTCGAAAGGTGATCGTCGAGTAGAGGATGTCTTAGTAAGTCCTCATGATCCGGGAACCTGGCATGAGGGTAGCTTCTAAGGTGTCTTCCCATTGCTCTGGTGATCACCATGTCCCGAACCTCGAATTGACCCGAGCACCTCCAACGGTGGTGCTACCTACCTCTCAATGGTGGGATGGCACTACTTTAAAGGATATTTACACAGACGAATTCCTTGGGATAGGTAGACGACTCGTGGATACTTGCTCTAATTCAAAACAAAACAAATCAAAAATACTTTTCACACCAACACATTTTCAAAACGCTTTCGAAAGCAACTTTTCAAACACTCTTGAGGACCGATACAAGAGTCGAACTGGAACTTTCAAAGAAACTTTTTTTAAAACCCACAGTTGAAAAGCAAACAAACCATTTTTGAAAACACAAATGAGCAAGTATCTAAGAGCCCATGGATAACCATGGATAGAAAGGGTGCTAACACCTTCCCTTTCTATAACCTACCTCCCGAACCGAGAGCAATCTCAATAAGGAATTTTTCTGTGCTTTTGTCCTTTCCATTTGGAGAAAATAAAAGACGGTGGCGACTCTTGATTCCGCGACATTTCGCGAACCAGCGTTAAACAGTCAGTTCCAGATCCACCGATCACAGAACTGGCGACTCTGCTGGGGACTTAACTTAAAGTGAGGTGTACCTTAGGGTTAGTTCATAACTGTGTTTTCAATTGCTTTCCTTGTTTGCTTTAAATTGTGGGACTGTCTTGGGAGTTCTATGGATCCTAACCCGGATCTGGGGATACCTTCTTAGAAAGTAGCAACAAGGCTGTGAGGGAACTGTGTGGGGTATACCGACATGGTTGAAACAGTCTGCTACGTTGATGTGGCACTTTGGTGTGTACCGGTAACCCTTGAGTTCAGTCAAAGAGAGTACGGGGCCTCCGCGTGGTGTCGTGAAGCATCAACAGACCTTAGGAACCTTAATTGAACTATCTTGGCCTCTTTAGGGTAGTGAGATAACTGACTTTGGTGCAGTCCGAGGTTGGTTGATACTCGATACTACACTCAATTGAGGGTTGCTTTCCTGGAATATTTCGGTCGCCAGTTCAGTGGCTAAATTGAAACGATGAACAATGAAAGCAATCCGGTGATATTGAGACCCTTAGAACCCGGTTACTTCTAATAGGACAGGTTGAGCCCACCAACTTCAAGAGGGTAATACCCAGACCCCATGCTGGCCTGAACTCTAAGGGCTTCTCTTGTGTGACTTGTGTGCCTTCGTACTTGACTACTCGCATGCTTGTTATCTGACACTTGAGTTTCTTGCAGGTTTTGTTTATAGTCCTTAACTGGGACTCATAACAGGGTTTACTGAGTGTTTTGCAGGTTTTATTTGGTCCTTAATTGGGACTCATGACAGGTTTTACTTGAGTTTCTTGCAGGTTTTGGTTTGCAGTCCTTAATTGGGACTCCTAACAGGGTTTACCTACATTACCCCATGCATAGCATGACATCATACCATTGCATTCATCCTGCATAAAAAAAACTAATCCATTTCAAGGACCTCAAGGGCTTGTGATGCAGGTCATGGTGAATCAACTATCCCAGCAAAGGGAAAAGAGGATTTATTTTCCTCTAGACAAAGTTGTCAGGGGCTATGACCCACTGGATATGGTGAGCTTTGACACTTGAAGAAGGTTCCCCTAGCCAAGGTTGTCAGGGGCTATGACCCACTTGATATGGTGAGCCTTTGACCCTTGGAAGAAAGACTCTCAACAAATATAAAGTTATTTCAATCAAACTACCAGATCCAAACGCTAACAAATTTTCTTGTTTACCCCGCGAGGTCCTTGAAAACATTACATGCATGTCATACTCATCATTGCATAACAGGTATCCTTGTTGCAAGTCGCTTACCTTTCTCGCTGTTTATTTTAGCAATGGCTTCCCAACAAGATAACCAGGACCTTCTTGCTCAAGAGACTCGGTTCGGGGAAATCCTCCTGAATCTATCCAAGGGGCAGGAGGAGCTAAGGGCACTTCTCATGGAGACCTTTGTCAGGAACAGTGCTGAGGATGAAAGGCTGGAACACCTACAAGCTGAGGTGGATGCATTGAAGGTTCAGATGCTGGGGCAGGTGACTGCCATTCAAGGGTTAGCTCAAAGACAAGATGAGCTCTGGTTTCTTGTCAACCAACTACTTCAGGGTAACCAACCGGGGCAAAAGTCGAAGGGTAAAAAGCCAGTCATCGTTCAACCACCTTTGAGACAAGGAGGTAAGGGGAGAACTCCTCAAATGGCTTCAGTGTCACAAATTCAACATCACAACCAACAAAAGAGCGAGAGAAGGCAGTTCACTCGGCTCAGCATGACCTTATCCCATATATTGCCACAGTTGCTGGAGACCAAGCTGGTAACTCTAAAAGAATCTCCGAAGAGCCAAAATACAACGTCACCGAAGTATAACCCCAACGCCCGCTGCACTTATCACTCTGACAGCCCGGGGCATGCTACAGATGATTGTTGGAGCTTGAAAAATAAGATCCAAGACATGATCGACGCTGGAGAGATTCAGTTTAAAGTACCCAAGACTCCCCACGTGATCACTACTCCCTTGCCAAAACATGGCTAGGATTGGGAAATTTTTGTTCATTCAAATGTTCAAGTTGCAATTCTCTTTTGTTCAAACATTTACTCATGTTAAACATTGTTATTTCATTAATGCATCGCATATGTCTGTTTTGAAGCAATATATTCGTATTCACTAAATGCAAATTATCTTCATATTTTTTCTGATGCCAACTCTTGATCTAAAGTTCTAAGCCTCTTGAGGGAGGATGACGAAAACGATACCACGACAATTATAGTATGCTTTTGAACAGACCCCGCTGATGAGGTACAGGCATTGTTTCAATCCCTAAACACTGGAGTTATAAGGATGATAATCCCTCGTCAACCCCTCTAAGCCAAAGAAGTAGGAGTTTTTATTTTCGAAAATTAAAACCCTTTATCATGACCTGGGGCAGGGTAGTCTCTCAGTTGATCCAAGTGCACAACGAATGGCACCAAAAGAGATCCTTACAAAAAAGATAGTGAGGGTTCCGAATATTCAATAAAGAAAGGCAGTCATTACTTCTCAAATCAAAAACCCATAAAGTCAAAACCAATGAAGGAGACTTACAAAACTGGGGCATCCCGCTGACTGTAATCACAAAAGAACATTTCAGGCAAAAAAAAAAATAGGGATAAGAAAATCAAGGAAAAAAGAGGTTCTACAAACCCTCAACAATAACAAAAATGACTGCCTAAATCATCAATATCTGAACCATCATTGGAACATCAGAGCAAAGACTCAAACAAGGTCTAACGTATGATCAACTGAGTTTAGGTTTGAAGAACATCACGAAGAGCGGGTGGGTACAAATAATTTGAGCCTCTATCCTTTGTTTCTTGAACCGTGAACCAGGCCACGTTATAACCCTTGAAAGTCCTAGCCGAAGCACAGGTTAGTTCGAAAGCATACTGTTACGAAAGGTATCCCGACTCCTTAAGGCTCACAATAAAATAACGAGTTGACATCACGTTTTACAAACATTCACTTGTTTTATGAAAAAAAAATGCATTTTCAAAATCGTCAAGACAGACATAGGCTTTGCATTTTTAACATAACTTTGTTTGCATATGACTTTTGTTTGAACAAGCTTAGAAATTCGCACGACGAATGCCTAATGAACATAAGTACTTCCAATCAAGGGGCAGACATGACCATGGTCTATTATCTGGGGCAATCCAATCAAGATTCGGAGAATCTCTCAAAGGCAAAAATAGCCTGGGGCAAATCTCCACCTGAGTCAATTTGGGCACTCCAGCAACGAATCTTGCTTGATCAAACACCTTCTGGTGGCACGACAAAACACATTTGACAGGGGAAACTCCCTACATTCTAAGAGCATGGACATAGTCGAAAAAATACTACGCAAAATCAAAGACCCGCTAGGTTGACACACCTAGGAAAAAATTAGGGTTTCCCGGCGAACCAAAAGGGTTCGGGCAAAATGAAGGGATCAAATGAAAAAAATATGTACACCCGGCAAGTCGAAAACCTGAAAAGGCGGCTTGGGCAAAAATGGGTATCCCGGTGGACTGAAAACCCGAAAGGGCGGTCCAGGCAAAAGTTAGGGATTAAAGCGTACGACTATGTCCTGCCATCTCGTCACCTGCCTATCAGAAGAAGGTTTGTCCATCAACGACTATCAAGCACCTCACAGATTTTCCTCTCCCACCTCAGAAACAGGGGCAATGATGAGCCGTCCAAGCGATCTAATTGCTCTGTCCACAAGATATAAGGGATGTTCAGGTGAAAAACATAACCAGGTATCCTAATTCCCTAGAGAGTAAGCAGTCAGTACACTCTCTCCAAGCTATATTATCAAACCTTAAGGAAGTTGAGTATCCTCCAACAGATCTCAACATTCTCCAGCAGCAATATACATATTCTTGACAAGCATCCCCGGCAGTCTTGGCCTTAAGATTGTTCCACGGCGGTGTATCAAACATTCAAAGGAATCACTTCCCCCGCAGTTCAAAACTTCCCCAGGAGAGTCCAATCCAGTTCCCCAAGAAAGTTGGAATTTATCTCCCCAAGCAGTAAGCTTATCCCCAGTAGATTCTGGAAGCTTATCCTCGCAGAGCATGAACGCGTCGCCCGACTATTCAAAGAGTTATTTTCTTACTAGGATATAACTGGGTTATCCTCAGCCAAAAGCCAGGGAAGGGTCGTCGTCAACACAGTTCTTCCTTATCCCCAGCGAAGTCTATCAACACTTCCAACATAACAAAGGTATCCCCAGCAAGTTATCTTCGTCAAAATTAGCAAAGTATCTCGCTCCCCACAGAGTATTGCTTCCCAGCAAGATCATTAGAGTACTTTCCTCCCCGCAGAGTTATTCCATTCGCCAAGTTTATTCCCCAACGGAGTCATCTTCTCCTACTGGTATTCTTGCAGCTATCATCCCCAGCGGAAGCGAAATCTATTCTTCAAACATCAGCCCAGGATATGACTTCCTGGCACCCGTCAAGGATTTACTTTCCTAACGAAAACATACATTCCTAAACATCACATACATCATTATAACATGCATAGACGCATCATATCTTACAAATCTCATCTATGTTGAGAACATCATTGCTTGGTCCATATCATGCATTGCATATGACTGACCTTTACCTTTCAGGAAAGATTCAGCTAAATTCTCAATCATATTTCAAGACTCTAAGACCTTATCTGGTTCAGTTAAATCGACTCCAAAGATTTCTCTGGTTCTTATCCAGTCCAAGGCTTTCTCTAGTCCAGTTAAATCGACCCCAAACAGATTTTTCTGATGAAGACTCAGTAGAAGTTATCAAAGGTTTTTCTCAATGAATGTTATTGAGATTATAATTTCCCATGGTTCTCTCCCCAATGCTGAGGAGATGATAATTCCATTCTAGGTTTTTCTCAATGAATGTTATTGAGATTATAATTTCCTATGGTTCTCTCCCCAATGCTGCGGAGATGATAATTCCATTCCAGGTTTTTCTCAATGAATGTTATTGAGATTATAATTTCCTATGGTTCTCTCCCCAATGCTGCGGAGATGATAATTCCACCCAAGGTTTTTCTCAATGAATGTTATTGAGATTATAATTTCCTATGGTTCTCTCCCCAATGCTGCGGAGATGATAATTCCATTCCAGGTTTTTCTCAATGAATGTTATTGAGATTATAATTTCCTATGGTTCTCTCCCCAATGCTGCGGAGATGATAATTCCATTCCAGGTTTTTCTCAATGAATGTTATTGAGATTATAATTGCCTATTGGTTCTCTCCCCGATCCTGCGGAGACGATAATTCCACCCAAGGTTTTTCTCAATGAACGTTATTGAGATTATAATTTCCTATGGTTCTCTCCCTAATGCTGCGAAGATGATAATTCCATTCCAGGTTTTTCTCAATGAATGTTATTGAGATTATAATTTCCTATGGTTCTCTCCCCAATGCTGCAGAGATGATAATTCCATTCCAGGTTTTTCTCAATGAATGTTATTGAGATTATAATTTCCTATGGTTCTCTCCCCAATGCTGCGGAGATGATAATTCCACCCAAGGTTTTTTCTCAATGAATGTTATTGAGATTATAATTTCCTATGGTTCTCTCCCCAATGCTGCGGAGATGATAATTCCATTCCAGGTTTTTCTCAATGAATGTTATTGAGATTATAATTTCCTATGGTTCTCTCCCCAATGCTGCGGAGATGATAATTCCATTCCAGGTTTTTCTCAATGAATGTTATTGAGATTATAATTTCCTATGGTTCTCTCCCCAATGCTGCGGAGACGATAATTCCATTCCAGGTTTTTCTCAATGTTTGCTTTTGAGATTATAATTTCCTATGGTTCTCTCCCCAATGCTGCGGAGACCATAATTCCATTCCAGGTTTTTCTCAATGTTTGCTTTTGAGATTATAATTGCCTATGGTTCTCTCCCCGATATTGCGGAGATGGTAATTCCCACCAAGATTTCGCTCAATGTTTGCTATTGAGGTTAAAATCATCCAAGGTTCTCTTACCGTTCCTGCTGAGGTAGTAACCATCCCTGGTTCATTCATCACCGTTTGAAGCTCCAGATTTAGCTCCTGTAACCAGTCAGGACACATCTATACAAAGAATCTGAAGACAAGATCCTGCAACATGTCAGGTACTCATTTTTCTTTTGCAGGTACACAAGTTCTCGCTAAGGAATCTCTTATGCGACCAACATCCAGATGGCATCTATAAGCCCATCATCCTATTCATCAATCTCTAAATGGCATCTATAAGCCCATTTCCTCCATCACTGCTACCATGTGAGCGCAAATTTCTGGGCACTCTAGTGTTCAATCATCTTCCACCTTCGGATTACGAAAGGCACGTCAGCCAATCTGCATCCTCAGGTCTAAGAAGATTGAACAGGGGCAACTGTTGTACCCCAAAATTTTCCCTCCCATATTCTTCAAGAAATTGCCAAGTCAAGCTTCAAAATTCCCCAAGGGTTGCACAGTGTAAGAGCCTCCTGAACAGTCAAAATTAGGGTTTTGGTTCTGATCAAGAAAATGAAGTTTCCAAGGATCCAATCAAGTCTCACATGCCTACAAATATGGTCAAGCATCCTCATACAAAGTTTCAAGACTTTCAGCACAAGATTGCACAGTCAAAAACCCTAATTGCACTACAGTCAACTGTAGGGGTAAAATGGTCATTTGACAGTCAAAAGTTCAAATTTTTGGTCAACATCTCATTTTGAAGCTACAAACATCATTTGATCAATGCTTGATCATGATTCTCAAAGCTTGGCTCAAAAATCATCAAGATGCAAAAGTTTCCTTATTTGGACAGTTGAAAAAGTCAACTGTAAATTGACCAGGGCATAACTTTCACATGGATTATCAGAAAAATTCCATCCAAAGCTCATTTTGAAGAGAAAGACATTTCCTACAACTCATCTTCATACTTCAAGTCCGAGAAATGCTCTCACAAAAAGGTATCAATTTCAACATTATAGGTCATTTTCAAAAGTCAACAAAAAGGGACTTTAAGTCAAAGGCCATAACTTGAGATTGGTAAATCAAAATGACATGGGACCAAAGACATTGGTTAGAGGATTCAAAGACCTTTCCAAAATGTCCAATAACATGATCAAAGCTTAAAAATTGAGCAAGTTATGCCTTGTGTAAGTTGGGAAATTTTTGGATATTTTAAAAAGTCAACATTGCTTCAAATGACCTAAAATTGCTAATGGGCCTATATTTCTCCACAATTCATTATCCAAGGCATGTGCACGACCATTTGGCCCAAAGGGAAGTTTTTCTCCATTTTTATATTTATTTGGATTTTTTATTATTAATAATTCATTTAATTAAATAAAATACATGAAAAATATAAAACCAATGAAATCAAATCTTTTTGTGCAGAAAATACTCTCATTGGACACTCAAGATTCGTGCATAATCATTTTTGGAAGGTTTTGTCATGATTTGGTATCAAATTGCATGAAAAAGATTGAAAAACTAATGCCATAAAAATCAAATATTACATTCATCAATTCATGGATTTTGGACCAATTTTATTTGACCTAATCATTCCATACATAAGCTGGATCAAAACCCTTGTGCTCACTAACCCTAAGTTGCGCAAGAACATGAAGATCAAACTCACACTTTTTGCCTAAAAACTTCAAAACTGAAAACAAGGTTAGAGGTTGATTCAAGGCACAAGAGTTGTTCAAACACCTTCCTTGAGGATCATAGAACGTTTTCCAATAAAAATCAATCATCCCAACACCCAGAATTGGTATACAGAAGTCAAGCTTTCTTCACTTTTTTTCATAATCGTATTTCCATATTTAGGCATTTACATATCATTTTGTTTGTGTATTCTTACTAATTGAAGTGTTTTGAAGCTAACCCAATTGCTTAATTGTGTTTTTATCACCTCTATGCAAATCTACCATTGTCGTGTTTTAGGGTTTTGCAAGCTTGGAATTAGGCGTTTTGAAGAGCGGTAAAATTAGACCATCATAGTACCATGAATGGATTCAGGATGTTTGGACGATCATGAAGCCACCCTCGCGCTCAATTTATGAGCATCCCTGGGCTAGTCGCTATTTTTCAGAAACTGGCCTAAGGGAACACTAACAAAACCGTTGCCAATGTTTATGTTTCAGAAGAAAAAAAATAAGCCAATGAGGAAGACGCTTAGGTGGCCATCCACGATTGGGGCGTTTGAAATTTCGCGCGCAGAAAGCACTAATGCATTATTTTGTTTTATTATATTTGTTTGTTATTTAATTTACAAAGAAGCAAGGCAGCTCCACTGGCAGACGTACACGCTGGTAATGTTCAGGACCTGGGTTCGAGCCCCAGGTCCTCACTCCTTTCCTTATATTTTTCCCTTAAACGTATTCTTGTGCAATTTCAATACAGGGAGTCTATCGTGCTACCCACCATCCAGTTTGCCACGCGTGTGCCTAGATCAATCCAAGGGTCCCAGTTTGAGGAACATCATGGACGTGAGTCAATGCACTCACATGCTGGCATGAGAAGTCAACCAGGCCAAGGTTTATTGGGCCTGAATTACCAAGGCTTCACCCTCACAATTAGGGGCAGACCCCCTAGGTTTGCCATTTTTTTTTCATTTTTTCTTTTCATTATTTCTATTTTCTTTTAGTTATTGTTTTCTTAATTAATTTAATTATTTTCCATAAAAAACACAAAACAATAAAAAAAATCAGAAAAGAGAAAAAATATAATAAATATTTTATTTTTTATTTTTTTTGTAAATAAATTGCATGAATTAAATTTAGTTATTAAATTAGGTTTAATAGTAATGTTTTCTTAATTAATTTAAAATTGGTAGAATTAGGGTTTAATTAATTTTTATCCTTTTTCTTTTCTTTCATAATAATTAAATATTATTTATTTTTGTAATTAAATTGCATGTAAATTAATTAGGGTTAATTTTAGGTTAAAACTTTAACATGTTTTCATAATAAACTAAAAATTGTAGAATTAGGGTTAGCATGTTATTTTAATTAATTCTTTTTTCATTAAAACCAAAAAATACCAAAAACAATTTCTTTTCTTTTTTAATTAATTAATGCCATCATTTAATTTAATTTTGCAAAAGGGGTCCAACGCCCTCGTTTTAATTCCTATTTAATTCGCGTATTTATTTCGTTTTTCTTTTAATATTTATGTACCTCTCCCAAGGCCTTCTAAATTAATTTCTCGCACTTTACTTTTCATTATTTCTTTATTTTCTGTCAAATCGGGTTCAAGAAATTTTGGCGATGTGGACCCGCGCCTTTTGTAATAGCTTAGAATCTTTTATTTCTTGCAACTTTTAACTGTTAACAAATGCATGCAAGAATGAATGGACAAAAATAAAAACAAGCGTAGATCACCAATGACATGACAAAAGACAAAATATCTGAAATCTGACACACAAATCACACACCACCCCTAGGGTACGCCTCACTGTTGCCTTGCCTCGAAAGGTGATCGTCGAGTAGAGGATGTCTTAGTAAGTCCTCATGATCCGGGAACCTGGCATGAGGGTAGCTTCTAAGGTGTCTTCCCATTGCTCTGGTGATCACCATGTCCCGAACCTCGAATTGACCCGAGCACCTCCAACGATGGTGCTACCTACCTCTCAATGGTGGGATGGCATTACTTTAAAGGACATTTACACAGACGAATTCCTTAGGATAGGTAGACGACTCGTGGATACTCTCTCTAATTCAAAACAAAACAAATCAAAAATACTTTTCACACCAACACATTTTCAAAACGCTTTCGAAAGCAACTTTTCAAACACTCTTGAGGACCGATACAAGAGTCGAACTGGAATTTTCAAAGAAACTTTTTTTAAAACCCACAGTTGAAAAGCAAACAAACCATTTTTGAAAACACAAATGAGCAAGTATCTAAGAGCCCATGGATAACCATGGATAGAAAGGGTGCTAACACCTTCCCTTTCTATAACCTACCTCCCGAACCGAGAGCAATCTCTATAAGGAATTTTTCTGTGCTTTTGTCCTTTCCATTTGGAGAAAATAAAAGACGGTGGCGACTCTTGCTTCCGTGACATTTCGCGAACCAGCGTTAAACAGTCAGTTCCAGATCCACCGATCACAGTAATGTATGTGATAATTGGTTTGATCGTGACATTGGTGATGTTTGTAATATATGTGATACTTGAATTAATTGTTACATTGATGTTACTTTGGTGGAAGTTGTGCTATATGTGATGATTGTATGAATGGTTCTACTTGGTATACTTGTAATGTTTGGATATAATTTTTTTGATACTTGGAATGGTAAAGCCATGTTGTATAGATAAATATATGAAGTGTGATGAATTCCTTGGATGTATGTGTTACATACATTATTTATATTATATATTTTATAATGATGTGAATTCGCACCCTTATGTTGGAATGGTGTTTTATACGACATCGCTCAGGTACCGAAGATAGTGGTGCTTCGCACGAGGATAGTTGAGGAGTAGCTTGGTTTATCCGTTTTCTTAGGCAGTGAGCCAATGCTCTAGTCATATAACACAAGGGGTATTTGAACTCATGTTTGTTATGAAGAGATATTTCTATATTCTCTTATTTGGTTTGTATTTTAAGATAATATGTTAAGTGGCTTTAGTGCCCAATGTTTTGAATTAGTATGAATTTTATGTTATGAATTGATAGTATGTTGATACATGATTATAGTATGGGATTTAATCATTGATAATAGTTGAGTAAAGAAATATTCCGCTGTGATATGCATAGTTATGGAAACATGAAGTTGAATATGTGTTACGTATTATGACCAGGTGATTGTTTAGTTGGTTTTCTATGTTTTGGAAAATGACATGTGACACCCTTTGAAAGTTATGTATGCTATCTTACTCTATTTTATGCTATATTTTCTTGAGGTTAGTGTCATACCCCAATTTTTGACCTAATACCCCATCTTCATTTGCTTTTTTTATATACGTCAAGGTCACAAAATATGGTCGGTTTCAAATTTCTCACCTTCGACCATTGCTTATGCAGAGATTATCGAGTGTTGTGAACATTTTATTTTATGCATGACTAACTTCTAATCAAGAACGAAGTGTATGTTTTTTTGTTTCTTTGATTTCATGTGCAGAAATAGGTCTGAATCAAGAGCATCAGGCGTCACTCCTTAATTAGGGTTTTGAGTCTCTCAAGCCAGAAGTACAATTGATCATTGATTCTCGAAGACTGGTTCATCAAGGCACAACTTCTAATCTCAGAGCATGGAGTCTCAAACATCGTTCAAGCTCATTTTAATCACGGGTGTTTCAAGTGTGATAGCTTGTTTCGGGGAACTTTCAGAGAATCGTGCGTTTATTTCCATCCTCTGTTCAACAAGTGGCCTCAAGCTTCTCCAAAACTCTTCAAAAAAATAGTAGAGGTTCCATTACCATTGGTTCACGTGTGCTTTACCTTGCCTTGAAATACAAGAAAAACCAGGCTATGAAATTCAATTCAAAGCACTTCGACCAAAACTTATCTGCAAGGTTTCTTTAAAAGTTGAAGACAAATTGTGTTTAGAAAGCCATGAAAAGCCGTTATAGGAAGTTTGTCATGATTTAAGAGTTTCTGGATCTCTAAGTTCAGTTCACTGTGCAAAATTTTCAATGCGATAACATTTCGCCTCAAATCTCTCTTCTTGTGAGCATTCAAAGATTTTAAGTATGGTTCGATTTCTTATACTTAGATGACGCGGGGGTGAATTTAGTTAGAGCAGGGTGATTGAATTCAAGATCGCTTTGGAATAATTTATTTAGAATACTTGAAATTTTCATCATGTGAATTCAAGTGTTAACTAAATAGAAGTTATAAGAAGGGTTCATTCAAGATTCAAATCATTCATCATATTTCATTTATTCAAGATTATTTTTGTGTGATTACTTTGATAGATTCCCACATGAGGCATTTATTAAAGGAGATATTCAAAAGAGAAATTTGATTCAAAATTATCATTCATCACAAGAATAAATACATGATGGTTACAACTTCATTACAAAATAAATTCATGTAATTCATTTGGATCTCTAATACAAGATGCAAGATTGAGGTCTTAAGGCTTGCATCATTGTTTATTCATCATTCAAAAATTCATTCAAGTATCTATCAAATCCTTTCCAAATCGAAGTGGAAGATTTCGAATTTCATCAAGATGAATATAAAGATTCAAAATGTTTACAGTTACAAAGGAATTGAGAGAATTATATTCAACACAAGTTTTCATTCATGTTACATATGAAGTTAAATTCTAGAACTATTAATATTAATTTCAAAGCTTCAATCTTGCTCCAAAAAAGCCTTGATGTCCAACAATTAAATCAGCCCAATAGCAGCCTGCAAATCAGCCCAACATCATCCTGCAATGGTCCAAAAAAAACTGTTGTAAGTCAACCTAACACAGCCTGCAAAACAGTCCCAAAACAGCCATGAAAATGCTACAAAACAGTCCAAACAACAACCTACAGATTAGTCCAAATTCTGCTATAAAACAGCAAACAAAATTGCTATGAACAGTCTGCTAATAGCCTGCTGCCCTGCTCTAACCTGCATAGAAATACCAAGCAGAACAAGACTAAAATTACACACAAATGGCTAAATAAAAACTGCATCAAGAAGGCATCAAAACAGTTTGACAAAACCACTCAAATATTCTACTATTTCCCCCCTAAATGCCTTGTTCTTTCTCTATAAAAGCAGCAGACCTTCATCAACAGAAAAGAGGAGGAAATTTATTCAAGAATCACAACAAGAATTGAGCATCAACAAGAGAGGGAGGGAAAACTTACTATTTTTTGAAGCACCAACAGAATCCCAACCAAAAGCAAATTTCAAATGCGCCACCAAAAGTGCCACGTGTCAGAGCATAACCAACTACACTCTCACGAACTCAACTCTTCAAACAGAGAAGAAAAATGAACGACAATCAAAAGACGTATGGCGCTCACGATCGCCCTTTTTGCAGCTGCAATAATCTCCATCTTTATCTCCAACCAAATACCACTGCCAGTTTCTGCTCCGTAATCCACACAAATATCAACTTCCTCACACTAATCCTCATCATTGTCCATCATCATCTTCAACATTCTGCTACATTCTGCTCACGGTCTCCACCCTTCAAATGTTCGAACAACACAACCTGTTACTTACCCTAACCTTCATTCGCTCAGCTCAACCACACACACAAACCACATCTCCCTCGTCCGCGAGCTGTTCGCACAAGCATTCCAGTACTCCCTCCGCCTTCATCATCTCAGCCTTCCTACGTTATTGGAATTTCTACTAAGCCTTTCAGATTGGAACATCATCGAAGATTGCAGTTCCTGCTGTGTAGGCTCGTTAATCAACAAGATCGGGTTGGAGCTGGTGGTGTTATTAGTGTTTACTTGAAAGGATTTATATTCAACAATATATCAGTAATTTAGGGAAGATGATGGTGATGATACTGATGAGAGAGAGAGGGGAGTTATTGAAGAAGAGGAACGACTGGAGTAGGGTTTTAGAAGATGATGGTGATGATGCGTAAGATTCGGATGAGAGAGAGAGGACTGTATAATTTTTTTATTTCAACTTTCCTTTTAATTGCTTTTTTTGGAAATAGTGATGATTTATTTGTTTTTTTCCTTTCCAATGCTATACAACAATCCGGCTGCCTTAGAGCTTCTAGGGTTTTCTTTAGTTCACAATTTTTTGTTTTTGGCCAATCTATTTTCTTTTTTATTTATTTTGTAAAGCCTAAATTGATTTCTATCTCTCCACCTTATTATTCTACTTACACCACCCTTTAGTAATTAGTTGGATTTATTAAACTTTCTTAGATTTTTATTAACTTAGTTTAGTTAGTAAAATCAATTGATTAATCATGAATTTTTCTAGTATTAGATAATCCTTATAGATTTCTACTAATTAGTTTAAGTTTAGAATTAATTTAGCGTTTTAAAAGAATTTTTAGTTAGTTTGATAACTTTAGAATTTGTAGTTAGTTTAGAATATCTTTAGATTAGTTAGTTTAAAATTGATCTAGTAATCTTAAATTCTTAATGACTTATTTAGATAATTAGTTATATCCTTTTTTTAGTTATATTTGATTGCCTTTGTCAGTTTAAATTAAATTTCTCGATGCCCTTTTTTGTTATTAATCTTTTTCTCATATGAAATTTCGAATGCTTATATTTTAATATTTATTTTGTTTTGCTTGCTCGATTTATTCAAAGGGAAATATTTTAACTTTGTTGACTTCATGTCATCAAATACATGTTATACGAATGAGCAAATCCCTTCATTCATTTTTGTTTTACTATTTTTTTTAATCTTAATTTAATTTTCCTAAAAGACTAAATTTTAAAACTCAGACCTTTTAAGTCAAAACTTCGACACTAGGTCGTCGTATCTTCAAAATCTCGTCCATACCCATTTTAACCAAACAAACAATTTTGACCAAAAAACAAATATTTCAAAAGGTTCCTGCGGAGTACCACAGATGCATTAGGTGCTAGTACCATCCCATTGTATAACCAACCCCCAAACCTTCGATCCCTTTTAAAAATGCATTGTATTTTCATTACTTTTAAGTATTACTTTACATTGCATATTTAAGGGTTTTATTTCACTCCTTTCCCTTTTCCCTTGGAAATAATATAGCGCGGTGGAGACTCTTGCTTTTGCGAGTCGAGCTAATTAATAGCTCGATCTCTGATTTACATCGCTACATTTTTTATTGCTACAGAATTGGCGACTCTGCTGGGGAATAAATTGACCTCTTACTGGTCCCTCCCTAAGTGGGTTAAGCCTAGTTTGTCATATCTATTTATATTATTATTCGTTTGTTTGATTATATGTTATATATTATGGTTATTTGGGTGTTGATGATACTTACGAAGGACAAATCCTATACCCGGACTAAGTTACACTTAATAATAGGACGGGCGGTATAGTCATGTTAACTTTGACTGTAGTATTCATTTACCGAGTAATCGGGAAGATGTTATTACTTTCGACTTGGGAGCTAGAGAAGCTGAGAACTGTAGAACCCTTAACCCATCTTGGCCTCTTAGGTGTAGTGCCGAGACTATAACACAGTAATCCGGAAGTAGTTGTCACGCAATGCTGCACTCAGATGAGTTTATCTTGAGAATATTGCTAATTACCGAGTAATCAAGACGTTGGTAATATCTGAAGGAGGATTGTAGACTCTAGGAACTTTTAGAACCTTATTTTATAAGTGTGATTAAACCTTTAGTACATACCTTGGGGGTGGTATTTACCTTTGACTCCATGCTCGTAGCGTTGAACCTTTGAACCCCATTGTGATGCGGTGGGAAAGAGAATTGACTTTTTTTGGAATGCTGGTTTGTGTTTTGCGTTTGTTTTCGCAAAATGTCGCGGTAAGCAAGAGTCGCCACCGTCTTTTATTTTATCCAACAAGGAAAGGAAAAAAGCACAGAAAAATTCCTTTTTCGAGATATTTCTCGGGTTCGGGAGGTAGATTATAGAAAGGGAAGGTGTTAGCACCCTTTCTATCTGTGGTTATCCACGGGCTCTTAGGTACTTGCTCATTGTGTTTTCAAAAATTGCTTTTCTTTGTGTTTGTGGGTTTGAAAGGAGTATTTTATTTTGAAGAGAGTGTAAGTGCGAAAAGTTTTTATTTTGTTTTTAGAGAGCAAGTACTTAAGAACCATCTACCTCCTCGAAAAAGGAATTAATCTATGCAAATGTCCTTTAGACAATGCTAGCCCACTATTGATGAGTAGGTAGCATCGTCGTTGGAGTTTAAGGGTCAATTCGATTAAGGGACGTGTGGTCACTAAAACAATGTTAGGACGCCTTAGCGGTAACTGTAGCAGTAAAAAATGTAGCGGGGTAAATCGGAGATCGAATTATTGATTAATTCGTCTCACAAAAGCAAGAGTCGCCACCGCGCTTTATTATTTCCAAGGGAAAAGGGGAAAGAGCGAAATAAAACCCTAAATATGCAATGTAAAATAATACTTTTAAAAAGTAAAAATACAAGGCGTTTTTTAAAAGAGATCTATAGTTCGGGGGTTGGTTATACAATGGGAAGGTATTAGCACCCAATGTATCTATAGTACTCTATAGGAACCTTTTGAAATATCTGTTTATTAAAATGTCTGTTTGATCGAAATAAATTGTTTTGGCCGAAAAGGAGTACAGACGGGTTTTTGAAGATACGACGACCTAATGTCGAAGTTTTTGCTTAAAAGGTATGCGTTTTGAAAAGATTGAGTTTTGGGGGGAAAATTGTCTTAAGCTTTAATGAAATGCAAAAAATATTCGCGTGATGGAACTTGAGGACATGAGGTCAACAAATTTAATCGTTTTTCCCTTGGATTTAGACGTAAACAGAATAATTATGTAAATATGAAATAATTAAACAGAAAATTATGCGGATAATGATTAAATAGCAACAAATAAATAATAGACTAAATGGTGCGAACATGCATTTTTTATATTTTTATTTAATATTAATAACGCAAGAGAATTAATTAAATAAAAATGTTTTTTAGTTCTTAAATTTCTACTTTTTTTTATATTTTGTATTAGTATTAACTAAAGCGAGGGAAATAATTAAATAAAATAAAATGTTTTTAATTTTTAAGTTTTTATGTCTTTTTAGTATTAATAAAAGGTATTATTTTTAAGAGTTATTAAATAATTAAACTAAATTAAAACCTAAAGTTATTAATTTAATCTAATTAAAAAAAAGGGAATACTAAAATTATTAAATAAACCTAAAGTTAAACTTAATAAACAATGGTCAAATTATTAAAGAAATGTTTTAATTAAATATCTCTATTTGATTAATTCTAATTAACTAAATTGATAAAATTCTAAAAGGAAAGGCTAAAGAAAAACAACTAGAAAAAAGGGGTATTAAGAAATAAAGTGATAAACAAACGAATTATGGGCTAAGGGTTTTTAAAGGGGCCCATCAAAAACAGAAAAGGGGGGGTGCACTTAAGGAATCGTTTGGGCTTTTGGCAAATGAGGTTTAGGTCCATACATCATAATTGTTTTTAGGGTTAAACGAAGTTGTTTAGTTTAGGGAAAAAAGGGTTAAGGCAAATGGGTACAGCGGCGCTCATCTTCATCGTTCACGCGTTCGTCTTCTTCATGCTTTTGATTCATCTTCTTCCACCTTTCCTGAGTTCCTTGCCACGGCCACCGGTGTCCTTCACTTTCTTCTTCCCTCCAGTAAAGCGTTAGGGGACGACGGAGTTACGGTAAACTTATGTTCTATTTCGTTAGGGTTTTCAATACAATCGCGTGTTATGATTTACATCCATTGATTCTGATTTTTGATTCTCTATTGCAATGGTTATTTGAGGTACTTTGAGAGAAAGAGGAAGGTTACCTTTGGAGACAGAGGAGGGAGGTTGGGGTACGCGTAGGAGGCCGAAGGCGAGGAAGACAGTGACGGCGCGCTTTGCTTGGTATCTTGATTTGTGTTTCTTACTTCTTTGATTTGTGGTTGATGATGATGTTGACCATTGTGATATTTTCTTCTTCTCCTGACTTTGCCTTGCTTTGCTGAACTGTGGCCTTCGAATACTTTTCTTTCTTCTTCTTTTGCTGTGATTTTGATGCCTTTTGCGTTTGTCTATAATGGAATTTCTGAAGCTTTGATGCTTGACATTGCTACTGTTGAAATTTTTTCGTTTGACCAGCTTCTTTTCTTCTTCTTCTCGCCTTGCTACTGCTTTCTAATGGCCAATGATGAACATATCTGAGGCCTTGATGCTTGACATTGGTTTGAGGTTTTTGGTTGCCTTACTGTTGGCTTTTGCTTTTTGGTTGCCTTGAGTTTGAATCAAGTAAGGCCTGGACTATTACAGGTTTTAGGTGAATTTACTGGCTTTGGGTCTTTTAGACCATTACAGGTTTTTAAACCAAGGTTTTGGTAAGGCTCGAACAGGTTTCGTTTAGGATGGTACAGGTTTTTGGCGTATGATGGTCATGTTTACTTATGTTTGAATGGCTTTGTAAATTGGCTTTAAGGTTTTGGTTGGACAACAGGTAGTTACTGGTTTTCTTCAGGCCATGATTTTTGATATATGGCTGGGGACAGTAGGTTTGGAATGGTTTTGATTTTGGTGATGGCAGGTTCTATGGTTTTAAGCCATAGGGTTTTGAAATGGTTATGTATGTTCTGGTTTTGCAGTAGGTTCTACTGGTTTTTTGTTTTGAGACTTGGAGAAAATGGTTTTGTTTTGATAGTTTTTGTTTTTCAAAGCTTGAAGGCATGTTGAACTCTCTTCATTTTTTGAAGGGGCTTTGATGTGTTATAACAGTTTCTTTCCTTGAGGCTTATGGTATCAGGTTCTGAATATTTTTAATATTTTCTTTGCTTTGACCTCTGCATACCATACTGTTTTATCAGTTTTGTTTCTATTCTTCTTCATGCTTTCTTTTTTCTCTTACTGGATGCTGTTGATTTGTTTGCTATCCAATTCCTGCCTAAGCCAAAAACCTGTAAACACTCTTCCTCTCTTCTCTCTCTCAAGTACAATTTGATACATTAAAATGTGATATGTACTGACTGTTCTGAAAAAGCAATATGCTGGAAAATGACGAGAATGGAAAATAAACTATGCTTGCACATTTTTTTAAACTGCATATTTTCTCTTTGTCTCTTGCATTGGAGCCTTATGTTTTTGGCCTCTTCCATACTTGACAGTTAGTTTACGTTACATACTTGCTTTGAAAAATGCATATGCTGTTTGAAAATGTAACTTGACTTGGTTACTGTTGAACTATGCTTTTGAAATATGCAATTGGCTTTGAAAATGTGTAATTGATTTTTAATTATGCAGTTTATTTTAAAAATGCAGTTTTGACAAAAGAATGAATTTGTGCATATTTAAATTTGTGCATTCATTTTTATCAATAAAAATTCATCCCTTTTTGTGAACCGGGAGAAATCCCGTGATTTGCAAAAAGGGTAAAAATGATTCCAGCCGTTTGCTTTTAATGATGAACGCTAATTAATTGTTTTGCTTTTAATTATTTATTTATTTCTGACTTTTTTCTTTTAATTTTTACAGGTAAAATCAAATGATCAATCAAAGAAGTATTGGATGAAAAATGAAGATTTTAGAACTTAGGAAAAAATAGGATAGTTTTTATTTCATTTTAAACTTTTTACGTAATTGTCATTATAAATACTTTGCACAATAGTATTTAAACAACAATTGTAATAATTAGAATAAAGATGAATAAAAAATTCTATTATTTACCAATTAATTCTTTTTCTTTCCAATTGTTTATTTTACCGTTTATAATTCTTTAAATTATATAATAACTGAAAATAAATTTCAATTACTTAAATTCAGAATAATAAACAATTAAATAAACATCATTGACCAATTAACTTCTCTTCAATTAATTATTATATTATTTATAATTCTTCTAAATTATAATAACTGAAAATAAAATTTCAATTATTTAAACCTAGAACAATAAATAATTAAATAACATCGTTTGATCAATTAATATACCTCTTTTCAAATATTCACTTTATTATTTATAAATCTTTAAATTATATAATAACTGAAAATAAATTCCAATTATTTAAATTTAAGATAATAAATAATTAATAAACATTGTCTGATCAGTTAATAAACTTAGCGTTCAAAAAAAAAATAAAAAATAAACAGCTCTCGACTTGAAAAAGTTATGAATTTTAAAATCAATAGATCAAAACGCTTGCAATGTAATGATGCAGATGGGAGATGGTATCTTAGGTCAAAATTTGGGGTACAACAGTAACCCTAATGTCTTAGATCATTTTTCCGAGGCAACCGTTTCGAGGCAACTTATGATCTTTGGACAAGAGGACGACCTCTAAAACTTCCTATACTCAATGACCACGTTCGAAGGCAACCAAGTGAGGTGTACCCTAAGAGTGCGCATGTGCGAGTGTATTGTTTTTCAGTTATTTATCTTTGTACATGTCATGGGTGAGCTATGTTGATTTTAAGTTCATACATTTGATCTTGTCATGCATTCCCTATTATCAAACATCTAGCAGTGTATAGTTGCGGAATTTAAATTTGCAGAAATTAAATCAAAACTATTACAAGGCATCGGGTATTTACATCGCCAAAAATAACCCTTGAAATTTACATTGCGGAAAATAAAAGAAAGCGATAAAATAATTCAAAGCCCTATTTAAAGCTATTACATACCAGAAGCAGTTACAATATAGGAAATATGAATCGCGTGCGGAAAATTAAAACGGCGCATTTTTTTAGGGTTCTGACCCTTTTTTGAAAGAAAGCATGTTTATGTTATTGTTTTTAAATTAAAAGGAATTAAATCGAAGCTAATTATTAATTAATTAGTCAATGAAAATATTTTTGGATTTTTGAGTATTTAAGGAAATAAAATAAAATAGGTCAAAATTGATAAAACCTAATTCTACATTAATTTTAATTATTTTGTAAAAGATATTGAAATTATACCTAATTAAAACTAAGTTAATTAATTAATATTTATTTACAAAAATAAAGTGATGAAATTAAATTTAATAAATAAAAATAATATTTTTTGGTGTTTTCTGATTTTATGAGGAAAATTAAATTATTTGGTTAATTAAACAAAAAAGATAATAATTAAAACAAAAATAAATAAAACAAATAAAAGAAATAGAAAGAAATAACCAAAGGGGGTGTTGGGACCAGATTGTGGTGAGAAGAGCAATTGTTTGGCCCAATTCAAATCAGCCCGCGTTTGACTTTCCAGATTACCCTTGCGTGTGTTGAATGGAGAACATGATGGGCGTTCAATTTTGGCCTTAAGATTTGGCCTGGAGGCCATCTGGCGCCTGGGATTTGGATGCACATGATGGACCACACTTTGGGCATTGCACTGAATCATCTGTAAATAAAATGCAAGAAATATATGGGGGACCTGGGATTCGAACCCAGGTCCCAATGGACAATCCACTAGCGCCTTCACCAACTGAGCCATTATGTTTTATTGTTAATGAAATAAGTGGACAATATTATATTGGAAAACATTCAATATGCATGGAATAAAAAATAAAAAGCGCGAAATTCAAAATCAACCAATAAGAAGAGGACGCATCATCGTCTTCTTCGTTGAAAAACCTGGATATTTACCTGCAGATTTTATCCGCAGCTAAATTCCTAGGTTCGTCCTAAAATCAATTCTAGGATTTAGAAATACAATCCAAAGCCATGGTTCGCTTCGTCTCTCCTTCCTGAGAACGTCTATACCCATGGTTAGCCCTGATTTTCCCTGCAAAGCAAACGCCCAAAAACGAAACTCCAAAACCCTAGATTCGGGTATGGCGCTATAGCTCACGAAAACAAAATCAAATGATGCAAAAAGTTTAAGAATTTAATGATAAGCATGATTATACCAACGTTTTGTCAAAAAGATGCAAGAATAGAAGGTTGTAATTTCGTGTACAGGGCTATGTTCAGGACGACTTACAGTGCGTTTGGGGATGTTTCAGGGCTCGTGAATGGTTGCTTTAGCTTCAGTGGATGTCAGGCAAGAAGGCTACGTTGATCTTTTGCCTTGAATTAGACTCTAAGACGGATTTCGATCTCCAACTTTTCAAGCTTTTTTTCAGTTTTGGTATTGTGATTTTAGCAGCCTCATGGTCCTGTTCTTGTATGCCTTGCCTTGTATATGTAACAAGGATTGTATTAGGTTAAAAATTTGGGCTTGAATCCATGTGAATTGATGAATTAAGATTTTATATGATCTTCCATTAACAAAGCTTCCAAAAATGTCCAAATCCAATATTTTGTGCATGATATGCCTTGGTACGAATTTGATTGTGTGCATCATGATAATTAAGACCTGTAATGATCAAAAAGATCACAAGTTATTAATATTTAGATTTTATTTTGATTTAAATTGATTAAAACTGAATTAAATCAATAAAAATCAAATAAAATAGAACAATTAATAAATTGGCACAAAACTGAAGATATGACACGTGTGTGGTGTGACAAGATCAAATCAAGTGGAAAAAAGTGGGCCCTTTTGTAAAAAATTGGAGTTTTGGGGATAGTTGACTTTTGACAATTTTGGAAAAATGCCCAACTTCAACAATGCATAACTTCTTCAATTTTGAACTTTTGGAGGTGTTCTTTGACTTTTTAGAAACCTTGAGATGTCCTCTAACCAACCCTCTTGGTCTCATCGCATTTTGATATTCCATACTCAAGTTATAAGCTTTGGAAAAAAAAAGGTGTTTTTGTTGACTTTCAAAAATGACCTATAATGTCCAAATTTGTAACTTTTTGTGAGTGCATTTATTGATCTTGGGGTGTGAAGATGTATTGTAGGAAATTGAATCCTCTTCAAAATGAGCTTTGGATGGGTCATTTCTCATAAAGTATGAGAAAGTTATGCCTGGTCAAAATTGAGTGACTTTTCCTACAAAACCCTAATTTAGCAACTTTTGAATCTTGATGAATCTTGAGCAATCCTTGATGAATCATGATCAACCCTTGATCAAATGATGAATTATCATTCAAAATGAGAATGTTGACAAAAAATCTTGAGGTTTGACTTTTCATAGGTCACAGTTGACTTTTGCCCTAGCACAGTCGATTTTTGGACCTCTTGAGCAATTGACTGACCAAACTTCCTCTGCAAGGCTTGAAATTTGACATGGAAGATCTTGAGAACATATTAGGACATTTGTGGGAATTTGAGGCCATTTAGATGTAAGGACCTTTATGCAACAGAAAACCCTAATTTGAGATTGACTGCCTTAGGAGATGGTTTGACTGTCCAACTCTTGAGCAATATTGAGCCATTTGAAGATTATTCATGACATGTCTTAAGAAATATGGGAGGGCAAATTTTGGGGTACAACACCCATGTTTGTGAGCTTATGTGTAATTGTTGCATTATCATTCATTCATGCATCCATAAGCATTCTTTAAACATTTTTTTCAAGGAACTTAAGAGTTGCAGACATCTCATGTACTTTTACCATGGATTTTGGAAAAATAAACACTCGGAGTTACTGTTTCAAGGATCCTGAGATTGAAGAGTTGAAGAGTTTGATTCCCAAGATTAAGAACCTTATGGATTTCTGAAATAAGTATGGATCTATTATTCCTCTTATGAAGCGCAAGATGAAGGAGGGTATCCTTACTACATTGGTCCAGTTCTATGATCCGTTGTATTGATGCTTCACTTTTCCTAATTACCAGTTGATGCCCACTTTGGAAGAGTATTCTTATATACTTGGTTTACCAATCACCGACTTTGTTCCTTTATCCGGTTTAGAAGGGAAACCTAAATCTCTTGAGATAGCAACAGTTACCCACTTGAGGAAGTCTGAGATAGAAGATAACAAGACTGACTACTAAGGGAGGAATCTGAGGCTTACCTGCACAATTTTTGTTGAATAAAGCTTGTTAATTCACCAAGATAAAGGATATTTTCGCCCTTGAAGTTGTCTTTTATTTGCTTGCTTATGGGTTGTTATTGTTCCCTAACATCGATAAGTTCGTGGATGTCAACACCATTAGAATCTTTTTGATTGGAAATCCAGTCCCTGCGCTGCTAGGAGATACCTTATATTCCATCCATCTTTGGAATTTCTACCAGGGTGGGATGACTATCTATTGTACACCATTGTTATACCAGTGGTATGTTTCCAATTTACCTGGGTCTGATGTTTTTTGGTATCTCAAGAAGGAGGCACGATGTGCGCCAAAAATCATAGCTCTTACTCATTCCAACATTGATTGATATAATCAATCTTATTATAATGTGAAGATCATTGATAGTTGTGGCATTTTTCCCAATGCGCCTCTTCTTGGTACGAGGGGAGGAATTAACTACAATCCTATTTTTGCATGCCACCAGTTTGGATACCCAATGAAGGACAAACCAAACAACATTCATCTGAGTGGTTTCTTTCTCCAAGAAGGAAAAGACCACAAAGAAGCTAAGGAGGAGATTGACAGGGCTTAGCGCCATGTCCATAGAAAGGGAAGGGACATGTTAGGACAAAGAGGTGTTGTTTCTTTGGAGCCTTACCTTTAATGGGTTCATGCTAGGACTTGTGCTCTCAAGATGCCTTATTATCCCGAGAGACCTTTATTCCCTGTCACTACACCATCATCTACTGCCATTCCTATTGAGAACATGAAAAAGTATCAGGAAAATATGGCTAGAATTGAGTCAGAAAGAGATGCTTGGAAGGAAAAACATAGTATATCAGAATACAAAAATAGAGTACTGACTAGACAGTTGAAGGAGAAGGAGGATATGCTATTTATTAAGGATGGTTGGTTTATTGATCTTGATGAGAAGCTTTGTCAAAAAGATGCATTTCTCAAGAAATATGCTAAGGAAAAGAAGAGAAAGAAGGAAGATTTGTTAAATGTTACTCTTGGTCCTAATCCATGGAAGAAAGTTGTTGATCAGCTGATAGCCGAGAAGATAGAGATGGAAGACTTCTATGAAAATAAGATTATGAAGCTCAAGTTATAAGTAGCATTTGGTCTTTCGTCTGGTGATGATTCTGAATGATCATATCCCCTAGCTTTTATTACTTATGCCATTTTGTAAAACTCTTTAAAGGGCTCCTATGTTCCAAAGTTGTAATTTTTTTCCTTTTATTAATGAAATAAGTTTTTTTGTTCTAAAGTTCTTTACCGTTGATGTCTACAAAGTTATCAAGATTTTAAAGTTCCTTGAAAAAGCTGTCAAAATAAATAATCATTTGCACCGCATATCATGCATCATTCAACATTCAACCTTATATGTTTTCTAGAGTCTTATTCTTGCTTCTTTTTCCACTCTGATAGATCATCAAGCTGTTTTACCAGTATAATACTCGAGCCAATCATCGAAATAAAATGGAAGATCTAGAGCAAGAAAATCATGAGCTTCACGAGGAGGTTACTACTCTTCACACTGGAATGGAAAAGTTTACCGCTTTGGTGGAAAGCTTGATGGCTGCTAAGAATCATCCATCGACCTCGGCCACTGAAGCTCAAGCTCAAACTACTAAAGTTTCCGAGATCGTCACTGCTCCAGCCTCTTTGGCTCAAGTCAACCCTCTGCAACATCAAATGCCGAAATCTTTTCCATGGGGTATGCCTTACAATTTCACGCCAAAAGGGTACCAGCCTACTATGCAACCCATGATTCTACCTATTGTATCTTTTCCTCAACCTGATATGACTGTTGTGCAACCTGTAATCTAGCCTATGGTTTCTTTTTCTCAGCCTGTAATGACTACTGCTTCTCCCGTGGTTCACACTATTCCATATACAAATGAACTTGTTTATCATGCTAAACCTGCTGAAAGTTTAGGCATCTTCGATAGGATGGATGAGTTCCAAGAACAATTCTAAGAAATGCAGATAGAAATTAGAGCACTTAAAGGGAAAGACTTGTTCGAGAAAAATGCTCACGACTTGTCTTTGGTACCAAACGTGAAAATTCCAGCTAAGTTCAAAGTGCCGGACTTTGAAAAATACAAAGGTGACTCATGTCTGCAAAGTCACTTGATTATGTATGTGAGGAAGATGTCCACCTACTATGATGATCACAAACTATTAATTCACTACTTCCAGGACAACTTAACTGGTGTCTCCCTGAAATGGTACATGGGTTTGGATAACACCCGAATCTGCAACTTCAATGACCTCAATTAGGCTTTTATGCGTCAATACAAGTATAATGTTGACATGGCCCCGGACTGAGATCAACTCTGAGCTATGTCCCAGAAGGATAGAGAATCTTTTACAGAGTATGCCCAAAGGTGGCGTGAGATTTCCTCTCAAATCTATCCTCCCCTCGAAGAAAAAGAAATGACAAAGATTTTTCTGAAAACATTAGCTCCCTTCTACTATGAGAGAATGATCGCAAGTACGCCTAGAGACTTCACTGAGATGGTGAACATGGGCATGTAACTTGAAAAGGGAATCTGTGAAGGGCGTCTAGCCAAGGAAGGTGGTACATCTAGTGGTGTTAAGAAATTTGGGAGTGTCTTCATCAAGAGGAGGGGATAAGATGTTAGTGCAGTTTTTCCTGGAAGAACGAGAAGAGGATATTCATACATTACAGCAGTCACTCATGCTAACCGCCCAACAATGGTAGCTCTAACCTACAAAGCCTCTCCAATTCAACAATGATAGTTTCAGCAACAACCTTGACAACAGGCTCCTCAATTCAACAATAAGAATCGTTCGCCGAGAAAACCACAGTTTGATGAAATACCAATGACTTACACTGAGTTGTTCCCCTCTTTGATCCGTAATAATCTCATAACAACAAAAGCTCCTCCTATTGCACCAAATAATACTTCCCTTTGGTACAAGGCTGATCAATTCTGTGCATATCACCAAGGTTCTCCCGAACATAATTTTGAAAGTTGATTTTCTTTGAAGGCAAATGTCTAGAGGTTAATCATGAGTGGTATTTTGTCTTTAAATGATTTTAACCCAAATGTTCAAGCCAATCCATTACCTCAACATGGGGAAGCATCGGTAAATATGGTGCACGGATGTCCAGGAAAATTTTGAGTCTACCAGGTTGAGCATATAAGGGACTCACTAATCAGAATGCATCAAAGTTTAAGTAGACTTGCCTTCTTTAAACATTGACATAATCATGACTGTAATACGGTGGTAGAACTGACTATTATACTAGTTTTGTGTTTGTGTTCACAAATGTTGTGGTAAGCAAGAGTCGCCACTGACTTTTCTTTTATCCAACAAAGGAAAAGGTGAAAAGAACAGAAAAATACCTTTCAGGATTATTTTTGAGTAAGGAGGGGGGGGGGGGGGGTTAGATTATGGAAAGGGAAGGTGTTAGCACCCTTTCCATCTATAGTTATCTACGGGCTCTTAGTTGCTAGCTCATTTTGAAAATTCTTTTTTTCTGTAAGTGTGTTTTGAAGATATTTTGGAAAGATGCCTTAGTGCCATGAACTTTGTAATGTCTCGTTTCGGAGAGAACGTATACAAAGTGTTTTTTGTCTTTGAAAATATTTAGAAAAAAGTTTGTGTATGTGTGAAAAAATTGTTTTTGATTGTTTATATGAGCAAGCAACTAGGAGCTATCTACCTACTCAAAAGGTTTGTTCTTTTCCTCTTTTCCTTTAGACAGTGTTATCCTACTATTAGTGAGTAGGTAGCCCTATTGTTGGATTTTTGAGGGACGGGAGAGGGTCATTGTACAATCACGAAAGCAACTAGTAAGATGCTTTAGTAATTACCCTAAGATTTTAAGATCATATACCGAGGCAACGTCAAAAGGGTCATTGAGGGACTTATGATCTTTAAACCAAAGGGTCGTCACTAAAATATCTTACATTCGAGAGTCGTGACTGTTTTATTCTGAAGGCAACCGAAGTGGGAGTATCTTAGAGGTGCACATGTGCGGGCGTGTTGTGTTTCAATTATTTGTCTTTGATGTTTAAGTTTGCTAACGTTTAATTTTAATTCTTGTCATACAATCCTATTAGGCATATATCTAACAGTTCAATATATATACAAGTGCAGAAAGTTTGAAGTGCATAATTTAAACTAACTATTACATGGCTTCAGGAAGGGGGAAATTACAAGTCCAAAACTCGGGGGTAAAAACAGTAAAGAAATCCTAATTTTAAACTATTACAAACCAGGAGCAGATACAGTATTTCCAAAGTAATAATGCGGAAAATAAAGAATGCACAAAGATTAAGAAGGAACGTCTAAAAACCCCAAAAAAGTTCTAAGCAAATTAAGACAATTATGTTATTTTTGTTTTATTTATTTTTTAAAAAAAATATTTAAATTGAAAATTAAAAAGCTAAATCTAATTTAAATTAATAGAAGAAAATGAACATTGATTAAAAATTAACTATAGAAGAAAATCTAATATTATTTTGTTTTTTTATTATTATTAAGAAAAAGATTTAAAATTAAATTAATCTTAATTCTAATTGATTAATTAATTAAAAAAGAAGAAAGGTGATTAAAATAACTAATTAAAATTAATTTAATTAATGAAAATCTAAGTCTAATTATTTTTAGTTTGTTTGATTTTATGTTGTCTTTTAGGAATTTTTAATAGGAAAAGACATTATTGAAATAAAAGAGACAAACGAAAATTAAATAAAGCAAAAATAATAATAAATGGGACATATGCTACGAATCCAACCATGGTACTGGTTTGGTCTGAAATGGCTCGTAGTGTTGGATTTAAAACTCAAGTTCATGAGCCCTATTAATGGTAGAACTAGATTCATGCGTCAAAACTCAAAGGCAATGGTTCTGAAACAATCCAAGCATCAATGCGAACATGTATGAGTGTTTAAAAACAATTTATAACGTCAAAATTAAAAATTTTGAGATTGAGAAATTTACCCAACCGGAGCAACCTCGTAGGGGTATTCTAGCGTGCTTCAATCTACAAGAAGGATAGGAATGAGATCCTTGGAGCTTCAAAAACAAGATGCAAGGCTTGGTTTTGATGAATATGGGCTGGAAGTTTGAGTTTCGAATTTTGCAATTCTTGAGAATTTTGTGAAAATTTTGAGAGCTTCTCTAGGCAGTTTGGTGTGTCCTTTCTTGCTATGTAATGTATTTATAGAGGAAAGAGAGGAGTGTAAACCATCATGGAAAGAATCAAGCCACTAAACATGGCCTTAAGAAAAAAAACCAAAATTTGAAAAGTTTCCAAACTTCATGATCCCTTGCCATCTTTGTTTGATTCTTGCCCTTTTCGAATTTTGCATGAACCTATACACTTTCTATGCATCTTACACGAATTATTAGGCTTTATGATGCATCAAGCCAATCCCATATGCACTATCCCATTAGTTTTCATATTTGATTTAATTTAATTCATATTTAAATGAATAAAAATTCAAATAAATAAAAATAAAAATAAAAATAATGGATGGATAGATTTAGAGGTCCTTGGACATATCATGATGTAGCGATGAAAATCCGAGATCAAACTATTAATTAACTTGAATCACAAAGAAAGAGTCGCTGTTGTACCCCAAAATTTTCCCAACCATTTTACTCAAGACATGCTCATTGAGGTCTTTAATTGCTCAAGGATGACCAAGAATTGACTAGACAAATTCTCATCCTAAGCAATGAACCTCCAATTAGGGTTTCACTTTTTACCAAGATGTTTTTGTTGCAAAGGCTCCAAGTTATTTTTATGGTCCCTAATATGTCCTCATGAATGTCTATGCCAAATTTTATGCCCTACACTACAAGTTTGCTCAATCAATTGGCTAAAATGCCTGAAAATCAATTATGCTAGGTCAAAAGTCAACTGTGGCCAAAGTACAACTTCCAGATTTTTGATCAACGTCAACATTTTGAAGTGATATCCATCATTTGATCAAGGGATGGTCATGATTCCTCAAGAAATGCTCCTAATCTATCAAAAGTCAAGAATTGCTAAATTAGGATTTCTATAGGAAAAGTCAACTGAACTTTGACCAGGCATAACTTTCACACACTTCATCCATTTTTCCCAAACCAAAGCTAATTTTAAAAAGAATACAATTCCCTACAACTTCTCTTTTTCCCTCAAGTCCAAGTAATGCACCATTTTAAATATACAAGCTCATACCTTACAGGTCATTTTCAGAAAGTCAACAAAAGACACTTTTTTCCAAGACCTTTTACATCAAGATAAAATCTTCAAATGCAAAATTGATAAAAATAAGGATATAAGTAGACATCTTAGGCTTTCCAAAAAGTCAAAGATGATCATCATGAGATAAAAATTGTGCAATTTATGACTTATCCAAGTTGGGAAAATTTGAGAAATTTCAAGAATTGTGCACTGGACAAACATGAACTTTTAGGTCAATGGCCTAACTTATTGGACTTCAAGAATATTCCTAACCTTATAGGGGACCTCTAATCTCATTTTTACATTGTCTTATAATTTTTATTTATTTTTTCCATATTTATTTTGATTTATTTCAAATAAATATAAAATAAATTGTACAAAATAAATATAAATGGGCCTTGACCTTTGGGCTAATGTTTTGGTCTGCCTAGAAGCCCAAGAATTCGTGCACAAGTGTCCAGGTGCATGCAAGCATGGAAAGGGCAAGTTTTTAAAGTTTTGGAAACTTTTTAATTTGTTTGATTTTGATATGAAAGCATGGTTTATGGCATTGATTCTTGCCATGTTTTCTGATCCTCATACTCCACTATATATACACAACAAAGGCAAGCTAAAAACGCGTACACACTGCCTAAAGAAGCCACAAAAATTGCAAAAATTTCAACAAAGTTGTGAAATTCAAGCAGCAAATTCCAGCCATAATCAACCCATTCCAGGGATCCCATCACCCTCCTGAGGTTTCCAGGGTTCATTTTCAGCCATCCTTCGAGCCAAAACATGCCCAGAATCCGTGCTTCCAAGTGCACCGTTTGGTAAACTTTTCGTGGTTTGAATCTTTCAATACATGCAATATCATTAATTCTAATTCACATTTTCATATTCACATAATCATTTTTCTTGTTTCTAACGTGTTATGTGAAAGGATAGCTACTCAAACAAAGATTTCCCATTTTTAGGGCAAAGTTTCAGGCGTGAGTGGTTCGCAAGGATAAAGGCCATTTACATCGTGGTTGGATTGGCATACCCCAATTTAAGAGGGGTAGCCTAAATCTTGAGTTTGGGTTTTACTTTTTACAGGTTTTAAGATTTTGGTGTGGCCGGAGAAGGTGACCGAAGTTTGACTCCGGTACCCCTGCAAATTGTTGACTCCGGCAGCATACGCGTCCTTCACTCATTGGTCCATTTGAATCAGCGCGCGTTTTTTTATATTTTCAAATATATGCGTCTGATTTACATTATATTCTTTCTATTTGATTTATATAAACGAATGGTAAAGCGGCTCAATTGGTGAAGGGAACGCGTGTGAAGGGGAGAGACCTGGGTTCGATACCCAGGTCTGGATTTTGATTTTACAAACATTTTCTTGCAGGATCCAATGCGTTGCATCACCAAGCGCCTACCATAAGCCGTCAGATCTACACCATCAAAGGTAAACGTAGCCAGATCCAAGCGCATCAAATATGCACCCCCATCATGGACATTCAAAGGATCCTCTCACCGAATCCAATATAGCCTATGGATCTCTCATGCATGGGCCCGCGTTTTACAATATTGCACCGCCCTATTTCTTTTGTGTCAGGCCCAATTTTCTTTTTTTTTAAATATTTTATTTGTTTTATGGTTTATTTTCTTTTAATCATTTTTTATAATAATATAAAAATAAAAAATAATAATAATAGAATTAGGATTTTCTAAATTAATTTTAATTTTTGTAAATTAATTAACTTAATTAATTTGACTTGTTTTAATTAATTTAAAATCAATTAGAATTAGGTTATTTCAGTCAAATTTTTCTCAATAAAAAATAAAAATGTATTAGAATTAGTTTTCTTTTGTTTGAATTAACTTTAATTAATAATCATTCTCTTTTATTTAATTAATTAGGATTAGATTTAGTTTTTTCTTATTTAATTTAATTTAAGTATTTTCTTAAAATAAAGAAAAACCAAAAAGATTTTCCTTTTTTACTTAGAACTTTTTTAGGATTTAGACGTTCGTCTCGACTCGCACGCATTATTATGTTTTATTTTTTCCAAATTATTGTAACTACTCACAGTCTGTAATAGCTTAATTAGTACTTTTTCTTTACTACTTTTATTTCCCCAAGTTTTGGACATGTAAATATCCCTTCCCCGAAGCATTGTAATAGCGTAGACTTAAATTCCAGCACTTGAAATTCCTGTACATATTAAACTGCTTAGATGTATGCCTAATATGATTGCATGACAAGATTAATAATCAAACATTATCAAACTTAACACAAGACTAAAATAACTGAACATAACACACTTTACACATATACCCCTATAGGGTACGCCCACTTTGGTTGCCTTCGAAAAATAAAACAGTCATGTCCCTCGAATGTAGGGACACTTTAGCAAAAACCCTCGAATAAAAAGATCATAGTCTCGTGATGAACCTATAATGTTGCCTTTAGGTAAATGATCTAGTCCCTTAAATAAAATTGCTAAAGCGTCTCTGTATGTTGCCTTTATGACTGTACGTCCCTTAGAATTTCCCTCAAACATCCAATGATAGGGCTACCTACTCACTAATAGTAGGATAGCGTTATCTAAAGGATAGGAGGAAAAGGACAAACCTTTCGAGTATAAGTAGATAGTTCCTAGATGCTTTCTCAAAAATAAACTTTTACACTTACACAAAACAAAATTCAAAAACATTTTCAAATGCTTTATCAACACTCTTGAGGATTGATATAAGAGTAATCATAAAGCAAATCATCGTACTAAGGCATTTTCAAAAATACTTTTCAAAAACACACAAAAAGTACAAGGTATTTTTCAAATGAGCTAAGCATCTAAGAGCCCGTAGAAAACTACAGATGAAAAGGGTGCTAACATATTCCCTTTCCATAATCTACTCCCCTTACTCAAAAAAATATCGAAAAGGTATTTTTTTGTTCTTTTCACCCTTTCCTTAATTTGGATAAAAGAAAAGTCGGTGGTGACTCTTGCTTACCGCAACATTTGCGAATACAAATGAAAAACCAGTATAACAGTCGGTTCTGCCACCGTATCACAGAACTGTCGACTCTGCTGGGGAATTTATAAAAAAAAGTGGGGTTACCTTAGAGTTTAGTTCATCGTCTTAAATTTCTTTCCTTGTATGTTTTGTTTGCTTTATCTTAAAGGGTTTTTCTTGGGTTTACTTGTAAAGATCCTACACCCGGATATGGGGACACCTTTTAGGTAAGTAGCAATAGATCGTGGGGACTGTGCGGGGTATACCGATACGGTTGAAGCGATACCTATGTTAATGTGACACATTTTTTGGTACCGGTATCCCTTGAGTAGACAAGGAGAATACAGGGCCGCTGTTTTGTGTCATGAAGCACCAACTGACCTTTGAACCTTTAATTGAACCAACTTGGCCATTAGGAAGTAGTGAGATAGCCGGATTTGGTGCAGTTCGAAGTTGGTTGATACTCGATACTACACTCATTAAGATCTGACTTCTGGGATATTTCATTCGCTAATAAAGAGGCTTGCGCTGAAACAATGCTCAGTGAAGAAAGATCAGTGATATTGAGATTCCCTAGAACCCAGTTACTATTAATAGGATAGGTTGAACCAACTAAACTTCAAGAGGGTAGTTACATATGGAATCCATGCAAGCCTAAACCTAAGGATCTATTTGTGTGATTATATATCTGTTTGTACATAACATCATAACATGGCATATCTGTCGTACCCCAAATTTTTCCTACCCCCGATTATTTTATCTTCCAAGATTATAATAATAAAGAAGCGTTTAACTAAGGGTGGTACAACAATATCTGATGGCCCATCTTGATATTTAAGTCAATCAGGGGTGCATTTTAATTCAGGAAGGTGGGGCTCTTTGAATCAGGAAGACCCATAAACTTATTCGTGAAGTATGTTGGCCTATGGCCCATGAGATTCGAAAATGGAAATTTGTTGCAAAGTTAATAATTACTTACTAAGCTATTAAGTCCTTAAGTTTAAGTTGTCTGAATAAAAGTTAATTTAAAGTCGGCCCATTCAAAGGTTGTTAGTAGGAGAGGTTGAATTTTGGCATATCTAAGCCCATTAAAGTTTTTGTAGTTGGCCCTTTTTGCTGTTTTTGAAAAAAAAAAGAGAAATATTATTATTATTCAAAAAGAAAACGTAGCATGAGCCAAAGGAATATAACATATTGTTGATCTTTACTACAATTATGTCAAATATTGTTTTTGTAAATGTTAAAGGTATGTTTAGAACAATTTTACATTAGGCCAATTGGGCCTGGCCTAAAAAAAAGAAAAGAAAGCGTTCACTGTAAAAAAGAATAAGCTGAATCGTAAGTAAATTAGTACAAAGCCCAATCCAAGGGCAGTAAAAAGGAACACGCGTGGCTGAAGATGTTGGACCAAGAAGCGTTTAAGCCCAATTGCATGGAAAAACATGTACTGTTCAGATCACCCCTAATCTAGGGGGCGTGATTTCTGCAGAAAGAAGATCTTGTTCAAAGTGAATAAGAAAACGTACAGAATTGCATCAAATTTTATTTATTTCAAAACAAATCTTAAAATACATCAAACTAAATATGTAATCTAACATAATCTTTTATTATCAAAATCAAATACTCGTTACAGATCGCAACAACCAAATCTAAACAAAATCCAAGTTCATAGTATTGCATAATCAAAGGAGATTACAAGATTTCAGAATCAATTTAACATAAAAATATGAAAATACAATCGTATAGAACAAAATCAAATCTTACAATCAATAAATTAATCAATCCCAAAATCTTCTAATCCCTAATCTAGGACTGATTGTAACGACATTCAAAACCCTAGATCTAAAATAAACCTATATATACACAGAAGATTTTACAGAACAGAAAAAGAACGGGGGGATTGGCGGATACAAGCTTACGGAGACGAAGAAGAAGGTCTTGAACAGACTCGTCACCACTAAGGACGAGAGGAGGGGGGCGATTAGAGTTTCTGAATAGAAAACCCTAATCGCTTGTCGATTACCCACTGCGCTCTATCGCCTTACATTAACTCAACCAACCCTCACCGCCACAACCTCTAACTCGCTGTTACCTACAAAGAAGAAGAAGGGATTAAAAAACAAAGTCGGATCAGAAACGAATGGAGACTGAAAATCACGAAGAGGGTAAAAAGCAACTTAGCTTGTTATTTCATTTGTTTGTGTTGGGTTTGATGGGTGGTGGAGATAATAGTTGTGGTTGAAGCGCCACCGAATGCTCTAGAATAACTAGGGTTTATGGTTTTGGGAAGATAGAGAAGGATGGTGTTTCGCGTAGAGGAGAGATGAAAAATCGTGGTTACTGAAAAAGAAAATTATGAAAATAAAAAAAATGTTGTTATACTTTGTTTGGATTCCCTACGCACATAGACGAGTTAGATGCCATACTCACTCAGATATCACCCATTTGATGTTCATCGAACGGCCGTAAGGCCAAGTTCCACGATAGCGCGCACACATCCTCACGCACCTGATCCATCAGGCTTCCCCTTCAAACGCGTTGGGCCCAGTCCAACTACTACACACGCCCCCTTTACCTTTGTTTACTAAACCGTGAAGCAGCTTGTACCCCCCCCCCCCTTGTCCAGACTGCGTTGGGCCTGATTCAGATTATTTTTGACACCCCTTGTTTTACGTAACAACTAGGAAATGCACCCCCCAGGTTTTGCTTAAATAATTATTTTTATTTCATTTTATATTTTTTCTGTTATATTATATTAATTATTTATTTCTTTCTCTTTTACGTATAATTATAATTATTATTAAAAATTATTATTATCATATTTTTATATTAATTATATTTATTATATATATTATTATTTATAATACTACCAAAATAAGTTATTTTCTATGTTAAAATCGCATATACGATCTTATATATTATTTGCATTAAAATGTTTTCATCATGCACTAATCAAGACTTTTCGCAGTTAATACAATAAAAAACACCAACAAATCTCAATCTACTTTTTGTAATAAAACAAGCTAATCAAGAGTCCTTTTTGCAAATGGGTTTCAAACTAATTTTGGATTACTGTGTTCTCAGTCAAAATATCCGCAATCATTACTCCCAACCGAGTGCGAAGTGATTCAAAATATGTTTGCAAACCCCTAAAAGACACCAACCCATACGAACTACGAATTGGGACTATGATTCCTCATAAGAGGACACGTAGGCACGCGATCTAAAATTGTGGCAAGTCTTGCTAATTAAAATTTAAAACACTGTTTACCCCAAACCTAAACCTAGGGCTAATATCCTTGTGAACAAGGTGGATGAAAGGTGCCTAACACCTTCCTTTCGTCCAGTTGAGTCCAAAACCTAGAATCTCTATCCGAGAATTAGGGTTTTTTGTTAGGTTCGGTGATCGGTGGATCTGGAACTGACTGTTTAACGCTGGTTCGCGAAATGTCGCGGTAAGCAAGAGTCGCCACCGTATTTTATTTTCTCCAACATGGAAAGGACAAAAGCACAGAAAAATTCCTTATTGAGATTGCTCTCGGTTCGGGAGGTAGATTTATAGAAAGGGAAGGTGTTAGCACCCTTTCTATCCATGGTTATCCATGGGCTCTTAGATACTTGCTCATTTGTGTTTTCAAAAATATTTGTTTGCTTTTCAAGTGTGGGAGTGGGTTTGAAAAAGTTTCGTTTAAAATTTCAGTTCGACTCTTGTATCAGTCCTCAAGAGTGTTTGAAACGTTGTTTTTGAAAGCTTTTTGCAAAGTGTAGGTGTGAAAAGAAGTTTTTGATTTGTTTTGAATTAGAGCAAGTATCTACGAGTCATCTACCTACCCTAAGGAATTAGTCTGTGTAAATGTCCTTAGAGTAGTGCCATCCCACCATTGAGAGGTAGGTATCACCACCGTTGGAGGTGTTCAGGTCAATTCGATTAAGGGACAGTGTGGTCACCGGGCAAGCTTGTGAAATGGTTTTTAGGCCTTGCAACACACTGGAACTATGGAAACAGTTTTAAGCTTTTTAAGAAAAAATGCAAGTTTGCTTCTGAGTTTTGGGCGCAGCTTAGGGTGTGTTCTTGTGTCTGATCCCTTGTATATGCATTATGTAATGTATTTCAATTGGAATTAAGGGCCTTGAAGCCTTGCATTCATACTTAGGATTTTGCCATAAACCTCCATTAACAAACTTTCCCTCTTTGTACCAATTTTGAATTCTTGCTTGATTAGGCCTTGGTACGAATATGGGATGTGCATGATGATGATTCAAGGCTAATCAAAACCAAATATGTCCCTTAATTAACCTTCTTGATTTTTATTTGATTTTAAAGGATTTAAAATGAATTAAATCCAATAAAATCAATTAAAATGAAAAAATTAATTTTAAATTTGAAATAAAATGTGGGACACGTGGGAAGCATGGCCAAGCTGATCCAAATGGAAAAAGTGGGGCCCTTTTGTCAAAAATGAAGTTTCAAGGATAAATGATTTTGGCCATTTCACAAAAATTTCCCAACTTCTCCAATGCATATCTTGCTCAATTTTTAAGATTTGATCATTTTCTTGGACATTTTGGAAAGGTCTTGAAGTCCTCTAACCAATGTCCTTTGTCCCATGTCATTTGGATTTACCAATCTCAAGTTATGGTCTTTGACTTAAAGTCCCTTTTTGTTGACTTTTGAAAATGACCTATAATGTTGAAATTGATAACTTTTTGTGAGAGCATTTCTTGGACTTGGAATGTGAATATGAGTTGTAGGAAATTTCCTCCCCTTCAAGATGAGCATTGGATGGAATTTTTCTGATGAACCATGAAAACGTTATGCCTTGGTCAAGTTACAGTTGACTTTTCAGCTGTCCAAAAATAGAAACTTTTGCATCTTGAGACTTTTTGAGCCATACTTTGAGAATCATGATCAAGCATTGATCAAATGATGTTTGTGGCTTCAAAATAAGATGTTGACCAAAAATTTTGACTTTTGACTGCCAAATGACCATTTTGCCCCTACAGTTGACTGTTGAGCAATTAGGGTTTTTGACTGTGCAATTTTGTGCTGTGAGTGTTGAAACTTGACATGAGGATGCTTGACAATGTTTATGGGCATATGGGACTTGTTTGGACCCTTGGAAGCTTCAACTTCTTTGCCAGAACCAAAACCCTAATTTTTGACTGTTAGGAGGCTATTGAACTGTGCAACCCTTAGGAGATTTTGAAGCATGCTCTTTGCAAATTTTGAAGAATATGGGAGGGAAAATTTTGGGGTACAACAGTTTCCCCTGTTCAATCTTCTTAAACCTGAGGATGTAGATTGGATGGCGTGCCTTTCGTAATCCGAAGGTGGAAGATGATTGAACACTAGATTGCCCAGAAATTTGCGCTCACATGTTAGCAGTGTGATGATGGGAATGGGCTTATAGATGCCATTTAGAGATTGATGGATAGGAAGATGGGCTTACAGATGCCATGTTGAGAGGTGATGGATAGGTGGATGGATTTATAGATGCCATCTGGGTGTTGATCGCGTAAGAGATTCCTTAGCGAGAACTTGCGTACCTGAAAAAGAAAATGATTACCTGGCCTATTACAGGAGCTGGTCTTCAAACTCTTTGTGTAAATGTGCCCTGACTGGTTACAAGAATTGAATCCTTAAACCTCTTCAGACGTGCCCTGGCGAGATACAGGAATCGAGTCTGGAGCTTCAAAAGGTGATGAATGAATCAGGGATGGTTACTACCTCACCAGTAACGATGAGAGAATCTGGGGCGATTACTACCTCAACAGTAACGATGAAAGAACCTGGGGCGATTACTACCTCAACAGTAACGATGAGAGAACCTGGGGCGATTACTACCTCAACAGTAACGATGAGAGAATCTGGGGTGATTACTACCTCAACAGTAACGATGAAAGAACCTGGGGCGATTACTACCTCAACAGTAACGATGAGAGAACCTGGGGCGATTACTACCTCAACAGTAACGATGAGAGGATCTGGGGTGATTACTACCTCAACAGTAACGATGAGAGAATCTGGGGCGATTACTACCTCAACAGTAACGATGAGAGAATCTGGGGAGATTACTACCTCAACAGTAACGATGAGAGAATCTTGGATATCTTCTACTGAGTCTTTATTAGGAAAATCTTTAGGAATCGATTTAACTGGACCAGAGAAGGCCTTTGACTGGGTAAGAATCAGAAAAATCTTTAGGAATCAATTTAACTGAACCAGGCAAGGTCTTGGACATAGCTGAGAACTTGACTGGATCTTTCCTGAAAGGTAAAGGTCAGTCATATGCAATGCATGATATGGATCAAGCAATGATGTTCTCAACGTAAATGAGATTGTAAGATATGATGCGTATATGCATGTGTGATCGGTGGATCTGGAACTGACTGTTTAACGCTGGTTCGCGAAATGTCGCGGAAGCAAGAGTCGCCACCGTCTTTTATTTTCTCCAAATGGAAAGGACAAAAGCACAGAAAAATTCCTTAAAGAGATTGCTCTCGGTTCGGGAGGTAGATTATAGAAAGGGAAGGTGTTAGCACCCTTTCTATCCATGGTTATCCATGGGCTCTTAGATACTTGCTCATTGTGTTTTCAAAAATGGTTTGTTTGCTTTTCAACTGTGGGTTTTAAAAAGTTTCTTTGAAAATTCCAGTTCGACTCTTGTATCGGTCCTCAAGAGTGCTTGAAAAATTGCTTTCGAAAGCTTTTGAAAAGGTGTCGGTGTGAAAAGTATTTTTGATTTGTTTTGAAATTAGAGCAAGTATCTACGAGAACCTACCTACCCTAAGGAATTCGTCTCTGTAAATGTCCTTTAAAGTAGTGCCATCCCACCATTGAGAGGTAGGTAGCACCACCGTTGGAGGTGTTCGGGTCAATTCGAGTTTATAGGGACATGGTGATCACCAGAGCAATAGGAAGACACCTTAGAAGCTACCCTCATTCCAGGTTCCCGGATCATGAGGACTTACTAAGACATCCTCTACTCGACGATCACCTTTTGAGGCAACAGTGAGGCGTACCCTAGGGGTGGTGTGTGCGATTCATGTGTCGTTTTCATTGATATTTGTCTTGTCATGTTTATTGGTGTTCTACGCTTGATTTTATTTTTAAGGCCATTCATTCTTGCATGCTTATTTAACAGTTAATATTTTTGCGGGAAAGTAAATCTAAGGCTATTACAAATGGCGCGGGTCCACATCGCCAAAATTAAACCGGACCCGATTTGACAGAAAAAAATAAATAAAGCAAAGGAAAAAAGTGCGAAAAGCAAATGTTACAAAGCTTTGGGAGAGATACATAATTATTTAAACGAAAGAAAATAAATACGCGAATTAAATAAATTACGAACGAGGGCGTTGGACCCTTTTGCAAAATATTATTAATAATGGAATTGAAATTAAGAATTAAAAAGAATGTTTTTTTGGTATTTTTGGTTATTAAAATTTAATAGAAAAAATAATTAATTAAAATTAAAATGAAGCGTCAAACCCTAATTCTAATGGTTTTTAAGTTTATTGTGAAAATATTAAGTTTTAACTAATTTAAACCTAAGTTAATTTACATGCATTTTTAATTTATGAAAATAAATGAAATAAATATTATTATTGAAAAAAGAAAATTAAAAGGAGTAGAATTAACAATTAAACCTAAATTCTATATTTTTGTATTTTTGTTATTAAAAGAAATTAAAATTATAACCTAATTAAAACTAAATATTTACATGTTAATTTATCTATGAAAATAATCAAAATAAAATAAATATTATATTTTTCTTTTTTTTTCTGATTTTTGTGTATTTATATTTTGTAAAAAAAAATTGATTAACTAAAGGAGTAATAATTAAAAAAATAGAATAACAAATAAATAAAGAAAGCAAAGAAATTATGCAAACCAGGGGGGGGGGGTGTAGTCCCAAATTGTGAGGTATGGACTTGAGAAGCCTGGCCCATTATTCTGAAGCCTCCTTTGACTTTTTGCTAGCATGCTGTGCGTTGACTGGGATTCATCATGATCTCCAATCCATGGCCTTTAGATTGATGGAACTAGATGCGTGTATGGATGGATAGAGGAGCGTGCACTATGGACCACAGCATTGCGCATGCATATGATTACTAATGGAAAAATAATATGAACATATGAAAGACCTGGGGTTCGAACCCAGGTCATGAGGATTATCACCCACTAACTTTACCACTGAAGCACTCAACGCATTTTGTTTATTAAATAATATACAAATAACATAGAGCAAAAGCGTTGGTGAATGGATTTCCAGCGCGAAAATTTAAATGGACTAATCGTTGGCCGCCACCGCACCATCTTCTTCGCTGGGAATTTCCTGAAACGATTCAACAAACATTTAACGGGGGTTTTGAACCCCCTCAAAATATGCCAATTTCATTAATAGCGATTAGGCCCTGAAGGCTCATAAATTGAGCGCGAGCTTCTCAATCTTTTCGTTCTAACCTGCAGATTTCATTCATGGCATTGTTATGTCTCAATTTTACCTTATGGCAAAACGCCCAATTTCAAGCTTTACAAACCCTAGAATTTGATAATGGTGGATTCACGCATGGTACATAAAAATACAATTCGATATGTTAGTTAGCTTCAGCATTGAACATAGAACACAAATTAAACATCAAAAATTGAAAAAGGCGCATGAATCATGATGCAAGAAAAACGATAAACTTTCTGTACAGGGCACCGGTATCCTCACGTTTCTTGATGTCAAAATCTTTGGTTTTGATCCAAATCTCTTCCTTTAATCCTCAGCAAGCTAATGGAATTGATATTGAGGCTTGAATCGCTTTCTAAGGTTGATTTCAGTTTTGACTTTTTAGAGCATTTTTCCAAGTTTGTTCATGGACTTTTAGCGCAGCTTTTTTTATGAGCATTAGGGTTATCATCCTGAATATGTAGTAAAGCTATTAGGTTAAAAAACTCAATCCAATCTCTCATAATTATGGATTTTGAATATTTGATTTCAAGGATCTTTTTGAATCTTTTTTCATGTGTTCTTTGTTCAATCATGCTCAAATCAAACCAAAACTTGCCTAATTAGCATGTGCACGAAATATTGAGTCTAGAATGTGTACAAAAAGATTTGTTTGGTTCATTTAGATATTTTCCACATATTTAATTGATTTAAATGAATTAATATTAATAGAAATTCAAATAAATAAATAAAAAATTAGAAAATACTTCCCTTTGGGCCAAATGGTGGTGCATAGGCTTGGAATGATGAATCATGGAAGAAAAATGGGCCCATTTGCAATTTTAGGTCATTTGGATCAAAGTTGACTTTTCAAAATTCCCAAAAATTTCCCAACTTCCACAAGGCATAACTTGCTCAATTGTTAAGCTTTTCACATGTTCTTTGACATTTTGGAAAGGTCTTTGAGTCCTTTAACCAATTCCTTTGGTCCCATGTCATTTTGATTTACCAATCTCAAGCTATGGCCTTTGACTTAAAGTCCCTTTTTGTTGACTTTTGAAAATGACCTATAATGTTGAAATTGATAACTTTTTGTGAGAGCATTTCTTGGACTTGAAGTATGAAGATGAGTTGTAGGAAATGTCTTTCTCTTCAAAATGAGCTTTGGATGGAATTTTTCTGATAATCCATGTGAAAGTTATGCCCTGGTCAATTTCAGTTGACTTTTTCAGCTGTCCAAATATAGTAACTTTTGCATCTTTGATGATTTCTGAGCCAAATTTTGAGAATCATGATCAAGCATTGATCAAATGATGTTTGTGGCTTCAAAATGATATGTTGACCAAAAGTTTGAACTTTTGACTGTCAAATGACCATTTTGCCCCTACAGTTGACTGTAGTGCAATTTAGGGTTTTGACTGTGCAATTTTGAGCTGAATGCCTTGAAACTTGATATGAGGATACTTGACCATCTTTGTAAGCATATGAGACTTGATTGGGCCTTTGAAAACTTCATTTCTTTGATCAGAACCCAAACCCTAGTTTTGACTGTATAGGAGACCTTTGCACTATGCAACCCTCGGGGAATTTTGTGACTTGGCTTGGCAATTTCTTGAAGAATATGGGAGGGCAAATTTTGGGGTGCAACAGTTGCCCCTGTTCAATCTTCTTAGACCTGAGGATGCAGATTGGCTGATGTGCCTTTCGTAATCCGAGGGTAGAAGATGATTGAACACTAGAGTGCCCAGAAATTTGCGCTCACATGTTGGTAGTGTGATGGGGGAATGGGCTTATAGATGCCATTTGGAGATTGCTGGATAGGATGATGGGCTTATAGATGCCATCTCGATGTTGATCGCGTAGGAGATTCCTTAGCGAGAACCTGCATACCTGCAAAAGAAAAATGAGTACCTGACACGTTGCAGGAGCTGATTTTAGATGCTTGGCATAGATATGTCCTGACTGGTTGCAGGAGTTGAGTCTGGAGCTTCAAACGGCGATGAATGAACCAGGGATGGTTATTGCTTTAGCACGAATGGTAAGAGAACCTTGGGCGACTTTAACTTCAACAATGCTCGTTGAGAAAAATCTTGGCGGGAATTACCATCTTTGCAGTATCGGAACGAGAACCATAGGCTATTATAATCTGAAAGGGAATCACCTCACTCGCCGTCGGAGAGCGAATCATAGGAAAAGGAATTGTCACCTCACACACCGTCGGAGAGGGAACCATAAGAGACTATCACCTCACACTCAACGTCGGAGAGGGAAACATCTGAAAAAGGAATTATCACCTCACGCACTTGCCGGAGAGGGGACCATAAGACTATCACCTCACACTCATCGTCGGAGAGGGAAACATCTGAAAAAGGAATTACCACCTCACGCACTTGCCGGAGAGGGGACCATAAGACTATCACCTCACACTCATCGTCGGAGAGGGAAACATCTGAAAAAGGAATTACCACCTCACGCACTTGTCGGAGAGGGGACCATATGAAAAAGGAATTACCACCTCACGCACTTGCCGGAGAGGGGACCATAAGACTATCACCTTACACTCATCGTCGGAGAGGGAAACATCTGAAGAAGGAATTACCACCTCACTCACCGTCGGAGAGGGGACCATCACTTCTGCTGAGTCTTTATCAGAAAAATCTGTTGGGAGTCGATTTAGCTGGACTAGAGAAGGCTTTGAAATATGTTTGAGCATTTTAACTGCGTCTTTCCTGAAAGGTAAAGGTCAGTCATATACAATGCATGATATGGATCAAGCAATGATGTTCTCAACATAAATGAGATTTGTATGATATGATGCATCTATGCATGCTATAATGGTGTATGTGATGTTTTATGAATGCTTTCGTCTAGGAAAGTAAACTCTTTGACGGGTGCCAGGAAGTCATATCCCGGGCTGATGTTGAAGAATAGATTTCCTTTCCGCTGGGGATGATAGTTGCAAGAATACCGGTAGGAGAAGATGACTCTGTTGCGGAATAAACTTGGCGAATGGAAGATTCTGCGGGGAGAAAAGATACTCTAGCGACCATGCTGGGAAGCAATACTCTGTGGGAAGAGGGATGCCTTGCTGAGTGTTGATGATAGTTTGCTGGGGATAGGAAGACTTTGTCAACGACGCTCTTTCCGTGGCTTTTGGCTGAGGATAACCCAGTTATATCCTGTTGAGGAAATAACTCTTTAAATAAAGTCGGGCGACGCGTTCGTGCTCTGCGAAGGATAAGCTTCCAGAATCTACTGGGGATAAGCTTACTGCTTGGGGAGATAAATTCCAATTTTCCTGGGGAGCTGGATGGGACTCTCCTGGGGAGTTTTGAATTGCTGGGGAAGTAATTCCTTTGAATGTTGATATACCGCCGGGGAACGATCTCTAGACCAAGACTGCCGGGGATGCTTGTTAAGAATATATGTATTGCTGCTGGGGAAGTATTGAGATCTACGGGAGGACACTCAATTTCCTTGATAATCTGATAATAGCTTGGAGAAGAATGTGCTGTTTTGCTGAACCACTTTCTGGGGAATTAAGATGTACTTGGTCGTGTTCTTTGGCTGAACCTACCTTGGTACCTTGGAGGATAGAACAATTAGACTGCTCAGACAACTCTTTTATTGCCCCTGTTTCTAGTGTCACCTGCAATTAATTCCTTTGTTTCGTATGCAAATATTTATGAGTTAGCAAATTATTGTCAATGCATATATCACAAATTGAACCTTGGACGTTCTTCGTAAAACAAAACAGAAAAAAGGAAAAATACTTGGCACGTTTAACTGAAAAGTATATTTGTATTGATTTTGAATGGCCTGTGAATAGGCGTTTTGTGTACAAGAGGCTGACGTCCTAGTAAGAGGAACGTCGCCGAACAAGAGAGTTTATACAAGTTTTGTACAAAAGAAAATAAAACAGCTGTGTGAAATATGAATGATCCACTGGGTTTCAACTCTGCTATTGCCTTTATAACTCCGAGCGTCTCATCACTTGATGACCTTGGTTGAAGGTGAAGCTGACTGATCGATGCCGTCTGAACTTGATGTAGATACCGGATTCTGGATGCAAAGTGATCCAATGAGACATAGTATTACGCTTTATCCCTAATTTTTGCCTGGACCGCCCTTTCGGGTTTTCAGTCCACCGGGATACCCATTTTTGCCCAAGCCGCCTTTTCAGGTTTTTGACTTGCCGGGTGTACAGATTTTTTCATTTTCATCCCTTCATTTTGCCCGAACCCTTTTGGTTCGACGGGAAGCCCTAATTTTTGCCTAGGCATGTCAGCCTAGCGGGTCTTTTTTCATGCGTAGTATTTTTTAACTATGTCTGCATTGGCGGGGTGAGGAAGGTCGTCACCATCCATGTTGGTTAATATCATTGCTCCTCCTGAGAACACATGCTTAACCACAAATGGCCCTTCGTATGTAGGGGTCCATTTTCCCCTTGGATCATTCTGAGGAAGGATGATTCTCTTGATTACCAGATCCCCAACTTGATATTCCTGTGGTCTGACCTTTTTGTTGAATGCCCTGATCATCCGTTTCTGATACGTCTGACCATGACAAATAGCAGCAAGTCTCTTTTCGTCAATGAGGTTGAGTTGATCAAGTCGTGTCTGGATCCAATCATCTTCGTTCAGATTTGCATCCTTCATTATCCGGAGAGAAGGTATCTGCACTTCGATCGGCAAGACTGCCTCCATGCCATAAACCAGAGAGAAAGGAGTTGCCCCGGTTGACGTCCTAGCTGAGGTACGGTACCCATGTAGAGCGAACGGTAACATCTCGTGCCAATCTTTGTACGTCACTGTCATCTTCTGCACGATTTTCTTGATGTTTTTATTTGCTGCTTCTACAGCCCCATTCATCTTTGGTCTGTAAGGCGAAGAATTGTGGTGCTGTATCTTGAACTGTTCGCAGAGCTCAGCGATCATGTTGTTCAGATTGGTACCGTTGTCTGTAATAATCCGCTCAGGGACGCCGTACCGACATATCAGATTGTGCCGAATGAACCGTGCCACAACAGTCTTGGTTACCGTAGCATAGGATGCTGCCTCAACCCACTTCGTGAAATAGTCAATCGCCACTAGGATGAAGCGATGTCCATTAGATGCCGTAGGTTTAATCTCGCCGATCATGTCTATGCCCCACATTGCAAACGGCCAAGGCGCAGTCAGAACATTCAGGGGAACCGGAGGAACATGCACCTTGTCTGCATAAATCTGACACTTGTGGCATGTCCTGGAATGTTGGTAACAGTCAGCTTCCATTGTGGACCAGTAGTATCCTGCCCGTAGGATTTTCTTAGCCATAGTATGTCCACTGGAATGTGTACCAAAGGTCCCTTCATGTAGCTCTTCCATGATCCTTTCTGCTTCAGTCTTATCCACACAACGCAATAAGGTTGAATCATGGTTCCGCTTATACAAGATGCCGTTGCTAAGGAAGAACTTGGCTGCGAACCTCCTCAGGAATTTCTTATCATTGACAGAGGCACCTTCAGGGTATTCCTGAGCTTCCAGATATCTCTTCGCTTCGTGGTACCAAGGCTTCTCAGTCACCAATTCAGTTTCGAGATCACAACAGTATGCCGGTTCGTCCAGTTTCCAGATGATGATCCGGGGAGCCTCATTATCCCATTTGACCTTGAACATTGAAGACATTGTAGCTAACGCGTCCGCTAACTGATTCTCTTCTCTTGGAAAGTGCTCAAAGGTTATCTCTGTGAAGTGGGGAATCAGGGTCAACACACATTCTCTGTAAGGAATCAAGTTTGGATGTTTCGTATCCCACTCTCCGTTGATCTGATTGATCACCAGAGCGGAATCTCCGAAGACACTTAGAAATTTGATCCTTAGGTCGATCGCAGCTTGAAGACCCATGATACACGCCTCATACTCCGCCATGTTGTTGGTACAGTTGAAACACAGCCGGGCAGTGAGTGGAGTATGAGTACCTTGAGGGGATATGATGATGGCGCCGATACCATTTCCCAAAGCATTGGAGGCTCCGTCAAAGTTCATAGACCATCGGGACCCTGGCTCAGGTCCTTCATCCGGTCTAGGTACTTCACAATCAGTTATTATCATGATGCTTTCATCCAGAAATTCGAAGTTCATTGATTGGTAGTCATCTACAGCTTGATGAGCTAAGTGGTCTGCCAATACACTCCCCTTGATGGCTTTTTGGGTCGTGTACTGAATGTCGTATTCCGTCAAGATCATTTGCCATCTTGCAATTCTCCCAGACAGAGCAGGCTTTTCGAATATGTACTTTATAGGATCCATTTTTGAGATCAGCAAGGTAGTGTGAGTCAGCATATACTGTCTCAGCCGGCGAGCAGCCCATACCAAAGCGCAGCAAGTTTTCTCAAGCAGTGAGTATCGGGTTTCACAGTCGGTAAACTTTTTGCTAAGGTAATAAATGGCATGCTCTTTTCGGCCAGACTCGTCATGTTGCCCCAGCACACACCCCATTGAGTTGTCAAGCACTGTCAGGTATAGTATCAGAGGTCTCCCTTCAACCAGTGGCATAAGGATAGGTGGTTCTTGGAGATACTCTTTGATTCTGTCGAAGGCAACCTGACATTCATCGTTCCAACGTACTACCTGATCTTTCTTCAGCAGCTTGAAGATTGGCTCACAGGTAGCGGTCAGATGTGAGATGAATCGAGCGATGTAATTCAGGCGCCCTAAAAAGCCTCTGACCTCCTTCTCTGTCTTAGGAACTGGCATCTCTTGAATAGCTTTGACCTTAGCAGGGTCCACTTGAATACCTTTATCACTGACCACGAAGCCTAGCAACTTCCCAGATCTTACCCCGAAGGTGCACTTGTTCGGGTTCAATCTCAGCTTGTACAGTTTCAACCGGTCAAACAACTTCTGCAGATGATTTAGGTGCTCTTCCTCAGTCTGGGACCTAGCGATCATGTCGTCCACATACACTTCTATCTCATGATGGATCATGTCATGAAATAAGGCAACCATGGCACGTTGGTAGGTTGCCCCAGCGTTCTTTAATCCAAATGGCATGACCTTGTAGCAGAAGGTGCCCCACTGAGTAACAAATGTAGTCTTTTCCATGTCTTCAGGTGCCATCTTGATCTGATTGTAGCCTGAAAAGCCATCCATGAAAGAGAACACTTTGTGCTGAGCTGTATTATCAACAAGGACATCAATGTGAGGTAAGGGAAAGTCATCCTTGGGGCTGGCCCTGTTCAGATCCCTGTAGTCGACACACATTCTGACCTTACCGTCCTTCTTAGGTACCGGCACTACATTAGCAACCCACTGAGGGTAAGAAGTTACTGCAAGGAACCCGACATCAAACTGTTTCATGACCTCGGCTTTAATCTTTTCAGACATCTCTGGACGCATCCGATGGACCTTTTGCTTAACTGGAGGGCAGTCTTCCTTAGTTGGCAAGTGATGGACCACAATGTCGGTATCCAGCCCTGGCATGTCCTCGTAGGACCAGGCAAAGATCTCCATATAGTCATGTAACATCTTGGTTAACCGTTGCTTCACGCTGAGCTCTAGGTTGGCACCAATCTTTACCTCTTTCCTGTCTGCCTCGGTACCCAAGTTTATGATTTCCATTGGCTCTTCATGGGGTTGAATTGCCCTCTCTTCCTGAAGCAACAGTCTTGCAAGCTCGCCAGGCACTTCGCAATCATCTTCACCTTCGTCTTCGGCTAAGTTGATCGGATTTTCGAAGTCATAATTGACAGTAGCAGAGTTGTTATCAGTAAGATCCAGAGTGGATTGAAACCTGTATGAGTGAGTGTGTGTGTAAATACAGCTGTTTTTGAAAATTATGTAAAGGAAAAGAAAGACAGAAAAGGAACACAATATTTGCAATGCGAAAAACGTCCAAGATTTTCATTCATGATGTATAAAATGACAGTTTGTATGCCCTCACAAATAGAACCACGGTGCCTCGGGTAAGACACCGGGCCATAGAGTTTATCATTGTTTATCACAAAATAACAAAACATAGGAATTCATTACTTAGTAACAAAAGAAACAGGGAGATTGTCCTTTGCGCTCCAATTGTTAAGTCCACCGTCAGTTGCCGGGTAGATCCAGCTATCAAACTCAGCTTCATCAACTTCCTCTTCATCCCCAATAGCATTAACTCCATGAGCAGGCAGGGGCGCTGTCACCACATTAGGCTTGTCAGATGCCTCAAACTGTACCTCCTTAGCGTCAATGAGGTCCTGCAGCTTGTTCTTTAGTGCCCAACAGTCATCGGTAGAGTGCCCCGGGCTTTCTGAGTGGTAAGCACAACGAGCATTCGGGTTGTACTTGGGAGATGTTGTATTTGGGAACTTTGGAGCCTCCCTGACAGTCACCAAATTGGTTGCGAGCAACTGTGGCAGGATCTACGATAGGGTCATGTTTAACCGGGTAAATTCCCTCCGGGGTCTTTCAGCCCTTTGAGAATTGTTTGGCCGAGGAGCGGCAGCAGGCTTAGCAATCATCACCGCGCTGACAGATTGGCGGTGCTCAAGTCTCTCTGATTTCCTAGAACCATACACGGCACTAGACTCCTTCTTGAATGGTTTCTTTTCCGAACTAGATGATGCACCCTTTGCAATCTTCCCAGACTTTAATCCAGCTTCAATCCTCTCTCCAGTCAAGATCAAATCAGTGAAACCAGCAGAAGAATTCCCAATGAGATGGTTGAAAAATGGCCCAGATAGGGTCCCCAAGAACATGTCTACCAGCTCCCGATCAGTCAATGGTGGCTGCACCCTGCCAGCCAGGTCTCTTCACTTCTGAGCGTACTCCTTAAAACCTTCGCTTGCACCTAACGCCATACCCTGGAGTTGGGTACGTGTGGGGGCAAGGTCGGCATTATATTGGTACTGCTTGTAGAAAGCAGTAGCCAACTCCTCCCAGTTACGAACTTTGGTCCCATCCAGCTGATAGAACCATTCGAGATGAGTCCCTGAAAGACTCTCCTGGAAGAAGTGGATCCATAAATTCTTATCCGCAGAGTACGGCTGAATTTTCCGAACATAGGACCTCAGATGCAGTTTGGGACAAGACGCCCCGTCATATTTGGAGAAGGATGGTTCTTTGAACTTATGCGGGATGATCACACCAGTTGACAAACCCAGATCTCCGAAATCCAGCCCAGGTGCCTGTTGAACCTCCATAGCCTTCAACCTGTCCTCCAGTTGTTTGTACCTGTCATCTGCAGGAGGGTACTGTTCTTCATCAAAATTTGTCTCGTTGTCGGAGACGACCGGACTAGGAACCTTTACTTCTGCCTGAGAAGGACTCTTGCCAACAGAAGAACCAGCCTCTTCATGCTGCAGAGTGTTACCAAACCTTCGGCCCGAGTTGAACAGAACAGTTCTTCTCTTCTTCTTCTTCTCCTTCTTCAGGAGCATAGCCTTCAGTTCTTCTTGGCCTTTAGCCAGACCCTTGATTAATTCTTGAAACTGCGCATTCTGCGCCTGAAGAGCCTTGATTGATGTCTCGGTTGATGCAGATTCGGGATTCATGATGCTGAAATAAACAGCGAATAACTGTAAGCAACCTGAAAAGAGGAAAAACCTGCTATGCACATGATGAATGAGATGTGTATGCAATGCATTCAAGGGTTCGAAAGTTCAAATTCGTTGTAGACAAAAAGGAACACACGTTATCATTAAAGAAATCATTGTTCAATACATCAAGCTTCATGGGCAAAGTACAAAAATCAAATCAATCCCAAAATACACTGCGCATCCTCTTTGGAGCTATGTAAGTGTTGAGATTCCTCTCCTCATGCAACAGGCGAGTGAGCTCCAAGACCTTCTTTTCACTGGCATGCAGATTAGTCTCAAGAGAATTCCTTTTTTCCTTAAGCTGGATCCAGCTCTTCTGCATCTCTTCCCAGGATGTGGGCATATCAGGGTGCTGAATAGTGTAGGACACTTACCCTTCCAAGACAGGTTCTTTGATTACTGGGAGCATGTGAGGATAAGGCATCACTAACTTCTGAGAGCGGGCGCGTACCCATTTGAGATAAGGCTCCAAAGGGAGGGAGTTCCTGTGCCCCAGTGTCTTGCTGTCTATCCTACTGGGCATCCTCCAAGCTCTGATAAATCTCTGGCGAAGTCCTTGAGTATCGTTGTCGAAGTCAAAGACTATGTCAGGAATTAACATGTCATGAGGACCATCCCTCCGAGCATAACCAAACTGTCTCCAAGCCAGGCATGGGCTATAAGTAATACCTCCTCTGATTCCGAGCAAAGGAACATTAGGGTATTCCCCGCAACGATCAATGATAGTGACATCTTCTCTGGACCTAGGGCACCAATGTATACCTGCATGTGTAAGAGTCATCAACCGTTGTGACCATCTCAAACCCCGCTCATTCTTCAAGACTGATTGCGGAAGGTGCGAAATAAACCACCTTCCCAGGAGGGGAGTGCAACACATAAGGACACCTCTTTTTCTCATGGTTCGAGTGTAACATGAGTGAAGGATGTCCCCCAGCAATGTAGGTATGGGATTCCTGGACATAAAGATTTGGACAGCACTGATATCAATGAGCTGATCTGGGTTAGGGAACAACACCAAACCATAAACAAGGAGGGCCACAACCTCTTCAAAAGCTTGCAAGTCAAGGGAATTCCAACATTCAAGGGCCTTCTCAAACAGAAACCTGGCTAAGAACCCTTTGATACCACTTCTAACTTCCCAATGTCCCTTGAGGTCAGATGACTGTAGGTGCAAGGCTTTAGCAATCTCTTCAAGCTTAGGTTCCTTTTCTGTACTGTTGAAGGGTAGCTGATCAAGGATAGGGATCTTTAGGAGCCGGGAGAACTCCTCCAATGTAGGTACCAACTGATAGTCCAAGAAGGTGAAACAGTGATGCAGAGGGTCAAAGAACTGGAACAGGACCTTTATCATATCTTCCTCAATGTTGGTGTTGACCAAGCTGATGAGGCTTCCATGCCTTTCACTGAATGAAGAGTTCTCAGGAATCCTGGATATAAGCTCCTTAAGCTGAGGACGGATTCTTACAAGACTGACTTGAATGGTCTTTCTACGAACAGTTTCCATGTCCTACAAAACAAGAACAAAGATGAAAATTTGAACCCCTGAAATGGTTAGTCGATGCATATGATGCTGGATGATGTCATGATGCTATGATTAAACACACCACAGATATTTACAAAGACAAACATGTAAGGCACACAAGGCACACAAGACAAGCCCTTAAGGTTTAAGGCCAGCATGGGGTCTGGGTAGTACCCTCTTGAAGTTGGTGGGTTCAACCTGTCCTAATCAAAGTAACCGGGTTCTAAGGTTCCCAATATCACGGGATTGCTTTCATTGTTCATCGTTTCGATTTAGCCACTGAACTGGCGACCGAAATATTCCAGGAAAGCAACCCTCAATTGAGCATAGTATCGAGTATCAACCAACCTCGGACTGCACCAAAGTCAGTTATCTCACTACCCTAAAGAGGCCAAGATAGTTCAATTAAGGTTCCTAAGGTCTGTTGATGCTTCACGACACCACGCGGAGGCCCCGTACTCTCCTTGACTGAACTCAAGGGTTACCGGTACACACCAAAGTGCCACATCAACGTAGCAGACTGTTTCAACCATGTCGGTATACCCCGCACAGTTCCCTCACAGCCTTGTTGCTACTTTCTAAGAAAGGTATCCCCCAGATCCGGGTTTAGGATCTATAGAACTCCCAAGCAACCCACAATTTAAAGCACACAGGGAAAACAATTGAAAACATAGTTATGAGCTAGCCCTAAGGTACACCTCACTTTAAGTAAACGTCCCCAGCAGAGTCGCCAGTTCTGTGATCGGTGGATCTGGAACTGACTGTTTAACGCTGGTTCGCGAAATGTCGCGGAAGCAAGAGTCGCCACCGTCTTTTATTTTCTCCAAATGGAAAGGACAAAAGCACAGAAAAATTCCTTAAAGAGATTGCTCTCGGTTCGGGAGGTAGATTATAGAAAGGGAAGGTGTTAGCACCCTTTCTATCCATGGTTATCCATGGGCTCTTAGATACTTGCTCATTGTGTTTTCAAAAATGGTTTGTTTGCTTTTCAACTGTGGGTTTTAAAAAGTTTCTTTGAAAATTCCAGTTCGACTCTTGTATCGGTCCTCAAGAGTGCTTGAAAAATTGCTTTCGAAAGCTTTTGAAAAGGTGTCGGTGTGAAAAGTATTTTTGATTTGTTTTGAAATTAGAGCAAGTATCTACGAGAACCTACCTACCCTAAGGAATTCGTCTCTGTAAATGTCCTTTAAAGTAGTGCCATCCCACCATTGAGAGGTAGGTAGCACCACCGTTGGAGGTGTTCGGGTCAATTCGAGTTTATAGGGACATGGTGATCACCAGAGCAATAGGAAGACACCTTAGAAGCTACCCTCATGCCAGGTTCCCGGATCATGAGGACTTACTAAGACATCCTCTACTCGACGATCACCTTTCGAGGCAACAGTGAGGCGTACCCTAGGGGTGGTGTGTGCGATTCATGTGTCGTTTTCATTGATATTTGTCTTGTCATGTTTATTGGTGTTCTACGCTTGATTTTATTTTTAAGGCCATTCATTCTTGCATGCTTATTTAACAGTTAATATTTTTGCGGGAAAGTAAATCTAAGGCTATTACAAATGGCGCGGGTCCACATCGCCAAAATTAAACCGGACCCGATTTGACAGAAAAAAATAAATAAAGCAAAGGAAAAAAGTGCGAAAAGCAAATGTTACAAAGCTTTGGGAGAGATACATAATTATTTAAACGAAAGAAAATAAATACGCGAATTAAATAAATTACGAACGAGGGCGTTGGACCCTTTTGCAAAATATTATTAATAATGGAATTGAAATTAAGAATTAAAAAGAATGTTTTTTTGGTATTTTTGGTTATTAAAATTTAATAGAAAAAATAATTAATTAAAATTAAAATGAAGCGTCAAACCCTAATTCTAATGGTTTTTAAGTTTATTGTGAAAATATTAAGTTTTAACTAATTTAAACCTAAGTTAATTTACATGCATTTTTAATTTATGAAAATAAATGAAATAAATATTATTATTGAAAAAAGAAAATTAAAAGGAGTAGAATTAACAATTAAACCTAAATTCTATATTTTTGTATTTTTGTTATTAAAAGAAATTAAAATTATAACCTAATTAAAACTAAATATTTACATGTTAATTTATCTATGAAAATAATCAAAATAAAATAAATATTATATTTTTCTTTTTTTTTCTGATTTTTGTGTATTTATATTTTGTAAAAAAAAATTGATTAACTAAAGGAGTAATAATTAAAAAAATAGAATAACAAATAAATAAAGAAAGCAAAGAAATTATGCAAACCAGGGGGGGTGTAGTCCCAAATTGTGAGGTATGGACTTGAGAAGCCTGGCCCATTATTCTGAAGCCTCCTTTGACTTTTTGCTAGCATGCTGTGCGTTGACTGGGATTCATCATGATCTCCAATCCATGGCCTTTAGATTGATGGAACTAGATGCGTGTATGGATGGATAGAGGAGCGTGCACTATGGACCACAGCATTGCGCCTGCATATGATTACTAATGGAAAAATAATATGAACATATGAAAGACCTGGGGTTCGAACCCAGGTCATGAGGATTATCACCCACTAACTTTACCACTGAAGCACTCAACGCATTTTGTTTATTAAATAATATACAAATAACATAAAGCAAAAGCGTTGGTGAATGGATTTCCAGCGCGAAAATTTAAATGGACTAATCGTTGGCCGCCACCGCACCATCTTCTTCGCTGGGAATTTCCTGAAACGATTCAACAAACATTTAACGGGGGTTTTGAACCCCCTCAAAATATGCCAATTTCATTAATAGCGATTAGGCCCTGAAGGCTCATAAATTGAGCGCGAGCTTCTCAATCTTTTCGTTCCAACCTGCAGATTTCATTCATGGCATTGTTATGTCTCAATTTTACCTTATGGCAAAACGCCCAATTTCAAGCTTTACAAACCCTAGAATTTGATAATGGTGGATTCACGCATGGTACATAAAAATACAATTCGATATGTTAGTTAGCTTCAGCATTGAACATAGAACACAAATTAAACATCAAAAATTGAAAAAGGCGCATGAATCATGATGCAAGAAAAACGATAAACTTTCTGTACAGGGCACCGGTATCCTCACGTTTCTTGATGTCAAAATCTTTGGTTTTGATCCAAATCTCTTCCTTTAATCCTCAGCAAGCTAATGGAATTGATATTGAGGCTTGAATCGCTTTCTAAGGTTGATTTCAGTTTTGACTTTTTAGAGCATTTTTCCAAGTTTGTTCATGGACTTTTAGCGCAGCTTTTTTTATGAGCATTAGGGTTATCATCCTGAATATGTAGTAAAGCTATTAGGTTAAAAAACTCAATCCAATCTCTCATAATTATGGATTTTGAATATTTGATTTCAAGGATCTTTTTGAATCTTTTTTCATGTGTTCTTTGTTCAATCATGCTCAAATCAAACCAAAACTTGCCTAATTAGCATGTGCACGAAATATTGAGTCTAGAATGTGTACAAAAAGATTTGTTTGGTTCATTTAGATATTTTCCACATATTTAATTGACTTAAATGAATTAATATTAATAGAAATTCAAATAAATAAATAAAAAATGAGAAAATACTTCCCTTTGGGCCAAATGGTGGTGCATAGGCTTGGAATGATGAATCATGGAAGAAAAATGGGCCCATTTGCAATTTTAGGTCATTTGGATCAAAGTTGACTTTTCAAAATTCCCAAAAATTTCCCAACTTCCACAAGGCATAACTTGCTCAATTGTTAAGCTTTTCACATGTTCTTTGACATTTTGGAAAGGTCTTTGAGTCCTTTAACCAATGCCTTTGGTCCCATGTCATTTTGATTTACCAATCTCAAGTTATGGCCTTTGACTTAAAGTCCCTTTTTGTTGACTTTTGAAAATGACCTATAATGTTGAAATTGATAACTTTTTGTGAGAGCATTTCTTGGACTTGAAGTATGAAGATGAGTTGTAGGAAATGTCTTTCTCTTCAAAATGAGCTTTGGATGGAATTTTTCTGATAATCCATGTGAAAGTTATGCCCTGGTCAATTTCAGTTGACTTTTTCAACTGTCCAAATATAGTAACTTTTGCATCTTTGATGATTTCTGAGCCAAATTTTGAGAATCATGATCAAGCATTGATCAAATGATGTTTGTGGCTACAAAATGATATGTTGACCAAAAATTTGAACTTTTGACTGTCAAATGACCATTTTGCCCCTACAGTTGACTGTAGTGCAATTTAGGGTTTTGACTGTGCAATTTTGAGCTGAATGCCTTGAAACTTGATATGAGGATACTTGACCATCTTTTTAAGCATATGAGACTTGATTGGGCCTTTGAAAACTTCATTTCTTTGATCAGAACCCAAACCCTAGTTTTGACTGTATAGGAGACCTTTGCACTATGCAACCCTCGGGGAATTTTGTGACTTGGCTTGGCAATTTCTTGAAGAATATGGGAGGGCAAATTTTGGGGTGCAACAGCATGCTATAATGTATAGAAATGCGATGTTTATGAATGTATGTATTTGTCTAGGAAAGTAAATCCTTGACGGGTTCCGGGAAGTCACATCCTGGGCTGATGTTGGAGAATAGTGCTTTGTTGTTTCCGCTGGGGATGATGATTGCAAGAATACCGGTAGGAGAAGATGACTCCATTGGGGAATAAACTTGGCGAATGGATTACTTTGCGGGGAGAAAATTACTCTAGCGATCTTGCTGGGGAACAATACTCTGTGGGGAGAGAGATATTTTGCTGGGATATTGAGGGTAACTCCGCTGGGGATACCGTTGTTATGTTGGAAGTGTTAATAGACTCCGCTGGGGATAAGAAGGCTTCACCGAGGACGATCTTTCCGTGGCTTTTGGCTGAGGATAACCCAGTTATATCCTGGTAGGGAAATAACCTTTGAATAAAGCCGGGAGACACGCTCGTACTCTGTAGGGGATAAGCTTCCAGAATCTACTGGGGATAAGCTTACTGCTGGGGAGATGGATTCAAACTTTCCTGGGGAAATCTTGATTGGACTCTCCTGGGGAAATTTTTGAACTGTAATTTTTGTAAGCTGAAAGAGGGAACCTATGTAGGGTTGCCTGATGATGAGCTCGTGTAAAACCGCATCTTGGAAAGAAGGACACCTGTGTATGGTTACTTTGAGGTTGGGCTCGTGTGGAGCTGCATTTGGAGTTAAAGGAAACCTGTGTAGGGTTTACTGACAATAAGTCCGTATAAAACTGCATCCTTGAAAATAGAGGACCTGTGTAGGGCTTCTAGGTGACGAGTCCGTGTAAAACTGCATCCTTAAAAATAGAGAACCTGTGTAGGGTTTCTGGGTGATGAGTCCGTGTAAAACTACATCTGGAGTTTTGAGAAGGAAACCTGTGTAAGGTTTACTGATGACGAGTCCGTGTAAAACTACGTCTGGAAAGAGATAACCTGTGTAGGGTTACTTCGGGATAAGTTCGTGTAAAACTTATGGAGGAACCGTGGTAAGGTTACTGCAGGGTAAGTTCGTGTAAAACTTCTTGATGAACCGGGGTAAGGTTATCTTTGAGGTAAGTCCGTGTAAGACTTCTGGAGGAACTGGGGTAAGGTTACTGCAGGGTAAGTTCGTGTAAAACTTCTTGATGAACCGGGGTAAGGTTATCTTTGAGGTAAGTCCGTGTAAGACTTCTGGAGGAACCGGGGTAAGGTTACTGCAGGGTAAGTTCGTGTAAAACTTCTTGATGAACCGGGGTAAGGTTATCTTTGAGGTAAGTCCGTGTAAGACTTTTGGAGGAACCGGGGTAAGGTTACTGCAGGATAAGTTCGTGTAAAACTTCTGGATGAACCGGGGTAAGGTTATCTTTGAGGTAAGTCCGTGTAAGACTTCTGGAAGAACCGGGGTAAGGTTACTGCAGGATAAGTTCGTGTAAAACTTCTGGATGAACCGGGGTAAGGTCATCTTGAGATAAGTCCGTGTAAGACTTCTGGAGGAACCGGGGTAAGGTTACTTGTGAAGGGTGAGTCCGTGTAAGACTTTGTCTGAAAATTGAGAAGGAACCGGTGTAGGGTTACTTTGATGATAAGTCCGCGTAAGACTTTTTCTGAAAGAAAAGGAACCGGTGTAGGGTTGCCTGTGGATGAGTCCGTGTAAGACTTTGTCTGAAAGTTGAGAAGGAACCGGTGTAGGGTTGCCTGATGATGATCAAGTGGATGATTGTCCTGTTTGGTTTCGGATGTTAACCCACGATCTGGAATTTGTAAAGGTAGATGGTAATCATCTTTTGTATTAACCTTTCCTTGGTACTTTGGTTGACAGAGCAACTAGATCGCCTGGACGACTCATTATTGCCCCTGTTTCTGAGGTGAGGGGAAAAGATACCTTGTGGAGGTGCTGGATGACTGCCGATTGACAAATCTTCCCTTTGGTAGGCAAGTGACGAGATGTCGGGTCATAGTCGTACGCTCTTGATCCCTAACTTTTGCCTGGACTGCCCTTTCGGGTTTTCGGTCCACCGGGATACCCATTTTTGCCCAAGCCGCCTTTTCAGGTTTTCGACTTGCCGGGTGTACAGATTTTTTCATTACATCCCTTATTTTTGCCCGAACCTTTTTTTGGTTCGCCGGGAAGCCCTTATTTTTGCCTAGGTGTGTCAACCTAGCGGGTCTTTGATTTTGCGTAGTATTTTTTCGACTATGTCCATGTTCTCAGAAAGTAGGGAGTTGCCCCTGTCAAAAGTGTTTTGCCGTGTGACCAGAAGATCTTTGTTTGATCGTCCAATGCCCCAAGTGATCCAGACTGGAGATTTGCCCCAAGCTGGTTGGCCATTTGAGAGATTCTCCGAATCTTGACTTAACTGCCCCAGATGATAGTCACTGATCATGCCATGCCCCCTTGATTGGAAGTGTTTCTCCCACTTGAGGTGACCTCTTTGTTGAGAAGATTTTTTTGTTCACTGGATGTTCGTCGTGCAAACTTCTATGTTGTTCAAACAAATAGTCATGTGCAAACAATGTTATTTTAAGAATGCAAAAGTTTATGCCTGTCTTAAATTTTGAAAATGCATTTTTGTAAAACAAGTGAAACTTTTTGTAGACTGTGATGTCAACTCAAGCTTTTACAGTGGGCCTTAAGGAGTCATGATACCTTTTGTGATAGTATGCTTTCGAACTAACCCATGCTTCAGCTAGGACTTTTAAGGGTTATAACGTGGCTTGGTTCACGGTTTAAGAAACAAAGGATAAAGGCTCAAATTATTTTTACCCACCCACTCTTCGTGATGTTCTTCAAACCTAAGCTCAGTTGATCGTGCGTTAAACCTTGTTCGAGTCTTTGTCTTGATGTTCCAATGATGGTTCAGATATTGATGATTTATTCTGAATAGGCAGTCATTTTTGTTTTTGTTGAGGGTTTGTATGACCTCTTTCTTTTGATTTCGCTATCCCTAAATTTTGCCCGAACTATTTCTTTTGTGATTATAGTCAGCGGGATGCCCCAGTTTTGTAAGTCTCCTTCGTAGGTTTTGACTTATTGGGTTTTTATTTTTTGAGATATAATGACTACCTATCCTTATGATTATTCGGAATCATCACTGTCTTCTTTTTTTTGTAAGGACCTCTTTGGTCCCATTTGTTATGCACTTGGATCAACTGAGAGAACTACCCTGCCCCAGGTTATGATAAAGGGTTTTAATTTTCGAAAAGAAAAACTCCTACTTCTTTGGCTCAGAGGGGTTGACGAGGGATTATCTTCCTTATAACTCCAGTGTTTAGGAATTGAAACAATGCCTGTACCTCATCAGCGGGGTCTGTTTAAAAGCATACTGTAGTTTGCGATATCATTTTCGTCATCATCCCTCAAGAGGCTTAGAATTATTAATCAAGAGTTGATCATCACAAAAATATGAAAGCTGCTTTAAGTATAGTACGCATAATTAATTCAAGACAGACATGTGTAATGCATTCATGAAATAAAAGAGTTTAACATGACAATTGTTTGTTTGAACAAGAAAAGAAAAAATACAACTTGAATTCAAATGAACAAAAATCTCTCAATCCTAGCCTTGTTTTGGCAAAGGAGCAGTGGTCGCAATGGGAGTCTCAGCAGGCTCGAATTCGATCTCCTTAGCGTCGATCATATTCTGGATCTTATACTTCAACGCCCAACAGTCCTCAGTGTCGTGCCCCGGGCTATCAGAATGATAAGCACACCTCGCCTCTGGATTGTAGTTTGGAGAGGAGGTCTTGGGATTTGCAGGAGGGTTGATCACCGCAATCAGGTACATTTTCAACATGTGTTGCAATGCTTGTGACCATGGCATGTTGATGTTGGTGAATTGTCTTTTAGGCTCGTCCGGCCTTCGCTGATTTCCCTTTTGTGGTTGTCGGCGTGGTGCAGAACCAGAGATCATGACTGCCTCTGCCTGTTGGTCACGACGACTCTTTTAACCGTATGCAGCATTAGACTCTTTCTTGCCCTTGTAAGGCTTTTGGTGAGTATTCGAAGGTGTGGCCTCCTGAATCTTCCCACTCTTGATACCAGCTTCAATTCTTTCCCCAGTCAGAATGAGGTCGGTAAACCCTGCGGATGAATTACCAATGAGATGATTGAAGAACGGGCCAGATAGGGTCCCCAAGAACATATCAACGAGTTCCCGGTCAGTCAAAGGTGGTTGTACCCTCCCAGCAAGGTCTCTCCATCTCTGCGCATATTCTTTGAAACCTTCTCCCGATCCTAACGGCATACCCTAGAGTTGGGTACGTGTAGGAGCGAGGTCGGCATTATACTGATACTTCTTGTAAAAAGTAGTAGCCAACTCCTCCCAGTTACGAACCTTGGTCCCATCCAGCTGATAGAACCATTCGAGATGAGTCCCTGAAAGACTCTCCTGGAAGAAGTGGATCCACAAGTTCTTGTCCACAGTGTATGGTTGAATCTTCCGCACATAAGACCTGAGATGCAGCCTGGGACAGGATGCCCCATCATACTTAGCAAAAGAAGGAACCTTGAATTTGTGTGGGATCACCACACCAGAAGATAGACCCAGGTCTCCGAAATCCAACCCCGACACTTGTTGAATTTCCATGGAATTCAGACGATCCTCTAGTTGCTTGTACCGGTCCTCAGCAGGGGGGTACTGTTCATCATTGAAGTCTGTCTCGGTGTCAGAGACCACAAGGCTAGGAACCTCTCTCCCTTGGTGACTGCCTTCCCCCACAGATGGAGTAGTCCTCTCAGCTTCATTCTGCAGTGTGTTCCCAGATCTGCGTCTAGGGTTGAACAAAACAGTCCTCTTCTTCTTCTTATTCTGAATCAGATTCTTCAATTCCTTTTGACCCTGGGCTAGGCTTACAATCAACTCCTGGAACTGGGCATTTTGGGCCTGGAGGGCCTTGATAGCTTTTCCATCGGATGATTCAGGATTCATGATGACTGCTGAAATAAACAGCGAAGAAGGTAAGTGACCTGCAATAAGTGTACCAGTAATGAAATGGTATGTATGATATGCATGCAATGTTTTCAAGGACCTCGCGGGATAAACAAAGAAGTTTGTTAGAATTTGAATCCGGTGGCTTGATTGAAGGAACTGCATATTGTTGAGAGTCCTTCTTCAAGAGTCAAGGCTCACCATATCGAGTGGGTCATAGCCCCTGACAACCTTGTCTAGAGGAAAATAAATCCCCTTTTTCCCCTTACTGGATAGTTGATTCATCATGACCTGCATCACAAGCCCTTGAGATCCTTGAAATGGGTTAGTCCTTATGCAGGATGTATGCAATGGTATGATGTTATGCTATGCATGGGGTAATGTAGGTAAACCCTGTTATGAGTCCCAATTAAGGACTATAAACAAAACCTGTAAGAAACTCAAGTGCCAGATAACAAGCATGCAAGTAGTCAAGTATGAAAGCACACAAGTCACACCACAACCCTTAGAGTTTAGGCCAGCATGAGGTCTAGGTATTACCCTCTTTAACTTTGTTGGTTAGGACCTGTCCTATCAGAAGTAACCGGGTTCTAGAGGGTCCCAATATCACTGAATTGCTTTCATTGTTCATCGTTTCGATTTAGCCACTGAACTGGCAACCGAAATATTCCAGGAAAGCAACCCTCAATTGAGTGTAGTATCGAGTATCAACCAACCTCGGACTGCACCAAAGTCAGTTATCTCACTACCCTAAAGAGGCCAAGATGGTTCAATTAAGGTACCTAAGGTCAGTTGATGCTTCACGACACCACATGGAGTCCCCGTACTCTCCTTGACTAAACTCAAGGGTTACCGGTACACACCAAAGTGCCACATCAATGTAGCAGACTATTTCAACCATGTCGGTATACCCCGCACAGTTCCCTCACAACCTTGTTGCTACTTTCTAAGAAGGTATCCCAGATCCGGGTTAGGATCTACAGAACTCCCAAGACAATCCCACAATTTAAAGTAAACAAGTCAAAGCAATTGAAAACACAGTGATCTTAGTCCTAAGGTACACCTCACTTTAAAAGAAGTCCCCAGCAGAGTCGCCAGTTCTATGATCGGTGGATCTGGAACTGGCTGTTTAACGCTGGTTCGCGAAATGTCGCGGTAAGCAAGAGTCGCCACCGTCTTTTATTTTCTCCAACATTGAAAGGACAAAAGCACAGAAAAATTCCTTATTGAGATTACTCTCGGTTCGGGAGGTAGATTTATAGAAAGGGAAGGTGTTAGCACCCTTTCTATCCATGGTTATCCATGGGCTCTTAGATACTTGCTCATTTGTGTTTTCAAAAATATTTGTTTGCTTTTCAAATGTGGGAGTGGGTTTGAAAAAGTTTCGTTTAAAATTTCAGTTTGACTCTTGTATCAGTCCTCAAGAGTGTTTGAAACGTTGTTTTTGAAAGCTTTTTGCAAAGTGTAGGTGTGAAAAGAAGTTTTTGATTTGTTTTGAATTAGAGCAAGTATCTACGAGTCATCTACCTACCCTAAGGAATTAGTCTGTGTAAATGTCCTTAGAGTAGTGCCATCCCACCATTGAGAGGTAGGTATCACCACCGTTGGAGGTGTTCGGGTCAATTCGATTAAGGGACAGTGTGGTCACCGGGCAAGCTTGTGAAATGGTTTTTAGGCCTTGCAACACACTGGAACTATGAAAACAGTTTTGAGCTTTTTAAGAAAAAATGCAAGTTTGCTTCTGAGTTTTGGGCGCAGCTTAGGGTGTGTTCTTGTATCTGATCCCTTGTATATGCATTATGTAATGTATTTCAATTGGAATTAAGGGCCTTGAAGCCTTGCATTCATACTTAGGATTTTGCCATAAACCTCCATTAACAAACTTTCCCTCTTTGTACCAATTTTGAATTCTTGCTTGATTAGGCCTTGGTACGAATTTGGGATGTGCATGATGATGATTCAAGGCTAATCAAAACCAAATATGTCCCTTAATTAACCTTCTTGATTTTTATTTGATTTTAAAGGATTTAAAATGAATTAAATCCAATAAAATCAAATAAAAATGAAAAAATTAATTTTAAATTTGAAATAAAATGTGGGACACGTGGGAAGCATGGCCAAGCTGATCCAAATGGAAAAAGTGGGCCCCTTTTGTCAAAAATGAAGTTTCAAGGATAAATGATTTTGGCCATTTCACAAAAATTTCCCAACTTCTCCAATGCATATCTTGCTCAATTTTTAAGCTTTGATCATGTTCTTTGACATTTTGGAAAGGTCTTGAAGTCCTCTAACCAATTTCCTTGGTCCCATGTCATTTTGATTTACCAATCTCAAGTTATGGTCTTTGACTTAAAGTCCCTTTTTGTTGACTTTTGAAAATGACCTATAATGTTGAAATTGATAACTTTTTGTGAGAGCATTTCTTGGACTTGGAATGTGAACATTAGTTGTAGGAAATGTCCTCCCCTTCAAGATGAGCATTGTATGGAATTTTTCTGATGAACCATGAAAAAGTTATGCCTTGGTCAAGTTACAGTTGACTTTTCAACTGTCCAAAAATAAAAACTTTTGCATCTTGAGACTTTTTGAGCCATACTTTGAGAATCATGATCAAGCATTGATCAAATGATGTTTGTGGCTTCAAAATAAGATGTTGACCAAAAATTTTGACTTTTGACTGCCAAATGACCATTTTGCCCCTACAGTTGACTGTTGAGCAATTAGGGTTTTTGACTGTGCAATTTTGTGCTGTGAGTCTTGAAACTTGACATGAGGATGCTTGACAATGTTTATGGGCATATGGGACTTGTTTGGACCCTTGGAAGCTTCAACTTCTTTGCCAGAACCAAAACCCTAATTTTTGACTGTTAGGAGGCCATTGAACTGTGCAACCCTTGGGAGATTTTGAAGCATGCTCTTTGCAAATTTTGAAGAATATGGGAGGGCAAATTTTGGGGTACAACAGGTTCCCATCCATAGGATAATAACTAATAGTGGCGACTCTTGATTTAAAAACCAGTTGCTACAATATCACACTAACTATTTCGAGGACTTTTAGGACTTATCTTTGTGTCTGTTTTGTAGGACATGGCTCCCATTCGCAGAAATACTATCCAAGTCAACCTTGTAAGGGTGCCTCCTCAAATCAAAGAGTTAGAATCAAGGGTTTCTGAGAATTCCCCGTTCACTAAAATACATGGTCGACTCCTCAGTTTGGTCACCTCAAGCCCTGATGAAGACATGGTGAAAGTTCTCTTCTAGTTCTTTGACTCGACTACCAGTTGGTGCCTACCATGGAAGAGTTTTCTCAGTTATTGGGTGTTCCTATCCTCAATCAGTTACCCTTTAACAGTATGGAAAGACCCAAAGCCTGAGGAAATTGCTCAAGCCCTGTATTTACAACAGTCCGACGTCGTGGCAAATTAGGAAACAAGAAGCGGTATCAAAGGGTTTCTAGGAAAGTTCTTGTTTGAAAAAGCTCACTATTATTGGGATACTTTGGACGTACAAGTCTTTGAGGAGGTATTTGACCTTCTCATCTATGGGATGGTACTGTTTCCTAATCCGGACCAACTCATAGACGTGAATGCGGTCAAAATCTTCTTGTCTCATAATCTGGTGCCTACTTTGCTTGGAGACATTCTGCACTCTTTTCACATTGGCACTGTAAAGAGAAGAGGGACCCTTATGTGTTGTACTCCTCTGTTGGCTAGGTGGTTTATTTTACACCTACCCTGGTTTGTTGTTGTCGTACCCCAAATTTGTTCTACCTCGATGATTTTATTTTTTGAGATTAAGATAGAAGAAATATTCAATTAAAGATGGTACAACAATATCTGATGGCTCATCTTTGTCCAAGACTAGGGGGTGTATTTAAATGGGGCTTTCTAAATCGGAAATACTCATAAACCCATTCGCGAAACATGTTGTCCAATGTCCCATGCTATTCGAAAATTGGAAATTATTTCAAAAGAATAATAATAATTATTAAGTTTATTTTGCATAAGCTTGTTTAGGTTAAGTTGACAAAAATGAGGGTGTGCTTATCAATAACTAAGCCCATTGAGTTAAGCCCAATTAATTTTTATTTGCTGTTTTTGTTGAAACAATTTCTGGTTATTAGATATTGGGTCCTTCATTAAAGATTATTTGAGAAAAAAAAACTATTTTGAAAACCATAGTATAAAAACATGTTGCTGTAATAAAAATACAGTCTTGTTGGGCTGAACAAGAGATAATCTGCAAGCCCAATTGAATTAGTTGTTTTACTGTAATAAAAAGGGGGAAATAATATTGTAGGCTGAACAATAACCTGCGGGTCCACTCAAAGTTTTTAAGCTGGCCCATTTGACACCTTAAGAGAAAAATCATTTCTTTTCTTTGTTACATTTTTATTAAAACTGTTTATATTATCATAATTATTTTACAAATTGTCAAGAGGATTGTTATAATTATCATTTCGTTATCAAAATGTTTATGTAATTACTTATTAAGAGTTTTTTTTACAAAAAAATTTGTTCATATGCAAACATTTTATGCCCAGTACCGTCTAACAAAATTGAATTTTTGTTTGCAATAAAAAAGGAAGAAACGACTTCCTAATTGGGCAATCTGAGGCCCGAGTTTGTTAAGGTACAAGATGGACAAAAAGGAGAAAGAAAATGCAAGGCCCAATGGAATAAAAAGAAACGGTAACTGTAGCGATTGAAGCTGAATGCATGGATAATTCTGGCAATTAACAACAACTGTTTCAATCACAACTAATTTCACTCACGTTTTTGCACTAACAAGTCACTGTAGAGATCATTGCATAAAAATGGATCAAATCTCATATTATTTGTTTAACAGAAAATATGGAAAAAAAATAAAACAAATCTCTACAAATCTCAATCTCTATTATAGCAAAAACTTGGCAACATAATCAATTACAAATCATCAAATCTTAATATCTTATTACATAAGAAAATCCATTACAAAATCAATCACAATAAATCAAAATCCTTAATTCTTCTGTAAATTCGTTGACCCAAATCAGTTACAATATTTTCAGAATCAATTACAGCAATCTAACCCTAATCTAAGCTAATTCCTAATTCAAAAACCCTAAATCAAAAGACTATAAAGGAAAAGAGGAAAATAAAAAAAAGGGGAGAGATGACAGTAGAGATCAGAATCGTGAGGAAGAACAACAACAATACAGAGGAGAGGGGGATTACTATGAAGAGGACAAAGCCCGTGTTGAAGACGAAGAAGAACGGTTGAGGTTTCAACCTCTGAAACCCTAACCGTGTGCACCGCCACCGCTATCCTCTCCGCCGCTCTCAATCGACCGTCACCATCGTCTTCCTTTGTTCATCGTAACCCGCGATCGAAGAAGAGAAAAAGGGCTAGTCTTTCTTTTTAGGGTTGTGGATTTTGGTGTTTGATTCATGATGGGGGTTAAGGGTTGGTAGCCGCCGGTGGTGGTGGGTGGTAAGGGTTTGTAAGGTTGAGGAAGAAGAATGAAGGGTTATCGCGAGGGAAAGTGAGAGAGAGGAAGTGATGTTGCTGTAAAATACTGAAATGAATAAAACAAAGAATGCACATGGTCTGTAACAACCCCACGCTAGCACCCCCACCTTAGTTACCATACTCCCCTATCATCATCCATTTGATAATGATAAAACGATTGCTAGGCCAAGTTCCACGGTGAACCCACACTCCCTCCTGCACGTAATCAAACTGGACCTCTCCAAAGTTGTAACGGGCTTAGGCCCAATACTGTCCGCAACCCCTTTTTGCCTAATTTCTAAACCACAAATCAATTTTCACCCCCTGCCTATCTACATATTTGGGCCAACCTGGGCCTAACTTCCAACACCCCCTATTTTTACTTGTTAACATATTGATGCACCCCCCTGATCAAATTAAATTATTTAATCTTTTATATTATTTCTTTTATATTTATTTTTTATCTATTTTTTATATATTATATTTCTTTTTTCTTTATAATAGCAATTATTATCATTAATATTAATTTTTATTATTATATTATTAATATTTATTATGTCACATAAATAAATTATTTTATGTAAAACTCATGAATATATTATTTTCTATATTATTTGCATTAAAATATTTTTTAATCATGCATTAATCAAGATATTTTTGCAGTTAATACGATTAAAAAGCACGCAACAAACAACAAACTATTTTTTGGCAATCAACTAAGCTAATCAATTGTTTTTGCAAAAGGGTTTCAAACAGATTTTGACTAACCGTGCATTTAGCCAAAATCTCCGCAATCATTACTCCTGGTCAAAATGAGAGGTGATTCAAAGTACGTTTGTGACCCCTAAAAAACAACAACCCCTACGAACTACGAATTGGGACTCTGATTTCTCATAAGAGGATATGTAGGCATACGATCAAAACTCATAGCGAGTTCTCCTATAAAAACTAAAACCTTTTCCCCTAATAAAATTTAAATCCTGTTTTACCCGAACCTAAACCTAAAACCTAATATCCTTGTGAACAAGGTAGATGAAAGGTGCCTAACACCTTTCTTTCGTCTAAAGAAGTCCGAAACCTAGAATATCTGTCTACGAATTAGGGTTTTCTGTTAGATTCCCTTCCCTAGGATAAAAACTAATAGTGGCGACTCTGATTTAAAAACCAGTTGCTACAGTTGTGAAGAACGAACAAGGCTTAAGATGGTCTAACAGGATGATGTCTCTCACACATTCACATATTCACTGGTATCCTCGATATGTGGAGGAAGTCACCATCATTGATCGTTATAGGGAATTCCCTAATGTCCCTCTCCTAGGCATTAGGGGAGGTATCACTTATAATCCCTCTTTGGCTCTGCGACAGTTTGGTTATGCTCGGAGAGATGGTCCCCATGACATGCTTACCCAAGGCATTGTGTTCAACTACGAGGATGATGTTTAAGGGTATCGTCAAATGTTTATACGAGCTTGGGGAATGGTGCACAAAGTGGATAGCAAGACATTGGGGCATAAGAACTCCATTCCTTTGGAGCCTTACCTTAAGTTGATGCAAGCACACACTCAAAGTCTCATGATGCCTTACCCCGCTGTTCTACCCATCATCATGGAACCCATTGCAGATACAAATGTACTTCATATTATTCTCCATCCTGACATGCTGACTACTCTCGAGGAATTGCAAAGGTCTTAGGTTCAACTCAAAGACGAACGATATACCTTTGAAGCCCAGTTCTATGCAAGTGAAAAAATGTTTTGGAGCTTACAAGATGACTGCATGAAGAACAAAGTTTGAATACCTACATTGAACCAAAGAGGATGCGTTCATGGGAAGCTTGAGTCCTGTTTGATTTAGGAGTTTTGTTTATCTTTGTTTCTTCCATTGTAATCCCAAGAGGAATCATTGTAATCATTTAAACTTATGAATGCAATTAATGTTTGTTCTCTCTTTGACTAAGAAAATTTAAGATCTTAAAAGTCCTTGAAAACATTGCATAAACATTATCATGCATTTCATTGCATAAGAAGGTATTTCAAGACAGGTTTCTTACTCTTTTCGTTGTTTATTTCAGCAAAAGAAATGGCCCTTAAACAAACAACAAAGGGTCTTCAAGCTCAAAATGCTCAGTTCCAACAAATGTTCCTGGCTCTGGCCTAGGGGCAAGAAGATATGAAAGCTCTGATCGTCAAAGAGAAGACTAAGAAGGCAAAGAAACCAACTGGTGTCTTGAATTTGGGAGGAAGGTTCAGAGGACCAGCTAAGCGAGCTCTAGATTTTGCCATCCCGTCAAATGAAGGGGATAATCAAGAAGAAAAGCCAACGGAAGAAAAAAATAATCCAGGGTCTGAGGAAGATGAAGCTGACTATTCCGAGGAGCAGTATCCTCCTGCTGATGATAAATACCAACAGTTGGAAGATCGGATTAATTCTATAGAGATCCAGAGGGTACCCAAGATAGATTTTGAAGAGCTAGGGTTGATCTCAGGGTTGGTCATCCCACAAAAATTCAAGGTCCCCACCTTTGCCAAGTACGACGATGTCTCTTGTCCTAAGCTGCACTTAAGGTCATATGTCAGGAAGATTCAACCCCACACTACTGATAGGAATTTGTGGGTACATTTCTTCCAAGAAAGTTTGTCAAGGACTTAGCTGGAATGATTCTATCAACTGGAGAGAACCAACATTCGTAATTGGGAAGATCTGGCTTCTGCTTTCTACAAGCAGTACCAATATAACGCTGACCTCGCCCCAACTCGTACGCAATTGCAAAGTATGTCTATGGGTTCCGACGAAGGTTTTAAAGATTATGCCCAAAAGTGGAGAGACCTTGCGGTAAGAGTCCATCCTCCTTTGTCCGATAGAGAGCTGGTGGACATGTTCTTTGGCACGTTGTCTAGTCCATTCTTTAACCATCTGATTGGAAGTTCTTCTGCTGGGTTCATTAAACTGATACTAACTGGTGAACGGGTAGAAGCTGGCATCAAAAGTGGTAAAATCCTGAGGGATGTATCCTCCAGTACTGCAAAGAAACCTTTCACTGGAAAGAAGGAGGTCCGTGCTGCTTACGGCCAAATAAATCAAAACAAAACTAAACATCGTCCGACGGTAGGGGCTGTTATGATTTCCAATCCTGCCTCAAACCAACAACGAAGAAATCAGCGCAGGCCAGGTACGCATAGAAGAAAATTTACCCAGATCAACATGACCTAGTCCCAGGTATTGCCACAAATGCTGAAGTCCAATCTGGTGACTCTAAAGGAAGCTCCTAAAAATCCCAATACTGCATCTCCCAACTACAACCCGAATGCTCGATGTGCCTATCATTCTGAAAGTCTGTGGCATGATACAAACGACTGTTGGGCTTTAAAGAATAAGGTACAGGATCTCATCGAGGCGAAGGAGATTGAGTTTGACCTTCTAGAGACACCTAATGTAATAATTGCGCCAATGCCCAAACATGTCCAGGGTGTCAATGCTATTGAAGATGACCAATTTTTTTCTTCTGTGGATGAATTAACTACTCCTCTTCTAACTGTTAAAAGGAATCTGTTGCGAGCCGGTTTACTTCCAGGCTATGGTGAAGGTTGCCACTCATGTATGTCTCTACTAGATGGTTGTCTGATGTTAAAGACGGGCGTCCATTGTCTGATGGTCAATAAATAAATTTTGTTCGAGAAAGTTCCCCTTACAAGATGTTTGTGTGAAGATGTCTCAATAATTACCATTTCCGACAATCCTCCCAGGGTCTCCACCAAAAGACCCGTCGGGATTACATCCGTTCCCAAGTTTGCTCCCTTGATCATCACCCTTCCTGGGCCAATACCATATTCCTCGGATAAGGATGTTTCCTGGAATTATGGGGCTGACGTCTATTACCATGGCGTCAAGCAAGACCTATTGGCTGTTAAAGATAAAGTTGTTGAAAGTACTGATCCTGACATCGACAAAATCGTCCAGACCAGTAAAATTATGAGAAGTGGAAGGGTTTTATCTCCTGATATTTCTCCGAAGACTATTGCTACTCTTGTGATTATTCCTGTTGTTACTCCTATCAGCACTCCCATTGCAGCTCCTACTATTATCCCTGCTATTGAGTCGACCAAGACTCAGAGCAAAGAGGTATGAAACCAAAAAGGTAAGGTCTTGCAGAGCCTCAATTGGAATCATAGGGTGGGCGGTCTGCGCGTTTGGTGGAGCCTGTCCAGACGAAGGCATACGAAGAAGTCATTCCCGAGGCTTATAAAAAAGAAATGGAAGATATATTGAAGATAATAAAGAAGAGTGATTATAATGTCGTGGAGCAATTGGGACAGACCCCTTCAAAAATATCAATGATGGCCTTACTTTTATCCTCTGAAGCCCATGCTAAGGCTTTGGTAAAAATTTTGAAGTCTGCCCATGTGCATCAAGAGACCCCTGCTGATTAATTTGAGAACTATGTTGCTAGCCTCACTACTGATAATGGACTGGGTTTTTCCAAAGTTGATTTAACTCCCAAGGGTAGGAAACACAATGATGCCCTGCAAGTCTCCATTGAGTGCAGGGGCACTACCTTATCTAATGTTCTGGTGGATACAAGTTCGTCTATGAACGTTTTACCCAAGAATGCTCTGGATTGGTTAGATTGTGAAGGACTCACATTGAAGCCCACTAACATTATGGTGAGGGCCTTAGATGGTTCCAAAAGAATGGTGCACGGGGAGGTGGACATAACTATCAAAGTTGGTACTCATACTTTTGACTCCATGTTCTATGTGATGGACATCCACCCGTCTTACTCCTGTTTATTGGGTCGACCCTGGATCCATGTGGCTAGTGCTGTTACTTCTACCCTGCATCAGATGTTGAAGTATCTAGTCAATGGAAAGATTATAACAATACATGGAGAGAAGGAATACATGGTGAGCCACCCGAACTCTTTCAGGTATGTTGAAATGGACGACGAGTTCATTGAGACCCCCTGTCATAACTTTGAGGAGGTTCCACAGATAGTTGTTATGACCAAGACTGCTAAATGTGTTCCAAAGACTACCAGACCTCCACTGAATATGGCTTATCTAACGGACGCCAAAGCAGTGGCTGAAGAAGGAGCCCAGAGAGTTATTCCTCGTGCTCACACCGGGGGACCACCATTACGGATCAGCAACCTTGAAGTCAATGCTCTTGAGGACAGTGATAGCGACTGTAACATGGACCAATGGATCTTCCAAACTATCAGCGTTGGACTCAACAATTGGGAGGCCAAAGATTTTGTGCCTATTACTTTTGTTCAGGAGTAATGGTCTTTTTGTTTTTTGGGATATGTAATATTTGAACAATTGAAACTTTAAAGCCCTGTGTCTTAACTGAGGCACAATGGTCTATTTGTGAGTGTTATTGCTTCATATTCATATGTCATTAATAAATCATTGGACATTTTGCATACAAATTTTACGCTCTCTGTTTTTCTTTACTAATTTTTACTTTATCAAAACAGCTATGCTCTTACACACATCCACATATCAAACTGCAGATCCACATCCACTCTAGATCCCATTGATAACGGTTCTGCAATTGCCAATTATGACTTTGAAAATCTGATCTACCAAGCCAAGGACGAAGGTGAGGAAAATTGTGAGGTACTAGGAGAACTTGCCATACTGTTACAATAGGAAGAAAGGGCAATACAGTCTCATGAAGAGCCGACTGATACAGTTAACTTGGGTACTGAAGAGGACAATAAGGAAGTCAAGATAGGTGCCGATCTGGAGCATAGTGTCAAAGAGCAGTTAATACAGATGCTACATGACTATGTTGAGGTTTTTTCCTGGTCATACAAAGACATGCCAGGACTTGACACTGATATTGTGGTTCATCGCCTTCCGACAAAAGAAGACTGCCCTCCCGTGAAACAGAAGGTTCGTCGTATGAGGACAAAGATGTCAGAAAAGATCAAGGCTGAATTCATGAAACAATTCAATGCCGGTTTCTTAGCTGTCAACTGTTATCCATAATGGGTTGCCAATGTTTTTCCAGTACCTAAGAAGGACGGTAAGGTACGTATGTGTGTAGATTACAGAGACCTGAATAGGGCAAGCCCCAAGGATGACTTTCCGCTTCCCCATATTGATGTTCTGGTTGACAATACCGCACAACATAAGGTATTCTCCTTTATGGATGGTTTCTCCGGGTAAAATTAGATCAAAATGGAACCTAAGGACATGGAGAAAATGAACTTCGTCACACAGTGGGGCACTTTCTGTTACAAAGTTATGCCATTTGGGTTAAAGAACGCCTGGGCAACCTATCAATGTGCCATGGTAGCTTTGTTTCATGATATGATCCATCATAAGATAGAGGTCTACATTGATGATATGATAGCCAGGTCTTAGACCGAAGAGGAGCTCCTGGATCACTTGCAAAAGCTGTTTGAAACACTCAAGAAACACAAATTGAGGCTGAACCCGAATAAGTGCACCTTTGGAGTAAGATCCTATAAGCTCTTAGGCTTCGTTGTTAGCGGTAAAGGTATTAAAGTTGATCCTGCAAAGGTTAAAGCTATACATGAAATGCCAACTCCTCGCACTAAGAAGGAGGTCAGGGGATTCTTGGGACGTCTAAACTACATTTCCAGGTTCATTTCCCATCTAACCGCTACTTGTGAGCCAATATTCATTTTATTAAAGAAAGATCAACCAGTGAAGTGAAATAATGATTGCCAGATTGTCTTTGACAAAATCAAGGAATATCTTCAAGAGCCATCAATTTTAATGCCGCCAGTGGAAGGAAGACCTCTGATCATGTACTTAATAGTTTTGGAGAACTCAATGGGGTGTGTGCTGGGGCATCCTAACGAGTCTGGTCGAAAAGTGCATGCAATATACTACCTTAGCAAAAAGTTTACCGACTGTGGAACAAGATATTCACTGCTCTAGAAAACTTGTTGCGCTTTGCATGGGTTGTTCGCTGACTAAGACAGTATATGTTGACTCACACTACCTTGTTGATATCTAAAATGGATACTATCAAATACATCTTTGAGAAGCCCGCTCTCTCTGGAAGAATAGCTAGATAGCAAATGATCCTGACCGAATACGACATTCATTATACAACCCAGAAGCAATTAAGGGAAGTGTATCAACTGATCATTTGGCTCATCAGGCCATGGACGACTATCAATCTATGAATTTTGAATTCCCATATGAGAATATAATGTTAGTAACTGATTGTGAAGAACCTGGACCGGATGAAGGACCTAAAAAAGGATCCCAATGGACTATGGTTTTTGACGGATCTTCCAACACTCTTGGCAATGGCATCAGTGCTGTGATCATATCTCATGAAGGCTATCACACACATTTCATCGCCAGGCCATGTTTCAATTGTACCAACAATATGGCTGAATATGAAGCATGCATCATGGGTCTTAAGGTTGCTATCGACTTGAGGATTAAGTTCTTCAGTGTATTTGGAGACTCGGCCTTAGTGATCAGTCAAATCAAAGGAGGATGGGACACGAAGCATCCTAATCTCATCCCTTACAAAGAGCATGTGTTGACACTAATTCCACATTTTGAAGAAATTACTTTTGAGCATTTTCTGCGAGACGAAATCAACTAGCAGACGTGCTAGCTACTATGTCATCCATGTTCAAGGTCAGGTGGGATAATGAAGTTCCTCGGATCACTATTGAGAGAATGGAAGAACCGGTATACTGTCATGAGATTGATACTGAAGAAGTAGTGGACAAACCTTGGTTCTATGAAGTCAAAAGATATCTCGAAGCCCAAGAGTATCCCATGGGAGCTTTAGTCAATTATAAGAAATTCCTAAGAAGGTTCTCTACCAAGTTTTTCCTCAGTAACGAGATCCTCTACAAGCGCAATCACGATTCTACCTTGCTTCAGTTTGTAGACAAGAGTGAGGCAGAAAATATTATGGCTGATTTTCACGAAGGTACCTTTGTCACCCATTCTAGTGGGCACACGATGGCTAAAAAGATCCTACGGGAAGGATACTAATGGTCTACTATGGAAACAAATTGTTATCAGCATTCATGAACTTGTCACAAATGCCATATCTATGCTGATAAAGTACATGTGCCTCTGGTTCCTCTAAACGTTTTGACTGCTCCCTGGCCATTCGTAATGTGGGGCATCGATATGATTGGAGAGATTAGACCTACAGCTTCTAATGGGCACCGCTTCATCCTCGTAGCCATTGATTACTTCACAAAATGGGTCGAGGCGGCCTCATTTGCTTCTGTTACCAAGAACGTTGTGGCCCGATTCATCAGACATAACCTTATATGTCGATACGTATTCCAGAAAGAATCATAACGGATAATGGTACCAATCTCAACAACACTATGATCACCAAGATCTGCACGCAATTCAAGATCCAACATCATAACACTTCTCCTTACCAACTGAAGATGAATGGCGTTGTAGAAGCTGCTAATAAAAATATCAAAAAGATCATATAGAAGATGACAGTGACATATAAAGACTGGCATGAGATATTACCATTTTCTCTTCATGGTTACCGTACCATGGTGCGCACATCAACAGGGGAAACTCCTTTCTCTCTAGTGTACGGTATGGAAGTTGTCCTACCCATTGAAGTTCAGATCCCTTCCTTGACAATAATGAAGGACGCAGGGCTGACCAAAGACAAATGGGTTCAGGCTCGACTTGACCAATTAAACCAGATTGATGAAAAAAGGCTCGGAGTTTTCTGCCATGGTCAGATGTACGAAAAACATATTGTGATACAGTGGCAAAATCAACTGTTTAATACTGGTTTGTGTTTTGTATTCATAAATATGCAGTAAGCAAGAGTCGCCACCGACTTTTATTTTATCCAAATTAAGGAAAGGGTGAAAAGAACAGAAAAATACCTTTCGAGAGTTTTCTGAGTAAGGGGGTAGATTATGGAAATGGAAGGTGTTAGCACCCTTTCCATCCGTGGTTTTCAACTGACTCTTACGTACTTGCTCATTTTTGAAAATTGCTTTCGTGTTTGTGTGTTTTGAAAAAGTTTGTTTGCTTTATGATAACTCTTGTATCAGTCCTCAAGAGTGTTGATAAAGCATTTTGGAAAATGTTTGAAAGTGTGGTTTGAAAGAGATTATTTTTGAGCAAGTACTTATCAGTTATCTACCTATTCGAAAAAGGTGTTCTTTTCATCCTTTCCTTTAGATAGTGCTATCCTACTATTAGTGAGTAGGTAGCCTTATCGTTAGATGTTAAGAAGTCAGTGGAGACTCTTGCTTACCGCATATTTGCGAATACAAAATGCAAACCAATATTAAACAGTAGGTTCTGCCATCGTATCACAGAACTGGCGACTCTGCTGGGGAAAAAGATACTCTGTTGGAAGAGTTTACCAATGCAGAGAAATAAACTCTGTTGGGGGATAAACTTCTGCAGATAGAGAAATAAACACTACCGGGGATAAGGCTTTATAAACTGTTCGAGATTATAAAAACTTAGTTGGGGAACATGGATTTCAGCTCTCTGAGGGAACTTGGCTGGAGGAGGTAATTCCTGCTTGGGGAAGAAGATGTCATAACTTTGGTTATTTTTACTCTTCGAGGACATAGACATCACTAGGACGTATGCTAAGGATGTAGCGGTAACTTTGCATCAGGATGTTTCTTCCCCTGTACCTACTGGAGAAAGTACCTGCAGAGATTTTATGGATGGATATATGTGTTAAAATAAGTGTCAGAATGACATCCGTCTCTGGATCGTATCTGAATCATATTTGGAACATGTATTGAATGAGTGTCAATATGACATTCGTCTCTGGATCGTATCTGAATTATATTGAGAACATGTATTGAATGAGTGTCAATATGACATTCGTCTCTGGATCGTATCTGAACTGTACTTGAAACATGTGTTAAATGAGTATCAGAATGACATCCGTCTCTGGACCGTATATGAACTGTACTTGAAACATGTGTTGAATGAGTGTCAGAATGACATCCATATCTGGATCGTATCTGAGTTGTACTTGAAACATGTGTTGAATGAGTGTCAGAATAACATCCGTCTCTGGATCGTATCTGAACTGTACTTGAAACATGTGTTGAATGATTATCAGAATGACATCCGTCTCTGGATCGTATCTGAAATATACTTGAAACATGTGTTGAATGAGTGTCAGAATGACATTCGTCTCTAGATCATATCTGAATTGTACGTGAAACAAGTGTTGAATGAGTGTCAAAATGACATCTGTCTATGGATCGTATCTGAACTGTACTTGAAACATGTGTTGAATAAGTGTCAGAATGACATCCGTCTCTGGATCATATCTAAATTGTACTTGAAACATATGTTGAATGAGTGTCATAATGACATCCGTCTCTGGATCGTATCTGAAATGTATTTGAAACATACGTTGAATGAGTGTCAGAATGATACCCGTCTCTGGATCGTATCTGAACTGTATTTGAAACATGTATTGAATGAGTGTCAGAATGACATTTGTCTCTGGATCGTATCTGAATTCTATTCGGAACATGTATTGAATGAGTGTTATGATGACATCCGTATCTAGATTATATCTGAATTATACTTGAAACAGGTGTTGAATGAGTGTCATAATGGCATCTGTCTCTGGATCGTATCTGAATTGTACTTGAAACATGTGTTGAATAAGTGTCAGAATGACATCCGTCTCTGGATCATATCTAAATTGTACTTGAAACATATGTTGAATGAGTGTCAGAATGACATCCGTCTCTGGATCGTATCTGAAATGTATTTGAAACATACGTTGAATGAGTGTCAGAATGATATCCATCTCTGGATCGTATCTGAACTGTATTTGAAACATGTATTGAATGAGTGTCAGAATGACATTTGTCTCTGGATCGTATCTGAATTCTATTTGGAACATGTATTGAATGAGTGTCAGAATGACACCCGTGTCTGGATCATATCTGAACTGTACTTGAAGAGAAATCTGGAATAAGTATCAGGATATCATCCGTCTCTGAGTCGTACCTGAACTGTTTCTAGAAGAGAATCTGAATAAGCATCAGGGTAACATCCGTCTCTGGATCGTACCTGAACTGTTTCTAGAAGAGAAATCTGGAATAAGTATCAGGATAACATCAGTCTCTAGATCATACCTGAACCATTTCTGGATTGAGTTTGCTTGATTGTACGTGATTCGTTGCTGTAATTCATGTCTAATTCCCCAAGTGATTTAGATGGAGATCTGCCCCTGGCTATTTGGAATTTTTGAGAGATTCCTTGAATCTTGACTTGACTGCCCCAAATGATGGACAATGATCATGCCGTGCCCCTTGGTTGGAAGTGTTTTTCCACTTGTGTTGATCCTTTCTTTGAGAAAGTTTTTGTTCACTAGATATTCGTCATGTGAATTTCACTGTTGTCGAACAGATAACTATATGCAAACAACAATATTCAAATAATGCAAAGTTTATGCTTGTCTTCAAGTTTTGGAAAATTCATTTTTTCAGTAAAACAAATTTTGCAAGAGGGTGATATCAACTCAGGATTTATAGCAAGTCCTACAGGAGTTAGGATACCTTTTGTAACAGTATGCTTCTGAACTAACCTATGCTTCAGTTAGGACTTTTAAGGGTTGTAACGTGGCCTGGTTCACGGTTTAAGAAACAAAGGATAAAGGATCAAAATTTATTTGTATCCACACGTTCTTCGTGATGTTCTTCAGTCCTATGCTCAGTTAATTGTGCATTTCGAATCCCAGTTGAATTTTGGAATGTTGGCCCCGATATTCCGGTGATGGTTCAGAAATTTAACGTTTGTTTGAGAAGGCAGTCATTTTTGTGACCTTTATTTTTTGTTGAGGATTTGTAGGACCTCTTTTCTTTTTGATTTTTTTGCTATCCCTGTCTTTTGCCTGACTGTTTCTTTTGTGATTACAGTCAGCGGGATGCCCCAGTTTTTCTTAAGTCTCCTTCACAGGTTTTGACTTAAATGGCTTTTATTTTGAGAGATAATGACTGTCTGTTCTTAGTGATTATGTGGAACCATCACCATATTTTGATTTGGAAGGACGTCTTCGATGCCATTCATTGTGTAAGAAGCAGAAGATTACAACTGAATGCGCGTCTGAATTGACTGAGAAACTACCCTGCCCCAGGTTATGATTAAGGGTTTTAATTTGTGTGAAAATAAAAACTCCTACTTCTTAGGCTCAAAGGGGTTGACTAGGGATTATCTTCCTTATAACTCCACTGTTTCGGATTTGAAACATTGCATGTACATCGTCAGCAAGGTCTTTTCAAAAGCACACCATGTGAGATTGTGGTGTCGTTTTCGTCATCCTCCTCTAAAGGCTTATAGATTTTTAATCGAGAGTCGAATATCACATAAAGGAAGCAAGAAGACCGTTTAAATAAAATGACAATGAAATCATTCAAGACAAACATATGCGATGCATTAATGTGAAAACCAAAGTTCGGCATGACAGTAATTGTTTGAACAACAAATGAAATTACGAATGAAAAATAAAAAATGAACTGGACATTCTCAATTATTTGGCTTAGGAGCAGTGATCACTTTGTGAGTCTATGGAGGGTCGAATTCAATCTCGTTGGCGTCAATCATATCCTGAATTTTGTTCTTCAGAGCCCCAACAACCATTTGTATCATGTCCAGGACTATCAGAATGGTATGCACACCTTTCTTTGGGGTGGTAACTAGGAGCAGAAGTATTGGGATTTCGTAGAGGAGACTTTAACGTAATCAACTCTTCCTTCAACATATGTTGTAACGCTTGAGCTAGTGACATGTTTATTCTGGTGAATTTTCTCTTATGCGTGACCTCTTTACGCTGATTCCCCTGTTCGTGTCGTTGCATAGGCGTAGAATTAGAGACTAATATTGCCCCCACATATTGATTATGGTGTTCTGCCTTATTACGACCCTTCTGTCCATACACAACATTGGCTTCCCTCTTACCAGCAAATGGCTTCTTCTCAGCATTAGAAGATGCAACCATCAGGATCTTCCCACTCTTGATACCACTTTCGATCCTTTCTCTAGTCAGGACCATCTCTGTGAACCCAAATAAGGAACTCCCAATCAGCAGATTGAAGAACGGTCCTGTCAGAATGCCCATGAACATATCTATGATTTCCCGATCATTCAGAGGAGGTTGTAACCTGCCAGCTAGATCCCTCCATTTCTGGGCATATTCTTTGAAGCCTTCGCTAGAACCCATAGACATGCTTTGAACTTGTGTACGAGTTGGAGCGAGGTCAGCATTCTATTGGTAATGCTTGTAGAAAGAAGCATCCAAGTCTTCCCAAGTATGAATGTTTGTTCTTTCTAGTTGATAAAACCATTCCAATTGTGTGCCAGCTAAACTTTCTTGGAAGAAATTGACCCATAACTTCCGGTCAACAGTGTGAGGCTGGATCTTCCTAACATATGACCTTAAGTGTAACTTAGGACAGGAGACACCGTCATACTTAGAGAACGTGGGGACCTTGAATTTTGGTGGGATGATCACGCAGAAACCAACCCTAATTCTTCAAAGTCTAAGCCAGGTATCTGCTGAATCTCCATAGCATTGAGACGATCCTCCAACTGTTTGTATTTATCATCAACAGGAGGACATTGTTCCTCAAAATAATCAGCTTCGTCTTCATCAGTCCCCAGATTGTTATCTTCTTCATGATTATCCCCCTTATTTGATGGAGTTGAAAGATCTAGAGCTCCTTTAACCGGTCCTCTGAGTCTTCTTCCCATATTCAGGATGCCATCCAGTTTCTTTTCCTTCTTCTTCTTCTCTTTGATGATGAGAGATTTCAGTTCTTCTGGCCCCTGGGCCAAAGCCATGAACATTTGTTGAAACTGAGCATTTGGAGCTTGAAGGTCTTTTAATGTTTGTTCAAGGGCCATTTCTTTTGCTGAAATAAATAGCGAAAAGATGAGAAACCTGTACTGGAAGATCTGTTATGAAATGGAATACATGCAATGTTTTCAAGGATCTTGCGGGATAAACAAGAAAATGTCAAAAGTTGAAATTTGCAGCTTTGATTAAAGAATTTCGTATTGCTGAGTGTCCTTCTACGAGAGTTAAGCTCATTATATCAAGTGGGTCATAACCTCTGACTCAAGTTGTCGTCTTTTGGTCTTTTGAAGGAATTGGTTAGAGGAAAATAAATCCCCTTGCCCCTTGCTAAACGTCTTCTTTATCATAACCTGCATCACATGCCCTTGAGATCCTTGAAATGGTTAATGAAATGCTATGGTATGATGCTATGATGTGTATGCTATGCATCAAGCAAAAATGCAGGGTAAGAAACCGATTTATTGGATTTATACAAACAAGGTCCTACAAGGAATACAAACAAAGCCCTGCAATGAGTTCAAATTGTTAGGCAAAGAAAGAAAACAAGTCACACAAGTAGCCTTAGGTTTAGACTTTCATGGATTCCATAGGTAAGTACCCTCTTGAAGTTTAGTTGGCTCAACCTGTCTTAGAAATAGTAATCGGGTTCTAAGGAGTCTCAATATCACGGATCTTTCTTTATCGAGCATTATTTCAGCTTAGCAATATTTTCTTGCGGCTGAAACATCTCGAAAGTCCAATGTCAATGAGTGTAACATCGAGTATCAACCGATTCCCAGCTTTACATCGAGGCCGGCTATCTCACTATTTTCTAATGGCCAAGTTTGTTCAACTAAGGTTCTAAGGTTCCTTAGTGCTTCACGACACCACACGGTGGCCCCGTATTCTCCTCGATTCAACACAAGGGATACCGGTACCAACCAAAGTGTCACACCAACACAACTATCACTTCAACCATATCGGTCCACTCCATACAGTCTCCACGATCTATTGTTGTTTACCTAAAAAGATGCCCCAGATCCGGGTATAGGATCTATAGTATCCCAAGAAAATCTTTAAAACTAAAGCAATCAAAGCAAACAAGGAAAGCAATTTAGAAATGAACTAGACCCTAAGGTAAACCCCACTTTTTAAAATCTCCCCGGGAGAGGCGTCAGTTCTGTGATACAATGGCATAACCGATTGTTATACTGGTTTTCATTTTGTATTCACAAATGTTGCGGTAAGCAAGAGTCACCATCGACTTTTCTTTTATCCAAAAAAGGAAAGGGTGAAAAGAACAGAAAAAGACTTTTTTCGATATTTTCTGAGTAAGGGAGTAGATTATGGAAAGGGAAGGTGTTAGCACCCTTTCCATCAGTGGTTTTCCACGGGCTCTTAGGTACTTGCTCATTTTTTAAAATTTCTTGTGCTTTGTGTGTTTTGAAAAGTTTGCTTGCTTTTATGATAACTCTTGTATCAGTCCTCAAGAGTGTTGATAAAACGTTTTTGAAAAGGTTTTGAAAGTGTAGTGTGAAATAGATTGTTTTAAGCAAGTACTTATTAGCTATCTACCTACTCGAAAAAGGTGTTATTTTCCTCCTTTCCTTTAGATAATGTTATCCTACTATTAGTGAGTAGGTAGCCTTATCGTTGGATGTTTAGGGACTATCGAAGGGACGTTTACGGTCACTAAGGCAACTGGGCAAGAACTCTTAGTAATTGTCCTAAAGTTCTAAGATCACCTTTTTAACCGAGGCAACAGTCAAAAGGGTCATCGAGGGACTTGTGATCTCTTGACCTCAAGGACAGTCACTAAAAATTCTCAGGTTTCGAGAATTGTGACCGTTTTCGAAGGCAACCGAAGTGAGAGATACCCTAGGGGTGAGCGTGTGCAAGTGTATTGGTTCAGATATATTATCTCTGAATTTTAGGGTTATTTAATCGTTTTCTTTTCAGTATTTTCCATGCAATTCTATTAATCTACGCAGTTAATAGTGCGGAAAATAAAGCTCCTAAGCTATTACAAGACCTTGGGGAAATTACATAAATAGCACAAGAAAAAATGTGTAATTTTGAACCTAATTAAAACTATTACAAACCGGGAAACAATTACATAACGGGGAAAGAAAAATAAAATGAAAAGAAAAAGATAAACGCACGAAGAAAATATTAAATTTTAATGTCCTAATTAACTAAATTAAAAAAAGAAATAAAAAATTAATTATAATTAATTTTGATGAAACTAATATTTTTTTGGAAAAAGCATTTGAAATTTTAATCTAATTCTATTTAATTTTAGTTTAAGAAAAAAAACAAGTTAAATTAATTAAATTAAATTAATTTACAAAAAAAAATTAATTTTAATTGAAAAACCCTAAATCTATTTTTTTTGTGATTTTTGTATTGATTTTATGGCTAAGTAAAAAATGAATTTAAAAAAATTAAAATAAAAAAATAAAGAAATTGAAAAAAAACAAAAAAAGAGAATAGAATGGGCCTGATGGTGTTAGCAGTCTGGGGTTGTGGAGCTGAAATTGTTAGGCTTATATCACATGAGCCCAATGTCCTGCGTGATCCAATGGAGAGTGTGTTAAAGGGTCCACCATGGGGATTCGTTGCTAGGCGCTGGATCTGATTGGTGGATGATCTAGTGGCTGAGAGCGAGGATGCAGGATGGACGTCTGGCCATGTACCGCACTGGAACCTGCAAGAAGTGTGTAGAAAATAGCAAAATGTTGGACCTGGGACTCGAACCCAGGTGATCTCCCTTTACCATGCATTGCCTGACCATCTGTGCTACCATGTCATTCATTATACAAAGTAAAACAAAAATAATATAATGTGAATTTCCTGCAATTATTTAAGCAAAAAGAAAACATGCGCAAATTTGAACTGGCCAGTGGGGCTACGCCACACAGTTATCTGCTCCACTCATCCATCTTGTTATCCTCTGCACTTTTACCTACGGACATTGTCCGTCACTACATCACCTGCAACTTCCAAAATCCACACTACGCAATATAAATCAAACTTATAGCCTTAGATCAATTAGGCTTGATCCCCTAAGCACGATGGTACTCATCTTTGGGCCTGATTTTACCTGTACCTGAAAACTCTAAAATAAAAGTCCAAACCCTAATAATGGCAGATCATCATACATTCATCAAAACTTGCAATTAATGATTCAAACACGTTCTAAACATTCATACAAACAAAATGCATGATCAAAACACATTTATAACACATGTATGGCCATACTCTTTTTTGAAAATAAAATTCAAACTGTGATTGTATTGGTCACGATTCTGGGAGCTTTGGTGCTTAGAAACGATGCAGTTAGCTTCAGGATTCCTCCAGGAATATTTTACAACCCTCAGAACCTCTTGAATCTGCCTCAAATTCCATAACTGATTTGAACTTTTCTCTTCAAAATTTGAAATTGGAACGTGAGTTTTGTGCGGCCAATCCTTGTCCTCTTGGTCTGTCAATGTTGTGTTTATATATTGGGATGCATTATGGCAACAAAAACTGGATTGAATCCTGGAGATTGGATGGAAAATATTTGATTTGCATCTTGGAATTTTATGTTTCTAAATTTGGCATAAACTTGCTCATCTCTAACTAATCACCCTTCACACGAATTCTTGACTCAATCTTCTAATTTTGGACTCATGATATGATTATAAAACAAATCTTTTGGATTTAATTCATCATTTTACTATTTTATTTGATTTATTAATATTTAAATGAATGAAAATTCAAATAAATAAAAATAAATATCATAAAAATAAAATAATGGATTTAAATATCTTGAGTAAGTCCATGGATATATTTGAGATCCAAAACCCACGCCCATTAGTTCAAACTATCCAATTTGCTCACATTGACTTTTGTGCATTTTCATAAAATTTCCTAACTTCTACAAGTCATAACTCTCTCAATTTTTGTCCTATCGAGGTGTGTTTGGCAATTTTGGAAAGCCCAAGATGTCCTCTTATACCTACTTTTGGTTTCATCTCAATTGAGTCTTCCATGATCATGTATGCTTCTTTGTAAAAAGATGTTTTTTGTTGACTTTTAAGATGACCTATAATGTATGAGCCTGTATCTTTTAACTGGGGCATTTCTTGAACTTGAGGGACGAAGAGAAGTTGTAGGGAATTGGATTCTCTTAAAAATGAGATTTGGTGGAAAAATTTATGATAAAGTATGAGAAAGTTATGCCTGGTCAAAGTTTGGTTGACTTTTCCTATAGAAACCCTAATTAACAATTTTTTACTTTTGATGAATTAGGAGAATTTCTTGAGGAATCATGATAAACCCTTGATCAAATGATGGATATTACTTTAAAATGTTGATGTTGACCCAAAATCTTGAAGTTTGACTGTATATAGGCCATTGTTGACTTTTAACCTAGTATAGTTGATTTTCAGGCATTTAAGTAGTTGACTGTGCTAACTTGTTGTGCAAGGCATGAAATTTGGAATGGATAACCTTGAGGACATATTAGGACCATGGAAAACATTTTATACCATTGGAATTCACACATCTTGATGAAAATTGAAACACTAGTTAGAGGTTTATTGCGTTAGGAGGAGAATTTGTCTGGTCAATTCTTGGTCATCCTTGGGCAAGTTGGGGACCTCAATGGACATGTCTTGAGTAAAATGAGATGGAAAATTTTGGGGTACAACACGTATGATCAAAGCTTTTAACAAGAAGGTAAAACGTCAGGTATATCAGGCTGGTGACCTAGTAATCAAACACATCATACTACCACAAGGTGATCCCAAGGGCAAATGGACTCCTACATACGAAGGGTCATTTGTAATCAAGAATATATTTTCTGGTGGGGCCATGATCTTAACCACTATGAATGGTGACGACCTTCCGCATCCTGTAAACACGGACATAGTTAAAAGATACTACGCATGAACAAAGACTCGCTAGGTCGACTGGCCTAGACAAAAATTAGGGCGTCACGGCGAACCAAAAGGGTTTGGGCAAAAATTAGGGATATACATGAAAAATATCTATACACCCGGCAAGTCGAAAACTTGAAAAGGAGGTTTGGGAAAAAAGGGTATCTCGGTGGACTAAAAACTCGAAAGGGCGGTCCAGGAAAAAGTTAGGGATTTAAAGCGTATAACTATGTCCCGTTGGATCACCTTACAACCAATCTTCGGTAACATCAATCAAGCCTAAATGGTGTTAATCAATCCAGTCAGCTTCGGATGTAACTGCCCGAATTTAATTAATTAGTTAATTAAATTAAATAAGAATTAAATATTTAATTTAGATGAAGTTTGGTAATTAATCAGATCGTCGGTATCGTTTGAGAAGTGTTATCGGATTATCAGGTAGAGTTGAATTTTATTCAGTTAACCGGAGATTTAATGCGAGTCAGTTACCAGAGCAATAATATTAGAAATAATATTATTATTGGAATTTGACCGTTTGAAATAAAGTCAGATTTAATCGGTTTGATCGGGAAATAGTATTTGATATAATAATATTTATCTTGATAAATTATATTTACTTAATCGGTAGTATACTACTCGGTCCGGTATGTGATTAATCGAGTTTATCTGATTTATTAGAAATAATTATTTTTATATGATAATATTATATTTTGGTATGTATATATATATATTAATATTGCATTAATTAATTATTAGTGATAATTGAATTATTATAATATTTATTTAATTATATTAAGTTAGTTTAATTAAATAAATTAATAATAAGTTTGTACGTTATATATATATATATATATATATATATATATATATATATATATATATATATATATATATATATATATATATATATATATATATATATATATATATATATATATATATATATATATATATATATATATATATATATATATATATATATATATATATATATATATATATATATATATATATATATATATATATATATATATATATATATATATATATATATATATATATATATATATATATATATATATATATATATATATATATTAATTAGTAAGTAAGTTACAGTATGTATATATATTATATAGTTAGTTTTTATAATATATTATATATATAAGTAACTACATATATTATATCTTAGTTTTAAAATATATATAATAAAGTAAATAATGAATTAGTTTTATATGTTATAATAAGTGGTAGTAGTGGGTTAGAAAAGTTAGAAAAATCAGTCAGAGAGAAAAAATAGAGAGAAGTGAGATAGAGAGGAGAAAAAGAAGATAAAAAGGGAGAAAACTTAGGGTTGAAGAGAACAGGAGAAATTTCTGGAATCGAACCGAAAAGCTTGTTCCTGAGACTAATCGGCAAGGATTATACTTCCTCTAAACATCTAGTATGTTTTTATTGCATTTGATTTCTTTCTTTTTTTCTTCCGGTTTAGACGGTAAAATTAGTTATCCGGAAATTAATAAAATTTGACAGGATAACTAAGTTAAACGCGTAGGTAATTATGGTTGAGTTATTTTTTTTGAGATTGCGACGTTTTTGGAGACCGATCGTAATTGTGTTTGTTTCGAATTTGCCGGTTTAGACGGTAAAATTAGTTATTCGGAAATTAATGAAATTTGACGGGGTAACTAAGTTAAACGCGTAGGTAATTATGGTTGAGTTATTTTCGAGATTGAGATGTTTTTGGAGACCGATCGGAATTGTATTTGTTTTGAATATATTTATGAAGTAACTTGTTTAAACTTGTACGTTACTTGATGTGTAAATATAATTGCAATGCATGTACAATTGTTGCTATTTCATTGTGTGGGAATATGTGGTATGTGTATGTTAAGGTCGGGAGTGGTCTTAATTGCATACAAGTGGTCAATTGTACATTGCATGGCATGGTTGGTCTTGAAACATAGACGGTGAAACGATGGGTTCACATTTTATAGACGTTGATCCTTAATTGGAAATAGGCGTAGAGGCTTTGATCCTATGTGGAAATATAAGCGGTGAAACTTTGAGTTCACAACTATAGACGTTGATCCTAGATGGGAAATATACGTAGAGGCCTTGATCATATGAGGAAATATAGGTGGTGGAACCTTGGGTCCACAAGTAGGTACCGCATTCACATTCTTTGCGTCGTGTCATGAGTCACATGCATAATTGTTATATTATGAGTTTATGCGAATTGGATTAATCGTGTGGTTTATGTGTCAGAATTGTTTTCGGATTGATTCTTAAATAATTACCAAGTGTGTGATTAGGTGAAATAAATATGTTACTAATATATTATATATGTTTATGTAAGGTGAAGGATTCCTAATATTTATATTTTTATGCATTGCTTTAATTACATACTGTATATTTATTGGAATTCTTACCCTTCTGTTAGAAAATGCTTGCTACGTCATTGTTCAGGTACCGAAGACGGTAGTGCGAGACACTAGCTTAGCTGATGCATTTGGATTGTAGTCCGTTACTTTTTGATTTTGAGTCGATGCTCTGATTGTAATACTGGGGGTTTAGTGTCTGCATTCGAACTCATGTTTTTATATATGGATTATACTTGTATATAATCCACTGCTTTGATTATATGATGATGTATGTATATTATGACTTGATAACATGAATGGTGTATGAACCATATGGCTTAATGCCTTGCATATTATATTTTGATTCTTCCTTGGGAGAAGATAATATTATTACGATTCCGTTGTGATTTGCAAGAAAAAGAAAGTATATGTCATGATTGTATTATGTGATTAAATGATTAAAGTGACGAATATGTCATGTCCGTTTTTCTTGAATATGTGAATTGATGTTGTGACACTCCTTCCGTGCAAATTTTATTTTCTCTAATTTTATTTATATCGTTTAATTCAGGGTTTATTAGAAAGGGTGTTACAATAGTGGTATCAGAGCAGGTCGGTCTATCGGCCATGTGGTTTATGTGTTTACTCCCTTTTGGTATACGACATTTGTGTGAAACAGTATCGGTACTTGCTTGTTTCCTTTTTGTTGTCTGCAGAGGTACATGTGAAATAAGGGGGGGGGGAGAAGTTGCTTCTATGAAGTGTTGTGCAAGAGGTTGGTTCAGTAAACCGCGGATTGTAAGATGTATGTATTGCCGAGTAGTTGATGCTTCAAGCATGGTTTTGTTTAAGTAGCTTGAAGAGAAAGATTGAAGATGCTGTTGTGCTTTGGTAACGATGATCGATGCCACCGTCATGATTGTTGACTATCTATTGACAAATTGAGGATTTGATCACCCTTAATCTCTTGTTGATTGTAGTCGGGATCATGTTAGATGGGATGGACTTATTGTGCCAGCTTGACAGTGTGTGAAATTAGTTGAGTCGGTAAGAAGAGAAACATTATGGTTTGTGTAACGAGAGATTTGGATCTTGGTGAGAGCAAGATAAAGGCATGTGACCTATTGGATGTAATTTTTTTTTTATGAAGTGTTTCGTGATGAAGTAAGTGGAACGGTGTGAGAGTGCAAGGTGAAGTCTTAATGGGTTTTGTTACTAGAACTAGTTCGAATTCGAGGAATGCTTATAAGAGGTCTGCTTCTAGATTGAGAAAGTTGAAGAGTCAACTTGAGGATTTATTTGAGGAGAAGTTTCTTCGTTCGAATGAGTCGTCGTGGAATGAGCCTGTTGTGTTGTTCGTGGAGAACGAAATTGCCGAGGTTGTGGGTCACTTCAAATGAAGGATCAGAATGAATGTTGAGGATAAGAATCTACTATTGGGGAGTGATATTTGGAGGAATTAGTCGTTGCGAGCTATTGTATTTAGTGAGTTTGATTTGAAGGTTGTTTATCGACAGTTCGTGTGAAGGATGGAGAATATTCAGAAGGATGTTTGGGATAAGGTATAGTTAAGACGAGTATTAGGTTATATCGGTAGAATGACTAATACATCATGCATAATTATGGAATATATAAATAGTGCTCTCATGAGTAGCTGTAAGAGTTACAATTGTGTTTATGGATAATTGATTCTGGAATAAGCATTATGGATTGGAGACATTCCGAGTAGCCGTGAAGATTTGATTTGCACCTTGTGGAAGCTCCGAGAAGTTATTTCTAAGAAATAGAAGTTTCCTTGTTTTGGATGGTTTTTATATTGAATTCGATTGAAGACCTTTCATAAGTTGGTTTTGTTATGGATATTGTTGACTAGAGAGGTCAAGTTTTTATTTGGACTTTGCAGTGTGAAGTGGATTATTATGAGTTATAAAGAGATTAAATGACACATTTATTTTGGTGGTGCTTAGTTCGGTGCAGTGTATCGAGATGTTTCATTTTGGACTTAAGGAGTGTTTTGGCGTAGAGCTCATAAGTGTAAATTGTAACTTGGAACAACAGGGCTTTCATGAGAAGATTTTTTTGGACGTTTGAATTAAAGTTTGATGCAGTTGCGTTCGTTTGGAAACATGAAGATTTTATTTGTATGTATGTAGGGACTATGAGAGATCTAGATTTGAATTGTTGGAAACGATTCGATGTTGAGTACGGTTTGTGAAGAGACTGCATCTAATTGCGGGGATCATTAAGAGTATCGTAGATGATACTAAAGAAAGTCGAAAAAATATGGTTTGAGAAATCAATGGATTTAAGAAGGTGAATTCAGATTCGTTTTGGAAGTACTTACTGACATGTAAGTTTAGAGAGTCGAAGTGAAATCATGTACTTCTACAATATGGATTTTGTCGGTTATTGATAACCATGGTGGATTACTGGGTTGTGATTAAGATAAGTTTTAGCGGTGAAGTATCTTGGGACGGCTTGGTAGCCTCAAGTACTTTAAGATGATCTATGGTTTATGAGGAAGAGTATTGTACTTGCGATCGGAGCCGGTCGCGATATCATTCATGTTGGACTCGAGAAGTATGACGTTGTGGTTCTGAATTTGAACTGTTTGGTTATTACAAGAGTATGAGTTACCGTTAATTCCAAAGGATTAGGGTATGAGACTGCGACGATGGTTAAGATTTTTGAGAAAGTGATTTTTGGATTGGGTTCCTGTTTGGTAAGTTGAAGGTGATAATTGACGTCTTGAATGAAAAGTTTGTACAGTTGTCGATACAGGGTGTGAGAATTGAGTGGGACATAACAAGGAGGTTTCGCCAGAGTTAAGCTTTTGAGGTTGGAAGTCCTAAGTGATTGTGGACAAGATTTGAGAAAGTAGGATACTGCCGTATCTTTAGGGACCAATGGATGTTGATCAATCGAAATCGAAGAGAAGATTTTAGAATTGATGGATCAAAGGTTGTGATGTATCATGATAGTTGTATGTCCCGGATGTGTTTATTTGGACGATGAGATTGGAGTAAGTATTAAGCGGATGGAAATTGGATGTGAGGGTCGTAAGTTAGATAGTTATAGGCTATCTGAGTGCGCAGTGGAAGTGTGAGGTATCACAAATCAGTTATGCGCGAGTGATTGGATGATTTGAGGTTTTGATTAATTACACTGGATAAGGAATCGAGGGGGTACTACCGTGGTGATGGTAACGACCTTGTTGTGTCTGGAATCTCGGGTGAACCAGTGTGTTCTCGACTTGGTTATTCTTGGTGTTACAGTTTATTGACGAGTGCATGGTATGGGCCTTGCACCTCAGCATTGTGTTTTGTTGGATCTTGATGTGAAGAAGATGTCCGCGTCTTTTGGTGTCTTTCGTATGTTACTTGGTGGAAGTGAGAGTTGGGTGGACGGATACATGAGCAGGTTCAGTATGGTTTGTCTCAGTCGTATTTTCGAGGGCAAAAATCTGTAAGTGGGGGAGAGTAGTAATAACCCGAATTTAATTAATTAGTTAATTAAATTAAATAAGGATTAAATATTTAATTTAGATGAAGTTTGGTAATTAATCAGATCATCGGTATCGTTTGAGAAGTGCTATCGGATTATCAGGTAGAGTTGAATTTTATTCGGTTAACTAGAGATTTAATGTGAGTCAGTTACCGGAGCAATAATATTAGAAATAATATTATTATTGGAATTTGACCGTTTGAAATAAAGTCGGATTTAATCGGTTTGACCAGAAAATAGTATTCGATATAATAATATTTATCTTAATAAATTATATTTACTTAATCGGTAGTATACTACTCAGTCCGGTATGTGATTAATCGAATTTATCCGATTTATTAGAAATAATTATTTTTATATGATAATATTATATTTTGGTATGTATATATATTAATATTGTGTTAATTAATTATTAGTGATAATTGAATTATTATAATATTTATTTAATTATATTAAGTTAGTTTAATTAAATAATATAAGTTAGTTTTATTAAATAAATTAATAATAAATTTGTATGTTACAAAAAGTATATTATGTATATAGGTTAGTTTTATATATATATATATATATATATATATATATATATATATATATATATATATATATATATATATATATATATATATATATATATATATATATATATATATATTAGTAAGTAAGTTACAGTATGTATATATATTATATAGTTAGTTTTTATAATATATTATATATATAAGTAAGTAAATATATTATATGTTAGTTTTATAATATATATAATAAAGTAAGTAATGAATTAGTTTTATATGTTATAATAAGTAGTAGTAGTGGGTTAGAAAAGTTAGAAAAACCAGTAAGAGAGAAAAAACAGAGAGAAGTGAGATAGAGAGGAGAAGAAGAAGAGAAAAAGGGAGAAAACCTAGGGTTGAAGAGAAGAGGAGAAATTTCTGTAATCGAACTGAAAAGCTTGTTCCGGAGACTAATCGATAAGGGTTAGACTTCCTCTAAACATCTAGTATGTTTTTATTGCATTTGCTTTTGTTTTTTTTTTCTTCCGATTTAGACGGTAAAATTAGTTATCCAGAAATTAATGAAATTTGACGGGTTAACTAAGTTAAACGCGTAGATAATTATGGTTGAGTTATTTTTTTTGAGATTGCGACATTTTCGGAGAACGATCAGAATTGTGTTTGTTTCGAATAAACCGGTTTAGATGATAAAATTAGTTATCTGGAAATTAATGAAATTTGACGGGGTAACTAAGTTAAACGCGTAGGTAATTATGGTTGAGTTATTTTTTCGAGATTGCAACGTTTTCGGAGACCGATCGGAATCGTGTTTGTTTTGAATATATTTATGAAGTAACTTGTTTAAACTTGTATGTTACATGATGTGTAAATTTAATTGTAATGCATGTATAATTGTTGGTATTTCATTATGTGGGAATATGTGGTATGTGTATGTTAAGGCCGGGAGTGGTCTTAATTGCATACATGTGGTCAATTGTACATTGCATGGCATGGTTGGTCTTGAAACATAGACGGTGAAACAGTGGGTTCAAATTTTATAGACGTTGATCCTTAATTGGAAATAGGCGTAGAGGCTTTGATCCTATGTGGAAATATAAGCGGTGAAACTTTGGGTTTACAATTATAGACGTTGATCCTAGATGGGAAATAGACGTAGAGGCCTTGATCCTATGTGGAAATATAGGCGGTGGAACCTTGGGTCCACAAGTCGGTACCGCATTCGCATTCTTTGCATCGTGTCACGAGTCACATGCATAATTGTTATATTATGAGTTTATGTGAATTGGATTAATCGTGTGGTTTATGTGTCAGAATTATTTTCGGATTGATTCTTAAATAATTACCAAGTGTGTGACTAGGTGAAATAAATATGTTACTAATATATTATATATGTTTATGTAAGGTGAAGGATTCCTAATATTTATATCTTATGCATTGCTTTAATTACATACTTTATATTTATTGGAATTCTTACCCTTCTGTTGGAAAATGCTTGCTACGACATTGTTCAGGTACCGAAGACGGTAGTGCGAGGCACTAGCTTAGCGGATGCATTTGGTTTGTAGTCCGTTACTTTTTGATTTTAAGTCAATGCTCTGATTGTAACACTGGGGGTTTAGTGTCCTCATTCGAACTCATATTTTTGTATATGGATTATACTTGTATATAATCCATTTTTTTGATTATATGATGATGTATGTATATTATGACTTGATAACATGAATAGTGTATAAACCATATGGCTTAATGCCTTTCATATTATATTTTGATTCCTCCTTTGGAGAAGATAATATTATTACGATTCTGTTGCGTTTTGCACGAAAAAGAAAGTATATGTCATGATTGTATTATGTGATTAAATGATTAAAGTGACGAATATGTCATGTCCGTTTTTCTTGAATATGTGAATTGATATTGTGACACTCCTTCCATGCAAATTTTATTTTCTCTGATTTTATTTATATCGTTTAATTCGGAGTTTATTAGAAGGGGTGTTACATCGGACAAGCAGCGAAGGGATGATATGCTCAAAGACATAAAGGCAATGACAGAATGGGAATCCAATGGGTCATTTCACATAGTTATTTCACATGTCCGTCTCCATGTACAAAAACTCTTATACAGATGATACAAAGCTATTCCTTTGAAAGTGCAAAACTATTTATTTTTATTTTTCTGTTTTGTTTGCATAAACGTTCAGTGATTATTTTTGAACATACGAATTTGAATATGATTACCGCTTAAAAATATACGCATAAAAAACAGAAATAAAGTTACTAATGGACTTAAGAAACGAGACAATATCTGAGGGCCATCCATAAAATCCCCGCATATATCTCCTCTAGCAGATACCTTCTCCAGCAGGTACAGAGGCAGGGGCATCCTACTATAAAAGTCACTGCCATATTCTCAGTATGCAGCCTAATGGTGTCAGGTATTCTCATATCCCCGACGAAGCAAGAATCTCCAAATTATTGCTCCAACAAAAAAATTTCCCCACTGAAGTCGCCAAGCTTCTCAGGATTCCCCAGCAGGATTCACAAAATCCTAAAACAGTGCACAGAGCTTACCTTCCCCAAAAGAGTTTATTTCTATAACAATGGAAATCCGTCTCTCAGCATTTCAACTTCAACAAAATTTGAAGACCTACATTTCTTCATCCCCAGCTACAATCAGGGATTTAGTTTTCCCTAATCCAACAACACTGCAATAGAACAACTGGAACATTCATACATTGCATGCATACATCATTTTACAAACATCATGGAATATGCAGCACAAATGCATATATCACAATCTCATTTATTTTGAGAGAATCATGCAATTCATACATCATGACATCGCATGAAACTGACTTTACCTTTTCAGGTTGAATTTGCAGACAGATGAATACTATTAACATATGCACAGCAGGTCAAAGATTAATACTTGAAACTAGACGGGGAAAATATTTATACGACCAAGTGGTATGAACACCCGTAGCAAGACGAGTTTACAAACAAATACAGCAGGCTAAAGATTAATGCCCGAAACCAGACGCTGAACTTTCTATGTGACCAATGCTGCCAAGTCCCAGATTAATACTTGTAACAAGCTAGGACAACTATTTGTGGACGATCAATTGTAGATTAATACCTGAGACCAGACAGGTAAGCTATCTACATGAGCAGATTGAAGATTAATACCCGAAACCAGACGGGAAAACTATCTTTCTTTCTCATGTCAGAGATTAATACCTGAAATAAGACAGGACAACTATCTCAACGACCGATAAAAGCAAGTTCTAGATTAATACCTGAAACCAGACAAGACAACTATCTGTGAACAACTGATTGTAGATTAACACCTGAAACCAGACAGGAAAACTATGTACATGACCATCCTTAAGCAATCTTACACGGGTTTCTTCTCATGATCACCAGGTGTAGTCTAACACGGACTCATCCTGAAGCAATCTTACATGGGTTTCTTCTCATGATCTCCAAATGCAGTCTAACACAGACTCATCCTGAAGCAATCTTACACGAGTTTCTTCTCATGATCTCCAGATGCAGTCTAACACAGACTCTTCCTGAAGCAATCTTACACGGGTTCCTTCTCATCATCGAGATATAGTCTAACACGGGCTCATCCTGAATCAGCCTCACACAGGCCCCTTCTTATATATCTCCGGATGCAGACTAACACAGACTCATCATAAAACAGCCATACATAGGCTCTTTTGATTACATTTTCAGATAACGGTTAATTTCATTATCCCTAGAGAGTCGATGTGAAGCATGGATTTCAACTAGAAAGAAGTAAACTCTCATCTCTCCAGCACATGGATAACTCCTAAATAGAGCCTTGGACAACTGAAGTTCCTAGATTATATTCGCCACAGAGTTTTCCTCAACCAAGAGAACATCATAAATCATCCTTCCTCAGTGGACTCCTCCTCAGACAACAGGAACATGAATTCCCCATAAAGAGACCTCTTATGAAGTCAACATCTACTTTGGATGGAATCTTTATGCCCGTCTTTGATGACTCTATGTCATCTTATCCAAATGGCATCTTTAAGCCATTCCCAACATCATCAACCATCGGTGTTACTTCATGCGAGTGCAAATTTATGGGCACTCTAGTGTTCAATCATCTTCTACCTTCAGATTACGAAAGGCAGACAAGCCAATATAAATCCTCATGTTTAAGAAGATTGAACAGGGGCAGCTGTTGTACCCCAAAATTTTCCCTCCCATTTTACTCAAGACATGCTCATTGAGGTCTTCAATTTCTCAAGGATGACCAAGGATTGACCAGACAAATTCTCCTCCTAAGCAATGAACCTCCAATTAGGGTTTCACTTTTTACCAAGATGTTTGGGTTTAAAAATCTCCAAGTGATTTCTATGGTCCCTAATATATCCTCAGGAATGTCCACGCCAAATTTCATGCCCTACACTACAATTTTGCTCAATCAATTGCTCAAATACCTGAAAATCAATTATGTTAGGTCAAAAGTCAACTGTAGCCAAAGTACAGTCAAACTTCATGATTTTTGGTCAACATGAACATTTTGAAGTGATTTCCATCATTTGATCAATGGTTGATCATGATTCCTCAAGAAATGCTCTTAATCTATCAAAAGTCAAGAATTGCTAAATTAGGGTCTCTATAGGAAAAGTCAACTGAACTTTGACCAGGCATAACTTTCACATACTTCATCCATTTCACCCCAAAAAAATCTCATTTTAAATAAAATCCAATTACATACAACTTTTATTTTTCCCTCAAGTCTAAGAAATGCACCATTTGAAAGATACAAGCTCATACATTATAAGTCATTTTTAGAAAGTCAACAAAAGACACTTTTTGCCAAGACCTTTTATATCAAGATAAAATCTTCAAATGAAAAATTGATCAAAAGAGGGATTGAAGTATACATCTTGGGATTTCCAAAAAGTCAAATATCATCATCATGAGATAACAATTGAGCAAGTTATGGCTTGTCCAATTTGGGAAAATTTGAGAAATTACAAGAATTGTGCATTGGACAAACTTGAACTTTTAGGTCAATGGCCTAACTTCTTGGACTTAAAGCATATTTCTAACCTTATAGGGGACCTCTAATATAATTTTTACATTGCCTTATAATTTTTATTTATTTTATCCATATTTATTTTGATTTATTTCAAATAAATAAAAAATAAATTGTACAAAATAAATAGAAATGGGCCTCGACCCGTGGGCTAATGTTTTGGTCTTCCTAAAAGCCCAAGAACTCGTGCACAAGTGTCCAGGTGCATGCAAGCATGGAAAGGGCAAGTTTTTCAAGTTTTGGAAACTTTTAATTTTGATATGAAAGCATGGTTTATGGCATTGATTCTTGCCATGTTTTCTGATCCTCATACTTCATTATATATACACAACAAAGCCAAGTTGAAAACACGTACACACTGTCTAAAGAAGCCACAAAAGTTGCAAAATACTTAACTAAGTTGTGAAATTCAAGCAGCAAATTCCATCCATACTCAACCCATTCCAAGGATCCCATCACCCTCCTGAGGTTGCGATGGTTCATTTCCAGCCATCCTTCGAACCATAACGTGCCCAGAATCCGTGCTTCCAAGTGTACCATTTTCTAAAATTTTCGTGGTTTGAATCTTTTAATACATGCAATATAATTGATTTTAATTCACATTTTCATATTCACATAATTATTTTGCTTGTTTCTAACGTGTTACATGAAAGGATAGGTACTCAAACAAAGATTTTCCATTTTTAGGGAAAAGTTTTAGGCGTGAGTGATTCTCAAGGATATAGACCATTTCAGGGGAAACTAACATCGTGGTTGGATTGGCAGACCCCAATTTAAGGGGGGGGGGGGGGGGTAGCCTAAATATTTAGTTTTAATTTTTCTTTTTACAGGTTTTAATATTTTGGTGTGGCCGGAGAAGGTCACCAAAGTTTGACTCTGGCACCCCTGCAAATTGTTGACTCCGACAACATACTTGTCCTTCACTCATTCGTCCATTTGAATCAGCGCGCATTTTTTTTTATTTTCAAATATATGCATATGATTTACATTATATTATTTCTATTTGATTTATATAAACGAATGGTAAAGCATATCAGTTGGTGAAGGGAACGCGTGTGACAGGGAGAGACTTGGGTTCGATATCCAAGTCTAGATTTTGATTTTTTCTAACATTTTCTTGCAGGATCCAATGCGTTGCATCACCAAGCGCCTACCATAAGCCATCAGATCTACATCATCAGAGGTCAACGTAGCCAGATCCAAGCGCATCAAATATGCACCCCCATCATGGACATTCAAAAGATTCTCTCACCGAATCCAATACAGCCTCTGGATCTCTCATGCATGGGCCTGCATTTTACAATATTGCACCCCCTGTTTCTTTTGTGTCAGGCCCAATTTGCTTTTTTTTTTTATATTTTATTTGTTTTATGGTTTATTTTCTTTTAATCATTTTTTTATAATAACATAAAAATAAAAAAAAAATAATAATAGACTTAGGATTTTCTAAATTAATTTTAATTTTTGTAAATTAATTAACTTAATTATTTTGACTTATTTTAATTAATTTAAAATCAATTAGAATTAGGTTATTTCATTCAAATTTTTCTCAATAAAAATGCAAAAAGTATTAGAATTAGTTTTCTTTTGTTAGAATTAACTTTAATTAATAATCATTCTCTTTTATTTAATTAATTAGGATTAAATTTAGTTTTTTCCTATTTAAATTAATTTAAGTATTTTCTTAAAATAAACAAAAACTAAAAAGATTTTACTTTTTTACTTAGAACTTTTTTAGGGTTTAGACGCTCCTTTCGACTCGCGCGCATTATTATGTTTTATTTTTTCTAAATTATTGTAACTGCTCACAGTCTAATAGTTTAATTAAGACTTTTTTTTACTGCTTTTATTTCCCCGAGTTTTGGACATGTAAATATCCTCCTCCTCGAAGTATTGTAATAGCGTAGACTTAAATTCCCACACTTTAAATTCCTGTACATATTAAACTTCTTAGATGTATGCCTAATAGGATTACATGACAAGATTAATAATCAAACATTAGCATACTTAACATAAGACTAAAATAACTGAACATAACACACTTTACACATATACACCTCTAGGGTACGCCCACTTTGGTTGCCTTCGGAAAATAAAACAGTCATGTCCCTCGAAAGTAGGGACGCTTTAGCAAAGACGCTCGAATCAAAAGATCATAGTCCTGCGATGACCTTATAATGTTGCCTTTCGGTAAATGATCTAGTCCCTTAAACAAAATTGCTGAAGCGTCTCTGTATGTTACCTTTATGACTGTACGTCCCTTAGAATGTCCCTCAAACATTCAACGATAGGACTACCTACTCACTAATTGTAGGATAGTGCTGTCTAAAGGATAGGAGGAAAATAATAAACCTTTCGAGTATAAGCAGATAGTTCCTAGATGCTTGCTCAAAAACAAACTTTTACACTTACACAAAGCAAAATTCAAAAGCATTTTCAAATGTTTTATCAACACTCTTGAGGACTGATACAAGAGTTATCATAGAGCAAATAGCCGCACTAAGGCATTTTAAAAAATACTTTTCAAATACACATAAAAAGCACAAGGTATTTTTCAAATGAGCTAAGCATCTAATAGCCCGTAGAAAACAACGGATGGAAAGGATGCTAACTCCCTCCCTTTCCATAATCTACCCCCCTTACTCAGAAAAATCTCGAAAAAGTCTTTTTCTGTTCTTTTCACCCTTTCCTTAATTTTGATAAAAGAAAATTCGGTGGCGACTCTTGCTTACCGCAACATTTGCGAATACAAACGCAAAACCAATATAACAGTCGATTTTGCCACTGTATCACAATCGCCACCGAACTTTATTATTTCCATGGGAAAAGGGAAAAGAACGAAATAAAACTCTTAAATATGCAATGTAAAGTAATAATTAAAAGTAATGAAAATACAATGGGTTTTTTAAAGAGATCTAAATTTCAAGGGTTGGTTATACAATGAGAAGGTACTAGCACCCAATGCATCTGCAGTACTCCACAAGAATCTTTTGAAATATCTGTTTTTGGTTAAAATTGGTTTGCTTGCTAAATGAGTGTGGGAATGAGATTTTGAAAATGCGGCGACCTAGTGTCGAATTTTTTGGCTTACAAGAAGGGCGAGTTTTTTAAAATTAGGGTTTAGAAGAGATTTATTTTTAGATTAATAAAACTAAAAAAAAAAGTACAAAGGGGTTTTCGCAAAATCGTATTAAATATATTTGATGACATGAAGTCAATGAATTCGATTTTTCCTTTGGAGTTAGACAAACAAAAATATAAAGACTAAATGATCGACAAAGGGAAATTAAATAAATAACAATTAAATAACTAAATAATTAACAGCCAAAAATTAAATAAAATAAAGAAAGACAAAATTATACTAATATATATTTTTGGTATTTTTAAAGAGGGCAACAAAGAAATAATTATAATCCCGATCTAATAGTTTTTTTTTGTATTTTTTGTATGAATTTTTACATGAAAATAAGGCAAAATACTTAAAAATTAGAAATAAAAAAAATAAAGTGAGCAAAGAGAAGATAAATGCTCAAGTGAGCAAAGAAAAAATGCATAAAATAAAGAAAATAAAATGCTATGGATGATAAATGGTATAAAAGTAAAGAGAAGAAAATATAAAGTGCGGAAATATAAATGATATTAAAGTAAAGTTAGTACAATATAAAATTAATAATCTGATTTGTGATAAGTGTAACTTCATATAGAGTATAGAACGTATGCACCCATATATGTTAGAGAAATGACACTTTGAAGTTCATTATCTTATACATGTAGTACAATTAACAAACATGGGGGATCAAGACAAAGTCAAGGAAGATACATTATGACAAACTTATCTCAATCCCAAGTACCTTGAATGATCAAAGGGCCATTTAGAGGTAGATTGAAAATGATTAAAGTTCATCAAATATCCGACAAGCTTAGATGAACTAAAAAAAGCTCAAATACTTTCTAAATTGATCCAAATAAAAATATAAATAAAATAGATAAAGAAGAATAAGATGAAGTCTATAATAAAAATAGTATAAATGTCATAACCTTCTCAATTTTTCATAAAATTAAACAAATGAATAACGAAAGTTTATCAACTCAATCTCATGATCAAGGATCCATGCTTAAAATAAGTAAATAAGCAACAAAAAATTACAGAAAAAAATGAAAATTAAACAACAATAATTCACTTTTGCTTTTGGAGGTTCAAGAACACTTTTCTACTCTTGATTTTGAATCAATGAGGTTTCCTTGCAAAATGGTGATAATTATGGTACTAAATAAATAAAGCAAGAGTAAAATGCAATAGAATTAAATAAATAACTAGTATAAAAGCACAACTATTCAATAAAAGGGAGAAATAACTTGAAAGAAAATGAAGAGAAAAAAAGAAGAGAATTTTGGCTTAGTTTTATTGAACTATTGGTGGTCCAAAATGAGAGAAGAGAGATCTTATTTATGGTGTGAATGTTGAGTAAATTTGAATGAAAAGTGTGGGAAGATTTAAATTTGAAATTTGAAAATGTTTCTTCTTTTGTGTAAACAACGAATGACATGAGAAATATGGTGTAAGTTTGTAATGAATTTTGAAATTGGAAGCGAATTGTGTGGAAACCCATGTGATGTTGTAAGAAAAAATATGGGCTTTTGATAAAAAAGAATGAAGGGTGGGGATTGAATGAGATGAAAAGTGAAATATTTAACTTCGTTGTCCCGAAATTGGCTTTTTTCTTATTTTGGACAAAACAATAAACATAAATAATACTAATAGTAAATATATATAAAAATTTAGTATAATGATACAAACTAAAAGAATAAAATAAAATCAACAAGAAAATATTTTAATTTTAATTTTTCTGAATAAAAAATGTGACCGGAAATAACAAAAAACGATAAAAACGAACCCTTAAGTAATCGTAAAAAAAACAAAATGAACATGTTAAAATAAACTAGACACAACAAAGATTAATAAAAAAGATTGCAATTGATCAAAATCGAAAATAAAAATACTTGGTTAAACAAGCACTGATAGTTAAAATGCGACTGCAAACTGCACCGAAAAAATAAAGCGAGCACACCAACATGATCTACGCAAAATGTAGATTCATAAAAAAGTTAGTTAAAGATCAAAGCTCGAAATATTTTTCTTGCTAATTTTCTGCACAATGTCGAATTGCTTTTAATAGTCTGTCTGTAGAACCGAAATATCAATATTATTAGATTTTGATCAACTTTGCACAATGCATGAAGCAGAGAAAAGAAATAAAATACATGAAGGTATTTGAGGAAACAAAACCTTACTCGAGAAACTATATTTGATCTTCTCGATTCAAATCCTACCTTGCAACACAAATAAAAGAAACAAAACATTTTTTTTTGTATTTTGATTAATGGTTAGTAAATATAAAAGGAAAGCACAAAGGTGTTCGGTGATCTTGATGCTATGTAATGATACAAAAGAGAGGTGGGATCTTAGTTCAAAAATTGAGGTATGACAGCTGCCCCTATTTAAGTTACTTCTATCCAGAGATATGAAGATTGAAATCTTCATCTCGACGAGATTGAAGGGACTTAAATATAGAATACACAATTTATTCCCTAAGATACCGTAATGATGCTTATGATATGATATGAAATAAGATTTTGAATCCTATGAGGAATGATACCACATGAGACAGAATGACATTGGAGAATTCAGACAAAGGATAAAGGAAACTCCACAGGGGAGAAATTATAATTCCCTTGGGGAAAAGTACAACAAACTTCAAGTAGGAGACTCTTATTGGGGGATAATGATGGTGAATTACTGAATTTTAGATTTAGTGGAGAAACAAATGACATCAGCACCGTGACTGGAAGAAAGTAATGATTTACATCAACATCGAGATTGGTAACATTAGTACTGCGACTGGTAACATTAGATGCACCAACTTTTACTGAAGGTAGAGAAAAATGGTAATAAAAAACCTCCCCATGACGAACGGGTCCCAGATTCTTCTTTATCAAGTCTTCTACATTAAAAGGATAGTAATAACCCCCCCCCCCCACATAATGAACCTGTCCCAGTTTCTTCTTTTTCAAGTCTTCCACTTGAAAAGGATAATGTACAAGTTGTCTCCGCTAAAGGGACTACCACTTGTAGAGATTTTGTAACAAACCTCTCTGCGGGACTTTTCCAGAGAGATACAATTTGTTGTTGTAGAGAAAACTTATCAAAAGAGATGCCATTTGCTGTTGATGAGAAAACTTCTTAAAAGAGACGCCATTTGTTATTGAAATAACATATTGTTGGGGATACACAAGCTACCCAAATAAAGAGGACGCCACTTGCTGTCTTCTGAAGATATCAATAATGCATAAGCAGCTCATGAATAGGCAGCCACTTGCAATCTTCCAAAGATATCAATAATACATAAGCTGCTCATGAAGAGTCCACCACTTACTATATTCCAAAGATATCAATAATACACAAGCTGCTCATGAAGAGCCTGCCACTTGATGCTTTCCAAGGATATCAATAATACATAAGCTGCTCATGAAGAGTCTTCCACTTGCTGCTTTCTAAAACTATCAATAATACACGAGCTGCTCATGAAGAATCCACCACTTGTTACTTTCCAAAGATATCAATAATACACAAGCTACTCATGAAGAGTCCGCCATTTGCTATCTTCCAAAGATATCAATAATACACAAGTTGCTCATGAAGAGTCCACCACTTTCTACTTTCCAAAGATATCAATAATACATAAGCTGCTCATGAAGAGTCTGCCACTTGCCGCTTTCCAAAGATATCAATAATACACAAGCTGCTCATGGCGAGTCCGCCACTTTCTATATTCCAAAGATATCAATAATACACAAGCTGCTCATGAAGAGTCCGCCACTTGCTATCTTCCAAAGATATCAATAATACATAAGTTGCTCATTAAGAGTCCGCCACTTGCTACTTTCCAAAGATAGCAATAATACACAAGCTGCTCATGAAGAGTCTTCCACTTGTTGCTTTCCAAAGATATCAATAATACACAAGCTTCTCATGAAGAGTCCACTACTTGCTATCTTCCAAAGATATCAATAATACACAAGTTGCTCATGAAGAGTCTGTCACTTAATACTTTCCAAAGATATCAATAATACACAAGTTGCTCATGAAGAGTCTGCCACTTGCTGCTTTCCAAATATATCAATAATACACAAGTTTCTCATGAAGAGTCCGCCACTTATTGATTTCCAAAGATATCAATAATACACAAGCTGCTCATGAAGAGTCCACCACTTGCCATCTTCTAAAGATATAAATAATACACAAGTTGCTCATGAAAAGTATGCCACTTGCTACTTTACAAAGATATCAATAATACATAAGCTGCTTATGAAGAGTCCGCCACTTGCTGCTTTCTGCTTTCCAAAAATATCAATAATACACAAGCTGCTCATGAAGAGTCCGCCACTTGTTGTCATGTTGATATTCCAAAAGAGTATTGCAACAACACTACTGGGAAACAAAGTTCATCTTCAATGAGAAACCATGAATATATTTTTCCTGAGGAGACCAAGTATTTAAATATGCAAAATAAATGCACTCTCCATCTAGGTTTCACAGCCTAGAGAGATCTATGGGGTAGCGTCTGCAAGAGGAAAAGCTTAATCCAGGAATAAACTGTAGAGAAAATAGTCAAACAAGACTCCACCCAACGAGGAAACAACTCAATTGAGGATTTATCCTATCCATAGATGGAAAAGGAAAGCTAAAGCAAGATTCTTCCACGAGAGTTAACTCAGTGGGGAACTAGAAAGGAGGCGCACTTTCTGCTTAAGTTTACACTCTATTTGAAAAGAGCAAATACACTATTTGAATACACATAACCAAGGTATACGAACCCAATAACATCAACAAATACGAATGTGCATGCATGATGCAAGTGTGAATGAATAAATGAATGTCATGTATATGTTTGACAAAACAAATAGAAGAGATAAAATGGAGATGATAAGACATCATAGTACAACTAAATACTCGGCTAATATCAACAAGATGAGAACATTAGAGGAGATATAATAAAAGCCATCGGCGGAGCATATTTTTGCTATAAGGCTCTAATCTCTCTGGGGAGGAAGATATTGTTTGGGAGAAAACCCAAAGTCTAATCTTCTAACATCAATAATCCATTGAAAGGATAACAACATGAACTCTGTTTCAGCTGGAGAGAATCTTTCTTAGCTGGAGATATTGGGAAACTCCACCATATGATAATGTGTGCAAAGCATATCACATATCTTGACAAATTTGGATTTCCCCTAGAACTAATTTTGGATGCCCCAAGTTTACTGCTGATAAGTTGCGTGACGCACGACAATTCTTGCGAATAACTTCACTTCTAAAATGCCCCAAGTTATATGGTTTACGAGAATAAATCGTCTCAAGAGGATTTTACAAAAGACCTAGCATCCAAAATTCCCCAATGTCTTCAAACTCTTAGAGAGATTCGTTGAATCTCGACGTGACTGCCCCATATTAACTGTATTTGGCAAGACAAAGTCTTCAAATTTGGCCCATGAGGGTAAACAAACTATGAAGGCATCAACCTGTTCATGCTGAAAGTCTTCAGGAGACATGCCCTTGGCTATGGTCACTCTTGAACCGATTCGCCAATTACTCCATAGAGTTTCAGGCCTAAATATTAACTCATCATTGGTGCTTACATGTAAGCTTCCTTGATATTTAGAGAATATTTTACAAGCAGAAAAATTTATTCTGAGAATGAAAATTCTAATACAATAGTTACGTAAGTCTTGAAGATTTCTTTGAAAAAATGTCGCAAAGTGTGAATGAGTGCATAATTTATTTTGTATGAAAGATGACAAAAGCATATGATACCAGCACAAATATTTTAGAAAAACTTTTGGGAGTCAGGAACGCTATCTCGTTGAAGTATGCTTTCAAAATAAACTTTGATTTAATTAGAACTTTTAAAGGTTGTAACGTGGCCCGATTCACGGTTTTTAGAAAAAAAAATAATTTTTAGGCTCAAAATTTATTGGTGCCCACCCATTTATCATGATGTTCTCCAGTCCTAAGTTTGGTTAATTCAACATTCGTGTTCATCTTTCAGAAAATATTTTGTGACGGTTAAGGAAATGATGAACCTTTCAGAGTAGCAGCCACCCTTATGTCTTCATGTTTGTAGTTACACGGATTTGTTCTTTGCTGAGGATTTTTGTGTAGTCAAGAAAGATAAAGACAAAGTCAAGGAAGATACATTATGACAAACTTATCTTAATCCCAAGTACCTAGAATGATCAAAGGATTATTTAGAGGTAGATTGGAAATGATGAAAGTTCATCAAATATCTGACAAGTTTAGATAAACTAAAAAAAGCTCAAATGCTTTCTATATTGATCCAAATAAAAATAGAAATAAAATAGATAAAGAAGAATAAGATGAAGTCTCTGATAAAAATAATATAAATGTCATAACTTTCTCAATTTTTCATAAAATTAAACAAATGAATAATGAAAGTTTATCAACTCAATCTCACGACCAAGGATCCATGCTCAAAATACGTAAATAAGCAACAAAAAATTATAGAAAAAAAATGAAAATTAAACAACAATAAATTACTTTTGCTTTTGGAGGTTCAAAAATACTTTTCTACTCTTTATTTTGAATGAGTGGAGTTTCCTTGCAAAATGGTGATAATTATGGTACTAAATAAATAAAGCAAGAGTAAAATGCAATAGAATTAAATAAAGAACAAGTATAAAAGCATACCTATTCAATAAAAGGGAGAAATAACTTGAAAGAAAAGGAAGAGAAAAAAAGAAGAGAGTTTTGACTTAGTTTTATTGAACTATTGGTGGTCCAAATTGAGAGAAGAGAGATCTTATTTATAGTGTAAATAATGAGAAAATTTGAATGAAAAGTTTGGGAAGATTTAAATTTGAAATTTGAAAATATTTCTTTTTTTGTGTAAACAATGAATTACATGAGAAATATGGTGTAAGTTTGTAATGAAATTTGAAATTGGAAGGGAATTATGTGGCAACCCATGTGATGTTGTAAGAAAAAATATGGGCTTTTGATAAAAAATAATGAAGGGTGAGGATTGAATGAGATGAAAAGTGAAATTTGTAACTTTGTGGTCCCCAAATTGGTTTTTTTCTTATTTTGGACAAAACAATAAGCATAAATAATAATAATAGTAAATATAATTTTTTTTTAATATAGTGATACAAACTAAAAGAATAAAATCAAATCAACAAGAAAGTATTTTAATTTTAGTTTTTCTGAATAAAAAATGGGACCGAAAATAACAAAAAACGATAAAAATGAACACCTAAGTAATCGTAAAATAAATAAAATGAACATATTAAAATAAACTACACACAACAAAGATTAATAAAAAAGATTGCAATTGATCAAAATCGAAAGTAAAAATACTCGATTAAACAAGCACTGACAGATAAAATGCGACTGCAAACTACACTGAAAAATAAAGCGAGCACACCAACATGATCTACGCGAAATGAAGATTCATAAAAAAGTTAGTTAAATATCAAATCTCGAAATATTTTTCCTGCTAATTTTCCGCACAATGTCGAATTGCTTTTAACAGTCTGTCTGTAGAACCGAAATATCAACATTATTAGATTTTGATCAACTTTGCGCAATGCATGAAGTAGAGAAAAGAAATAAAATACATGAAGGTATTTGAGGAGAAAAAACCTTACTCGAGAAACCACATTTGATCTTCTCGATTTAAATCCTACCTTGCAAAACAAATAAAAGAAACAAAACATTTTTTTTTTTTTTTTGTATTTTGATTAATGGTTAGTAAATATAAAAGGAAAACACGAAGGTGTTCGGTGATCTTGATGCTAAGTAATGATACAAAAGAGAGGTGGGATCTTATGTCAAAAATTGTGGTATGACACATGAGTATGTTTGAACTCCAAAAAGTTAAGTCCAATAACTTAAAATCACAAATTTGCTGAATTGAGATTTCATGCATTTTCTTGAAAATTGCCCAAATTGTGCACTTCATAACTTGCTCAAATTTTATCTTTTGAAGATGATCTTTGACTTTTTGGAAATAACAAGATGTCCTTTAAACTTTCTCTTTTAATCATTTTTTCACTTGGAGACATTTTCTTGATGTAAGTTTCCTTGACAAAAAGTGTCTTTTGTTGACTTTCTGAAAATGACATGTAATATATGAGATCATATCTTTCAAATGATGAATCTTTTGGACTTGAGTATAAAATAAAAGTTGTAGGGAATTGAATTTTATTCATAATGGGCTTTCTTTAGGGAAAAGTTGACGAAGCATGTGAAAGTTATGCCTGGTCAAAGTTCAGTTGATTTCTCCTAAGGAAACCCTAATTTGGCAATTCTTGACTTTTGATGATCTGAGGACTCTCCTTGAGCAATAATGATCAAACCTTGATAAAATGATGAATATAACTTTAAAATGTTGAGTTTTACCAAAAATCTTGAAGTTTGACTGTATATTGACTAGAGTTGACTTTTTGATCAATATAGTTAATTTTCAAACATTTGAGCCATTGACTGAGCAAACTTTTGATGCAAGGCATGAAACTTGGAATGGATATTCTTGAGGACATATTAGGAACCATGGAAATAATTTAAGGCCTTTGAAACCAAAATTTCTTCATGAAAAGTGAAACCCTAGTTGGAAGTTCATTGCTTAAGAGGAGAATTTGTCTGGTCAATTCTTGGTCAACCTTGAGCATTTGGGGACCTCTATGAGTATGCCTTGAATAAAATGAGAGGGAAAATTTTGGGGTACAACAGCTGCCCCTGTTCAATCTTCTTAAACCTGAAGAGTTAGATTGGCTTGTCTGCCATTCGTAATCTGAAGGTGGAAGATGATTGAACACTAGAGTGCCCAAAAATTTGCACTCGCTTGTGCATGAAGTAACACTGTTGGTTGATGATATCAGGAATGGGCTTATATATGCCATTTGGAGAATATGACTGAGATTTGTCAGAGATGGGCTTATAGATTCCATCCAAAGTAAATTTTGACTCCAAACTAGAAAAAGTATCAGAATAAATCTACGGTTGATTTTATCTGAGCCAGAAGAGGACTCTGTATCTGACTTCATATGAGAAGTATACTAGAATGAGTTTGTGTTCGATTGTATCTAGAAGATGTGTTAGGCAGTGCCAGAATGAATCTATGTCGTGATTGTATCTTGTGATGTATTGAGTATGAGTATCAGAATGAATCTATATCTTGATTGTATCTGAACTGAAAGATGTATTGAATGAGTATCAGAATGACATCCACATTTGGAGAGTATCTAAACTTTATCTGAAAGATGATCTAGAATGAGTAACAGAATGACATCCGTATATGGAGCGTATCTGAACCGTGTATAGAAGATAATAAATTGTTGACAATCTTTATTTGTTTGGGAACTAACCTGAAAAGAAAAAGTTAGTTTTATGCAATGGCGTGATGTAGGTATTTTATTGCATAATGATGCTCTCAGAATAAACGAGATTGTGCTATATGCATTTTGTATGCACATGCTATGTTGTTTGTAAATGATGTATGAATGTGAAATGTTATTGAGGTGCATTTGTAAACTCGAGAATCTTTGTCTAGGGAAAATAAATCCCTGACTGTTGGAATTGTTTCCACTAAGGATCCCTGCTTTCTTGTTCGAGGAAACTCCGCTGGGGAACATTGATTTTTGCTCTTTTCTTGAGGAAACTTGGTTGGATCATGTTCATTCTTGCTTGGGGAGAATGGTTTAAGAACATTGAATGTTCATTGCTAGGGAGTTTATACCCTGACTGTGAATAGAAGAGATGGATAACCTTTCGGCTCGCCTGGGGAGGATAAAGTTGACTGACATCTGGTCTGGTTTCCAAGTTGACTTCACTGGAGAGAGGGATTTGCCATTGATTTGCGATAGAAGCACACTCAAGTTGGGGAGTGTCAAAATAAATCCATGCCTTGATTGTATCAGAATATGTATTGAATGGGTATCAGAATAATATCCATATCTAGAGTATATCTGAACAATATCTGAAAGATGTTCTGAATGAGTAACAGAATGACATCCACATCTGGATCGTATCTGAATTGTATCTGGAATAGAAATCTGGAATGAGTTCCAGAATGAATATGTGTCTTGATTGTATTTGTACTGTATTTAGAAGAGAAATCTGGAATGAGTTCCAGAATTAATAAATGTCTTGATTGTATATGCACTGTATCTAGAAGATGATAAACTATTTGGGGAAATAAACCCTATTGATGGAGAAGTACTCTTGTTGAGGAAACACCCTTGTTAAGGAAATGAACTCTACTGGAGAGAAGAAGTTTGAAAGGGGTTTTACAACCTTGGATGAACAAGCTCAGCCGGGGAAGATAAACTCCATAAACTGTACTGATTGAAACTCCGTAGGTTGGTGAAATTGCCAGGAAGAAGATCATACTCCTTTATCTGCCAGAGTGATCTGCCGGGGAAATTGTGGGGAATGTATGACTCTATGAAGATTACATTGTGGAGATAATCTCATGGAATTGGCTCTGTGGGGGTCCGTGGAGACTTGAATATATCTCAACTTCTAGAGCCCTTGCTGAATGCTGATCAGGGTGATAACTCTTCTACTGATAGACAGGTGACGAGATGACGGGATATAATCGTACACTTTAATCCTTAACTTTTTCCTAGACCTTCCTTTTATATTTTCAATCCACCATAATACCCCTTTTTGCCCAAGCTGCCTTTTCAGGTTTTCGACTTGCCGGGTGTAGAGTTTTATTTATATATCCCTAATTTTTGCCCAAACTTTTTTGGTTTGCTGGGATGCCCTTTTTTTCCTTAGGCCAGTCAACCTAGCGTGTCTTTTTTTTTTTTCATGCGTAGTATTTTCTGACTATGTCCGCTTTCACAGGGTGCAAAGAATTATCACTGTCCATAGTAGTAAGTGTTGCAGAACTGCCAGAAAATGTTTGCTTGATCATACGTGGCCCTTTACTGGAACTCATGTTCAATGCCCCAAGTGATTCAGATGGAGGTATGCCCCTGGCTATTCAGCACTTTTGAGAGATTCCTTGAATCTTGACTCGACTTCCACCAGATCAGTTAGACATCAGGTCTTGCCCCTTAATTATGAAAGACCTGTTACTGGAAATGATTTTCCATCTTAGGTGATTCTGTTCATTGAGAGGATTTCCGTTCATTGAATATCCGTCGTGCGGATTTCTCTGTTGTCGAACAATTAGTCATATGCAAACAATGATAAAAAATGCAAAGCTTATGTCTGTCTTGAAGTTTTAAAATGCATTTTTATTATACATAAATCTTTAAGAATGTGATATCAAACAAGGATTTATAGCAAACCTTATAGGAGTCAGGATACCTTTTGTATCAGTATGTGTTATACCCCAAATTTTCTCTCCCAATTTTACTCAAGGCATGCTCCTAAAGGTCCTCAATTGCTCAAGGTTGACCAAGAATTGACCAGACAAATTCTCCTCATAATTAATGAACCTCTAATTAGGCTTTTACTTTTCATCAAGATGTGAGAGCTCCAAAAGTCTCAAATGTTTTCCATGGTCCTAATATGACTTCAAGATTTTCCATGACAAATTTCATGCCTTCCACTACAAGTTTGCTCAGTCAATTGCTCAAATGCTTGGAAATCAACTATATTAGGTCAAAAGTCAACTGTGGCCCAAATACAATAAAAGTTCATGATTTTTGATTAACATCAATATTTAGAAGTGATATCCATAATTTTATCAAGGGTTGATCATGATTCCTCAAGAAATGTTCCTAATTCATCAAAAGTCAAAAATTGCTAATTAGGGTTTCTTTAGGAAGAGTCAACTGAACTTTGACCAGGCATAACTTTCACATACTTCATCCATTTTTTCCCAACAAAAGCTCATTTTTCAGAGAATATCACTCCCTACAACTCTTCTTTTGTCCTCAAGTCCAAGAAGTGCACCATTTGAAAGATACAATCTCACACATTACAGGTCATTTTCAGAAAGTCAACAAAAGACACTTTTTTCTAAGACCTTTTACATCAAGATCAAGTCTTCAAATGCAAAATTAGTCAAAAGAGGCATTTAAATAGACACCTAGGTCTTTCCAAAAATTCAAAAATCATCATCATGAAATAAAAATTGAGCAAGTTATGGCTTGCCCAAGTTGGGAAATTTGGGAAATTTCAAGAAATATGAATTGAGCAGACTTGTACGTTTAAGGCAATGGCCTAAATTTATGGACTTCAAACTCTTTTATGACCATATGTAGAGGCCCTAATCTCATTTTTACATTACCTTGAAAATTTCATCTATTTTTCTCATATTTATTTTGATTTATTTCAAATAAATACAAAGTAAATTGCATAAAATATTTAGAGATGGGTTTTGGCATTTGGGTTGTTGTTTTGCTTTGCCTTAAGGCCCAAGAATTCATGCAAGATGTGTCCAGGTACATGCTAGCAAGGAAAGGGCAAGTTTTGGCAAAATTTAGAAGCTTTTTAATTTGTTGGATTTTGGTTGGAAAACATAGTTATGACATTGATTCTTGGCATGAAAGCTTGTTCCCTACATCTCCTCTATATAAGGGTCACATTTGCAAGCCTTAAACACGCTGGAAAACACCTCAAGGAGTCACACGAAAGTTTGCAAAAAATAGCAAAGTTGTCAAAACTCAAACAAACACTTTCGGCCCGTTTCAATCCAATCTAAGCCCTCCATCAACCTTCTGAGCTTCCCAGGAGTATGTATCGCTCCTCATCCACGCCGTTCTAGGCCCAGAACACACCCAGCCAATTCACCATTTCTTTGGTAAAATTTTAATTTTCAATCTCTTGATCTATGCATTATGGAATGTTTTGATTTTTTTATTTATGCTCAGGACCTTCACTAGGGCAGGATACACGCTTCACATGAGAGGTTTGGAACCTAGAACGATGGATGCCATTGTTAGGGCATCCATGGCTGTTAGGGTTCAAGCTCTCAATCCAGGGGTTTTTAGGTCAATCTAAGGCCAGATTCAAAATCAGCGCATGATTTTATGAAGGATATGACTCTTGGTTTTGCTTTAGTTTGCTTGTTTTGCAGGGGAAAATTTTGAATCGGCTGGAGATGGTGACCAGAGTTTGACTCCGACACCATTGACCTGTTGACTCTGGTGCAATACCCGTTTCTTTCCCATTGGCCAGTTCAAATCCACGCGCATTTTTTTGTTTTCAGATATATTTGACTTTGTCTTGTATATAATATTGTGCACTGGTTATGATAACAATTGAAACAGCAGCTCAATTGGTAAAGGCGCATATGTGCGAAAGAGAGGGCTTGGGTTCGAATCTCAGGTCTATCATTTTTTATCTTTTCTAGTGAATTGTATGCAGATCCAATGCTCCTCACTGGATTCAGACACAATTCTGGGCTCCCTCACTTATGGGCCTAACGAATTTCAAATCAAGACCCCCTTTTGGCTGCATAACACCAAGCCCATTTACCCTTTTTTTTCTTTTATTTGTTTTATCATACTTATTTCATTTTAATCACCTTTTTTTAACAAATCATAAAAAATAAAAAAAATATTAAATATACTTAGGCTTTTCTTAAATTACTTTAATTTAATTTAATTAATTATTTGGACATTATTTTATTAGTTTAAAATCAACTAGACTTAGATTTATTTAATTCAAAGATTTTCTTAATAAAAACACAAAAAATAGTAGAACTAGTTTTATTAATTAACAATCATTTTTCTTTTATTTAATTAATTTGGAGTATATTTAATTTTTTTTCTCATTTACTTTAGGTTAAGTATTTATCTTAATATAAATAAAAAACAACCTAAGATATTTTCTCGTTTACTTAGAAATTTTTAGGGTTTTAGACACGCGCATACATATTTCCTTTCTAGTTTTCTTTTTCATATTTTTGTATCTGCTGATGGGATGTAATAGATTAAAATAGGATTTTATCCCTTTCTTTACTTTTTCCCCATTTGAATATGTAAATACCCCCTCCCCGAAGCATTGTAATAATGTAGAATTTAAATTTCTGTACTTTAAATTTCTGCAAAATATTAACTGTTAGTAATTAGGATTGTGTGGAAAGACTAATAACAAAACACTAGCAAACGTAATAACAAAGACAAATAAACTCAATTGAATCATTTGCACATATACACCTCTAGGGTATCCCACTTTAGTTGCCTTCGGAAAATAGTCCCAACTCTCGAAACGTGAGAGGTTTTAATGGCTACCCTCTGGTTCAAAAAAAAGATCATAAGTCCCTCGATGACCCGCTCGACGTTGCCTTCGGTAAAAATATGATCTTAGAACCTTAGGGTAGTTACTAAAGCTTCTTTCCCAGTTGCCTTTGTGACTATAAAAAACGTCCCTTCGATTGTCCCTAAAACATCCAACGATAGAGCTACCTACTCACTAATAGTAGGATAATGCTTTCTAAAGGATAGGAGGAAAAGAACGAACTTTTTCTAGTATAAGTAGATAGTTCTTAGATTCTATGCTCAAAATAAACTTTTTAAATTTACACATTTCAAAAACAAACTTACAAAAACATTTGCTTTGTCAACACTCTTGAGGACTGATACAAGAGTTAACGCAAAGCAAATCTCCGCACCAAGGCATTTCAAAACATTTTTTCAAAACACACAAAGAACAAGGTACTTTTAAAATGAGCAAAGCATATAAGAGCTCGTAGATAACTACAGATGGAAAGGGTGCTAAAACCTTCCCTTTCAATAATCTACCCCCCTTACTCAGAAAATTCTCGAAAAGGTCTTTTTCTGTTCTTTTCACCCTTTCCTTAATTTGGATAAAAGAAAAGTCGATGGTGACTCTTGCTTACCGCAACATTTGCAAACACAAATGTAAAACCAGTATAGCAGTCGGTTCTGCCACCGTATCACAATATGCTTTCGAACTAACCCATGCTACAGCTTGGACTTTTAAGGGTTGTAGTGTGATCTGGTTCACGATTTAAGAAATAAAGGATAAAGGCTCGAAATTTATTTGTACCCAACATATTCTTCATGATGTTCTTCAGTCCTATACTCAGTTAATTGTTCGCTTAAATCCCGATTGAGTCTAGAATCTTTTCCCTGATATTCTGGTGATGGTTCAGATACTAAAAGTTTATTTTGAGGAGGCAGTCATTTTTTGTAATATTTTCTTTTTGTTGAGGAATTGTAGCAATCTCTTTTTTTGATTTTATTATCCCCACCTTTTGCCTAAACTGTTTATTTTTTCGTTACAGTCAGCGGGATGGCCTAACTTTTTTTTTCTTAAGTCTCCATCATATGTTTTGACTTAGCGGGCTTTCTTTTGAGAGATAATGACTATCTGTTTTAATGATTATGTGGAACCATCACCATATTTTGTTTTGGAATGATACCTACAACACTACTCGTCATGTATGAAGGGAAAACTTGTGATTGAATGCACCATTGAATTAACTGAGAAACTACCCTGCCCCAGGTTATGATTAAAGGTTTCAATTTGTGTGAAAAAGAAAACTCTTGCTTCTTAGGCTCAAAGGGGTTGACTAGGGATTATCTTCCTTATAAATCCACTATTTAGGATTTGAAACAACGCATGTACATCGTCAGCAAGGTCTGTTCCAAAGCATACTGTAGAGATTATGGTATTATTTTTGTCATCCTGCCTCTAAAGGCATATAGCTTTTAATCGAGAGTTGAATATCACAAAAAGGAAGTAAAAGCACAATTTAAGTATAGTGAAAACGAATGGATTATTTCAAGACAAACATATGCAATGCATTAATGGAATAGAAAAGTTTGACATAAATTAAGTGTTCAAACAATCAAAATAAAATTACAATTTGAAAATTCTAATGAACAAAAAGCCTTTTCGTCTAAACTTGTCACTTCAGATGGTGTGCCTTTGAGGGATGACAAAAGAATTACTCTGGCCATCTTGTGTGAACTCTAGCACTCCTTCGTCGATCAAGTCTTGAATCTTATTTTTCAATGCCCCAAAGATATTAGTGTCATGCCCAGGACTATTGGAATGATAAGCGCATCTCACATTATGATTGTACCGAGGAGAGGAGGTGTTGGGATTCTGAGGAGGATCCTTCAGTGTAATCAACTTCATCCTCAAGATGTGTTTCAATACTCGAGCCGAGGACATGTTGATTTTGGTGAATTTCCTTTTGGGCGTGTCCTACTTACACTGATTGCCTTGTCGTTGTTGTTGCACAGGTGCTTGATTAGAGACCCGTACTGCCCCCACAGATTGGTTTAGATCACTCTTATTATGATTCTTTGGGTCGTACATAATACTGGACTCCTTATTTCCATTGTATGATGCAGTCCCCTGACTTTCACTGCTCTTGAGTTTATTTTCAACATGTTCCCGCATGAACATATCAACCGATTCCCTACCTGCCAAGAGAGGTTGATCATTGATTAGACCCCAAATTCTAGCAGTTTGCCCCAGACGATCGTATCTGTCTTAATGAAGCTTGCTGATGAGAATCCTCAACTCTTCTTGTCCCCGAGCTAAATTTTGGATAAGAGGCATCTGACTACTCATCTGGATTCTCATCCTTTCCTTCTAAGCTTGCAATTTCTCCAACTGGTCCTCCTTGTTATCTTCAGGAATTTTCTTGGTCAAGTTCCCGACGAGGAGTGCTTTCAATTCTTCTTGCCCCTTGGATAGATTCAAGAACATTTCCTTGAATTGAACATCTAAAGTTTGGAGATATCTGTCGTTCTGTTCGGGAGCCATCTTCCTTGGTGAAATAAACAGCGAGAAAATGAGAAGCCTTTCTTGAGAATACCTGTTATGTAATGAAATGCATGCAATGTTTTCAAGGATCTCGCAGGGGAAACACAAGAAAATGTTAGCAACTGAATTTGGCTGCAGATTTGATAGAAGAACTTTGTATCGTTGAATGTCCTTTTATGAGAATCAAGCTTACCATGTCGAGTGGGTCATAACCACTGACTCAAGACACCGTGCTTTGACGGTGTTGGCTAGAGGAAAATAAATCCCCTTCCCCCTTGCTAGATGTTTGGTTCATCATAACCTCCATCACAGTGCCTTTGAGATCCTTGAAGTGGTTAATGAAAATTCTATAGCATGATGTCATGATGTGTATTCTATGCACCAAGAAAAAGTGTACGGTGAAGTAAACAAGTAAATCTTGCAAGAAATCTAGGTTATTGGATAATGGATACAAATAGGTCATGTAAGGAACTCACGTTGTTAGGTAATGAAAATAAACAAGCCCTGCAAGGAGTTCAAGTTGTTAGATAATGAAAGCAAACAAGTCACACAAGTAGCCTTAGGTTCATGCTTGCATGGAGTTTGTAGGTAAGTACCCTCTTGAAGTTTAGTTGGCTCAACCTGTCCTAGAAAAGTAACCGGGTTTAGGAGTTTGTAGGCAGATGTCCAGAGGTTAATCAAGAGTGGTATTTTTTCTTTCAAAAATGTTAACCCAAATGTTCAAGCTAATCCATTACCTTAACTCGGTACAATGTCGATAAATATGGTGCACAAATGTCCTAGAAATTTTCGAGTCTACCAGGTTGAGCATATAAGGGACTCACTGATAAGAATGCATCAAAGTTTAAGTAGACTTGACTTCTTTAAACATCGACATAATAATGACTATAATACGATGGCAGAACCGACTGTTATACTAGTTTTGTGTTTGTATTTGCAAATGTTGCGGTAAGAAAGAGTCGCCACCGGCTTTTATTTTATCCAGCAAAGGAATTTGTGAAAAGAACAGAAAAAGACCTTTTGAGATTATTTATGTGTAAGGGCGTATGTTGTACCCCAAAATTTGCCCTCTCATGTTTTCAAAGGTCTTCCCTTACATGGTTGGTCACAAACCCTTGCCTAAGGAAAATAAATTTTTTTGAAGATGAACAAAATGCCTTTCGATTGGCATCTGGGAAAAGTCTTCGATTGGGCATTTGGCACCCTTCGACCAAACTTGGTTCACCAGTCTTCGATTGGGCATTTGGCACTCTTCGATCAGGTTTTGGTTCACCAGTCTTCGATTGAGCGCTGGACCTCCTTCGATCAAGCTTTGGTGTGCAAGTCTTCGATTGAGCGCTGGACCTCCTTCGACCAAGCCTTGATGTGCAAGTCTTCGATTGAGCGCTGGACCCCTTCGATCAAGTCAATTTCACAAATGCTTCGACTAGTACTTCAGAGGGTCCTTCGACTGGAACTTCATACTGTACCTCAATCAGAACATAAGAACGAAATGACCTTCGAATGGCATTTTAGTTCAGAGTTTCCATTAATAAGAACATCAGATCGAAATGACCTTCGAAGGGAATTTCAGTGCAGAGTTTCGCTTAATCCAAGGTGCTCTGATGAAGGAAGTTCTGGACACTTCGAATCAGAACTCAGACTCATCACAAGGCCAAGGGCTGGGCGAAGTGGTCTAATAGGGAATGTTCTAAATAGATTCGAATTGGACTTTGAAGCTGGAAAAGAAGGCAGATTCGAAGGAATGAAGTAGGCTGGCATGACTAAGCAAAAAAACACATATCCTAACCTGTCCAGAATATCCAAAGTTCACAATGACATGTGTCCCTTGCAAATATGCAATCGAAGCAGGGGGAGTCTCAATCGAAGGGGTTGTGACTGGAGTAGTTCGAATTGGGACTTTAAAGCAATCTAAGAGAGCAAATTCGAAGGGGCAAGTCAGCTTTTGATTTCCATCATATTGGAGGCCCAAAACAACTCAGAGCAAGCTGGCAGAAACGCATGATTGAATCAAATATAGCAAGTCTTTATGAAAAAATCAAATCAAATCTCTTCATCATAATGGACCAAGATTTGATACACAATTGTTGACCTAAATTCCTTGTCTATATAAACCTCATGCTCATAAACAAAACATACACAAAAACCCTGCTGCAGACAAAGAAAGAAAACGCACAAAACACTTTGTGGAAACGGCCATAACAGTCTTGCAAAAAAACCTTGAAAAAGTGTGGGATCAAGAACCACATTGGAGGCAGATTCAGATCAAAAGAAAGATGCAGCTCTCTTGCCAGCAACATCCTGAAGCGAGGCCAATCAAAAACCAAGCCTTTCATTACCTCTAACGCGCTGTAAGTCTCCATGAAATTTGCTTTGGACATGATATCGTGAAATCATTTTCTTGCATCCTTTCATTGAAATAATTACATATTCATGCTTTGCGTTGTATTTTGAAACTGTTGGCATCACTGAATTTTATTTTCATAGCCTGTAACGCCATGCCCAGTCCTAGGGTTCGTATACCTTGTTTTTGGGGTTTTTAATTGCAGGAAAAATCAATGCACATAATTGATACAGGGATGACTAGGGGGAAGAGACGAGTACGTTGGTACTCTTGGATTTCATTTACATGGCCTGGAGAGGGTTTTTGAGATACCCTACGAAACTTCCTGCAGAACAAAATCTGCAGGTAAAAAACCAGGGTCGTTTTAAGAAGACAATGGGGTGTCCTTGTGCTATTGGTCCATTCAAACCATTAACGCGTTTTTTTTATTTGCAGGCTAAGCGTTTTGTTTGTTTATATAATATTTGTTTCTTAATTCAATAGCAATAATGCAGTGTAGTTGGATTGGTGAAGCGTGCGTTGCAGAACCCCCTGGGACCTGGATTCGAATCCCAGGTCCCCCAAAACTTTGTTGTGTTTTTCTTTAAGGTATTCAGGCGCAGCATCCCAAACATGGTCCACCATGTGCCTCAGGCGCCCAAGCGCCAGATGTTTCCAGATCCGGATCCAGTGGTTCAGGATGGAGGTTCACCATGAACCTTGATCAACAAACGCCCAGGCAATCTGCAATTCATACTCCCTTTACGAGCCCAGCGCCCCTGAGTATTTTTTTCTTCTTTTCACTATTTTTATTTTACTATCCTAATTAATTAATTAACTAATTAACTCTTTTTTCATAAAAAAAATCAGAAACAACAAAAATATTTTATTTTAATTTTATTACTTATTTTAGTAAATAAACCATTAACCAATTAATTTAGTTTTTTAATTAGGTTTAATCTTAGCATTTTTTACAATAAATTAAAATTAACTTAGACTTAGGTTTTTTATTTCTGATTTTACTTTCTTAATTAAAATAAAACTTAAAAAACATTTTTTTATTAATTAATTCCATTATTAATTTAGCCTTAATTCTTAATTCAAAGAAAAGACCAAAATATGCTTTCTTTAAATAAAAAGGGTCAAAACCCTAAAGGACAATCTGATTTAACTTCTCTCGCGCATATTATTTTGATCTATATTTGTGTAATTGCTTCGAGGATGTAATAGTGTTAACTTAGGATTTATTTACCGCTTTTATTTAATTTCAAGGGTTTGTTTTTGGCGATGTAAATACCCGACGCCTTGTAATAGCTTAGTTTTATTTTCCGCAACCATTAACTGTTTAGATGTATGCTAACTTGGCTATGCATGACAAGATTAACTCTTAACTTAAAATCAACAAGTAGCTCACCATGACATGCGAAGATAATATAACTGAAAATTGACACACTTGCACATACCACTCCTAGGGTACACCTCACTTGGTTGCCTCGAACGTGGTCATTGAGTATAGGATGTTTTAGAGGTCGTCCTCTTGTCCAAAGATCATAAGTTGCCTCGAAAAAAATGATCTAAGACATTAGGGTTACCTCTAAGGCGTCTTAACGTTGCTTTAGTGACCATACATCCCTAAAATCGAATTGACCCGAAAACTCCAACGACGGTGCTACCTACTCTTCAATGGTGGGATATCACTGTCTAAAGGACATTTGCACAGTTTAATTCCTTTTTGAGTAGGTAGATGTTCTTAGGTACTTGCTCTTTTAAAACAAAAACAAACTTTTCGCACTTACACTCTCTTCAAAAACAAAACTCTTTTCAAAATCCACGAACACAAAGAAAAGAAAACTTTTGAAAACATAATGAGTAAGTACCTAAGAGCCCGTGGATAACCACAGATAGAAAGGGTGCTAACACCTTCCCTTTCTATAATCTACCTCCCGAACCCGAGAAAAATCTCAAAAAGGAATTTTTCTGTGCTTTTGTTCTTTCTTTGTTGGATTAAATAAAAGACGGTGGCGACTCTTGCTTATCGCGACATTTTGCGAAACGCAAACGCGAACCAGCATTTAAAAACAATCAGTTCTCATTCCCACCGATCACAGAACTGGCGACTCTTCTAGGGACTTATAAGTGAGGCGTACCTTAGGATTAGATCACTTGTGTTTTCAATTGTATTGCTTTGTATGCTTTTAATTGTGGGCTTGTATCGGAGTTCTATAAATCCTAACCCGGATTTGGGAAACATTCATAGATAGCAATACGTTGTGGAAACTGTGCGGGGTATACCAACACGGTTGAAGCAATAACTATATCAGTGCGACATATTTGTGAGTACCGGTAACCCTTGAGTTAAGTCAAGGAGAGTACGGGGCCGCTGAGTGATGTCACTAAGCTCTAATGACCTAGAACCTTACTTGACCATCTTGGCCTTTATTAGGGGTAGTGAGATGACCGACTTTGGTACATTACGAAGTTGGTAGATACTCGATACTACACTCATTGAGGATTGTTTTCTTGGAATATTCTGGTCGCTAGTTAAGTGGCTAAACCAAAACGATGAACATAGAAAACAATCCAATGATATTGAGCTCCTTATAACTCGGTTACTACTTAGGACAGGTTTTGAGCCAACTACACTCAAGAGGGTACTTACCTATGAAACCTCATGCAAGCCTGAAACTAGGGTCTTTGTGTGACTTGCTTGTACATGTGTTTATGCATACATCATGAACATCATAAAGCATCATATGCATCCACTAACCATTTCAAGGGTTTAGATCTTCATCTTTGTTCTTGTTTTGCAGGACATGGAGTCTCTCCGCAGGAAAACAATTCAAGTCAACCTTGTAAGGATCCCTCCTCAACTCAAGGAGCTTACATCCAGGATTCCCGAGAACTCTCTCTTCAGTGAAAGACATGGTAGACTCCTCAGCTTAGTCAACACCAACCTTGAAGAAGACATGATGAAGGTTCTCTTCCAATTCTTTGACCCTCTACACCACTGTTTCACATTCCCTGATTATCAATTGGTGCCTACTTTGGAGGAATTTTCTCAACTCCTGAGAATTCCTATTCTGAGTCAACTACCCTACAACGGTACAGAAAAGGAACCAAGACCTGAAGATATTGCTCAAGCATTACGCTTGCAACCATCCAACATCAAGGGGCATTGGGATGCTATAAGTGGTGTCAAGGGATTCTTGGCAAAGTTTCTGTTTGAGAAGGCACGAGAATGCTGGAATTCTCTTGATCTACAAGCCTTTGAAGAGATTGTGGCACTCCTTATCTATGGGCTGGTTTTGTTCCCAAATCCTGATCAACTTATAGATGTGAATGCTGTCAAGATTTTCATGTCCAGGAATCCCATACCTACATTGCCTGGGGACATCCTCCACTCATTCTACACACGAACAATGAGGAAAAGAGGTGTTCTCATGTGATGTACTCCTATCCTAGCAAGGTGGTTTATTTCTTACCTTCCACAGTCAGTTTTGAAGAATGAGCAGGGTTTAAGATGGTCACATCGATTGATGACCCTCACACATTCTGATGTACATTGGTGTGCTCGGTCCAGAGAAAATGTCACCATCATTGATCGTTGTGGAGAATTTCCTAATGTTCCATTACTCGGAATTAGGGGAGGCATTACCTACAACCCTTGTCTAGCTTTGAGACAATTTGGATATGCTCGGAGGGATGTCCCTCATGACATGCTGATTCCTGACCTAGTTTTTAACTTCCACAACGATACGCAAGGACTTCGACAAAGGTTCATCAGAGCTTGGAGGATGCCTAACAAAGTGGACAGTAAGACATTGGGACACAAGAATTCCATCCCCCTTGAGCCTTACCTCAGGTGGGTATGAACCCGCGCCCAGAAACTTATGATGCCTTACCCTCACATTCTCCCCTTGATCAAAGAGCCTGTTATGGAAGGAGAGGTTCCATACGCCATCCTACATCCTGACATGCCAACATCTTGGGAAGAAATGCAAAAGAGTTGGATCCAACTCAAGGAAGAACGTAATACTTTTGAAGCCAGCTTCTATGCTAGTGAGAAGAAGGTTTTGGAGCTTACCCGCCGACTTCACGAGAAGGAGACCGTCAACACTTACATCGCTCCAAAAAGGATGTGCAATGTCTTTTTACATTAAGAATTTTGTAATATTTCGCCCATGGGGCACTTATGTACTAAATTTCTTCTTAATATGACGTGTGTTCCTTTTTTGTCTGCAACAAATTTGAATTTTTGAACCCTTGAATGCATTACATAAATAGAATACCATTCATCATATGCATAACATGTATCCCTTTACAGGTCTCTTATCTTCTTTGCTATTTATTTCAGCAATCATCATGTCTACTGAACCGTCCACTGAGCAAGCTATCAAGGCCCTCCAGGCCCATAATGCCCAATTTCAAGAGTTGGTCATGAACCTAGCTAAGGGTCAGCAGGACCTGAAGACCCTGATTCTGAAAGAGAGGAAGAAGAAGAAAAAGAGGACCGTCCTGTTCAACACTGGACGCAGGTTTGGAAACGGGCTGCAAAATGAAGTTGATCTGGCCACCTCATCTGGGGGGAAGGATAGTCCACAAGAAAGGAGGGCTCCTAGCCCTATGGTCTCCGACAACGAGATGAACTATGATGAAGAACAGTATCCTCCTGCTGAGGATAAGTACAAACAGCTGGAGGACCGTTTTAGCGCCATGGAAATACAGAAGGTGCCCGATCTGAACTTCAGAGATCTAGGTCTATCCTCTAGGGTGGTGATCCCCCATAAGTTCAAGGCACCCACCTTTGCCAAGTATGACGGAGCTTCCTGTCCAAAGCTGCACCTCCGGTCATATGTAAGGAAGATCCAACCTTACACTAATGATAAGAACTTGTGGATCCACTTCTTTCAAGACAGTCTCTCAGGGACTCAGCTTGAGTGGTTCTATCAGCTGGATGGAGCCAGTATCCGTAGCTGGGAAGATTTGGCTACTTCATTCTATAAGCAGTATCAATATAACTCCGACCTCGCTCCTACGCGTACCCAACTCCAGGGTATGTCAATAGGGACGGGTGAAGGATTTAAAGAGTATGCTAAAAAATGGAGAGACCTTGCCGGAAGGGTGCAACCTCCTTTAGCTGAACGTGAACTTGTTGATATGTTTTTGGGGACCCTGTCTGGTCCATTCTTTAACCATTTGATTGGAAGTTCTTCAGCCGGGTTTACAGACCTTATCTTGACTGGTGAGAGGATTGAAGCTGGTATCAAGGCTGGGAAGATACAGAAGGGTGCCTCCTCGGGCACCGAGAAGAAGTCGTTCAAGAAAGAATCCAGTGTTGTCTACGGTTCAAGAAGATAGAATAGACTGGAACACCGCCAAGCTGTCAACGCGGTTGTTATTTCAAAACCTGCTGGTGCTCCTCAGCATCACAACCAACAAAGGGGCGAAAGACCTCGAAGGCAATTCACTCGTCTCAGCATGACCTTGTCTCAGATATTGCCACAGTTACTCACGACCAATCTGGTGACTGTAAAAGATGCTCCGAAGATCTTAAATACAACAACACCAAAGTATAACCCTAACGCCCGTTGCGCTTATCACTCTGATAGCCCGGGGCATAATACGGATGATTGTTGGGCTTTGAAGAACAAGGTTCAAGACCTAATCGATGCAAAGGAGATTGAGTTTGAGGCGCCCGAGAGGCCTAATGTTGTGACTGCTCCCATGCCCAAACATGGAGTAAATGTTGTAGAGGAAGACTTGTTTGTAGTTTCTGTGGATGACGTTGTTACCCCTCTGACGACTGTCAAGAAGAACCTGTTGCTAGCCGGTTTATTTCTGGGTTGTGGTGAAGGTTGCCATCTGTGTTCTGTTTCACCTACTGGTTGCCCATCTTTGAAGTCAGGCATCTAAAACCTGATGGATAACAAGGAGATCCTGTTTGAGAAGATTGCTGTTCCTGCCACCCCTACTGAAGAAGTTTCCATTATTACGATTTTCAACAATTCTCCCAAGGCTCCCTCGAGGAAGCCTGTCAGAATTACGCCTGTTCAGAAGATTGCACCCATAATCATCACTGTTCCGGGGCCTATTCCCTAAACTTCTGACAAAGCTGTCCCTTGGCACTATGGGGCAGATGTTTATGTTCTTGGAGTCAAGCAAGAGTTTGATGCTGATACCGGCATTAGCAACATTACCAGGCCTGCTAAAGTAACCCGCAGTGGTAGACTTTTCTCACCCGATATTGCTCCACCAACTGCCCGAAGACCTGTTGTCATCACACCTGCAAGTGTTCCTAATGCCATTCCTGATCAAGTTCCTATTCCTACCCCTGTCGCCGAGTCATCTAACACTCGGGGCAAAGGGATCACCACTGATATGCCTTCCCAGACGGAGGCAGCAAAGACAACCAATGTTGAAGCTTTCAAACAAGAGATGGAAGAGATTCTGAAGATCATTAAGAAGAGTGATTATAATGTAGTTGAGCAGCTGGGGTAAACCCCATCCAAGATTTCTATGTTATCACTGTTGTTGTGTTTAGAGTCCCATGCCAAGGCTCTGATTACCTTCCTGAAGACGGCCCACGTGCCACAAGAGACATCAGCTGATCGGTTTACCAATTGTGTGGCCAATTTAACTGCTGATAATGGTTTGGGTTTCTCCAACGCTGATCTGACTACTAAAGGGAAGAACCATAAAGATGCCCTACACGTATTCATTGAATGCAGGGGCACTACTCTTGCACATGTGTTGGTTGAAACTGGCTCCTCATTGAACGTCTTACCCAAGAAAGCTCTAGACAGGTTGGATTGAGAAGGGTTGGAGCTAAAGCCAAGTAACATTGTTGTCCGGGCCTTTGATGGGTCTAAAAGGATGGTGCATGGTGAGGTGGATATTCCAATCAAAGTTGGTTCTCAGGTCTTCAATTCTACATTCTACGTGATGGACATTCAACCATCCTATTCTTGTTTGCTGGGTCGTCCATGGATCCATAAAGCTGGAGCTGTGACCTCAACACTCCATCAGAAGCTGAAGTACACGGTCAGAGGGAAGATTGTGAGAGTACAGGGGGAGGAAGAGTACTTGGTCAACCACCTCAAGTCTTTCAGATACGTAGATATGGATGGGGAGTTCATTGAGACCCCATTTCAACACTTTGAAGAGGTTCCTCAGACACTGGCATCAACTGAGACTGTGGTTGAAGATTCTCCTTTGAAGATGGCTTCCTTAAAGGATGCCCGGGCTGTTATTGAGAAGGGTGAGTATGCAAACTGGGGCCGACTTCCTGATTTCACTCAGAAGACTACCAAGTTTGGTTTGGGTTTCACTGCAGAAACTCAAAGGGCTGTTTGTAGTGCAAGGATTGGAAGACCTCATGTGTTCATCAACAACTCGGGAGTAAATGCCATTGAAGATGACGTGGAGGAGTCTGAATTCGACAGTTGGATCTACCCTACGACCACCGGTGGACCAAGCAACTGGACAGAAAAAGACTTCATCCCTATTACTTTTGTTACTCAGTAATGAACTCTTTGTTTTGAATTTATAACAGACAATATTGTGAAACTTTATGGCCCGGTGTCTTACCCGGGGTACCGTGGCTTCATTTGTGAGGGCTTTTGTGTGCCATTTTCATATATCATTAATAAAAGCATTGGACGTTTTTGCATTTCAAATCTTGCGCTCTTTGTTTTTCTTTATTATATATTGCAAAATAGCTATTTTACACACACTCACATATACAGGTCTCAATCCACTCTAGATCTCACTGGTAACGACTCTGCTACCGCCAGTTATGACTTTGAAAATCCAATAAACTTAGCCGAAGATGAAGGTGAGGATGATTGCGCAGTGCCGGGTGAACTTGCAAGACTGTTACTCGAGGAAGAGAGGGCCATTCAGCCACATGAAGAGCTAGTGGAAACAGTGAATCTGGATACTGAGAAAGACAAAAAGGAAGTCAAGATCGGTGCAAATCTAGAGCTTAGTGTGAAACAACGGTTGATTCAGATGCTGCATGACTACGTGGAAATCTTTGCCTGGTCTTACAAAGATATGCCTGGGTTGGATACTGATATTGTGGTTCATCGCCTGCCTACCAAGGAAGACTGTCCTCCGGTAAAACAAAAGGTTCGCCGTATGCGTCCAGAGATGTCTGAGAAAATCAAGGCCGAAGTTATGAAACAGTTTGACGCCGGTTTTCTAGCAGTAACTTCTTACCCTCAGTGGGTCGCCAATGTGGTTCCAGTGCCGAAGAAAGACGGTAAGGTCAAAATGTGTGTTGATTACAGGGATTTGAATAGGGCAAGCCCTAATGACGACTTCCCTCTGCCTCACATCGACGTTCTGGTTCACAATACTGCTCAGCACAAGGTATTCTCCTTTATGGGTGGTTTCTCCGGTTATAATCAAATCAAGATGGCTCCTGAAGACATGGAGAAGACCACTTTTGTTACTCAGTGGGGTACCTTTTGTTACAAGGTCATGCCTTTTGGGTTGAAAAATGTCGGGGCAACATACCAACGTGCCATGGTTGCTTTGTTTCATGACATGATCCATCACTAGATTGAAGTATACATAGATGATATGATTGCGAGGTCCCAAACTGAGGAGGAACATCTTGACCATCTACAGAAGCTGTTCAACTGGTTGAAGTTGTACAAACTGAGGTTGAACCCAAACAAGTGCACCTTCGGGGTGAGGTCTGGAAAACTGCTAGGTTTCGTCGTGAGCGACAAAGGTATTCAAGTGGACCCTGCCAAGGTGAAAGCTATACAAGAGATGCCAGCTCCCAAGACAGGGAAAGAGGTCAGAGGCTTTCTAGGACGTCTGAACTACATTTCCCGATTCAACTCACATCTAACTGCTACTTGTGAGCCAATCTTCAAGCTACTGAAGAAAGATCAAGTGGTACGTTGGAACGATGAATGTCAGGCCGCTTTCGAAAGAATCAAAGAGTATCTCCAGGAGCCACCTATTCTTATGCCACCAGTTGAAGGGAGACCTCTGATCTTATACTTAACAGTATTTGACAACTCAATGGGGTGTGTGCTGGGGCAGCATGACGAGTCTGGCCGAAAAGAGCATGCTATTTATTACCTTAGCAAAAAGTTTACTGACTGTGAGACCCGATACTCACTGCTTGAGAAAACTTGCTGCGCTTTGGCATGGGCTGCTCGCCGGCTGAGACAGTATATTCTGACTCACACTACTCTATTGATTTCAAAGATGGATCCAATCAAGTATATCTTCGAAAAGCCCGCCTTGTCCGGAAGAATAGCAAGATGGCAGATGATCTTGACTGAGTATGACATACAGTACACGACTCAAAAAGCAATCAAAGGAAGTGTATTGGCCGACCATTTGGAACATCAGGCAGTGGATGATTACCAGTCTATGAACTTTGAATTTCCAGACGAGAATATCATGGTAGTGACTGATTGTGAAACACCTGGACCGGATGAAGGACCTGAGGAAGGATCCCGATGGTCTATGCATTTTGATGGAGCTTCAAATGCTTTGGGTAATGACATTGGCGCTGTGATCATATCTCCTAAAGGCTCACATACTCCACTTACCGCCCGACTATGTTTCAACTGCACGAACAATATGGCGGAGTATGAAGCATGCATCATGGGTCTTCGAGCTGCAATTGACCTAAGGATTAAGTTTCTAAGTGTCTTCGGAGATTCCGCTCTCGTGATCAGTCAGATCAAAGGCGAGTGGGATACGAAACACCCGAACCTTATTCCTTACAAGGAGTATATGTTGACGTTGCTTCCCCACTTCGAGGAGATAACCTTTGAACACTTCCCAAGAGAGGAGAATCAGTTGGCGGACGCGTTAGCTACGATGTCTTCTATGTTCAAAGTCAAATGGGACAACGAGGCTCCCCAGATCATTATTTGGAAATTGGATGAACCTGCACATTGCTGTGATCTTGAGACCGAAGAAGTAACAGAAAAGCCTTGGTATCATGAAGTGAAGAGGTACCTTAAAGCTCAAGAATACCCCGAGGGTGCATCTATTAATGACAAGAAGTTTCTGAGAAGGTTCGCGGCAAAGTTCTTCATCAGCAATGACATTCTCTACAAACGTAACCATGATTCAACCTTACTGCGCTGTGTGGATAAGATTGAAGCAGAAAGGATCATGGCAGAGCTGCATGAAGGTACTTTCGGAACTCATTCCAGTGGACATACCATGGCAAAGAAAATCCTTCGGGCAGGATATTACTGGTCCACAATGGAAGCCGACTGTTATCAGCATTCTCGGACATGTCACAAGTGCCAGGTCTATGCTGATAGGGTGCACATTCCTCCAGTTCCTCTGAATGTCTTGACAGCACCTTGGCCTTTTGCAATGTGGGGCATTGATATGATCGGCGAGATCAGACTTACGGCATCCAACGGGCATTGTTTCATCCTGGTAGTGATTGAGTACTTTATAAAGTGGGTTGAAGCAGCTTCCTTTGCTACGGTAACCAAGAACGTCGTGGCACGGTTCATTCGGCACAACCTGATCTGTCGATACGGCGTACCAGAGAGGATCATTACGGATAATGGTACCAATCTTAACAACAAGATGATCACTGAGCTCTGCGAGCAATTCAAAATACAGCACCATAACTCTTCTCCCTACTGGTCGAAGATGAATGGGGTTGTCGAAGCGGCAAATAAGAACATTAAGAAGATTGTGCAGAAGATGACAGTGACCTACAAATACTGGCACGAGATGTTACCATTTTCTCTTCATGGGTACCGTACCTCAGCACGGACGTCAATAGGGGCAACTCCCTATTCCTTGGTTTATGGCATGGAAGCAGTTTTTCCTATTGAAGTTCAGATACCCTCTCTTCGGGTCATGAAGGATGCAGATTTGAGCGAAGACGACTGGATTCAGACCCGACTTGATCAATTGAATCTAATTGACGAAAAGAGACTTACTGCTATTTGTCATGGTCAGACGTACCAAAAACGAATGATCAAGGCATTTAACAAGAAAGTCAGATGACAAGAGTATCAAGTCGGGAACCTGGTAATCAAGCGCATTATCTTACCTCAAGGTGATCCCATGGGCAAATGGACCCCTACTTACGAAAGGCCATTTATGGTTAAGAACATCTTCTTAGGAGGAGCGATGATTCTAACTACCATGGATGGTGACGACCTTCCTTACCCCGTCAATGCAGACATAGTAAAAAGATACTACGCATAATCAAGGACCCGCTAGGTTGACTGGCCTAGGCAAAAATAAGGGCTTCCCGGCGAACCAAAAGGGTTCGGGCAAACATAAGGGATAAAAATAAAAAAAATCTGTACACCCGACAAGTCGAAAACCTGAAAAGGAGGCTTGGGCAAAAATGGGTATCCCGGTGGACTGAAAACCCGAAAGGGCGGTCCAGGCAAAAGTTAGGGATAAGCGTAACACTATGTCTCATTAGATCACCCTGCATCTAGACTTCGGTATCAACTATCAGGCTCGGACGGCACCAAACAATCAGATTCATCTCCAACTAAGCAGCAAAGTGATGAGACGCTTGAAGATATAAAGGCAATAGCAGAGTTGGAACCCAGTGGGACTATTCACATAGTTGTTTTGTTTTCTTTTCACAAATTGTATAAATCTTGTTTGTTCGGCGGCGTTCTCTTACTAGGACGTCAGCCTCTTGTACGAAAGCGCCTATTTACAGGCAAACTTCAAAATCAATACAAATTCATTTTCAGACAAATTTCAAACTGTATTCCCTTTATCTGTTTTGTTTTGCAAAGAACGTCCAATGTTAATTTTTGATATATGCATTTGACATTAATTGCTTCTCATAAATATTTACATGCAAAACAAAGGACTAATTACGGGTGATATCAAAAGTAGGGGCAATAAGAATTGTCTGAGCGGTCTAGTTGCTCTGTCCACCAAGGTACCAAGGTAAGTTCAGCTGAAGAATGTGACCAAGACACCGTCACTCCCCGCAGAGTGAAACAGTAATGGTAGCTCTCCCCACTGAGACTTGCACCTATGAACAAATAAACCATACTCTCCTCAAGCAGAGTTGATCTACCATCAGCCCTAAAAGGGTGGGTATCCCCAAAAGGTCTTAATATTCCCCAGCGAGCATAAGAGTACCCCTGGAAGTCTTAATATTCCTCAACAAAATATAAGAATGTTCCCCGGCAGAATACAAGGTACCCCCAGTGGAGCCATTTCCCCAACGCAGTCTAAAAAAGTTTCCCCAATGGAGTTGAATCATCTTCCCCAGTAGATGCTGGAAGCTTATCCCCTGCGAAGCACAAACAAGTCTCCCCAGCAAAATTCAGAGGTTATCCTCACAAGAGTCTAACTGGGTTATCCTCAACAAGTTACAACTGAAAGATCATCCCCAGCAAAGTTCTTTCTATCCCCAGCGGAGTTCATCATCAAAATCCCCAACATAGCTTATAAATGGAATCCCCAGCGGAGTTTATCGTTAAAATCCTCAGCAGAACATCTCTTCCCCACAGAGTAATTCCCCTCAGAGTAATCTCTTCATCAAGTTTATTCCCCAACGGAGTTCTTCTCTCTTGCGGGTTTATTCTCACAATCATCTTCGTTCATCATCCCCAGCAGAAACGAAGAATTCAACTCTATTCTCCAGTAGCTCCGGGATTTATTTTTCCCAGCTAAAAACATCACATCTTCATACATCATGACATGCATACGCATCATATAACACAAATCTCATTTATTTTGAGAACATCATGACATCATGCATTTCATACATCATGACACTGCATATAGCTAACGTTTTACCTTTTTCAGGAAAAGGTCAATTAAAAGATGGCTACCATCAACCTTTTTAAGTTCCAGATTAACACCTGTAGCAAGCCAGGAAAATATATGTGGACGACTGATTGTAGATTAATACCTGTAACAAGCCAGGAAAAGTATCTACATGAAGAGATTGAAGATTAATACTTGTAACAAGCCAGGAAGACCTTTCTTTCTCGGGTCAGAGATTAATACCTCAAACCAGCCAGGACAACTATCTCATCAACCAACCTTTTTAAGTTCCAGATTAATACCTGTAACAAGCCAGGAAAAATATACGTGGACGACTGACTGTGGACAACTAATACCTGTAACAAGCCAGGAAAATTATCTACATGAAGAGATTGAAGGTTAACACCTGTAACAAGCCAGGAATACCATCTTTCTTTCTCAGGTCAGAGATTAATATCTGAAACTAGCCAGGACAGCTATCTCCTCAACCAACCTTTTCAAGTCCCAGTTGAATACCTGTAGCAAGCCAGGAAGACTATCTGTGAACGACTAATACCTATAACAAGCAAGGAAAACTATCTACCGAAACAGATTGAAGATCAACACCTGTAACAAGCCAGGAAGACCATCTTTCTTTCTCAGGTATGCAAGTTCTCGCTAAGGAATCTCTTATGTGATCAAAACTCCTGCAAATGGCATCTATAAGCCCATCCTCCTACCAACAATCTCCAAATGGCATCTGTAAGCCCATTCCCGGTGTCACAATGCTGATACTACACCATGCGAGTGCAAATTTCTGGGTACTCTAGTGTTCAATCATCTTCCACCTTCGGATCACGAAAGGCACGCAAGCCAATCTACAACCTCAGGTTTAAAAAAATTGAACAGGGGCAACTTTTGTACCCCAAAATTTGCCCTCTCATGTTTTCAAAGGTCTTCCCTTACATGGTTGGTCACAAACCCTTGCCTAAGGAAAATAAAGTTTTTTGAAGATGAACAAAATGCCTTTCGATTGGCATATGGGAAAAGTCTTCGATTGGGAATTTGGCACCCTTCGATCAGGCTTGGTTCACCAGTCTTCAATTGGGAATTTGGCACTCTTCGATCAGGTTTTGGTTCACCAGTCTTCGATTGAACGCTGGACCTCCTTCGATCAAGCTTTGGTGTGCAAGTCTTCAATTGAGTGTTGGACCTCCTTCGACCAAGCCTTGATATGCAAGTCTTTGATTGAGCGCTGGACCCCTTCGATCAAGTCAATTTCACAAATGCTTCGACTAGTACTTCAGAGGGTCTTTCGACTGGAACTTCATATTGTACCTCAATCAGAACATAAGAACAAAATGACCTTCGAATGAAATTTTAGTTCAGAGTTTCCCTTAATAAGAATATCAGAACGAAATGACCTTCGAAGGGCATTTCAATGCAGAGTTTCGCTTAAACCAAGGTTCTCTGATGAAGGAAGTTCTGGACACTTCGAATCAGAACTCAGACTCATCACAAGTCCAAGGGCTGGGCGAAGTGGTCTAATAGGGAATGTTCTAAATAGATTCAAATTGGACTTTGAAGTTGGCAAAGAAGGCAGATTCGAAGGAATGAAGTAGGCTGGCATGACTAAGCAAAAAAACACATATCCTAACCTGTCCAGAATATCCAAAGTTCACAATGGCATGTGTCCCTTGCAAATATGCAATCGAAGCAGGGGGAGTCTCAATCGAAGGGGCTGTGACTGGAGTAGTTCGAATTGGGACTTTGAAGAAATCGAAGAGAGCAAATTCGAAGGGGTAAGTCAGCTTTTGATTTCCATCATATTGGAGGCCCAAAACAACTCAGAGCAAGCTGGCAGAAACGCATGATTGAATCAAATATAGCAAGTCTTTATGAAAAAATCAAATCAAATCTCTTCATCATAATGGACCAAGATTTGATACACAATTGTTGACCTAAATTCCTTGTCTATATAAACCTCATTCTCATAAACAAAACACACACGAAAACCCTGTTGCAGACAAAGAAAGAAAACGCACAAAACACTTTGTGGAAACGGCCATAACAGTCTTGCAAAAAACCTTGAAAAAGTGTGGGATCAAGAACCACATTGGAGGCAGATTCAGACCAAAAGAAAGACGCAGCTCTCTTGCCAGCAACCTCCTGAAGCGAGGCCAATCAAAAACCAAGCCTTTCATTACCTCTAACGCGCTGTAAGTCTCCATGAAATTTTCTCTGGACATGATATCGTGAAATCATTTTCTTGCATCCTTTCATTGAAATAATTACATATTCATGCTTTGCTTTGTATTTTGAAACTGTTGGCATCACTGAATTTTATTTTCATAGCCTGTAACGCCATGCCCAGTCCTAGGGTTCGTATACCTTGTTTTTGGGGTTTTTAATTGCAGGAAAAATCAATGCACATAATTGATACAGGGATGACCAGGGGGGAGAGACGAGTATGTTGGTACTCTTGGATTTCATTTACATGGCCTGGAGAGGGTTTTTAAGATACCCTACGAAACTTCCTGCAGAACAAAATCTGCAGGTAAAAAACCAGGGTCGTTTGAAGAAGACAATGGCGTGTCCTTGTGCTATTGGTCCATTCAAACCATTAGCGCGTTTGTTTTATTTGTAGGCTTAGCGTTTTGTTTGTTTATATAATATTTGTTTCTTAATTCAATAGAAATAATGCAGTGTAGTTGGATTGGTGAAGCGTGCGTTGCAGAACCCCCTGGGACCTGGATTCGAATCCCAGGTCCCCCAAAACTTTGTTGTGTTTTTCTTTCAGGTATTCAGGCGCAACATCCCAAATGTGGTCCACCATGTGCCTCAGGCGCCCAAGCGCCATATGTTTCCAGATCCAGATCCAGTGGTTCAGGATGGAGGTTCACCATGAACCTTGATCAACAAACGCCCAGGCAATCTGCAATTCATACTCCCTTTACGAGCCCAACGCCCCTGAGTTTGTTTCTTTTTTTTCTTCTTTTCACTATTTTTATTTTACTATCCTAATTAATTAATTAACTAATTAACTCTTTTTTCATAAAAAAAATCAGAAACAACAAAAATATTTTATTTTATTTTTATTACTTATTTTTGTAAATAAACCATTAACCAATTAATTTAGTTTTTTAATTAGGTTTAATCTTAGCATTTTTTACAATAAATTAAAATTAACTTAGACTTAGGTTTTTTATTTCTGATTTTAATGTCTTAATTAAAATAAAACTTAAGAAACATTTTTTATTAATTAATTCCATTATTAATTTAGCCTTAATTCTTAATTCAAAGAAAAGACCAAAATATGCTTTATTTAAATAAAAAGGGTCAAAACCCTAAAGGACAATCTGATTCAACTACTCTCGTGCCTATTATTTTGATCTATATTTGTGTAATTGCTTCGAGGATGTAATAGTGTTAACTTAGGATTTATTTACCGCTTTTATTTAATTTCAAGGGTTTGTTTTTGGCGATGTAAATACCCGACGCCTTGTAATAGCTTAGTTTTATTTTCCGCAACCATTAATTGTTTAGATGTATGCTAACTAGGCTATACATGACAAGATTAACTCTTAACTTAAAATCAACAAGTAGCTCACCATGACATGCGAAGATAATATAACTGAAAATTGACACACTTGCACATACCACTCCTAGGGTACACCTCACTTGGTTGCCTCGAACGTGGTCATTGAGTATAGGATGTTTTAGAGGTCGTCCTCTTGTCCAAAGATCATAAGTTGCCTCGAAATGGTTGCCTCGAAAAAAATGATCTAAGACATTATGGTTACCTCTAAGTCGTCTTAACGTTGCTTTAGTGACCACACATCCCTAAAATCGAATTGACCCGAAAACTCCAACGACGGTGCTACCTACTCTTCAATGGTGGGATAGCACTGTCTAAAGGACATTTGCACAATTTAATTCCTTTTTGAGTAGGTAGATGTTCTTAGGTACTTGCTCTTTTAAAACAAAAACAAACTTTTCGCACTTACACTCTCTTCAAAAACAAAACTCTTTTCAAAATCCACGAACACAAAGAAAAGCAAACTTTTGAAAACATAATGAGCAAGTACCTAAGAGCCCGTGGATAACCACGGATAGAAAGGGTGCTAACACCTTCCCTTTCTATAATCTACCTCCCGAACCCGAGAAAAATCTCAAAAAGGAATTTTTCTATGCTTTTGTCCTTTCCTTGTTGGATTAAATAAAATACGGTGGCGACTCTTGCTTACCGCGATATTTTGCAAAACGCAAACACGAACCAGCGTTCAAAAACAGTTAGTTCTCCTTCCCACCGATCACAACGTAGATTATAGAAAGGGAAAGTGTTAGCACCCTTTCCATCCGTAGTTATTTACAGGCTCTTAGTTGCTAACTCATTTTGAAAATGCTTTTTTGTGTAAGTGTGTTTTGAAGATATTTTGGAAAGATGCCTTAGTGTGGAAAACATTGTAATGTTTCTCATTTCGACGAGAACGTATACAAAGTGTTTTTTGTGTTTAAAAATATTTAGAAAAGAGTGTGTGTATGTGTGAAAAAAAATTTTTGATTGTTTTTATGCGGACAAGATACATGTGCCACCGGCCCTCCTCAATGTTATCTCTTCACCTTGGCCTTTCTCTATATGGGGCATTGATATGATTGGAATGATTGAACCAAAGGCTTCAAATGGTCACCGTTTCATCTTAGTGGCCATTGCCTACTTTACTAAATGGGTGGAAGCATCATCATATGCTAATGTAACCAGACAGGTGGTAGTTAAATTTATCAAGAATCATATTTTTTATCGATACGACATCCCGAGCAAGATCATCACTGATAATGGCTTGAATTTGAATAACAAAATAATGAGAGAGCTTTGTGAAAATTTCAATATCGAACGTCATAATTCTTCACCCTACAGACCAAAGATGAACGTGGCTGTTGAAGCTGCTAATAAAAACATCAAGATTATTATATAGAAGATGGTGGTGACTTACAAAAATTGGCATGAGATGCTCCTGTTTGCTCTACATGGGTACCGTACTTCAGTTAAAACTTCAACAGCTGCAACTCCATTTTCTCTAGTATATGGAATGGATGTAGTACTCCCTGAAGGTTGAGATCCCGTCTATGAGAGTTTTGATGGAAGCTAAGCTTTTTGAGGCTGAATGGTGTCAAAGTTGATATGATCAGTTGAATTTGATTGAAGAAAAGAATTAACAGCATTATGTGATAGCCATATATATAAGCATATAATGTAGAAGGCATTTGATAAGAAGGTTCGGCCACACAAATTCAAAGAAGGTGACCTCGTGCTCAAGAAGATATTATCTTTCCAACCTGATTCCAGGGGTAAGTAGGCTCTGAATTATGAAGGACCGTATATTGTTAAGAAGGTTTCCTCTGGGGCACCATGATTCTTACAAATATTGACGGTGAGGAGCTCCCACGCTCCGTGAACACCGACGCAGTCAAGAAGTACTTCGCCTAAATTTGAGATGAAAGCTCGCTAAGTTGAAAACACGAAGGGGCGGCTTAAGCAGGCTTTTGATCAGACCAGACACAAAATTTGAGCATATCTTGGAGTTCAAAGTTGCCAGGGAGAATAGTGGTCATTTTTTTCTTGTAATATTTTCTTTCATGTATCATTTTCCAAATTTTTGTAAACCTTTGGAGTCGCGCCATTAGTGGACTACCATCTTATTAATGGAATTTGAGCATTTATCTTTTTTTTTGTGTTTTTTCTATCTGACAAAATTTCAGTTTTTATAGAAATATTTGAAACAAAGTTAAATAGAGTATTCCTATCTTGAAATGTGTCGTGAATACTGGAAGGAATATTAACAGTTGCTCTGAGAATGGTTAAGCCTCGAAATGAAAAACAATATTTTAACTCATCCTAGTATGATGAATAATGGTTCTTCCTTCAAAATTATCATGAGGAGTTAGTTGTGTGATCTTGTGTTCCCAGTAAATTACTAAACTTGGTGACTCCCCAGCAATCCCGGTTAGGTCTTGATTCAGTTATCTCTAGTTGAGCAATATTTTTCTCCCTAACCGAAGTGAAGTACATTTTGTTATCATGTCAGTGGTTTATTGATGTTAGAAGATTGACATTTGGTCATGGTCCTATTTAAAGAGACTCGAGCCTTATAATATGATACGCTCTGACGATGCCTTTTTGTTCTATGTCATGTTTTTTTCCATCTCTTTGAGATTAGCCGAGTATCTGGTTGTTTTGTGATGTCTTATCATCTTCAATTTATTTCCTCTATCTGTTTTGTCAGCATATACATGACATTCATTTATTCACTTACACTTGCATCATGCATGAACATTTGTATTTTCGGTGTTATTGGGTTCATATACCTTGGTTATGTCTATTAAAATAGCGTATTTACTCTTTCCAAATAGAGTGTCAATTTAAGCAGAAAGTGTGCCTCCTTTCTAATTCCCCAACTGAGCTAATCCTCGTGGAAGAATCTTGCTTTATCCTTCCCTTTCCATCTTTGGATAGGATAAATCCCCAATTGAGTTGTTCCCTCATTGGGTGGAGTCTTGTTTGATTGTTTTCTCTTTGGTTTATTCCTGGATTGAGCATTGTCTCTTACATATGCTACCCCGTGGTTTTCTCTAGGTTGTGAAACCTAGATGAAGAGCACATTTATTATGTGCATTTAAATACTTGGTCTCCTCAGAAAGGACCTATTCATGGTTCCCCTTTGAAGAAGAACTTTATTTCCTAGTAGTGTTATCACAACATTCTTTTGGAATATCGACGTGACTGCAAGTGGCGGACTCTTCATGAGAAGCATGCGTATTATTGATATCTTTGGAAGACAGAAAGTGGCAGGCTCTTTATGAGAAGCTTGCGTATTATTGATATCCTTTGAAGACAGCAAGCGGCGATCTCTTCATGAGTTGCTTGTGTGTTATTCATATCTTTGGAACACAACAAGTGGAGAACTCTTCATGAGCAGCTTGTGTGTTATTGATATCCTTGGAAGATAACAAGTGGCAGAATCTTCATGAGAAACTTGTGTGTTATTAATATCCTTGTGTTGTACCCCAAAATTTTCCTTCCCATTTTTACTCAAGACATGCTCATTGAGGTATTCAATTGCTCAAGAGGTTTCAAATGATTTCCATGGCACCCAATATGCCTCAGCTTAATGGCATAGCTGAAAGAAGAAAAGGAAGTGTACATGACAAGGGGTAGGTCGAAAGCTGAAAATATGCCTAAGAGCTTTTGGGTCGAAGCAGCTTCGACAGCAGTATGCAGTCTATTCTGATGTCCAATAAAGCGCTAGGATCGAAGAACGAATGGTTCAAAAGAAAATATGAGGAGACTTTTATGAAGCCTTCCATTGATGAAGAGCTAGTAAAGAGCATACTCGAAGGGTTCGTCATCGAACCATTGAAATACAGGCCATTCAAAGCATTACAAGTAGAGACCTTTCGATTTCCATGTTGTTTGAAGCGGCGCTTTGAATAGAAGAATATTTTGAATTCGAAAGCTTTTATCTTATCCAAAGAAGCACGTGGAAGCCTAATGGTTCAAAGGGAATGCAATTTTCAAACATGGCATGATCGAAGGATAGTTAGAGACGAAGCAACCAAATATGAGTCATCTTAGAGTTTTGGGAGCAATGTGTTTCAGGCATGTGCCTGAACAGACAAGGAAGGAGTTTGGTGATCGAAAGTAAAATCTTGATGCTCATAGGTTACTTTTCGATTGGTGCATACAAGCCATATTCACCAATCTATGGTAAACTAGTAAGCAAGAAATATTTTCTTGTAAGCAAAAGAAAGGGGTGGGAGTTGGAATCGAAGGACCACCTACACTACTATGTTTGAAGGAAAGGACAAAATGAAGCTTCAACAGGCCAAGATGAAGAAGTATTCGAATTGAGCAAAACGAAGCTTCGATAAGCTAAGATTAAAGAGGTGATGCTTCGATTGGTCTAGTTGAAGGAAAAGAGATTCGAAAGGGATAATAGTTGAGTTCGATTGGTCTAATTGGATTGTTTTCAGATCAAGCAACTAAGGCAAATAGTTTCTCAATCGAAGAAGCCACAATAATGAGGCCTTGGACCATTCGAATTGGAACTCAGAACCATCGAAGAACAAAACTTGAGAGCATTCAAAAAGTCAAGATGTGGGAGTGAAACCTGTCTAGGTTCACTCAAAAACCCAAAATGGTGGAAAATCATCAGCAATGGAAACCTTTTAAGACACTCGATTCTGCCTTCAAAGCCATGGTTAATGGATAATTCTTGTCATTTTCATTCATCATTGTACCCCTATAAATACAGAACTAAATCGCAAGCAAAAAAAGGAGACACACATGAATTAGCTCGACGAAACATTGCTTCCAGAAATAAAAACATTTCCTACACACACAAGAAGCTGCCCCAGAAAACCACCATAAATTATCCAAACCTTCACAAAGTTGTCAGAATCGAAGCAAACTTTGCAGGCCTTATTAATCCAAAATAAGTATTCCACTCATTCCCTCCATAGGTAACAGGCCTTCAATCTCAAACTCATTCAATATGTAATTTAAATCCATATTGATCGTATATCCATGCTACGAATGATGTTTGTGATTGTTTTAACGTGTTACATTTGAAAGCAGTACTAAAGTAACAGGATACCATTACTAGGGCATTTGAAAGCAGTACATTTGAAACTGATTTGTTTTGCTAATGGAATGTTATGATTTTATTTGTATCAACGAATGAACAAATATCTCATATGGTAAAGGGGAACATGTGCAGTGGAAAGGGCCTGAGTTCGATACCAAAGTCATGTATTATGTTTTTTCTAACAATTATCTTGTAGATCCAGTGTGCTGTGTTTCAAACACTTCCCATTCGCCTTCAAGTTCTAGCCAATGGATGACAAGGAGATCAGATCCAATGGTGCAGGAGTATCACCTCATGAGCGACCCTCAATGGGCAATAACATAGGATCCCAATGTGGCCTGGGCTTATTTTCATTTGGGCTAAACAAAAATCCAATTCACACCCGCTGTTACCCTTTACTATTATGGCCCATTTTATTTTGCTTTTAATTGTTTTTTTATATAGAATTATAAAATCAGATAAAAAATCACAAAAAATATTAGGTTAGTATTTTCTCAATTAAAATTTTGTAAATTAATTGATTAATTATTTTAACCCTTTTCTTAATTTAAAAATAAATAGACTTAGGAATTTTAAATTAAATTTCTTTCCTTGGTCAAAAACAAGCAAAAATATTTTTCTTTCTTTAGGATTTAGACGTCCATTATTATTCGTGCGCCATTTTACTTTAGCATTATTTTTTCATACTATTGTACCTGCTTCCTGGTTGTAATAGTTTAAAGTAGGATTTTTGCTTTTTTTTTGTTGCTTTATTCCCTACTTTGGACTTGTAATAATCCCCTTCTCCAAAGCCATGTAATAGTGTAGGATTTAATTTCCGCACTTTATATTTCCTATACATATATTAACTGTTTAGATGTATGATAATAGGATTGCATAACAAGATCTTAATAATCAAAACGCTAGCAAACCTAAAGGCCAAGATAAATAACTGAATACAACACAATTTGACATGTGCACCTCTAGGATATCCCACTTTGGTTGCCTTTGGGAAATAATCATAACTATCGAAATGTGAGAGATTTTAGTGGCTACCCTCCGATTTAAAGATCATAAGTCCCTCGATGACCCTCTGGATGTTACGACGGTAAAAATGATCTTAAATCCCTAGGGTAGTTACTAAAGTTTCATGCCCAGTTGCTTTTGTGATTGTATAAATGTCCCTTCAAATATCTCTCAAACATCCAACGACTATGGCTACCTACTCAACAATAGTAGGATAGAACTGTTATAACGCGGTAGGAGAACTGACTTGGTTGTTTTGCGTTTGATCGCAAATGTTGCGGTTTGCAAGAGTCGCCACCGACTTTTCTTTTATCCAAAAGGAAAGGCTGAAAATAATAGGAAAGACCTTTGAGATGTTTTCTTGAGTTTGGGGGGTAGATTATGAAAAAGGGAAGGTATTAGCACCCTTTTCATCCATGGTTTTCCATGGGCTCTTAGTTACTTGCTAGATTACTTGCTTTTGTTTGAAAATGTGCTTTGTGTGGTTTTTGAAAGTATTTTGTAAAGATGTCATCGTTTAGGCAAACTTTGTAATGATTCTCGTTCGTAAGAATGTATACCAAGTGTTTGATCTTTTGAAAATGTTTTCAAGTTTGAAAGATGTTTTTGAAAGTGTTGGTGTTTGTTTTGAAAATAGCAAGGATGTTTTTGTTTTGAAATTGAACAAGTAACTAGGAACATTCTACGTACTCTAAAGTCTTTCATGCTCATTTCCCCTTTCCTTTGACATTGTTATCTCACCATTGATTTGGTAAGTAACCCTATCTTTGGATGTAAAAGGGACGGGCGTGGGTCATCGCATAACCATGATTAGAAATGTTGTAAGATATCTTAGCATTTTATTTAGGGACTAAGATCATTTTGAAAGGCAACATGGATAGCATCATCGAGGGACTATGATCTTGTATTTTTGCTTGTTTTTGCTAAGATACCTCACATGCATAATATGGCCATTTTTGTAAGGCAACAAGGTGGATTTACCCTAAGGGTGTTTGTGTGTAAGTGTATTGATTTACATGCTTGATTTTTCTTTGAATTAGGGTTTTCTACTTGTTGGTTTTAATCTTTCCATACAAAACCCTAATTACTAGCATTTGTATATAAAACATTTAAATTGCAGAAAATAAAAATACTAAACTATGACATCATTTAGGGGAGGGGTTGTACAAATTACAAATGGGGAATTGCAAGAATTTAAATCTAAATAATTATTACAACCATATTGAATTTGAATAAATGTACAAAATTGAATAAGTAAAGATGCAAGAACGTAAATGTAAAAAGAAATATGATTTTTGTTTGGTTTTCATGAAAAGGGTTTTTTTGACCTAAGTAATTAAAACAAAATAATTAACTAAAAATAAGAAAATTAAGATTAAGTTAGTAAAATAAATTGATTTAAAGAAACAAGTTTTTTAAGGTTTTTTTGTGAATTTAATTAAATTAGTAAATAAAAATAATTAAATAAAAGTCCTAAATTCTAAATTGATTTTAATTTACAAGAAAATAATAGGGTAATAATTAAAACTAATTATCTAAGTATTAAAAATAAGGGAAATTAATTTATTAAAGAAAATGTTTTTTGTTCTTTTAGGTTTATGAAAAATAAACTAAATAAATATAAATAATAAAATATAAATATTTTTTGGATTTTTTATTAATGAAAATAATAATAATAATAATAATAATAATAATATTAATAATAATATTAATAATAAAGAAAATGTAAAATGAAAATAAAATAAAAAAAGAAAGAAAATAAAATAATAAAGAAAAATAAATGGGCCAGGGGTATGAATAACAAGGCAGGGGGTCGAAAAAGCAAAAGGCAGCATGCTGAGGTTCGAACCCATGACCTCTTGATTACCAGCGCGCTGCCTTACCACTGGGGTTGCTATACATTCGTTATTATAACTGAAATGATAAATATATAATACAAAACCAGTCCTGAATACACTTCATCTTCAACCTCCAGCCAGATCACCTGTAACTTCACCATTTCTCAACAAAAATGGAAAATACAAACATGAAAGTTGTTCCATTTTTTCACACAAATCTAACGATATAAATATCATAAACTATAAATAAAAAATGAATGAGAATTTTTGAATGTACCAAATTCTGACGTAATTATTTTCAGAGGTTCAGCTTCAAAATTCTAACTACTCAGGCAATAATAACGAAATCTAAGGACATGGTTAGCTTCATAACAATGATATCTACATTTCTTATTCACAAATAAACCATTAATGATACTTGTATGAAGAGTTCAAAAGTCAGAAAACTCACCTAGCAAGAGGGTATCGTGTTTTGAGCTTGAGCAGCTTTTGATGAGTTTTAATGATTAGGTTAGCTTCCTCAAGTTCCCAAGAAGCTAATGTGATGCTTAGCTTGAGCTGAAGTGGCTAAGGAGTTCTGGAGAAGTCAAGGTGTGAGGTACTTTTTTTGAAAATAGTGGATGTTGATGGAGGTGTTAAAGTCGTGTTGCAGGTGTTGGAATTATTTGTATAAGTTATTTAGAAGCTTTTGAAAGTAAAAGGCCAAGAAACACACGAGCAAATTTGGATATTGGATTCAAAACTCAGAAATGACAAGTTTTTAGATTTTTTTAGTGGTTTTGTGTTTTAGGAGGTTTCAGGGCTTGAGCATGCGTGTGATTTCTTGCAAATGACTTGTGTTTATGTATGGAAAAGGTTTGGATACTTGAGGTGGTCAGAAGTACAAGATCACATGTTTTGGCTTCTTGACTTATTTTTGAAGTAAGGTTGACAAACATGGTTTCAATGCATAGTACAAAGCTATCTAGACTTGTTACCAACTTTAAACAAGCTTATCTAACTTTGTAGAGGAAGTTTGTACATAAGGAACAATTGCAAACTCAATGCAAGTTTACTTTTCATAAAGCTTGCTTTATGTAAATGGCAATGGTGCCTTTGTGCCATTAATGGAAAATTAAATTGGATAAAGCTTGAATCAAGTGGATAATAGCTCAAAAGTAAGTGTAATCTTCTAATTATGGAAAGATATTGAGGTTTAGAGGTCTGCAAAGCAAGACTGTGCAACATAGGTTTGAGATTTGAATTTTGTTCATCACAAAATTTGCCTTGTAAAACAACTTGAAACCCTAACTTCTGACCTTCGATTCTCCTTGCTCACAAATGATATCAAGGAGTTATTGGACATTTTGGAAAGCTTGTAATATGCTTTATAACCCCTATTTAAATAACTTTTGCAAAATCCAAATGGAACTATCTAAAACATGGGTCAGAAGTTAGGTCAAAATCCTGACCTAAAATGTTCAAAATTTCACTAAGTGTTTTAGTTTCAAGATCATGACTTCATGGATTAATAACTTGAGATCCAAGCATTTCTAGAAGAAGTTGTGTAAAGAAATGTTGTAGATCTAACTTGGAGATATACAACTTTCATGTTGAAAGTTTCTTTTGAATCATCTTACATCATGGTGAAAAATTGGCTCAAAGTTGTGAAAAGATATGAAGTTTTCAACACTTGGAAAAATTTCTAAGTTTGAAAACTTTGACTTTCAAAAATGAAATCTTGACTTTTTGATTTCTTGATGAACAAGTTCCATATTTTGACATTTTTTGGTGAATTGTGATCTTTGACACTTGATTTTGACCAAAAAGTCAAAGTTTGACTTTTTAGTATACAATTGACTTTTGATCAGTTGACTGAAAATCAACTATCAATCCAATTGATCTTGAGAAATGTTTTGAGTCATGCCATTAGGTCAAAATAAAGCAATTGAACTCTTGAGATCATGCTTCAAACCAATTAATCATTTGCTAGGTCAAAAATAAAAAATTGCCCTTTCTCAATCAAAACCCTAATTTTGACCATTTTGCCCTTTTAATGATTTGATCAAATTTCTTGAGGAATTGTGGTCCAAACTTGATAAAATGGTAAATATGAGTTTATAATGTTGATGTGAATAAAAAATTATGAAGTTTGACTGTAAATTGGTAACAATTGACTTTTTCCCCAAGATATTGATTTTTAGGTCAACTGCTCAATTGATTGAGCAAAAATGTGATCCAAGGCAGGGAACTAGACATGACTAATCTTGGGGGACCATAATGATCCATGAAAATTATATGAGGCATTAAAAGTTCAATTATCCTTGTGCAATCTCAAACCCTAATTTCAGTCATTAATGCTTAAGGAGGTGTCTTGAGCTGATCAATCCTTATGCAATCTTGAACCAAAGGAGATCTTATGAGAAAATATTTGATAAATGAGAGGGCAAATTTTGGGGTACAAAAGCTTCCCCTGTTCAATCTTCTTAAACCTGAAGAGTTAGATTTGCGGATCTGCCATTCGTGACTTGAAGGTGGAAGATGATTGGACACTAGAGTGCCCAGAAATTTGCACTCGAAGATAAAATGGGAATGGGCTTATAGATGCCATTTGGAGGAATGATGGAGATTTTCCGGAGATGGGCTTGTAGATGCCATCCAAAGGTGACTGTTGACAGAAAATGGACTAACTCCGAACTTGATTTCAACTGGAAAAGAATCAGAATAAATCTTTGGAGCGACTTATCTGAACCAAAAGAAGTCTTGTATGTTGTTTGACTGGAAATAATCAGAATAAATCATTGAGAGATTTATCTGAACCCGAAATATTCTTTTAGAAAGTATCAGGATAAACCGCTGAGGGGTTTAAACTGAACCAAAAGAGGTCTTGAATAATCTTTCACTAGAAAGAATCAGAGTAAATCTTTGTGCAATTTATATGAACCAAAGAAGGTGTTGGCGGGAAAGAATAAGAATAAATCATTGAGAGATTTATCTGAACCCGAAGTGTTCCTTTGGAAAGCATCAGGATAAACCGTTGAGGGGTTTAAACTGAACCAAAAGAGATATTGAATATTCTTTAACTGGAAAGAATCAGAGTAAATCTTTGTGTGATTTATCTGAACCAGAGAAAGCGTCTGCAGGAAAGAAATCAGAATAAATCGTTGAGAGATTTATCTGAACCCGAAATGTTCTTTTGGAAAGTATCAGGATAAACCGTTGAGGGGTTTAAACTGAACCAAAAGAGATCTTGAATATTCTTTAACTGGAAAGAATCAGAGTAAATCTTTGTGTGATTTATCTGAACCAGAGAAAGCATCTACAGGAAAGAAATCAGTATAAATCATTAAGAGATTTATCTGAAACGGCAGGGATCTGGAGAAGAATCAGAATAAATCATTGAGAGATTTATCTGAACCAGAGAAGACAAATGCGGGAAAAGAATTAGAATAAATTGCTGAGATATTTAAACTGAATCGGAAGGAGTCTAAAAGAAACATATGTTTTATAGACGGTTGACCAATCCTTTCTTGGGAATTGATCTGTAATTGACTCGTTGAAAATTTGATGACAATTTCCCGTTGATTGATCTTTCCTGAAAGGATGAAAGATTAGTTGCATGAAATGTCATGATGTATGAAATGCATGGTGCGATGATGTTCTCAAAATAAATGAGATTGTGTCGCATGTATTTGTGTTGTCAATGTTACGATGTATGGATGCAATGTATGGACACGTTAATTGTTATGCCACAGTGTTGTTGGGGAAGATAAATCCTCGAGTACTGTTGGATACAAAGGGAGTAAGTCTTCATGTTTTGAAGTTTCTGATGAGTTGATGAGCTTCCATTTGTTAGAGGAATAAACTCTGTTGTGTAAAGGAAACACCGTGTATTATTTGTGGGGAGTGAATTTTAACCGGGGAGTGATAACTGGAAGTCTTGTTCCACCGGGGATGTGAGAGAGCATGATATCATTAAGCTGCACACTGTGGGGGATTTTATGGAATAGTCTAAAGATATTATCCTATTTCTTAAAGACATTACTGATTGTCTTTCTATTTTCTGTTCCTTTTTTTGTTCATTTGTAAACAGTAGTTACGTTCAAATGCATATGCTCAAAATAAATCATTGGACGTTTTCGCAAACAAAACACGGAAAAAGAAAAAACAGATAGTTTTGCACTTTCATAGGGATATCTTTGTATTAACTTAAATAAGTATTTTTGTACAATGATACGAACACTCTAGTAAGAGAACATCGTCGTAGAAAATGAAAATTTAATACAAAGAAAAGATAGCTATGTGAAATAATCCCATGGGGTTCCCATTCTGCTATAGCCTTCGTGTCTCTGAGCGTCTTGTCCACTTGCTGCCTTGTCTGAAGTTGATTGGATTTATCAGAACTGCTGAGTTTGTCAACCGAAGCTAAAGGTTGTCTATAAGGTGATCCAAAGGGACATAGTCATACGCTTTAATTCCCTAAATTTTTCCTAGACTTCCCTTTCGGGTTTTCAGTCCACCGGGATACCGTTTTTTGCACAAATTTTTTGTTTTATCCCTAATTTTTTCCCGAACATTTGTGGTTCGTCGGGATGCCCTTGTTTTGCCTAAGTGTGTCAACCTAGCGGGTCTCCTATGCGTAGTATCTTTTGACTATATCCGCGTTCACTGGGTGCAGAAGGTCATCACCATCCATAGTGGTTAAGATCATTGCTCCACCAGAGAATATGCTTTTGATCACAAATGGTCCCTCATACGTAGGAGTCCATTTGCCCCTGGGATCACATTGTGGTAATACGATATGCTTGATTACCAAGTCACCAACCTGATATACCTGACGTTTGACCTTTTTGTTAAAAGCCTTGATCATACGTTTTTGGTAGATCTGGCCATGACAGACAGCCGTAAGCCTCTTCTCATCAATTAAGTTCAACTGGTCAAGTCGAGTTTGGATCCAATCATCTTCACTTAGCCCTGCATCCTTTATAATTCTCAGAGAAGGTATTTGGACTTCAATTGGTAAGACAGCTTCCATGCCATACTCCAAGGAAAAGGGAGTTTCCCCTGTTGATGTGCGTGTCGTGGTATGATAACCGTGGAGAGAAAATGGTAGCATCACATGCCAGTCCTTGTAGGTTACTGTCATTTTTTATATGATCTTATTAATCTTCTTATTTTTGGCTTCGACAGAGCCATTCATCTTTGGCCAGTAAGGGGAAGAATTATGGTGCTGGATCTTGAATTGCGCGTATAGTGCGGTGATCATAGTATTGTTGAGATTTGTACCATTGTTTATGATGATTCTCTCCGGGATACCATACCGACAGATGAGATTCTGTTTGATGAACCGGGCAACGAAATTATTGGTAACGGAAGCGAAAGAAGCTGCCTCAACCCACTTTGTGAAATAGTCAATGGACACTAAGATGAAACAATGTCCTTTAGAAGATGTAGATTTGATTTCTCCAATCATATTGATGCCCCACATAGCAAATGGCCAAGGAGCAGTCAGAACGTTTAAAGGAACTGGAGGCACATGTACTTTGTCAGCATAGATCTGACACTTGTGGCAGGTTCTTGAATGCTGATAGCAATCTGCTTCCATGGTAGACCAGTAGTACCTTGCCCGTAGGATCTTCTTAGCCATCATATGCCCACTAGAATGGGTGCCAAAAGTGCCTTCATGTAGATCATCCATGATGTTTTCTGCCTCAACCTTGTCTATGCAATGAAGAAAAATAGAGTCATGGTTGCGTTTGTAGAGAATGCCATTACTGAGGAAGAACTTAGCAGAGAATCTCCTTAAGAACTTCTTATCATTGACTGAGGCTCCTTCCGGATACTCTTGGGCCTCGATATACCTCTTGAATTCATGGAACCAAGGCTGGTTCAGTATTTCTTCAGTATTGATCTCGTGACAGTAATTTGGTTCGTCCATCCGCTCAATGGTGATCTGGGGAGCCTCGTTACCTCACTTGAGTTTAAACATGGATGACATAGTGGCTAGCGCATCCGTTAGTTGATTCTCCTCTCGTGGAAAATGCTCAAAGGTAATTTCCTCGAAATATGGGATTAATGTCAACACATTTTCTTTATAGGGGATGAGGTTAGGATGCTTAGTGTCCCATTCTCCTTTGATCTGACTGATGACTAAGGCTGAATCTCCAAATAAACTTAAAGACTTAATTCCCAAATCTATGGCAGCTTTGAGACCTAAAATACACGCTTCGTATTCTGCCATATTATTGGTACAGTTGAAACAAAGTCTTGCAGTGAATGGAGTATGACATCCTTTCGGGGATATGATTACAACACCTATGCCATTGCCGAGTGTGTTGGAGTCTCTGTCAAAAACCAAGGTCCATCGGGATCCTTGTTCAGGTTCGTCATATGGTCTGAGTTCTTCACAATTGTTTACCATCATGATGTCTTCATCCGGGAAATCGAACTTCATGGACTGATAGTCATCCATAGCTTGATAAGCAAGGTGATTGTCTAGCACACTTCCCTTTATTGCTTTTTGGGTAGTGTACTAAATGTCGTATTCTGTCAGGATCATCTGGCATCTTGCTACTCTCCCAGAGAGGGCAGGCTTCTCGAATATGTATTTAATTGGATCCATCTTGGATATAAATAAGGTAGTATGGGTCAGCATATAATGTCTTAGCGGCGAGCATCCCATGCCAGAGCGCAACAAGTTTACTCGAGCAATGAATATATTATTTCACAATCGGTAAACTTTTTTCTCAGGTAGTAAATAACATGCTCTTTTCGGCCAGACTCGTCATGCTGCCCCAGCACACACCCCTTTGAATTTTCCAAGACAGTTGGACACATGATCAAGGGTCTTCCCTCGACTGGAGGCATCAAAACAAGAGGCTCTTGTAGGTACTCTTTGATCTTGTCGAAGGCAGCTTGGCATTCATCATTCCATTTGACTACTTGATCTTTCTTCAGTAATTTGATGATTGGTTCACAAGTAGCTGTTAAGTGAGAAATTAATCTGGCAATGTAATTAAGTCGTCCTAAGAATCCTCTGACTTCCTTATCAGTGCGAGGAGCAGGAATTTCTTGTATTTCTTTTACCTTGGTAGGGTCCACTTCGATACCTTTATTGCTGACGATGAAGCCTAGGAGTTTACCGGACCTCACCCCAAATGTGCATTTATTTGGGTTCAACCTCAGCTTATATTTCTTTAGTCTCTCAAATAGTTTATGCAAATGGTCAAGATGTTCCTCTTCAGTTTGAGATCTGGATATCATGTCATCCATATAGACCTCTATTTCGTGATGGATCATGTCGTGAAATAGAGATACCATGGCACGCTGATAAGTTGCCCCAACATTCTTCAACTCGAATGGCATAACCTTGTAACAGAATGTGCCCCACTGTGTGACGAAGGTCGTTTTATCCATGTCCTCAGGTGCCATTTTGATTTGATTGTAGCCTGAGAAACTGTCCATGAATGAGAACACTTTATGCTGTGCGGTATTGTCAACCAAAATATCGATATGGGGCAGTGGGAAATCATCCTTAGGGCTTGCCCTATCAAATCTCGATGATCCATGCACATTCGTACTTTTCCGTCCTTTTTAGGCACTGGAACAACATTGGCGACCCATTGTGGATAGGAGGTAACGACTAAGAATCCGGCGTTGAATTGTTTCATGACTTCGGCGTTGATCTCCTCTGACATGTTTGGCCGCATGCAACGAACTTGAAGATGTGAAAAACACAAGAAGGGGGGTTGAATTGTAAAACTTAAAATCAAATGCAGACAACACGTTATTTTTATCCTGGTTCGTTTGATCTCAAACTACTCCAGTCCACCCGTCAAGGTGATTTCTCCTCTCTCCAACGAGGTCTTAATCCACTATATTCAACTGAATACAACAACTACTTTAACAACTGTTAAAGCCTTCTTGAGTCTAACCACATACCGGTTCATCTCAAGGAAATTCTCTTACAGATAATTGAACAAAAGTGTGTTTGATGTTTTCTAACAAAACTATATATCACAACTGTGATAATACACAATATTAAGCTTAGATTGAAAACTGAATTGCTAATGCTTTTGCAGTAGGTGTGGTATGAAGGCTTTAGCAAATTGTATGAATGAGAACGTTTTCGTATGCATGCAGGCGTGTAGAGTATTAGCCTTTTCTTTTCTCACATAGTCTTGTTTAAATAGCCACGGAAGAGATACGTTGGTTGTCCATAAATCCATTTCAATGCTATTAACGTTCTTTCCTTTTTGAGAAGATCTTTGTCTTGGAATAAAGTCGTTGGTAATAATTCTATATTGAATGCTTAGTAACGTTGACACTTCAGAGTCTTCTCTGCTTATGGTAATCAGAGTGTTCTTTCCTTTATGATGACGCTTCTGAGTGCTGATGACTTGGTTAGGATCTTAATCAGAGTTAGAGTATTTTATGCGCAGATTCTGTTCATCAGGTTTCAGCGTATAGCATATGTTATTTGATCTTCTGATGCTGACATGTCTTCTGATGCTGATGTTGATACTGATATTCTGATGCTGATTCCATCAGAGTTTCTGTAAATACACACCATAATTTTAAGTAGCATATATGTCTTAAACATAAATCTTACAATTTATTTAATCTTGTATTTTGTTATCATCAAAACTCTAACTGAGGGTTGTAGAATCAAACTATGTTCTAACAATCTCCCCCTTTTTGATGATGACAAAAACCAGATTTTTTCAATTAAAATAAAATAATAAAAGGTATCAGAGATTAAGGATAGAGAGGAAAAGGTATCAGAGATAAACAAATAACAAATAAAAGGTATCAGAGATAAGAAGATAAGGAATAAAAGGTATCAGAGTAATGAAGAGAAAAACTCCCCCTGAGGTGATTACTTCCCTTTAATTCCATGATACCTTGAGCATCAGAACTTTACTTTATCAGAGTTCATCAGATTCTTGTACCTGTAAGCTTTTCAGAAGAAGGAAATTCAAATATATCAGAATCTTAGAATGTTTGGGACTTATGTCTCGTAATCCGTTATTGAAAAATATCATTATTTCTCCCCCTTTTTGTTAGTTATCAAAAAGCATAAATAATCAGAGTTAAAGTGATCAGAGCTAAGAGAAACGTTTATATTAAAAACATAAGCAATGATTAGTTCAGAACACGTAAAATATTACAGACAAACATGTAAAGAAAACAAGGAAAACACAAGAAAATTCTAAGAGGAAGGTGGAAGACGTGTGAACATGGCTTCCAACATGCTCTTGATTTGATTGCTGGTTTCCTATTGCTGAGATACCATGTTTGCTATAGCATCAATCTTGGTGTCCTTCTTATCCATTCTTTCACTCAGCAGCATATCAGATCTTTTCAAGTCCTCCAGAGTCTGCCTGTCAAGAGAGGAAGCTTGAGGATCTTCAGAAACAGGGTGCTTCTCAGAGATTTCTTCAATATCTTCTTCTTGAACCTGTTCTTCAGCTGGAATCATCTGTTCTTCTACATGTTGAGCTTTGGATGCTGGACACTTTTCAGACCAAGGAGCAATGTCCAGATGGAGAATTTCTTCCTTAAGCAGCTTGCTCAGAATTGGACCTTCAATTTCCTTCAGCAGATTGCTGAAGTTCTGTTGAGCCTGTCCATAGCTCTGGTCTTGCAACTTAAAGGTTTCAGAGCATACCCATCTTCTGCATTTTGTCCAGAGGAGGTCTGATACAGCAGGATCCACCAGTTCCAAACTTGCTTGTTTCAAATAAGTGATCCACTTCTGTATATCTGTTTCAAAGTTCAATATGCTGGAACCAACATCTGGATGTTTTGGTTTAGGGATAGCAGTTTTGTGGTTAATTGCAGCAAGGCGTTCAAAGACTGTGAGATCAATGACAGTCTTGTTGTGGTCTTCTGAATTGGCTTTTGGTGAGGTAGTGGGAGAGTCAGGAATTACGATTGGACTTGATGGGGAATTTGGTGGAGTTATTTCTGTTAAAGAGGGAAGTTGAGGAATATTCACAATGGTACCACAGGACAATTGAATGGCCAAAGGTTGTGGTTCAGGGGATTCAGAGTGTTGAGCCTCAGAGGTTTGAGTCTCAGGTTGTGGAGATTGTTCATGTTGAGGAGAGGGTGGATTAATATCTGGTTATGGGATTTCTGGTATTGGAGAGAGTGGAGTTTCTGGTATTGGTGAGAATGGAGTTTCTGTGTTTGGATTTGGATTTTCTGGTTCGGGAACGGAAGTGTGTTGGTCTATATCAGAAAGAACTTGTTCAAGTTCTTGTTCTGGTATGGTTTCAGTATTTGGATTTTATGGTTTGGAGCGAGATCTTCTGAGGGTTAATGATTCAGAAGGGTCAAAGTCTATGTCAAAATCATCAAAAGTTTGAGGAGTTGGGTTTTCAGATGGAGTTGGAATAGGGATAGATGTTGAAACAGCAGTTGAATCTAAAACAATTATAGAAGCAGGATTACCTCTTTTCTTGGGAGTTTGTTGAGATGATCCTTCTGCAGCTTCTTTTCTTTTCTTCGTCTTCTTCAGAACAACCTCTGGAGCCTTCTGCTGAAGATCTTGAGTATTCAGATTTGGTGTTGTACCATCAGCTTTACAAGCATCCAAATATCTTAGAATGATTTGAGGCTTAGAGTCAATTTCTGAGAACATAGGGAAGTCGTCCAGAGGGACTCTTCTGCTGGAGATTTCAGCAAAAGGAGTGACGCTGGGCTCCTTCTTAATGTTCTCTATCAGCTTCATTTTCTTCAGATTTTTGGCATTCAGCTGCTTGCCAACAGAAGGTTCCAGAGTGCTGATTTCTTGTGCCTCTTGCAGATGATCAATCAGCCTATTCTCTATAAGAATATCTGATATCAGTCTTCCCAAGGGTATCCAATCCCTTTTTGTACGTTCCTCTTCCCTTGTTTCTTTGACACTTGTTATGAGATGGTTGAACAGAAGATGAGCTAGATTTATCTTGACCTTCTGAGAGATGAAATAGAGCAGAAACTGCTGATCAATGTTAATGTAATCAGGAGAGCTGGTAGGCTTCCTGTGGTTGAAACAACCCAGAATGATCTTGGCCTAAATTTTGTGCTTGTCCTTCAAATCCCTTATCTTGCTGGAGGGAAGCCCTAGCGTGAAAATTTCCCTTGCAATTAGGGCAACATCTGCACACCTTTCTGCCATATCAATGCAACGAATACCACCACCATTGTACCCTATGAGTCTTGCAATCAGGTCTTCAGTGATAACAATCTTCTTCCCCATGATGTAAGACGTAACTTGATGATTTGAAGAAGAAGCGTGAATCCAAAATTCCTTTACCAGAATAGGAAATGTTGGACCCACCAGCCTGTCAAAATACTTTTCCCAACCTTGAGCTTTAACCTCTTCAGATAAATCAAAGCCATTTTCTTTGAGACTGTTGAAATCCACTATCAGTTCAGACAGAACTTCAAGATTCTTGATTAGAGTGAGAAGCGTTTTGAATGGTACTTCATATTGTTCAGATGAAACAGTTTTCTAGGAACCTGAAGAAGGAATGCTGGAAGAAGCCATGTTCACACGAGGTTTTTGTGAAAAAGATTGAAAGGTTTTCTTGAGAAAGTAAGAATACTGAAATCAGAAATATTTAGAGAAAACGAAAGTGAAAGTAAAAAGAGTGAATGGTGTGAAGTGTTTAAATAGATTTCTAAAAAGTTTTTGAAAACATAAACGTTTAAGAGAGAGAAATAAATAATGATTATTAGCATTTAATGATAGATGATTTTAGGGGATTCAGAAAGATATTTGGAATGGTTACCCATGACATGTGTCTCAATGCATCCAATCAGCGCTTTGCCTTTTCAGAAACGTGAACGCGTGTTCAGCCTCAGAAAACAGCTGATGACTGGATGACACTTGTTTGCTTGAGTGAACAGCACTTCTATCCTTGAACTGAAGCGCTCAGATCTTCATGGATAGATTCTCATACAATCTGCATTTCTAAAGTTCTGAAAGAAGATTAATCAGTAGTTCACAGAAAATAAACACAATTCTGAAGGTTAATATATAAAATTAAAACAATTTTTTTCTGGGCAGAGCTTCATGCTGAGATGTTTCAGAATGAAGTTGAACCTATCTTCAGAAAGTGGTTTTGTGAAAATATCAGCCCATTGATGGTCTGTGTTAATAAATTTTAAAGTTAAAATCCCTTTCTGAATATAGTCCCTAATAAAATGATGTTTTATTTCTATATGCTTAGCCCTAGAATGCAAAATTGGATTTTTACTTAAGCATATAGCAGAAGTGTTGTCACAGAGGATAGGAATGTTACTCTCAAATATCTTGAAGTCCTCAAGTTGACTTTTCATCCAGAGCATTTGTGTGCTGCATCCAGCTGCTGCTATGTATTCAGCTTCTGCTGTTGATAGAGCAATTGTGGATTGTCTTTTGCTGGACCATGAGATCAGATTTTCTCCCAGAAACTGGCAGCTTCCAGAAGTGCTTTTACGTTCAACTCTGTCTCCAGCAAAGTCAGCATCATAGTATCCTACTAAGCTGTAATCACTTGATTTTCTATAAAATAAACCCAGATTAGTAGTACCTTTCAGATACTTGAAAATTAGCTTAACTAATGTTAAGTGAGATTCTCTAGGATCTGATTGGAATCTTGCACAAATGCAGACACTGAATAAAATATCAGGCCTTGATGCTGTCAGATAAAGAAGAGAACCAATCATACCTCTGTAGACCTTATGTTCTACCTTTTTGCTTACCTCTTCTCTTTCCAGAATGCATGTGGGATGCATTGGAATCTTTGATGGCTTACATTCTGAGAGATCAAATTTCTTCAGAAGTTCTCTGACATATTTTCTCTGATGAATGTAAGTTCCTTCTGGGGTTTGATTGATCTGAATGCCCAGAAAGAATTTCAGTTCCCCCATTAGGCTCATCTCAAATTCTGCCTGCATACACTTAGCAAACTTTCTTCCCATAGAAGGTTTAGTAGATCCAAAAATGATATCATCAACATAAATCTGACATACTAAAATGTCATTCTTAACTGTCTTACAAAATAAGGTTGTGTCCACTTTCCCTCTGGTGAATTCCTTTTCTAACGGGAAGTTACTTAGTCTTTCATACCAAGCTCTGGGAGCTTGTTTCAGACCATACAATGACTTCTTTAGTTTGAAAACATATTCTGGATTTTTTGAACATTCAAAACCAGGGGGTTGGTGCACATATACCTCTTCTTCTATATAGCCATTTAAGAATGCACTCTTAACATCCATCTGATACAGAGTGATGCCTTTATTTACAGCAAATGAAATTAAAAGTCTGATAGATTCTAACCCGGCGACTGGAGCAAAGGTTTCTGTATAGTCTATCCCCTCTTGCTGACTATAACCTTGTGCTACCAATCGTGCCTTGTTTCTGATGACTTCACCTTGTTCATTCAGTTTGTTTCTAAACACCCATTTTGTTCCAATGACGTTGAATCCTTTTGGTTTGGGAACTAGATCCCATATGTCATTCCTTGTGAATTGATTCAACTCCTCTTGCATTTCTAGAATCCAGTCATTGTCCAGAAGTGCTTCATCAATTGAAGATGGTTCAATCAGAGAAACAGGTCCCATGAGGGATTCTTCAGAGTTTCTGAAGCTAGATCTTGTTCTGATTGGATCTTCCTTTCTTCTTAAGATTGTTTCTTCTGGGTGATCCATGCTGCTTCTAGATGGTCTTTTCTGAAGTTGATCAACAGAAGGTGCTGGATTGCTTGCAGTGCCTCTTTCTGATGTTGAGGGAGTGTCTCTGTTAAGAGCTTCTGATGACTTGTCTTCAGTACCTGTGAATTCAACTTCCATACCTGCAAGTAATTCATTCTGCTTTGACTTTTGAGAGTCAAGCTTATCATCAAAACGAACACTGATTGATTCTTCAACAATCTGTGTTTCTGTATTGTATACTCTGTACCCTCTTGAGCGTTCAGAATATCCTAACATAATACACTTTTGTGCTTTAGAGTCAAACTTGTTCAAATAATTTTTTGTATTTAAAATAAAACAAGTACATCCAAATGGATGAAAATATGAAATGTTGGGCTTTCTGTTCTTCCACAATTCATATGGAGTCTTTTCCAGAATAGGTCTTATGGAGATTCTATTCTGAATGTAGCACGCTGTGTTTATTGCCTATGCCCAGAAGATCTTAGCAACGTTTGTCTCATTGATCATGGTTCTGGCCATTTCTTGCAATGTTCTGTTCTTTCGTTCTACAACTCCATTTTGCTGGGGAGTTCTAGGACAAGAGAAATCATGCAGAATGCCTTTGTCATTAAAGAATGACTCAAAATCTTTGTTTTCTAATTCTCCACCATGATCACTTCTGACTTTAACGATTCTAAGATCCTTTTCATTCTGAACTTGGTTGCAGAAGGTGACAAACACAGAGTGTGACTCGTCCTTGTGTCTTAAGAACTTTACCCATGTCCATCTGCTATAGTCATCTACGATTACTAACCCATACTTCTTGCCACTGACTGAAGCAGTTTTAACTGGTCCAAATAAGTCAATGTGCAGAAGTTCTAATGGCTTAGAGGTTGAAACAACATTTTTATATTTGAAAGCTGGTTTTGCAAACTTGCCTTTCTGACATGCTTCACACAGAGCATCTGAATTGAACTTCTGGTTAGGAAGTCCTCTGACCAGATTGAGTTTGTTAATCTGAGATATTCTTCTCATATTAACATGTCCCAATCTTCTGTGCCAGATCCATTGCTCGTTGTTAACAGACAGAAGACACTTTACATTCTGACTTTTCAGTTCAGAAAGTTTGATTTTATAAATGTTGTTTCTCCTCTTTCCGTTAAATAGGATAGTCCCATCTTTCTGACTAACAGCTTTGCATGAATTTTGATTAAAGATTATATCATAACCGTTATCACTTAATTGACTTATGGATAGCAGGTTATGCATTAATCCATCTACTAATAAAACATTACTTATAGAGGGAAGATTTCCATTACCTAATGTTCCAGAGCCAATGATCTTTCCTCTCTGATTGCCTCCAAAGCCTACGTGACCTCCAGGCTTAAGTTCCAGGCTTTGGAACATATGCTTTCTTCCCGTCATGTGTCATGAGCAGCCAAAGTCCAGGTACCATGATTGGTGTTTCTGCTTTGCTGCTAAAGATATCTGCCACATGTATTATTTTATCCTTAGGTACCCATATTTTCTTGGGTCCTGATTTGTTAGTTTTACCAAAACTCTGGTTGAATTTTGGTTTGACAGAATAATTACTACTAGTATATTTGATGTCATGTGTGTGCCCATATACAAAGTGTGAATCAAGTGAAGTGTGTTTTATAACTAAATCCATGGCATTCTTTGGTGTAGGTACCTTACCTTAGTATCCTATTCCTTTTCTGCCATTTCTGCTAACTCCATAGATCATTGAAGCCATTTTGCTTCTATCTATGTTTTTAGCTAGAAACTTCTGAAAGCTGTGATCATACTCCTTGATGATGTCATCAGCACTACTGGGAGTTTCAGGAATTGTTTCCTTCTGAGAGTTTTGCAATAGATTTTCTAATTTTGAAATTTTATTTTTTAACTCAGAATTCTCCAATTTGAGACTCTCAGTCTTATCAGAGTCAAAAGCAAGATTCCTTTTCAGGTTTCTGAATTTGACTCTGATCTGCTGATATCTTTCCAGAATTTCATTAAGGCTTCCAGCTAGTTCAGCCTTAGTAAAGTTAATAGCAAAGTCAGGAAATACCTCTTCTGTTTCTGATTTAGAGTCTGACTCGGAAGCTTCACTGTCTTCTGTTATGTTTTCCATGAGAGCAATGTTTTCTCTTTCATCATCTGATTCTGAGTCAGCTTCAGATGTGTCAGAGTCATCCCATGTAGCCATGAGACTTTTCTTCTTCTCCTTGCCAAACTTCTTTTTGGGCTTTTCTTTCTGAAGCTTTGGGCAATCACTCTTGTAGTGTCCTTGCTCGTTACATTCATAGCAGATGATGTCTTTGTTGTTTGGATTTCTGCTTCCTGAAGAGCCTTCAGATCTTCTGTGTCCAGAGGAGGATTCTGACCTTCTATATCTGGAGAAGTATTCATTATGATTCTCTGATCTTCTAGGATTCCTGAACTTCCTTTGCCTCTGCTTCCATAATTGGTTCACCCTTCTGGAGAGGAGAGATAGTTCATCTTCTTCTGATGAGGACCCATCAGAGATTTCTTCAACAGCCTGCAAAACTTTGGAGTCAGATTTTCTGTTAGATTTTAAAGCTAATGGCTTACCTTGATTTTGAGGTTCATCTGCTTCTAGCTCTATCTCGTGACTTCTGAGGGAGCTGACAAGTTCCTCCAGAGAGATTTTGTTGAGATCCTTAGCTAGCTTCAGCGCTGTGACCATTGGCCTCCACTGTTTTGGCAAGCTTCTGATGATCTTCTTAACATGATCAGCAGTAGAATACCCTTTGTCCAGAACTTTGAGACCAGCCACCAGAATTTGAAATCTTGAGAACATCGTTTCAATTGATTCACTTTCTTCCATCTTGAATGCCTCATACTTCTGAATGAGCGCAAGAGCTTTAGTTTCTTTGACTTGAATGTTTCCTTCATGCGTCATTCTCAGAGAGTCAAACATATTCTTTGCAATGTCTCTATTTGATATCTTTTCATATTCAGAGTAAGAGATAGCGCTGGGAAGAATTGTTCTGGCCTTGTGATGATTTCTAAAATCACGCTTTTGCTTATCAGACATTGCTTTCCTATCAATCTTCTGACCACTTGCATCCACTGGGTGCGTGTATCCATCAGTCACCATGTCCCACAGATCAGCATCATGGGCCAGAAAGAAGCTTTCAATTATGTCTTTCCAGTAGTCAAAGTTCTCTCCATCAAAGACTGGAGGTTTGCCACTGAATCTGTCTCTTTCTTCATTATTGTCATTGTTGATGTTTTGATGTGGTCCTGCCATTGTGTTTTTCTGACGTTGGATCTTGTACTGACACGGTTAAGTGTTATAAGCTCAGAACCAGGCGCTCTGATACCAATTGAAGATGTGAAAAACACAAGAAGGGGGGTTGAATTGTAACACTTAAAATCAAATGCAGACAACACATTATTTTTATCTTGGTTCGTTTGATCTCAAACTACTCCAGTCCACCCGTCAAGGTGATTTCGCCTCTCTCCAACGAGGTCTTAATCCACTATATTCAACTGAATACAACAACTACTTTAACAATTGTTAAAGCCTTCTTGAGTCTAACCACAGACCGGATTATCTCAAGGAAATTCTCTTACAGATAATTGAACAAAAGTGTGTTTGATGTTTTCTAACAAAACTATATATCACAACTGTGATAATACACAATATTAAGCTTAGATTGAAAACTGAATTGCTAATGCTTTTGCAGTAGGCGTGGTATGAAGGCTTTAGCAAATTGTATGAATGAGAACATTTTCGTATGCGTGCATGCGTGTAGAGTATTAGCCTTTTCTTTTCTCACATAGTCTTGTTTAAATAGCCACGGAAGAGATACCTTGGTTGTCCATAAATCCATTTCAATGCTATTAACGTTCTTTCCATTTTGAGAAGATCTTTGTCTTGGAATAAAGCCGTTGGTAATAAATCTTTCTTGAATGCTTAGTAACATTGACACTTCAGAGTATTCTCTTCTTATGGTAATCAGAGTGTTCTTTCCTTTATACTGACACTTCTGAGTGCTGATGACTTGGTTAGGATCTTGATCAGAGTTAGAGTATTTTATGCGTAGATTCTTTTCATCAGGCTTCAGCGTATAGCACATGTTATTTGATCTTCTGATGCTGACATATCTTCTGATGCTGATGTTGATACTGATATTCTGATGCTGATTCCATCAGAGTTTCTGTAAATACACACCATAATTTTAAGTAGCATATATGTCTTAAACATAAATCTTACAATTTATTTAATCTTGTATTTTGTTATCATCAAAACTCTAACTGAGGGTTGTAGAATCAAACTATGTTCTAACAGAACTTTCTGTTTTACCAAAGGGCAGTCTTCTTTTGTCGGTAGACGATGGACCACAATATCAACATCAAGTCCTAGAATGTCTTTGTACGACCAGGTAAAGACCTCAACATAATCATGTAACAACTGAGTTAGACGCTTCTTGACACTGGGTTCTAGATTGGCACCCACCTTGACTACTTTCTTGTCCTCTTCGGTACCTAGGTTAATTGTGTCCACTGTTTCTTCATGGGGCTATATGGTCCTTTCTTCTTGTTGTAGTAACCTGGATAGTTCCCCTGGCACTTCACAATCTTCCTCACCTTCGTCTTCGGCTTTGTAGATTATATTTTCAAAGTCATAAAGGGTCATAGCATAATTGTTACCCATGGGATCCTGAGTGGATGTAGATCTGCATTTTGAATGTGAGTGTGTGTAAGAGTATAGCTATCTTTGAAAGAAAATAAAAATAAAGACAAAGAGCACAAAGTTTTCATGCAAAAGCGTCCATGATTCATTGATGACATATGAAAATGAGGTAACAACCCTTACAAATGGACCGTTGTGTCTCGGGTAAGACACAAGGTTTTAAAAGTCTGAATTGTTTAAATATTACATGTCCGACAAAAATTTAAAGACAATTATTGTTGGATAAAAGTATTTGGGATAAAATGTTTAGCTTCCCAGTTGCTGAGTCCTCCATTGATGGTTGGGAAAATCCAATCTTCTAGATCATAACTGTCATCATCATCATCCTCCACTGTGTTGACTCCGTGGTTGTTGATCTTCAAAGGTGGTCCCCCGACACGAGAACGACGAACAACTTTCTGGGCTCCTGAACTAAAACCCAAACCAAATTTGTCAGATTTGTATGGGATATCCGAGAGTTGGCCCCAAATAGTACACCCACCTTCTTCGATCATTGCCTTGCCATCTTTTAGAGAAGACATCTTTAGCGGAGGTCTTGTAATCTTTGGGATTTGGGAAATAGTCTTGGTAGCTGCCACGGTTTGTGGGACTTCCTCGAAGTGCTGAAACGGAGTTTCAACGGATTCACCATCCAATTCCACGTATCTGAAGGAATTCAAGTGACTGACCATATATTCCTCTTCTCCGTGGATAATAATGATTTTTCCTTTGGTTGAGTATTTCAGCATCTGATGTAATGTAGAGGTGACGGCATCAGCATTGTGAATCCAAGGTCGGCCTAATAAACAAGAATAGGAAGGGTGAATGTCCATCACGTAAAAAGTCGAATCAAATGTTTGAGTTCTAACTTTTAGGGGGATGTCCACCTCCCCATGCACCATTCTCTTTGAACCATCGAAGGCCCTTACCACTATGTTGCTGGGTTTTAAGGTCAAACCTTCACAGTTGAGTCTATCAAGATCTTCTTAGGCAGCACATTCAAAGACGAACCAGTATCGACCAAGACATGGGCCAAAGTTGTGCCCCTACATTCGACAGAGACATGCAATGCCTCATTGTGTTTCCTCCCTCTAGGTGTCAGGTCAGCATCCGAAAAACCTAAACCATTATCCATGGTCAAGCTGGCCATACAGTCTTGGAACTGATTAGCAGACATTTCTTGTGGTACGTGGGCAATTTTAAGAAATGTTACCAAGGCCTTTGCATGAGCCTTGGAGCACAACAATAAATCAAGCATGGAAATCTTTGACGGAGTCTGCCCTAGCTGTTTGACTATGTTGTAGTCGCTTCTCTTTATAATTTTCAGAATTTCTTCCATCTCCTTTTGGGAGGCCTCTAGGATCGATAATGATTGCGCCTTCATCAGGAAAGACTCAACCAGAATGCTTTTGCCCTGAGTCTTTTGCTTCGAGAAGGTGTTACACCTTGTTTTTCAAAGCCCAACAGTTGTTAGTATCATGGCCTGGACTTTCTAAATGGTAAGCACATCGAGGATTAGGGTGGTAATGAGGAGATGCGGTGTTGGGATTCTTCGGGGCTTCCTTCAAAGTTACTAGATTGGATCTCAATAAATGTGGCAGGACTTGAGATAATGTCATATTTATCTGGGTAAATTGTCTTACTGGTCTTTCTGTTCTAGGATGATTGTTCCTTTGTTGAGTAGGTGCATGCTTAGGGATCATGATGGCCCCTATCGTTGGACGATGTTCAATTCTGTCTTGATTCCTTTGAGGATACAAAGCACCAACTTCTTTCTTCCCGATAAATGGTTTTCTTACAGCACTGAAGGATGTGTCTTTTTGGATCTTCCCACTCTTAATCCCAACTTCCAATCTTTCCCCGGTCAAGATTAATTCATTGAAGCCTGCTGAGGAGCTTTCAATTAGATGATTGAAGAAAGGACCGAACAGGGCACCTAAAAATATGTCTACTAGTTCTCTGTCAGATAGGGGAGGTTGGACTTTTCCTGCTAAGTCCCTCCATTTCTGAGAGTAGTCTTTGAAACCTTCGCTTGAAACCATAGCCATACTCTGGAGTTGAGTACAGGTGGAGCAAGGTTTGTGTTGTATTGATACTATTATAAAAATCGGCGGGAAGGTCTTCCCAATCATGAATATTGTCCCTTTCCAGTTGATAAAACCAATTCATGGATAGACTACCTTGAAAGAAGTGGACCCACAAATCCTTGTCAGTAGTATGAGGCTGTATCTTCCTTACATAGGATCGGAGATACATCTTGGGACAAAAAACCCCGTCGTACTTAGCAAATACTGGTGCTTTGAACTTTGGTGGAATAACAATCCTAGACACCAAACCCAGTTCTTCAAAGTCCAACCTGAGCATTTTCCGAATTTCCATTGCACTTAGACGTTCTTCCAGATGTTTGTATTTGTCATCCGCCGAAGGATATTGTTCTTCAGAGTAATCCTTTTCTTCTTCCTCTTCAGATTCTGGCTGGGCAGTCACTTCCTTGCCTTTCCCTTCTTGATTATCCTTTTCACCAGATGATGTTGTGAAGTCTAGGGTCCATCTGGCTGGCCCTGGGAACCTTCTTCCTAGGTTCAAGACACCGGTTGATTTCTTTTTTTTCTTCTTCTTTTCGTCGATCAACAAAGTTTTCAAATCCTCTTGTCCTTTGGATAGAGTCAAGAACATTTGTTGAAACTAAGCATTCTGCGCCTGGAGATCTTTTACTGTATGCTCAAGATCCATCTTACTAAAATAAATAGTAGAAAGATAAGGAGACATGTGGTAAGATACTTGCTTATGTTATGATGAATAGAGATGCATATGCAATGATTTCAAGGAAATTAGAGATTTAAATTTGCTTTATACAAAAAGGAACACACGTCATATTAATAAATAAAAGTTTAGGTACATCATGCTTCTTTTGGGCTTACAAAGAAATACAAAAACTCTAAGATAAAAAATTTGTACGCATCCTCTTTGGTGCAATGTAGGCGTTCAGGCTTCACTCCTCATGAAGTTTCTTGGTGAGTTCCAAAACCTTCTTCTCGCTAGCATAGAATTGGGCCTCAAAAGTGTATCGCTCCCCCTTAAGTTGTATCCAATCCCTTTGTAAGTCTTAGAGAGAGATGGGCATGTCAGGATGCAGGATAGTGTATGGGACATCTCCTTCCACAACAGGCTCTATGATAACTGGGAGAATGGAGGGGTAAGGCATCATAAGACTTTGAGCATGAGCTCATACCCATTTGAGGTAAGGCTCAAGAGGGATGGAATTATTATGCCCCAATGTCTTTCTATCTACGTTGTTCAACATCCTCCAAGCTCGGATAAACCTATGGCAGTGACCTTGATCGTCATTCTCGTAGTCAAATACCAAACCTTGAATAAGCATCTAATATGGGCCATCCCTTCGGGCGTAAACAAATTGTCTGAAGGCTAAGCAAGGGTTGTAGGTGATACCTCCTCTAATGCCAAGTAAGGGGACATTAGGGAATTCTCCACAACGGTCGATGATAGTAAAATTCTCCACAGATCAGGAACACCAATGAATGTATGAATGTTTGAGCATCATCAACCTATGTGACCACCTTGAACCTTGCTCGTTCTTTAATACAGATTGGGGGAGATGCGAAATAAACCGTCTTGCCAAGATAGGAGTACAACATATAAGGATACCTCTTTTCCTCATAGTGCGAGTGTGAAAAGAATATAGGATGTCCCCTAACAAAGTAGGCACCGGGCTACGAGACATTAAGATTTTGACGGCGTTCACATCTATGAGTTGTTCAGGATTTGGGAACAAAACCATCCCATAGATCAGGAGAGCCACCATTTCCTCAAAAGCTTGCAAGTCCAAGGAATTACAACAGTTCTAGGATTTCTCAAACAAGAACATGGCTAAGAATCCTTTGGCACCACTCCTTGTTTCCCAATTAGTTGTGATATCAGATGATTGCAAGTGTAGGGCTTGAGCAATCTCTTTTGGCTTTGGATCTCTTTCCGTGCCGTTGAAAGGTAGTTGATTGAGAATGGGAATCCTCAAGAGTTGGGAGAATTCTTCCAAAGTTGGCACAAGTTGATAATCAGGAAATTTGAAGCAATGGTGTAGAGGATCAAAGAACTGGAATAGCACCTTCATCATGTCCTCATCAGTGTTGGAGGTAACCAAGTTTTTGAGGCGACCATGTCTTTTGGTGAATGGAGAATTTTCGGGAATCCTTGATGCTAGCTCTTTAAGTTGACGAGGGATCCTTACAATATTGACTTGAATGGTTTTCCTGCGAATGGTATTCATGTCCTACAAAACAGAACAAAGATAAATCCCCAAAATCCTTGAAATGGTTAGGGAATATGAGTATGATGTTATGATGTTTATGATGTCATGTACAAGTAGATATATACAACACAAACAAGTCCTTAGGTTTAGGCTTGCATGGAGTCTCATAGGTAAGTACCCTCTTGAAGTTTAGTTGGCTCAAACCTGTCCTAACAATAGTAATCGGGTTCTAAGGAGCTCAATATCACTGGTTTGTTTCCTTGGGCATTGTTTCCGCGCAAGCCTCTTTAATGGCGACCGAAATATCCCAAAAAACCAAACCTCAATGAGTGTAGTGTCGAGTATCTACAAACTTCGGACTGCACCAAAGTCGGTCATCTCACTATGTCCTAATGGCCAAGCTGGTCAAGTAAAGGTTCTAGAAGTTAGTTAGTGCTTCATGACACTACACAGCGGCCCTGTATTCTCCTCGACTACTCAAGGGCTACCAATACCCACAAATATGTCAAACTGATGTAGCTATTTCTTAGACCATGTCGGTATACCCTGCACATAATTCAAACCTGTTGTACCCCAAAATTTGCCCTCCCATATTCTTCAAAGTTTTGACAAGCATCACCTCAAATGATTCAAAGTCTACTCAAGGGCTACACAGCCAAGCACCCTCCTAAGGCAGGCAAAATTAGGGTTTTGGTTCTTACAAGGAAGTTGAGGTTTTCAAGGGCCCAATAAAGTCCCATATGCTCATATACATTGTCAAGCACCTACATGTCAAGTTTCAAGGCTCACAAGGTCAAGTTGCACAGTCAAAAACCCTAATTGCCTCACAATCAACTGTAGGGGCAAAATGGTCATTTGGCAGTCAAAAGTCAAAATTTTTGGTCAACATCTTATTTTGAAGCCACAATCACCATTTGATCAAGTCTTGATCATAATTCCTCAAGAATGGCTCAAAAATCATCAAGATGCAAAAGTTTCCATTTTTGGACAGTTGAAAAGTCAACTGTAACTTGACCAAGGCATAACTTTTTCATGGTTCATCAGAAAAATCCCATCCAATGCTCATTTTGAAGGGGAGGACATTTCCTACAACTCATCTTCACATTCCAAGTCCAGGAAATGCTCTCACGAAAAGTTATCAATTTCAACATTATAGGTCATTTTCAAAAGTCAACAAAAAGGCATCCCTAAAACGGCAGAGCAAAAACTCAGAATTTGTCAAAACAGTGTGAGATCTAAAGCCAGGTTGCAGGCAGTTTCAGACAAAACAAAGCATGTGAGATCCTTCATTTCTATACCCTGAAACTAAAGAGACCTTTACCACGCCCTGAGACTCCATATCAAGCACTGTAAGTCATCACAAACTCACCCCTGTACACGAAAGCGTGTTTCTCTATTGTTGCATTTTTTCTGGAAAATAATGGCATAATCATACTCCTTGTTTGATTTCTAACATAACCATATTGTTCAATTTCATTTTGGGGCTTTGTATGATGATACCCGCATCTAGGGTTTGCATTGTTTGTTTTTAGGCATTCTTTCTCCAGGCACAATCAAGACAAATCGTAAGCATGAAGGGATTCAGGAGGTGGAAACGAGATCAGCTATGGTCTTGAAATGGATTTTCATGGCCTGAGGAGCATTTTCAGAGCAAGCCTGCGAAACCACCTGCGGATAAAAATACGCAGGTATAAAACCCGTATCAAAGGAAGAAGACGCAGACGCGTCCCCTCCTCATTCGTTGTTTCAAAAAGCGCGCGTTTTTATATTTTTTCCAGGCATATGCTTTTGTTTTCTAATTTAATAATTGCGTGTTATTTTGATAATGAATGGAACGTGCTGCTCAGTTGGTCAAAGGCTTGGAACGTGAACAATGGGACCTGGGTTCGATTCCCAGGTCCCCCATATATTTCTTCATGTTTTTCTTAACATATTCCAGTGCAGCGTCACATCAAATAATTCACCATAGACTCACACATCCAACATGCCATGTGCCTCAGACAGTCATCCAAAGGCCAGGAGAGGGAGGAATACCATGTTCCAAGTCAAACGCGCTCTGGACAATCAAGGAGAGTCAAACGTGGCTTCTTAATGGGCCATAATTCAACACACCTCCTATTTGGCCCAACCCCCCCCCCCCCCCCCCCCCCCCCCCCCTCCCCTTGGGTTTGCAATTTTTCTTTTTTATATTTTATTTGTCTTATTTTATTTTTCCCTTTTATTAACAATTAACCAATTAATGTTTTCATAAACAAATAAAAATAAAAGAACTAACATTATTAATTTCATTTGTATTTTTATTTTTGTAAAATAAATATTAACAGATAAAATAGTTTAATTAGGCAACTTTAACTTTTTTTATAATTAAAATAAGTTTAGAATTAGGTTTTTAATTAACTTTGAATTTTTAATTCCTTTATTTTATTTTCATAAAAACATAAAAAACACAAAAAATATTTTCTTTTAATAAATTAATTAATTAGTTTAATTATTAGTTATTAATTTCATTTAATCACAAAAAGACAAATAAAATTCAATTTCTTTTCTTAAAAGGGTCAAAACCCTTAGAACATTCTCGATTAATTTTTATTCGCGCGCATTTACTTTATTTTGATTATTATGTAATTGCTTCCAAGAATGTAATAGTAAATAGGTTTACCGCTTTATTTAATTTCTCGTACTTATTTACCAAAACGGGTCTTTGTATTTTTGGCGATGTATAGACCCGCGCCTTGTAATAGCGTAGAATTTATATTTCCGCAGTTTACTTTCCGCACCCCCTAACTGTTAAATGCATGAAAGAATGTATGTAAATAAAACCAATCCGTAGCTCACAAATAACATGTACAAAAACAATTAACTGAAAAACAACACACAAAGCACATGCCACTCCTAGGGTACGCCTCACTGGTTGCCTCGTACGTGGTCATCAAGTATAGGACGTCTTAGAGGTCACCCTTTGTCTAAAGATCCAGTTGCCTCGAAACGGTTGCCTCGGATAAAAGGATCTAGGACGTTAGGGTTACTTCTAAGTTGTCCTACTATTGCTTTGGTGACAACACTGTCCCTAATCATCGAATTGACCCGAACACCTCCAACGATGGTGCTACCTACCCCTCAATGGTGGGATAGCACTATCTAAAGGACTTTTACACAGCCTAATTCCTTAGAGTAGGTAGATTTCTCTTAAGTACTTGCTCTCTTCAAACAAACAAAAATACTTTTCGCACTCACACTTTCTAAAAGTTTTCGAACAAATTTTTCATACACTCTTGAGGATAGATACAAGAGTTACTTAGAAATTTTTCAAACGAAACTTTTCCAAAACCCACGCACACTTGAAAAGCAAACAATTTTTGAAAACATAAGAGCAAGTACCTAAGAGCCCATGGATAACCATGGATAGAAAGGGTGCTAAGACCTTCCCTTTCTATAAATCTACCTCCCGAACCGAGAAACATTCTCATAAGGAATTTTGTTATGCTTTTGTCCTTTCCATATTGGAGAACATAAAAGACGGTGGCGACTCTTGCTTACTGCGACATTTCGCGAAACCAACTTACAAAAAACAGTCAGTTCTATTCCCACCCATCACAGAACTAGCGACTCTGCTGGGGACATTATAAAGTGAGGTGTACCTTAGGAATTATACCACTCTTGTGTTTTCAATTGCTTGCTTTGATTGCTTTAATGTTGTGGGCCTGTTTTGGGAGTTTCATAGATCCTAACCCGGATCTGGGGGATACCTTTTAGAAAGTAGCAACAAACTGTGAGGGAACTGTGCGGGGTATACCGACACGGTTGAAGCAGTTTGCTACGTTGGTGTGGCACTTTGGTGAGTACCGGTAACCCTTGAGTCAAGTCAAGGAGAGTACGGGGCCGCTGCGTGGTGTCGTGAAGCATCAACTGACCTTAGGAACCTTACTTGACCATCCTGGCCTCTTTAAGGGTAGTGAGATAACTGACTTTGGTGCAGTCCGAAGTTGGTTGATACTCGATACTACACTCATTGAGGGTTGTTTTCTTGGAATATTTTGATCGCCAGTTCAGTGGCTAAATCAAAACAATGAACACGGAAAACAACCCAATGATATTGAGCTCCTTAGGACCCGATTACTTTTGATAGGACAGGTTTTTGAGCCCACCAACTTCAAGAGGGTAGTACCCCAAACTTCATGCTGGCCTAAACTCTAAGGGATGTCTTGTGACTTGTGTACCTTCATACTTGAACTACTTGCATGCTTGTTATCTGACACTTGAGTTTCTTGCAGGTTTTGTTTACAGTCCTCAATCTGGACTCATTACAGGGCCTACTTACATCACTCCATGCATAGCATAACATCATACCACCGTACCATCGCATACATCCTACATAAGGACTAATTCATTTCAAGGATCTCAAGGGTTTGTGATGCAGGTCATGATGAATCAAAAATGTCTAGCAAGAGGCAAAGGGGATTTATTTTCCTCTAAGCCAAGGTTGATAACTTGAGTCAGGGGCTATGACCCACTCTATTTGGTGAGCCTTGACTCTTGAAGAAGGACTCTCAACAACATGAAGTTCCCTCATCAAGCTACCAGATTCTAACAATTTTCTTGTTTACCCTGCAAGGTCCATGAAAACATTGCATGCATATCATACATATCATTGCATTACAGGTACCCTTTGTACATGTCACTTACCTTCTTCGCTGTTTATTTCAGCAATGGCTTCCCAACAAGATAACCAGGGTCTTCATGCTCAAGAGACTCAATTCAGGGAGATCTTCCTAAGCCTATCCAAGGGGCAGGAAGAGTTGAGGACACTCCTCATGGGGAATTTGGCCAAGAAAAGTCCCGAAGATGATAAGGACGAACGGCTGGAACGTCTGCAAGCTGAGGTAGATACAATGAGAACCCAGATGCTGGGGCAAATGGCTCTCATCCAAGGCTTAGCTCGGGAGCAAGAAGAATTGAGGACCATGATCAGTCAGCTTCATCAAGACAGATACAACATGAAGCAACCAGTCCAAGTCAGGGACCAGGTCATTGATCAGCTTCCAAGAGGACAAGAGTCTGGTATAGTGAAGAATAGACCTCTCCGAATTGCTACCACTTCACAGGTCCAACCACAACCTCGCCCAGAGCAACGGGTTGATCAGAGCAAGCCCAGGAGGCAATTCACCCAGCTCAACACGTCGTTGTCCCAAGCTTTGCAACACCTGTTGAAGTTGAATCTGGTGACGTTGATAGGACCTCACCCTAATCCTAAGACTTCTTCACCCAACTATAATCCTGGGGCCAGGTGCGCATACCATTCTAACAGCCCGAGGCATGATACTGACGACTGTTGGAAGTTGAGGTACAAAATCCAAAGCCTGATTGATGAAGGAGCTGTGGAATTCACCCCAGATGGTCAGGTCGAGTTCTTCTACTATACCTGCGAGATTCACCATTCGAAGTGACAAGTCCTGAGATGAGAAGACTTTTTGTCCATTAGAATTTTCAAGTTGTAATTTTCTTTTGATTGTTCAAACAATTATTGTCATAGCAAACTTTATTACTTTATCAATGCATCGCATATGTCTGTTTTGAATCAATATATTCGCATTCGCTATATTCAAAATTGCTTTCATTTTTTGTGATGTTCAACGCTCGATTAATAATTCTAAAGCCTCTTAAGGGAGGATGACGAAAACGATACCGCGACCTACAATATGCTTTTGAACCGACCCCGCTGATGAGGTACAGGCATTGCTTCAAATCCTAAACACTGGAGTTATAAGGAAGATAATCCCTCGTCAACCCCTTTGAGCCAAAGAAGTAGGAGTTTTTCTTTTCGAAAATTAAAACCCTTAATCATAACCTGGGGCAGGGTAGTTCTCTCAGTCTGATCCAGGTGCACAATGAACGGCACCAAAGAAGTCCTTACAAAACAAAAGATGATGATGGTTCTGAATAATCATAAAGACAGGCAGTCATTATCTTTCAGAAACTAAAGCCCATTAAGTCAAAACCTATGAAGGAGACTTACAAAACTGGGGCATCCCGCTGACTGTAAAAAGAAACAGTTCAGGTAAAAAACAGGGATAACAAAATCAAAAAAGAAAGAGGTCCTACAAACCCTTAACCGAAAAAAGAAATGACTACCTATTAAAAATAAACTGTCAACATCCGAACCATCACCGGAATATCAAGGCAAAGACTCAAACAAGGTCTAATGCACGATTAGCTGAGTTTAGGTTTGAAGAACATCACGAAGAACGGGTGGGTACAAATAAAATTTGAGCCTTTATCCTTTGTTTCTTAAACCGTGAACCGGGCCACGCTACAACCCTCAAAAGTCCTAGCTGAAGCATGAGTTAGTTCGAAAGCATACTGTTACAAAGGTATCCTGACTACTTAAGGCTCGCCGTAAAATCTTCAGTTGACATCACAGTTTACAAAAAAAAATTCACTTGTTTTTATGAAAAATGCATTTTCAAAAACTTCAAGACAAACATAAGCTTTGCATTTTTAATATAACATTGTTTTCATATGACTTTTTTGTTCGAACAGCAAAGAAATTCGCACGAAGAATATCTAGTGAACAAAAGTACTTCCAACTAAGGGGCAGACGTGATCATTGTCCGTCATCTGGGGCAGTTAAGTCAAGATTCGGAGAATCTCTCAAATGCCAAATAGCCAGGGGAAAACCTCCCTCTGAATCACTTGGGGCATTGGACGATCAAACGAAGATCTTCTGGTAGTAGGGCAGCGCAACACTACTGACAGGGGCACCTCCCTACATCCTAAAAGCACGGACATAGTCAAAAAAATACTGCGCATAATCAAAGACCCGCTAGGTTGACACACATAGGCAAAAATAAGGGCTTCCCGGCGAACCAAAAGGGTTCGGGCAAAAATAAGGGATGAAATGGAAAAAAAATCTGTACACCCGGCAAGTCGAAAACCTGAAAAGGCGGCTTGGGCAAAAATGGGTATCCCGGTGGAGTGAAAACCCGAAAGGGCGGTCCAGGCAAAAGTTAGGGATCACAGCGTACGACTATGTCCCGTTATCTCGTCACTTGCCTACCAGAAGAAGATTTGTCAATCGGCAATTATCAAGGCCTCCACATGTACCTTCTCCCACAGAAGCTAGGGCAATAGGAATCGCCCAAACTGTACAGCTGCTTTCCTCCAGGTACAAGTTAGATTCAGTTGAAGAATTTGACCAAGATACCTCCACTCCCCGGGAGTAAGACAAGGTTCAACATTACTATCCCCAAGCAGAGTTGGTCTCCCGTCAGCCCTAACAAGGCACTGTATCTCCAGCAAATCAGCAATACTCTCCCCAAGCAGAGTTAATCTACAGTCAGTCTTAAGGAGGTTCGGTACCCCCAGCAAATCTCATCATTCCCCAGCGGAGTATACAGATGTTCCTAAGCAAGCATCCCCGGCAGTCTTAAGATAAGATTGTTCCCCAGCGGAATACAGACATCCAGTGGAGCCATTCCCCCAGTACCGTTCAAAAGTTTCCCCAGGAAAGTTGAATCAATCTCCCAAGTAGAGTTTTGGAAGCTTATCCCCAACAGATTCTGGAAGCTTATCCCCTGCAGAGTACGAATGCATCTCACTGGCTTTATTCAAAGGTTATTCCCCACCAGAGCTTATAACTGGGTTATCCTCAGCCAATTACCACGGAAAGATCGTCCTCGGCGAAGTTCTTCCTACCCCCCAGCGGAGTTCATCAATTCCCTCAACAAAGCTTATCAACGGTATCCCCAACGGAGTTATCATCAAAACCTCAGCGAAGTATCTCTTCCCACAGAGTATTCCCCGCAGAGTAATCTCTCCAACAAGTTTATTCCCCAAAGGAGTCATCTTCTCCTACCGGTTTATTCTTGCAACCATCATCCCCAGCGGAAATGAAGAACTCTGTTCTTCAACATCAACCCTGGATTCAACTTCCCGGCATGCGTCAAGGATTTACGTTCCTAAACAAAAATACATTCATAAACATCACATCATGATACATGCATATACGCATCATGTCATACATTCTCATTTATGTCAAGAACATCATTGCTTGATCCATATCATGCATTGCATACGACTGACCTTTACCTTTCAGGAAGGATACTGTTAAATAATCATCTATGTCAAAGTAGACAAATACAGTCAAAAGAGACCAATCCAGTCAAAAAAGACAAATCCAGTCAAAGAAGACAAATCCAGTTAAAAAAGACAAATCCAGTCAAAGAAGACAAATCCAGTCAAAGAAGACAAATCCAGTTAAATCCCAAAGGTTTTTCTGATGCTCATCCAGTCAAAGAAGACAGGTCCAGTTAAATTACTTCCTAAAGTCAAAGAAGACAATCCCGTCGTTATAGACACCCGTCAGTATAGACACCCGTCATTGAAGACAACCCGTCAGTATAGACACTCGTCATTGAAGACAACCCGTCAGTATAGACACCTGTCATTGAAGACATCTCGTCATTGAAGACAACTCGTCATTAAAGACAACTCGTCATTGAAGACAACCCGTCATTATAGACAACCCGTCATTGAAAACAACTCGTCATTATAGACACTCGTCATTGAAGACAACTCGTTATTGAAGACAACCCGTCATTATAGACAACCCGTCATTGAAGACAACTCATCATTATAGACACCCGTCATTGAAGACAACTCGTCATTGAAGACAACTCGTCATTGAAGACAACCCGTCATTATAGACACCCGTCATTGAAGACAACCCGTCGTTATAGACACTCGTCATTATAGACACCCGTCATTGAAGACAACTCGTCATTGAAGACAACTCGTCATCGAATACAACTCGTCATTGAAGACAACCCGTCGTTATAGACACCCGTCAGTATAGACACCCGTCATTGAAGACATCCCGTCATTGAAGACATCCCGTCATTAAAGACTACCCGTCATTGAAGACAACTCGTCATTGAAGACAACTCGTCATTGAAGACAACTCGTCATTAAAGACAACTCGTCATTGAAGACAACTCGTTATTGAAGACAACTCGTCATTTAAGACAACTCGTCATTGAAGACAACTCGTCATTGAAGACAACTCGTCATTGAAGACAACTCGTCATTGAAGATAACTCGTCATTGAAGACAACCCATCCATGAAGATAACCCGTCCAAAGAGACAACTCGTCAAGAAAGACAAAACCTCCTCTGGTTCAGTTAAATCCTAAAGATTTTTCTGAGATAACCTCTCAGTAGAGACAACCCATCAACCTTTTGAAGTTCCAGATTCGATACCTGTATCTAGCCAGGGCATGTCTGTGAGCGACTGAGTGAAGATCAACCCATGTAAACGGGCCAGGTAATTATCTTTCTTTCTCAGGTACGCATGTTCTCACTAAGGAATATCTTACATGATCGACACCTAGATGGCATCTATAAGCCCATCCACCTACCAACAGTCTCCAAATGGCATCTATAAGCCCATTCCCGACAAGGTTCTGTCACATCTCCAGATGGCATCTATAAGACCATCCTCCCATACCATCTTTCCAAATGGCATCTATAATCCCATTCCCGACAAGGTTCTGTCACATCCCCCGATGGCATCTTTAAGCCCATCTCCACAACTATCCATTACAGTTCCAAATGGCATCTATAAGCCCATTCCCGAAAAGGTTATGTCACACTTCCAGATGGCATCTATAAGCACGTCCTCCTATCCATCATCTCTCCAAATGGAATCTATAAGCCCATTCCCGCCATCACACTGCTGATATTCTACTATGTGAGTGCAAATTTCTGGCATTCTAGTGTTCAATCATCTTCCACCCTCGGATCACGAAAGGCACACAAGCCAATCTACATCCTCAGGTCTAAGAAGATTGAACAGGGGCAACTGTTGTACCCCAAAATTTTCCCTCCCATATTCTTCAAAGTTTTAACAAGCATCACCTCAAATGGTTCAAAGTCTACTCAAGGGCTACATAGTCAAGCACCCTCCTAAGGCAGGCAAAATTAGGGTTTTGGTTCTTACAAGGAAGTTGAGGTTTTCAAGGGCCCAATAAAGTCCCATATGCTCATATACATTGTCAAGCACCTACATGTCAAGTTTCAAGGCTCACAAGGTCAAGTTGCACAGTTAAAAACCCTAATTGCCTCACAATCAACTGTAGGGGCAAAATGGTTATTTGGCAGTCAAAAGTCAAAATTTTTGGTCAACATATTATTTTGAAGCCACAATCACCATTTGATCAAGTCTTGATCATAATTTCTCAAGAATGGCTCAAAAATCATCAAGATGCAAAAGTTTCCATTTTTGGACAGTTGAAAAGTCATTTGTAACTTGACCAAGGCATAACTTTTTCATGGTTCATCAGAAAAATCCCATCCAATTCTCATTTTGAAGGGGAGGACATTTACTACAACTCATCTTCACATTCCAAGTCCAAGAAATGCTCTCACAAAAAGTTATCAATTTCAACATTATAGGTCATTTTCAAAAGTCAACAAAAAGGCATCCCTAAAACGGCAGAGCAAAAACTCAGAATTTGTCAAAAAAGTGTGAGATCTAAAGCAAGGTTGCAGGCAGTTTCAGACAAAACAAAGCATGTGAGATCCTTCATTGCCATACCCTGAAACTAAAGAGACCTTTACCACGCCCTGAGACTCCATATCAAGCACTGTAAGTCATCACAAACTCACCCCTGTACACGAAATCGTGTTTCTCTATTCTTGCATTTTTTCTGGAAAATAATGGCATAATCATACTCCTTGTTTGATTTCTAACATAACCATATTGTTCAATTTCATTTTGGGGCTTTGTATGATGATACCCGCATCTAGGGTTTGCATTGTTTGTTTTTAGGCATTCTTTCTCCAGGCACAATCAAGACAAATCATAAGCATGAAGGGATTCAGGAGGTGGAAACGAGATCAGCTATGGTCTTGAAATGGATTTTCATGGCCTGAGGAGCATTTTCAGAGCAAGCCTGCGAAACCACTTGCGGATAAAAATCCGCAGGTAAAAAACCAGTATCAAAGGAAGAAGACGCTGACGCGTCCCCTCCTCATTTGTTGTTTCAAAAAGCGCGCGTTTTTATATTTTTTTCAGGCATATGCTTTTGTTTTCTAATTTAATAATTGCGTGTTATTTTGATAATGAATGGAACGTGCAGCTCAGTTGGTCAAAGCCTTGGAACGTGAACAATGGGACCTGGGTTCGATTCCCAGGTCCCCCATATATTTCTTCATGTTTTTCTTAACATATTCCAGTGCAGCGTCACATCAAATAATTCACCATAGACTCACACATCCAACATGCCATGTGTCCTCAGACAGTCATCCAAAGGCCAAGAGAGGGAGGAATACCATGTTCCAAGTCAAACGCGCTCTGGACAATCAAGGAGAGTCAAACGTGGCTTCTTAATGGGCCAGAATTCAACACACCTCCTATTTGGCCCAAATCCCCCCTCCCCTTGGGTTTGCAATTTTTCTTTTTTATATTTTATTTGTCTTATTTTATTTTTCCCTTTTATTAACAATTAACCAATTAATGTTTTCATAAAAAAATCAAAAAAAAAAGAACTAACATTAATTTCATTTGTATTTTTATTTTTGTAAAATAAATATTAACAGATAAAATAGTCTAATTATGCAACTTTAACTTTTTTTTATAATTAAAGGAAGTTTAGAATTAGGTTTTTAATTAACTTTGAATTTTTAATTCCTTTATTTTATTTTCATAAAAACATAAAAAACACAAAAAATATTTTCTTTTAATAAATTAATTAATTAGTTTAATTATTAGTTATTAATTTCATTTAATCACAAAAAGACAAAAAAAATTCAATTTCTTTTCTTAAAAGGGTCAAAACCCTTAGAACATTCCCGATTAATTTTTATTCGCGCGCATTTACTTTATTTTGATTATTATGTAATTGCTTCCAAGAATGTAATAGTAAATAGGTTTACCGCTTTATTTAATTTCTCGTACTTATTTACCAAAACGGGTCTTTGTATTTTTGGCGATGTATAGACCCGCGCCTTGTAATAGCATAGAATTTATATTTCCGCAGTTTACTTTCCGCACCCCCTAACTGTTAAATGCATGAAAGAATGTATGTAAATAAAACCAATCTGTAGCTCACAAATAACATGTGCAAAAACAATTAACTGAAAAACAACACACAAAGCACATGCCACTCCTAGGGTACGCCTCACTGGTTGCCTCGTACGTGGTCATCAAGTATAGGACGTCTTAGAGGTCACCCTTTGTCTAAAGATCCAGTTGCCTCGAAACGGTTGCCTCGTATAAAAGGATCTAGGACGTTAGGGTTACTTCTAAGTTGTCCTACTATTGCTTTGGTGACCACACTGTCCCTAATCATCGAATTGACCCGAACACCTCCAACGACGGTGCTACCTACCCCTCAATGGTGGGATAGCACTATCTAAAGGACTTTTACACAGCCTAATTCCTTAGAGTAGGTAGATTTCTCTTAAGTACTTGCTCTCTTCAAACAAACAAAAATACTTTTCGCACTCACACTTTCTAAAAGTTTTCGAACAAATTTTTCATACACTCTTGAGGACAGATACAAGAGTTACTTAGAAATTTTTCAAACGAAACTTTTCCAAAACCCACGCACACTTGAAAAGCAAACAATTTTTGAAAACATAAGAGCAAGTACCTAAGAGCCCATGGATAACCATGGATAGAAAGGGTGCTAACACCTTCCCTTTCTATAAATCTACCTCCCGAACCGAGAAACATTCTCATAAGGAATTTTGCTGTGCTTTTGTCCTTTCCATATTGGAGAACATAAAAGACGGTGGCGACTCTTGCTTACCGCAACATTTCGCGAAACCAGCTTACAAAAAACAGTCAGTTCTATTCCCACCCATCATAAAACCCAAACAAAGAACCATAATGTAAAGCATACAAGTCAAACAATGAAAGCATGTAACTGTGATCTAACCCTAAGGTAACCCCACTTTTTGAATTTTCCCCAGAAGAGTCGCCAGTTCTGTAACGCGGTAGGAGAACTGACTTGGTTGTTTTGCGTTTCATCGCAAATGTTGCGGTTAGCAAAAGTTGCCACCGACTATTCTTTTACCCAAAAGGAAAGGCTAAAAATAACGGGAAAGACCTTTGAGATGTTTTCTTGAGTTCGGGGGGTAGATTATGAAAAAGGGAAGGTATTAGCACCCTTTTCATCCATGGTTTTCCATGGGCTCTTAGTTACTTGCTAGATCACTTGCTTTTGTTTGAAAATATGCTTTGTGTGGTTTTTGAAAGTATTTTATAAAGATGCCATCGTTTAGGAAAACATTGTAATGATTCTCGTTCGTAAGAATGTATACAAAGTGTTTGATCTTTTGAAAATGTTTTCAAGTTTGAAAGATGTTTTTGAAAGTGTTGGTGTTTGGTTTTAAAATAGTAAGGGTGTTTTGGTTTTGAAATTGAGCAAGTAACTAAGAACATTCTACCTACTCAAAAGTCTTTCATGTTCATTTCCCCTTTCCTTTGACATTGTTATCTCACCATTGATTTGGTAAGTAACCCTATATTTGGATGTAAAAGGGACGGACGTGGGTCATCGTATAGCCATGATTAGCAATGTTGTAAGATATCTTAGCATTTTACTTAGGGACTAAGATCATTTTGAAAGACAACATGGACAACGTCATTGAAGGACTATGATCTTGTATTTTTGCTTGTTTTTGCTAAGATACCTCACATGCATAATATGGCCATTTTTGTAAGGCAACAAGGTGGATTTACCCTAAGGGTGTTTGTGTGTAAGTGTATTAATTTACATGCTTGATTTGTCTTTGAATTAGGGTGTTCTACTTGTTGGTTTTAATTTGTCCATACAAAACCCTAATTACTAGCATTTGTATATAAAGCATTTAAATTGCAGAAAATAAAAATACTAAACTATTACATCATTTAGGGGAGGGGGTGTACAAATTACAAATGAGAAATTGCGAGAAATTAAATCTAAATAATTATGACAACCATATTGAATTTGAATAAATGTACAAAATTGAATAAGTAAAGATGCAAGAATGTGATTTTTGTTTGGTTTTCATGAAAAGGGTTTTTTTGACCTAATTAATTAAAATAAAATAATTAACTAAAAATAAGAAAATTAAGATTAAGTTAGTAAAATAAATTAATCTAAAGAAAACAAGTTTTTTAGGGTTTTTTATGAATTTAATTAAATTAGTAAATAAAAATAATTAAATAAAAGTCCTAAATTCTAAATTGATTTTAATTTACAAGAAAATAATATGATAATAATTAAAACTAATTATCTAAGTATTAAAAAAAGGGAAATTAATTTATTAAAGAAAATGTTTTTTGTACTTTTAGTTTTATGAAAAATAAACTAAATAAATATAAATAATAAAATATAAATATTTTTTGGATTTTTTATTAATGAAAATAATAATAATAATAATAATAATATTAATAATAATATTAATAATAAAGAAAATGTAAAATGAAAAGAAAATAAAAAAAGAAAGAAAAGAAAATAATAAAGAAAAATAAATGGGCCAGGGGTGTGAACAACAATGCAGAGGGTCAAAAAATAGCAAAAAAAGTTTGGCCCAAACATTTGGAGGCCCAGGCGGTGCAAGAGTCAAAAAAATGTAAGAAAATGTGAAAAAAAGCAAAAGGCAGCGCGCTGAGGTTCGAACCCACGACCTCTTTATTACCAGCGCACTGCCTTACCACTGGGGTAGCTATACATTCGTTAATATATCTGAAATGATAAATGTATAATACAAAACAAGTCCTGAATACACTTCATCTTCAGCCTCCAGCCAGATCACCTGTAACTTCACTATTTCTCAACAAAAATGGAAAATGCAAACATGAAAGTTGTTCCATTTTTACATACGAATCTAACGATATAAATATCATGAACTATAAATAAAAAATGAATGAGAATTTTTGAAAGTACCAAATTTTGACCTAATTATTTTCAGAGGTTCAGCTTCAAAATTCTAACTACTCAGGCAATAATAATGAAATCTAAGGACATGGTTAGCTTCAAGACAATGATATCTATATTTCTTATTCACAAATAAACCATTAATGATGCTTCTATGAAGAGTTCAAAAGTCAGAAAACTCACCTTGCAAGAGGGTATCGTGTTTTGAGTTTGAGCTGCTTTTGATGAGTTCCAGTGATTGGGTTAGCTTCCTCAAGTTCCCATGAAGCTAATGTGATGCTTAGCTTAAGCTGAAAGTGGCTGAGGAGTTCTGGAGAAGTCAAGGTGCAAGGTGCAACGTGCTGTTTTTGAAAATGGTGGATGTTGATGGAGGTGTTACAGTCGTGTTGCGGGTGTTGGAATTGTTTGTATATGTTATTTAGAAGCTTTTGAAAGTAAAAGGCCAAGAAACGCACGAGCAAATTTGGAGATTGGATTCAAAACTCAGAAATGGCAAGTTTTAAGATGTTTTTGGTTGTTCTATGTTTTAGGAGGTTTCCGGGCTTGAGCATGCGTGTGTTTTCTTGCAAATGACTTGTGTTTATGTATGGAAAAGGTTTGGATACTTGAGGTGGTCAGAAGTACAAGATCACATGTTTTAGCTTCTTGACTTGTTTTTGAAGTAAGGTTGACAAACATGGTTTCAATGCATAGTAAAAAGATATCTAGAGTGGTTAACAACTTTAAACAAGCTTATCTGACTTTGTAGAGGAAGTTTGTGCAGAAGGAACAAGTGCAAAGCTCAATGCAAGTTGACTTTGCATAAAGCTTGCTTTATGTAAATGGCAATGGTGCCTTTGTGCCATTAATGGAAAATTAAATTGGATAAAGCTTGAATTAAGTGGGTAATAGCTCAAATTCAAGTGTAATATTCTGATTATGGAGAGATCTTGAGGTTTAGAGGCCTGCAAAGCAAGATAGTGCAACATAGGTTTGAGATTTGAATTTTGTTCATCACAAAATTTGCCTTGTAAAACAACTGGAAACCCCAAGTTCTGACCTTCGATTCTCATTTCTCACAAATGATCTCAATGAGTTCTTGCACATTTTGGAAAGCTTGTAATGTTCTATACAACCCCTCTTTGAATCACTTTTGCAAAATCCAAATGGAACTATGTGAAACATGGGTCAGAAGTTAGGTCAAAATCCTGACCTAAAATGTTCAAAATTTCACTAAGTGTTTTAGTTTCAAGATCATGTCTTCATGGATTAATAACTTGAGATCCAAGCATTTCCAGGAGAAGTTGTGTAAAGCAATGTTGTAGATCTCATGGAGATCTACAACTTTCATGTTGAAAGTTTCTTTTGAATCATCTTGCATCATGGTGAAAAATTGGCTCAAAGTTGTGAAAAAATATGAAGTTTTCAACACTTGGAAAATTTTCTAAGTTTGAAAACTTTGACTTTCAAAAATGAAATCTTGACTTTTTGATTTCTTGAAGAACAAGTTCCATATTTTGACATGTTTTGATGAATTGTGATCTTTAACACTTGATTTTGACCAAAAAGTCAAAGTTTGACTTTTTAGTACACATTTGACTTTTGAAGAGTTGACTTAAAATCAACTATCAATCCAATTGATCTTGAGCAATGTTTTGTGTCATGCCATTAGGTAAAAATGATGCAATTGAACGCTTGAGATCATGCTTTAAACCAATTAACCATTTGCTAGGTCAAAAATAAAAAATTGCCCTTTCTCAGTCAAAACCCTAATTTTGACCATTTTGCCCTTTTGATGATTTGATCAAATTTATTGAGGAATTGTGGTCCAAACTTGATCAAATGATACATATGAGTTTATAATGTTGATGTGGATAAAAAATTATGAAGTTTGACTGTAAATTGGCCATAATTGACTTTTTCCCCAATACAACTGATATTTAGGTCAACTGCTCAATTAACTGAGCAAAAATGTGATCGAAGGCTTGGAACTAGACATGAGTAATCTTGGGGGTCCATAATGATACATGAAAGTCATATGAGAAATTAAAAGTTCAATTATCCATGTGCAATCTCAAACCCTAATTTCAGTCATCAGTGTTTAAGGAGGTGTCTTGAGCTGATCAATCCTTATGCAATCTTGAACCAAAGGAGATCTTGTGAGAAAATATTTGATAAATGAGAGAGCAAATTTTGGGGTACAACAACTGTCTAGTGGAAAAGAGGAAAAGAACGACCCTTTCGAGTAAAGTAGATAGCTTATTAGATGCTTGCTCAAAAACAAACTTTTACACTTACACAAAACAACTTTCAAAAACATTTTCAAAAACGCTTTATCAACAATCTTCATAAAGAAAATCGCCTTAATATTGGAATTTCAAAAATAATTTTCAAAACACACGAAGCAAAAGGTATTTTTAAAATGATCTAAGCATCTAAGAGCTCGTAGAAAACTACGGATGGAAAGGGTGCTAACACCTTCCCTTTCCATAATCTACCCCCCTTACTCAAAAAACTCTCGAAAGGTCTTTTTCTGTTCTTTTCACCCTTTACTTTGTTGGATAAAAGAAAAGTCAGTGAAAACTCTTTCTTACTGCAATATTTTGCGAACACAAACGCAAAACCAGTATAAATAGTCGGTTCTACCACCGTATCACAGAACTGGAGACTATGTTGGGGATTTTGTTATAAAGTGGGGTTACCTTAGAGCTTAGTTCATTTTAATTTTCTTTCATTATGTGTTTTGTATGCTTTAATTTTTGAGGGCTTATTTGGGTTGTTACTAAAGATCCTACACCCGGATTTGGGGCACCTTATTAGGTAAGTAGTAATAAATCATGGAGGCTGTACGGCGTAGATCAATACGGACGAAGTGGTGGCTATGTTAGCGTGATACTTTGGATTATACTAATGTTCCTTTAGTAAGTCAGGTATAACATTAGGCTTACTCATAGTGTCACTAAGCGCTAACTGACCTTTAGAACCTTTAATTGACTCATCCTAGCCATTAGGAAGTAGTGAGATAACCGGCTTTGGTTCCGACTGAAGACTGGTTGATACTCGATGCTACACCCATTAAGATTGGACTTTTGGGATATTTTGGCCGCAATACTTCGGTGCTTGATATGAAACAATTCTTGAAGGAAAGGTCAATGATATTGAGACTCCTTAGAACCTGGTTACTATTAATAGGACAGGTTGAGCCAACTGAACATTCAAGAGGGTACTTACCTTAAAACCTCATGCAAGCCTTTAGACCTAAGGTCTATTGTGTGACTTTCTTGTGTTTATCTGTGATTTAAACATAATCATGACATCATAAACATCATGATATTCATATATACTAACCATTTTAAGGACCTGTGGATTTACCTCTTTGCTGTTTTGTAGGTATGAATTCAGGTCGCAGAAAAACCATTCGGATTAACTTTACTGAAATTCCTCCCAAGCTCAAGGAATTTGTATTAAAGGTTCCCGATGACTCATCATTCAACAAAATACATAGTCATTTGCTCATTTTGGTTATCACTGGGTTTGACGAAGTTTTGATGAGTGTTCTATTCCAGTTCTTTGATCCCGAGCACCACTGCTTCACATTTCCAGATTATCAACTGGTGCCTACTCTGGAAGAATTCTCTAAGCTACTTGGTCTACCTATACTGGAGAAGGTACCTTTCACTGGTTTAGAACAAGACCCAGCTTTTGAAAAGGTTGCCACAACTTTTCACTTGCAGCTATCGAATATTGAATCCAATTGGGAAAGAAGAAGCAGAATTAAAGGCCTTCTTGCAAAATTTCTAATGGAGAAAGCTCAAATATTCTTGGATGCTATGAGTTACCATGCCTTTGAAGATGTCTTAGACCTCTTGATCTATGGGTTGATTTTGTTCCCTAATTCAGATAAATTTATATATGTGAGTGCCATCAATATCTTCCTTGCTTACAATCTGATTCCTACATTGCTCGGGGATATCCTACATTCTCTCCATACTTGTACTATGAAGAAGCGAGGAAATCTTATGTGTTGTATCCCTTTGCTCTATAAGTGGTTTATTTCATACCTTCTTCGGTCAGTAATGCAGAATGATTTAGGCTTTAGGTGGAGTCGAAGATTAATGTCTCTCTCTCTCTCTGATATCCATTGGTGTTCTCGCTCTCAAGAAGACATCTCTTTTATTGAATGATGCAGAATTTCCTAATGTGCCACTCTTGGGCATTAAATGAGGAATCACCTACAACCTTTCTTTAGCACTATGTAAGTTTGGTTACACACGGAGAGATGGTCCACCTGATATGCTAATCCAGGGTATTATGTACAACTAGTCAAATGATCTGCAAAATTGTCGTCAGAGATTCATCCGCGCTTGGGGCATGGTTAAGAAGATTGATAGTAAGACTTTGGGGTGCAAGAATTCCATCCCTTTGGAACCTTACCTCAAATGGGTGAGAGCTCTATCCCAAAGTCTTATGATGCCATACGATGCCATCTTACCGGTGATCTTGGAACCTATTATTCAAGGGGACGAGTCTCACATTTATTTTCCATCCTGATATGCCAACAAACTTCGAAGAGTTGAAAAAGTATTGGATTAATCTCAAGGAAGAATGAGATAAATTTGAGACTCAATGCTATGTCAGTGAGTAGAAAGTGCTGGAATTGACAAAGCAACTTCACAAAGAGAAGAATCTCAACACCTACCTCAGCACCAAAAGGAAGCGTGCATGGGAGACTTAGGAGTTTTAGAAATTTATTTTGATGTTTATTTCTGTGTAATCTTTTGTTTCCTTTAAAACTTACTAATAAAGAGTTTTGTTTTCTGTTTTGTTTAAAAAAAATAAGCGTAAATCCTATAAGGTCCTTGAAAACATTGCATAAGCATATCATACATATCATCACATAAACGGGTTTCAAGGAAGGTTTCTTATCTTTTCGCTATTTATTTCAGCAAAAAGAAATGGATCTTGAACAAACAGTTAAGGATCTTCAAGCACAAAACGCTCAATTCCAACAAATGTTCCTGGCTCTGGCTAAGGGACAAGAAGATCTAAAGGCTCTCAAGATCAAAGAGAAGAAGAAGAAGACAAAGAAATTGGCCGGTGTCTTGAATATGGGTAGAAGATTTAGAGGACCAGCCAAGCAAGCTCTAGATTTGTCAACCCCGTCAAATGAGTGGGATAATCAAGAAGAGAAGCCAACAGAAGAAAACAACAATTCAGGGACTGATGAAAAAGAGGTTGATTACTATGAGGAATAATATCCTCCTGCTGATGATAAATATAAACAGTTGGAGGATTTCCTCAATGCTATGGAGATTCAGAGGGTACCCGGTCTGGATTTTGAAGAATTAGGGCTGGTCTCTGGAGTGGTCATTCCCCAGAAGTTCAAAGTCCCCACATTTGCTAAGTATGACAGTGTCTCCTGTCCTAAGCTGCACTTAAGGTCATACATCAGAAAGATGCAACCTCACACTACTGATAGGAATATGTGGGTAAATTACTTCCAGGAAAGTCTATCAGGGACTCACTTGGAATGGTTCTATCAACTGGAGGGAACCAACAACCGCAACTGGGAAGATCTGGCTACTGCTTTCTACAGGAAGTACCAATATAATGCTGACCTCGCTCCAACCCGTACACAACTTCAAAGTATGTCTATGGGTTCCAGCGAGGGTTTCAAAGATTACGCCCAGAAGTGGAGGTATCTTACGGGAAGAGTCCATCTTCCTCTGTCTGATAAAGAGCTAGTAGACATGTTCGTGGGCACTTTGTCTGGTCCATTTTTTAACCATTTGTTTGGAAGCTATTCAGTCGGGTTTACTGAGTTCATATTGACTGGGGAACAAATAGAAACGGGTATCATGAGTGGTAAGATTCAGAGGGTTGCATCTTCAAGTACAATAAAGAAACCCTTCACTCGAAGGAAAGAAGTCAGTGCTGCTTATGGCCAGAGAAATCAAAGCAAAACTGAACGCCGTCCAACGGTAGGAGCTGTGATGATTTTCAAACTTGAGTCAATCAAAAACAAAATAATCAGTGCAAAAGGATGCGCTCATAAGACAGTTCAACCGAATTAACATGTCCTTATTTTAGGTTTTTCCACACCTGTTAAATTCTAATTTGGCTACTCTAAAGGAGGCTCCCAAAAATCCAAATACTACATCTTGCCGCTACAACCCATATGCTCGATGTGCCTACCACTCTGACAGTCCAGGGCAGAATACAAATGATTGTGGGGCTCTGAAGAACAAAGTGCAAGATCTCATTGAGGCAAAGGAGATTAAGTTTAATCCTCCTAATTCCCCCAACGTCATAACTGCACCAATGCCCAAGCATGACCCGGGAGTCAGTGATACTGATGTTGTTTCCGCTACAGAAGATGCTGATCGTAACTGCGACATGGACAAATGGATCTTCTCAACTATCAGCGGTGGACTCAGCAATTGGGAGGCCAAGGATTTTGTTCCATTACTTTTATTCAGGAGTAATTGTCTTTTTGTTTTTGGAATATGTAATATTTGAACAATTTGAACTCTAAAGCCTTGTGCTTTACCCGAGGAAGAATGGTCAATTATGTGAGGGTTATTACTTCATCTTCATATGTCATAAATAAATCATTGGATGTTTTGCATGCAAATTTTATGCTCTTTGTCTTTCTTTTCTGCTTTTACTTTATTAGAAATATCTATGCTCTCTTACACACACCCTTATATCAAACTTTAGATCCCCATCCACTCTGGATCCCATTGATAACAGTTCTGCTATTGCCAATTATGACTTTGAAAATCCGATCTACCAAGCCGAAGATGAAGGTGAAGAACATTGTGAAGTACTAGGAGAGCTGGCCAGACTATTACAATAGGAGGAAAGGTAATACAGCGTCATGAAGAGCCGGTTAAGACAGTAAACTTGGGTACTGAGGAGGATAAGAAGGAAGTCAAGATAGGTGTCGGTCTAGAGAATAGTGTCAAAAAGCGGTTAATTCAAATGTTACATGACTATGTTGAGGTCCTTGCCTGGTCATACGAAGACATGCCAGGGCTGGACACTGATATTGTGGTTCATCGTCTGCCGACAAAAGAAAACTGCCCTCCCGTGAAGCAAAAGGTCCTTCGTATGCGGCCAGAGATGTCAGAAACGATCAAAGTTGAAGTCATGAAACATTTTAACATCGGTTTCTTAGCTGTTACTTATTATCCACAATGGGTTTCTAATGTTGTTCCGAAACCTATGAAGGATTGTAAAGTACAAATGTGTGTGGATTATAGAGACCAGAATAGGGCAAGCCCCAAGGATGAATTTCCGCTTCCTCATATTGATGTTTTGGTTGACAACACCGTACAACATAAGGTATTCTCCTTCATGGATGGTTTCTCCGTGTACAATCAGATCAAAATGGCACCTGGAGATATAGGGAAAACAACCTTCGTCACGCAGTGGGGCATGTTCTGCTACAAAGTTATTCCATTTGGGATAAAGAACGTCGGGGAAACCTATCGGCGTGCCATGGTAGCCTTGTTTCGCGATATGATCCATCACGAGATAGAAGTCTACATTGACGATATGATAGCCAAGTCTGATACTGAAGAGGAACACCTTGATCACCTGTAAAAGCTATTTAAAAGACTGAAAAAGTACAAACTGAGACTGAACCCAAATAAGTTCACTTTTGGGGTAAGATCTGGTAAGCTCTTAGGCTTCGTTGTCAGCGGAAAAGGTATTGAAGTAGAACTTGCAAAGGTTAAAGCTATACAAGAAATTCCAACTCCCCGCAATAAGAAGGAGGTTAGGGGATTCTTGGGACGTCTAAACTATATTGCCAGATTCATTTCCCATCTAACCGCTACTTGTGAGCCAATCTTGAAATTACTGAAGAAATATTAAGAAATGAAGTGGAATGACGATTGCCAGACCGCCTTTGACAAAATCAAGGAATATATTCAAGAGCCTCCAATTTTGATGTCGTCGTTTGAAGGGAGACCTCTGATTATGTACTTAACAGTGTTAGAGAACTCAATGGGGTATGTGTTGGGGCAGCATGACGAGTCTGGTCGAAAAGAGCAAGCAATATACTACCTTAGCAAAAAGTTTACTGACTGTGAGACAAGATACTCACTGCTTGAGAAAACTTGTTGCGCTTTGGCATGGGTTGCTCGCCGACTAAGACAGTATATATTGACTCAGCTACTTTGTTGATATCTAAAACAGATCCTATCAAATACATATTTGAGAAGCCCCCTCTCTCCGGAAGGATAACAAGATGGAAAATGATCCTGATCGAATATTATATTCAATATACAACCCAGAAAGAAATCAAGGGAAGTGTATTAGCTGATCATTTGGCTCATCAGGCCGTGGACGACTACCAATCCATGAATTTTGAGTTCTCGGATGAGAACATCATGTTAGTGACTGATTGTGAAGAACTTGGACCGGATGAAGGACCCGCAAAAGGATCTTGATGGACTATGGTTTTTGACGGGGCTTCTAACGCACTCGGAAATGGCATCGGTGCTGTGATAATATCTCCCGAAGGCTGTCAAACTCCTTTCACTTCCAGGCTATGTTTCAATTGTACCAACAACATAGATGAATATGAAGCTTGCATTATGGGTCTCAAGGCTGCTATCAACTTGAGAATTAAATTCTTGAGTGTATTTGGAGACTTGGCCTTAGTAATCAGTCAAATCAAAGGAGAATGGGACACGAAGCATCCTAATCTCATCCCTTACCGGGAGCATGTGTTGACATTGATTCCACACTTTGAAGAAGTTACTTTTTAGAATTCCCCACGAGAGGAAAATCAATTAGCGGACGCGCTAGCTACTATGTCATCCATGTTCAAGGTCAGGTGGGATAATGAAGCTCCTCAAATCATTATTGAGAGAATGGACGAACCAGCATACTGTTATGAGGTTGATACTGAAGAAATAGGGGACAAACCTTGGTTCCATGAAGTTAAAAGATACCTCGAAGCCCAAGAGTATCCTGAGGGAGCTTCCATCAATGATAAGAAGTTCTTGAGAAGCTTTTCTACCAAGTTTTTCCTCAGTAACATAATCCTCTGGAAGCGCAACCATGATTCTACTTTTCTTCTATGTGTAGACAAGAGTGAAATAGAGAAGATTATAGCAGACATGCACGAAGGAACTTTTGGAACCCATTCTAGTGGGAACACAATGGCTAAAAAGATCCTACGGGCAGGATACTACTGGCCCTTATGGAAGCATATTGTTATCAGCATTCACGAACTTGTCACAAATGCCAGATCTATGCTGATAAAGTACATGTGCCCCTGGTTCCCTTGAAAGTCATGACTTCTCCCTGACCATTCGCAATGTGGGGGCATCAATATGATTGGGGAGATTAAACATACAACTTCTAATGGGCACCACTTCATCCTAGTTTCCATTGATTATTTCATAAAGTGGGTCGAGGCAACCTGTTTTGCTTCTGTTACCAAGAACGTTGTGGCCCGATTAATCAGACATAACCTTATCCATCAGTACGATATTCCAAAAATAATCATTACAATTAATAGTTCCAATCTTAATAATACTATGATCACCGAGCTTTTATACACAATTCAAGATTCATCATCATAACTCTTCTCCTTACCGGTCAAATATGAATGGTACTGTAGAGGCGGCTAATAAAAACATCAAGAAGATCATACAGAAGATGACGGTGACATACAAAGACTAGCATGAGATGTTTCCATTTTCTCTTCATGGTTACCGTACCTCATTACGAAGGTCAACAGGGGTAACTCCTTTCTCTCTGGTATATGGTATGGAAGTTGTCCTACCCATCGAGGTCCAGTTCCCTTCCTTGAGAATCATTAAAGATGCAGGTTTGAATGAAGATGAATGGGTTCAGACTCTACTTGACCAATTAAACATGATTGACGAAAAGAGGCTCGCGAATGTCTGTCATGTTCAGATGTACCAAACACGTATGATTAAAGCTTTTAACAAGAAGGTTAGACATCAGGCATATCAGGCTAGTGACCTAGTAATCAAGCGCATTATCCTTCCGCAAGGCGATACCAGGGGGAAATAGACTCCCACATAAGAAGGGCCATTTGTGATCCAGAACATATTTTCTGGTGGAGCCATGATCTTAACCACTATGGATGGTGATGACCTTCCGTACCCTGTAAACGCGGACATAGTTAAAAGATACTACGCATGAAAAAAGAATCGCTAGGTTGACTGGCCTAGGAAAAAATAAGGGCATCCCGGCAAACCAAAAGGATTTGGGCAAAAATTAGGGATATACATATGGAAAAAAAAATGTACACCCGGCAAGTAGAAAACTTGAAAAGGTGGCTTGGGCAAAAAAGGGTATTCCGGTGGACTGAAAACCCGAAAGGACGGCCCAGGAAAAAGTTTGGGATTTAAAGCATATAAATATGTCCTGCTGGATCACCTTACAGCCAATTTTCAGTATCAACTATCGAGCTCAAATGGTACTAATCAATCCAGTCAACTTCGGACAAGAAGCAAAGTGATGAGACGCTCAAAGACATAAAGGCAATAGCGGAATGAGAACCAAATGGAATTATTTCACATAGATGTTTTTCTTTGTATACTATTTTTATATAGTCTTCATTCTTACGAAGGTATTCTCTTACTAGGATGTTCGTCACCTTGTACAAAAAACGCCTATTATAGGCAAAACTTATTCAAACTAATACAAAGCTATTTCTTTGAAAGTGCAAAACAATTTGTTTTTATTTTTCTATTTTGTTTGCAAAAACGTCCAGTGATTATTTTTGAACATATGCATTTAAATGTGATTACCGTTTACAAATACACGTGTGATACGGTGGCAGAACCGACTATTTGACGCTGGTTTGGGTTTTGCGTTTTTTGTTCGCAAAATGTCGCGGTAAGCAAGAGTCGCCTCCGGCTTTTATTTCATCCAACTGGAAAGGAAAAAAGTACAGAAAAAAATCCTTTTTCGAGATGTTTCTGAGTACGGGGGGTAGATTATAGAAAGGGAAGGTGTTAGCACCCTTTCTATCCATGGTTTTCCATGGGCTCTTAGGTACTTGCTCATCTTTTTAAAATTGCTTGTGCTTTGTTTTGAAAATGTTTTACTTCGTGATAACCCTTGTATCAGTCCTCAAAGGTGTGACGAAGTTGTTTTAAAAATTGTTTTGAAATGTGTTAGTGTGAAAAGTTTTGATTTGAGCAAGTACCTACTAGCATCTACCTACTCGAAAAAAGATCGTTTCTATTCTTGTTTCCTTTAGACATCGCTATCCCACTATTGAGAAATACATAGCACCGTCGTTGGAGTTGTAAGGGTCAATTCGAAAGGGACGTACGATCACTAAAGCAATGTTAGGATACCTTAGTAATAACCCTAGAGTCTTAAGATCATATTCGAGGCAACATTTCCGAGGCAACATTTCTGGGGCAACATTCCCGAGGCAACATTTGAACGGGACATTTTATCTTTTTAGACAGGAGGGTAACCACTAAGACACCCTATACTTAATGATCGTTTACCGAAGGCAACCGAAGTGAGAGTATACCCTAAGAGTGATATGTGCGAGTGATTTGTTGTCAGTTATTTATCTTTGCACATTAGGGTTTTCTAACCGTATTAATTTGTCATGCATTCTTGTTATACAATACTTTTAGCATACATCTAGACAGTTAAATATTTGCGAGAATTAAAAATGTGAGAAAATAAATATACGCTATTACTAGGCTTCGGAGAGGGGGATTAATTACATAGCCAAAAACCCGGGGAAAAGTGATAAGTAAGAGCCCTAAATTAAACTATTACAAGCCATGAACAATTACAAAAATATTGTCAAAATAAATAATAAGCGCGCGGCGAATTAAGTGTGAGATGATCAGGGTTTTGACCCTTTTGACTAATCCTATTTGCGATTGATTAAAAAAGAGGTGTTTTGTCATGTTTTGTTATTTGAGAAAATAATGAAATAGTTAAGTTAAAAAGAAATTCCTAAGTTCTAATTGTTGTACCCCAATTTTTGCCCCTAAGATTCCCCTATCATATCATGTCAACTTGATCATAACAAAATCACATTAGGGTTGGTTCTTCCTCTTTTTTTCTATCTCCTATCTTTAAGTTTGCTCTTGAGGAATTTCCAAGCACCTTGGTTTTGTATGTTGTATATGTGTTGTTAATTAACGTCTAACCAAAATACAAAAAAATATTTGTCCTTGTCTTTGCAAAATTGTGTTTTGTAGGTACCAAGTCGAAGCATCCAACAAATAAGGTTTTGCAGTTGATTGATTCTGCATTGTGGCGAAAGACAACATGCATCGACCCATAAAGGTATGTATCGACTCATCCTGTTGTTTATAACTAGCATGTGCCGACACATGCATGTATGTATCGACTCATCCTGTTTTGTATAACTAGCATGTGTCGACACATGCATGTTATGTATCGACTCATCCTGTTGTGTATAACTAGCATGTGTCGACACATGCATGTATGTATCGACTCATCCTGTTGTGTATAACTAGCATGTGTCGACACATGCATGTTATGTATCGACTCATCCTGTTGTGTATAACTAGAATGTGTCAACACATGCATTTTATGTATCGACTCATCCTGTTTGTATAACTAGCATGTGTCGACACATACGTGTTATGTGTCGACTCATGCAGATTGTTTGATTCTGTAATATGTTGAAATAGCAGTATGTATCGACACATAGAGGCATGTATCGACACATGCTGTTTTATACAACTAGGATGTGTCGACGCATACAACCCATGTGTCGACTCATAATAGCAAAATACACGTGATTTTTGAAAAAAAAAGCCAGCAATTTCAAACTGTCATCTTTTTTGCTCCAATTTTTTCTGCATCATTTGAAAATTATATCATTAATTCAATTTTGGCTCCAAGAAACAATTACCAAATTACCACTAATCCCAATCCTAAAACTCTATAAATAGAGACCTCATTTAATTCAAATCACAAGCTTTTAATAGCCAAACTCATCTTACTAAAAAATCTCTCAATTCTCTCAATCTACCAAATTCACTCAAAGCTCCATTTTCAAAAAGTTAGTAAGCTTTACATTAAAGCTTACTAATCTTTGAGCTAAACCTTCATCCAAATACTTTTTCTTCATCAATTCTCTACATCCAAGCTTTGGTAATTGATTCTTGTGGTTGAATTGAAGCAAATTCTGGAAGTTGTTTGATAATTCTCTAATTCTACCTTTGGTAAGTTGGATCATCATCTTTCACAATGTGATCTCTTGTGAATTTCTGGTTTTGATTCGTTTAGCACTGTTTTATGATTCCATTAGTGCTATTTTCTCATAATTTGATGGAATTTTCATGCTTAATTGGATCCATGATCATAAGGTGTTTGATGAAAAGTTGGAACAAGAATTTGATCTTTGAGATGCTGTTTTCGACTGATTTTAACAGGTTGTAATCAATTGTTGTAACAATGCAATTTTTTGTCATAGAAAGTTGATTAAAAAAAACTGCACTGATGCAATAGGTTGTTGTCGAAGCACAATCAATTGCAACAGTGTCGAAAATACTTTTTCTGCCTTATTTTGGGGTTGTTTCGACTCAAATATTTTTCTGCTCACTCTCTTTGGTGGATAATTTGGATTACAATTTTAAATGTCCAATTTGTCTTTAAACTCAATGGACTTTGTGATGTAGATGAAGTTGGATAAATGGTCATCAATTCAAATCTACCTAAGAGTGAATTATTTAATTCATTTTTTGTTCTTTGGATTAATGATATATTTAGTGCTTTAATCCATCTAGAGGAGTGGTTGAATTTAAAGATGAAAGAATTTTGAGATGGTGATCCAAATTAGCTTATCATTCCCCTCCCTCTTCATCTTACCCCTTTCTTTTTTAATTGTTCTACATGTTAAGGGATGGTGATCTCTATATCATTTATCCAAACATGAAGTACATAGATTGCTATTGACCGGCCTCAAAATAGGTGCGACTTCTACATAAGTCCACTTACGATTGCTTAACATAGCGCTAAAATTTGTCCCGATTCGAATAAATGATCATTCATGGCCCAAACTTATGATTGCAAGCCCAAGTATGTTAATTTGATCTCTTTGATCCAATAACCTTGAGATTCATTGTGTGGAGGCTTTGGTTCTACCAATCCTCTAATGGATCTACAACACCTTTGCTAAACACGGATCACTTAAACATCGTTGATCATTAAATGTTACTTTTGAGGATTCCAAAATAGATGATATACTTGACAAAAAGCAAATACAACTTGTTGTGTGGAGGCTTTGGTTCTACCAATCCTCTAATGAGTTCCAAATGCAAGTTTCAATATGGTCATCCAACTAACCACTAATTTCTAACAATTAACTTTACTTTATGCTTTTTTTATGCTTTATGTACCATTTAATTTAAGCATTTACATTTCATGCCTTTTTTTTTCATTTTACTCACTTGAGCATTTACTTTTATGTCATTTTTATTTTGCTCACTTGAGATTTCCTTTTCCTTTTAAAGACACCTAATAATCAACATGAACCATAAAAATCTTTAATGATATTTTGACTATTTGGTTACTGTCCTTGGCATTATGGAGCAAGGGACTTCTGTGACTTAGGATTAGAGACCTTGGCCTATCTTGGAGACTTTGTGACTTTATTTGATATTTTGTCTGGAGTTCTTGAGGTTTACTTCAAGACATTGGGTTGTTTGTTTGTTTGTTTGTTTTGTGTGTAGGTTTTTGTGATTACATACTTTGTTTCTAATCTGGAATTCACCCGTATACAGCCGTTACTCTGCCCAATTTTTGCGAAGACTTAATACACTTGAAGTTTGTTTCTCTCAAGAGGTCTAGTATCTTTGCTTGCTTGGTTTCAATCCAAAGAATGGGAATTCTATATTGAATAATAATGTCAAGTATTTGCTTCTTGTTGGTTAGATGGTTCTTATCCCTAGCTTTTACCTTATGCTTTAGGATAGTCTCTTCATCTCCTCCCATCTTCTTTAATTTCAAAAATCTTATCCCTCCTTTTAAAAACTCTTCTTATTTCTAAACTTGAAACACTTTCATAATAAACTTGGACTTAGGTCCATGCATTTTCAAAACATTTTCATAAATAAATTTAAATCAATTTAATAATACCTTGACATTTTGTGAGAAGACTAAAAGTCAATCAATCTCATTTCAAACCATTTTTGCCACTTTGGCTTTTTATTTTAAAACATTTCTTAAAAGATTAGACTCTTGTCAATCCTTGTAGTGATGCAAATAACTATACTTCTCCAATATGTAGTAAAGAGAGATATTTTCCACTTGGGTGTTGAGTGAGGCATTGTTGATTTTAAAATCCAAGCCATATCCTCCACTTTGAGATGATGCAAATTCTCCTTTCTCATGATTGTGGGTAGTAAGTATGTTTTCTACACGGACAATGACGATGATGTATTATCTCATAATATTAACCAACACACTTGTGTTTCAAATTTTTAAAAGAGGAACTACGTGTACCCTGATCCCCTATTGCACGAAAGGTGGTACGTAGGCACTAAAGGTTCACAACCGCGGCGGGTGCAAAAAAATCATAAAAATATTTCTTTTCTCACCTCCACCATCCATTTTATATATAATACATTTTTATAGCCAAAATATACAGATTTTTCAAAGAGGTTCCTACGGAGTACTGTAGATGTTTAGGGTGCTAATACATTCCCTTTGCATAACCAACCCCCTTACCTTTAATCTTTCCCCCTTTTTTGGGTTATTCGCTCTTTTCCAATTCCTTTGGAAACAATAAAGCGCAGTGGCGATTTTTATTTTGATTTGTATAAAGTCTAGTCAATCCAATGGCTTGGTCTTGAACATTTCTAGCGCTACAGAAAAATGGCGACTTCACTGGGGAAAGATTGACGTCTTGCTGGTCCATCCCTAAGTGGGTTGAGCCTATCTTTGTTTATATCTTTATATGTGTTATTGTGTTATATTTTGTATATATGTTTGTCTGGATTTTCCTGGTTTACAGGGTGCTTGGTGATTACTCATAAGTCCTATACCCGGACTTGGGTAAACTTTAAGATAGGACGGGCGGTATAGTCATGTTAACTTTGAGGGAGTAATCCCAAAAAAGGAGGCATGATATCCCCCATTCAGTGGAGGCCCCTTTGACTGTAGTGTCGTTTACCAAGTAATCGAGAAGACGTACTTCTTTCGACCTGGGAGCCTGCTGAAGCTGAGGACCGTAGATTACCTAACCCATCTTGGCCTTTTAGGTGTAGTGCGGAAGCTATGACGGAGTAATCTAGAAATAGTTGTCACGCGATACTACGCTCGGATGAGCCTTTCTTGAGAATATTACTAATTACTGAGTTAATCGGGAAGTTGGTAATATCAAAAGGAAGGATGTAGACTCTGGGAACCTCTTAGAACCTTGTTCGGCAGGTGATAACCTTTTTAGACCAATATCTTACGGGTAGTACCTTCGACCTCATCTCGTGACGTTGAACCTATGAATCCTATATGTGTGATCTTGTGTGTGATTGTTGCATCATGCATCCATGCATTCATAAGCATCTTTTGAAGAAAACAATATTTCAAGGGATTTAAAGGTTGACTATTTGTGAATATCTCAGGTACTGTTAAACCATGGATTCTGGAAAGAGAAAGACTGGGAAATACAATTTCAAGGATCCTAAGATAGATGAGTTGATCAGTCTAATTCCCGAGATCGAGTGTTATGCAGACTTTCAGAAGAAGTATGGATCCATTATTCCTCTCATAAAGCTGAAGATGAAGGAGGGTATTCTCTCAACTTTGGTCCAGTTCTATGATCTGGTGTATCACTGCTTTACTTTTCCCGATTATCTGTTGGTGCCAACACTGGAAGAGTATTCCTATCTATTGGATTTACCTGTTACTGATCGTGTTCCTTTTACTGGTTTGGAGGGTGAGCTAAAACCACATGAGATTGCTGCTTTGATTCATCTGGGGAAGTCTGAGGTAGAAGCCCATATGACTACCAAAGGAGGGATTAGAGGATTATCAACTCAGTTCTTATTGGAGAAAGCTCGTTACTTTTCCAGAATGAAGAGTGTGGTTGCTTTTGAGGCCATCTTTGCTTTACTCGCATATGGATTATTCTTATTTCCTAATGTGGACAAGTTTGTCGACATTAACGCTATCAGGATTTTCATGATTGGAAACCTGGTTCCTACACTGTTGGGTGATGCTTATTACTCTGTTCATCTTCAGAGTTCCTATCATGGGGGATGATTATCTGTTGCACGCCTTTATTGTACCGATGGTTTATCTCTCATATGCCTCAGTATGATGCTTTTTGGGATGTCAAGAAGGAACCCCATTGGGCTCCTAAGATTATGGCACTTACTCACTCGGATATTGATTGGTATCATCGAGCTTACCAGGATGTGGAGATTATTGACAGTTGTGGTAGTTTCCCCAATGTGCCTCTTCTTGGTACAAAGGGAGGAATTAACTATAACCCTGTTCTTGCACGGCGACAGCTTAGTTATCCGATAAGGGATAAACCAAACAGTATTCATTTGAGTAGTTTCTTTCTGAAGGAAGGATAAGACCACAGGGAAGCTAGGGAGCAGATTGTGAAGGTCTGGCGTCACATTCATAAGAAGAGTAGGAAGGATTTAGGACCTAGAGGTGTTGTTTCTTTGGAGCCATATCTTCAGTGGGTCTGATCGAGAGCCATTCAGTTGAAGATGTCGTATACTCAGGAGACACCCATGCTTGATTTGTTTGTGAATACCACTTCTCCCTTATTAGATGATCTAGAAGAGCTGCAACTTGCTTTGATTAGGATGCAACAGGAAAGGGATGCTTGGAAGAACAAGTTTCAAACTTTAGAGAGTTCCTACAGAGCAGACCTGAAGGAGAAAGATGACTTGATCGAGATCCTTGAGAGTCGAGCGGTGGAGTCTATGGAGAGGAAAGGGGATTTATTTTCTCCTAAGGCTCAAACAGGTGTTGATTACTCACTTCCTGCTTCAGATGATCTGAAGGAGGTTGCCATCAGACATGTGGAAGAAAACCAGAGATTGAGGGCTCAGATCGCCAGGCTCAAAGGGAAGCGCTAGCGTACAGATTGATCTCTATTAGTTCCTCTTCTCAAGATTTTAGATTGTATTTTCATCTTGTACTTGGGATCATTGAAACTTGTAATCCATTTTGAAGTTATTATAATAAAAATTTTCAGTATTTCAAAAGCTTTATTACTTGGATGTTTGCAATATGTCTATAAACCATAAATCCCTTGAAATATTAAATGATAAAGTAAAAATAATCATATGCGTTGCATATCATGCATAATATTGCACATATTTCTTGCATTTGTTATGCATATCCAGGTGTCTTACCCAGCTTCTTTACTTCACTCAACAAGTTGACTCATCACTACAACACTCGGGCGAATTTCAAAAAGAAGATGGACAACTTAGAATAGGAGAATCGCGAGCTGCGCGAAGAAGTTTCCGCTTTGAAGGTTGGCTTGGACAACTTGACTACTCTAATGGAAGCTCTGGTGGTTGCTCAGAATCACCCACCGAGTGTTCAACCCCAACCAACAAGGGCAAATGCTGAAGTTCCTACTGTTCCTGTATCCGCTACTCCGGCTGTTGTTCAAAACCGTATGCCTTAGGGTTATCCATGGGGAATGCCAGAGAATTTTGCACCTGAAGATTTCAATTTTGGCCCTCAAGATTATCCAGTGGTTCAAAATGTTGTCACTCTTGCACCTTCTGTGGTGCATATTGTTTCTGCTGCACCTCCTTCGGTGAATTTGGTTACGTTTGTTAATGAAGATATGTGTCGTCCTTTCCCTCCGCCGAGTGAAGACTTGGATCTTTATGACAGAATGTATGATTTTCAAGAGAAGTTTGATTGAATGCAAACAGAGATGAAGGCTCTTAGGGGAAAAGAGCTATTTGGGAAGAATGTGAATGAGCTGTGTTTGGTCCCGAATGTTAAAGTGCCTGCTAAGTTCAAGGTCCCGGAATTTGAGAAGTATAAGGGAAACACTTGCCATCGTGCTCATTTGGTGATGTATGTAAGAAGAATGTCTACCCACACCGATGATCAGCGTCTGCTGATTCACTTTTTCCAGGATAGTTTGACCGGCGCAGCATTGATATGGTACATGAGTTTAGACAGCGCCAACATCCATACTTTTAATGATTTGGGAGAAGCATTCATTAAACAATACAAGTACAATATGGACATGGAACCTGACCATGACCAGCTTAGGGCCATGGTTCAGAAAGACAGAGAATCGTTCAAAGAGTATGCACAGAGATGGTGCGAAGTGGCTGCGTAAGTGATTCCCCCCATAGAGGAGAAAGAAATGACTAAATTTTTTTGAAGACGCTAGGCGCTTTCTACTACGAAAGAATGGTAGCAAGTGACCCAAGTGATTTTATAGAGATGGTAGGAATGGGTGTCCACCTAGAAGAGGCAGTAAGAGAAGGCCGTTTGACAAAGGGTGAAGGATCCAGAGGGGTGAAAAAGCCATCTTATGGGTTTACAAAGAAGAAAGAGGGGGATACGAATGTTGTTATGCAAGAGAGAAGGGTAAACGCTCCTAGAAAGAATTATCAGCGTCATCAGCAAGTCGCCACAGTTACTCCTGTTATGAATGCCACTCCGACTACGGTTGCTATTCAGAAACCATCCCAGCAGGGGAATCAAGGATATAATCAGAGAAGGGAGAACTATGATCCTATTCCCATGAGCTATGCAGAGCTACTACCAACATTGATTCAGAAGAAGTTGGTCCAGACACGACCACCTCCCTCCATACCATCACCATTGCCTTGGTATTACAAAGCAGACCAGACATGTGCCTTTCAACAGGGAGCACCAGGGCATATTGTTGAAAGTTGTTATCCTTTAAGGACTGAAGTGCAAAGTATGGTGAAGTCTGGAATTCTATATTTCAAGGACGTGGGACCTAATGTGAAAGACAATCCTCTACCCAAGCACGGGGGAGTGAATGCTGTAAATATGGTGGCCGGTTGTCCAGGCGACTTTCGAATTTTTGACATTAATCTGGTTAGAGGAGATTTGGTGAAGATGCACGCAGACCTCTGTGAATTCATTTATTATACGCATGACCACGTCGGTTGTGCTATTTGTAGTACAGATATACAGGGTTGTGAGAAGATAAAGGCTGATTTACAGGAGATGATGGATGAAGGTTTAATCTATATGATAAGGCCTAGGGCAGAATATGAAGAGGAAGTGAATATGGTTTCTGGATGTCCAGGTGAATTCAGAATTTTTGATGTGGATCATTTGAATGAGGATCTAGTGCAGTTGCATGCTACCTTCTATCGTACTGTTGGTCAGGTGGAACACCAATATGGATCTTGCATAGTTTGCTGTCAAGATCCCCGAGGATGTTCAATTGTGAGGGAAGGTGTTCAGTTGTTGTTAGATAATGGAACTATCAAGATCACAGGTCAGAGAGATGATTATTACGAGATTGATATGGTTGAAGTTTGTTTGATGGAAGAAGAGTCAGAGGAAGAGTATGCCTCCACAGATGAGTATTTCTCTTCAGACAAAGATTTGTTTGCCAGAAATGACTTTTTGATGGCTGATTGTATTGAGGAAGGGGGTAAACATCATTGCACCTTGTTTTGGTGCACCCACGTCATTGTACCTTGTTTTGGTGCACCCACTCATCTTGTTTTGGTGCACCCACCCATTGGTAATTAGTCTGCCAGGTCATGTTTCCTATGAATCAGATAAGGCTGTGCCTTACAAATACAACGCTACAATTTTAGAAGACGGGATAGAGATTCCCATCCAGCCAATGATAGATGTTGGAAATATAGCTGATAATAGTAGGGTGACCCGTAGCAGTCGTGTGTTTGCGTCGGTTATTCGAAGACATGTTGTTGCTTGAAAGAAAATTGCTGAGAATGATGAGCCTAAGAAGGCTGCAGGAGAGACTATTGGAGCTACATTAGAGAAAGAAGTGGATGATATTTTGAAGATAATTAAGATGAGCGACTACAAAATTATAGATATGCTATTGCAGACTCCTTCAAAGATATCTATTCTAGCTTTATTGATGAATTCATCTGCTCATAGAGAATCACTGATGAGAGTACTAGACCAAGATTTTGTGGAGAATGACATGTCATTATATCAATTCAGCAGCGTAATTGGAAACATTACGTCATGTAACAATTTGAGTTGCTGCGATGATGAGTTACCAGATGAAGGGAGGAATCACAACCTGGCCCTCCACATATCTATGAACTGCAAGAATGATTCACTGTCCAATGTGCTAATTGATAACAGATCCGCACTGAATGTTATACCGAGGAGTACCCTCATGAAGTTAAAGTATCAAGAAGCACCTATGCGCCCGAGTGGCATCATTGTGAAGGCTTTTGATGGGTCGAGGAAATCTATCATCGGTGAAGTGGACTTACCCATCCATATAGGACCGCACTTGTTATTGATAACCTTCTAGGTCATGGACATTATTCCCGCATATAGTTGTTTGCTAGGACGGCCATGGATACACGAAGCAGGGGCTGTCACTTCAACTCTGCATCAGAAGTTAAAGTTTGTGCACGAAGGGAAGGTAGTGGTCATAAATGGGGAGCATGCGTTGTTGATATCCCATCTATCCTCTTTCAGTATTGTAGAAGCAGATGAGGCTGTTGTTGGAACCTAGTTCCAATCCCTATCTATTAACAACATAAGGAGGAATGAGAATTTCGTGGTTTCGCTGAAGGACGCACAGCAGGTTGTGCGCAATGGTCATAATGCAGTTTGGGGACAACTTGTGGATCCACCCGTGAACAAAAACAGAACTGGTTTGGGTTTCTCTTCGAAGAATGGCAAAGGCGAAAGTTTGAAGTCAAAGTCTTCTGTGAACAATTATCATGATGTTTTCCGCAGCGGAGGCTACCTCCATCCAATTGGTTCTAGAATTAATGCTGTTGAAGAGGATGAAGCAGAGCAGGAAGTACCGAATTATATGACGCATGGAGTCCGAGTTCAGAACTGGGTCACCATTGATGTTCCTTCTTGCATACATATTTCAAAGTAATTTGTTTTATTAATCTGTTTCTTTCTTTTGAAAAGCTTTCACTCTGCCCAAGGTGAAAGTATTGTATGGGCTTATCTGTTTGCTTTGATTTTTAAGATCATTAATAAAAGTTGTCTTTGCTTCCAAAAATATGTCTTTATTTTATGCTTTTTCTTGGGAAATGGTAATAAAATAAAAAACCCTTTCAAAATAAATAATAACTGAAAATTAATCTGCATGATCACTTGTTATATGTGTCAATTTCTAAAAGCAATCATAAATCACATGTGCAGATTGATTAAAAAACCCGTTGAATACAATGACCCTGCACCCTCTCCCAACTTTGAATGTCCTGTGTTTGTGGCTGAAGAAGAAGATTATTATGAGATTCCAGAAGAGGTCTCACGGTTGCTTGAGCACGAGGAAAATACCATTCAGCCATATAAGGAGCCTTTGGAAGTGATTAATTTGGGTTCAGAAGAAGATCCGAAGGAAATTAAGATTGGAGCATCGTTGCGTCCTTATGTGAAAAGCGGGTTGATTAAGCTGTTGAAAGAGTATGTGGATATCTTTGCTTGGTCTTATCAATATATGCCTGGTCTAGATACACACATTGTTGAGCATCATTTGCCGTTGAAGCCAGAGTGTCCGCCAGTTAAACAAAAGTTGAGAAGAACCCACCTAGATATGGCAGTAAAGATCAAAGAGGAGGTCCTAAAGCAGATTAATGTTGGTTTTCTTATGACGTCAGTGTATCCTCAATGGATTTCCAATATTGTCCCAGTACCGAAAAAAGACGGAAAAGTACTCATGTGTGTAGATTACAGAGATCTAAATAAAGCTAGTCCGAAAGATGATTTTCCATTGCCTCACATTGACATGTGAGTGGACAGCACAACAAAATTCAAGGTATTCTCGTTCATGGACGGATTTTCAGGGTATAATCAAATAACAATGGCTCCAGAGGACATGGAAAAAACAACGTTTATCACACCCTGGGGAACATTCTGTTACAGAGTGATGCCCTTCGGGTTGAAGAACGCTGGTGCAACGTACCAGAGGGCTATGACAACCCAATTCCATGATCTGATGCACAAGGAAATTGAAGTATATGTTGATGATATGATTGCAAAATCCCAAACTGAAGAAGGGCATATAAAAGATTTGTTGAAGTTGTTTCATCGTTTGAGGAAGTATTGTCTCCGCTTGAATCCAAATAAATGCACCTTCGGAGTTAGATCGGGAAAATTGTTGGGTTTTATTGTTAGCCAGAAAGGAATTGAAGTTTACCCTGATAAAGTCAAAGAAATTCAAGAAATGCCAGCACCAAGAACTGAAAAGAAAGTCAGGGGTTTCCTCGGGCGTTTGAATTATATTTCCAGATTTATTTCCCACATGACTGCAAAGTGTGAACCGATCTTTAAGTTGTTAAAGAAAGATCAAGGTTATGTATGGACGGATGACTGCCAAAGGGCATTTGAGAGTATTAAAGAGTATCTGCTTGAACCTCCTATCTTTTTCCCTCCCGTAGAAGGAAGACCGTTGATTATGTATCTAACAGTGTTAGATAAATCCATGGAACCTCCACCATCACCATTTTATATATAACACATTTTTATAGCCAAAATATACATATTTTTCAAAGAGGTTCCTGTGGAGTACCGTATATGTTTAGGATGCTAATACCTTCCCTTTGCATAACCAACCCCCTTACCTTGAATCTTTCCCCTTTTTTTGGGTTATTCTCTCTTTTCCCATTCCTTTGGAAACAATAAAGCGCGGTGGCGATTTTTATTTTTATTTGTATAAAGTCTAGTCAATCCAATGGCTTAGTCTTGAACATTTCTACCCCTATAGAAAAATGGCGACTTCACTGGGGAAAGATTGACCTCTTGCTGGTCCATCCCTAAGTGGGTTGAGCCTATCTTTGTTTATATCTGTATATGTGTTATTGTGTTATATTTTGTATATATATTTGTCTGGATTTTCCTGGTTTATAGGGTGCTTGGTGATTACTCATAAGTCCTATACCCGGACTTGGGCAAACTTTAAGATAGGATGGGCGATATAGTCATGTTAACTTTAAGGGAGTAATCCCAAAAAAGGAGGCATGAGATCCCTCACTCAGTGGAGGCCCCTTTGACTGTAGTGTCGTTTACTGAGTAATCGGGAAGTTGAGGACCGTATATTACCTAACCCATCTTGGCCTTTTAAGTGTAGTGCGGAAGCTATGACGGAGTAATCCAGAAATAGTTCTCACGCGATACTACGCTTGGACGAGTCTTTCTTGAGAATATTACTAATTACTGAGTTAATCAGGAAGTTGGAAATATCCAAAGGAAGGATGTAGACTCTGGGAACCTCTTAGAACCTTGTTCGGCAGGTGATAACCTTTTTTGACCAATATCTTATGGGTAGTACCTTCGACCTCATGCTCGTGACGTTGAACCTATGAACCCTATATGTGTGTGATTGTGTGTGATTGTTGCATCTTGCATCCATGCACTCATAAGCATATTTTGAAGAAAACAATATTTCAAGGGATTTAAGGGTTGACTATTTGTGAATATCTCAGGTACTGTTAAACCATGGATTCTGGAAAGAGAAAGACCGGGAAATACAATTTCAAGGATCCTAAGATAGATGAGTTGATCAGTCTAATTCCCAAGATCGAGTGTTCTGCAGACTTTCGAAAGAAGTATGGATCCATTATTCCTCTCATGAAGCTGAAGATGAAGAAGGGTATTCTCTCAACTTTGGTCCAGTTCTATGATCTGGTGTATCACTGCTTTACTTTTCCCGATTATCTATTGGGCTTGTGGTCAACAGATCTGGTTCTGGCTGATGGATCCAGAAGATGACCCTCAGAAGATGGTATGCACTGGATCTGATTCTGACTGCTGGATCCAGCAGATGATGACCTTTAGAAGGGGAGGTGCACTGGATCTGGCTCTGACTGATGGATCCAGAAGGCGATAAAGGGATGCTTGATCTGGTGAAAACAAAGGAGAAAATGCCAAAAGCTCACGCCTGGGATCGAACCCAGAACCATGAGCTTCTGACTCCCTTCTTCTGACCAAATGCGCTAGATATTAATTTGTTAATATAATAAAAAAACAAATAATATATCATAAAAACAGGTTTCTAGACAGAATAACGTGCCAGAATTTGAACCAGCCAGTCAGGTTGTAACACGTTGTTGTCTTCTTCCTTGGGACCGTCGTTTTAGGCTCTGAACCTTTACCTACAGACGCAGGTCTGTTGCTGAAACCTGTGTTATTCAAGAATCAAGCATATGCAATATAAATTCAATTGGGGACCATGGATCAGCTGGGTTTGAAACTCTGATCATCATGGTGTCCATTATCAGGCCTATTTTTGCTTGAAACCCAGAACCCCAAATTGGAGCACGAAAACCTAACAATGGCAGAAGTTTATCCCTACACTGTAAATTAAGTTAAACTATCCAGAAACATTGCAAACATGTTGATGAATAGAAATATGTAATTTAAACATGTTGAATATGCAAGAATTATAACAATTGAATATGGATAATTTTTTGCAAAACGTGAGAATGATGGGCAAGGATTCTGGATGTTCTGATGCCTGTGAACGATCGGGAATGATTCCTGAGATGTCCTGGAACAGGTTGCTGGCCTTGAATTGCTCTCAAAGGTCGCCTATCCTGAAATCAGAACTTCACTTTTTGTCAAGATTTTTGAGTTTTGTTCTTGCAGTATCACGCCTCCAGCCTCTTTCTTTTTGATCTGCAACCCTTTCTTATATAACCTAGATTGAATTAGGTTAACAAACTTGGATTAGATCTTTGCATTTATCCAAGATTTTATTTGATTTTCAATGCATATGATATCTTTCTATTTTCATGCTAATCATGCCTTTCTTGTACCAATTGCCAATTATCTGATTTGATTCTGATGCGCCAGCACTATGAGCTCGCGATTCTGGCCACAAATCTAATCAAAACAAATCTTTGCTATTATTTACTAATTATTTGATTTAATTCAATTTTTTAACAAATAAAAAATTAAAATAAAATAAATAATGAAGCAAATAATATGTGAGTGCACATTTGGGTCGTGGACCAGGTTATAAGTGAAGTGCAAGCATAAAAAGTTGGGCCCATTTAGCAAAAATGCAAATTTGAGATCATTTGCTTTTTGACAATTTTGCAAAAAAGGTCAACTTGGGCAATACATAACTCTCTCAATTTTGACCCTAGAGAGGTTTTCTTGGACTTTTTAGAAATCTTAGGATGTCCCATAAGCAACCCGTTTGGTCTCGTCTCAATAGAGTCTTCCATGTTCATGTATGAAGCTTTGACCCAAAAGGTATTTTTGTTGACTTTTCAAAATGACCTATAATGTAAAAATTCATATCTTTTTGTGAGTGCATATTCTGAACTTTGGAGATGAAGTTGAATTGTAGGGAATTTCATCCTCTTAAAAATGAGCTTTGAATGGTTCATTTCTGATAAAGTATGAGAAAGTTATGCTTGGTCAAAGTTGAGTTGACTTTTCCTACAAAACCCTAATTTATCAAGTTTTGGGTTTTGATGAATTGTGAGTAATCCTTGATGAATCAAGATCAACCCTTGATCAAATGATGAATAATACTTCAAAATGAGTATGTTGACCAAAAATCTTGAACTTTGATTGTATATGGGCCACTGCTGACTTTTGACCTAATGTAGTTGATTTTTAGGCCTTTGAGCAATTGACTGAGCAAACTTCCTCTTTAAGGCTTGAAACTTGACATGGATGATCTTGAGAACATATTAGGACAATTGTGAGCATTTGGGATCCTTTGGACTCAAGCATCTTGATGAAAAATGAAACCCTAATTTGAGGTAGACTGCCTTAGGAGAGAGTTTGTCTGGTCAACTCTTGACTTTCCTTGAACAATTTGAGGACCTCACTTGACATGTATTGAGAAATATGGGAGGGAAAATTTTGGGGTACAACAGCTGCCCCTTTTCGATCTTCTTAAACCTGAGGATGTAGATTGGCCTGTTTTCCTTTCGTGATCTGAAGGTAGAAGATGATTGAACACTAGAGTGCCCAGAAATTTGCACTCGCATGAAGTGATATTTGATTTGTGATATCGAGAATGGGCTTATAGATGCCATTTGGTAGTTTCTAGAGAATTGTCGGAGATGGGCTTAAAGATGCCATCCGAAGAGATTTCGATCTCATAAGATATTCCCTTGCGAGAACCCGTATACCTGTTGTTGAGGAGGACATCGCTGGGGAATACTGGTCTCTGTCTTGGGGGAAATAGAGTTTTAGGAGCTTTAGTTGTCTGTTACTCTACTGGGGAATAATTCTGGTTTTGGAAGCGTAAGTGAACTTGTGTGTTTGTTCGGGGTATATGCTGCACTGCGACTTTCTGGGGAAATGTGAAATCAATGGTGTTTGATCGGGTCCCGATCTTACAATGTTATGGATTGTTGTCTGGGGATAAAAGACGAAGAACCCGGATAGTAAGGTTATGAGAAGGAACCTGGATAGTAGGGTTACTTTGAGATGAAAGCCTAGATGGTAGGGCTGCGAAAAGGAACCTGGATAGTAGGGTTACTTCGATATGAAAGCCTGGATAGTAGGGTTGTGAGAAGGAACCTGGATACTAGGGTTACTTTGATATGAAAGCCTGGATAGTAGGGCTGTGAGAAGGAACCTGGATAGTACGGTTACTTCGATATGAAAGCCTGAATGGTAGGGCTGCTAGAAGGAACCTGGATAGTATGGTTACTTTTATATGAAAGCCTCGATAGTAGGGTTGTGAGAAGGAACCTGGATAGTAGGGTTACTTTGATATGAAAGCCTGGATAGTAGGGTTGTGAGAAGGAACCTGGATAGTAGGGTTACTTAGAAATGAAAGCCCGGATGGTAGGGTTGCAAGAAGGAACCTGGATAGTAGGGTTACTTCGAGATGAAATCCTAGATGGTAGGGCTGCGAGAAGGAATCTGGATAGTAGGGTTACTTCGATTCGAAAGCCCGGATAGTAGTGTTGTGAGAAGGAACCTGGATACTAGGGTTACTTTGATATGAAAGCCTGGATAGTAGGGCTGTGAGAAGGAACCTGGATAGTAGGGTTACTTCGATATGAATGCCTGGATGGTAGGGCTGCGAGAAGGAACCTGGATAGTAGGGTTACTTTGATATGAAAGCCTGGATAGTAGGGATGTGAGAAGGAACCTGGATAGTAGGGTTACTTTGATATGAAAGCCTGGATAGTAGGGTTGTGAGAAGGAACTTGGATAGTAGGGTTACTTTGATATGATAGCCTGGATAGTAGGGCTATGAGAAGGAACCTGGATAGTAGGGTTACTTCGATATGAAAGCCTGGATAATAGGGCTGTGAGAAGGAACCTGGATAGTAGGGTTACTTCGATATGAAAGCTTGGATAGTAGGGCTATGAGAAGAAACCTGCATGAGGTTGCATTTGTCGCCGATGATTACTCTGTTTAGCTTCGAGTGTTGATCATGTACCTGCTGGAAATTGTTGATAATAAATGTCTTTCTTGAAAGAAATACATGGTTAGTTATGTGTGATGCATGAGATGCATTGTGATGAGGTTCTCAAAATAACTGAGATTATGTTATATGTAATGTATGCACATGTAATGATTTATGAACATGAAATGCTAACGTGATAATCTGAGTCCGGGAAAAAAAATTCCCTGACTGCAGTTTGGAGAGTATGAGAAGTGGTATTCTTGACTGCTGTAAAAACCATAGTTCCTCTACTTCTGTTGGGGATGGTGAACAAAGATGACTATTCTAGTGATTTTCCCCTTGTTTACGGATAACTCTATGGAGAATGACTCTGTTGGAGAGGAGATACTCTGCTGATAGATCGCTAATTTGGAGAAATAAACTAAGCTGGGGATGAATTTCTGCTGCTGGTGGTAATGAATTCCATTGGAGATTGAATTTCTGCTTGTGAGAGAAATAAACTCTGCTTGGGGAATAATTTAGTGACTCAGACGCGATTGTGAACCTCAGTTGGGGAGAGTCATGTCCTACTCGGGGAAGCTGACATCACCGTCTTTGGATACTTTTTACTCTGTGGGGAGCATATGTACTACTACTCATGTTCTCAAGTTGGTTCTATTTCGGTACCTGATGGGCAGAGTAACTGTAAGGTTTGGGCATTTCTTGTTTTCCCTACTCCTGGAATTACGAGTAATTGTCTTTTGTTTTTCATGTAAATATTTATGAGCAGCAATTATTTTCAAATGCATATATCAAAAATGAATTATTGTACGTTCTTGCAAAACAAAATAGAAAAAGGAAAACAAAATGGAAATTTCTTGTGAAAATGAATTGTATTGATTTCGAAGTTGGTCTGTAATAGGCGTTTTGTACAAAGAGGCTGACGCTCTAGTAAGAGAACACCGTCGAAAGATAGAAATTACAATTTGTGTAAAAGAAAGACAAATATGTGGAATGATCCCATCAGGTTTCAACTCTGCTATTACCTTTATGTCTTCAAGCGTCTCATCACTTTGCTGCTTGGTCGAAGGTGGATCAGATTGATTGGCGTCGTTCGAGCTTGATAGCCGATACCGAAGTCTGGTTACAAGATGATCCAATGAGACATAGTGTTATGCTTTGATCCCTAATTTTTTCCTTGACCGCCCTTTCGGGTTTTTAGTCCACCGGGATACCCTTTTTTGCCCAAGTCGCCTTTCAGGTTTTCGACTTGCCGGGTGTACAGTTTTTTTCATTTTCATCCCTTACTTTTTCCCGAACCCTTTTGGTTCGCCGGGAAGCCCTTATTTTTGCCTAGGCTAGTCAACCTAGCGGGTCTTTGATTATGCGTAGTATCTTTTCACTATGTCTGCATTGATAGGGTGAGGAAGGTCGTCACCATCCATGATGGTTAGAATCATAGCTCCTCCTGAGAAAATTCTCTTAACCACGAATGGCCCTTCGTATGTGGGGGTCCATTTTCCCCTGGGATCACCTTGCGGTAGTATGATGCGTTTGATCACTAGATCCCCGACTTGATATTCTTGACGCCGGACTTTCTTGTTAAAAGCCTTGATATTTTGATATGTCTGACCATGACAGATAGCAGTAAGTCTCTTTTCATCGATTAGATTCAGCTGGTCAAGCCGAGTTTGGATCTAGTCGTCTTCGTTCAAACCCGCATCCTTCATAATCCTGAGAGAGGGTATCTGGACTTCGATGGGCAGAACTGCCTCCATGCCATACACCAAAGAGTAGGGTGTTGCCCCTGCCGATGTCTGTGCTGAGGTACGGTACCCATGAAGAGTGAATTGTAACATCTCGTGCCAGTCTTTGTATGTCACTGTCATCTTCTGCACAATCTTTTTGATATTCTTGTTAGCCACTTCAACAATTCCATTCATCTTCGACCGGTAGGGGGAAGAGTTATGATGCTGAATATTGAACTGTTTGCAGAGCTCGGTGATCATTGTGTTATTGAGATTTGTACCATTGTAAATAATAATCCTCTTTGGGACACCATATCGACAGATCAAATTGTGACGGATAAACCGCGCCACGACGTTCTTGGTTACTGTAGCAAAGGAAGCTGCCTCAACCCACTTCATAAAATAATCAATAGCTACCAGAATGAAATGATTCCCGTTAGACGCAGTAGGTCTGATCTTGCTGATCATGTCGATGCCCCACATTACAAAGGGCCTGGGAGATGTCAAAACATTCAGGGGAACCAGAGGTACATGCACTTTATCCGCATAGACTTGGCACTTATGACAGGTTCGAGAGTGATGATAACAATCGGCTTCCATAGTGGACCAGTAATATCCTGCCCGTAGGATTTTCTTCGCCATGGTGTATCCACTGGAATGAGTTCCGAAAGTGCCTTCATGTAATTCTTCCATGATCCTTTATGCCTCACTTTTGTCCACACACCGAAGTAAGGTTGAATCATGGTTACGCTTATAAAGGATACCATTACTGATGAAGAACTTCACAGCGAACCTTCTCAGAAACTTCTTATCATTAACAGATGCCCCCTCAGGGTATTCTTGAGCCTCAATTTACATCTTAACCTCGTGAAACCAGGTTTTGTCTGCTACCTCTTCAGTCTCAATATCACAGCAATGTGCGGGTTCGTCCAACCTCTCAATGGTAATCTGGGGAGCTTCATTGTCCCACCTGATTTTTAACATAGAAGACATGGTGGCTAGCACGTCCGCCAACTGGCTCTCTTCTCTTGGGAAATGTTCAAAGGTTATCTCCTCAAAGTGTGGGAGCAACGTTAGTACATATTCTTTGTAAGGAATAAGATTCGGGTGTTTCATATCCCACTCGCCTTTGATCTGACTTATCACCAGGGAGGAATCTCCGAATACACTCAAGAACTTAATCCTTAGGTAAATAGCAGCTCGGAGCCCCATGATACACGCTTCATACTCCGCCATATTGTTAGTGCAGTTAAAACATAATCGAGTGGTGAATGGAGTATGACAGCCCTTAGGAGATATAATTACAGCGCCAATGCCGTTACCCAAAGTGTTTGAGGATCCATCAAAATACATAGACCATCGGGATCCCTCCTCGGGTCCTTCATCCGGTCCAGGTTCTTCGCAGTCGGTCACCAACATGATGTTCTCATCTGGGTACTCGAAATTCATGGACTGGTAGTCATCCACGGCCTGATGCGCTAAATGATCTGCCAATGCACTCAACTTGATTACTTTTTGGCTTGTGTATTGGATATTGTACTCGGTTAAGATCATTTGCCATCTTGCGATTCTTCCGGATAAGGCGGGCTTCTCGAAAATATACTTGATCGGATCCATCTTTAATATCAACAAAGTAGTGTGAGTCAGCATATACTGTCTCAGTCGGTGAGCAGGCCATGCCAAAGTGCAGCAAGTTTTCTCAAGTAATGAGTATCGGGTCTCACAGTCGGTAAACTTTTTGTTAAGGTACTAAATTGCATGCTCTTTTCGACCAAACTCGTTATGCTGCCCCAGCACACACCTCATTGAATTGTCTAGCACTGTCAAGTATAAAATCAAAGGTCTTCCTTCAACTGGATGCATTAGAATTGGCGGTTCTTGAAGGTATTCCTTGATTCTTTCGAAGGAAGTCTGGCATTCATCATTCCACTTTACCACTTGATCTTTCTTCAGCAATTTGAAGATTGGCTCACAAGTAGCAGTCAGATGCGAAATGAACCTGGCGATGTAATTCAGACGTCCCAAGAAGCCTCTAACTTCCTTTTTTGTGCGGGGGAGCCGACATCTCTTGTATGGATTTTACCTTGGCAGGATCCACCTGAATACCTTTGTCACTGACAACAAAACCCAGGAGCTTACCAGATCTTACCCCGAAGGTACACTTGTTCGGATTCAACCTCAGGTTGTACGTTTTCAACCTGTCAAACAGTTTCTGGAGATGATCAAGGTGCTCCTCTTCAGTCTGGGACCTGGCGATCATGTCATCAACATAAACCTCAATCTCGTGGTAAATCATATTGTGGAACAAAGCGACCATGGCGCACTGATATGTTGCCCCAGCATTCTTCAACCCAAAAGGCATTACTTTGTAACAGAAGGTGCCCCACTGTGTAACGAAGGTTGTCTTCTCCATGTCCTCAAGAGCCATCTTGATCTGGTTGTAACCAGAAAAACCATCCATGAAGGAAGAGATCTTGTGTTGCACGGTGTTGTCGACTAGAACATCAATGTGAGGAAGTGAGAAGTCGTCCTTGGGGCTTGCCCTATTCAGATCTCTATAATCCACACACATTCGTACCTTACCGTCCTTCTTAGGTACCGGAACAACGTTGGCAATCCACTGCGGATAAGAAGTGATAGCTAAGAATCCAGCATTGAACTGTTTCATGACCTCTGCCTTGATTTTCTCTGACATTTCAGGGCGCATACGGCGAACCTTCTGCTTTACCGGAGGGCATCCTTCTTTAGTTGGCAGGCGATGTACCATAATATCAGTGTCCAGACCAGGCATGGCTTCATAGGACCATGCGAAGATCTCAACATAGTCGTGTAGCATCTGTATCAACCTTTGTTTGGCACTAGGTTCCAGATTCGCACCTATTTTGACCTCTTTCCTGTCTTCCTCTGTACCCAAATTCACTGACTCGACTGGCTCTTCATGAGGCTGTATGGCCCTTTCTTCCTACAGTAATAGTCTGCCAAGTTCTCCAGGCACTTCACAATCATCCTCACCTTCGTCCCCGACTTGGTTGATCGTATTTTCGAAGTCATAACTGGCAGTAGCAGAGTTGTTATCAATGGGATCCATAGTGGATATGGATCTGCAGTATGATACGTGAGTGTGTGTAAGAGCATAGCTGTTTTGATAGAGTAAGAGACAGAAAAGGAAAACAAGGAGCACAAAATTTGTAATGCAAGAAACGTCCAATGCTTTATTAATGATATATGAAATGACAAATAATAAGCCCTCACAAGCAAAGCCAAGGTGCCTCGGGCAAGGCACCGGGCCGTAAAGTTTCAAATTATTTATTACAAATCTTAAAACAAAAGTCAATTACGGCGGAATAAAAGAAACAGGTACGAAGTCCCGAGTCGTCCAGTTGTTCGGTCCACTGTTGGTTGTTGGGTAGATCCAGCTGTCAACATCCGGGTTCTCATCATCAGCATCTTCTGTGGCGGAGACAACCTCAATAGCATTGATTCTCGAGCCATGCTTTGGCATGGGTGCAATTATGACGTTGGGCTTCTCTGAAGCGTCAAACTCAATCTCTTTGGCTTCAATCAGGTCCTGCACCTTATTTTTCAGGGCCCAACAGTCGTTCGTATCATGACCTGGACTTTCCGAGTGATAAGCGCAACGGGTATTCGGTTTATAGCAGGGAGATGTAGTTTTGGGGTTCTTCGGGGCTTCCCTCATAGTTACCATATTGGTCTTCAGCAATTATGGTAAAATTTGAGATAGAGTCATATTGAGCCGGGTGAACTGCCTCTGTGGTCTTTTCGCTCTTTGCTGATTGTTGCATTGTGGAGAAACTGCGGGTCTTGGTATCACTACAGCATTTACCGTTGGACGGTGTTCAGATCTGTTTTGGCCCCTCGGGCTATAAACTTCACTAGCTTCCTTCTTACCAGAAAAGGTTTCTTTATCGAACTCGAAGGGGCATCCTTATGTATTTTACCACTTCGAATTCCAGCCTCCACTCTTTCTCCAGTTAAAATCAACTCGGTGAAACCAGACGACGAGCTACCAATTAAGTGGTTGAAAAATGGGCCAGACAGCATCCCCAGAAACATATCAACCAACTCCCTATCAGACAAAGGTGGTTGAACTCTGCCAGCCAAATCTCTCCATTTTTTAGCGTAATCTTTGAAACTTTCACCTGCACCCATGGGCATACTCTAGAGTTGAGTACGAGTGGGAGCAAGGTCGGAATTGTACTGACACTGCTTGTAGAAAGCAGCAGCAAGATCTTCCCAATTTCGGATATTGGCCCCTTCTAACTGGTAGAACCATTCAAGCTGAGTCCGTGATAGACTATATTGAAAGAAGTGCACTCACAAATTTCTATCAGCAGTGTGGGGTTGAATATTCCTGACATAAGAGAGGAGATGGAGTTTTGGGCAGGACACTCCATCATACTTAGCAAAAACTGGAGCCTTTAACTTCTGAGGGATGACCACTCCTGATACCAGTCCCAGTTCTCCAAAATCTAAACCAGGTATCTTCTGAACTTCCATAGCACTCAGACGGTCTCCTAGCTGCTTGTATCTATCCTCAGTAGGAGTATATTGCTCATCATCAAAATCAGTATCATTATCAGAGACTGTAGGAATGGGGTCCTTTTCCTCTTCTTGATTCTCCCCATCTTTGGATGAAGAGATCAGATCAGTTTGGTGCTTCAACCTTTCTCCAAACCTTCTACCCATATTCAGAATACCGACCTTCTTCTTCTTCTTCTTCTCTTTTAAAATGAGTGTCTTCCGATCCTCTTGCCCCTTTTCCAGACTGATGAACATCTGCTGGAACTGGGTGTTCTGGGCCTGAAGATCTTTGATGACTTGATCGGAAGACATTTCTGCTGAAATAAACAGCAAAGAAGATGAGAAACCTATAGTGGTACCTGTAATGATGTGTATGATAATGGGATGCACATGTGATGATTTCAAACACTTTGGGAGTTTTATATTTTCAAACCAAAATAAACAAAACTTTATTAGCTTAAATTTGAAAGGTTCAACATGCCTTTAAGGCATTACAAAGAAGTAAATAAAACAAATCTAAAACCAGAAAAGAAAAATCAAAAGTCCCATGGACGCTTTCTCTTTATGCTGATATAGTCATTGAGCACTCTTTCTTCCTCGAGCTGCCTGGTGAGCTTCAAAACCTTCCTCTCTTGCTCGTGGAACTTCTCCCGGTAAGTATCTCGCTCATTCTTCAGTTGAATCCAAGACCTCTGTAATTCCTCAAGATCAATGGGCATGTAAGGATAGAGAACCGTGTAAGGAATGTCGTCTTCAGTAGTGGGTTCCACGATCACTGGTAACACTGCCGCATAAGGGATCATAAGCTTCTGGGCACGAGCTCGGACCCAATGGAGGTAAGGCTGCATAGGAAGGGAAGTCTTTGGTCCCAACTCATGGGAGTCAGATCTATTTAGCATGCCCCAAGCTCGTATGAACCTCCGGCGATGCCCCTTAACATCATCCTCATAGTCGAATGCAATATCCTCGAGAAGTAACCTATGGGGACCATCTCTTCGAGCACGACCAAATTGTCGTAAAGCTAGACAAGGACTGTAAGTTATACCTCCTCCGATACCAAGTAATGGGACATTAGGGTACCCCTCATAGTGGTTAATAACAATAATGTCTTCCATAGCTCGGGAACACCAAAGAATATCTGTATGAGCGAGTGACATTATTATGTGCGACCAACCCAAAACTTCTTCGTTCTTCAGTATAGACCTAGGGAGGTGATAAATAAACCACCTCGACAACAATGACATGCAACACATAAGAGTCCCTCTTCTCCTCATGGTACGAGTATAGAGAGCGTGCAAGATATCTCCAAGCAAGGTAGGCATAGGGTTACGAGAAAGGAAAATCTTAATAGCATTCACATTTACGAAAAAGTCCGGATTAGGGAAGAGAACTAAACCGTAGATAAGGAGAGTCGAGACATCCTCAAAAGCCTGAAAATCCATATCAACCCAAAATAGTTGAGCCTGGTCTATCATAAATTTGGCTAGAAAACCCTTGAATCCGCTTCGAGTTTCCCAATTGGATACCACATCGGCTTGTTTCAAATGCAAAGTTGAGGCAATGACTTCTGGTTTAGGAACTTCTTCCATACCTGTGAAGGGTACCTATTCAAGAATGGATATGCCCAATAGATGAGAGAATTATTCCAAGGTGGGTACCAACTAATAATCTGGAAAGGTGAAACAGTGATGCTCGGGATCGAAGAACTGAAAAAGTACGCTCGTCATCTATTCATCAAGGTTTGAAGTAACCAAGCTGAGAAGTTGACCATGTCTCTTAATGAACGTAGAAGTTTCAGAAATTCTTGACACTAGCTCTTTGAGTTGGGATGGTATCTCCACAAAGTAGATTCAGATAGTCTTTCTACGCACGGAAGCCATGAACTGCAAAACAGGGTAAAGATAAATTTCGCATGTCTTTGAAATGGTTAGTGTAATGAAGCATGAATGCTATGTTATGATGTATGATGTCATGATAAACCATAGGTATAGTAAACACAAGTATTTCAAAGAAAAACAAATCACACAAAGCCCTTAGGTTTAAGGCTTGCATGAGGTCAAAGGTAATACCCTCTTGAAGTTAAGTTGGTTTCAACTTGTCCTAGAAAAGTAACAGGGTTCTAGAGGATCTCAATATCACTGACCATCCTCCATCGGTCATGGTTTCAACTCACGCAATCTTTTCTTGCGGCCGAAATTATTCCGAGAGTATGGTCTCAATGAGCGTAGCATCGAGTATCAACCAGTTCTTAGCTTTATACCGAGGTCGGCTATCTCACTACTTTCTAATGGCCAAGTTGGGCGATTAAAGGTTTTAAGGTTAGTTGATGCTTAACAACACCACGCGGCGGCCCCATAATCTCCTCGTTTCTCCACAAGGAATACCGGTACCAACCAAAGTGCCACACCAATGTAGCTACTGCTTCAACCGTATCAGTCTATGCCTTACAGTTCCCTCACAGTCTATTACTACTTACCTAAAAGGTATTCCCCATATCCGAGTTAGGATCTATAGTAACCCCAAACAAACCCTTAAAAGTAAAGCAAACAAAGCAATCAAGAGAAGCAATTATGATGAACTAGATCCTAAGGTATACCCCACTTATTTCTCCCCAGCAGAGTCGCCAGTTCTATGATACGGTGGCAGAACCGACTGTTTGACGCTGGTTTGGGTTTTGCGTTTTTTGTTCGCAAAATGTCGCGGTAAGCAAGAGTCACCACTGACTTTTATTTCATCCAACCGGAAAGGAAAAAAGTACAGAAAAAATCCTTTTTCGAGATGTTTCTGAGTACGGGGGGTAGATTATAGAAAGGGAAGGTGTTAGCACCCTTTCTATCCATTGTTTTCCATGGGCTCTTAGGTACTTTCTCATCTTTTTAAAATTGCTTGTGCTTTGTTTTGAAAATGTTTTACTTCGTGATAACCCTTGTATGAGTCCTCAAAGGTGTGACGAAGTTGTTTTGAAAATTGTTTTGAAATGTGTAAGTGTGAAAAGTTTTGATTTGAGCAAGTACCTACTAGCATCTACCTACTCGAAAAAAGATCGTTTCTATTCTTGTTTCCTTTAGACAGCGCTATCCCACTATTGAGAAATAGGTAGCACCGTCGTTAGAGTTGTAAGGTTCAATTCGAAAGGGACGTACGATCACTAAAGCAATGTTAGGAAACCTTAGTAATAACCCTAGAGTCTTAAGATTATATTCAAGGCAACATTTCTGGGGCAACATTCTCGAGGAAACATTTGAACGGGACATTTGATCTTTTTAGACAGGAGGGAAACCATTAAGCCACCCTATACTTAATGATCGTTTACCGAAGGCAACTGAAGTGAGATTATACCCTAAGAGTGATATGTGCGAGTGATTTGTTGTCAGTTATTTATCTTTGCACATTAGGGTTTTCTAACCGTATTAATTTGTCAAGCATTCTTGTCATACAATCCTATTAGCATACATCTAGACAGTTAAATATTTACGAGAATTAAAAATGCGAGAAAATAAATATACGCTATTACAAGGATTCGGGGAGGGGGATTAATTACATAGCCAAAAACCCGGGGAAAAGCGATAAGTAAAAGCCCTAAATTAAACTATTACAAGCCATGAACGGTTACAAAAATATTGTCAAAATAAATAATAAGCGCGCGGCGAATTAAGTGTGAGTTGATAAGGGTTTTTACCCTTTTGACTAATCCTATTTGCGATTGATTAAAGAAGAGGTGTTTTGTCATGTTTTGTTATTTGAGAAAATAATGAAATAGTTAAGTTAAAAAGAAAATCCTAAGTTCTAATTAATTCTAAATTAAGAAAAAAAAAGAATTAATTTATTCCAAAAACCCTATTTTTTGTATTTTTATTATCAATTGAGAAAGAAAAAGAAATTAAATCAAAAAAGTTAACCTAATTTTCTAATTGAATTTTAATTGTGAAAGAAATTACAATTGCCCTAAATTAATTAAACTAATTGATAAAAAACATTTATTAAGAAAATAAATATTTTTTTGTGATTTTCTGATTGGTTAATTTAAAATAAAAATAGTGTTGATTTAAAACAAAATAAATAAAGAAAATAATTAAAGACAAAAAAGAAATAACCAAATGGGCCTGTGGTCAGTAGATCTGGTTTTGGCTGATGGATCCAGAAGATGACCGTCAGAAGATGGTATGCACTGGATCTGATTCTGACCGCTGGATCCAGCAGATGATGGCCCTCAAAAGGTGAGGTGCGTTGGATCTGGCTCTGACTGATGGATTAAGAAGGCGATCAGGAGACGCTTGATCTGGTGAAAACGAAGGAGAAAATGCCAAAAGCTCATGCCTGGGATCGAACCCAGAACCATGAGCTTCTGACTCCCTTCTTCTGACCAAATGCGCTGGATATTAATTTTTTAATATAATAAAAAACAAATAATATATTAGAAAAACAAGTTTCTGGCCAGAATAACACGCCAAAATTTGAACCAACCGGTCAGGTTGTAACACGCTGTTGTCTTCTTCCTTGGGACCGTCGTTTTAGGCTCCGAACCTTTACCTACAGACATATGTCTGTTGTTGAAACCTGTGTTATTCAAGAATCAAGCATATGCAACATAAATTCAATTGGGGACCATGGATCAGCTGGGTTTGAAACTTTGATCATCATGGTGTCCATTATCAGGCCTATTTTTGCTTGAAACCCAGAACCCCAAATTGGAGCACGAAAACCTAACAATGGCAGAAGTTTATTCCTGCACTGTAAATTAAATTAAACTATCCAGAAACATTGCAAACATGTTGATGAATACAAATATGTAATTTAAACATGCTGAATATGCAAGAATTACAACAATTGAATGTGGATAATTTTTTGCAAACCGTGAGAATGCTGGGTAGTGTTTCTGGATGTTCTGATGCCTGCGAACGATCGGGAATGATTCCTGAGATGTCCTGGAACAGGTTGCTTGCTTTGAATTGCTCTCAAAGGTTGCATATCTTGAAATCAAAACTTCACTTTTTATCAAGATTTTTGAGTTTTGTTCTTGCAGTCTCACACCTCCAGCCTCTTTCTTTTTGATCTGCAACCCTTTCTTTTATAACCTAGAGTGAATTACGTTAACAAACTTGGATTAGATCATTTCATTTATCCAAGATTTGATTTGATTTTCAATTCATATGATATCTTTCTATTTTCATGCCAATCATGCCTTTCTTGTACCAATTTCCAATGATTTGATTTGATTATGATGCGCTAGCACTATGAGCTCGCGATTCTGGCCACAAATCCAATCAAAACAAATCTTTGCTATTATTTACTAATTATTTGATTTAATTCAATTTTTTAACAAATAAATAATCAAAATAAAATAAATAATGAATAAAATAATATGTGAGTGCATATTTGGGTCGTGGACCAAGTTATAAGTGAAGTGCAAGCATAAAAAGTTGGGCCCAATTTTGCAAAAAAGGTCAACTTGGACAGTGCATAACTATCTCAATTTTGACCCTAGAGAGGTTTTCTTTGACTTTTCAAGTAGCTTATGATGTCACCTAAGCAACCCTTTTGGTCTCATCTCAATTGAGTCTTCCATGTTCATGTATGAAGCTTTGACCCAAAAGGTGTTTTTGTTGACTTTTCAAAATGACCTATAATGTCGAAATTCATATCTTTTTATGAGTGCATATTCTGAACATGGGAGCTGAGGATGGATTGTAGGGAATTTCATCCTCTTAAAAATGAGATTTTAATGGGTCATTTCTGATAAAGTATGAGAAAGTTATGCTTGGTCAAAGTTGAGTTGACTTTTCCTACAAAACCCTAATTTAGCAACTTTTGGATTTTGATAAATTGTCAGCAATCCTTGATGAATCATGATCAAACCTTGATCAAATGATAAATAATACTTAAAAATTAGGATGTTGACCAAAAATCTTGAAGTTTGACTGTATATGGGGCACAGTTGACTTTTGACCTAATGCAGTTGATTCTCAGGCCTTTGAGCAATTGACTGAGCAAACTTCCTCTGCAAGGCTTGAAACTTGACATGGATGATCTTGAGAACATATTAGGACAATGGTGATAATTTGGTATCTTTGGACTCAAGCATCTTGATGAAAAATGAAACGCTAATTTGAGGTAGACTGCCTTAGGAGAGAGTTTGTCTGGTCAACTCTTGACTTTCCTTGAACAATTTGAGGACCTCACTTGACATGTATTGAGAAATATGGGAGGGAAAATTTTGGGGTACAACAACACGCATACAAAACAAAAAGATAGTTACTACAGGCTTTAAGAAACAAGACAATGTCTAAAGGCCCTCTGTAAATCGCCACAGATACTTTCTCCAGTAGGTACAGAGGCAGAGGCATCCTACTATAAAGTCACTGCCATATCCTTAACATACAGCCTAATAATGTCAGGCGTTCTTATATCCCCCGCGAAGCAAAATTTTCCAATTACTTACCAGGCATCTCAAGGAATTCCTTAGCCTGGTTCATAAGCTTCTTGGGTTTCCAAATAAGGGTTTCATAAAAATATCCAAGCGGTTTACAGAGTTTACCTTCCCTAACTGAGTTTATTTCTCTAACAACAGAAATATGTCTCTCAACATTTCAACTTCAACAAAATTTGAAGACTTACATTCGTCATCCCTAGCAACAATCAGGGATTTATTCTCCCCAGTTCAACAACACTACAATAGAACAACTGATATGTTCATTCATTGCATTAATACATCATTTTACAGGCATCATAGCATATGCAACGCAAATGCATATATCACAATATCATTTATTTTGAGAACATCATTACCCAATGCATCTCATGCATCATGATATTGCATACAACTAATTCTTTATCTTTTCAGGAAAGATCAATAGACGAATATCATCAACAATTTTCAAAAGTTCCAAATTAATACCTGAAACAAGACAGGACAGCTATCTGCGAATGACTGATTGTAGATTAATAGTTGGAACCAATCAAGACAACTATCTACATGAACAAATTGAAGATTAACTCCTGAAACAAGAAAGGGAAACCATCTTTCTTTCTCTAAGGTCAGAGATTAATTCCTTAAACAAGCCAGTGCAACTATTTGAACGACCAACAAAAGCAAGTTCCAAATTAATTCCTAAAACCATACAGGGCAACTATCTACAAACAACTGATTATGGATCAATTCTCGAAAAAAGACGGGGTGACTATCTACACGACCAGATGAAGCAATATTACATGGGTTCCTTCTCTCCAGATGCATCTTTACACGGGCTTATCTTGAAGCAATCTTACATGGGTTCCTTCTCATGATCTCCAGATGAAGCTTTACACGGGCTCATCCTGAAGCAATCTTACACAGATTCCTTCTCGCAATTTTCACATGCAATTTAACACGGGCTCATCTTGAAGCAATCTTACACGGGATCCTTCTCTCCAGATGCAGTTTTACACGGGCTCATCCTGAAACAATCTTACTCGGATTCCTTCTCGCAATTTTCAGATGCAATTTTACACTGGCTCATCCTAAAGCAGTCCTACATAGGCTCCTTCTCATATATCTCCAGATGAAGTTCAACACTAACTCATCCTGAACCAGCCCTACACAGGATCCTTCTAATATGTTTCCAGATAACAGTTAATTTCATTCTCCCTAATAAGTTACTGCGAAGCCTGGATTTCAACCAGAAAGCAACTAACTTTCATCTCTCTAGTCCAGAGATAACACCTCAGTAGAGCCATGGACAACTAAAGCTCCTAGACTCTATTCCCCACAGTGTTTTCCTCAAGCGGGAGAATAAAAGAAATCAACATTCCCTAGTAGAGTCCTCCTCATACAACAAGAACATGAATCCCCATAAAGAGTCCTCTTGTGAAGTCAACATCTACTTTGGATGGCATCTTTAAGCCCATCTCTGACAACTCTCAGTCATCTTCTCCAAATGGTATCTGTAATCCCATTCCTGACATCATCGTCCAACGATGTTACTTCATACGAGTGCAAATTTCTAGGCACTCTAATGTTCAATCATCTTCCACCTTCAGATCACGAAAGGCAGACAAGTAAATCTGCATCTTCAGGTTTAAGAAGATTGAATAAGGGCAGCTGTTATACCCCAAAATTGTCCCTCCCATTTTTTACTCAAGGCCTGATCATTGAGGTCCTCAATTTCTCAAGAGGTTTCAAATGATTTCCATGGAACCCTATATGCCTCAACATAATGGCACAGCTGAAAGAAGAAAAGGAAGTGTACATGACAAGGGGTAGGTCGAAAGCTGAAAATATGCCTAAGATCTTTTGGGTCGAAGCAGCTTCGACAGCAGTATGCAGTCTATTCTGATGTCCAATAAAGCGCTAGGATCGAAGAACAAATGGTTCAAAATAAAATATGAGAAGACTTTTATGAAGCCTTTGATTGATGAAGAGCTAGTAAAGAGCATGTTCGAAGGGTTCGTCTTTGAACCATTGAAATATAGGCCATTCGAAGCATTACAAGGAGAGACCTTTCGATTTCCATGTTGTTTAAAGGGGCGCTTCGAATAGAAGAATATTTTGAATTCTAAACTTTTATCTTATCCAAAGAAGAACGTGGAAGCCTAATGGTTCGAAGGGCATGAAATTTTCAAACATGGCATGATCGAAGGATAGTTAGAGACGGAGAAGCCAAATATAAGTCATCTTAGAGTTTTGGGAGCAATGTGTTTCATGCATGTTCCTGAACAGACATGGAAGGAGTTGGGTGATCGAAAGTAAAATCTTGATACTCATAGGTTACCTTTCGATTTGTGCATACAAGCCATATTCACCAATCAAAGGTAAAAAAGTAAACAAGAAAGATTTTCTTGTAAGCAAAAGAAAGGGGTGAGAGTTGGAATCGAAGGACCAGCTACACTATTATGTTCGAAGGAAAGGACAAAACGAAGCTTCGACAGGCTAAGATAAAGATGTTTTTGAATTGAGCAAAATGAAGCTTCGACAGGCTAAGATGAAATAGGTGATGCTTCGATTGGTCTGATTGAAGGGAAAGAGATTCGAAAGGGACAATAGTTGAGTTCGATTGAGCTAATTAGACAGTTTTCAGATCAAGCAACTAAGGCAGACGGTGGCTCAATCGAAGAAGTCAAAATGATGAGGCCTTGGACCATTCGAATTGGAACTCAAAACCATCAAAGAACAAAACTTGGAAGCATTCAAAAAGTCAAAATGTGGGAGTGAAACCTGTCTAGGTTCACTCAAAAACCAAAAATGGTAGAAAATCATCAGCAATGGAAACATTTTAAGACTCTCGATTTTTCCCTCAAACCCATGGTTAATGGCTGATTCTTGCCATTTTCGTTCATCACTGCACCCCTATTAATATAGAACTAAAGCGCAAGAAAAAAAAGGAGACACACATGCATTAGCCATACGAAACATTGCCTCCAGAGACAAAAACATTGCCTACACACACAAGAAGCTTCCCCAGAAAACCACCCCAAATTCTCCAAACCTTCACAAAGTTATCAGAATCGAAGCAAACTTTGCAGGCCTCCTCAATCCAAAGCAAGTATTCCACTCATTCCCTCCGTTTGTAACAGGCATTTGATCTCAAACTCATTCAATATGTTATTTAAATCCATATTGATCCTATATCCATTCTATGAATGATGTTTTTTATTGTTTTAACATGTTACATGTGAAATCAGTACTAAAGTAACATGATACCATTACTAGGGCATGTGAAATGGATTCTTTCGAATCTCAAAATCCAGGCATCTCTGTCGTTTTGGCTTGTGGAGCGTGCATGTGTTGATTTCGAATTATATATATATATATATATATATATATATATATATGATTTGTTTTGCTAATGGAATGTTATGATTTTATTTGTATCAACAAATGAACAAACAACTCAGATGGTAAAGGGGAACGTGTGAAGTGGAAAGGGCATGGGTTCGATACCCAAGTCATGTATTATGTTTTTTCTAACAATTATCTTGCAGATCCAGTATGCTGCGTTTCAAACACTTCCCACGCGCCTTCAAGTTCCAGCCAATGGATGACAAGGAGATCAGATCCAATGCTCTAGGAGTATCACCTCATGAAGGACCCTCAATGGACAATAGCATAGGATCCCAACGTGGTCTGGGCTTATTTTCATTTGTGCTAAACAAAAATCCAATTCACACCCCCTGTTACCCTTTACTATCCTGGCCCATTTTATTCTGCTTTTAATTGTTTTTTTATATAGCATTATAAAATCAGATAAAAAATCACAAAAAATATTAGGTAGTATTTTACCAATTAAAATTTTGTAAATTAATTGATTAATTTTTTTAACCCTTTTCTTAATTTAAAAATAAATAGACTTAGGATTTTTAAATAAAATTTCTTACCTTGGTCAAAAACAAGCAAAAAGATTTTTCTTTCTTTAGGATTTAGACATCCTTTATTATCCGCACGGGATTTTACTTTAGCATTATTTTTTCATACTATTGTACCCGCTTTCTGGTTGTAATAGTTTAAAGTAGGATTTTTGCTTTTTTGCTTTATTTCCCACTTTGGACTTGTAATAATCCTCTTCCCCGAAGCCATGTAACAACAGAGGATTTAATTTCCACACATTATATTTCCTTTACATATATTAACTGTTTAGATGTATGGTAATACGATTGCATGACAAGAGCTTAATAATCAAAACACTATCAAAACTAAAGGCCAAGATAAATAACTGAATACAACGTACATTCACATGCGCACCTCTAGGGTATCCCACTTTGGTTGCTTTCGTAAAATAGGCACAACTCTCGAAATGTGAGAGATTTTAATGGCTACCCTCCGGTTTAAAGATCATAAGTCCCTCGTTGACCCTCTCGATGTTGCCTGGGTAAAAATGATCTTAAAACGCTAGGGTAGTTACTAAAGTTTTTTTCCCAGTTGCCTTTGTGACTATATAAACGTCCCTTCGAATGTCCGTCAAACATCCAACGACTAGGGCTACCAACTCACTAATAGTAGGATAAAACTGTCTAGAGGAAAGAGGAAAAGAACGACCCTTTCGAGTAAAGTAGATAGCTGATTAGATGCTTGCTCAAAAAAAACTTTTACACTTACACAAAACAACATTCAAAAACATTTTCAAAAATGCTTTATCAACACTCTTTAGGACTGATACAAGAGTTATCATAAAGCAAATCTCCTTACTATTGGCATTTCAAAAATATTTTTCAAAACACATGAAGCACAAGGTATTTTCAAAATGAGCTTAGCATCTAAGAGCCTGTAGAAAAATACGGATGGAAAGAGTGCTAACACCTTCCTTTTCCATAATCTACCCCCTTACTCAGAAAACTCTCGAAAGGTCTTTTTCTATTTTTTTCATCCTTTCCTTTGTTGGATAAAAGAAAAGTTGGTGGCGACTCTTGCTTACTGCAACATTTTGTGAACATAAATGTAAAACCGGTATAAACAGTCGATTCTGCCACCGTATCACACCTTGGAAGACAACAAGTGGCAGACTCTTCATGAGCAGCTTGTGTGTTATTGATATCTTTGGAAGACAACAAGCGGAGGTCACTTCACGAGCAGCTTTTGTGTTATTGATATCTTTAGAGACAGCAAGTGGCGGACTCTTCAGGAGCAGCTTGTGTGTTATTGATATCCTTTGAAGTAGCAAGTGGCAGACTCTTCATGAGCAGCTTGTGTACTATTGATATCCTTTGAAGACAAAAAGTGGAAGCCTCTTTATTTGAGTAGCTTGTATCCACAACAATATGTTATTTCATCAGCAAATGGTATCTCTCCGGAAAAGTCCCGCAAAGAAGTTTGTTATAAAATCTCTACCTTCAACAAAAATCGGTAGTTCACTATCAGTAAAAGTTGGTGTATGTTTTTGTCTACCTTTGACACTGAGTTGTAAACTCACCATTATCTAGAGTCGGTAACCATCTATTTTTTTTGTGGCCTATGCAAGGCATTTTCTTTGTTAGAGTCAGAAAGTTGCTTTCTCTTGAAATTATTCCCCAATAAGAGTCTCTCATTCAAAGTCAGTGGCTCCGTTTCTCCAGTAGAGTTATAATCTTTTCCCTTGTGTATTATTTTATCATGTGCTTTGTTTCTCCAGCATTAGTTTGTCTCATGCAGCATCATTCCTCATAAGATTCAAATATTACATTCATACCATATCATAAACAATGGCGGTATCTTACGGCCAAAAATTGCGTATTCTGTATTTAAGTCCCTTTAATATCTTCGAGACGAATATTTAAAATCTTCATACCTCTTCAGAGATCGATTGGAAGGGCTGGAATGCTTAGAAGGTGGCTACAACTAGGGTTTTCAACTTGCTCTAGTTTTTTATATTTTTGAGTTTTTTTTTGGAAGTTTGGAAAGGTGTCCTTTGTGCAAGGGTTTGTGTGTAGCTTTTTATGAATTAATGAGGTATATAAAGCTTGAAATTATGTCAAATGTTGTGGGCTTGGACTTTGCAAGAAAAGCCTTTGTTTTATCTTTTTAATTTTGACTTTACACTAATAAAAATAAAAAATAAAAACAATAAAAATGAAAGGGGTGTATGAACAAGCTCTGAGGTTCATGTTGAGGTATAAAACACGCATGGACCTTGAATCTTAACCCCACTAGCCCAAAAAATTAAATTTGGTCACTTTTGGTTTCATGCATTTTCTCAAAATATACCAACTTGCACTAGTCATAACTCTCTCAATTTTTTTAATTTGAAGGTAATCCTTGACTTTTTGGAGCTCAAGATGTTCTCTACAATATCTATTTTGATCATTTTTGCATTTGAAGATTTTATCTTGATGTAAGTTGCCTTGACAAAAAGTGTCTTTTTGTTGACTTTTGAAATAACCTATAATGTATTGGTCCATATCTCTCAAATGAAGCATTTTTTGGGCTTGAGCTTATAGAGTCATAATTGTAAAGAATTGAATTTCCTTCAAAATAAGCTTTGGTTGAGGAAAGTCTGATGAATCATGTGGAAGTTGTGCTTGGTCAAAGTTCAAGTGACTTCTCCTTAAGAAAACCCTAATTTGGCAACTTTTGACTTTTGATGATTTGAGAGTTTTCTTGATGAATCATGATCAACCTTGATCAAATGATGAATATGACTTCAAAATCTTTATGTTGACAAAAAATATTTAAGTGTGACTGTATGTTGATCACCGTTGACTTTTTGTCCAATATAATTGATTTTCAGTCATCTGAGCCATTGACTGAGCAAACTTATGATGAAAAACATGAAACTTGGTGTGATACGGTGGGAGAACTGACTTGAGATTTTTCGTTTGTTTTCGCAAATGTTTCGGTTTAGCAAGAGTCGCCACCGACTTTTTATTTTATCCTAAGGAAAGGTTAAAAAGCACAGGAAAAACCTTTGAGATGTTTTCTTGGGTTCGGGGAGTAGATTATAGAAAGGGAAGGTATTAGCACCCTTTCTATCCATGGTTATCCATGGGCTCTTAGTTACTTGCTTAGATCACTTGCCTTGCATTTTCAATTGTTTGAAATGGTGCTTTCAATTGTTTCAAATGGTGCTTTGTGTGTGTGGTTTTGAAAATGTTTTGAAAAAGATGCCTTGTCTAGGCAACCATTATAACAATTCTTTACTCGAATGTTTTACAAAGGTGTTTGTCTTTTTGAAAAGATGTTTCAATGTTTTTTGAAAGTTTGTTTTGAAATTGTGTCGTGGAGTGTGTTTTGAAAGTAGGCAAGTGTGTTTTTGCAAGTTTGATCAAGTAACTAAGAGTTGTCTACCCCTAAATTTACGCAAAGATCTTTCTTATGTCTTAACCCTTTTAACAGTATTGTTCCACCATTGTATTTGGTGGACAATCTTGTGTTAGGATGTTAACGGGACGGGCGCGGGTCATCGTTTAGACCATGAATGCAATAGTGCCAAGTGTCTTTGGCAATTTTTTCTTTAAGGGACTTGATTATTTTTTAGGCAACTTAAGAAAGCGTCATCGAGGGACTATGATCATTTGATTTGTTTTTGTTTTGCCAAAGATACTCAACATGCAACATGGCCCATTTTTGAAGGCAACAAGTGGAGTAATCCTAGGGGTGCAAGTGTGCATTGTGTTGTCCATTTTCATATTTTTTTATGTTTGTATTAGTCAAGCTACTTGTTATTTGATTTGCATACAAACCCTAGGTCTATCATGGCATAATTGGAAAGCTTTTAAATGCGGAAATTTAAAGTCCTAAATTATTACAGCATGATTATGGGGATGGGGGTACAAATGTTTGAATAGGGGGATATTTGACAAGAAATTAAATCTAAGCTATTACATCCATATCGAATATACAAATATTTAATTGTACAATAATTAAGCAAATACAATAAATATGCAAAATGTATTATGCACAAAATGATTTTTTATGTATGTGAAAATATTTTTCAATGTATAATATAAAAAATTATAAAAAAGGTCAAATTTTGAGTATTTTTGTTATTTAGGGCAAAACCCTAATTTTTGAATAAATAGCAATTATTTATTAATTATATACAATATTTGTTAATTATATACAAAAATAAAAAGTACATTGCAAAAAAGTATTTTTGATGTCAAATATTAATAAAAATAAAAATGTATTGTTTTCATATTTTTGTCCTAAATATTTAATAAAATATGTATAAGTATTTATATATTATATTAAATATACTAAATATATACAAGAATAACATATTAATTATTTAAAAAAAAAGTATATTTTAGAAAATGTTTTCAAAATGTAAACAAAAAATAATAACTGAAAAATATTTATTTTTGTATTATTTTTTAAGTTTTTAAATAAAAAGGTTTTTATATTTATTTACATACATATATTAAATAAAACAAATAAATGCCAAATAAATGCAAAAAAAGGGTGGAAAAATATGTTTGATATTTTTTTATATTTGAGCAAAAAATAATAAGTCAGAATCAAAAAGAAAAAATCAAAAATGATAAATATATCACACAATGGGCCAGGGGGTGTAAATTGGAAAAGGGGGTGCAAAAAGCAGGACTGACTCAGGCCTAGCCCAAGCCAGTCATCTTCAACCTCCAGCTTTGTTTGAACAAGCAAAAACGCGCGTTTCCTAACTCCTGATTCCTAGACTTTCATGCAAAACTCATAACACCAATAATGTAGAGCATCAAGAGACGAATTCAGACATATAAAATACTTGACCTAACTCTAAGAAACGAGGGAGAATTTCTTCATCCCCAATTTCTGACCTAATTTTTCTTCAATGTTCATGGCCAAAATTCTCACAGCATACTCAATATAAATGAAAAGTAAATACATGGATGGCTTCAGGGCTATGAGTAGAACATGTTTTCTTCACAAACCTAAGCTTAATCATGCCTGGATAGAGAGATAGAAGTTCATGTTTTTACCTGTTTCACCTTGACTTGAACAGAACAATGTAGCAACTTCCAATGGATTTTGAGCTTTTGTACAGCTTGCCTGAAGTCCAAGGATGCTTCACTAACTCCTAGCTTGCTTCAAAATCAATTGAATCGTGCTATGGAAGTCAACCTGCACAGCTTGAAAATAAAAAGGGCAAACGTGGTTATGGGTGTTACAGCTTGAGTTCAATGATTGGGATAACTTCAGTGGATGATATGGAACATGTTTGAACTCTTTTTGGCCAAACTGCACGAGTGGAATGGATTGTGGAAGTCAAACTGCAACAGATGCCCTATTTCTGCAGCAAGAGGGTGTTTTTCTGAATGAGGAGGTTTGGGAGGTGGTTCAGTCGTGCTTTAGGCTTGCTTGGATGTATGAAAGATGTTTGCAAAGTTTGTGTTTGGCTGTGTTGACAGGGATGAGAGATTGGAGTTGTTTTGCAATCTTGCTTCCTTTTGAAGTAAGAAGATTCAAGTTGGGTTATAGGCCTGTACAAGGCTCTCAAGCATGCTTCAGCACTCACTCTTGATCAGTTGGATTTGTCTACAAACTTGTGCCCCAAAGATCTGGCTTGTACCTCTTGGATATGGTATTTGACATAAAGTGCATCTTTTCCAAAATGGCAAATTTACTTTTTCCATTTAAAGATTAATTATTTGTGTAATGACTAAATGCATAAAACAATGCTTGAACACAAAGGTTAGGCATTTAATTATTGAGTGTGAATAGGTTTAGAGGCCTGCAAACTATCACAAACCCTGCTGACTTGAAAATGCCAATGTTATGAACAAGCTTTGGCCATGAACAAAAGTGAATTTTGCCCAACATTTCAAATTGGAAATATTGGAATGTGTACTACAATCTATCTTTGTAATGCAAATTGAAAATCGAAGTGGAACCATGTGAAAAATGGCCAAGAAGTTGGACAAAAATCTTGCCTAGAATAGGTCAAAATTTCTCTAAGTTAAAAATGTTTTGTACCCTTGTTCCAAAAATCATAACTTGAGCTACAAGCTTCCTTTGAGAAAACTTTGTAAATCAAAGTTGTATATTTTTCAATGGACTACAACTTTCATGTTTTGAGTTTTGTTTGAATCCATTTTCATCTTGGTGAAAAAATGGGACAAAGTTAGGAAAAAATAAGGAAATTTCATAACTTAGAAAATTTCTAAGTTATGAAATTTCTTCATTTTAAACCCTAATTTGCAATTTTGGATTTCTTGATAAAAAAGTTTCATATTTTGACATGTCTTGATGAAAAATGAACCTTGGCACTTGATTTTGACCAAAAAGTCAAAGTTTGACTTTTCAGTATACAGTAAGATTTTGATCAGTTGACTAGAAAATTCATTTGTCAATCCTGTGCATTTGAGATCTTTTGAATTTGTTGAATGGGTCAAGACAATGCCATTGAGTCCTTGAGTCCATATGTGAGCGTGATATGCCATTGGTTAGGTCAAACAGTCAAAAATTGCCTTTGTGCAGTCAAAACCCTAAAAATGACCATTTTGCCCTTTTGGTGATCTGATCAAATTTCTTGTGGGATTGTGATCCAAACTTGACTAAATGGTTCATATGAGTTCATTATGTTGATGTGGGTCAAATTTCATGAGGTTTGACTGTCAATTGGCCACAATTGACTTTTTCCCCAATACAGCTGATTTCTAGGTCAACTGTCCAATTGACTGGGCAAAGATTGGAATCAAGGCTTGAAACCTGGTATGGATAAAATTGTGAGTCCAACATGAAGCATGAAATTCACTTTGGGAATTTTAGGTCAAAACATCTTTTTGCAACCTCAAACCCTAATTTAGGTTAACAGTGCAAGGAGGGGTCTTGAGCAGAGCAAACCCTAACTTGATCTTGAGTTCCAAGAGTCTTGTGATGAGAAAATGTTGATGAAATGGGAGGGCAAATTTTGGGGTACAACAGTTGCCCCTATTCAATCTTCTTGCACCTGAAGAGTTAGATTGACAGGTTTGCCTTTCGCGTCTCGAAGGTAAAAGGAGATTGGACACTAGAGTGCCCTTAAATTTGCACTCGTCAAAACATAGGTGCGGGAATGGGCTTAGAGATGCCATTTAGAGATGGGCTTAAAGATGCCATCTGGAGGGGTGACATAATCTTGGCGGGGATGGGCTTAAGGATGCCATTTGGAATGTTTGTTGAACTGTAGGTCGTTGATGAGTGAGTGAGTATCAGAAAGGTATCCATGTTTTGGAACATCTTTGAACTGGGGATCTTGAATAAGCAATGGATTGACATCCGTGTTTGGAGAATCTGTAAGCATTTTTCAAAAGTTGTGTTTTAACAAGCAATAGATTAACATCGGTGTTGGGAAGCATCCGTAAACTATTTTCAGAAGTCTTGGATCTGAACAAGCGATAGGTTAACATCCATGTCTGGAGGACCCGTGAACTGTTTTCAGAGGTCTTGAAGTTGAATAAGCAATAGATCAGCATCCATGTTAGGAAGCATCCGTAAACTGTTTTCAAAGGTTGAGTCTGAACAAGCGATAGATTAACATCCGTGTTTGGAGAATCCGTAAACTGTTTTCAGAAGTTGGAGCTTATTAATCTTATCCTGAAAAGGGTAAAATATTAGCTGAAACACAAAGTTATGTTGCATGAAATGTATGATGCAATGTATGTTATATCAATGTTTATGATATGAATGTAATGGATGAGCATGTAAGCTGATGAGCTGTCTTACTGAGGAAGGCGGGTCCTGGATAACAAAATCTTTGACTGTTGTCGGGGGAATGTAAATCCTTGACTGCTGCAGGGGATTAAGAATCCTTTGATCGTTGAAAATGAGAAGTCCTGGGATTGTTGTTGGGGAATCAGGAGCTTGGGTTGTATGCCAATCTACTGGGGATTCCAGGACGAGAGTCTTCATTCTGTTAAGGGTTAGAAATTGGGGAGTATACCAATCTTCTGAGGCTTCAAGGATGAGAATCTTCGTTCTGATAACGCTTAACTGTTATCTGGTCGATCTCCAGGCTTTCACAAAAACTTGTATTGTCATCTGGTCATAGTCCAGGCTTCACAATAGCTGGCTAAGCTGTTATCCGGTCAAATCCGGGCTTCACGGCTTGTGCTGAAGATATACCACTATCTGGTCGACTCCAGGCTTCGTAGTATTCTTGACTGCTGTCTGGTCGTAATCCAGGCTTCACAGAAACTTGTATTGTCATCTGGTCATAATCCAGGCTTCATAATAGCTTTCTAAGCTGTTATCCGGTCAAATTCGGGCTTCACGACTTGTGTTGGAGATATACCACTATCTGGTCGACTCCAGGCTTCGTAGTATTCTTGACTGCTGTCTGGTCGTAATCCAGGCTTCACAGAAACTTGTATTGTAATCTGGTCGTAATCCAGGCTTCACAATAGCTTGCTAAGCTGTTATCTGGTCAAATCCGGGCTTCACGGCTTGTGTTGAAGATATACCACTATCTGGTCGACTCTAGGCTTCGTAGTATTCTTGACTGTTGTCTGGTCGTAATCCAGGCTTCGTAGAAACTTGTTAGGGATTAAACTATTATCCGGTCGAATCTGGGCTTCATAGCTTGCTCTAAGGGGATACCACTATCTGGTCGCAATCCAGGCTTGGCGGTAGTCTGGCATTATTATTCGGTCGTACTCCAGGCTTCACAATATGATGTAGAGATTAATATACTATCCGGTCAAATCCGGGCTTCATAACTTGAACTTTGTGAGAATTTGATCTTTGACGACCGTAACTTCCAACAGGTGATGAAGGAAACTTTTGAACGATCGTTCAATTTGAAAAGTAATTTGTTTTGGAGGATAAATCTTTGACAAATGTTGGGGAAATAAACCCATAACGGAAGCTGGGGATAGAAAAATCCTTTGGTTACTGAGGATGGGAAATCCTTGTTGACTGTTGATTGCTTGGGGAGCAAGATCTTCAGTTGTTGAGGGATCTTAGGACCACTGCTGGGGATTGGAACTCCTTGGTGACTTGTAGGGAATGAGAATTCTGATGATCTCTACTGGGAAGTCCAGAACCTGGTAGGCTTAAGCTGGAGAAGTAAAATTGAGAATCTTCAATCTGGTGGGAAGTATCTTTGTGGGGAGAAGGTTCACTAGTCTGGTTCCACTGGGGATTGATAGTTGGAAGTTTTAGCTCCGCTGGGGATTGATAGTTTTGACTTCAACTGGGGATAGGATTTTCATATTTTTAAGGCTCCACTGGGGATACTGAAAATTAACTCTGCGGGGAATTGAGTTCTGGAAGGCTCTCTGGCTGGGGAAATCAGTTTTGAGAAAGCTTCTTCTGCTGAGGATCCTGAAGTTTAACTCTATTTGGGGAATTAAGTTCTGGATTTTGACATTGTTGAGGAATTTGGAGTTTAAATCTGCTAGGGATTCCTTCTGAAAGGGCATCAAGATATCTATCTGTACCTTCAACCTATCAGCAATCATCTTCCTTGGTTTGTAAGAGAATGATTATGTTCAAATGCATATGACTATTTAACAAAACATTGGACGTTTCTCAAATAAAACATAAGTGTAAAAAGCAAAAGGAGGACAAAGCAAATTTCTGTATTTGGAAAAGTATTTGTATTAACTTTTTATGAGTATATTTGTACAAAGGAGACAGCCATTCTAGTAAGAGGATGTTGTCGTAAAAATTAAAAAATTTATACAAAAGAAAGATGGCTATGTGTAACAATTCCATGGGATTCCATTCTGTTATAGCCTTCACAACTCTAAATATCTTTTCCATTCAATGCTTCGTCCGCCGATGACTGGATTGATCAGAAGCTCGGAGCTTGTTGATGAAGAGATTGTTCTTTAAAGTGATCCGACGAGACATAGTCATACGCTTTAATTCCCTAACTTTTGCCTGGATCGCCCTTTTGGGTTTTCAATCCACCGGGAAACCCCTTTTTGCCCAAGCCGCCCTTTCGGGTTTTCGACTTGCCGGGTGTACAATTTTTTTTGTTTTATCCCTAATTTTTGCCTGAACCGCCCTTTCGGGTTTTCGGTTCACCGGGATGCCCATTTTTGCCCAAGTCGCCCTTTTGGGTTTTCGACTCGTCGGGTTTGTTTCATGCGTAGTATTTTTTGACTATGTCTGTGTTCGCAGGGTGTGGCAAATCGTCGCTGTCCATGGTGGTCAGAATCATTGCACCACCAGAAAATATACTCTTGATCACTAATGGTCCTTCATAAGTAGGAGTCCATTTGCCCCTGGGATCACTTTGCGGCAAGATAATCTGCTTGATTACGAGATCTCCGACTTGATATACTTGACGTCTGACTTTCTTGTTGAAAGCCTTTATCATCCGTTTTTGATACGTATGACCATGGCAAACAGCAGTGAGTCGCTTCTCATCGATCAAATTGAGTTGATCAAGTCGGGTCTGAATCCAATCGTCTTCACTCAAACCAGAGTCCTTTATAATCCTTAAAGAAGGAATCTGAACTTCCATGGGTAGGACAGCTTCCGTGCCATATACCAAAGAAAATGGGGTTGCCCCTATTGAAGTACGTGCCGTGGTACGGTATCCATGCAGAGCAAACGGTAGCATCTCATGCCAGTCCTTGTAGGTAACTGTCATTTTCTGAATGATCTTCTTAATGTTTTTGTTCGCAGCTTCAACAGCACCGTTCATCTTCGGCCGATAGGGAGATGAATTGTGATGATAAATCATGAACTGTTCGCATAGAGCGGTGATCATAGTATTATTCATATTTGTACCGTTGTCTGTGATGATCCTGTCGGGGACACCATACCGGCATATGAGGTTCTGCTTGATGAAGCGGGAAACCACATTCTTTGTAACAGAGGCGAAGGAAGCTGCTTCGACCCATTTGGTAAAATAGTCAATGGCGACCAGGATGAAGCGATGTCCATTGGACGTTGTGGGCTTGATCTCTCCAATCATGTCAATGCCCCACATTGCGAATGGCCAAGGAGCTGTCAGAATGTTGAGAGGAACATGAGGAATATGAATCTTGTCAGCATAGACTTGACATTTGTGGCAAGTACGGGAATGCTGATGGCAATCAGCTTCCATGGTAGACCAATAATAGCCTGCCCTTAGAATCTTCTTAGCCATCGTATGTCCGCTCAAGTGGGTGCCAAATGTGCCGCTGTGTATCTCAGTCATTATCAACTCTGCTTCAGCTTTGTCTACACATCGGAGTAAAACACAATCATGGCTGCGTTTATAGAGGATGCCATTGCTCAGGAAGAACTTGGCAGCAAATCTCCTTAAGAACTTCTTGTGATTTACGGAAGCTCCTTCGAGATATTCTCTAGTCTGGAGATACCTTTTGATTTCATGGAACCAGGGTTGTTCCACTACTTCTTCGGTATTAATCTCATGACAATGCGCAGGTTCATCCATTCGCTCGATGGTGACTTGGGGAGCCTCGTTATCCCAGTTGAGTTTAAACATGGAAGACATTGTAGCCAGAGCATCTGCTAGCTGATTCTCTTCTCGCGGGAAATGCTCGAAGGTGATTTGCTCGAAATGAGGCAACAATTTCAGGACATGTTCTTTATATGGGATAAGATTAGGATGTTTGGTATCCCACTCTCCTTTGATTTGATTGATAACCAAAGCCGAGTCCCCAAACACAATCAAAGATTTGATCCTCAAGTCTATAGCAGCCTTGAGACCAAAGATGCAAGCTTCATATTCAGCCATGTTGTTGGTACAGCTGAAGCAAAGTCGGGTCGTGAAAGGTGTGTGAAAACCTTCCGGGGAAATGAGTACCGCACCGATACCGTTTCCAAGTGCATTTGAAGCACCATCAAAGTACAGGGTCCATCGGGATCCATTTTCAAGTCCGTCATACGGTCCGTTACCTTCAATGTTGTCCAAAGTCATGATGTTCTCGTCCGGGAAGTCGAATCTCATGGACTGATAATCTTCGATAGCTTGATGAGCTAGATGGTCAGCTAGTACACTCCCTTTTATAGCTTTTTGGGTGGTATACTGGATGTCATACTCAGTCAGGATCATCTGCCATCTAGCGATTCTTCCAGATAAAGCAGGCTTCTCGAAGATATACTTGATATGATCCATTTTGGAAATCAGCAAAGTGGTATGAGTCAACATATACTGCCTTAGTCGGCGAGCCGCCCATACCAAAGCGCAACAAGTTTTCTCGAGCAGTGAGTAACGAGTCTCACAGTCGGTAAAATTTTTGCTAAGGTAATAAATGGCATGCTCTTTTCGACCAGACTCGTCATGCTGGCCCAGTAGATACCCCATTGAGTTATCCAAAACAGTCAGATACATGATCAACAGTCTTCCTTCGATGGGTGGCATCAGAATAGGAGGTTCTAGCAAATACTCCTTGATCTTATCAAAAGCAGCTTGGCAATCGTCGTTCCATTCGACTACCTGATCTTTCCTCAATAGTTTGAAAATTGGCTCACAAGTAGACGTTAGATGAGAGATGAATCTGGCAATATAGTTCAAGCGCCCCAAGAACCCTCTAACCTCCTTTTCAGTACGGGGAGCAGGCATTTCTTGTATAGCTTTCACTTTTGCTGGATCGACCTCAATGCCTTTGTTGCTGACAATAAATCCTAGAAGTTTACCATACCTAACTCCAAAGGTGCACTTACTTGGATTCAGCCTGAGTTTGTACTCCTTCAACCTGGCAAACATCTTTTGCAGATGTTCAAGGTGTTCCTCCTCCGTTTGTGATCGAGCTATCATGTCGTCTATGTAAACTTCGATCTCATGATGTATCATATCATGAAACAAAGCTACCATGGCGCGTTGATAAGTTTCCCCTGCGTTCTTCAGTCCGAACGGCATCACCTTGTAACAGAAGGTACCCCATTGTGTAACAAAGGTTGTTTTCTCCATGTCCTCAGGGGCCATTTTGATCTGGTTGTAGCCCGAGAATCCGTACATGAAGGAAAACACCTTGTGCTGAGCTGTGTTGTCAATCAAAATGTCGATATACGGTAGCGGAAAATCATCTTTAGGGCTAGCCCTGTTCAAATCCCGGTAGTCCACACACATTCTGACCTTGCCGTCTTTTTTAGGTACTGGAAAAATGTTAGCAACCCATTGTGGATAGGATGTAATAGCCAGAAAGCCAACGTTGAATTGCTTCATTACTTCAGCTTTAATCTTCTCAGACATGTCGGGCCTCATTCGGCGGACCTTTTGCTTGATCGGTGGACAATCCTCTCTTGTAGGGAGACGGTGAACCACGATATCTGTGTCTAACCCTGGCATGTCTTCATAAGACCAGGCGAAGATTTCAACGTATTCATTCAACAGCTGTATTAAGCACTCCTTGACACTTGGTTCCAGATTGGCACCCACTTGTACTTCTTTCCTGTCTTCCTCTGTTCCTAAGTTGACTGTCTCCAACAACTCTTCATGAGGTAAGATGGCCCTCTCTTCTTGTTGTAGAAGTCTGGCTAGCTCTCCTGGTACTTCATAATCTTCGTCATCTTCATACTTAGCCTGATTGACCAAATCTTCAGAGTTATTGAAGGATACAACAAAATAGTCACCCATAGAATCCAGAGTGGATGGGTACCTGCATTTGTGAGTGTGGGTGTGTGTAAGGGATAACCATCATTAAACAAACAAAAATGCAAAAGGAAAGAAAATGAACACAACAGTTTATAAATGAAAAACGTCAAATGATTCATTAAACATGGCATATGAATATGAAGAGAATCAAAACCCTTACAAATGGACCTACATGCCCCGGGCAAGGCATGAGGTGAAAAATAGTGTGCAAATTGTTTAAAAGTAATTATTACAGACCAGCAGGAAATGTTAGAAAGATAAATTACTAATTAATGAAAGTAATGGGGACGAAGTCTTTCGCCTCCCAGTTGTGCAGTCCCCCTTCGATGGTTGGGAAGATCCAATCTTCAATGTTGGCCTCTTCGTCTTCGTCTTCCAAAGCATTGATTCCACGAGGAGAAATCTTGACGGGTGTTCTTTCAATTTTTGAGCGACGCATAGCTTTTTGCCCCGCAGCGGTAAATCCTAACCCAAACTTGTCTGTCTTGTGAGGAAAGTCAGGCAACTGCCCCCATGTTGAGCTCTTTCCCTCCTTTATTGCAGCCTGTGCGTCTTTTAGAGATGCCATCCTGGCCACCTGCTTAGGTACCTCAGCTACTGTTTTTGCTACTGCAACCTCGGGAGCAATTTCCTCGAAGTGTTGGAATGGTGTTTCAATGAATTCGCCCTCCACTTCCACATACCGAAAGGAATTCAGATGGTTGATTATGTACTCCTCTTCATCGTGTACAATTATGATTTTCCCCTTAACAGGGTATTTTAGCATCTGATGTAGGGAGGAAGTGACTGCGCCAGCATTATGTATCCATGGTCTCCCTAGCAAGCAAGAGTATGACAGACGGATGTCCATCACATAGAAAGTTGAGTGGAATACTTCAGTGCCCACCTTGATGGGAATGTCGACCTCCCCATGCACCATTCTTTTAGACCCGTTAAAGGCCCTGACAATGATATTACTTGGTTTCAGCTCCAAGCCTTCACAATCCAACCGGTCGAGAGCCTTCTTAGGCAGCACATTTAAAGAAGAACCAGTAACGACCAAGACATGGGCGAGAGTAGTTCCTCGTCATTCAACTGACACATGCAGTGAGTCATTGTACTTTCTTCCCTTCAGAGTCAGGTCAACATCAGAGAAACCTAGGCCGTTGTCGGCGGTAAGGCTGGCTACACAATCCTGGAATTGATCGGCTGAGGTTTCCTGGGGCACATGGGTTGTCTTTAGAAATCTTATCAATGCTTTGGCATGAACCTCCAAACAAAGCAGCAAAGCTAGCATGGAGATCTTCGAGGGAGTTTGCCCCAGTTGCTCTACAACGTCATAATCACTTTTCTTTATTATTTTCATAATCTCCTCCATTTCTTTCTTAGAGGTTTCGGGGATGACCAATGGTTGAGCCCTCGTCCTGACGAGCTCATCTTAGATCCCTTTCCCCTTATCAGCAGAAGTAGGAGGGACAACCACAGGAGTAACGACTTCTTCAATCAACGGAGTTCTTGCAGAGAGTTTTATCGGTGCAGGAGTAACTTTGGCAGCAGCTAAGGGTCCAAAGATTGCCTTTGGAGGGGCAATCTCTTGAGAGAAAATTCTCCCACTTCGGGTAATCTTGCTCGTACGGGCAATGTTTCCAATGTCGGTAGTCTCTTCGTCAGAGCTCTCTTCATTTATCTCAATTTGTTTAACACTGTGGTAGTAGATTTCTCCACCATAATTCCACGGTATCGATTTGTCAGATTTGTAGGGGACTGGCCCAGGCATGGTTATTTTAAGAGGTGCAATCTTCGGAACTGATGTAATCTTAACAGGCCTTTTGGGGACCTTGGAAAGATTGGTGGAAATGGTGATTATTGAAACTTCATTGATAGGAGTTGGAGTAACAGAAATCTTTTCGAAAAGAATTTGTTGGTTGTCCATTAGGCGTTGGATGCCTATCTTCAGCAATGGACAGTCGATTGGTAAGGAGTGAAAAAAGTAGCAATCTTCTTTTCATCATGGGAAAATCCCAGCCTTCAACAGATTCAACTTGATTGTCAGTAATGGAGTTATCAGATCATCAACAGCAGAAACAAACAGATCTTCTTCAACAGCATGGACATTGCGACCATGCTTTGGCATCGGAGCGGATATTACATTCGGCTTCTCTGGGGCGTCGAACTCAACCTCTTTTGCATCTATTAAATCTGGAATTTTATTCTTAAGCGCCCAACAATCGTTGGTGTCATGCCCGGCGCTGTCAGAATGATAGGCACATTTAGCATTGGGATGATAGTGTGGGGAAGCGGTATTCACAATCTTTGGCGCGTCTCTAATATTGGTGAGATTCAACTTCAACAAATGGGGAAGAACTTGTGCAGGCGTCATGTTGATGCGGGTGAACTGCCGTTGTGGCCGTTCTACCCGTTGCTGGTTAGGTCTGGACTGATTGTTACGAGGCTGATCATTTGACGAATTTTGAATCATTACGGCCCCTACAGTCGGCCGGCGCTCAGTTCTTCCCGATCCTTTCTGAGAGTACACAACAACTGCCTCCTTCTTGTCTGGAAATGACTTTTTAACAGTTGTAGATGCAGAGGCATCCCTTTGAATCTTTCCATTCTTAATACCAGCTTCCACTCGCTCGCCAGTCAGAATCAATTCAGTAAACCCTGCGGAAGAGCTCCCGATAAAATGGTTGAAGAACGGGCCAGATAGGGTCCCTAAGAACATATCAACTAGTTCCCTATCTAAAAGAGGTGGTTGCACTCTTCTGGCCAAGTTGCGCCACTTCTGGGCGTATTCTTTGAATCCCTCATTTGAGGCCATCCCCATACTCTGTAGCTGAGTACGGGTTGGCGCCAAGTCAGCGTTATATTGATACTGGCGATAAAAGGCAGCTGCCAAGTCTTCCCAGTTATGCACTTCTGACCTCTCAAGCTGGTAAAACCAGTCTAGCTGCGTACTGGACAAACTGTCCTGAAAGAAGTGTACCCAAAGATTTTTGTCGGATGTATGAGGTTGAATTCTTCTGACATATGACCTTAGGTGCATTTTCGGGCAAGACAGCCCGTCATATTTCGCAAAAATTGGCACTTTAAACTTTGGAGGGATCACAATCCCAACAATCAATCCCAATTCTTCAAAATCTAACCCAGGAACCCTTTGCAGCTCCACAGCTGCCAGTCTATCCTCCAGGTTTTTGTATTTGTCGTCCGCTGGCGGGTATTGCTGCTCTGAGTAGTCTTCATCTTCCTTAACCTCTTCCTCTTCAGCCTCGGACTCAGAAGGTAATGCAGCTCCTTTTCCTTTACCGGTTCCCTCATCAGATGTGGAGGGAAATTCAAGAACTCTCCTAGCTTCATTCTCAAATCTTCTTCCCAGTGTAGCTACCCCAACTCTTTTCTTCTTTTTTTTTCCTTTTTCTTGCTCTTTGTTTCCTAACAGTGTTTTAAGATCCTCCTGACCCTTGGCCAAGGTCATAAGGAGCTGTTGAAACTGCGAGTTTTGTGCCTGCAGATCTTTGATCGTATGTTCGAGATCCATCTTACTGAAATAAACAGTAGAAAGATAAGGAAACCTGGTGTGAAGACCTGTTTATGCATATGATGAATGATATGTTTATTCATGCAATGCATTCAAGGATTTAGAAATTCAAAATTGTTGCAAACAAAAAGAACACACGTCATATTAATAAGAAGAAATTTTGTCAGTACATAAATGCCCCATGGGCCAAATATTACAAAAACTTCTCAAGGTAAAAAGACGTTGCGCATCCTCTTTGGTGCGATGTAAGTGTTGAGGGTCTCCTCCTCGTGAAGTCGGCGGGTAAGCTCCAAAACCTTCTTCTCACTGGCGTAGAAGCTGGCTTCAAAAGTATCCCTTTCTTCCTTGAGTTGGATCCAACTCTTCTGCATTTCCTCCCATGATGTTGGCATGTCAGGATGTAGGATGGTGTAAGGAACCTCTGCTTCCTTAACAGGCTCTTTAATCAAAGGGAGAATATGAGGGTAAGGCATCATAAGACTCTGGGCTGGGGTTCGTACCCACTTGAGGTAAGGCTCAAGAGGGATGGAGTTCTTGTGCCCCAGTGTCTTGCTATCTACCTTGTTAGGCATCCTCCAAGCTCTAATGAATCTTTGGCGAAGTCCTTGCGCATCGTTGTCGAAGTCAAAAACTAGGTCAGGAATCAGCATGTCATGAGGGCCATCCCTCCGTGCATATCCAAATTGTCTTAAAGCTAGACAAGGGTTGTAGGTAATGCCTCCCCTAACGCCAAGTAATGGAACATTAGGGAACTCACCACAATGATCGACGATGATGACATTTTCTCTGGACCGAGAACACCAATGTACATCAGAATGTGTGAGGGTCATCAATCGTTGTGACCACCTTAAGCCTTGCTCGTTCTTCAAAACAGATTGTGGAAGGTGAGAAATAAACCACCTTTCAAGGAGAGGAGTACAACACATGAGAACACCTCTCTTTCTCATTGTTCATGTGTAAAATGAGTGGAGGATGTCCCCAAGCAATGTAGGTATGGGATTCCTGGATAGGAAAATCTTGACAGCATTGACATCTATAAGTTGGTCAGGATTTGGGAACAAGACCAACCCATAAATAAGGAGTGCCACAATCTCTTCAAAGGCTTGCAGATCCAGGGAATTCCAACACTCTTGTGCCTTCTCAAACAAGAATTTTGCCAAGAAGCCCTTGATACCACTTCTAGTTTCCCAATGCCCCTTGATGTCAGATGGTTGCAAGTGTAGTGCTTGAGCAACATCTTCAGGCTTTGGTTCTTTTTCCGTACCGTTGTAGGGTAGTTAATTAAGAATAGGAATTCTCAAGAGTCGAGAAAATTCCTCCAAAGTAGGCACCAATTGGTAATCAGGGAACGTGAAACAGTGGTGAAGGGGATCAAAGAATTGGAACAACACTTTTATCATGTCTTCTTCAATGTTGGTGTTGACTAGGCTAAGCAGTCTACCATGTCTTTCACTGAAGAGAGAGCTTTCTGGAATTCTGGACGTAAGCTCCTTGAGTTGAGGAGGGATTCTCACAAGGTTGACTTGGATAGTTTTCCTACGAAGAATTTCCATGACCTACAAAACAAGAACAAAGATGAAGATCCAAACCCTTGAAATGGTTAGTGGATGCATATGATGCTTTATGATGTTCATGATGTATGCACAAACCTATGTACAAGCAAGTCACACAAAACCCTAGTTTCAGGCTTGCATGGGGTTTCATAGGTAAGTACCCTCTTGAGTGTAGTTGGCTTAAAAACCTGTCCTAAAATAGAAACCGGGTTCTAAGGAGCTCAATATCATTGGATAGTTTTCCATGTTCATTGTTTTGGTTTAGCCACTTAACTAGCGACCAAAATATTCCAAGAAAACAACCCTCAATGAGTGTAGTATCGAGTATCTACAACCTTCGGACTGCACCAAAGCCGGTCATCTCACTACCCCTAATAAAAGGCCAAGATGGTCAAGTAAGGTTCTAGGTCATTAGTGCTTAGTGACGTCACTCAGCGGCCCCGTACTCTCCTTCATTAAACTCAAGGGTTACCGGTACTCACAAATATGTCGCGCTAATATAGCTATTGCTTCAACCGTGTCGGTATACCCTGCACAGTTTCCACAATGTATTGTTATCTATGAATGTTTCCCAAATCCGGGTGTAGAAATTCAAGCCCAAACAAGAGAACCAAAATGTAAAGCAATCAAAGCAAATAATTAGTCATGCAAAAGGGTGATCTAGGCCCTAAGGTTACTCCACTTTTAAATTTTCCCCCAGCAGAGTCGCCAGTTCTGTGATACGGTGGGAGAACTGACTTGAGGTTTTGCGTTTGTTTTCGCAAATGTTTCGGTTTAGCAAGAGTCGCCACCGACTTTTTATTTTATCCTAAGGAAAGGTTAAAAAGCACAGGAAAAACCTTTTAGATGTTTTCTTGGGTTTGGGGAGTAGATTATAGAAAGGGAAGATATTAGCACCCTTTCTATCCATGGTTATCCATGGGCTCTTAGTTACTTGCTTAGATCACTTGCTTTGCATTTTCAATTGTTTGAAATGGTGCTTTAAATTGTTTGAAACGGTGCTTTCAATTGTTTGAAATGGTGCTTTGTGTGTGTGGTTTTAAAAATGTTTTGAAAAAGATGCCTTGTCTAGGCAACCATTGTAACAATTCTTTACTCGAATGTTTTACAAAGGTATTTGTCTTTTTGAAAAGATGTTTCAATGTTTTTTGAAAGTTTGTTCTGAAATTGTGTCGTGGAGTGTGTTTTGAAAGTAGGCAAGTGTGTTTTTGCAAGTTTGATCAAGTAAATAAGAGTTGTCTACCCCTAAATTTACTCAAAGATCTTTCCTATGTCTTAACCCTTTTAACAGTATTGTTCCACCATTATATTTGGTGGACAATCTTGTGTTAGGATGTTAACGGGACGGGCGCGGGTCATTGTTTAGACCATGAATGCAATAGTGCCAAGTGTCTTTGGCAATTTTTTCTTTAAGGGACTTGATCATTTTTTAGGCAACTTGAGAAAGAGTCATCGAGGGACTATGATCATTTGATTTGTTTTTGTTTTGCCAAAGATACTCAACATGCAACATGGCCCATTTTTTAAGGAAACAAGTGGAGTAACCCTAGGGGTGCAAGTGTGCATTGTGTTGTCCATTTTCATACTTTTTTATCTTTGTATTAGTCAAGCTACTTGTTATTTGATTTGCATACAAACCCTAGGTCTATCATGGCATAATTGGAAAGCTTTTAAATGCGGAAATTTAAAGTCCTAAATTATTACAACATGATTATGGGGATGGGGGTACAAATGTTTGAATGGGGGGATATTTGACAAGAAATTAAATCTAAGCTATTACATCCATATCAAATATACAAATATTTAATTGTACAATAATTAAGCAAATACAATAAATATGCAAAATGTATTATGCACAAAATGATTTTTTATGTATGTGAAAGTATTTTTCAATGTATAATATAAACAAAAATAAAAAAGGTCAAATTTTGAATATTTTTGTTATTTAGGGCAAAACCCTAATTTTTGAATAAATAGCAATTATTTATTAATTATATACAATATTTGTTAATTATATACAAAAATAAAAAGTACATTGCAAAAAAGTATTTTTGATGTCAAATATTAATAAAAATAAAAATGTATTGTTTTCATATTTTTGTCCTAAATATTTAATAAAATATGTATAAGTATTTATATATTATATTAAATATACTAAATATATACAAGAATAACATATTAATTATTTAAAAAAAAGTATATTTTAGAAAATGTTTTCAAAATGTAAACAAAAAATAATAACTGAAAAATATTTATTTTTGTATTATTTTTTAGGTTTTTAAATAAAAAGGTTTTTATATTTATTTACATACATATATTAAATAAAACAAATAAATGCCAAATAAATGCAAAAAAGGGTGGAAAAATATTTTTGATATTTTTTTATATTTGAGCAAAAAATAATAAGTCAGAATCAAAAAGAAAAAATAAAAAATGATAAATATATCACACAATGGGCCAGGGGGGTGTAAATTGGAAAAGGGGGTGCAAAAAACAGGACTGACTCAGGCCCAGTCCAAGCCAGTCATCTTCAACCTCCAGCTTTGTTTGAACAAGTAAAAACGCGGTTTCCTAACTCCTGATTCCTGGACTTTCATGCAAAACTCATAACACCAATAATGTAGAGCATCAAGAGACGAATTCAGACATATAAAATACTTGACCTAACTCTAAGAAACGAGGGAGAATTTCTTCATCCCCAATTTCTGACTTAATTTTTCTTCAATGTTCATGGCCAAAATTCTCACAGCATACTCAATATAAATGAAAAGTAAATACATGGATGGCTTCAGGGCTCTGAGTAGAACATTTTTTCTTCACAAACCTAAGCTTAATCATGCCTGGATAGAGAGATAGAAGTTCATATTTTTACCTGTTTCAGCTTGACTTGAACAGAACAATGTAGCAACTTCCAATGGATTTTGAGCTTTTGTACAGCTTGCCTGAAGTCCAAGGATGCTTCTCCAACTCCTAGCTTGCTTTAAAATCAACTGAATCGTGCTATGGAAGTCAACCTGCACAGCTTGAAAATAAAAATGGAAAACGTGGTTATGGGTGTTACAGCTTGAGTTCAATGCTTGGGATAGCTTCAGTGGATGATATGGAACATGTTTGAACTCTTTTTGGCCAAAGTGCACGAGTGGAATGGATTGTGGAAGTCAAACTGCAACAGATGCCCTATTTCTACAGCAAGAGGGTGTTTTTGTGAATGAGGAGGTTTGGGAGGTGTTTCAGTCGTGCTTTAGGCTTGCTTGGATGTATGAAAGATGTTTGCAAAGTTTGTGTTTGGCTATGTTGACAGGGATGAGAGATTGGAGTTGTTTTGCAATCTTGCTTCCTTTTAAAGTATGAAGATTCAAGTTGGGTTATAGGCCTGTACAATGCTCTCAAGCATGCTGCAGCACTCTCTCTTGATCAGTGGGATTTGTCTACAAACTTGTGCCCCAAAGATCTGGCTTGTACCTCTTGGATATGGTATTTGACATAAAGTGCATCTTTTCCAAAATGGCAAATTTACTTTTTCCATTTAAAGATTAATTCTTTGTGTAATGATTAAATTCATAAAACAATGCTTGAACACAAAGGTTAGGCATTTAATTATTGAGTGTGAAGAGGTTTAGAGGCCTGCAAACTATCACAAACCCTGCTGACTTGAAAATGCCAATGTTATGAACAAGCTTTGGCCATGAACAAAAGTGAATTTTGCCAAACTTTGCAAATTCGATTCTCCCTAACCACAAGGGTGTTTGATGAGTTCTTGGACAATTTGGAAAGCTTGGAATATGTACTACAATCCAACTTTGTAATGAAAATTGAAACTCGAAGTGGAACCATGAGAAAAATGGCCAAGAAGTTGGACAAAAATCCTGCCTAGAATAGGTCAAAATTTCTCTAAGTTAAAAATGTTTTGTACCCTTGTTCCAAAAATCATAACTTGAGCTACAAGCTTCCTTTGAGAAAACTTTATGAATCAAAGTTGTAGATTTTGCAATGGAATACAACTTTCATGTTTTGATTTTTGTTTGAATCCATTTGCATCTTGGTGAAAAATGGGACAAAGTTAGGAAAAAATAAGGAAATTTCATAACTTAGAAAATTTCTAAGTTATGAAATTTCTTCATTTTAAACCCTAATTTACAATTTTGGATTTCTTGATGAAAAAGTTTCATATTTCGACATGTCTTGATGAAAAATGAACCTTGGCACTTGATTTTGACCAAAAAGTCAAAGTTTGACTTTTCAGTATACAGTCAGATTTTGATCAGTTGACTGGAAAATTCATCTGTCAATCCTGTGCATTTGAGATCTTTTGAATTTGTTGGATGGGTCAAGACAATGCCATTGAGTCCTTGAGTCCATATGTGAGCTTGATTTGCCATTGGTTAGGTCAAACAGTCAAAAATTGCCTTTGTACAGTCAAAACCCTAAAAATGACCATTTTGCCCTTTTGGTGATCTGATCAAATTTCTTGTGGGATTGTGATCCAAACTTGACTAAATGGTTCATATGAGTTAATTATGTTGATGTGGGTCAAATTTCATGAGGTTTGACTGTCAATTGGCCACAATTGACTTTTTCCCCAATACAGCTGATTTCTAGGTCAACTGTCCAATTGATTGGGCAAAGATTGGAATCAAGGCTTGAAACCTGGTATGGATAAACTTGTGAGTCCAACATAAAGCATGAAATTCACTTTGGGCATTTTAGGTCAAAACATCTTTGTGCAACCTCAAACCCTAATTTGGGTCAACAGTGCAAGAAGGGGTCTTGAGCAGAGCAAACCCTAACTTGATCTTGAGTTCCAAGAGTCTTGTGATGAGAAAATGTTGATGAAATGGGAGGGCAAATTTTGGGGTACAACACTTGGTATGAGCATTCTTGAAGACATGTAATAAACCATGAAATCCCCTTGAGGCCTTAGAAACCCAATCATCCTTGAGAAAACTGAAACCTTAGTTGTGGGTTAATTGCTTAGGAGGAGAATTTGTCTGACCAATTCTTGAGCAACCTTGAGCAATTGAGAACTCTATGAGCTTGAGAAGATGTCTTGAATAAAAATGGGAGGGAAAATTTTTAGGTACAAAAGCCTCCCCTCTTAAATCTTTGTAAACCTGAAGAATTAGATTGGCATGTTCGCCATTCGTGATCCAAAGGTAGAAGTGGATTGAACACTTAAGTGCCCATAAATTCTCCCTCGTATGTGCACATAGTAACACTATTGGTTAATAGTACTGCTTGAATGGGTTTAAAGATGCCATTTGGATAGGTGATAGAGTGTCGACATAGATGGGCTTGTAGATTCCATCCAGAGTAAATGATGATAAGAGTATCAGAATGAGTCTACGCTTGACTATATCTGAGAAATATGCTAGAATGAGTCTGTGTCCGACTTTATCCATTAGACATACTGAGGGAGTGTCAAAATGAATCTTACGTGTTGATTGTATCTGAATGAGGTGCTAGAATGTGTACATGTCTTGGCGGTATCTATAAGTGGGCCAAAATGAGTCTTTACTCGACTGTATCTGAGATCTATGTTAGAATGAGCCTACGCTTGGCTGTATCTGAGATCTGTAGAACGAGCCTATGCTTGGATATATCTAAATATATATCGGAATGAATATCAGAATGGACCTACATTTTGATATTATTTGGTCGGTATCTGGAAGATATACTAGAATGAGTATTAGAATGAATCTACGTCTTTATTGTATCTAAAGTATATCTAGAAGATGTGTGAGAACGCGCATCAGAATAGATTCATGTCTCGATCGTATATGGACTATATCTAGAATATGTGTTGGAATAATTTTACGCCTGAATGTATCCAAATGATCCTCATAATGAATCGTCATTTGATTGTATCCGGTTTCAGATTCCCTAGCAACTCTCTAGGGATAGAAACCTAGACTACACTTTGCTGGAGAAGAAAATTCTACCGGGGATTTGCAGTAATCGGAGAAATGAATTTTGTTAGGGAAATAAACCATGTTGGGGAAATAAACCCTGCTGGAGAAATACACCCTGCTAGAGAGGAGAATTCGGTAGGAGAAGATAACTTTGTAGGGGATTTTACAGTGTTGAAGGAATAAACTCAGCTGGAGAATTAAATTCTTGTAAACTGTGTCGAGGAAGTTTCCATCATATGATGGGGAAATGATTAGACTTCCTTATCCGCTAGGGGACCTAATGGAGGAGATGATCATGTGAACAGATGGGAGATGCCACAATTCCTGTCTGAAGGCATATTAGACAAGCTGAAGAATATATCTCTGTCAGGGATGAGCTTGTGAGGATAGCTCTGTGGGGATGGTTTCATGGAGATTATTATATGGGGACTTCTTTGTGGGGAATTGTGGATGACTTGAACGTTATCCTAACCCCTAGAGTCTTTAGTAAAGGCTTATTCTTATTTTTATGCATATATTTGTTAACAGTAATCATATTCATATGCATATGTTCATTCAATTTAGCCATTGGACATTTTTGCGAACAAAACAGAAAAGTAAAGCAAATTTGAATTTTGGATTCGACTTGTATTGATAATTTGCCTATAAACAGGTGGTTTTGTACAAAGAGACGGAGATCCTAGTAAGAGGAAATCGTCATAAAATGAAAAGAATACAAAGTAAAATAGAAAAAAACAACTATTTGAAAACAATCCCATCAGGTTTCAACTCTGCTATTGCCCATATGCCTTCAAGCATCTCATCCCTCGCTGTCGAAAAAAGTCGACTGAATCGATATGTACCATTTGAACTTGCCATTGATAATAAAGCTTAATGTATGTAGTTGATCCAACGAGACATAGTCGTACAATTTAATCCCTAACTTTTTCCTGGACCGCCCTTTCAGGTTTTCAGTCCACAGGGATACCCTTTTTTGCCTAAGCTGCCTTTTCAGGTTTTCGACTTGCCGGGTGTACAATCTTTATATATATATATATATATATATATATATATATATATATATATATATATATATATATATATATATATATATATATATATATATATATATATATATATATATATATATATCCCTAATATTTTCCTGAATCCTTTAGGTCTCTTTCATGCGTAGTATTTTTTGACTATGTTCGCGTCTACAAAGGGCGGAAAATGTTCACCATCCATGGTGGTAAGTATCATAGCACCGCCATAAAATATTTTTTTAATCACAAATGGCCCTTCGTATGTGGGAGTCCATTTTCCCCTGGGATCACCTTGTGGTAGGATGATGTGTTTTATTACCAAGTCGCCAGCCTGATAAACCCGTTGTTTGAATTTCTTGTTGAAGGCTTTGATCATACGCTTCTGATATATTTGACCATGACAAACAGCCGCAAGTATTTTCTCGTCAATTAAATTTATCTGGTCCAGCCTAGTCTGAATCCACTCATCTTCGTCTAAGTCTTCATCTTTCATTATTCTTAAAGAAGGAATTTGGACTTCGACAGGTAGGACAAACTCAATACTATAAACTAGAGAGAATGGGGTTGTCCCTGATGATGTCTATACCGAAGTGTGATATCCATGAAGAGAAAATTGAAATATCTCATGCCCATCTTTGTACGTCACTGTCATCTTCTGTATAATCTTTTTGATGTTCTTATTTGTGGCTTCCAATGTGCCATTCAGTATAATCTTCTAAGCACTCATCGGCTTAATTTGTTTATTTTTTTCAATAAACCTCAACTTTAGTATATATTAGGTATAGTTTATGTTAAAGTGTATATATTTCGTTATCGTGTAAATATCATTTATTATATATGTTTTATCTCATTTTTGTAGGTCTTTAAGCATTGATATTAAGGAATTGTTAGATAGAACATTAAATAAGCTTTCCAACGCTTCTGACCATGCATGAATCAGAGTTACGGTTCTCAATTTATGACCGAAAGAGTGCTGGTTTTTCAACTTAATGCCACTTGTCGCCCCGAGCCCACCAAGCGACGCTGGGGCGACCAGGAGCGTGAAAAAAATGCAGTTTTGGTCGTTGGGCGATGCGGACCAGAAAGAAATGCATATTTAGTGGTAAAAAAACATTTTTTAGGGATGGTTTTGGGTAATTTTTATCCCAACTCCATCAACCTTCATTTTTTGAAAGGTGAAGCTTAGAAAAAAATATTGAAGCTTGCGTACGGATGTTCCGGGGTGGATTTCTCTTCAATCGGCACTGACAAACCGGTATATTTGTGGTTCATTTCTCTTCTTATTTGTGTATTCTTTATGTGTTGAGTTTGTATATGTATTTACTTTGAAATCATGTATATTTGTCGCCCATGGCATTGTATAAAACTCGCTTTATAAATATTTGTCGATTATTGTCCTGGATTTTTGGTCTGTGCTTAAGGTTTGGGTTATTATAGACATATACTGCTTGAACTCTTATCTAGGATGATTGTCTAATAGTGTCTAGATTCTAGAGATAAATTTAGCGTTATTATTCACTTGGGTGTCTATGATTATTGCCTCTGTGTTAGTTGTGTTGTGCTGAGAGATCGTCAACGCGATTAGCACAGTTGACTTCTATGTTGTTGAGGTTGGTTAAGAGATTGTTGCTGAGATGATATAGTGGGTGTTGTGTTTGAAACATGTTCATATTGATGAGTATCACACCTGATACGTTCTTCCTCTGAAGAATGAATTTATTTCATGTTCATAACTTTTAATTCCCACACCTTATACTTTAAACCCATTTTAACCCAAACTCATAAACGCGAGAAATTGTCGAACGACAATTCAGTAAACATTAATCCCTATGGGGAAGATATGATATAATCTATAAAAATACATACTCTTGCTTGCCGCTTTACCACTTCAGCATGAAGTTGCAAGGAATAACTTCAATTACCGTGTCAGATAGAGATCCAAGGTTTACGTCAAAATTCAGAGAAGGTTTGCATAATGCTTTTGGTACTAAGTTTAAGTTGAGTTCTGCATATCATTCACAAATATATGGTTAGATGGAGAGGACTATCCAGTCTTTGGAGGATTTGCTGAGGGCTTATATGCTAGAAAAGGAGGGTCTTGGGATAGTCACTTGTCGTTGATTGAGTTTACATACAATAATAGTTTTCATGCGAGTATTGGTATGGTACTGTATGAAGCATTGTATGGTAGGAGGTGTAAGACTTTATTGTGTTGGTATAAGTCAAGTGAGAGAGCTGCGCTCAGACCTGAGATCATGCAGAAGATGGCTGAAAAGATTAAGATGATTCAGGAGAAAATGAAAGCTTCTCATAGTCGTCATAAGAGTTATCATGACAAGAGGTAGAAGGAAATCGAATTCCAAAAGGATGATCATGTGTTTTTTAGAGTTACTCCAGTGACAGGTGTTGGTAGAGCTTTGAAATCAAGGAAGCTTACGCCATGTTTTGTTGGTCTATATCATATTTTAGAGAAGATGGGTGAGGTGGCCTATCGGATCACTTTACCGTTATCCCTTGTGAATCTTCATAACGTGTTTCATGTGTCTCAATTGAGAAAGTATATTCTGGATCCTTCGCATGTGGTTCAAATGGATGATGTACAGGTGAGAGATAACCTGATTATTGAAGCATCACTCGTGTGGATAGAAGGATGAGAAATGAAGAAATTGCAGGCTAAAGACATCGCCTTAGTAAAGGTATTGTGGGGGTGGACCAGCCGGTGAATGTTGGACTTGGGAACGCAAGGATCAGATGAGAGAGTCTTATCGGATTTTGTTTCCGTCGGGTAATTTACGAGGGTGAAAATTCTCTTAAGTGGGGGAGAGCGGTAACACCCTAAAATAATTAGATTATTTATTTGATTATTTAATTTAATTATGTTGAGTTTTTGTGATGTTTATATGATGTGTTTATGATCATGATGCTTTATACGATGTTTTGTGGGGTGTATGGTGGAGTGGTAGGAATTAAGAGATATTAAGTATTTTAAATAATATTGGGATGATTAGAATAACTAGTTATAAATTATTTTAATTAGTAAAATAGAGTAATTATTGGTATTAGAGATCATATGGGTAAAATAGTAAATTGAGATAGGTTAAGTGAGGAAAAAGGTGGAAGGCCGTATTAAGGGTCTAAAGGTTAAACAAGGAATTCGAGAAAGAGTCCCATTCTATATGATCATAGAAAAAGAGAAGAATGCTTTGAAAAATTAGGGCTCAGAGAGAACAAATGGATTTTTGGTAGAACGCGAAGAACGAGGAACCAATGATAAGAGATTATAGGGTAAAGGGTGTTTATTGTTGTTATTATAATCAATCTAAGGTTTAGATAATTATATGTTAGTGTTTGGGATTTGGTAATGAGGTTACCATGATGTTTTGACGGTAAATTAATGAAAGTGAGATGTCGATATGTAATGAATTGATGCATGAAGTGTATGCGATGATGTGTTGTTGTTACATGATGAAACTGTGAGTAATTATGGTGAATTGAGAACTGTAATGTGAAGGAATCACAGGAAATTGGGACCGGTGCAAGCATAAATCGTAATAGGAAAACCTTGTTCATGCTGCAACATCGGGCGACGGATGGGCGTCGGGCGATGGAGCTCTGCTCCAACAGTGCCAGGCGATAAGGTGGTGATAGGAAAGGGTTAAAAATAGAGCCCATATATTTTATATGGGGGATGATCCCTTGCTGGAGCGTCGCCAGGCGATGTTGAGGCGAGGAGGGAAGCGCCGTGCGAGTAGGAGGTAACTTCGGGTGGTGGAGACCAAAATGGAAAGTTGTGCAGTCACTCCCACGTCGTCGGGAGAGCATCTGGCGATAGAGAGCAGTGGCATTTTAATAGTATCATAACTTGAGTTTCAGGACTCTGATTGACACGTCGTTCGAAGTTTTATAAAGCTAACCCACTGAGCTATACCTTGGTGGAATAAAATAGGACATATGTAGTGTTTGTCTAGTACCTAGGCTTTGTTGAACAAGATGATTTAATGACTGTTTTGATATGATGTTTGTGTATACAATAAATTGTTGATACTTTGATGATGTTATGTCGTGGTTGTGATGATATGATGATTGTTGTGATGATACAATGTATATAATATATGTATATATTGATGTTATGGTAAATGAATGAATGATGATGCATTTTGACTAGTTATGGTCGTGTTGTTATTGAGATATTTTACATCATGCATTCATAACATATGATAGGTGTTGTACCCCAAAATTTGCCCTCCCATATTCTTCAAAGTTTTGACAAGCATCATCTCAATTTGCTCAAGTCTTCTCAAGGGCTACACAGTCAACCACTCTCCTAAGCCAGTCAAACTAGGGTTTTGGTTCTTGCAAAGAAAGTTGAGGTTTTCAAGGGCTCAATCAAGTCCCACATGCTCATACACTTTGTCAAGCACCTACATGTCAAGTTTCAAGGCTCACAAGGTCAAGTTGCACAGTCAAAAACCCTAATTGCTCCACAGTCAACTGTAGGGGCAAAATGGTCATTTGGCAGTCAAAAGTCAAATTTTTTGGTCAACATCTTATTTTGAAGCCACAATCATCATTTGATCAATTCTTGATCATGATTCCTCAAGAATGGCTCAAAAATCATCAAGGTGTCAAAAGTTTCTATTTTTGGACAGTTGAAAAGTCAACTGTAACTTGACCAAGGCATAACTTTTTCATGGTTCATCAGAAAAATCACATCCAATGCTCATCTTGAAGGGGAAGACATTTCCTACAACTCATCTTCACATTCCAAGTCCAAGAAATGCTCTCACAAAAAGTTATCAATTTCAACATTATAGGTCATTTTCAAAAGTCAACAAAAAGGCACTTTAAGTCAAATACCATAACTTGATATTGGTAAATCAAAATGACATGGGACAAAATACATTGGTTAGAGGACTTTAAGACCTTTCCAAAATGTCCAAGAACATGTTCATAGCTTCAAAATTGAGCAAGATATGCATTGGAGAAGTTGGGAAAATTTTGTGAAATGGCCAAAGTCAATTATCCTTGAAATTTCATTTTTGACAAAAGGGGCCCACTTTTTCCACTTGTTTCAGCTTGGCCATGCCTCCCACGTGTCCCACAATTTATTTCAAGATTAAAAATTAATTTTCCCATTTTTATTTAATTTTATTTGATTTAATGCATTTTAAATCTTTAAAATTCAAATAAAAATCAAAGAAATTAATGGAGGGATATTTTGTGGTTTGAATAGCTTTGATACACCATAAAACATATACCAAATTCGTTCAAGACCTATTATGAGCATAAAAATTCAAATTTTCACAAGAATGGCAAGTTGTTTAAATGGTGTTCATGGCATAATCTCAAACTTCATTGCAAGGGTTAATGGCTCACATTATTGCTTGATTCTCATTCAAAGACATATATGCAAGCCTCTCATACCATTTACAAGGGCTAAGCATCTCTAAAACGAAAAAAACCATATTCAAAAAAATCAAGCAAAAAGTCAAAACTGAAATCCACCTTCCAAGGCAATTCAAAGCCTTTTCTCGTTTCTAACACTTTGCAGGAACTCTCAGGAGTCTTTTGGAATCAAAACCAAGCGCTCAGGCCTAAGGAATCGCCCCACACGAACTCACGGTTTGCACAATTTTCTTGGAATCGAAATTCATTTGTTCATGCATCATTAACATAATTTGTTGCTTGTTTTGTGTTGTATGAGTCCACAGGAAACTAATGGTATGGTTCAATTGCTTTGAGATGCCCCAAAACTCAATATTATTTTTTCTAAGGTATTCCTATGCAGGCTTCCAAACAGCATCCATCATGCATCTCAAGTGATCATCCTGCCAAGTGGCCACTAACGCCAATCTGATAGCCATGAGGCGTGGACCATGGTGTTCCCAGTCAATGCTTGCACACTTGATTCCAGTTTCAACAACACACCCCCATTCCTGGCCCAATACCCCCTCCATTTGGGTTCATTTTTCTTTCTTTTCATTTTATTTCTTTAATTTAATTTCTAACCCCTTTTATTTTATTGGTTATTAGTAATTAATTTAATTAATCATTTTCATAAAAAACAAAAAATATAATTAACACTTTTATTATTATTTTTATTTTGTAAATAAATCATAATTGAACTAGTTTTTAATTAGGCCATTTGAACATTTTAATAATTAAAATAGATTTAGATTTAGGTTAATCTTTAACTTTGTTTCTTTTTATTTCTATTTTATTTCATAAAAAATATTAAAAAAACAAAAAATGTTTTCTTGTAATTAAAATAATTAATTAGTTTTCAATTTCATTTAATTACCAAAAAAAGACCAAAAAAAAGTTAATTCCCTTTTCTTTATTCATGCGTATTTAATTTGTCCGATTATTATGTAATTGCTCCGGATATGTAATAGTAAATAGGACCTTTTACTGTTTTTTTATTTTCCGCACTTATTTACTTAAAACGGGTCTTTGTAAAAATTTGGCGATGTATAGACCCGCGCCTTGTAATAGCGTAGGATTTACGTTTCCGCAATTTATTTTCCGCACCCCCTTTAACTGTTAACTTGTATGAAAGAATGCATGACAATTAAAAATAAAGCGTAGCTCACCAAATGCATGACAAGATATAACATAAACTGAAAATAACACAAGAATTCACACACCACTTCTAGGGTACGCCTCACTGTTGCCTTACCCTCGAAACGTGGTCGTCGAGTACAGGACGTTTTAGTAAGTCCTTATGTCCATAAACATGGTATAAGGGTAGCTTCTAAGGTGTCCTACTGTTGCTCTGCTGACCACACTGTCCCTACAAGTTCGAAACGTGGTCGTCAAGTATAGGACGTCTTAGCGGTCCTTATGTCCATGATCCAGTTGCCTCGAAACATTTGTCTCGAAACAGTTGCCTCGGAACAGTTGCCTCGAAACAGTTGCCTCGGATTAAAAAAGGATCAAGGACATAAGGGTAGCTTCTAAGGTGTCCTACTGTTGCTTCGGCGACCACACTGTCCCTAAACTCGAATTGACCCGAACACCTCCAACGGTGGTGCTACCTACCTCTCAATGGTGGGATGGCCCTACCTAAAGGACACTTACACAGCCTAATTCCTTAGGGTAGGTAGATGACTCATAGATACTTGCTTTAATTCAAAACAAATCAAAAAAAACTTTTTTTTCACACCGACACTTTTCAAAAAGCTTTCAAAACAATTTTTTCAAACACTCTTGAGGACTGATACAAGAGTCGAACTGAAATCTTTAAACGAAACTTTTTTCAAACCCACTCACACTTTGAAAAGCAAACAAACATTTTGAAAACACAAATGAGCAAGTATCTAAGAGCCCATGGATAACCATGGATAGAAAGGGTGCTAACAACTTCCCTTTTTATAAATCTACCTCCCGAACCGAGAAACTATCTCATAAGGAATTTTGCTGTGCTTTTGTCCTTTCCATGTTGGAGAAAATAAAAGACGGTGGCGACTCTTGCTTCCGCGACATTTCGCGAACCAGCATTAAACAGTCAGTTCCAGATCCACCGATCACAGAACTGGCGACTCCGCTGGGGAACCATACTCTTATAAAGTGAGGTGTACCTTAGGATAGTTCATAACTGTGTTTTCAATTGTTGTGCTTTGTTTGCTTTATTATTGTGGGTTGCATCGAAGTTACATAGATCCTAACCCGGATCTGGGGATACCCTGTTAGGTAGCATAAGCTTTGAGGGACCTGTCCGGCGTAGACCGACATGGATGAAACAGTGGCTACGTTGGTGTGGCACTTTGGTCTGTACCGATATCCCTTGTATTGCAACGAGGAGAATATGGGTCTTCTGAGGAGTCATTAAGCACCAACCAACCTTAGAACCTTAAATGACCCAACTTGGCCAATAGAACGGTAGCAGTATGCTACGCCCATTGAGGCTAAACTCTCGTGATGGTTCTGGCTGCAAGAAAAGGTTACGATGCTGGAGTTATGACCGATTGAGGGTAGTTAGTGATATTGGGATCCTCTAGAACCTGATTACTTCTGATAGGACAGGTCCTAACCAACAAACTGAAAGAGGGTAATACCTAGACCCCATGCTGGCCTAAACTCTAAGGGCTTCTCTTGTGTGACTTGTGTGCCTTCCAACTTGACTATTTGCATACTTGTTATCTGACACTTGAGTTTCTTGCAGGTTTTGTTTACAGTCCTTAATCTGGACTCATAACAGGGTTTATCCATATTACTCCATGCATAGCATACCATCATACCATTGCATACATCCTGCATAAGGACTAATCCATTTCAAGGATCTCAAGGGTTTGTGATGCAGGTCATGATGCCTAGCAAGGGGAAAAAGGGGATTTATTTTCCTCTAGCCAGGTTCATGACCCGATTCAGGGGCTATGACCCACTTGATATGGTGAGCTTTGACTCTTGAAGAAGGTTCCCCTAGCCAAGGTTGTCTGGAAATCAAAACAAGGTTGATAACTCGAGTCAGGGGCTATGGCCCACTGGATATGGTGAGCCTTGACTCTTGAAGAAGGACTATCAACAACATGAAGTTCCCTTAATCAAGCTACCCAAGTTCTAACCATCTTCTTGTTTACCCCGCGAGATCCTTGAAAACATCGCATGCATACATACATATCATTGCATTACAGGTACCCTTGGTACATGTCACTTACCTTCTTCGCTGTTTATTTCAGCAGTCATCATGAATCCTGAATCATCCAATGGACAAGCTATCAAGGCCCTCCAGGCCCAGAACGCCCAGTTCCAGGAGCTGGTCATGAGCTTAGCACAAGGACAACAGGAATTGAAGACTCTGATCTTGAAAAAGAAGAAGAAGAGGACTGTTTTGTTCAACCCTAGACGCAGATCTGGGAATACACTACAGAATGAAGCTGAGCGGACTACTCCATCTGTTGGGGAAGGCAGTCACCAAGAGGGAAGGGTTCCTAGTCCATTGGTCTTCGACACCGAGACAAATTACAATGATGAGCAGTACCCTCCAGCTGAGGACAGGTATAAGCAACTAGAGGACCGTCTAAATGCCATGGAGATTCAACAGGTGCCCGGGTTGGACTTCGGAGACCTAGGCTTATCTTCTGGGGTGGTGATCCCTCACAAGTTCAAGGCACCTGCCTTTGCAAAATACGACGGGGCCTCTTGTCCTAAGTTGCACCTCCGTTCATACGCAAGGAAGATCCAGCCCTACACGGCAGACAAGAATCTATGGATCCATTTCTTCCAGGAGAGTCTTTCAGGGACTCAGCTCGAATGGTTCTATCAGCTGGATGGAACCAGTATTCATAACTGGGAGGACTTGGCAACTGCTTTTTATAAGCAGTATCAGTATAATGCCGACCTCGCTCCTACGCGTACCCAACTCCAGGGTATGTCACTGGGGACGGGTGAAGGTTTTAAGGAGTACGCCCAAAAATGGAGAGACCTTGCTGGAAGGGTACAACCACCTCTGACTGACCGTGAGCTCGTTGACATGTTCTTGGGAACTTTGTCTGGTCCATTCTACAACCATCTGATTTGGAATTCTTCTGCTGGGTTCACAGATCTTATCTTGACTTGGGAGAGAATTGAAGCTGGTATCAAGTCGGGGAAGATTCAAGAAACCGCACCTGCTGATGCTCAGAAAAAGCCCCACAGTGGGAAGAAAGAGTCCAATGCTATACATGGTAAAAAGGGTCGTCATGATGTAGGGGCAATCCAGATCTCTGATCCCACGCCCGTTCAACTAAGAAAGAGCAATAGGCGTAGGATAAAGTATCAAGATAGGAAGTATAATGACATCAACATGTCTTTGTCTCATGCATTACAACAATTGCTGAAGGCAAAACTGATCACACTAAAGGATCCTCCTCAAAATCCCGATACTTCCTCTTCCAAGTACAACCCAGGTGTGAGATGTGCCTACCATTCTGACAGTCCTGGACATGACACCGACGAATGTTGGACCTTGAAGAACAAGATCCAAGACTTGATTGATGCCAAGGAGGTCAAGTTTGAACACTGATCCTACACCAAATCATCGAGAATGTCTTTTGTTCATTAGAATTTTAAATTTGTAATTTTCTTTTGATTGTTCAAACATTTATTCATGTTAAACTTTATTATTTCATTAATGCATTCGACGTGTCTGTTTTGAACTAATTGTGTTTACTATGCTTAAAACTGCTTTTATTGATGCTCAACTCTCAATTAATAATTCTAAGCCTCTTGAGGGAGGATGACGAAAACGATACCACGATCTACAGTATGCTTTTGAACAGACCCCGCTGATGAGGTACAGGCATTGTTTCCATTCCTAAACACTGGAGTTATAAGGAAGATAATCCCTAGTCAACCCCTTTGAGCCAAAGAAGTAGGAGTTTCTCTTTTCAAAAAAAATTAAAACCCTTTAATCATAACCTGGGGCAGGGTAGTCCTCTCAGTTGATCCAAGTGCACAACGAATAGCACCAACGGAGTTCTTACAAAACAAAAGACAGTGATGGTTCCGAATAATCATAAAGACAGGCAGTCATTATCTCTCAAAATAAAAAGCCCAATAAGTCAAAAAACCTATGAAGGAGACTTACGAAGTTGGGGCATCCCGCTGACTGTAATTCCAAAAAAGGAAACAGTTCAGGCAAAAAACAGGGATAACAAAATCAAAAAAGAAAGAGGTCCTACAAACCCTCGACAAAAAAAGGAAATGACTGCCTATTCCCAATAAACTGTCAATATCCGAACCATCACTGGAATATCAGAGCAAAGACTCAGACAAGGTCTAACGCACGATCGGCTGAGTTTAGGGTCGAAGAACATCACGAAGAGCGGGTGGGTACAAATAAATTTGAGCCTTTATCCTTTGTTTCTTAAACCGTGAACCAGGCCACATTATAACCCTTAAAAGTCCTAACTGAAGCATGGGTTAGTTCGAAAGCATACTGTTACGAAAGGTATCCTGACTCCTTAAGGCTTACTGTAAAATACTGAGTTGACATCATATCTTTACAAAACTCACTTGCTTTTACAAAAAATGCATTTTTCAAAATTTCAAGACAGACATAAGCTTTTGCATTCTTAAAATAACATTGTTTACATATGACTAGTTATTTGAACAGCAGAGAAATTCGCACGACGAATATGCTATGAACAAAAATCTTCTCAACAAAAGAGTCACCTCCAGTGGAAGAAACACTTCCAATCAAGGGGCATGGCATGATCAGTGTCCATCATCTGGGGCAGTCCAGTCAAGATTCGGAGAATCTCTCAAAAGGCCAACCAGCTTGGGGAAAATCTCCATCTGGATCACCTGGGGCATTCCGACAACGAATCTTGCCTGATCAGGCATCTTCTAGTGGTACGACGACACGACACTACTAACAGTGACAACTCCCTGCTCTCTGAGAACACGGACATAGTCGAAAAAATACTACGCCTAATCAAAGACCCGCTAGGTTGACACACCTAGGCAAAAATAAGGGCTTCCCGGCGAACCAAAAGGGTTCGGGCAAAAGTAAGGGATGAAATGAAAAAATCTGTACACCCGACAAGTCGAAAACCTGAAAAGGCGGCTTGGGCAAAAAAGGGTTATCCCGGTGGACTGAAAACCCGAAAGGGCAGTCCAGGCAAAAGTTAGGGATCACAGCGTACGACTATGTCCCGGCATCTCATCACTTGCCTGCCAGAAGAAGATTTGTCAAGTCGACAGTCATCAAGCACCTCTACAGGTACCTTCTTCTCCCGCAGAAACTGGGGCAATGGGAATTGTCTGAACGGTACAAGCTGCTCTGTCCACCGAGGTACCAAGGTAAGTTCAGCTGAAGAACATGACCAAGTTACCTCCACTCCCCCACAGAGTAAGACAGGTTTCAGCAATACTCTCCCCGAGCAGAGTTGGTCTCCCATCAGCCCTGAAAAGGCACAGTATCTCCAGCAAGTCATCAACACTCTCTCCAAGTAGCGTTAATCTACTGTCAGCCTTAAGGAAGTTGGGTATCCCCAGAAAATCTCAACATTCCCCAGCGGAGTACAGATATTCCTCAGCAAGCATCCCCGGCAGTCTTAATATAAGATTGTTCCCCGGCGGAATACCAGACACCCTAGTGGAGCCATTCCCCAATACAGTCTCAAAAGTATCCCCAGGAGAGTTAAACCGTCTCCCCAGTAGATTCTTGAAGCTTATCCCCAGTAGATTCTGGAAGCTTATCCCCTGCCGAGCAAACGCGTCTCCCCGGATTTATTCAGAAGGTTACTCCTCACCAGAGCTTATAACTGGGTTATCCTCAGCTAATTACCACAGAAAGATCGTCCTCGGCGAAATTCTTCCTATCCCTAGCGGAGTTCATCAAAACTTCCAACAAAGCTTATCAACGGTATCCCCAGCGGAGTTATCCTCAACATCTCAGCGAAGCGCCTCTCTTCCCACAGAGTATTGTTCCCCAGCAAGATCGCTAGAGCAGTTATTCCCCGCAGAGTAATCTCTTCGCCAAGTTTATCCCCTAACGGAGTTATCTTCTCCTACCGGTATTCTTGCAACTATCATCCCCAGCGGAAACAACAAAGCACTATTCTCCAACATCAGCCTAAGACGTGACTTCCCGAAACCCGTCAAGGATTTACTTTCCTAGAAAAAAACATATATTTATAAACATCGCACTTCCATACATTATAGCATGCACATACGCATCATGACATACAATCTTATTTATGTTGAGAACATCATTGCTCTATCCATATCATGCATTGCATATGACTGACCTTTACCTTTCAGGAAAGATCCAGTTAAGTTCTCAGCTTTATTCCAAGACTTTAGTCTGGTTCAGTTAAATCAATTCTAAAATTTCTCTGATTCTTATCCAGTCAAAGTTAGTCAAAGACCTTCTCTGGTTCAGTCAGATCGACCCTAAGATCTCCCTGATTCTTATTCCAGTTGAAGATATTCCAAGACTTTCGTCTGGTTCAGTTAAATCGAACCTAAGATTTTTCTGATTCTTATCCAGTCAAAGCTAATCCAAGGCCTTCTCTGGTTCAGTCAGATTGACCCTAAGATCTCTCTGATTCTTATCCAGTCAAAGTTAATCCAAGACCTTCTCTGGTTCAGTCAGATCGACCCTAAGATCTCCCTGATTCTTATTCCAGTTGAAGATTCCTAGACCTTACCTGGTTCAGTTAAATTGACTCCTAAAGATTTTTCTAATGCCGATCCAGTCAAAGGCCTTCTCTGGTTCAGTCAGATCGACCCTAAGATCTCCCTGATTCTTATTCCAGTTGAAGATTCCAAGACCTTGCCTGGTTCAGTTAAATCGACTCCTAAAGATTTTTCTGATGCCAATCCAGTCAGAGGCCTTCTCTGGTCCAGTTAAATCGATTCCTAAAGATTTTCCCGATGAAGACTCAGTAGAAGACATCCAAGATTCTCTCATCGTTACTGTTGAGGTAGTAATCGCCCCAGATTCTCTCATCGTTACTGTTGAGGTAGTAATCGCCCCAGATTCTCTCATCGTTACTGTTGAGGTAGTAATCGCCCCAGATTCTCTCATCCTTACTGTTGAGGTAGTAATCGCCCCAGATTCTCTCATCGTTACTGTTGAGGTAGTAATCGTCCTAGGTTCTCTCATCGTCCCGTTGAGGTAGTAATCGCCCAAGGTTCTCTCATCGTCCCGTTGAGGTAGTAATCGCCCAAGGTTCTCTCATCGTCCCGTTGAGGTAGTAATTGCCCAAAGTTCTCTCATCGTCCCGTTGAGGTAGTAATCGTCCAAGGTTCTCTCATCGTCCCGTTGAGGTAGTAATCTTCCAAGGTTCTCTCATCGTCCCGTTGAGGTAGAAATCGCCCAAAGGTTCTCTCATCGTCCCGTTGAGGTAGTAATCGCCCAAGGTTCTCTCATCGTCCCGTTGAGGTAGTAATTGCCCAAGGTTCTCTCATCGTCCCGTTGAGGTAGTAATCGTCCAAGGTTCTCTCATCGTCCCGTTAAGGTAGTAATCGCCCAAGGTTCTCTCATCGTCCCGTTGAGGTAGTAATCGCCCAAGGTTCTCTCATCGTCCCGTTGAGGTAGTAATCGCCCAAGGTTCTCTCATCGTCCCGCTGAGGTAGTAATCGTCCAAGGTTCTCTCATCGTCCCGTTGAGGTAGTAATCGCCCAAGGTTCTCTCATCGTCCCGTTGAGGTAGAAATCGCCCAAAGGTTCTCTCATCGTCCCGTTGAGGTAGTAATCGCCCAAGGTTCTCTCATCGTCCCGTTGAGGTAGTAATCGCCCAAGGTTCTCTCATCGTCCCGTTGAGGTAGTAATCTTCCAAGGTTCTCTCATCGTCCCGTTGAGGTAGTAATCGCCCAAGGTTCTCTCATCGTCCCGTTAAGGTAGTAATCGCCCAAGGTTCTCTCATCGTCCCGTTGAGGTAGTAATCGCCCAAGGTTCTCTCATCGTCCCGCTGAGGTAGTAATCGTCCAAGGTTCTCTCATCGTCCCGTTGAGGTAGTAATCGCCCAAGGTTCTCTCATCGTCCCGTTGAGGTAGTAATCGCCCAAGGCTCTCTCATCGTCCCGTTGAGGTAGTAATCGCCCAAGGTTCTCTCATCGTCCCGTTGAGGTAGTAATTGCCCAAGGTTCTCTCATCGTCCCGTTGAGGTAGTAACCGTCCAAAGGTTCTCTCATCGTCCCGTTGAGGTAGTAATCGCCCAAGGTTCTCTCATCGTCCCGTTGAGGTAGTAATCGCCCAAGGTTCTCTCATCGTCCCGTTGAGGTAGTAATCGCCCAAGGTTCTCTCATCGTCCCGTTGAGGTAGTAATCGTCCAAGGTTCTCTCATCGTCCCGTTGAGGTAGTAATCGTCCAAGGTTCTCTCATCATCCCGTTGAGGTAGAAATCGCCCAAAGGTTCTCTCATCGTCCCGTCGAGGTAGTAATCGCCCAAGGTTCTCTCATCGTCCCGTTGAGGTAGTAATCGCCCAAGGTTCTCTCATCGTCCCGTTGAGGTAGTAATCGCCCAAGGTTCTCTCATCGTCCCGTTGAGGTAGTAATCGCCCAAGGTTCTCTCATCGTCCCGTTGAGGTAGTAATCGCCCAAGGTTCTCTCATCATCCCGTTGAGGTAGTAATCGCCCAAGGTTCTCTCATCGTCCCGTTGAGGTAGTAATAGCCCAAGGTTCTCTCATCGTCCCGTTGAGGTAGTAATCGCCCAAGGTTCTCTCATCGTCCCGTTGAGGTAGTAATCGCCCAAGGTTCTCTCATCGTCCCGTTGAGGTAGTAATCGCCCAAGGTTCTCTCATCGTCCCGTTGAGGTAGTAATCGCCCAAAGTTCTCTCATCGTCCCGTTGAGGTAGTAATCGCCCAAGGTTCTCTCATCGTCCTGCTGAGGTAGTAATCGTCCAAGGTTCTCTCATCGTCCCGTTGAGGTAGTAATCGCCCAAGGTTCTCTCATTGTCCCGTTGAGGTAGTAATCGTCCAAGGTTCTCTCATCGTCCCGTTGAGGTAGTAATCGTCCAAGGTTCTCTCATCGTCCCGTTGAGGTAGTAATCGTCCAAGGTTCTCTCATCGTCCCGTTGAGGTAGTACTCGTCCAAGGTTCTCTCATCGTCCCGTTGAGGTAGTAATCGCCCAAGGTTCTCTCATCGTCCCGTTGAGGTAGTAATCGCCCAAGGTTCTCTCATCGTCCCGTTGAGGTAGTAATCGCCCAAGGTTCTCTCATCGTCCCGTTGAGGTAGTAATCGCCCAAGGTTCTCTCATCGTCCCGTTGAGGTAGTAATCGCCCAAGGTTCTCTCATCGTCCTGCTGAGGTAGTAATCGTCCAAGGTTCTCTCATCGTCCCGTTGAGGTAGTAATCGCCCAAGGTTCTCTCATCGTCCCGTTGAGGTAGTAATCGTCCAAGGTTCTCTCATCGTCCCGTTGAGGTAGTAACCGCCCAAAGGTTCTCTCATCGTCCCATTGAGGTAGTAATCGCCCAAGGTTCTCTCATTGTTCCGTTGAGGTAGTAATCGCCCAAGGTTCTCTCATCGTCCCGTTGAGGTAGTAATCGCCCAAGGTTCTCTCATCGTCCCGTTGAGGTAGTAATCGCCCAAGGTTCTCTCATCGTCCCGTTGAGGTAGTAATCGTCCAAGGTTCTCTCATCGTCCCGTTGAGGTAGTAATCATCCAAGGTTCTCTCATCGTCCCGTTGAGGTAGTAATCGTCCAAGGTTCTCTCATCGTCCCGTTGAGGTAGTAATCGTCCAAGGTTCTCTCATCGTCCCGTTGAGGTAGTAATCGCCCAAGGTTCTCTCATCGTCCCGTTGAGGTAGTAATCGCCCAAGGTTCTCTCATCGTCCCGTTGAGGTAGTAATCGCCCAAGGTTCTCTCATCGTCCCGTTGAGGTAGTAATCGCCCAAGGTTCTCTCATCGTCCCGTTGAGGTAGTAATCGCCCAAGGTTCTCTCATCGTCCCGTTGAGGTAGTAATCGTCCAAGGTTCTCTCATCGCCCCGTTGAGGTAGTAATCGCTCAAGGTTCTCTCTTCGTCCCGTTGAGGTAGTAATCGTCCAAGGTTCTCTCATCGTCCCGTTGAGGTAGTAATCGTCCAAGGTTCTCTCATCGTCCTGTTGAGGTAGTAATCGTCCAAGGTTCTCTCATCGTCCCGTTGAGGTAGTAATCGTCCAAGGTTCTCTCATCGTCCCGTTGAGGTAGAAATCGTTCAAGGTTCTCTCATCGTCCCGTTGAGATAGTAACCGTCCCTGATTCATTCATCACATCATTATCAACAAAAACCTTTTGAAGTTCCAGATTCGATTCCTGTATCTTTCCAGGGTGTATCTGTTGACAACTATTCTCCGGAATCGATTCTTGTATCTTGCCAGGGCACGTCTGAAGAGTTTAAAGATTTGATACCTGTATCCGGCCAGAGCACATCTACATAAAGAGTTTGAAGATCAACACCTGTAACGGGCCAGGTAATTATCTTTCTTTCTCAGGTACGCAAGTTCTCGCTAAGGAATCTCTTACGCGATCGACACCTAGATGGCATCTATAAGCCCATCCACTTACCAACAGTTCCAAATGGCATCTATAAGCCCATTCCCGACAAGGTTCTGTCAAATCTCCAGATGGCATCTACAAGCCCATCCTCCTATCCACCATCTCTCCAAATGGCATCTGTAAGCCCATTCCCGCTGTCACACTGCTGATACTCAACTATGTGAGTGCAAATTTCTGGGCACTCTAGTGTTCAATCATCTTCCACCTTCGGATCACGAAAGGCACACACGCCAATCTACATCCTCAGGTCTAAGAAGATTGAACAGGGGAAACTGTTGTACCCCAAAATTTGCCCTCCTATATTCTTCAAAGTTTTGACAAGCATCATCTCAATTTGCTCAAGTCTTCTCAAGGGCTACACAGTCAACCACTCTCCTAAGCCAGTCAAACTAGGGTTTTGGTTCTTGCAAAGAAAGTTGAGATTTTCAAGGGCTCAATCAAGTCCCACATGCTCATACACTTTGTCAAGCACCTACATGTCAAGTTTCAAGGCTCACAAGGTCAAGTTGCACAGTCAAAAACCCTAATTGCTCCACAGTCAACTGCAGGGGCAAAATGGTCATTTGGCAGTCAAAAGTCAAATTTTTTGGTCAACATATTATTTTGAAGCCACAATCATCATTTGATCAATTCTTGATCATGATTCCTCAAGAATGGCTCAAAAATCATCAAGGTGTCAAAAGTTTCTATTTTTGGACAGTTAAAAAGTCAACTGTAACTTGACCAAGGCATAACTTTTTCATGGTTCATCAGAAAAATCCCATCCAATTCTCATCTTGAAGGGGAAGACATTTCCTACAACTTATCTTCACATTCCAAGTCCAAGAAATTCTCTCACAAAAAGTTATCAATTTCAACATTATAGGTCATTTTCAAAAGTCAACAAAAAGGCACTTTAAGTCAAAGACCATAACTTGAGATTGGTAAATCAAAATGACATGGGACAAAAGAAATTGGTTAGAGGACTTCAAGACCTTTCCAAAATGTCCAAGAACATGTTCATAGCTTCAAAATTGAGCAAGATATGCATTGGAGAAGTTGGGAAATTTTTGTGAAATGGCCAAAGCCAATTATCCTTGAAATTTCATTTTTGACAAAAGGGGCCCACTTTTTCCACTTGTTTCAGCTTGGCCATGCCTCCCACGTGTCCCACAATTTATTTGAAGATTAAAAATTAATTTTCCCATTTTTATTTAATTTTATTTGATTTAATGCATTTTAAATCTTTAAAATTCAAATAAAAATCTAAGAAATTAATGGAGGGATATTTTGTGGTTTGAATAGCTTTGATACACCATAAAACATATACCAAATTCGTTCAAGACCTATTATGGGCATAAAAATTCAAATTTTCACAAGAATGGCAAGTTGTTTAAATGGTGTTCATGGCATAATCTCAAACTTCATTGCAAGGGTTAATGGCTCACATTATTGCTTGATTCTCATTCAAAGACATATATGCAAGCCTCTCATACCATTTACAAGGGCTAAGCATCTCTAAAACGAAAAAAACCATATTCAAGAAAATCAAGCAAAAAGTCAAAATTGAAATCCACCTTCCAAGGCAATTCAAAGCCTTTTCTCGTTTCTAACACTTTGCAGGAACTCTCAGGAGTCTTTTGGAATCAAAACCAAGCGCTCAGGCCTAAGGAATCGCCCCACACGAACTCACGGTTTGCACAATTTTCTTGGAATCGAAATTCATTTGTTCATGCATCATTAACATAATTTGTTGCTTGTTTTGTGTTGTATGAGTCCACAGGAAACTAATGGTATGGTTCAATTGCTTTGAGATTCCCCAAAACTCAATATTATTTTTTCTAAGGTATTCCTATGCAGGCTTCCAAACAGCGTCCATCATGCATCTCAAGTGATCATCCTGTCAAGTGGCCACTAACGCCAATCTAATGGCCATGAGGCGTGGACCATGGTGTTCCAGTCAATGCTTGCACACTTGATTCCAGTTTCAACAACACACCCCCATTCCTGGCCCAATACCCCCTCCATTTGGGTTCATTTTTCTTTCTTTTCATTTTATTTCTTTAATTTAATTTCTAACCCCTTTTATTTTATTGGTTATTAGTAATTAATTTAATTAATCATTTTCATAAAAAACAAAAAATATAATTAACACTTTTATTATTATTTTTATTTTGTAAATAAATCATAATTGAACTAGTTTTTAATTAGGCCATTTGAACATTTTAATAATTAAAATAGATTTAGATTTAGGTTAATCTTTAACTTTGTTTATTTTTATTTCTATTTTATTTTATAAAAAATATTAAAAAAAATCAAAAAATGTTTTCTTGTAATTAAAATAATTAATTAGTTTTCAATTTCATTTAATTACCAAAAAAAGACAAAAAAAAAAGTTAATTCCCTTTTCTTTATTCATGCGTATTTAATTTGTCCGATTATTATGTAATTGCTCCGGATATGTAATAGTAAATAGGACCTTTTACTGTTTTTTAATTTTCCGCAATTATTTACTTAAAACGGGTCTTTGTAAAAATTTGGCGATGTATAGACCCGCGCCTTGTAATAGCGTAGGATTTACGTTTCCGCAATTTATTTTCCGCACCCCCTTTAACTGTTAACTTGTATGAAAGAATGCATGACAATTAAAAACAAAGCGTAGCTCACCAAATGCATGACAAGATATAACATAAACTGAAAATAACACAAGAATTCACACACCACTTCTAGGGTACGCCTCACTGTTGCCTTACCCTCGAAACGTGGTCGTCGAGTACATGACGATTTAGTAAGTCCTTATGTCCATAAACATGGCATAAGGGTAGCTTCTAAGGTGTCCTACTGTTGCTCTGGTGACCACACTGTCCCTACAAGTTCGAAACGTGGTCGTCAAGTATAGGACGTCTTAGCGGTCCTTATGTCCATGATCCAGTTGCCTCGAAACATTTGCCTCGAAACAATTGCCTTGGAACAGTTGCCTCGGACTAAAAAAGGATCAAGGACATAAGGGTAGCTTCTAAGGTGTCCTACTGTTGCTTCGGCGACCACATTGTCCCTAAACTCGAATTGACCCGAACACCTCCAGCGGTGGTGCTACCTACCTCTCAATGGTGGGATGGCACTACCTAAAGGACACTTACACAGCCTAATTCCTTAGGGTAGGTAGATGACTCATAGATACTTGCTTTAATTCAAAACAAATCAAAAAAAACTTTTTTTTCACACCGACACTTTTCAAAAAGCTTTCAAAACAATTTTTTCAAACACTCTTGAGGACTGATACAAGAGTCGAACTGAAATCTTTAAACGAAACTTTTTTCAAACCCACTCACACTTTGAAAAGCAAACAAACATTTTGAAAACACAAATGAGCAAGTATCTAAGAGCCCATGGATAACCATGGATAGAAAGGGTGCTAACACCTCCCCTTTCTATAAATCTACCTCCCGAACCGAGAAACTATCTCATAAGGAATTTTGTTGTGCTTTTGTCCTTTCCATGTTGGAGAAAATAAAAGACGGTGGTGACTCTTACTTCCGCGACATTTCGCGAACCAGCGTTAAACAATCAGTTCCAAATCCACCGATCACAATAGGGTATAGCCCATTAATGGTTTGAGGATATTGTTCTAGTGGATTCTGTAGGACTAATAGTCCAGTGATGGCCTCGATACCATATTGTAGATTGAGTGAAAAATTTGATATGCTTTGGTTCGAAGCGGGAACCGATCCTTTTGGTGGGGATTTTTGGAGTAAACGATGACAGTGTCATCAATGAAGTTTTGGTACCATATACATGATTCTAATGAAGATGCATTGCATTATATGCGGCATAGTGTGATGATTGGATTGAATGACATCTTGTGAATCTGTACTTTGTGATAATTGCTAATTGATGAGAATATTATGTATCTTATGGATATCATTGTGATGTGTTGGAGCGTTATAGCCGCAAGTAACAAAAGTTTTGGAAATAATTATCTGGGAATATATTGTGTCCACAGAGATTGGTTATTGAATTGTTGTTCAAAAAATTCTCGCGTTTATGAGTTTGGGGATAAATGGGTTTGTAAGGAAAATGTTATCAACAGAAAATAAATGTAAACAAAAGTAAAAACTAAAGAAGAACTTAATAGCCTGCATATAATCTACTCATTACAGACTTAAATCTATCGTCCGGTTACATTCAGCCTAATAATACTCATCAATGTCACTACATATCACTCACTATCTAAGTCATTTCTAACCCAAATTGAGAGACTGATTGTATCACCAAGGAAATGATCTCCCTACCTCCTCAACAACACAGAATACAACTATGTAACCGCACTAAAGATCTCTCAACACAACACAATCACACAGAGGCATTAAGCTCAGATACCCAAGTAGATGACAGGTCTAAATCAATCTCTAGAGTTCAGAACCTAACAGATAATCATCCTAGATAAAAATCTAAGCAGTATATGTCTAAAACGACTCAAATCCCTAGCACAGAGCAAAAATCTAAGACAAAAATCCAATATGATTTGTAAAGGAAGTTTAATACAACGCCATGGGCGAAAAAAATACATAAGCTCCGAGTAAATACAATTACAAACTTAACACATAAAGAATACACAAAGAGTAAGAGAAATGAACCACAAATCTCTTGGTTTGTCAGTGCCGATTGATGAGCAATCCACCCCAGATCATCCGTATGTAAGCTTCAATGTTGTTTTCTAAGGTAATCCTATCACAAAATGAAGGGTGATGGAGTTGGGGTCAAAAATACCCCTAACCATTCCAAAAAAAATGTGTTTTTACACCTAAATACGCATTTCTGACTATCCAGCATCCCCTGACGACCAAAAATCGTTGCCCAACGACCAAAATAACGTTTTTCCCACACTTCAGCTCGCCTAGCGTCGCCCGGAGACGGATGACAGAAAGTTAAAAAAACCAGCACAACATACTGCACTATTTCCTCCATAACTTTTGAACCGTAACTCCGATTCGCGCCCGGTTTGAAGCGTTGGAAAGCTTATTCAATTCTATTTATAACAATGCCTAAATATCAAATCTTGAATACCTAAAAAAATGAAATAAAATAAATTAAACTCAATGATATTTACATAATAACGCAATAAAGACACTATAACGTAAACTATACTGAATATACACTAAAGTTGATGTTTATTGACAAAAAGCAAACGAATTAAGCCAATGAGTTCTAATTATTAACACTTAAATTCATAATAATTTAGCACTCATTAAACTCCCCCTAACTTAAAACATTGTTTGTCCTCAAACAAGGTCAAATAAACTTAAAGAAGCAAAAGACGATAATCAAAGAATCACAAGTCAACAAGTTTTGAAAAACGGAAAACAAATGATATGGGTTGTATGAAAAATAGTATACACAAAGTAAACACTTAGCACTAAATTACAACTATAACATAAACACGAAACAAATGCAAAATACAAAAATTATGCCAAACTTTCTAAAAAATACTAGTTCACAAATGAATCACACCTAGCAAACACAATCGTCGGTAGATGAAAAATACACAAAAATGGAGTATTTTCACTCATCCAACAATCTTGCAAACAATAGACTAAATTATGCATTCATCCAAAAATTTACATTGAAATTATAAAATCAAGAATCCCAAGGGCTTTTCAAGGTTGTAATGTGGCTTGGCTAACAAACAAGGGATAATTCCTAAAGCTAATCAGGAAAAAAAAACTTTCCTAAACCTAAGGGAGTGATCAATTCAACAATAATTCAAACACAAAATTCCAATTAAACTTCTTCCGAATCCAAAATTTCACACCAAAGCACATCACTTATTAACACAACATTATTCAAACACTTTTTGTTTTTCTTTCTCAAAACTTTTTCAATTTTTTTTCTTTTTCTATCTTTTTTTTTCTCATTTATTTTCTCACTTTTTTTTTGTTTTTCTTTTAAACCTCATAACAATCAACCAATAAATACACAATAATTTTTCTCACCAACTTAAATTCAACCATACATTAAAATAAACACTCCCCACTTTCTAAGGCAAGGTAAAAATTTAAACCAAAACAATTGTTGAGGATTCTAGAAAACAAAGAATCAACATCCTTCAAAAAGGTTAACTAAACACTCTAATAGACAAGCATTTAACAAATACAACATGGATATCAATAAAAATATTAAAGGGGTTACTAATGATCATACACTGACAAGGTGAATTGACTTATTTGGCCAAGGTAGTTGTGCTCAAAATGAAACAAAAAATACCTTGATCATGTTCAAGCTTTTATACAATCAACACAAACAAAAGATTAGGCACAATAAAATCCAGTTAAAACAAGAATTGTGATCTCCAACATATGTGAACAATGGAAATCTACCTCACAAAAAGGATAGGAACTAAATTGATTTATAAATGAATAAGTATACAAAAGAATGAATGGCATTAAATTGTAAAAAGTCTAAGTATCATGAATATGCTAAAGTATAGAAAGCGATAAACACATACCTCGAACGTGTACAAAACTTTAACAAAATCATTATCATGGATTCACAAGTCGAAACGATCAAACTTGACAAATCACCTCAATATTCTACAAGTTACCGGACCAAAACTTGATTGCAACCAACAACAAAAGAATTAGAAAAATTATATTGCTACAAAATTTCAATGTATAAAATTGACAATATATACAATGAACAAAACTCCTCAACCTAAACATGACAAGCTTTCGGAAAACACAAATTGACATAACAAAACAAATAACGATATCAAAACCGGGTGAAAATGAATTAACGAGTTGAAAAGTGAAGATTTGAAATTCAGAATATTTCCTTGTTTCAACTTGTTAAAGCACAAATCACCACACACATAAACAAATACAAAAAAAAACATGCTTGTTTTACGTCGTAAGCTCAACGCCTTTATTGTGTGAGCTAGTAACCTCCTCTCATCATGTCATGGTATTGTCACACCGTACAAACTTAAAGAAAGTGTCATAAGAATCACACAACAAACGTTACAAATACGAGACAATTCACAATAATACGAGAAAACACCTATATGCACAAATATCATATACAAGTTAATATACAATTTATAAACAACATATACATTAATTACAAAACTAAAAAACAAAAGAATCATCGCAATGTGAATACAATAAAACCAATCCCCGACAACAGCTCCATTTTGTTGGAGCGTTATAGCGGCAAGCAACAAAAGCTTTGGAAATATTTATCCGGAAATTTATCGTGTCAACAGAGATTGGTTATTGAATTATCGTTTGAAAAATTGCATTAAGTTTGAGAATAAATAGGTTTGTAAAGAAAATGTTATCAACATAAAATAAATGTAAACAAAAATAAAAACTAAGAACTTATCAAGCCTACATATAATCTACTCATCATAGACTTAAATCTATCAACCAATTACATTCAACCTAACTATACTCATCAATGTCACTACGTATCACTCATAACCTAACTCATTTCTAACACAAAGTGAGAGACCGACCATATCACCAAGGAAATGATCTTTGTACCTCCTCAACAACACATAAGAAAACTATGTAATCACACTGATAATCTCTCACCATATCACAACCACACAGGCATTAAGCTCAGATACCCAAGTAGAGGTCTGCTCTAAATCTATCTCTAGAGTTCAGAAACTAACAGATTATCATCCTAGATTAGAATCTAAGCAGTATATGTCTATAACGACTCAAATCCCTAGCACATGGCAAAAATCTAAGACAACAATCCACAAAGATTTGTAAAGCAAGTTTAATATAACAATGTGGGCGAAAAAATACATAAGTTCAGAGTAAATGCATTTACAAACTCAACACATAAAGAGTACACAAAGATGAAGAGAAATGAACCAAAAATCTTCGGGTTTGTCACTGTCGATTGATGAGAAATCCACCCCAGATCATCTTTATGTAAGCTTCAGTGATTTTTTTAAGCTAATCCTATCACAAAATGAAGGGTGATGGAGTTGGGGTCAAAAATACCCAAAACCATACTGTGATACGGTGGGAAAGAACTGACTGTTTTTGGAATGCTGGTTTGTGTTTTGCGTTTGTTTTCACAAAATCTCGCGGTAAGCAAGAGTCGCCACCATCTTTTATTTTATCCAACAAGGAAAGGAAAAAAGCACAGAAAAATTCCTTTTTCGAGATATTTCTCGAGTTCGGGGGGTAGATTATAGAAAGGGAAGGTGTTAGCACCCTTTCTATCCGTGGTTATCCACGGGCTCTTAGGTACTTGCTCAATTGTTTTCAAAATTGCTTTTCTTTGTGCTTGTGGGTTTGAAAAAGTTTTTGTTTGAAAACTTCGATTTAACTCTTGCTTATGTCCTCAAGAGCGTATGAAGTATTTTTTTTGGAAACTTTGTTCGAAAAGTGTAAGTGTGAAAAGTTTTTTGTTTTTGAAAGAGCAAGTACTTAAGAACCATCTACCTACTCGAAAAAGGAATCGTTCTATGCTATCTTCCTTTAGACAATGCTATCCCACTATTGATGAGTAGGTAGCACCGTCGTTGGAGTTTAAGGGTCAATTCGAATTTAGGGACATATGGTCACCAAAGCAATGTTAGGATGCCTTAGCGGTAACCCTAATGTCTTAGATCATTTGTTTGAGGCAACAATATCCTAGGCTACCGTTTCGAGGCGACTATGATCTTTTAGACAAGAGGGCGACCTCTAAAGTGACCTATACTTAATGACCGCGTACGAAGGTAACCAAGTGGGGTGTACCCTAAGAGTGCGCATGTGCGAGTGTGTTGTTTTCAGTTATTTTTGTCTTTGTACATGTTATGGGTGATCTATGTTGATTTTAGGTTTAAATGTTCAATCTTGTCATGCATCCCTATTATCAAATATCTAGCAGTTATATTTTGCGGAAAATAAATTGCGGAAATTAAATTACAAGGCGTCGGGTATTTACATCGCCAAAAGCAACCCTTTGAAATTTAAATGTGGAAAATAAATAAAGCGATAAAAATAGTCCTAATTATCTATTACATTCCGGGAACAAATACAACATTGAATAAAATGGATCGCGTGCGGGAAATTAAATCGGGCGCAAGTTCTAGGGTTTTGACCCTTTGCCATTAAAGAAAAGATTTTTTTTGTTTGTTTTCGACTTTTAATAAATAAACTATCCTAAATTAATTATTAAATTAAATTAATTAAACTAATTAATAAAAATAAACATTTTTGGGTTTTTGATATTTTAAGAAAGAAAAATGAAATTGATCAATGTTAATAAAAACCTAATTATGTCTAAGTTAATTTTAATTATTGAAAAAAAACACATTAAAGTTATTCCTAATTAATGGCCTAAATTAATTAAATTAATATTTGTTAATAAAAATTAAAATTTGATTTTATGAAGAAAATATTTTTGTGGTTTTATTTTTATAAAAGAAAAAATTTGATTGGTTAATTGATTAAAAATAATAAAACAAATAAAATTAAATAAAAGAAATAGAAAGAGATAGGGGGTTTGGGCCTGATTGGGGGGTTCAACATAGCAATTTGAGGCCCATCACAAGTTGGCCTGGCAGACGTTTTGGATCCCCAGTGCGCTGGTTGACTTGGTCCCATGATGGACGTTCCATCTCCATCCATCAGATCTGGCCATTGGCTATTTGTCCATTGATTAGATGATGGTGTATGATGTACTGCTACTCCTTAGGCGCGCTGGAATACCTGAAGAAAAATTATAACAAATAGCATGGGGGACTTGGGATTCGAACCCAGGTCCTATAGGCGTTTTGATGCACACGTTTACCACTCAGCCTATGTGTTTCAATTGTTAATTAAACACAAAAAAATATAATATATTAAAACGCGTTATTATGCCAGAAAAATAAAAAAAGGGCGCGAGTGTTTGAAAGGGACCAATCAGAGGGAGACACGCCATCGTCCCCTACCTCCATCCCTGCAAAGAAATTACCTGCGGATTTGAATCCGCAGCTAAATGCCTAGGTCGTTCCAAAAACTCATCTCATGCCATATAAACTCCTCCCTAGACCATGGTTGCATTCGTCTTCCTCTCCCGGTCACGTCCATGGCCATTAATGGGGCTAAGTTTACCTGTAATAAAAACGCCCAAAAACCAATCACGAAACCCTAGATATGGCACTTGGCTTCACAGATCAGATAAATGAAATTGAATAATACATAAAGCTTGGAAATTTGATGAGGATCATGAATATGCAAATAGTTTATACAAAAGATGCAAGAATCAAGATTTGCAAATTCAAAAGAAGAGCGGTTTTTTGAGATACTTACAGAGCTTTTGAGCGTGTATAAAGACTGGTTTTGGGTTGGTTCTGCTTCAGTGATTGTCAAGGAAACGATTGAGATCGTTCTTGGCTTCTGAGTTTGCCTCTAAGTGTGATTTTGGTTTTGCACTTTTTTACCACTTTTTTCAAGTTTTCTTTTCAGTGTTCTTGCAGCCTCTAGCCCTCAATTTCGTGCCTTTGCCTTCTATATGTATCATGGAATGTATTAGGTCAAGAATCATGAATCAAATCTCTCTAAGTCAATGCCTTATGATTTGATTTGATTCATCCTTTAAAGCTTGCCAAATTTATCAAATCTCCATCTTTTTGTACATGATATGCTTGATACGAATTTTGATGATGATTATGATGACAATTAAAACCTGAAACAATCAAAAGATATCATGTAATCAAAGCTTTGGATTTTTTATGATTTAATTTGATTAAAAATGAAATAATTCAATAAAAATCAAATAAAATAATAAAAATAAGATATGAGCTCATGGCTAAAGCTAGGACACGTGGACAATGATGCAAGCTCAAATCAAGTGGAAAAGAATGGGCCCATTTGACAAAATTTGTTGTTTTGGGGATAGTTGACTTTTGGCAATTTTGTAAAAATGCCCAACTTCAACAATGCATAACTTCTTCAATTTTGAACTGTTGGAGGTGTTCTTGGACTTTTTAGAAAGCTTGCGATGTCCTCTAACCAACACTTTCGGTATCATCTCATTTTGATATTCCATTATCAAGTTATAAGCTTTGTAAAAAAAGGTGTTTTTGTTGACTTTCAAAAATGACCTATAATGTCCAAATTTATAACTTCTTCTGAGTGCATTTTTTTGATCTTGGGGTATGAATATGGATTGTTGGAAATTGCATCCTCTTCAAAATGAGCTTTGGATGGGTCATTTCTCATAAAGTATGAGAAAGTTATGCTTGGTCAAAGTTGAGTTGACTTTTCCTACAAAACCCTAATTTAGCAACTTTTGAGTCTTGATGAATTTTGAGCAATCCTTGATGAATCATGATCAACCCTTGATCAAATGATGAAACATCCTTCAAAATGAGAATGTTGACAAAAAATATTGAAGTTTGATTGTATTTGGGTCATAGTTGACTTTTGCCCTTGCACAATCGATTTTTGGGCCCTTTGAGCAATTGACTGAGCAAACTTCCTCTGCAAGGCTTGAAATTTGACATGGATGACCTTGAGAACATATTAGGACATTAAGGATCATTTGAGGTCATTTGGATTCAAGGATATTGATACAATACAAAACCCTAATTTGGGGTTGACTGCCTTAGGAGATAGCTTGACTGTCCAACTCTTGAGCAATCTTGAGCCACTTGGAGATTTTTCTTGCCATGTCTTGAGAAATATGAGAGGGAAAATTTTGGGGTAAAACAGTTGCCCCTGTTCAATCTTCTTAAACTTGAGGATGTAGATTAACTTTCGTGCCTTTCGTGATCCGAAGGTGGAAGATGATTGAACACTAGAGTGCCTAGAAATTTGCACTCGCATGAAGTGGTATCAACATTGTGATGTCGGGAATGGGCTTACAGATGCCATTTGGAGATTGTTGATAGGAGGTCTGAACTTCGACTAGAATAAGAATCAGGGAGATATTATTGTCGATCTGACTGAACCAGAGAAGGTCTTGGATTAACATTGATTGGATAAGAATAAGAAAAATCTTAGAATCGATTTAACTGAAGCAGACGAAAGTCTTGGAATATCTTCAACTGTAATAAGAATCAGGGAGATCTTAGCATCGATCTGACTGAACCAGAGAAGGTTTTGGATTAACTTTGACTGGATAGGAATCAGAAAAATCTTAGAATCGATTTAACTGAACCAGACGAAAGTCTTGGAATATCTTCAACTAGAATAAGAATCAGGGAGATCTTAGCGTCGATCTGACTGAACCAGAGAAGGTATTGGATTATCTTTGACTGGATAAGAACCAGAAAAATCTTAGAATCGATTTAACTGAACCAGACGAAAGTCTTGGAACATCTTCAACTGGAATAAGAATCAGGGAGATCTTAGCGTCAATCTGACTGAACCAGAGAAGGTCTTGGATTAACTTTGACTGGATAAGAATCAGAAAAATCTTAGAATCAAATTAACTGAACCAGACGAAAGTCTTGGAACATCTTCAAATGGAAAAATAATTAGGGAGATCTTAGCTTCGATCTGACTGAACCAGAGAAGGTTTTGGATTAACTTTGACTGGATAAGAATTAGAAAAATCTTAGAATTGATTTAACTGAACCAGATGGAAGTCTTGTGAGAGCATCTTTCTGAGGAATCCGCTGAAACAACCCTCAATAGATGTAGTTTTTGAGGGGACTACCAGGTCATATAAGTAGTCAACGGTGTTTATTAATTCTTCTTTCCCTGAAAAGGTAAAGAGTTAGTCATACGCAAAGTCATGATGTATGAAATGCATGATATATATCAAGCAATGATGCTCTCAAAATAAATGAGAATATGGTATGATACGTATATGCATGTATCATGATGTATGGAAATGTAATGTTTCTAGATGGGGAAAATAAATCTCGGATAGCTGCTGAAGAATAGAGCTGGATTCTTCTTTTCCACAGGGGATGGCGAACGAAGAGAATAAACCTGCAGGAGAGGATGACTCTGTTGGGGGAATAAACTAATGAGGAGATTACTCTGTGGAGAAGAGATGTTCTGCTAAAGATTCCACTGATAAATTCCTTCGGGATGAAATATCGTTGCTGGTGATATTTAATCCTATTGGGATTGAATTCCTGTTTGTGAAAGGAAAGAAATCCGCTGGGGATGATCTTCAGTTGCGACTTCTCTGGGAATAACCTTTTAGACTCTTATGGGGATAATCTTTTGATCTTTGCTGGGAATGATCCTTTGAACTCGGCTGGGGAGACTTATTTTGTACTCCGCTGGGGATAAACTTCTAGAGTCTACTGGGGATGATTCTCCCAACTCTGTTGGGGAAGCTTTTTCAGACTGCACTGGGAAAATTTTAACTCCACTAGGGATATCTTGTATTCTGCCGGGGAACATTCTTATACTTCGTTGGGGAATATTAAGACTGTCGGGGATATTAAGCCTCTTCAGTGTTGATGATAGATAAACTCTGCTTGGGGAGAATATTACCGATTTATTCACAGTTGCAAGTCTCAGCTGGGGGAGCTATCATTACTGTCTTACTCTGCGGGGAGTGAATGTTTCTTAGCCATATTCTTCAGCTGAATTTACCTTATACCTGGTGGACAAAGCAACTGTATAGTTTGGACAATTTTTATTGCCCCTGTTTATGATGTTACCCGTAATCGTCTTTTGTTTCGCATGTAAATATTCATGAGCAGCAATTAATGTCAAATGCATATATCAAAAATGAACATTGGACGTTCTTTGCAAATCAAAACAGATAAAGAAAAAACAGTTTGAAATTTCTTTGAAAATGAATTGTATTGATTTTGAAGTTTGGCTTGTAAATATGCGTTTTTGTACAAGAGGTTGACGTCCTAGTAAGAGAACACCGCCGAGTAGATAGAATTTACACAAATTATGAAAAAAACAAAACAGTTATGTGAACAATCCGACTGGGTTCCAACTCTGCTATTGCCTTTATGTCCTCGAGCATCTCATCACTTTGCTACTTAGTTAAAGGTAGATCAGATTGATTAGCACCCTCCGAGCTTGATAGTCGATACCGAAGTCTAGATGCAAGGTGATCCAATGAATCATAGTGTTACGCTTTGATCCCTGATTTTTCCTGGACCGCCCTTTCGGCTTTTCAATCCACCGGGATACCCTTTTTTGCTCAAGTCGCCCTTTCGGGTTTTCGACTTGCCAGGTGTACAAATTTTTTTGTTTATCCCTTATTTTTGCCCGAACCCTTTTTGGTTTGCCGGGAAGCCCTTTTTTTTGCCTAGGCCAGTCAACCTAGTGGGTCTTTGATTATGCATAGTATTTTTTCACTATGTCTGCATTGACGGGGTGAGGAAGGTCGTCACCATCCATGTTGGTTAGAATCATGGCTCCTCCTGAGAAAATGTTCTTAACCACAAATGGCCCTTCGTAAGTAGGGGTCCATTTACCCCTGGGATCACCTTGAGGTAGAAAGATGCGCTTGATAACCAGGTCCCCAACTTGATACTCTTGTCGTCTGACTTTCTTGTTGAATGCCTTGATCATCCATTTTTGATACGTCTAACCATGACAAATAGCAGTAAGTCTCTTTTTGTCGATTAGGTTCAGCTGATCAAGCCGGGTCTGAATCCAGTCATCTTCGCTCAAACCTGCATCCTTCATAATCCGAAGAGAGGGTATATGAACTTCAATGGGCAAGACTGCCTCCATGCCATAAACCAAGGAATAGGGTGTTGCCCCTGTTGACGTCCGTGCTGAGGTACGGTACCCATGAAGAGCAAACGGTAACATCTCGTGCCAGTCTTTGTATGTTATTGTCATCTTCTGCACAATCTTCTTAATGTTCTTATTAGCCGCTTCAATAACCCCATTCATCTTCGGCCGATACGGAGAAAAGTTGTGATGTTGTATCTTGAATTGCTTGCAGAGCTCGATGATCATCTTGTTATTGAGATTGGTACCATTATCCGTAATGATCCTCTCTGGTACACCATATCGACAGATCAGATTATGCCGAATAAACTGTGCCACGATGTTCTAGGTTACAGTAGCAAAGGAAGCTGCTTCAACCCACTTCGTAAAGTAATCGATTTCTACCAAGATGAAACGATGCCCGTTGGACGCTGTAGGTCTGATCTCGCTGATCATGTCAATGCCCCACATTGCAAAAGGCTACGGAGCTGTCAATACTTTCAGAGGAACTGGAGGAATGTGCACCTTATCAGCATAGACTTGGCACTTGTGACATGTCCGAGAATGCTGATAACAGTCAGATTCCATTGTGGACCAATAATATCCTGCCCGTACGATCTTCTTTGCCATGGTGTGTCCACTGGAATGAGTTCCCAAAGTACCTTCATGTAGTTTTGTCATGATCCTTTCTGCTTCGTTCTTATCCACACATCGCAATAGGGTGGAATCATGGTTACGCTTGTAAAGGATGTCATTGCTGATGAAGAACTTCGTTGCGAACCTCCTCAGAAACTTCTTATCATTAACAGATGCACCCTCGGGGTATTCCTGAGCCTCAAGGTATCTCTTCACCTCATGAAACCAGGGTTTATCTGCTACCTCTTCAGTCTCAATGTCACAGCAATGTGCAGGTTCGCCTAATCTTTCAATGGTAATCCGGGGAGCTTCGTTGTCCCAATTGACTTTGAACATAGAAGACATTGTAGCCAGCGCGTCCGCCAACTGATTCTCCTCTCTAGGGAAGTGTTCAAAGGTTATTTCCTCGAAATGTGGGAGCAACATTAATACATACTCCTTGTAAGGAATAATATTAGGGTGTTTCGTATCCCACTCGCCTTTGATCTGACTGATCACGAGAGAGAAATCTCCGAAAACCCTTAATAACTTAATCCTTAGGTCAATTGTTGCTCAAAGACCCATAATGCATGATTCATACTCTGCCATATTGTTGGTGCAGTTGAAACATATTCGGGCGGTAAATGGAGTATGAGAGCCTTTAGGAGATATGATTACGGTGCCAATGCCATTGCCCAAAGCGTTTGAAGCTCCATCAAAGTACATAGACCATCGGGATCCTTCCTCAGGTCCTTCATCTGGTCCAGGTTCTTCACAGTCAGTCACTATCATGATATTCTCGTCCGGAAATTCAAAGTTCATAGACTGGTAATCATCCACTGCCTGGTGTGCCAAATGATCTGCCAACACACTCCCCTTAATTGCCTTTTGGGTCGTATATTGGATGTCATACTCAGTCAAGATCATCTGCCATCTCGCTATTCTTCCGGACAAAGCAGGCTTCTCTAAGATATACTTGATTGGATCCATCTTTGATATCAATAGAGTAGTGTGAGTCAGTATATACTGTCTCAGCCGACGAGCAGCCCATGCCAAAGCGCAACAATTTTTCTCAAGCAACGAGTATCGGGTCTCGCAGTCGGTAAAATATTTTCTAAGGTAATAAATAGCATGCTCTTTTCGGCCAGACTCGTCATGCTGACCCAGAACACACCCCATTGAGTTGTCGAGTACTGTCAAGTATAAGATTAAGGGTCTCCCTTCAACTTGAGGCATCAGAATGGGTGGCTCTTGGAGATACTCTTTGATCCTTTCGAAAGCGGCCTGACATTCATCATTCCATCGTGCCACTTGACCTTTCTTCAGTAACTTGAAGATTGGTTCACAAGTAGCAGTCAGGTGTGAGATGAATCGGGCAATGTAGTTCAGACGTCCCAGAAAGCCTCTGACTTCTTTCTCTGTTTTGGGAGCTGGCATTTCCTGTATAGCCTTCACCTTGGCAGGATCCACTTGAATACCTTTGTCACTTACGACGAAGCCCAGCAGCTTACCAGATCTCACCCCGAAGGTCCACTTGTTCGGGTTTAACCTCAACTTGTACAACTTCAACCTGTCAAATAGCTTCTGAAGGTGGTCAAGAGGTTCTTCCTCCATCTGGGATCTTACAATCATGTCGTTGACGTATACCTCAATCTTGTGATGGATCATGTCATGAAACAAAGAAACCATGGAACACTGATACGTTTCCCCAACATTCTTCAATCCAAAGGGCACGGCCTTGTAGCAAAAGGTACCCCACTGAGTAACAAAAGTTATCTTCTCCATGTCTTCGGGAGCCATTTTAATCTGATTATAACCGGAGAAACCATCCATAAAGGAGAATACCTTATGCTGAGCGGTGTTGTCAACCAGAACGTCGATATGAGGTAGAGGGAAATCATCCTTAGGACTTGCCCTGTTCAGATCCCTATAGTCGACACACATTTGAACCTTACCATCCTTCTTCGGCACAGGAACCACATTGGCCACCCACTGCAGGTAAGAAGTAACTGCTAGAAAACCGGTGTCAAACTGTTTCATAACCTCAGCCTTGATTTTCTCTGACATCTCTGGGCGCATTCAGCGGACCTTCTGTTTCATTGGAGGACAGTCTTCCTTGGTAGGCAGGCGGTGAACCACAATATCGGTATCCAACCAAAGCATATCTTCATAAGACCAGGTAAAGATCTCAACGTAGTCACGCAGCATTTGAATCAACCGTTGCTTCACACTAAGCTCCAGATTTGCCCCGATCTTAACCTCTTTCTTGTCTATCTCTGTACCCAGATTCACTGATTCTACCGGCTCTTCGTGCGGCTGAATAACCCTCTCTTCCTGAAGTAACAGTCTTGCAAGTTCACCAGGTACTTCGCAATCATCTTAACCTTCGTCTTCGGCTAAGTTGATCGGACTTTCGAAGTCATAACTGGCAGTAACATAGTCGTTACCAATGAGATCCAGAGTGGATGTAGACATGTATATGTGAGTGTGTGTAAAATAGCTGTTTTGCAATATGTAATAAAAGAAAAACAAGGAGCGCAAAATTTGAAATGCAAGAAAACGTCCAATGCTTTTATTAATGATATATGAAAATGACACACATAAAGCCCTCACAAATGAAACCAAAGTGCCCCGGGTAAGACACTGGGCCATAAAGTTTAAAACATTGTCTGTTACAAATTCAAAACAAAAAGTCTCATTACTGGGTGATAACAGAAAAAGGCATAGAATCTTTTGTTGTCCAGTTGCTTAATCCACCATCGGCAGTTGGGTATATCCAGCTGTCAATATCAAACTCTTCATCATCGTCATCCCCGATAGCATTCACCACTGCGTCTTGTTTAGGCTTCTCTGGTGCTCCGAACTCGATCTCTTTAACATCAATTAAGTCCTGTATTTTTTTCTTCAAAGCCCAACAATCATATGTATCATGTCCCAGGCTATCTGAGTAAAAAGCACAGCGGGCATTAGGGTTGTACTTAGGCGATGCAGTGTTGGGATTCTGCGGAGCCTCCCTTGGAGTTACTAGATTGGTATTTAATAGCTGCGGCAGAATCTGGGATAAAGTCATGTTGAGCTGAGTGAATTGTCTTCGAGGTCTCTCGGCCTTTTGTTGATTGTTGCACTGAGGAGCACCAACAGGTCTTGAAATAACAACCACATTAACAACTTGGCGGCGTTCAGGTCTATTCTGGATTTTCAAACTGTAAACAACACTGGACTCTTTCTTAAAAGGCTTCTTCTTGGTGCCTGATGAAGCACCCTTCTGTATTTTACCAGACTTAATACTACCCTTAATCCTTTCACCGGTCATAATTAGCTCTGTAAACCCAGACGAAGAGCTTCCAATCAGATGGTTGAAAAATGGACCAGACAAGGTCCCCAGGAACATATCCACTAGCTCCCTATCAGCCAAGGGTGGTTGCACTCTTCCAGCGAGATCCCTCCATTTCTGAGCATAATCTTTGAAACCTTCGCCCGCACCCATTGACATACCCTGGAGTTGGGTACGCGTGGGAGCAAGGTCGGCATTGTATTGGTACTGCCTGTAGAAAGCAGCAGCCAAATCTTCCCAACTGCAGATACTGGCTCCTTCTAACTGGTAAAATCATTCAAGATGAGTCCTTGAGAGTCTGTCTTGAAAGAAGTGGATCCATAGGTTCTTATCAGCGGTGTACGGCTGAATCTTCCTTACATACGACCGGAGGTGCAGTTTCGGGCAAGAAACTCCGTCGTATTTAGTAAAGGCTGGTGCTTTGAACTTGTGGGGAATCACCACCCCAGACGACAGTCCCAGATCACCAAAGTCCAGACCAGGCACTTTCTGAACTTCCATCGCATTCAAACGGTCTTCCAATTGTTTGTATCTATCCTCAGTCGGAGGATACTGGTCTTCGTCGAAGTCCGTCTCATTGTCTGAAACCACAGGGCTAGGAGCCCTCCTTTCTTCCTGACTATATTTCCCCCCAGATGAGGTGGTCAAATCAACTTCATCTCGTAGCCTGTCTCCAAACCTGTAACCTGTGTTAAACAGGACTGTCCTCTTCTTCTTCTTCTTCTTCTTCTTCTCTTTCAGAATAAGGGTCTTCAGATCCTGCTGACCCTTAGCTAGATTCATGAACAACTCTTGGAATTGGGCATTTTGAGCCTGCAGAGCTCTGATTGCTTGTTCAGTTGATGGTTCAGAAGACATGATGCTGAAATAAATAGCGAAGAAGATGAGAAAACATGTAAGGGTACCTGTTATGAGGTGCATGGAATGAAATGCGTATGATATGATTCCAAAGACATCGAGAGATTCAAATTCTTAAACAAGAAATGAAACACACTTTTATTAGATAAACTTGAAATTCAAATTGTTCACAAAATTACCTTTAAGGCGTTACAAGAAAGGAAATACTGGAAAGTAAATAAAAACTGGAAATAATCAAAGGACATCAACGCTCCCATGGTCGTTTGCCTTTAGTGCTGACATAGTCATTGATGATCTGCTCTTTCTCCAACTGCCTAGTCAACTTCTGGATTTTTCGCTCTTGCTCGTGATACTTTTCTCTATAAGTATCCCGCTCTTCCCTTAGCTGCATCCAGGACCTCTTCAATGCCCCAATGTCAGTAGGCATCTAAGGGTGTAGAATAGTAGGAAGAACCCCCTCTTCATTAGCAACTTCAACAATGATAGGCAAGACGACCTCATACGGCATTCCTAGCTTTTGGGCATGGATGCGAACCCATCTGAGATATGGCTCCATCAGAAGTGAAGTCTTTGGGCCCAGCTCATGGGGATCAGATATGTGAACTCTATCCCAAGCCCTTATGAATCTGCGGCGTTGCTTGTCACTATCGCCTTGAAAATCAAAGATGATACTAGGCATTAACAACTCATGAGGTCCTTCTCTTCTGGCTCGCCCAAACTGACGTAAGGCCAAGCACGAATTATAAGTAATTCCTCCATGGGTTCCTATCAGTGGAACATTGGGTTACTCCCCACAGCGATCAATAACGGCCACCTCATCCATACCCTTAATAGTCCAAATGATGTCATTGTGAGAGAGAGTCATAACCCTATAAGCCCAGCCCATGCCTTCTTTGTTCTTCAGCACTGATTTGGGGAGGCGCGAAATAAACCACCTCGCCAACAGTGGAGCACAGCACATCAAGGTTCCTCGCTTCCGAGCAGTACGGGCATAAAGCTGATGAAGAATGTCACCCAGGAGAGTGGGTACAAGATTACCAGAGATGAAGATTTTTACCGCATTCACATTCACAAAGGAGTCAGAGTTAGGAAACAATACCAAGCCATATATTAGAAGAGCCAGAATATCTTCGAATGCCTTGAAGTCTAGACTATCCCAGAAATGATTAGCCTTACCAACCAAGAACTTAGTCAAAAAGCCCTTTGCTCCACTTCTAGTTTCCCAATTTGACATTACCTCATCCTTTGTCAGATGAAGGGCTGAAGCAATCTCTTCAGGCCTAAGGATCTTCTCCCAACCTGTAAATGGGGTCTGCTCCAGAATAGAGATACCGGGCAGATCAGAGAACTCTTCTAAGGTGGGGACCAACTAGTAGTCCTGAAAAGTAAAGCAATGGTACAGTGGATCATAGAACTGGACTAGGACACTCATTATCTGCTCGTCTAATTTGGAGGTGACCAAACTAAGAAGATGCCCATGTCTTCTGATGAAGGAGGTAGTATCAGACATTTTTGCAACCAATTCTTTAAGCATAGCGGGAACCTGGACAAAGTTGATCCGGATGGTGTTCCTACGCATAGGTGCCATGACCTACAAAACAGAACAAAGATGAATCCCTCTTGTCTCTGAAATAGGTTAGTCCAGTGCAAGATGAATGCAATGTTATGATGTCATGATGTCATGATATAAAGCACACCATAAGTATCCACAAATAGAAAACATGGTAAGGGCACACAAGTCACACAAAGAGCCCTTAGATTTCAGGCTGGCAAGGAGTCTAGGTACTACCCTCTTTCAGTTCAGTTGGTTTAAACCTGTCCTAAAAATAGTAACCGGGTTCTAGAGGATCTCAATATCACTTACTACCCTCGATCGGTCATAATTCCAGTTTAGCAACCTTTTCTTGCGGCCGGAATCATCGTGAGAGTTTAGTCTCAATGAGTGTAGCATACTGCTACTGTTCTATGGCCAAGTTAGTCAATTTAAAGGTTCTAAGGTCAGTTGGTGCTTAATGACCCCTTAGCAGACCCATATTCTCCTCGTTCCAACACAAGGGATATCGGTACATACTAAAATGCCACATCAACGTAGCTACTGCTTCAACCGTATCGATCTACGTCGTACAGTTCCCTCACAGTTTATTGCTACTTACCTAAAGAGTATCCCCCAGATCCGAGTTAGGATCTATAGTAACTCCGATTCAAGCCCACAAAGATAAATCATACAAAGCAAACAATTGAAAACATAATGATCTAATCCTAATGTACACCCCACTTATTAAGATATCCCCAGCAGAGTCGCCAGTTCTGTGATACGGTGGGAAAGAACTGTCTGTTTTTGGAATTCCGGTTTCCGTTTTGCGTTTGTTTTCCCAAAATGTAGCGGTAAGCAAGAGTCGCCACCGTCTTTTATTTTACCCAACAAGGAAAGGAAAAAAGCACAGAAAAATTCCTTTTTCGAGATATTTCTCGGGTTCGGGGGGTAGATTATAGAAAGGGAAGGTGTTAGCACCCTTTCTATCCGTGGTTATCCACGGGCTCTTAGGTACTTGCTCAATTGTTTTCAAAATTGCTTTTATTTGTGCTTGTGGGTTTGAAAAAGTTTTTGTTTGAAAACTTCTATTTAACTCTTGCTTCTGTCCTCAAGAGCGTATGAAGTGTTTTTTTTGGAAACTTTGTTCGAAAAGTGTAAGTGTGAAAAGTTTTTTGTTTTTGAAAGAGCAAGTACTTAAGAACCATCTACCTACTCGAAAAAGGAATCGTTCTATGCTATCTTCCTTTAGACAATGTTATCCCACTATTGATGAGTAGGTAGCACCGTCGTTGGAGTTTAAGGGTCAATTCGAATTTAGGGACTTACGGTCACCAAAGCAATGTTAGGATGCCTTAGCGGTAACCCTAATGTCTTAGATCATTTGTTTGAGGCAACAATATCTGAGGAAACCGTTTCGAGGCGACTATGATCTTTTAGACAAGAGGGCGACCTCTAAAGTGACCTATACTCAATGACCGCGTACGAAGGCAACCAAGTGGGGTGTACCCTAAGAGTGCGCATGTGCGAGTGTGTTGTTTTTAGTTATTTTTGTATTTGTACATGTTATGGGTGATCTATGATGATTTTAAGTTTAAATGTTCAATCTAGTCATGCATCCCTATTATCAAACATCTAGCAGTTATATTTTGCGGAAAATAAATTGCGAAAATTAAATTACAAGGCGTCGGGTATTTACATCACCAAAAGCAACCCTTTGAAATTTAAATGCGGAAAATAAATAAAGCGATAAAAATAGTCCTAATTATCTATTACATTCCGTGAACAAATACAACATTGAATAAAATGGATCGCGTGCGGGAAATTAAATCGGGCGCAAGTTCTAGGGTTTTGACCCTTTGCCATTAAAGAAAAGATTTTTTTTTTGTTTTCGACTTTTAAGAAATAAACTATCCTAAATTAATTATTAAATTAAATTAATTAAACTAATTAATGAAAATAAACATTTTTGGGTTTTTGATATTTTAAGAAAGAAAAATAAAATTGATCAATGTTAATAAAAACCTAATTATGTCTAAGTTAATTTTAATTATTGAAAAAAAACATATTAAAGTTATTCCTAATTAATGGCCTAAATTAATTAAATTAATATTTGTTAATAAAAATTAAAATTTGATTTTATGAAGAAAATATTTTTGTGGTTTTATTTTTATAAAAGAAAAAATTTGATTGGTTAATTGATTAAAAATAATAAAACAAATACAATTAAATAAAAGAAATAGAAAGAGATAGGGGGTTTGGGCCTTATTGGGGGGTTCAACATAGCAATTTGAGGCCCTATGCGCTGGTTGACTTGGTCCCATGGTGGACATTCCATCTCCATCCATCAGATCTGGCCATTGGCCATCTGTCCATTGATTAGATGATGGTGTATGATGTACTGCTACTCCTTAGAAGCGTTGGAATCCCAGAAGAAAAATTATAACAAATAGCATGGGGGACCTGGGATTCGAACCCAGGTCCTATAGGCGTTTTGATGCACACGTTTACCACTCAGCCAATGCGTTTCAATTATTAATTAAACACAAACAAAATACAATATATTAAAACGCGTTATTATGCCAGAAAAATATAAAAAGGGTGCGAGTGTTTCAAAGGGACCAATCAGAGGGAGACACGCCATCGTCCCCTACCTCCAGCCTTGCAAAGAAATTACCTGCGGATTTGAATCCGCAGCTAAATGCCTAGGTCTTTCCAAAAACTCATCTCAGGCCATATAAACTCCTCCCAAGACCATGGTTGCATTCGTCTTCCTCTCCCGGTCACATCCATGGCCATTAATGGGGATAATTTTACCTGTAATAAAAACGCCCAAAAACCAAACACGAAACCCTAGATATGGCACTTGGCTTCACAGATCAGATAAATGAAATTGAATAATACAAAAAGCTTGGAAATTTGATGAGGATCATGAATATACAAATAGTTTATACAAAATATGCAAGAATCAAGATTTGCGAATTCAAAAGAAGAGCGGTTTTTTGAGATACTTACATAGCTTTTGAGCATGTATGGAGACTGGTTTTGGGTTGGTTCTGCTTCAGTGATTGTCAAGGAAACGATTGAGATCGTTCTTGGCTTCTGAGTTTGCCTCTAAGTGTGATTTTGGTTTTGCACTTTTTACCACTTTTTTAAAGTTTTCTTTTCAGTGTTCTTGCAGCCTCTAATCCTCAATTTCGTGCCTTTGCCTTCTATATGTATCATGGAATGTATTAGGTCAAGAATCATGAATCAAATCTCTCTAAATCAATTCCTTATGATTTGATTTGATTCATCCTTTAAAGCTTGCCAAATTTATCAAATCTCCATCTTTTTGTACATGATATGCTTGATACAAATTTTGATGATGGTTATGATGAGAATTAAAACCTGAAACAATCAAAAGATATCATGTAATCAAAGCTTTGGATTTTTTATGATTTAATTTGATTAAAATTGGAATAATCCAATGAAAAATCAAATAAAATAATAAAAATAAGATATGAGCTCCTGGCTGAAGCTAGGACACATGGACAATGATGCAAGCTCAAATCAATTGGAAAAGAATGGGCCCATTTGACAAAATTTGAAGTTTTGGGGATAGTTGACTTTTGGCAATTTTACAAAAATGCCCAACTTCAACAATGCATAACTTCTTCAATTTTGAACTTTTGGAGGTGTTCTTTGACCTTTTAGAAAGCTTGAGATGTCCTATAACCAAACCTTTTGGTCTCATCGCATTTTGATATTCCATGCACAAGTTATAAGCTTTGGAAAAAAAGGTGTTTTTGTTGACTTTCAAAAATGACCTATAATGTCCAAATTTATAACTTCTTGTGAGTGCATTTTATGATCTTGGGGTATGAAGATGGATTGTAGGAAATTACATCATATTCAAAATGATATTTGGATGGGTCATTTCTCATAAAGTATGAGAAAGTTATGCTTGGTCAAAGTTGAGTTGACTTTTCCTACAAAACCCTAATTTAGCAACTTTTGAGTCTTGATGAATTTTGAGCAATCCTTGATGAATCATGATCAACCCTTGTTAAAATGATGAAACATCCTTCAAAATGAGAATGTTGACAAAAAATCTTAAAGTTTGACTGTATTTGGGTCACAGTTGACTTTTGTCCTGGCACAGTCGATTTTTGGGCCCTTTGAGCAATTGACTGAGCAAACTTCCTTTGCAAGGCTTGAAATTTGACATGGATGACCTTGAGAACATATTAGGACATTAAGGAGCATTTGAGGTAATTTGGATTCTAGGATCTTTATGCAACACAAAACCCTAATTTCGGGTTGACTGCCTTAGGAGATAGCTTGACTGTCCAACTCTTGAGCAATCTTGAGCCACTTGGAGATTTTTCTTGCCATGTCTTGAGAAATATGAGAGGGCAAATTTTGAGGTACAACACATACAAAAAAATGTGGTTTTGAACCTAAATTCGCATTTCTGACTGTCCAGCCTCGCCCCGCGACCAAAAAGTGTCGCCCAACGACCATAACAATGTTTTTCCCATACTTCAGCTCGCCTAGCGTCGCCCGACGACCAAAAAGTGTAGTTCGGCGACGAATGATAGAAAGTTGAAAAAACCAGCACAATATTTTGCACTATTTCGGTCATAACTTTTGAACTGTAACTTCGATTCACGCCCGGTTCGAAGCGTTGAAAAGCTTATTCAATGCTCTTTGTAACGATGCCTAAATATAAAATCTTGAATACCTACAAAAATGAGATAAAATTAATTAAACTCAATGGTATTTACATAATTATGCAGTAAATACATTATAACATAAATTGTACCGAATATACACTAAAGTTAAGGTTTATTGACAAAAAAAAAACGAATTAAGCCAATGAGTGCTAATTATTAACACTCAAATTTACAACAATTTAGCACTCATCAAAATATTCCCAACTTAAAACATTGTTTATCCTCAAACAAAGTCAAATAAACTTAAAGAAGCAAAAGACGATAATCAAAGAATCACGAATCAATAGGTTTTGAAAAATGGAAAACAAATGTTATGGCTCAAATGAAAAAGAGTACAAACAAAGTAAACACTTATCACTAAACTAGGACTATAACATAAACACAAAACAAATGATAAATACAAAAAGTATGCGAAACATTCTTAAAAAATACTTGTTCACAAATGAATCACACCTAACAAATACAATCATCGGTAGATGAAAAACACACAAATATGGGGTATTTTCACTCATCCAATAATTTTGCAAACAATAAACTAAATTATGCATTCATCCAAAAATTTACATTCAAAATATAAAAGCAAGAATCTCAAAGGATTTTCAACGTTGTAATGTGGCTTGGTTAACAAACAAGGGATAATTTCTAAAGCTAAATGGAAAAAAAAACTTTTCTAAACCTAAGGGAGTGATCAATTCACCAATGATTCAAACACAAAATTCTTATTAAACTTCTACCGAATCCAAAATTTCAAACCAAAGCATATCACTTATTAACACAACATTATTCGAACTCTTTTTGTTTTTCATTTTCCAAACTTTTTTAGTTATTTTCTTTTTCTATCTTTTTTTTTCATTTCTTTTCTCACTTTTTTTTTCTTTTTCTTTTCAACCTCATAGCAATCAACCAATAAATACACAATCATTGTTCTACCAAACTTGAATTCAACCATACATTAAAGTGAATACTCCCTACTTTATAAGGCAAGGTAAAAATTCAAACCAAAACAATGATTGAGGGTTCAAGAAAACAACGAATCAACATCCATGCAAAAAGGGAAACTAAATACTCTCATAGATAAGCATTTAGCAAATACAACATGGATATCAACCAAAAGCTCCAAGGGGTTACTAATGATCACATACTCACAAGGTGAATTGACTTATTTGGCCAAGGTAGTTATGCTCAATATGAAACAAAAAATGCCTTTATCATGTTCAAGCTTTCATACAATCAACACAAATAAAATATTAAGCATAATAAAATCTAGTTAAAACAAGAATTGTGGTCTCCAACATATGTGAACAATGGAAAGCTACCTCACAAAAAGGGTAGGAACTAAATTGATTCATAAACAAATAAGTATAAAAAATAATGAATGGCATAAAATTGTAAAAAGTCTAAGTATCATGAATATGCTAAAGTACAGAAAGCGATAAACACATACCTCCAACTTGTACAAAACTTTAACAAAATCATTAGCATGCATTCACAAGTCGAAACGATCAAACTTGACAAATCACCTAAATATTCTACAAGTTACTGTACTAAAACTTGAGTGCAAACAACAACAAAAGAATTAGAAAAATAATTTTCCTACAAAATTTCAATGTATAAAATTTATAATATATATAACGAACAAAACTCCTCAAGCTAAACACGACAAACTTTCAGAAAACATAAATTGACATAACAAAACAAATACAAATAACGATATGAAAACCATATGAAAATGAATTAACGAGTTGAAAAGTGAAGATCTGAAATTCAGAATATTTCCTTGTTTCAACTTGTTAAAGCACAAATCACCATACACATAAATAAATACAAACAAACATGTTTGTTTTACGTCATAAGCTCAACGCCTTTATTGTGTGAGCTAGTAATCTCCTCTCATCATGCCATGGTATTGTCACACCATGCAAACTTAAAGAAAGTGTCCTAACAATCACACAACAAACATTACGAATATGAGATAATTCACAATAATACGAGAAAACACATATATGCACAAATATCATATACAAGTTAATGTACGATTTCTATAAAACATATACATTAATTACAAAACTCCAAAACAAAAGAATTATCGCAATGCAAAACAATAGAACCAATCCCCGACAACGGCGTCATTTTGTTGGAGCGTTATAGTGGCAAGCAACAAATGTTTTGGAAATATTTATCCGGGAATTTATCGTGTCCACAAAGATTGGTTATTGAATTATCGTTCGAAAAATTATCGTGTTTATGAGTTTGGGGATAAATGGGTTTGTAAAGAAAATGTTATTGTAGCGGTGAAAATCGGAGATCAAACTATTAATTAACTTGACTCGCAAAAGCAAGAGTCGCCACCGCGCTTTATTATTTCCAAGGGAAAAGGGAAAAGAGCGAAATAAAACCCTAAAATATGCAATGTAAAATAATACTTAAAAGTAATAAAAATACAATGCGTTTTTGAAAAAGATCGAGAGTTCGGGGGTTGGTTATACAATGGGAAGGTATTAGCACCCAATGTATCTGCGGTACTCCGCAGGAACCTTTTGAAATATCTGTTTTTGGTTAAAATTGTTTGTTTGATTAAAATGGTTCGTTTGGCTAAAAATCGGTGTTGGAGAGATTTTGAAGATGCGACGACCTAGTGTCGAAGTTTTGACTTAAAAGGTGTGAGTTTGAAAATGGGGGTCTTTTGGGAAATTTATCTTAAGTTTAGAAAAATAGTAAACAAGCAAAAAATGAATGAGGCTATTCGCACGATTGTAGAAGACGTATTCGATGACATGAAGTCAGCTGAGTTGAAACATTTCCCTTGGAGTTAATCATAAGTGGGTAGATCTAATATTCGAGTAAGAAATCATAAATAGTTAAAATCCACGAGAAACGAACAAGGTAGATAACAAGATAAATTGTAAGAAACTAAATGAATGGACAAAGAAGAATCATGAATAAAAGAAAAGTGTAATTAAAAAATTATCTAGACTAATTTGAAATTCTAAGGTTACTAAGTAAACTAAACTTAAATTCTAAAGTGTCTAACTAAGTTAAATAAAATTTTGAAGTTATTAACTAAAACTAAATTAAAATTCTAAAGTTACTAACTGAAATTCGAAAGTTATTAAATTAAATCTAAAATAAATTAACACTCTAATATTACTGAATTAGGTCTAAACTAAATTAATTCTAAAGTTGCTAAATTACATCTAAACTAGTTCAAGTATAAACTAAATTCATTAAAAAATTACTAATTTAATCTAAACTATATTAATAATAAAATTACTAACTTAAATCAAAACTAAATTAATTCTAAATTAAAGATTAAAATTCTAAGCAATTGGTTTACTGTTAGTTATTTTTGTTTTTTTTTCAACAAAACAAATCCATAGATATATTAAACAAAATAAAGAGAAATATTAGATTGAGTGCAATATTTGCCACATATAGATACATAAAGACACATCTATGAAAAAGGATGAACCTTTCCAGAAGAAATTCCTTTCCAAGCTGATTACGTCACGCACCTGTTTGACATAGATAGTAGTTGGAGACATCAAAGCTTCAGCAATTGTGATGTCACCGCCAGGAAGTTTATCTTTCAATTGAAGCCCACTTTGAGCAAGCACTCTTCTTACAAGTGATAAGCCATTAGAATAAACTCCACTGGATGGCAAACCAATAATAATGTCACCAACGGCAATGTTCTTCCCATTGATTACATTCTCCTTCTTTACAATGCCAACAGCACAGCCGCTGAGATCATACTCGCCTTCTTTATATGGACCAGGCATCTCTGCAGTCTCTCCACCTAGAAGAGCACAATCAGATTGCTTACAACCATTGACAATTCCTTTTATAACCTGTTCAGCAACATCCACATCAAGATGGCCGGTAGGGCCGGTAGCAAAATAGTCAAGGAAAAATAAAGGCTTGGCCCCCGAAGTAACAATGTCATTGACTCTCATTGCAACCAGATCAATCCCAATAGTATCATGAATGCCGGTTTCAAAAGCAAGCATCAACTTCGTCCCCACACCATCAGTACCAGCAACGAGATACGAATCACCGAGGGGGAATAAACCACCGAAGCCTCCAATCCGAGGCGCCATCTTAGCTATTCTCCTTACAAGTTCAGAATCGACATTAATGTCAACACCAGCGTCTTTATAGGTAAGTCCTTTACCCTTACCGTCAGCCCTAACAGAAACAGCTCTGTTATCGTTCCTGTTGGAGTTCATCTTTGATAATCCGCCGTTGAAACCGCCATTTGCATTGTGCAAAGTGAAGCTGAGATGTTGTGTTGTTAAAGTCGATGGTGGATGGTGAAACGGTGCTGAATATGGAGCAGGTTGACATTTATGGGTCGTAGAAGCTTGTGAGGTGATGTGTGGCGCTGGGTTGTGGCTAGTGGTACGGTGGTTGTGGCTTGAGAAGATTGAAGGGGCTCTCACTGGGATGGGTTAAGAGGAAGGAGGATGGTGTTACGGTTCACATGGAGAGGGAAAGGTAATATTGGTGAATACGTTTTGTGTGAATATGAAGCGGAATGTGAGAGGATGTTGGGGTGAAATGAAGGGAATATGAAGAGGAGATGGTATGGGTTTGTACAGTAGGTGGGGGAATTGAAGGAGAAGTTGGGGAAAGGGGTAGAGCACATAAGAAAGAGGTTGTTGCAAGAGACTTCATTGTTGTTGTTTTTGTCTGTGAGTTTTCTTTTTCTTTTTTGCAGAATGATAAATAAATGAAAAGTAGATATTATTAAAAATGTGTATAAAGAAAACCTATGAATTTGAGAGAGACAGTGTTTAATGTTGCTGTTTTTGAAGAGATAAAAGGGAGTTTGGGAGGAAGGTTGAGTGAGGCGAAAGGTTTTTATTGCTATGCTTTTTGTTTTGTTTTTGGAGAGAGGGGAAGTGAGTTTATTTTTGTGTTTGTTATGAGATATGTTGGTTGTGTGTCATATTTAGAATATGTGCAGAGACTATGTACTGCATAATGGGATGGTGATGGGTGTATGTAGGCGGGAGTTTTTTTATTGTGGGGGGAAAGATTATGTGGATTGAAAAATAGGAGGGAAATATTTTTGTGACTAAAAGCCTTTTAATGAAAAAAAATAAAAATAAAACTTGAAAGTATAAAAAAACTCAATTTAAAATGATTTTTTTGAATATTTTATGAATAAAAAATAAAGACCCAAAATGACCGAAAATGATAAAAAACGGACGAAAATTTATCCGAAAAAATAAAATGAACACATTAAAATAATCTACATGTCACAAAGATTAAAGAAAATATATTCAAGAAGTCAAAAATCAAAAATAAAATAATAATAAAAATATCAGACTAAACAGACGTTTAAGGTTAAAAACGAGACTTTGAACTGTACCGAAAAAATAAAGCGAGCATACCGTCATATCGACGCGAAGCGCAGATTCATAAAATGATCGGTAAAAGGTGAAAACTTGAAATATTTTCTCGCTAGTTTCCCGCATAGTGTCGAATCGCTTTTAACAGTCGGTCTATAAAACCAAAATATTTTTATCTTGACATATAAATAACTTGGAGCAATGCAACAAATGAGTAAATAGATAAAAATGCATGAAGCAAAATGCCGGGTATTTTACAACTGAAAGACGATGCAAACTTTGATTTAAACTGACTTTTTCTGGTCAACTTAAATACGACTAACGATGCAAAATCTGATGAATGAAGATATTTACTAATGATTGTGACTAAATAACAAAATATGATATGAAAGTGCGACTAAAACATATTAGGGGCGAAATTAAGGGTGCAACGGTGTGCCTTGATGAATCAGTCTTCGAGAATCCATAATCAACCGTACTTTTGGCTTGGGAGACTCAAAACCTTAATTGAGGCGTGACACCTGATGCTCTTGATTCAGACCTGTCTCTGCACATGACACAAAAGAAAACATGAACATACACCTTTGTATGCGATTAGAAATTAGTGATACATATGCTAAAAATGTTCAAAACACTTGACAATCTTCGCATAGTCAAAGCTCGAAGGTGAGACGTTAAAATCGACCGTATTTCGTGACCTTGACTTATGCAAAAATAAAAATGGGATCTTAGGTCAAAAATTGGGGTACAACAGCTGCCCCTATTTAAGTTTCTTCTATCTGGAGATATGAAGATTGGGATCTTCATTTCGACGAGATTGAAGGGACTTAAATATAGAATACACAATTTTTGGCCTTAAGATACCGCGATTATGTTTACGATATGATATGAATGTGATGTTTTGAATTTTATGGGGAATGACGTCATATGAGACAGACTATGCTGGAGAAACCAAGCACATTATACAGTAATCCCACAGAGGAAGAGGTTGTAACTCCACTGGGGAAACAGAGTCATAGACTTCAAATGAGAGACTCTTGGATGATTTACATCAGTGTTGAGACTGGAAAAGAGATGATTTACATCAGTACGGAGACTGGAGAAGAAATGATTTACATCAGCACTGTGACTGGAAAAGAAATGATTTACATCAGCACTGTGGCTGGGAAAGGAAATGATGGACATCAGTGCTGAGACTTGAAAATGATTAACATCAGCACTGTGGCTAGAGATAAACATCTGTGATTTCTGAATTTTACCAAGAACGGTAACACATTTCTTCTCTAACCAAGATATCTCTTGAAAAGGATAACAAACTTCCCCACGGGACTTTTCCGAAGGGATGCCATTTGCTGAGTAGACATTATTGTTGTGAATACACAAGCTGCTCAAATAAAGAGGCCGCCACTTGCTTCCTTTCAAAGGTGTTAATAACATACAAGCTGCTCATGAAGAGACCGCCACTTGCTGTCTTCAAAGAATATTAAAGCACACAAGCTGCTCATGAAGAGACCGCCACTTGCTGTCTTCAAAGAATATTAAAGCACACAGCTGCTCATGAAGAGTCCGCCACTTGTTGCCAAAACCCACAAGCTGCTCATAAAGAAGCTGCCACTTGCTGTATTCAAAGAATATCAAAACACAAGCTGCTCATGAAGAGTCTGCCACTTGTTGCTAATAACCCACAAGCTGCTCATAAAGAAGCTGTCACTTGCCGTTTTCAAGGGAACAATAACACAAGTTGCTCAGATAAATAAGCTGCCACTTGTTGTCTTCCAAAAATACTAACGTACAAGTTGCTCATGAAGAAGCTGCCACTTGCCATTTTCCGTACAAGCTGCTCATGAAGAGACCGCCACTTGCCGTTTTCAAAAAGTGTTGATAACATACAAGTTGTCCATGAAGAGACTGCCGCTTGCTGTTTTTAAAAGTGTTGATAACATACAAGTTATCCATGAAGAGACTGTCGCTTGTTGTTTTCTTTTCAAAATTACCAATAACACACAAGTTGCTCATGAAGAGACCGCCGCTTGTTGTTTTCAAAGGTGACAATAACAAACAAGTTGCTCATGAAGAGACTGCCGCTTGCTGTTTCTTAAAAGTGTTGATAACATACAAGTTGTCCATGAAGAGACTGTCGCTTGCTGTTTCTTTTCAAAATTACCAATAACACACAAGTTGCTCATGAAGAGACCGCCGCTTGTTGGTTTTTTCAAGGTATCAATAACATACAAGTTGCTCATGAAGAGACCGCCGCTTGTTGTTTTTTTTCAAGTTGTTAATAACATAACAAGTTGCCTCGTGAAGAGACTGCCGCTTGATGTTTTCGAAGGTGACAATAACACACAAGTTGCCTCATGAAGAGACTGCCGCTTGCTGTTTCTTTTCAAAATTACCAATAACACACAAGTTGCTCATGAAGAGACCGCCGCTTGTTGGTTTTTTTCAAGGTATCAATAACATACAAGTTGCTCATGAAGAGACTGCCGCTTGTTGTTTTTTTTTCAAGTTGTTAATAACATAACAAGTTGCCTCGTGAAGAGACTGCCGCTTGATGTTTTCGAAGGTGACAATAACACACAAGTTGCCTCATGAAGAGACTGCCGCTTGCTGTTTCTTTTCAAAATTACCAATAACACACAAGTTGCTCATGAAGAGACCGCCGCTTGTTGGTTTTTTTCAAGGTATCAATAACATATAAGTTGCTCATGAAGAGACCGCCGCTTGTTGTTTTTTTTTCAAGTTGTTAATAACATAACAAGTTGCCTCGTGAAGAGACTGCCGCTTGATGTTTTTGAAGGTGACAATAACACACAAGTTGCCTCATGAAGAGACTGCCGCTTGCTGTTTGTCAAGAGTATCCATAACACACAAGTTGCCTCATGAAGAGACTGCCGCTTGCTGTTTGTCAAGAGTATCCATAACACACAAGTTGCCTCATGAAGAGACTGCCGCTTGCTGTTTCCCAAAAAGATACCCATAAAATATCGTGAAGATATTGCTGGAGGTGAGAACCAATAATTTCATCGGGGATGGACAAATTGCTCATGAAGAGACCGCCATTTGTCGTAGAGAAATCAGAAATAATCAAACTGCTTAAATAAAGAGTCAGTCACTTGTTGTCATGTCGATATTCCAGAAGAAGGTTGTGATAACACTACTGGGGAATAAAGTTCATCTTCAATGGGGAACCATGAGTAAATCCTTCTTGAGGAGACCAAGTATTTACATTGCAAAATAAATGCACTCTCCATCTAGGTTTCACAGCCTAGAGAGATCCACAGGGTATCATTCACAAGAGACAAAGCTCAATCCAGGAATAAACTGGAGAGAAAATAGTCAAAACAAGACTCCGCCCAATGAGGAAACAACTCAAATGGGGATTTATCCTATCCAAAGATGGAAAAGGAAAGCTAAAGCAAGATTCTTCCACGAGAGTTAACTCAGTGGGGAATTAGAAAAGAGGCTCACTTTCTGCTTAAGTTGACACTCTATTTGGAAAGATCAAATACGCTATTTGAATAGACATAACCAAGGTATACGAACTCAAAAATATCAACAAATACAACTGTGCGTGCATGATGCAAGTGTGAATGAATAAATGAATGCCATGTATGTGCGGACAAAACAGACAGGGGAGATGGACAGAAAATGATAAGACATCACAGTACAACTCGACACTCGGCTAATCTCAACAGGATGGTAATATTACTAGAGATAGAAAACAAAATCCATCATTGGAGCAAAGTCCTTTTACAAGGCTTAAATCTCTTTGGGGAGGAAGATATTTTCAGGTAGAAAATCCAAAGTCCAGTCTTCTATTGCAAACAATCCATTGAAAGGATAACAACACAAACAAAGTTTCAGCTGGAAAGAAGTCTTGCTTAGTTGGAGATATTGGGAACACCACCCTCTGATGATGTATGAAAAACATATCTTGACAAATCTGGATTGCCCCTGGGATTAATTTTGGATGCCCCAAGTTTACTGCTGATAAGCTGCGTGTTGCACGACATTTCTTGCGAATAACTTCACTTAAAATGCCCCAAGCCATATGGCTGATGAGGAGAAATAATCTCAAGAGGATTTTACAAAAGACCTGGCATTCACCATGCTCTGGTGTCTTCAAACTCTTAGAGAGATTCATCAAATCTCGACGTGATTGCCCCGGATTGACTGTAGTTGGCACAACAAAGTCTTCAAATTTTGCCCCAATAAAGGGTAAAGAAGTTGGGAAAGCATTAACTGGGAGAAGCAACATGTCCGTGCTTAAGGTCTTCAGGTGACATGCCCTTGGAGATGATTTTTCTTGACGTGATCCGCCAATTACTCAACATAGTTTCAGGCCTTAAAAGAATAAACTCATCACTGGTGCTTATGTGAGCTTCCTTGATATCAAACAAATGTTTTGCAGTTAGAAAATTTTATTATGAGAATGAAAATTCTAATGCAACAGTTATGTAAGTCTTGAAGATTTTGAAAAGATATCGCACAAATTTTGCGAGTTAAAGCACCATTTGTTTTTGTATAGGAAAAACATATGATACCAACATAACTATTTAGAACATTCATGGGAGTCAGGAACACTATCTCATTGAAGTATGCTTTCAAAATAACCTTGCTTCAATTAGGACTTTTGAAGGTTGTAACGTGGTCTGGTTCATGGTTTTTAGAAAAAAGATTTTAAGGCTCAAAGTATTTGGTGCCCACCCATTCTTCATGATGTTCTCCAACCCTATGTTCAGTTAATTCAACATGAGTGTTCATCTCTCAAAAGGATTTTGTGACGGTCAAGGAAACGACGAGGCTTTCGGAGTAGAAACCGCCCTCATGTCTTCGTGTTTGTAGTCACCAATTTGTTCTTTGCTTAGGACTTTTCTTTGCAGTCCTTTTCTTTGCAATTTTTATTTTCCCTAACTTTTGCCTGAACTAATTCTTTTGAATTGATAGTCCAGCGGGATGCCTTAATTTTGCCTAAGTCACACGTTTTCATGTTTTTTGACTTAGCAGGCTTTTTCTTTTTCTCAATTTTTGACTTTTTGAATAAAATGTGTGACATTAGCTTGTATTTGCTTGTTGAGAAGATTGTGATTGCCTCGTTTCTTGGTGAATGAGGGTTAACATTGTGGTTCCACATCCTCTAGATTCATTATACATGAAGGATAGCCCTCGTAATTTCTCTTCAAAAAACATCTTCCTTATGAATTTTGAACACTCAGTCAGATTAACTAAAAACTACCCTGCCCCAGGTTAAAATTCAAGGTTTTTTTTTCCGTATAGAAAAGAAACTTCTGCTTCAAAGGCTCAAAAGAGGTTAGCAAGGGATTATCTTCCTTATATCTCCAGTGTTTAGGGATTTGAAACAATGCCTGTACATCATCAGCAAGATTTTATCCAAAAGCAAACAACCAGAGATTTTGTGTTCTTTAGATCATCATCCTCCCTTCAATCTCTGCCTAGGCAAGAGAATGGGCAACAAGTTGGTATCATAATGCCAAAAGAAATTTAAAATTTGAAAACAAATATGAGTGAAACGAATGAATTTCTTCAAGACAAACATACTCGTTGTATTAAGATAATCATACAGATGCAAACAAGTTCTTACATGCAAACAATGTTTTGATAAACAAGAAAAATTACAAAAAGCAGAAATAAGTTAATGATCGGGGAAGGCCTTCCATCTGGACTTGAATCACCGAAAACATATTTCAAAACTCAAAGTGACCATCAATCGTTTTTACTCTTCGGCACGTGCTTGATTTGAACTTCAAAACCAACGTCCTTGAATGACAAGATACCACTTCTGACCAACTTCTGAACCTCAATCTTCAAAGCAAAGCAACCCTCCAAGTCATGCCCAGGAGCACCTTGATGAAAAGTACAAGCCAAATCAGCTTTGTAGTACCAATGTATCTTCTCAGGAACCTTCGGTGGAGGTCGGGTCTGAACCAAATTCCTCTGCATCAGGATAGGGAACAACTATGTATAGGTGATTGGAATTGGATCAAATTAAGTTTTCCTCTGATTAGGAACTTGCTGATTCTGTTGATGAATAGGAGAAACATGATGATTCTGACAATGATTATTTCTTCCTTTGGTTCTCTTCTTGGAAAAGTTATTATCAAACTTCTTCACACCATTAGCTGAGCTACCATCTTCATATGAACATCCCTTCCCAACATCTTCTTCTAGACGCACTCCCACATTCACCTTGTCAGGAAAGTCATTAGGTGCATTAACCATCACCTTCTCATGAGAGAATGATTTTAGAGTTTCAGTGAAGACTTTTATCATCGCTTCCTTCCTCCTAAAAGGATTGACTTGGGCGGCAACCAAAATTTCGACCAAACCAGTTAAGTGCTCCACACTAGCTTTCAAATTAGTCATCTCTCTACGAAGTTCAAAAACCTCTTGCTTGATATTCTCCATTGTTCTCTTAGCGCGAGTGTTGTACTGGTGAGACCAAAGGAAAAATAAGACTCGGAAAAAGACCTTTGAAAGTGAAACAAAAAAATGTAGAATGATGTATGATATGCAAAAGAGAGTTTTTATTTGATTTTCAAGGAACTCAAGATATTAAGTTGTAAACATCAAAGTATGAAGATTGGATCAAAGTGTTGATCGAGTTATCATCAAGATCAATCATCCATTTTGGTGGATTAGGGTTTTCGCCCTATCAACACCCAAGATCCATTGAGCTTGACGAAACTTGTGATGTTTACAAAGAAAGACCTCCAAATTCCTTCAAAGTCAAGTGAAAAGGGTTTTATGGATGCATGAATGCATGGCTATGCAACAACCACAAGCAAGGTCACAAATAAAGTCGAAAGGTTCAACGTCACGAGCATGGAGTCAAGGTAAGGAACATCCCCAAGGTATGTACTAACGGTTTAATCACACCTGTAGAACAAGGTTCTAAGAGTTCCCGGAGTCTACATTCCTCCTTCGGATATTACCAACGTCTTGATTACTCAATAATCAGCAATATTCTCAAGAGAAACTCATCCGAGCGTAGCATCGCGTAACAATTACTTCCGGATTACTCCGTTATAATCTCTGCGCTACACCTAAAAGGCCAAGATGGGTTAGGGTTCTACGGTTCCCAGCTTCCCTGGCTACCAGGTCGAAAATAATAATGTCTTCCCGATTACTCGGTAAACAAATATTACGTTCAAAAGGGCCTTCCACTGAGTGGGGGATCTCATGCCTCCTTCTTCGGGATTACTCCCTCAAAGTTAACATGACTATACCGCCCGTCCTATTCCTAAGTGTAACTTAATCCGGGTATAGGACTTGTCCTTTGTAAATATTATCAACACCCAAATAATCATAATATATACATATAATCAAACAATCAAATAATGATAAAACAGATAAAACAAATTAGGCTTAACCCACTTAGGGATGGACCAGCAAGAGGTCAATATTTCCCCAGCAGAGTCGCCAATTCTGTAGCGGTGAAAATCGGAGATCAAGCTATTAATTAACTTGACTCGCAAAAGCAAGAGTCGCCACCGCGCTTTATTATTTCCAAGGGAAAAGGGAAAAGAGCGAAATAAAACCCTAAAATATGCAATGTAAAATAATACTTAAAAGTAATAAAAATACAATGCGTTTTTGAAAAAGATCGAGAGTTCGGGGGTTGGTTATACAATGGGAAGGTATTAGCACCCAATGTATCTGCGGTACTCCGCAGGAACCTTTTGAAATATCTGTTTTTGGTTAAAATTGTTTGTTTGATTAAAATGGTTCGTTTGGCTAAAAATCGGTGTTGGAGAGATTTTGAAGATGCGACGACCTAGTGTCGAAGTTTTGACTTAAAAGGTGTGAGTTTGAAAATGGGGGTCTTTTGGGAAATTTATCTTAAGTTTAGAAAAATAGTAAACAAGCAAAAAATGAATGAGGCTATTCGCACGATTGTAGAAGACGTATTCGATGACATGAAGTCAGCTGAGTTGAAACATTTCCCTTGGAGTTAATCATAAGTGGGTAGATCTAATATTCGAGTAAGAAATCATAAATAGTTAAAATCCACGAGAAACGAACAAGGTAGATAACAAGATAAATTGTAAGAAACTAAATGAATGGACAAAGAAGAATCATGAATAAAAGAAAAGTGTAATTAAAAATTTATCTAGACTAATTTGAAATTCTAAGGTTACTAAGTAAACTAAACTTAAATTCTAAAGTGTCTATCTAAGTTAAATAAAATTTTGAAGTTATTAACTAAAACTAAATTAAAATTCTAAAGTTACTAACTGAAATTCGAAAGTTATTAAATTAAATCTAAAATAAATTAACACTTTAATATTACTGAATTAGGTCTAAACTAAATTAATTCTAAAGTTGCTAAATTACATCTAAACTAGTTCAAGTATAAACTAAATTCATTACAAAATTACTAATTTAATCTAAACTATATTAATAATAAAATTACTAACTTAAATAAAAACTAAATTAATTCTAAATTAAAGATTAAAATTCTAAGCAATTGGTTTACTGTTAGTTATTTTTGTTTTTTTTTTCAACAAAACAAATCCATAGATATATTAAACAAAATAAAGAGAAATATTAGATTGAGTGCAATATTTGCCACATATAGATACATAAAGACACATCTATGAAAAAGGATGAACCTTTCCAGAAGAAATTCCTTTCCAAGCTGATTACGTCACACACCTGTTTGACATAGATAGTAGTTGGAGACATCAAAGCTTCATCAATTGTGATGTCACCGCCAGGAAGTTTATCTTTCAATTGAAGCCCACTTTGAGCAAGCACTCTTCTTACAAGTGATAAGCCATTAGAATAAACTCCACTGGATGGCAAACCAATAATAATGTCACCAACGGCAATGTTCTTCCCATTGATTACATTCTCCTTCTTTACAATGCCAACAGCACAGCCGCTGAGATCATACTCGCCTTCTTTATATGGACCAGGCATCTCTGCAGTCTCTCCACCTAGAAGAGCACAATCAGATTGCTTACAACCATTGACAATTCCTTTTATAACCTGTTCAACAACATCCACATCAAGATGGCCGGTAGGGCCGGTAGCAAAATAGTCAAGGAAAAATAAAGGCTTGGCCCTCGAAGTAACAATGTCATTGACTCTCATTGCAACCAGATCAATCCCAATAGTATCATGAATGCCGGTTTCAAAAGCAAGCATCAACTTCGTCCCCACACCATCAGTACCAGCAACGAGATACGAATCACTGAGGGGGAATAAACCACCGAAGCCTCCAATCCGAGGCACCATCTTAGCTATTCTCCTTACAAGTTCAGAACCGACATTAATGTCAACACCAGCGTCTTTATAGGTAAGTCCTTTACCCTTACCGTCAGCCCTAACAGAAACAGCTCTGTTATCGTTCCTGTTGGAGTTCATCTTTGATAATCCGCCGTTGAAACCGCCATTTGCATTGTGCAAAGTGAAGCTGAGATGTTGTGTTGTTAAAGTCGATGGTGGATGGTGAAACGGTGCTGAATATGGAGCAGGTTGACATTTATGGGTCGTAGAAGCTTGTGAGGTGATGTGTGGCGCTGGGTTGTGGCTAGTGGTACGGTGGTTGTGGCTTGAGAAGATTGAAGAGGCTCTCACTGGGATGGGTTAAGAGGAAGGAGGATGGTGTTACGGTTCACATGGAGAGGGAAAGGTAATATTGGTGAATACGTTTTGTGTGAATATGAAGCGGAATGTGAGAGGATGTTGGGGTGAAATGAAGGGAATATGAAGAGGAGATGGTATGGGTTTGTACAGTAGGTGGGGGAATTGAAGGAGAAGTTGGGGAAAGGGGTAGAGCACATAAGAAAGAGGTTGTTGCAAGAGACTTCATTGTTGTTGTTTTTGTCTGTGAGTTTTCTTTTTCTTTTTTGCAGAATGATAAATAAATGAAAAGTAGATATTATTAAAAATGTGTATAAAGAACAGCTATGAATTTGAGAGAGACAGTGTTTAATGTTGCTGTTTTTGAAGAGATGAAAGGGAGTTTGGGAGGAAGGTTGAGTGAGGCGAAAGGTTTTTATTGCTATGCTTTTTGTTTTGTTTTTGGAGAGAGGGGAAGTGAGTTTATTTTTGTGTTTGTTATGAGATATGTTGGTTGTGTGTCATATTGAGAATATGTGCAGAGACTATGTACTGCATAATGGGATGGTGATGGGTGTATGTAGGCGGGAGTTTTTTGATTGTGGGGGGAAAGATTATGTGGATTGAAAAATAGGAGGGAAATATTTTTGTGACTAAAAGCCTTTTAATGAAAAAAAATAAAAATAAAACTTGAAAGTATAAAAAAACTCAATTTAAAATGATTTTTTTTGAATATTTTATGAATAAAAAATAAAGACCCAAAATGACCGAAAATGATAAAAAACGGACGAAAATTTATCCGAAAAAATAAAATGAACTCATTAAAATAATCTACATGTCACAAAGATTAAAGAAAATATATTCAAGAAGTCAAAAATCAAAAATAAAATAATAATAAAAATATCAGACTAAACAGACGTTTAAGGTTAAAAACGAGACTTTGAACTATACCGAAAAAATAAAGCGAGCATACCGTCATATCGACGCGAAGCGCAGATTCATAAAATGATCGGTAAAAGGTGAAAACTTGAAATATTTTCTCGCTAGTTTCCCGCATAGTGTCGAATCGCTTTTAACAGTCGGTCTATAAAACCAAAATATTTTTATCATTGACATATAAATAACTTGGAGCAATGCAACAAATGAGTAAATAGATAAAAATGCATGAAGCAAAATGCCGGGTATTTTACAACTGAAAGACGATGCAAACTTTGATTTAAACTGACTTTTTCTGGTCAACTTAAATACGACTAACGATGCAAAATGTGATGAATGAAGATATTTACTAATGATTGTGACTAAATAACAAAATATGATATGAAAGTGCGACTAAAACATATTAGGGGCGAAATTAAGGGTGCAACGGTGTGCCTTGATGAATCAGTCTTCGAGAATCCATAATCAACCGTACTTTTGGCTTGGGAGACTCAAAACCTTAATTGAGGCGTGACACCTGATGCTCTTGATTCAGACCTGTCTCTGCACATGACACAAAAGAAAACATGAACATACACCTTTGTATGCGATTAGAAATTAGTGATACATATGCTAAAAATGTTCAAAACACTTGACAATCTTCGCATAGTCAAAGCTCGAAGGTGAGACGTTAAAATCGACCGTATTTCGTGACCTTGACTTATGCAAAAATAAAAATGGGATCTTAATTCAAAAATTGGGGTACAACAGTTATCAACAGAAAATAAATGTTATCAAGCCTGCATATAATCTACTTGTCACAGACTTAAATCTTCAGCCAATTACATTAAACCTATCAATACTCATCAATGTCACTACATATCACACACAACATAAGTCATTTCTAACCCAAATTGAGAGATCGACTATATGACCAAGTAAATGATCTCTCTACCTTCTCAACAACATAGAAGGCAACTATGTAATCGCATTGATGATCTCTCAGCACATCACAACAACACAGAGGCATTAAGCTTAGATACCCAAGTAGATGTCAGCTCTAAATCTATCTCCAGAGTTCAAAAACTAACAGATAATCATCCTAGATAAGAATCTAAGCAGTATATGCATATAACTACTCAAATCCCTAGCACAGAGCAAAAAAATAAGAAAACAATCCACAAAGATTTGTAAAGCAAGTTTAATATAACGCCATGGGCGAAAAAAATACATAATTTCAGAGTAAATACATTTACAAACTCAACACATAAAGAATACACAAAGAGGAAGAGAAGTGAACCACAAACCTCCCAGTTTGTCAGTGCCGATTGATGAGCAATCCACCCCGGATCATCCGTATGCAAGCTTCAATGTTGTTTTCTTAGCTAATCCTATCACAAAATGAATGGTGGAGTTGGGGTCAAAAATACCCAAAACCATACCCAAAAAATGTGTTTTTACACCTAAATACACATTTTTTAATGTCCAACGTTGCCCGACGACCAAAAAGCAGTGCCCGGCGACCAAAACAACATTTTTCCCATGCCTCAACTCACCTAGCATCGCCCGACAACCAAAAAGCATCGTCCGGCGATGGATTACAAAAAGTTGAAAAAACCAGCACAACATTCTACACTATTTCGGCCATAACTTTTGAACCATAACTTCGATCCGCGTGCCGGTTCGAAGCATTGTAAACCTTATCCAATTCTCTTTCTAACAAATCCTAAATATCAAATCTTGAATACCTACAAAATTGAGATAAAATCAATTAAACTCAATGATATTTACATAATAACACAATAAATACGCTATAACATAAACTATATCGTATATACACTAAAGTTGAGGTTTATTGATAACAAGAAAACGAATTAAGCTGATGAGTGCTAATTATTAACACTAAAATTCACAACAATTTAGAACTCATCAATCTCTCCCCTACTTATAATATTATTTGTCCTCAAAAAAGTCAAATAAACTTAAAGAAGCAAAAGACGATAATCAAAGAATCACGAATCAACAGGTTTTGAAAAACAGAAAACAAATGTTGTGGATCAAATGAAAAAGGTTACACACAAAGTAAACACTTAGCACTAAACTACGACTATAACTTAAACACGAGACAAATGCTAAATACAAAAATTATGCCAAACATTCTAAAAAAATTACTAGTTCACAAATGAATCACACCTAACAAACGGAATCATCGGTAGATGAAAAACACATAAAAATGGGGTATTTTCACTCATCCAACAATCTTGCAAACAATAGACTAATTTATGCATTCTTCCAAAAATTTACATTGAGAATATAAAAGCAAGAATCTCAAGGGCTTTTCAAGGTTGTAATGTGGCTTGGTTAACAAACAATGGATAATTTCTAAAGCTAATCGGAAGAAAAAAATCTTTCCTAAACCTAATGGAGTGATCAACTCAGCAATCATTTAAACACAAAATTCCAATTAAACTTCTTCTGAATCCAAAAGTTCACACCAAAGCACATCACTTATTAACACAACATTATTCAAACTCTTTTTGTTTTTCTTTTTCAAAAACTTCTTCAATTTTTTTTTCTTTTTCTATTTTTTTTCATTTTCTTTTCAACCTCATAGCAATCAACCAATAAATGCACAAGCATTTTTCCTCCCAACTTGAATTCAACCTTACATTAAAGTGAATACTCCCTACTTTCTAAGGAAAGGTAAAAATTCATACCAAAATAATGGTTGAGGGTTCAAGAAAACAATGAATCAACATCCATGCAAAAAGGGAAACTAAACACTCTCATAGGCAAGCATTTAGCAAATACAACATGGATATTGTTAAAAATATCAAAGGGGTTACTAATGATAACACACTCACAAGAAGAATTGACTTATTTTCCCAAGGTAGTTATGCTCAAAATGAAACAAAAAATGCCTTGATCATGCTCAAGATTTCATACAATCAACACAAACAAAAGATTAAGCATAATAAAATCCAGTTAAAACAAGAATTGTGGTCTCCAATATATGTGAACAATGGAAAGCTACCTCACAAAAAGGGTAGGAACTAAATTGATTCACAAATGAACAAGTATACAAATGAATGAATGGAATAAAATTGTAAAAAGTCTAAGTATCATGAATATGTTAAAGTTTAGAAAGCGATAAACACATACCTCGAACGTGTACAAAACTTTTACAAAATTATTACCACGGATTCACAAGTCGAAACGATCAAACTTGACAAATCACCTCAATATTCTACAAGTTACCGGACCAAAACTTGAGTGCAAACAACAACAAAAGAATTAGAAAAATAATACTCCTACAAAATTTCAATGTATGAAATTTACAATATATACAACGAAGAAAACTCCTCAAGCTAAACACGACAAGATTTCGAAAAACACAAATTGACATAACAAAACAAATACAAATAATGTTATGAAAACAGGGTGGAAATGAATTAACGAGTGAAAAGTGAAGATTTGAAATTCATAACATTTCCTTGTTTCAACTTGTTAAAGCATAAATCACCACACACATAAACAAATACAAACAAGCATGCTTTGATTTACGATGTAAGCTCAACGCCTTTATTGTGTGAGCTAGTAACCTCCTCTCATCATGCCATGGTATTGTCACATCGTGCAAACCTAAAGAATGTGTCCTAATAATGACACAAAAAATGTTACAAATACGAGACAATTCTCAACAATACGTGAAAACACATATATGCACAAATATCATATACAAGTTAATGTACAACTTCTATACAACATATACATTAATTACAAAACTAAAAAATTAAAGAATTATCGCAATGCGAAAACTATATAACCAATCCCTGGAAATGACACCATTTTGTTGGAGCGTTATAGCGGCAAGCAACAAAAGTTTTGGAAATATTTATCCGGGAATTTATCATGTCTGTAGAGATTGGTTATTGAATTGTCGTTCGAAAAATTATCGCATTTATGAGATTGGGGATAAATGGGTTTGTAAAGAAAATGTTATCAATAGAAAATAAATGTAAACAAAAGTAAAAACTAAGGAAAAACTTATCAAGGCTGCATATAATCTACTCATCACAGACATAAATCTATCGACCAGTTACCTTCAACCTAACAATACTCACAATGTCACTACATATCACTCACAACCTAAGTCATTTCTAACCCAAATTGAGAGACCGACTGTACCACCTAGGAAATGATCTCTCTACCTCATCAACAACACAGAAGACAACTATGTAATCACACTGACGATCTCTCAGCACATCACAACCAGACAAAGGAATTAAGCTCAGATAACCAAGTAGATGTCAACTCTAAATCTATCTCTAGAGTTCAGAAACTAAGAGATAATCATCCTAGATAAGAATCTAAGAAGTATATGTATATAACAATTCAAATCCCTAGCACAAAGAAAAAATCTAAGACAACAATCCACAAAGATTTGTAAGTTATGTTTAATATAACGCCATGGGCGAAAAAAATACATAAGTTTAGAGCAAATATATTTTCAAACTCAACACATAAAGAATACACAAAGAGGAAGAGAAATGAACCACAAATCTCCTGGTTTGTCAGTGGCAATTTATGAGCAATCCACCCCAGATCATCAGTATGCAAGCTTCAATATTGTTTTCTAAGATAATCCTATCACAAAATGAAGGGTGATGGAGTTGGGGTCAAAAATACCCAAAACAATACAAAAAAAAAGTGTTTTTACACATAAATACGCATTTCTGACTGTCTGGCATCGCCCGACGACCAAAAAGTGTCGCCCAGCGACCAAAACAACAATTTTCCCACGCTTCAACTCGCCTAGCGTCTCCCGCAGACTAAAAACTGTCGCCCAGTGCCGGTTGACAGAAAGTTGAAAAAACCTGCACAACATTCTGCACTATTTTGATCATAACTTTTGAACCGTAACTCTGATTTGCGTCTGGTTCGAAGCGTTGGAAAGCTAATTCAAAGCTCTTTCTAACAATGCCTAAATATTAAATATTGAATACCTACAAAAATTAGATAAAATCAATTAAAATCAATGATATTTATATAATAACGTAATAAATACCTTATAACATAAAGTATACCGAATATACACTAAAGTTTAGGTTTATTGACAAAAGCAAACGAATTAAGCCGATGAATGCTAATTATTAACACTCAAATTGACAACAATTTAGCACTCATCAAACTCTCCACTACTTAAAACATTATTTATCCTCAAACAAAGTCAATTTAACTTAAAGAAGCAAAAGACGATAATGAAAGAATCACAAATCAACAGGTTGTGAAAAACGAAAAACAAATGCTATGGCTCAAATGAAAAATAGTACACACAAAGTAAACACTTAGCACTAAACTACGACTATTACATAAACACGAAACAAATTCTAAATACAAAAGTTATACGAAACATTCTAAAAAAACTAGTTCACAAATGAATCACTCCTAGAAAACACAATCATCGGTAGATGAAAAACACACAAAAATGGGGTATTTTCACTCATCCAACAATCTTGAAAACAATAAACTAAATTATGCATCATCCAAAAATTTACATTGATAATATAAAAGCAAGAATCTCAAGGGCTTTTCAAGGTTGTAATGTGGATTGGTTAATGTTGTACCCCAAAATTTTCCCTCTTATTTCATCAACATTTCTCATCACAAAGCCCTTGGAAATCAAGATCAAGCTAGGGTTTGCTCAGCTCAAGACTCCTCCTTGCACTGTTGACCCAAATTAGGGTTTGAATTTGCACATAGTTGTTTTGACCTAAAATGCCCAAATGACTTTGATGCTTCATGTTGGACTTACAAGTTTATCCATACCAAGTTTCAAGCCTTGATTCCAATCTTTGCCCAGTCAATTGGACAGTTGACCTAGAAATCAGCTGTGTTGGGGAAAAAGTCAATTGTGGCCAATTGACAGTCAAACTTCATAATTTTTGACCCACATCAACATAATGAACTCAGATGAACCATTTGGTCAAGTTTGGATCACAATTCCACAAGAAATTTGATCAGATCACCAAAAGGGTAAAATGGTCATTTTTAGGGTTTTGACTACACAAAGGCAATTTTTGACTGTTTGACCTAACCAATGGCAAACCAAGCTCACATATGGACTCAAGGACTCAATGGAATTTTCTTGACCCATTCCACAAGTTCAAAAGATCCCAAATGCACATGATTGACATATGAATTTTTCAGTCAACTGATCAAATTTGATTGTATACTGAAAAGTCAAACTTTGACTTTTTGTTTAAAATCAAGTGCCAAGATTCATTTTTCATCAAGACATGTCAAATTATGAAAATTTCTCATCAAGAAATCCAAATTTGCAAATTAGGGTTTAAAATGAGAAAATTTCATAACTTAGAATTTTCTAAGTTATGAAACTTCCTTATGTTTACCTAACTTTGTCCCATTTTTTCATCAATATACAATTGGATTCAAACAATACTCAAAACATGAAAGTTGTAGTCCATTGCAAAATATACAACTTTGATTCACAAAGTTTTCTCAAAGGAAGCTTGTAGCTCAAGTTATGATTTTTGGAACAAGGGTGCAAAACATTCTTAACTTTGAAAAATTTTGACCTATTCTAGGCAGGATTTTTGACCAACTTCATGGCCATTTTTCACATGCTTCCACTTGTAATTTCAATTTGCATTACAAATATGGATTGTAGTACACATTCCAAGCTTTCCAAATTGTCCAAGAACTCATCAAACACCCTTGTGGTTAGGGAGATTCGAATTTGCAAAGATGGGCAAAAGTCACTTTGTTCATAGCTAAATACATGTTCATAACATTGGCATTTTTCAAATCAGCTTGTACAAGCTAGCTTGCAGGCCTCAAAACCAGTTTTACACACCTTAATTAAATGCTTAACCTTTGTGTTAAAGTCTTATTTTGTTCACTTGGTCATTACATGCAAGATTAATCCATAATTAGAAAAAGCAATTTTGCCATTTTTGTAAAGTAATGCTTTATGTCAAAAACCAAATCCAAGTAGTACAAGCAAAATCTTTGAGGCACAAGTTTATGGACAAATCTCACTGATCAAGAGAGAGTGCTGCATCATGCTTGAGGGACCTGTATTGGCCTATAACCCAACTTGACTATCTTTGCTTACTTGAGAAGAAACTTGGAAAAAGATATCCAACTCTCACTTCCTGCAAACAGAAGCTCGAGAAAACTTTGTAGACACTTTTCATACACCAAAACAAGCCTAAAGCACAGCTCATCCATCCCTAAGACCTGCTCATACTCAGAATCCTTGTTTTGTTGCAAAATAGGGCAAGTTCTGCAACTTGACCTCCATAACCATATCCATTCGTGCGTGTTTGCTCAAGCCTGTCCAAACACATTCTATATCATCCACACAAACTATCCCAAGCCCTAGATACAGACTGTAACACCCCTAACCAAGTTTGCCATTTTCACTTTTCAGCTGTGCAAGTTGACTTCCATAGCTCGATACAGGCAGATTCAAAGCAAGCTAGGTGTTGGAGAAGGTTCCTTGGACCTCAGGCAAGCTGTACAAATCCTCAAACTCCATTGAAGGTGGCGACTCTTGCTAAACCGAAACATTTGCGAAAACAAACGCAAAACCTCAAGTCAGTTCTTCCACCGTATCACATAACTGGCGACTCTGCTGTGGAATTGTTAAAACTGGAGTAACCTTAGGGCTTAGATCATCCTTTTGCATGACTAATTGTTTGCTTTGATTGCTTTACATTTTGGGCCCTCTTGTTTGGGCTTGAAATCCTACACCCGGATTTGGGAAACATTCATAGATAGCAATACGTTGTGGAAACTGTGTGGGGTATACCGACACGGTTGAAGCAATAGCTATATTAGTGCGACATATTTGTGAGTACCGGTAACCCTTGAGTTCAATCAAGGAGAGTACGGGGCCACTGAGTGATGTCACTAAGCACTAATGACCTAGAACCTTACTTGACCATCTTGGCCTTTCATTAGGGGTAGTGAGATGACCGGCTTTGGTGCAGTCCGAAGTTGGTAGATACTCGATACTACACTCATTGAGGGTTGTTTTCTTGGAATATTTTGGTCGCTAGTTAAGTGGCTAAACCAAAACAATAAACATAGAAAACAACTCAATGATATTGAGCTCCTTAGAACCCGGTTACTATTTATAGGACAGGTTTTTTAAGCCAACTTCACTCAAGAGGGTACTTACCTATGAAACCCCATGCAAGCCTGAAACTAGGGTTTTGTGTGACTTGATTGTACATATGTTTGTGCATACATCATGAACATCATAAAGCATCATATGCATCCACTAACCATTTCAAGGGTTTGGATCTTCATCTTTGTTCTTGTTTTGTAGGTCATGGAAATTCTTCGCAGGAAAACTATCCAAGTCAACCTTGTGAGAATCCCTCCTCAACTCAAGGAGCTTACATCCAGAATTCCAGAAAGCTCTCTCTTCAGTGAAAGACATGGTAGACTGCTCAGCCTAGTCAACACCAGCATTGAAGAAGACATGGTGAAAGTGTTGTTCCAGTTCTTTGACCCCCTTCACCACTGTTTCACATTCCCCGACTACCAATTGGTGCCTACTTTGGAGGAATTTTCTCAACTCCTGAGAATTCCTATTCTTAATCAACTACCTTTCAACGGTACGGAAAAATAACCAAAGCCTGAAGATGTTGCTCAAGCACTACACTTGCAACCATCTGACATCAAGGGGCATTGGGAAACTAGAAGTGGTGTCAAAGGCTTCTTGGAAAAATTCTTGTTCGAGAAGGCACAAGAGTGTTGGAATTCTTTGGATCTACAAGCCTTTGAAGAGATTGTGACACTCCTTATTTATGGGTTGGTCTTGTTCCCAAATCCTGACCAACTTATAGATGTCAATGCTGTCAAGATTTTCCTATCCAGGAATCCCATACCTACATTTCTTGGGGACATCCTCCACTCATTTTACACACGAACAATGAGAAAGAGAGGTGTTCTCATGTGCTGTACTCCTCTCCTTGCAAGGTGGTTTATTTCTAACCTTCCACAATATGTTTTGAAGAATGAACAAGGCCTAAGGTGGTCACAACGGTTAATGACCCTCACAAACTCTGATGTACATTGGTGTTCTCGGTCCAGAGAAAATGTCATCATCGTCGATCGTTGTGTTGAGTTCCCTAATGTTCCATTACTCGGCATTAAAGGGGGCATTACCTACAACCCTTGTCTAGCTTTGAGACAATTTGGATATGCACGAAGGGATGGCGCTCATGACATGCTGATTCTTGACCTAGTTTTTGACTTCGACAACGATGCGCAAGGGCTTCGCCAAAGGTTCATCAGAGCTTGGAGGATTCCTAACAAGGTAGATAGCAAGACACTGGGGCACAAGAACTCCATCCCTCTTGAGCCTTATCTCAAGTGAGTACGAACCCGAGCCCAGAGTCTTATGATGCCTTAACCTCATATTTTCCCTTTGATTAAAGAGCCTGTTAAGGAAGGAGAGGTTCCCTACACCATCCTATATCCTGACATGCCAACATCATGGAAGGAGATGCAGAAAAGTTGGATCCAACTCAAGGAGGAACGTAATACTTTTGAAGCCAGCTTCTACGCCAGTGAGAAGAAGGTTTTGGAGCTTACCTGCCGACTTCACGAGGAGTGGACCCTCAACACTTACATCGCACCAAAGAGGATGAGCAACATCTTTTTACCTTAAGAGGTTTTTGTAATATTTGGCCCAGGGGGCATTTATGTACTGACAAAATTTCTTCTTATTAATATGACGTGTGTTCTTTTTGTCTACAACAATTTTGAATTTCTAAATCCTTGAATGCATTACATGAATAAACATATCATTCATCATATGCATAAACAGGTCTTCACACCAGGTTTCCTTATCTTTCTACTGTTTATTTCAGTAAGATGGATCTCGAACAGACGATCAAAGATCTGCAGGCACAAAACTTGCAGTTTCAACAGCTCCTAATGACCTTAGCAAAGGGTCAGGAGGATCTTAAAGCATTGCTAGGGAATAAAGAGCAAGAAAAAGGGAAAAAGAAGAAGAAAAGAGTCGGGGTAGCTACACTGGGAAGAAGGTTTGAGAATGAAGTTAAAAGAGTTCTTGAATTTCCCTCCGCATCTGAGGAGGAAACCAATAAGGGAAAAGGAGCTGCATTACCTTCTGAGTCCGAGGCTGAAGAGGAAGAGGTTGAGGAAGATTAAGACTACTCAGAGCAGCAATACCCGCCAGCGGACGACAAATACAAAAACCTAGAGGATAGACTGGCAGCTATGGAGCTGCAAAGGGTTCCCGGGTTAGATTTTGAAGAATTGGGATTAATTGTTGGGATTGTGATCCCTCCAAAGTTTAAGGTGCCAATTTTTTCAAAATATGATGGGCTGTCTTGCCCGAAGATGCACCTGAGGTCGTATGTCAGGAAAATTCAACCTCATTCATCCGATAGAAATCTTTGGGTACACTTCTTCCAGGATAGCCTGTCTGGTACACAGCTAGATTGGTTTTACAAGCTTGAGAGGTCAGAGGTACATAGTTGGGAGGATTTGGCAGCTGCCTTTTATCGCCAGTATCAATATAACTCTGACTTGGCGCCAACCCGTACTCAGCTACAAAGTATGGGAATGACCTCAAATGAGGGATTCAAAGAATATGCCTAGAAATGGCGCGACTTGGCCGGAAGAGTGCAGCCACCTCTTTCTGATAGGGAACTAGTTGATATGTTCTTGGGGACCCTATCTGGCCCGTTCTTCAACCATTTGATCGGGAGCTCTTCCGCAGGGTTTACTGAATTGATTCTGACTGTCGAACGGGTGGAAGCTGGTATTAAGAGTGGGAAGATTCAAAGGGATGCCTCTGCATCTACAACTGTTAAAAAGCCATTTCCAGCCAAGAAGGAAGCGGTTGTTGTGTACTCTCAGAAAGGATCGGGAAGAACTGAGCGCCGACCGACTGTGGGGGCCGTGATGATTCAAAATTCGTCAAATGATCAGCCTCGTGATAATCAGTCCAGACCAAATCAGCAACGGGTAGAGCGGCCACAACGGCAGTTCACCCGCATCAATATGACATCTGCACAAGTTCTTCCCCATTTGTTGAAGTTGAATCTGACTGGTTTAAAGGAGGCACCGAAAAACCCTAACACCACATCTCCATACTATCATGTCAATGCCAAATGTGCCTACCATTCTGATAGCGCCGGACATGACACCAACAATTGTTGGGCGCTAAAGAATAAAATTCAAGACTTGATAGATGCAAAAGAGGTTGAGTTCGATGCTCTAGAGAAACCAAATGTAATATCCGCTCTGATGCCGAAGCATGGTCGCAATGTCCATGTTATTGAAGAAGATCTGTATGTTGTTACTGTTGATGATCTGGTAACTCCATTACTAACAATCAAGTTAAATCTGTTGAAAGCTGGGATTTTCCCAGGATGTAAAGAAGACTGCTACTGTTGTTCCTCCCTACCAATCGACTCTCCATTGCTGAAGATAGGCATCCAAGGCCTAATGGACAGCCAATAAATTCTTTTCGAAAAGATTCCTGCTACTCTAACCCCTATCAAAGATGTTTCAATAATCACCATTTCCACCAATCTTTCCAAGGTCCCTAAAAAGCATGTTAAGATTACATCTGCTACGAAGATTGTTCCTATGAAAATAACCATGCCTGGGCCTGTCCCCTACAAATCTGACAAATCAATACCATGGAATTATGGTGGAGAAATCTACTACCATGGTGTTAAACAAGTTGAGATAACTGAAGAGAGCTCTGATGAAGAAGATACCGACATTGGAAACATTGCCGATACGAGCAAGATTACCCGAAGTGGGAGAATATTTTCTCCAGAGATTGCCCCTCCAAAAGCAATCTTTGGACCCTCAGCTGCTGCCAAGGTTACTCATGTACCGATAAAACTCTCTGCAAGAATTCCGTTGATTGAAGAAGTTGTTACTCCTATGGTTGTCCCTCCTACTTCTGCTGATAAGGGGAAATGGATCCAAGACGAGCTCGTCAGAATGAGGGCTCCGCCATTGGTCATCCCCGAAACCTCTAAGAAAGAAATGGAGGAGATTCTGAAAATAATTAAGAAGAGTGATTATGACGTTGTAGAGCAACTGGGGCAAACCCCCTTGAAGATATCCATGCTAGCTTTGCTGCTTTGTTCTGAGGCTTATGCCAAATCATTGATAAGGTTTCTGAAGACAGCCCATGTACCCCAGGAAACCTCAGCCGATCAATTCCAGGATTGTGTAGCCAGCCTTACTGCCGACAACAGCCTGGGTTTCTCTGATGTTGACCTAACCCCGAAAGGAAGAAAGCACAATGATGCATTGCATGTGTCAGTTGTATGCCGAGGAACTACTCTTGCCCATGTTTTGGTCGACACTGGTTCTTCTCTGAATGTGCTGCCTAAGAAGGCTCTCGATCGACTGGATTGTGAAGGCTTGGAGCTGAAACCAAGTAATATCATTGTCAGGGCCTTTGACGGGTATAAAAGAATGGTACATGGGGAGGTCGACATCCCTATCAAGGTAGGAACTGAAGTATTCCACTCAACTTTCTATGTGATGGACATCCGTCCGTCATACTCTTGCTTGCTAGGAAGACCATGGATACATAACGCTGGGGAAGTCACTTCCTCCCTACATCAGATGCTGAAATACCCTGTCGAAGGAAAAATCATAACTGTACACGGTGAAGAGGAGTACATGATCAGTCATCTGAACTCCTTTCGGTATGTGGAAGTGGAGGGTGAATTCATTTAGACACCGTTCCAACACTTCGAGGAAATTGCTCCCGAGGTTTCTGTAGAAAAGGCAGTAGCTGAGGAGCCCAAGCGGGTGGCCAGGATGGCATCTCTGAAAGACGTAAAGGCTGCAATGTAGGAGGGGAAGAGCTCAACATGGGGTCAGTTGCCTGACTTTCCTCACAAAACAGACAAGTTTGGGTTGGGATTTACTGTTGCGGGGCAGAAAGCTATGCGTCGCTCAAAAATTGAAAGGACGCCCATCAAGATTTCTCCTCATGGGATCAATGCTTTGGAAGACGAAGACGAAAAGGGTAACATTGAAGACTGGATCTTCCCGACCATCGGAGGGGGACTACACAACTGAGAGGCGAAAGACTTCGTCCCCATTACTTTCATTAATCAGTAACTTATCTTTCGAACATTTCCTGTTGGTCTGTAATAATTACTTTTAAACAAATATGCACACTACTTTTTCACCTCATGCGTTTCCCGGGGCATGTAGGTCCATTTGTAAGGGTTTTGATTCTCTTCATATTCATATGCCATATTTAATGATTCATTGGACGTTTTTCATTCATAAACTGCTGTGTTCATTTTCTTTCCTTTTGCATTTTTGTTTGTTTAAGGATGGTTATCCCTTACACACACCCACACTCACAAATGCAGGTACCCATCCATTCTGGATTCTATGGGTGACTATTCTGCTGTATCCTTCAATAACTCTGAAGATTTGGTCAATCAGGCTGAGTATAAAGATGATGAAGATTGTGAAGTACCAGGAGAGCTAGCCAGACTTCTACAACAAGAAGAAAGGGCTATCTTGCCTCATGAAGAGTTGGTGGAAACTGTCAACTTAGGAACAGAGAAAGACCATAAGGAAGTACAAGTGGGTGCCAATCTGGAACCAAGGGTCAAGGAGCGCTTAATACAGTTGTTAAATGAATACATTGAAATCTTCGCCTGGTCTTATGAAGACATGCCGGGGTTAGACACAGATATCGTGGTTCATCGTCTCCCTACAAGAGAGGATTGTCCAATGATCAAGCAAAAAGTCCGCCGAATGAGGCCCGACATGTCTGAGAAGATTAAAGCCGAAGTAATGAAGTAATTCAACGCTGGCTTTCTGGCTGTTACATCCTATCCACAATGGGTTGCTAACATCGTGCCAGTACCTAAAAAAGACGGCAAGGTCAGAATGTGTATGGACTACCGGGATTTGAATAGGGTCAGCCCCAAAGATGATTTTCCGCTACCACATATCGACATTTTGATTGATAACACAGCTCAGCACAAGGTGTTTTCCTTCATGGATGGATTCTCGGGCTACAACCAGATCAAAATGGCCCCTGAGGACATGGAGAAAACAACCTTTGTTACACAATGGGGTACCATCTGCTACAAGGTGATGTCGTTCGGACTGAAGAACGCAGGGGCAACTTATCAGCGCGCCATGGTGGCTTTGTTTCATGATATGATACATCATGAGATCGAAGTTTACGTAGACGACATGATAGCTCGATCACAAACGGAAGAGGAACACCTTGAGCATTTGCAAAAGTTGTTTTCCAGGTTGAAAGAATACAAACTCAGGCTGAATCCAAGTAAGTGTACTTTTGGAGTTAGGTCTGGTAAACTTCTAGGGTTTATTGTCAGCAACAAGGGCATTGAGGTCGATCCAGCGAAAGTGAAAGCAATACAAGAAATACCTGCTCCCCGTACTGAAAAGGAGGTTAGAGGGTTCTTGGGGCGCTTGAACTATATTGCCAGATTCATCTCTCATCTGACGTCTACCTGTGAGCCAATTTTCAAACTATTGAAGAAAGATCAGGTAGTCGAATGGAACGACGATTGCCAAGATGCTTTTGATAAGATCAAGGAGTATTTGCTAGAACCTCCTATTCTGATGCCACCCGTCGAAGGAAGACCGTTGATCATGTATCTGACCGTGTTGGATAACTCAATGGGGTGCGTACTGGGCCAGCATGACGAGTCTGGTCGAAAAGAGCATGCCATTTATTACCTTAGCAAAAAGTTTACCGACTATGAGACTCGCTACTCACTGCTCGAGAAAACTTGTTGCGCTTTGGTATGGGCTGCTCGCCGACTAAGGCAGTATATGTTGACTCATACCACTTTGTTGATTTCCAAAATGGATCCTATCAAGTATATCTTCGAGAAGCCTGCTTTATCTGGAAGAATCTCTAGATGGAAATTGATCCTAACTGAGTATGACATCCAGTATACTACCCAAAAGGCTATAAAGGGGAGTGTACTAGCTGACCATCTAGCTCATCAAGTTATCGAAGATTATCAATCCATGAGATTCAACTTCTCGGACGAGGACATCATGAATTTGGACAACATTGAAGGTAATGGACCGAATGACGGACCTGAAAATGGATCCCGATAGACCCTGTACTTTGACGGTGCTTCAAATGCACTAGGAAACGGTATTGGTGCGGTACTCATTTCCCCGGAAGGTTGCCACACACCTTTCACAGCCCGACTTTGCTTCAGTTGTACCAACAACATGGCTGAATATGAAGCTTGCATTTTTGGTCTCAAGGCTGCTATAGACCTGGGGATCAGATCTTTGATCGTATTTGGGGACTCGACTTTGGTTATCAGTCAAATCAAAGGAGTGTGGGATACCAAGCATCCTAATCTTATCCCATACAAAGAACATGTCCTGACGTTGTTGCCTCATTTCGTGAAAATCACCTTCGAGCATTTCCCGCGAGAAGAGAATCAGCTAGCAGATGCTCTGGCTACAATGTCTTCCATGTTTAAACTCAACTGGGATAACGAGGCTCCCCAAATCACCATCGAGCGAATGGATGAACCTGCGCATTGTCATGAGATTAATACCGAAGAAGTAGTGGAACAACCCTGGTTTCACGAAATCAAAAGGTATCTCCATACTAGAGAATATCCCGAAGGAGCTTCCGTAAATGACAAGAAGTTCCTAAGGAAATTTGCTGCCAAGTTCTTCCTGAGCAATGGCATCCTCTATAAACGCAGCCATGATTGTGTTTTACTCCGATGTGTGGACAAAGATGAAGCAGAGTTAATCATGACTGAGATACACAGCGGTACATTTGGCACCCACTTGAGTGGACATACGATGGCTAAGAAGATTCTAAGGGCAGGCTATTACTGGTCTACCATGGAAGAAGATTGCCATCAACATTCCCGTACTTGCCACAAATGTCAAGTCTATGCTGACAAGATTCATATTCCTCCTGCTCCTCTCAACGTCCTGACAGCTCCTTGGCCATTCGCAATGTGGGGCATTGACATGATTGGAGAGATCAAGCCCACAGCATCCAATGGACATCGCTTCATCCTGGTTCCTATTGACTATTTCACCAAATGGGTCGAAGCAGCTTCCTTCGCCTCTGTTACAAAGAATGTGGTTGCCCGCTTCATCAAGCAAAACCTCATATGCCGGTATGGTGTCCCCGAAAGGATCATCATAGACAACAGTACAAATCTGAATAATATTATGATCACCGCTCTATGCGAACAGTTCAAGATTTATCATCACAATTCATCTCCCTATCGGCCAAAGATGAACGGTGCTGTTGAAACTGCGAACAAAAACATTAAGAAGATCATTCAGAAAATGACAGTCACCTACAAGGACTGACATGAAATGCTACCGTTTGCTCTGCATGGATACCGTACCACGACACGTACTTCAACAGGGGCAACCCCATTTTCTTTGGTATATGGCATGGAAGCTGTCCTACCCATGGAAGTTCAGATTCCTTCTTTAAGGATCATGAAGGATGCTGGTTTGAATGAAGACGATTGGGTTCAGACCCGACTTGATCAACTCAATTTGATCAACGAGAAGCGACTCACTTTTGTTTGCCATGGTCAAACGTATCAAAAACGGATGATCAAGGCTTTCAACAAGAAAGTCAGACGTCAAGTATATCAAGTCGGAGATCTCGTAATCAAGCGGATTATCTTACCGCAAAGTGATCCCAGGGGAAAATGGACTCCTACTTACGAAGGACCATTTGTGATCAAGAGCATATTTTCTGGTGGTGCAATGATTCTGACCACCATGGACGACGATGATTTGTCGCACCCTGCGAATGCAGACATAGTCAAAAGATACTACGCATAAAACAACCCGACAAGTCGAAAACCCGAAAGGGTGGCTTGGGAAAAAATGGGCATCCCGGTGAACCGAAAACCCGAAAGGGAGGTTCAGGCAAAAATTAGGGATAAAACAAAAAAATATGTACACCCGACAAGTCGAAAACCCGAAAGGGTGGCTTGGGCAAAAAGGGGTTTCCTGGTGGATTGAAAACCCGAAAGGGCGGTCCAGGAAAAAGTTAGGGAATTAAAGCGTATGACTATGTCTCGTCGGATCACTTTAAGGACAATCTCTTCATCAACCAGCTCCAAGCTTCTGATCAATCCAGTCATCGGCGGATGAAGCATTGAATGGACAGGATATTCAGAGTTGTGAAGGCTATAGCGGAATGGGGATCCCGTGGAATTGTTTCACATATCCATCTTTCTTTTGTATGAAATTCTCAATTTTTTACGACAACATTCTCTTACTAGGATGGCTGTCTCCTTTGTACAAAGATACTCATAAAAGATTAATACAAATACTTTTCCAAATACAGAAATTTGCTTTGTCTTCCTTTTTCTCTTTTGCACTTATGTTTTATTTGAGAAACGTCCAATGTTTTGTTAAATAGGCATATGCATTTGAACATAATCAGTTTCCTTACAAATCAAGAAAGATGATTGCGGATAGGTTGAAGGTACGGATATATATCTTGATGCCCTTTCAGGGATAAATCCCCAGCAGTTCTAAACTCCAAATTCCTCAACTAGGTTCAAATCCAGAGTTTAATTCCCCAAACAGAGTTAAACTACAGGATCCTCAACAGAACAAAAGCTTTCTCAAAACTGATTTCCTCAGCCAGAGAGCCTTCCAGAACTCAATTCCCCTCAGGGTTAAGTTTCAGTATCCCCAGTGGAGCCTTAAAAATCTGAAAATATTATCCCCAGCGGAGCTAAAACTTCCAACTATCAATCCCCAGCAGAACCAGACTAGTGAACCTTCTCCCCACAGAGATACTTCGCACCAAACTGAAGATTCTCAGTCATACCTCTCCAGCATGAGTCTACCAGATTCTGGACTCCCCAGTAGAGATCATCAGAATTCTCTCGCCCTACAAGTCACTAAGGAGTTCTAATCCCCAGCAGTGATCCTAAGATCCCTCAACAATTGAAGATCTTGTTCCCCAAGCAGTCAGCAGTCGACAAGGATGTCTCATCTTCAGCAATCAAAGATTCTCAATTCCCCTGCAGCAGTCAAGGATTCACTTTCCCCGACAGCAGCCAAGATTTTATTATCTCCAGCCATCTAGGATTCATCTATCCCCAGCAAGACAGCTTATCAGCTTACATGCGCATTCATTATATTCATATATCATAAACATCGACATAACATATATATTGCATCATACATATCATGCAACATAGCTTTGTGTTTTAGCTAACATTTCATCCTTTTCAGGATAAGATTAAAAGACTATCATTAACATTTATTCAGATACGGTACAGATACACCCCAGACGCGGCGGTCATTCTATTACTCATTCAGAGTTTCAAGTCAGATACGGTACAGATACACCCCAGACACGGCGGTCATTCTACTACTCATTCAGACTACAGCAATCAGATACAGACTAGATACGCTCCAGACACGGCAGCCATTCTATCTCTCATTCAGATTCACTTATCCACCTCAAGGTTCAATGCATTCCAAGCACGGATACCATTCTGACCCTTACAACAGCAGTTTGATCCTATCCAGTGCATTCGCCACGGAAGTCATTCTGTCGGTTATTTAGATCCCAGTTACAATTTCAGATACACTTCTGATACAGAAGTCATTCTGTTACTCATACGGATCTCAATCCTAGTTACAGTTTCAGATACACTCCAGACACGGAAGTCATTCTGCTACTCATACAAATCTCAACTTCAGATACGGTCCAGATACGCTCCAAACACGGTTGCCATTCTGTCACTCATTCAGAATTCGTCCCCAGCACGCAGTTTCTCCATACAGATATTTCTCTGTTACCCAGATACAATACAGATACACTTCAGACACTGCAGTCATTCTGATATTCATTCTACCTTCAAACGCAGTTACAGCTCAGATACGCCCCAGACACGGAGGCCATTCTTTTGCTCATACAAACTCAGTCTCCAGGTATAGTTCAAATGCATTCCAGACACGGATACCATTTTGAACCTCATTTTTCTGATCCATCACATTATAGTTCAACAAACATTTCAGATGGCATCTTTAAGCCTATCCCCGACAAGATTCTGTCACCCCTCCAGATGGCATCTTTAAGCCCATCTCCAAATGGCATCTCTAAGCCCATTCCCGCATCCATTGTTTTGACGAGTGCAAATTTAAGGGCACTCTAGTGTCCAATCTCCTTTTACCTTCGAGACGCGAAAGGCAAACTTGCCAATCTAACTCTTCAGGTGCAAGAAGATTGAACAGGGGAAACTGTTGTACCCCAAAATTTGCCCTCTCATTTCATCAACATTTCTCATCCCAAAGCCCTTGGAAATCAAGATCAAGCTAGGGTTTGCTCAGCTCAAGACTCCTCCTTGCATTGTTGACCCAAATTAGGGTTTGAATTTGCACAAATTTTTTTTGACCTAAAATGCCCAAAATTAATTTCATGCTTCATGTTGGACCTACAAGTTTATCCATACCAAGTTTCAAGCCTTGATTCCAATCTTTGCCCAGTCAATTGGACAGTTGACCTAGAAATCAGTTGTGTTGGGGAAAAAGTCAAATGTGGCCAATTAACAGTCAAACTTCATAATTTTTTACCCACATCAACATAATGAACTCAGAAGAACCATTTGGTCAAGTTTGGATCACAATTCCACAAGAAATTTGATCAGATCACCAAAAGGGTAAAATGGTCATTTTTAGGGTTTTGACTGCACAAAGGCAATTTTTGACTGTTTGACCTAACCAATGGCAAACCAAGCTCACATATGGACTCAAGGACTCAATGGCATTGTCTTGACCCATTCCAAAAGTTCAAAAGATCCCAATGCACAGGATTGACAGATGAATTTTTCAGTCAACTGATCAAATTTGACTGTATACTGAAAAGTCAAACTTTGACTTTTTGGTCAAAATCAAGTGCCAAGATTCATTTTTCATCAAGACATGTCAAATTATGAAACTTGCTCATCAAGAAATCCAAATTTGCAAAATCGGATTCAAACTTTGTCCAATTTCTTCATCAAGATAAAATTGGATTCAAACAAAACTCAAAACATGAAAGTTGTAGTCCATTGCAAAATCTACAACTTTGATTCACAAAGTTTTCTCAAAGGAAGCTTCTAGCTCAAGTTATGATTTTTGGAACAAGGGTGCAAAACATTCTTAACTTAGAAAAATTTTGACTTATTCTAAGCAGGATTTTTGACCAACTTCATGGCCATTTTTCACATGCTTCCACTTGTAATTTCAATTTTCATTACAAATATGGATTGTATTACACATTCCAAGCTTTCCAAATTGTCCAAGAACTCATCAAACACCCTTGTGGTTAGGGAGATTCGAATTTGCAAAGATGGGCAAAAGTCACTTTGTTCATAGCTAAATACATGTTCATAACATTGGCATTTTTCAAATCAGCTTGTACAAGCTAGCTTGCAGGCCTCAAAACCAGTTTTACACACCTTAATTAAATGCTTAACCTTTGTGTTCAAGTCTTATTTTGTTCACTTGGTCATTACATGCAAGATTAATCCATAATTAGAAAAAGCAATTTTGCCATTTTTGTAAAGTAATGCTTTATGTCAAAAACCAAATCCAAGTAGTACAAGCAAAATCTTTGAGGCACAAGTTTATGGACAAATCTCACTGATCAAGAGAGAGTGCTGCATCATGCTTGAGGGACCTGTATTGGCCTATAACCCAACTTGACTATCTTTGCTTACTTGAGAAGAAACTTGGAAAAAGATATCCAACTCTCACTTCCTGCAAACAGAAGCTCGAGAAAACTTTGTAGACACTTTTCATACACCAAAACAAGCCTAAAGCACAGCTCATCCATCCCTAAGACCTGCTCATACTCAGAATCCATGTTTTGTTGCAAAATAGGGCAAGTTCTGCAACTTGACCTCCATAACCATATCCATTCGTGCGTTTTTGCTCAAGCCTGTCCAAACACATTCTATATCATCCACACAAACTATCACAAGCCCTAGATACAGACTGTAACACCCCTAACAAAGTTTTCCATTTTCACTTTTCAGCTGTGCAGGTTGACTTCCGTAGCTTGATACAGGCAGATTCAAAGCAAGCTTGTTGTTGGAGAAGGTTCCTTGGACCTCAGGCAAGATGTACAAATCCTCAAACTCCATTGAAGGTGGCGACTCTTGCTAAACCGAAACATTTGCGAAAACAAACGCAAAACCTCAAGTCAGTTCTCCCACCGTATCACAGTTAACAAATAAGGGATAACTCCTAAAGCTAATTGAAAAAAAAATTCCTAAACCTAAGGAAGTGATCAATTCACCAATGATTCAAACACAAAATTCCAATTAAACTTCTTCTGAATCCAAAATTCCACACCAAAGCACATCACTTATTAACACAACATTATTCAAACTCTTTTTGTTTTTGTTTTTCAAAACTTTTTCATATTTTTTTTCTTTTTCTATCTTTTTTTCATTTCTTTTCTCAATTTTTTTCCTTTTTCTTTTCAACCTCATAATAATCAACCAATAAATACACAATCATTTTTATCCCCAACTTGAATTCAACCATACTTTAAAGTGAATACTCTGTACTTTCTAAGGCAAGGTAAAAATTCAAACCAAAATAATGGTTGAGGGTTCAAGAAAACAACGAATCAACTCCATGCAGAAAGGGAAACTAAACACTCTCATAGACAAGCATTTAGAAAATACAATATGGATATCGACAAAAAGCTCAAAGGGGTTACTAATGATCACACACTCACAAGATGAATTGACTTTATTTAGCCAAGGTAGTTATGCTTAAAATGAAACAAAAAAAATGTCTTGATCATGTTCAAGCTTTCATACAATCAACACAAACAAAAGATTAAGCATAATAACATCCAGTTAAAATAAGAATTGTGGTCTCCAACGTATGTGAACAATGGAAAGCTACCTCCCAAAAAGGGTAGGAACTAAATTGATTTACAAATGAACAAGTATACAAAAGAATGAATGGCATAAAATTATAAAAAGTCTAAGTATCATAAATATGTTAAAGTATATAAAGCGATAAACACATACCTTGATCGTGTACAAAACTTTAACAAAATCATTACCACGCATTCACAAGTCGAAACGATCAAACTTGACAAAATTTCAATGTATAAAATTTACAATATTAGAAAAATAATTTACAATATAAGAATTAGAAAAATAATACTCCTACAAAATTTCAATGTATAAAATTTACAATATATACAACGGACAAAACTCCTCAAGCTAAACACGACAAGCTTTCCAAAAACACATATTGATATAACAAAATAAATACAAATAACGATATGAAAACTGGGTCAAAATGAATTAATGAGTTGAAAAGTAAAGACTTTAAATTCAGAATAGTTCCTTGTTTCAACTTGTTAAAGCACAAATCACCACACACATAAACAAATACAAACAAGCATGCTTGTTTTACATCGTAAGCTCAACACCTTTATTGTGCGAGCTAGTAACCTCCTATCATCATGCCATGATATTTTCATACGGTGCAAACCTAAAGAAAGTTTCCTAACAATCACACAACAAAAGTTATGAATACAAGACAATTCACAACAATACGTGAAAACACATATATGCACAAATATCATATACAAGTTAATGTATAATTTCTATACAACATATACATCATCTACAAAACTCAAAAACAAAAGAATTATCGCAATGTGAAGACAATAGAATCAATCCTCGACAACGGTGCCATTTTGTTGGAGCGTTATAGCGGCAAGGAACAAAAGTTTTGGAAATATTTATCCAGGAATTTATCGTGTCCACAGAAATTGGTTATGGAATTGTCGTTCGAAAAAATATCGTGTTTATGAGTTTAGGCATAAATGGGTTTGTAAAGAAAATGTTATCAACAGAAAATAAATGTAAACAAAAGTAAAAACTAAGGAATAACTTATAAAGCCTGCATATAATCTACTCATCACAAACTTAAATCTATAGACCTGTTGCATTCAACCTAACTGTTGTACCCCAAAATTTTCCCTATCATTTTCAAGGAATTTCTCACAAGGATTCTCAAGGTTCAAACTTGCACAAGTACATTTGGATTTTCCAGTACCAAGTTAAAAGACAAAACTGTAAAAAAAAGGAGGAAAACAGATAAAAATAATCTTTTGATAAAATTGGAGAAAAAACAAGTCTTTTCGTCTCAGCTCCTTCGATTGGCCTTTTGGCCTCCTTCGATGCAGGCTTTGGTTGCATCCTTCGACAGGGCGTTGGCCTTTGGCACGCTGGCTTTGATTCACAAGCAGAAGCTTCCTACGTACCACCTTCGATTGCATCTTTTCCCTCACAGGGTTCACAATGCAATGGCTGCCTATGTGCTTGCTTCGATTGGATGATTGATGCGTGCATGCATGTGTTGATTGGACAAATATTCCCCCATACTTGCTATGATTCACAAGTTTATGACTAGTTACATACAAGCTTTCATTTGAGCCACAACTTCTTTTTTGCGTGCAAAAGGCTTCCCCCATGCTAGCATGTACAACGTACAAAGCCTCATATAGCTTCCTTCGATTCCAAGGCAAAAGGCTCCCTTTTGGCATCCTTCGATTGCACTTTTTTGCTCCTTGTATGCCTCTTTCAAATTTGGACATTTTTGCCTCCTGCATGCCTCTTTCGTTTGGGAATATGGCTCCCTTCATGCAAGTCTTCGTTTGAGCATTGACCTTTTGTGTGCTTACTTTGAGTCACAATGTTTAGACCTCCTGCATGCAGGACATTGACTATGTTTGTACAAGCTTCGACTGGACAACATTTCTCTTTAGTATGCTGCATTTCCATCCTTGAAAAACTTCAGCACACATGGTTGATGGCCCCTTCAAAAGACATATAGTGATGGATTTGAAGGACATACATATGAGTCTATGTCGAAGGGTATACCTTACTAGTCCATTCAAAATAAACTTTTAGCCCTTTTCAAAGAAACGTACATGACCCATTCAAGGGACATGTCTGGAAATCCCATTTGAAGGACATGCTTGATGGCCCATTCAAAGGATTTACAAAGCCCATCTTAAGGCATGTTTTGGTGACCCATCCAAGGGTCACACATTTGGCGCCTTCGAAGGATGAACAAAAGTGACCCATTCGAAGGATACTTGTTGGAGGAAAATCAAATAACATTGTTGGAAGAGGAATCTGTTCGAAGGATGGTCAAGAGAAAAGAATGAAATGTTCAAAGATGTTTGCTGCTAAGTTCAGGCCTAGTACACTGGCCAAAGCTGTTGCACAGCAGTCTTGAAACACTGCCCCAAGGTTGCACCAAAATAGCATACCTTAAAGCACTGTCCCTCGAATGCTACAAAAGCAGGTTACTCAAATTGTTCAAGTTATTTTTGTTTTCCCTCCAAAAGCTTCAGCCAGCTTTGCCTATAAATAAGAGGCTCCACAATAGTGTAAGGAGGAATTTTTGTCCAGAGGAACGAATCTTCAAAAAATTCTAAAACATCATCAAACTCTCAAACACTAAAACACTCATCAAACACCAACCCAGAATCCAAAAACTTATCCCCTTCAAATATGAAACATCCCTATGCCTTGTTAACCTTCGAATCCAGTAGGAAGAACCTCACATATGTTCTTCTCTTTGGAATCCAGTACCAAAGGCCTAACCCCTGGTTCTTCCCTTCAAATCCAGAAGCACTCAAGGCAACCACTTAAAGGCCTAGCACACGTCCCAGCCTCAAGCAAGGTAAGTCATTCTTAACCTTGGATCCTTCATTTCCAGCATAACATGTAAATAAATTTCCTTTTCATTTCAAACATGTACATGGTATTTGTTTCCCTTTTGTTTACACCTTTTTAGTTTGTTTTTATTTCCTCTCCTTTTTGTTATGTTATTTAGTTTGTTACAAATGCTTTAAGAACTAACCTGGACCTAAGGTAATGCTAGCATGGTCTTAGGCCATGTTGCTGTTTAATATCTCAAACGAAAGAAACAAGAGACAAGAGTATGAAACGAAGCCTCAGGCTTCCTTACTGACTCCAGGCCCAACCGAAGGAGGCAGAAAGGAAGATTGCATCTTGCACTGATTCCAGGCTCAATCGAAAGGCATGCCTACACTGATTCTAACCCCCAGTCGAAGGAGGTAGAAAGGAAGAATCGAAGGCTACATCTCATCCCTCAGATTAAGCCCAAATCGAAGTTCATGACCTCACTGTCTCCAGCTCTAAATCGAAAAGAGCCAAAGAAGCAGAATCGAAGAGGTCTTCTGCCTGAATCGAAAGAGCCCCTTTTTCCTCTTTATTTTATTTATTTTTCCTTTTAATTTTCATGCTATTTAATATGGTTGTAATAGTGTAGGATTTTATATTTCTGCATTTTATTACTTTTGTATGATTGCTAGTAAAATAGGATATGTATGGAAATATAAAAAATAACAAGTAGACAATCCCTCTTTAAAGACTAATTGCATGCAAATCAAACACAATATTCACACATGCACCCTTAGGGTAATCTCACTTGTTGACTTTGAGAAATAGTCATGTCCATTGAATATGGGCGTTTTAGCAAAGACTCTTGATAAAAGATCGTAGTCCCTCGATGACCCTCAATGATGCCTTTGGTAAACGATCTAATCCCTAAACAACATTGCTAAAACGTCCTATAGGTTTCTTTCTATGACTATACAAACGTCCCATGCCCGTCCCTTCACATCCAATGACGGAGCTTCTTACCAAATCAATGGTAAGATAGCAACATCTAAAGGAGGAGGAAAAGAACATTAAAGACCTTTTGAGTAGGTAGGATGCTCCTAGTTGCTCGCTTGCTTACAACAAAAACATTTCATACACCAACACTTTCATTTTGAAACATTTTCAAAATACAAAGACATTTTTTTCAAAATACTTTCAAAAACCACACCACAAGCATATCTTCAAACAAAAGCAAGTGATCTAGCAAGCAACTAAGAGCCTGTAGATAACTACGGATGGAAAGGGTGATAATACCTTCCCTTTTCATAATCTACCCCCCGAACTCAAGAAATAATCTTGAAAGGTCTTTCCTGTTCTTTTCAATCTTTCCTTATTGGATAAAAGAAAAGTCGGTGGCGACTCTTACTATCTGCAACAATTGTGATCAAACGCAAAACACCTCAAGTCAGTTCTCCCACCGTATTACAGAACTGGCGACTCTGCTGGGGACTATACTTAAAAGTGGGGTTACCTTAGGGCTAGATTACCTTTACTTAATTTCATTGTTTGACTTGCTTGCTTTACATTTTTGGGTCCTTGTTTGGGTTATTATGAAAATCCTACACCCGGATCTGGGGCACTTATTAGGTAAGTAGCAATAAATCATGGGAATTGTACAGCGTATACTGATATGGACAAAGTGATAGCTATGTTAGCGTGATACTTTGGCTTGTACTAATGTTCCTTGAGTCAGTCAAGGATAACATTAGGCTTCCTTAGTGTCATTAAGCGCTAACTGACCTTTAGAACCTTTTAATTGACTCATCCTTGGCCATTAGCAAGTAGTGAGATAGTCGGCTTTGGTTTTTACCGAAGACTGGTTGATACTCAATACTACACTCATTGAGATTTAACTCCCGAGCTTTATTTGGTGGCAAGTCAGTTGTCGATCGGAACGAAACTTATGGGAAAGATCTATGATATTGAGATCCCTTAGAACCCGGTTACTATTACTAGGACAAGTTGATCCAACTAAAGAGGGTACTTACCTACAAACTCCATGCAAGCCTAAACCTAAGGACTTGTTTTCTTTGTGTGTATATGACTATTTGCACATAACAACTTGCTTGCATTGCATACTTGTACATAACATCATGACATCATACCATGGCATTTTCAATAACCATTTCAAGGATCTCGAGGGTCTATGATGCAGGGACATAATGAACCAGACGCCTATCAAGGGGCAAAAGGAATTGTTCTCTAATCAAATTCCATCAAGACCAAAGCACGGTAACTTGAGTCAAGGGCTATGATCCACTTGACATGGTGAGCTTAATTCTCGTGGAAGGACATCCACCAATACGAGGGTCTCCAATCAAAGTTGTAAGTAACTTATAACATATTCTTGTGTGTCTACCCCGCGAGATCCTTGAAAAAATGCATCCACATATCATGCATCATATCATGACAAGTTTCTCCCATACAGGTCTCCTTATCTCCCTACTATTTATTTCAATAAGATGGATATGGAACAAATAGTGAAGAATCTCCAAGCACAAAATGCCCAATTCCAACAAATGTTCGTGGCTATGGATAAGGGGAAAGAGGACCTGAAGACTCTTCTTCTCAAACACAAGAAGAAAAAGCCAAAGAAGTCAGTAGGCATCCTGAACTTAGGAAGAAGACTTAGAGGACCAGTCAAGAGAGCTTTAGATCTCTCAACTCCGTCAACCGAGGGGGACAATCCAACAAAAGAAGGAGATAACAACCCGGGAACTGATGAAGATGAAGCTGACTTCTCTGAAGAATAATATCCTCCCGCTGATGATAAATACAAACAGTTGGAGGATCGCCTTAATGCTATGGAAATTCAGCAGATACGTGGCTTGGGCTTTGAAGAGTTAGGTTTGGTTTCCAGAGTGGTCATCCCGCCAAAGTTCAAAATCCCTACCTTTTCTAAGTATGATGGGGTCTCTTATCCTAAGATGCATCTGAGATCTTATGTCCGCAAGATCCAGCCTCACACCTCTAATCAGAAGATATGGGTCCATTTCTTACAAGAAAGTTTGGCTGGCGCTTAGATAGAGTGGTTCTATCAGTTAGAAGGAACCGGCATTCATACATGGAAAGATTTGGCAGCTGCTTTCTACAAACAGTGTTATTACAACACTGATCTTGCACCAACTCGTGTGCAATTGCCTAGTATGACCATGCGTTCTAACGAGGGCTTCAAAGAATACGCTCAAAAATGGAGAGACCTGGCTGGAAGGGTGCAACCACCCTTAACTGACAGGGAGATGATTGACATCTTTATGGGAACTTTGACATGACCTTTCTTCAATTACCTAATCGGAAGCTCCTCGGCCGGGTTCACAGAGCTAATACTGACTGGAGAAAGAGTCAAAGCTGGCATCAAAAGTGGAAAGATCCAAGGAGCTACATCCTTTGATACTCAGAAAAATCCATACAATGGGAAGAAATATTCCAATGTTGTTTACAGCCAAAAGGGTCATAACAAGAGAAACCACGACCAACATGTGAGGGTGGTCCTGATCTCCTGTCCTGCATCAATATGACAACAACAAAGGGGAATTCAGCGAAGGAAAGACGAGCCCAAAATACATTTTACCAACATCAACATGTCGCTGTCTCAAGCACTACAACACTTGTTGAATATGAATCTGATTACATTGATAGGACATCATCCAAACCCTAAAACTTCTTCTCCTAACTACAATCCTGATGCAATATGTGCATATCATTCTGGAAGTCCTGGGCATGATACTAACGATTGTTGGGCCCTGAAATACAATATTCAAAACATGATTGATGCCAAGGATATCGAGTTCGACCCTCCTGAGACTCCCAACGTGATCACCACTCCCATGCCAAATCATTGAGCATTCCAGTTCATTTTGAATTTTCAATTGTAATTTCTTTTTTTATTCAAATAATTATCTATAAATGTTAAACTTTGTTTCATTAATGCATTGCATATTTTTGTCTTGAATTCATCCATTTGTTTTCACTATATTTAAGCTATGATTTTTACTCTCTTTATGACATTCAACTCTTACTAAAAGTTACAATCCTTTAGAGGGAGGATGACGAAAACAATGTCGTAATCTTATACAATATGCTTTTGGACAGACCTTGCTGATGATGTACAAGCGTTCTTTCAATTCCTAAACACTGGAGTTATAAGGAGGATAATACCTAGTCAACCCCTTTGAGTCAAAGAAGTAGGATTTTCCTTTTTTACATAAACTGAAACCTTTAATAAAAACCTGGGGCAGGGTAGTCTGTTAGTTAATTCAAACACGCGTTCAGTCGCAAACTTTCACTTTGTATACAACGAATGACATCAAAAACATTCCTCTGGGATCAAAAGACGGTGATGGTTCCCTACCAAATAGGCAGTTATTATCTCTCAAGAGAAAAGCCCACTAAGTCAAATCCTACGAAGGAGACTTAAGAAAAACTGGGGCATCCCGCTGACTGTAATCTCAAAAACAAGAACAGTCAGGCAAAATCAGGGATAATAAATCAAAAATAGGTCACTACAAATCCTCGACAACATGAAAAATGTTTCAAAAGGGACTGCCTTCCAACAAACCTAACTTGTCTGAACCATCACCAAAACATCAGTCCAGACTCAATTGGAATTCAAACGCACAATTAACTGAGTTTAGGACTGAAGAACATCACGAAGAACGGGTGGGTACAAATACACTTTGATCCTTATCCTTTATTTCTTAAACCATGAACCAGACAACGCTACAACCCTTTCAAAGTCCTAATTGAAGCATGGGTTAGTTCGAAAGCATATTGTTACAAAAGGTATCCTGACTCCTGTAAGGCTTTACTCCAAATCCTGAGTTGAATTTTCTCACAAAAATTATTTTATTTTCTAAAAAGCATTTTCAAAACTTCAAGACAAGCATAAACTCCGCATTATTTGAATATCGTTGTTTGCATATGGCTAATTGTTTGACAGCGGAGAAATTCACACGACGAATGACTAGCAAAAAAAAGCTCTCTCAGTGAACAAAATCACTTCAAATGGGATGACACTTCCAATGACAGATCTCCTATTAAGAAAGGGGCGTGACATGATCATGGTTTAACATATTTGGGGCAGTCAAGTCAAGATTACAAGAAATCTCTCAAGAAGTATTGAATAATAAGGGGAAGATTTGCATCCAAGTCATTTGGGGCATTGAATATGAACTCCAACAAAGGGATGCATACAGTCAAGCAAACATTCCCTATCAATACTACAAACACTTGCTACTAGGGGAAGTGATTAATCTCTCGCAAAGTACTCTTCAAAAAGTGATCCCCAACCAGAGTTTCAATCTCTGAAAACTTCTCCCCAATTGAGTTGATCTCAAGAATCCTCGAGGAGTTTTGCCAAAAGAAAACACCTCTCCAATAGATTGGCAATAGGGTTTATTTCCCCAACAAACTACAGATTCCCCATCTTGAGTTTTCCTCTCTGACTACTATAAATCAAGGTACCATAACCCCTCTTACCCAGTAGACTTTTCCACAAACCCCCGTAGGTTATTGCAAAGCCCGGGAGACAATCAGACAATAGTTAACTTCTTTATCCCCAATAAGTTGTTAACTTTCCTTTCTCTTCCATCAAGAGATAACTCTCCAGTAGAGCAACGGACAACTAAGACTCTTGAGCTCCTTTCCCAAAGAAGAAGTCAACACTCTCCACAGAGTTTTCTTCTCAAGAAAAGTCAACATCCCCCAACAGATTTCTCCTCAAAACAAAAATAGGAATCCCCTGTTGAAACATTCTAAGCAAGGTTTGAAGATGGGCATACTCTTCATCCCCAACAGTAGTCTAGGAATCAACTCCCTAGAATTCCCCAACATTTGTCAAGGATTTATTTTTCGAGACAAAAGTACATTCGAACAACATTTTGAATTTCATGCATCATATTTACATACATGATAAATGCATACGGCACAATCTCATTTATTTTGAGAACATCATTATATCATGCATTTCATGCATCATGACATTGCCTGCAGCTAACTCTTTACCTTTTCAGGAAATAACAATCAATAAATGACTATCAACCAACATTTTCAAGATTCGGATTAACACCTGTAACTAGCCAGGAAAACTATCTGTGGACGACTGATCAAGATTAATACCTGAAACAAGACAGGACGACTATCTACTCGACCAACTGAAGCAAACCTACCCAGGTTCCTTCTCATACATTTCAAGATGAAGTTTTACCCAGGCTCATCCTAAAGCAACCCTACCTATGGTCCTTCTCATTCCTAGATGCAGTTTAGCTAGACTCATCATGAAGTAACCCTAACCAGGTTCCTTCTCACTCCTAGATGCAGTTTTACCCGGACTCATCATGAAGCAACCCTACCCAGGTTCCTTCTCATTCCTAGATGCAGTTTTACCCGAACTCATCATGAAGACACCCTACCCAGGTTCCTTCTCAGTCATAGATGCTATTTTACCCGGACTAATCATGAAGTAACCCTGCCCAAGTTCCTTCTCATTCCTAGATGCAGTTTTACCCGGACTTACCATGAAGTAACCCTACCTAGGTTCCTTCTCATTCCTAGATGCGGTTTTACACAGACTTATCTTGAAGCAACCCTAACCAGGTTCCTCCTCATTCTCAAATGCAGTTTTACACAGACTCATCCTGAGGCAACCATGCCCAGGTTCCTTCTCTTAAATTCTAGATGAAGTTTCACATGGATTCATCCTGAAGCAACCCTACACAGGCCCATCCTAAATTAAAGAATATCCAAGACCTCTGCTGGTTCAATTTAAATTGATCAATGGTTTATCCTGATTCCTCTCTGGTAGACATTTTCTCTGGTTCAGATAAATCACTCCAAAGATTTATTCTGATTCTTTTCTAGTTGAAGTCAAATTTAGACTTAGTCTAATTTTTGTCAACAATCACCTTTGGATGGAATCTATAAGCCCATCTCCGACAACTCTCCATCATCCGTACAAATGGCATCTTTAAGCCCATTCCCTACACAATCAACCACCAAATCATTAAGTGCAAATTTCTGGGCACTCTAGTGTTCAATCATCTTCCACCTTTAAGTCATGAATGGCATATTTGTCAATCTAACTCGTCAGGTTTAAGAAGATTGAACAGGGGCAGTTGTTGTACCCCAAAATTTTCCCTCTCATTTTCAAGGCATTTCTCACAAGGATTCTCAAGGTTCAAACTTGCACAAGTACATTGGGATTTTCCAGTACCAAGTTAAAAAAGGAAACTGTAAAAAAAAGGAGGAAAACAGATAAAAGTAATCTTTTGACAAAATTGGAGAAAAAACAAGTCTTTTCATTTCAGCTCCTTCGATTGGCCTTTTGGCCTCCTTCGATGCAGGCTTTGGTTGCATCCTTCGACTGGGCATTGGCCTCTGGCACACTGTCTTGGATTCACAAGGCATGAGCTTCCTGTGTACCACCTTCTATTGCATCTTTGGCCTCACAGGGTTTATAATGTAATGGATGCCTATGTGCCTGCTTCAATTGGATGATTGATGCGTGCATGGCTGTGCTGACTGGACAAATATTCCCGCATACTTTCTTTGATTTACAAGTTGATGACTAGTTACATACAAGCTTTCATTTGAGCCGTAAATTATTTCTTGCGCGCAAAAGGCTTCCCCCATGCTAGCATGCACAAGGTACAAAGCCTCATATAGCTTCCTTCGATTCCAACGAAAAAGGCTCCCTTTTGGCATCCATCGATTGCACTTTTTTCCTCCTTGTATGCCTCTTTCTAATTTGGACATTTTTGGCTCCCGCATGCCTCTTTCACTTGGGCATATGGCTCCCTTCATGCAAGTCTTCGTTTGAGCATTGACCTTTTGTGTTCTTTCTTGGAGTCACAATGTTTAGACCTCCTACACGTAGGACATTGGCTATGTTTTTACAAGCTACGACTGGACAACATTTCTCTTTAGTATGCTGCATTTCCATCCTTGACAAAATTCAGCACACATGGCTGATGGCCCCTTTAAAACACATATAGTGATGGATTTGAAGGGCATACATATGAGTCCCTGTCGAAGGGTATACCTTACTAGTCCATTCGAAGGACACTTTTAGACCTTTTCAAAGAAACATATATGACCCATTCAAGGGACAAGACTGGGCATCCCATTCGAAGGACATGTTTGATGGCTCATTCGAAGGATTTACAAAGCCCATCTTAAGGCATGTTTTGGTGACCCATCCTAGGGTCACACATTTGACGCCTTCGAAGGATGCACAAAAGTGACCCATTCGAAGGATACTTGTTGGAGGAAAATCAAATAAAATTGTTGGAAGAGGAATCTGGTCGAAGGAGGGTCAAGAAGAAAGAATGAAATGTTAAAAGATGCTTGCTGCCAAGTTCAGGCCTAGTACACTGACCAAAGCTGCTGTACAGTAGTCCTGAAACACTGCCCCAAGCTTGCACCAAAATAGCATACAAAGCACTGCCCCTCGAAAGCTACAAAAGCAGGTTACTCAAATTGTTCAAATTATTTTGTTTTCCCACCAAAAGCTCCAGCCAGCTTTGCCTATAAATAAGAGGATCCACAATAGTGTAAGGAGGACTTTTTGGCCAAAGGAACGAATCTTCAAAAAATTCTAAAACATAATCAAACTCTCAAACACTTAAACACTCATCAAACACCAACATAGAATCCAAACACTTGTCCCATTCGAATCTGAAACATCCCTATACCTTGTTACCCTTCGAATCCAGTAGGAAGAACCTTACATTTGTTCTTCTCTTTCGAATTCGGTACCAAAGGCCTAACCCCTGGTTCCTCCCTTTGAATCCAGAAGCACTCAAGGAAACTACTTAAAGGCCCAGCACACGTCCCAGCCTTAAGCACGGTAAGTCATTCTTAACCTTGGATCCTTTGTTTCCAACATAACATGTAAATAAATTTCTTTTTCATTTCAAACATGTACATGATATTTGTTTCCCTTTTGTTTACACCCTTTTAGTTTGTTTTTATTGCCTCTCCTTTTGGTTTTGTTCTTTGGTTTATTACAAATTCTTTAAGAACTAACATGGCCCTAAGGTAATGCCAGCATGGCCTTAGGCCATGTTTCTGTTTAATATCTCAAACGAAAGAAACAGGAGACAGGAGTATGAAACGAAGCCTCAGGCTTCGTCACTGACTCCAGGCCCATCCGAAGGAGGCAGAAAGGCAGATTGCATCTTGCACTGATTCTAGGCCCAGTCGAAAGACATGCCTACACTTATTCCAACCCCTAGTTGAAGGAGGCAAAAAGGCAGAATCGAAGGCTGCATCTCATGCCTCAGATTAAGCCCAAATCGAAGGTCATTACCATATTGTCTCCATGCCCAAATTAAAAAGAGTCAAAGAAGCATAATCGAAGAGTTCTTCTGCCTGAGTCGAAAGATCCCCTTTTTCCTCTTTATTTTATTTATTTTGCATTTATATTTTCATGCTATTAAATATGGTTGTAATAGTGTAGGATTTTATCTTTCTTCATTTTATTACTTTTGTATGATTGCTAGTAAAATAGGCTATGTAAGGCATGATGTGATACGGTGGGAGAACTGACTATGGTTTTGCGTTTTGTTTTCGCAAATGTTTCGGTTGAGCAAGAGTCGCCACCGACTTTTTATTTTATCCTAAGGAAAGGTTTAAAAAGCACAGCAAAAACCTTTGAGATTTTTCTTAGGTTCGGGGAGTAGATTATAGAAAGGGAAGGTATTAGCACCCTTTCTATCCATGGTTATCCATGGACTCTTAGGTACTTGCTTAAATCAACTTGCCTTGGTTTTCAATTGTTTGAAATGGTGCTTTGTGTGTGGTTTTGAAAATGTTTTGAAAAAGATGCCTTGTCTAGGCTAACCTTGTAACAATTCTTTACTCGAATGTTTTACAAAAGGTGTTTGTCTTTTTGAAAAGATGTTTCAAGGTTTCTTTGAAAGTTTGTTTTGAAGGTGTTTGTGAAGTGTGGATTGAAAAATATGCAAGTGTTTTTGTTTTGCTAGTTGACAAGTACTTAAGAGTTATCTACTCTAAAGTTCTCAAAGATTTTTGCTATGTTTTAACCCTTTTAACAATTTTGTTCCACCATTGCATTTGGTGGACAATCTTGTGTTAGGAGGTGAAAAGGACGGGCGCGGGTCATCGTTTAGACCATAATTGCAATAGTGCTAAGTATCTTTGGGCAATTTTTCCTTGAAAGGGACTTGATCATTTTAGGAAACTTTTCGAAAGCGTCATCGAGGGACTATGATGATTTGAATTATTTGCTTTGTTTTTGCCCAAAGAGACCTAACATACAATATGGCCCATTTATTGAAGGCAACAAGTGGAATACCCTAGGGGTGCAAGTGTGATATGTGTTGTCCATTTTCATGTTTGATTGTCTTGAAATTAGGTCAAACTATTTTTGTTCGTTTTATTTGCATACACATCCTAATTCTAGCATGGTATATTTAGAAAGCGTTAAAGTGTGAAAAGTAAAATTCCTACACTATTACAACACAATATGGGAAGGGGGGTACAAATGTTCAAATCGGGGGATATTTAGACAAGGAATTTAAACCTAGCTATTACATCAATTTTGGAATATTTACAAGATAATTAATTGCATAAATTAAATGGAAAATAAAATAAAGATGCAAAATGCAAAAAGGGTTTTTATATGTATGTAAAAAAAGTATTTTTTATGTCCAATAAACAAAATAAAAAAAGTATTATTTTTGGAGCTTTTTAATGTTTAGGGCAAAACCCTAATTTTCATTAAATAAATATATTAACTATTTAATATGTATAATATTTAATAATTATATACAAAAAATAAAATAAAATGAAGTATATTCATAAAAAAGTATTTTTCATGTCAAATATTAATAAAAATAAAAATGTATATATTTTTTTGTATTATTTACCTAAATATACTAATATATATAAATATCTTTGTTATTTACTAAATAAGTATTATATATATAAAATAATAATATTTAATATTTATAAAAAAAGTATATTTTGTATAAAATATTTTAAGAAGATAAAATAAAATAAAAATGAAAATAACATGTGCTTACACTATTTTTTCTATTTATTCTAAATAATATATTTTTGTACTTATTTACATACAAATAGCAATATAACTAAATAAATGCCTAAAAAATATGAAAATGGTGTAAAAATATTTTTTATGTTTTTTAATATGATTAGCAAAAATAAATAAATCAGAATAAAAAGAGAAAAATCAAAAAATTATTAAAACAAACAAAATGGGCTCAGGGGGTGTCAAAGTGAAAATGTGGTGTGAAAAGAAATAACAAAACAGGCCCAGCCCACCAAGTGTTTCTTCAACCTCCAGCCAGAAAAATGTTCCAAAACGCGCGCCTGTACTCAAGTTCAAACATCTGGATTCTTTGACTTTTTGCACAATTCTAAATATGTAAAGAACTCATCCTAACTCTCAGAAATGAGAGAGAATTTTAACATTCCCAAATCTTGACCTAACTTTTCTTCCATATTCAGACCTTAAATTCTCATAGCTCAGGCAAAATAAATGAAAAGTAAAAGTATGTACAGATTCAGGGGCATGAGTAGAACACTTCTTATTCACAAACTTAGAGCTAATGATGCCTACACTAAGAGTTAGAAGTTCAAGAAGATACCTGTTCAGTTGAAGTTCTATCTGGCAATGGGGGAACTTTCAGGGCAAGATGATGATCTGTACAGCTTGCCTGAAGTGTAGTGATGCTATTCCAATGCTTACTTTGCTTTGAAACACCTTGAATCGAGCTATGGACCTTCAACTGCAAAACAAGAAAGTGAAAATGGTGGAACTGATTAGAGGAGTTACATGTCGTGTTTTATGTTTGAGTTAGCTTCAAGTGATGCTAGGGAATGTGTTTGATGAGCTTTTAGCAAGAAAGCATGAAAGGGATGAGAGTTGGCACTCAAACTGCAGCAAGCCCTGTTTTTGTGCAGTTCAATGGTGATTTTGAGTTTGTGGAGGTATTGGAGGTGTTGGAGTCGTGTGCTAGCTTAGTTAGGATGTCTTGAATGTGTACAAACTATTTGCTTAAGGGTTCTATTGCTGAGATGAAAGTTGTCTTGTGATATGCTATGTTTCTTAACACTTAAGCAAGCAAAGGCCAAGTTGTGTTCTAGACAGGTAGAGGCCCCCTAAACATGCTGTAAAACCTTGTCTTGATCAGAGTGATTAACTCATAAACTTGTGCCAAAGAGATTTCAAATGTACTTCTTGGATTTTCATTTTGACATAAAGCTTAACTTTTCAAAAATGGCTATTTCACTTTTTCCATAAATGGATTAAACTTGTATGTAATGTTTGAACTCATAGAACAACACTTTCGCACAAAGGATTGGCATTAAATTTATGAGTGTTGGATGGTTCAGAGGCCTGTAATCAAGGGAAGCATGCTGATTTGAAAAATTGCACAAGTTATGAACATGGAAATTGACCAATTCAAAAGTGAGTTTTTGCCATATTGCAAAGTTCGATTCTCTCAAGTCATGAGGTTGTTTGATGAGTTATTTGACATTTTGGAAAGCTTGGAATGTGTACTACAATCCATCTTTGAAATGCAAATTGAAATTCCAAGTGGAAGTATGTGAAAAATGGTCTTGAAGTTAGGTAAAAACCTTGCCTAAAAAGGTCAAAATTTCACTAAGTTATGAATGGTTTAGTACCCTTGTTCCAAAAATTGTAACTTGAGATACAAGCTTCTTTTGGGAAAACTTTGTGAATCAAAGTTGTATATTATGAAATAGGATACAACTTTCATGTTTTGACTTTTGCTTGAATCCAAATGAATCTTGGTGAGAAAGTGGGGCAAAGTTGGGAAAAAATTAGGGTTTTTCATAACTTAGAAAAATTCTAAGTTATGAAAAATTCTCATTTCAAACCCTAATTTGCAATTCTTGATTTCTTGATGAACAAGTTTCATGATTTGGCATGTTTTGATGAAAAATGAATCTTGACTCTTGATTTTGACCAAAAAGTCAAAGTTTGACTTTTTAGTATACAGTCAAAATTGATCAATTGACTGGGAAATTCAACTGTCAATCTTGTGTATTTGGGATCTTTTGAACTTGTTGAGCATGTCAAGACAATTCCATGGGGTCCTTGAGTCCATATGTGAGCTTGGTTTGCCATTGGCTAGGTCAAACAGTCAAAAATTGCCTTTGTACAGTCAAAACCCTAAAAATGACCATTTTGCCCTTTTGGTGATCTGATCAAATTTCTTATGGAATTGTGATCCAAACTTGATCAAATGGTCCATGTGAGTTCATAATGTTGATGTGGGTCAATTTTTATGAGATTTGACTGTCAATTGGCCACAGTTGACTTTTTCCCCAATACAACTGATTTTTAGGTCAACTGTCCAATTGACTGGGCAAAAACTTGGAATCAAGACTTGAAACTTGGTATGGGTAAACTTGGGAGTCCAATATGAAGCATGAAAGTCATCTTAGGCAATTTAGGTCAAAACATCTCTGTGCAAACACAAACCCTAATTTGGGTCAACAGTGCAAGGAGAAGTCTTGAGCAGATGAAAACCCTAACTGGACCTTGAGCTCCAAGGGCTTAGTGATGAGAAATTAATGAGAAATGGGAGGGAAAATTTTGGGGTACAACAGTTGCCCCTGTTCAATCTTCTTGAATCCGAAGAGTTAGATTGGCAATTTTGCCTTTCGTGACTCGAGGGTAAAAGGAGATTGGACACTAGAGTGCCCTTAAATTTGCACTCGTCAAAGCAATGGATGCGGGAATGGGCTTAGAGATGACATTTGGAGATGGGCTTAACGATGCCATCTGGAAGAGTGACAGAAACTTGTCGGGGATGGGCTTAAAGATGCCATCTGGAAATGAGTATCAAGAAGGTGTCCATACTTTGGACCATCTCTGAACTAGGGGTCTGAATAAGCAATAGATTGACATCCGTTGTTGGGAGGAATCCGTAAACTGTTTTCAAAAATTGCATCTGAACAAGTTGATAGATTAGCATCCGTTGTTGGGAAGAATCCATAAACTGTTTTCAGAAGTCTTGAGAAGAAACTGAACAAGCGATAGGTTAACATCCGTTACTTGGAGAACCCGTAAACTGTTTTCAGAAATCTTGAAGTTGAATAAGCAATAGAGCAGCATCCGTTGTTGGGAAGCGTCCGTAAGCTGTTTTAAAAAGTTGCATATGAACAAGCGATAGATTAACATTCGTTGTTGGGAAGAATCTATAAACTGTTTTCAGAAGTCTTGAGAAGAAACTGAACAAGTGATAGGTTAACATCCGTTACTTGGAGAACCCGTGAACTATTTTCAGAAATCTTGAAGTTGAATAAGCAATAGAGCGGCATCCGTTGTTGGGAAGCGTCCGTAAGCTGTTTTCAAAAGTTGCATCTGAACAAGCGATAGATTAACATCCGTTGTTGGGAAGAATCCATAAACTGTTTTCAGAAGTCTTGAGAAGAAACTGAACAAGTGATAGGTTAACATCCGTTACTTGGAGAACCCGTGAACTGTTTTCAGAGATCTTGAAGTTTGAGGAAGAACCGGTGTAGGGTTTCCTGATGATGAGCTCGTGTAAAACTGCATCTGGATGAATTTGAACAAGTATCAGAATGTCGCCGTGTCTGGGTCACATCTGAGTGAACCTGGAAGATGATCTTTGTCTGCCGACTGATCTTACCTGAAAAGGTAAAGGGTTAGTTGTATGCAATGTTATGATGCATGATGCAATGTATGTTATATGATATGAATGTAAATGGATGCGCATGTAAGCTGGAGAGCTGTCTTGCTGAGGATAGATGAATCCGAGATGGCTGAAGATAAAAGCATCTTGACTGCTGCCGGGATGAATAATTCCTGGTTGTTGCTGGAGAATAAGGAGCTTGGGTTGTATACCAATCTTCTGGGGGAATTCCTGATGACTTCTACTGGGGAGTTCCAATCTAATAGACTCATGCTGGGGATGTAAGACTGAGAATCTTCAGTTTGGTGGGAAGTACTTCTGGCGACCTCACTGGGGAACTCAAGATTTGCCCTCCCAAAATTCTGTGGGGAGAAGGTTCACTAGTCTGGCTCCGCTGGGGATACTGAAACTTAAATTCTGAGGGGAATTGGGTTCTGGAGGATTCTCTGGCTGTGGATAACAAAGATAGACTCCTCTGGGGATTGTATTGATAAGCTATGTTGGGGAACTCTGATGAACTCCGCTGGAGGTAGGAAGAATTTTGGCGAGTGCGATCTTCCGTGGCAATAAGCTGAGGATAACCCAGTTATAAGCCCTTGTGAGGAATAACTTTGAATAAAGCTCGGGAGAGACGTCCGTACTCTGTAGGATAAGTTTCCAGAATCTACTGGGGATAAGCCTCAAGACTTGCTGGGGATATGGATTCCAAATCTCCTGGGGGTTTCCTTTGAAAGGGTATCAAGATATCCAACTGTACCTTCAACCTATCAGTAATCCTCTTTCTTGATTCATAAGGAAATGATTATGTTCAAATGCATATGCCTATTTAACAAAACATTGGACGTTTCTCAAAATAAAACAAATAGTGCAAAAGAAAAGAAAAAGGAAATAACACAAATTTCTGGGAAAAGTATTTGTATTGACTTTCTATGAGTATATTTGTACAAAGGAGACAATCATCCTAGTAAGAGGATTTTGCCGTAAATATTTGAAAGATTTAAACAAAATAAAGATGGCTATGTGAAATAATTCCATGGGATTCCATTCCGTTATAGCCTTCACAACTCTGAATATCTGTCCATTCAACGCTTCGCCTGCCGATGACTGGATTGATCAGAAGTCTAGAACTGGTTGATGAAGAGATTGTCTTCGAAGTGATCCGACGAGACATAGTCATACGCTTTAATTCCCTAACTTTTGCCTGAATCGCCCTTTCGGGTTTTCGATCCACCGGGAAACCCCTTTTTTCCCAAGCCGCCCTTTCGGGTTTTCAACTTGCCGGGTGTACAGATTTTTTTATTTTTATCCCTAACTTTTGCCTGAACCTCCCTTTCGGGTTTTCGATTCACCGGGATGCCCATTTTTGCCCAAGCCGCCCTTTCGACTTGTCGGGTTATTTTATGTGTAGTATCTTTTGACTATGTCTGTGTTCGCAGGGTGCGGCAAATCGTCACCGTCCATGGTGGTCAGAATCATTGCACCACCAGAAATATTGCTCTTGATCACAAACGGTCCTTCATATGTAGGAGTCCATTTGCCCCTGGGATCACTTTGCGGCAAGATAATCCGCTTGATTACGAGATCTCCGACTTGATACACCTGACGTCTGACTTTCTTATTGAAGGCCTTGATCATCCGTTTTTGATATGTCTGACCATGGCATATAGCAGCGAGTCGCTTCTCGTCGATCAAAGTGAGTTGATCAAGTCGGGTCTGCATCCAATCATCTTCATTCAAACCTGCGTCCTTCATAATCCTTAGAGAAGGAATCTGAACCTCCATAGGCAGGACAGCTTCCATGCCATATACCAACGAAAATGGGGTTGCCCCGGTTGAAGTACGTGCCGTCGTACGGTATCCATGCAGAGCAAACGGTAACATCTCATGCCAGTCTTTGTAAGTGACTGTCATTTTCTGAATGATTTTCTTAATGTTTTTGTTCGCAGCTTCAACAGCACCGTTCATCTTCGGCCGATAGGGAGATGAATTGTGATGATAAATCTTGAACTGTTCGCATAACGCGGTGATCATCGTGTTATTCAGATTTGTACCGTTGTCTGTGATGATCCTGTCTGGAACACCATACCGACATATGAGATTTTGCTTGATAAAGCGGGCAACCACATTTTTAGTAACAGAGGCGAAGGAAGCTGCTTCGACCCATTTGGTGAAGTAGTCAATGGCAACCAGGATGAAGCGATGTCCGTTGGAAGCCGTGGGCTTTATCTCTCCAATCATGTCAATGCCCCACATTGCAAATGGCCAAGGAGCAGTCAGAACGTTGAGAGGAACCGGAGGGATATGAACTTTGTCAGCATAGACTTGGCATTTGTGGCAAGTACGGGAATGTTGATGGCAGTCAGCTTCCATGGTAGACCAGTAATAGCCTGCCCTTAGGATCTTCTTAGCCATTGTATGCCCGCTCAAGTGAGTGCCAAATGTGCCGCTGTGTATATCAGTCATGATCAACTCTGCTTCAGCTTTGTCTACACATCTGAGTAATACGCAATCATGGCTTCGTTTGTAAAGGATGCCGTTGCTTAGGAAGAACTTAGTAGCAAATTTCCTTAAGAACTTCTTGTCATTTACGGAAGCTCCTTCGGGATAATCTCTAGTCTCGAGATACCTTTTGATTTCATGGAACCAAGGTTGTTCCACTACTTCTTCGGTATTAATCTCGTGACAATGCGCAGGTTCATCCATTCGCTCGATGGTGATTTGGGGAGCCTTGTTATCCCAGTTGAGTTTAAACATGGAGGACATTGTGGCTAGAGCATCTGCTAGTTGATTCTCTTCTCGCGGGAAATGCTAGAAGGTAATTTGCTCGAAATGAGGCAACAATGTCAGGACATGTTCTTTGTATGGGATAAGATTAGGATGCTTGGTATCCCACTCTCCTTTGATTTGACTAATAACCAAAGCCGAGTCCCCAAATACGATCAAAGATTTGATCCCCAAGTCTATAGCAGCCTTGAGACCAAAGATGCAAGCTTCGTACTCAGCCATGTTGTTTGTGCAGCTGAAGCAAAGTCGGGCCATGAAAGGTGTGTGACAACCTTCCGGAGAAATGAGTACTGCGCCGATACCGTTTCCAAGTGCATTTGAAGCACCATCAAAGTACAGGGTCCATCGGGATCCCTTTTCGGGTCCTTCATACGGTCCGTTACCTTCAATGTTGTCCAAATTCATGATGTCCTCGTCTGGGAAGTCAAATCTCATGGGTTGGTAATCTTCGATAGCTTGATGAGCCAGATAGTCAGCTAGTACACTCCCTTTTATAGCTTTTTGGGTGGTGTACTGGATGTCATACTCAGTCAGGATCATTTGCCATCTAGCTATCCTTCCAGATAAAGCAGGCTTTTCGAAGATATACTTGATAGGATCCATTTTGGAAATCAACAAGGTTGTATGAGTCAACATATACTGTCTTAGTCGGCGAGCAGCCCATACCTAAGCGCAGCAAGTTTTCTCGAGCAGTGAGTAGCGAGTCTCACAGTCGGTAAACTTTTTGCTAAGGTAATAAATAGCATGCTCTTTTCGACCAGACTCGTCATGCTGGCCCAAAACACACCCCATTGAGTTATCCAAGACGGTCAGATACATGATCAATGGTCTTCCTTCGACGGGTGGCATCAGAATAGGAGGCTCTAGCAAATAGTCCTTGATTTTATCAAAAGCAGCTTGGCAATCGTCATTCCATTCAACTACCTGATCTTTCTTCAAGAGTTTGAAAATTGGCTCACAGGTAGAAGTCAGATGGGAGATGAATCTGGCAATATAGTTCAAGCGCCCCAAGAATCCTCTAACCTCCTTTTCAGTACGGGGAGCAGGCATCTCTTGTATTGCTTTCACTTTTGCTGGATCGACTTCAATGCCTTTGTTGCTTACAATGAATCCTAGAAGTTTACCAGACCTAACTCCAAAAGTACACTTACTTGGATTCAGCCTGAGTTTGTATTCTTTCAACCTGGCAAACAGCTTTTCTAGATGCTCAAGGTGCTCCTCCTCTATTTGTGACCGAGCTATCATATCGTCTACGTAAACTTCAATCTCATGATGTATCATATCATGAAACAAAGCTACCATGGCGTGTTGATAAGTTGCCCCAGCGTTCTTCAGTCCGAACGGCATCACCTTGTAACAGAAAGTGCCATATTGCGTGACAAAAGTTGTTTTCTCCATATCCTCGGGGGCCATTTTGATTTGATTGTAGCTCGAGAATCCATCCATGAAGGAAAACACTTTATGCTGAGCTGTATTGTCGATCAAAATGTCAATGTGTGGAAGTGGAAAATCATCTTTGGGGCTGGCCCTATTCAAATCTCGGTAGTCCACACACATCCTGACTTTGCCATCTTTCTTAGGTACTGGCACGATGTTAGCGACCCATTGAGGATAGGACGTAACAGCCAAAAAGCCAGCGTCGAATTGCTTCATCACTTCTGATTTGATCTTTTCAGACATGTCAGGCCTCATTCGGCGGACTTTTTGCTTGATCGGTGGACAATCCTTTCTTGTGGGGAGACAGTGAACCACGATGTCTGTGTCTAAACCCGGCATGTCTTCATAAGACCAAGCGAAGATTTCAACATACTCATTCAACAACTGTATCAGGCGTTCCTTGACACTTGGTTCCAGATTGGCACCCACTTGCACCCCCTTCCGGTCTTCCTCGGTCCCTAAGTTGACAGTTTCCAATGACTCTTCGTGCGGTAAGATGGCCCTTTCCTCTTGTTGTAGAAGTCTGGCTAGTTCCCCTGGTACTTCACAACCTTCGTCATCTTCATACTCAGCTTGATTGACCAGATCTTCAGAGTTATTGAAAGGTATAGCAGAATAGTCACCCATGGAATCCGGAGTGGATGGGTACCTGCATTTGTGAGTGTGGGTGTGTGTAAGGGATAGCCATCCTTAAACGAAAAATGCAAAAGGAAAGAAAATGAACACAGCAGTTTATCAAATGAAAAACGTCCAATGAATCGTTAAACATGGCATATGGATATGAAAAATAATCAAAAGCCTTACAAATGGACCTACATGCCCCGGGCAAGGCATGAGGTGAAAAAGATAGTGTACGGATTGTTTGAAAATAAATATTACAGACCAAATAGGAAATGTTTGACAGATAAATTACTGATGAATAAAAGTGATGGGGACAAAGTCTTTTGCCTCCCAGTTGCACAATCCTCCTTTGGCAGTTGGGTAAATCCACTCTTCGATGTTGCTCTCTTTGTCTTCATCCTCCAAAGCGTTGATTCCGTAGGGAGAAATTTTGACTGGCGCTCTTTCAATCTTCGAACGGCGCATAGCTTTCTGGCCTGCGGTAGTAAACCCTAATCCAAATTTGTCGGTTTTATGTGGAATGTCAGGTAACTGCCCCTGTGATCGGTGGATCTGGAACTGACTGTTTAACGCTGGTTCGCGAAATGTCGCGGAAGCAAGAGTCGCCACCGTCTTTTATTTTCTCCAAATGGAAAGGACAAAAGCACAGAAAAATTCCTTAAAGAGATTGCTCTCGGTTCGGGAGGTAGGTTATAGAAAGGGAAGGTGTTAGCACCCTTTCTATCCATGGTTATCCATGGGCTCTTAGATACTTGCTCAATGTGTTTTCAAAATTGTTTGTTTGCTTTTCAATGTGGGTTTAAAAAGTTTCTTTGAAAAATTTCAGATCGACTCGTACGTCAGAGTGTTTGAAAAGTTTGCTTTGAAAGCTTGTCGGTGTGAAAAGTATTTTTTGATTTGTTTTGAAATTAGAGCAAGTATCTAGAGAACCTACCTACCCTAAGGAATTCGTCTGTGTAGATGTCCTTAAAAGTAGTGCCATCCCACCATTGAGAGGTAGGTAGCACCACCGTTGGAGGTGTTCGGGTCAATTCGAAGGTTCGGGACATGGTGATCACCAGAGCAATGGGAAGATACCTTAGAAGCTACCCTCATGCCAGGTTCCCGGATCATGAGGACTTACCAAGACATCCTCTACTCGACGATCACCTTTCGTAGGCAAGGCAACAGTGAGGCGTACCCTAGGGGTGGTGTGTGCGAATTGTGTGTCATGTTTCATTTATTTGCTTTGTCATGTTTGTCGTGTTCTACGCTTGATTTTAATTAGACATTCATTCTTTCATGCTTGATTAACAGTTAGGAGTGCGGAAAAGATAAATCTACGACTATTACAAAGGCGCGGGTCCACATCGCCAAAATTAAACCGGACCCGATTTAGCGGAAAAATAAATAGTGCGAAGAAATAAAGTGCGAAAAGTAAATTACATGGCTTTGGGATATTTACACAATTATAATAAGCGATAATAAAATAAATGCACGAATTTAAATAATTAAAACGAAACTAGGGCGTTGGACCCTTTTGCGAATAATTAAAAGTTAATGAGAATTAAAAATTAAATGATTAAAGTTTTTTTGTTATTTTGCATTTTTTGATTTAATGAGAAAAAAGGAGAATTAATTAAAATTAAATTAAGAAGCAAACCCTAATTCTAATATTTTTTATTTATTAAGAAAGAATTAAAATAAGATCTAAATTAACCTAATTCATTATGTACAATTTAAATAGGAAAATAAATAAATAAATAATAATTACTATTCTAAAAAAAAAAAAGGGAAAAAATATTAAAAGGAATAATAAAAAAAAATAGCAATTAACCTAATTCTACATTTTTGGATTTTTATTAAAAAGAAATTAATATTAAAACCTAATTACACTAGTTTATTTATATGATAGTTTATTTATGAAAATAATTGTAATAAACTAAATATTATATTTTTTCTTTTTTCTGATTTTTATAATGTTTTTATATTTTTTTTGTAAAAATAATTAATTAAAACAAATAATTAAAATAAACAATCAATTAAAATAAATGAAATAGCAAAAAGAAATCAAACCAGAGTGGGGGTGCTGTCCCCAATTTAGGAGGTTCAAATTTAATAGGCCTGGCCCAATAAGCTTACAGCGTGTTGACTTTCCTGGATCACATGTCAACGCTTTGACCTGGTACATGGTGCATCTGGAATATTGACCACTGATTTGGTTGCCTGAGACACGTGGGCGATGGATTATTGAGCGTGTATGGTGAACGTTCACGTCAAGCCTGCATGTGAATTTGTTTTGAAAAATAATAATGAAAGTTGCAAGACCTGGGACTTGAACCCAGGTCTTTGAGGCCATATACACAACACGTTACCACTGAGCCATCGCGTTTACAATTAACATATAATAATAATTAAATATCAAAAAGTAAAATCAATGCGTAATGGACTAAGCGCGCGTGAATTCAAAAGGGCCTATCACGTGGTGACAACGAGGTTGTCTTCTTCCCCACCTGTAAAACAAAATGCATAGGCGACGGTTTTTGTAGCATGGCCTTAGGGACGATTCGAGAAAATAGCGAATAACATCCTAGGCATCATAAATTGTTCGCGAGGCATATGTTTTATTCAGAAGAACATGCTGAATGCAATGGTAACAGTCTTGCATCCCAATTGTTCCTTGGGTGAGAAACCCCAAATTTGAAACCTGTAAACCCTAGCTTCTTGACAATGGTGAAAGCATAAATATGGCACGAAAATTCAATTGAGCATATTGGTTAGCACAGAAGCATCATGACAAATAACAATCCACAAAAAAAAAATGCAAAAAGATGCCTAGATAATGATATGCGATTTGGAAAAATTTGTGGTACAGTTTGAATCCTAACCAACGATTCCTTGTGTTTTTCTTGATGTTAATGATTGACAAAGGTTCAGGAAGGTCTCAGAATGCTATTGAAACAAAAATCCAAGCTTGAATCGTCCTATATCCTTGAATTCAGTATTGAGTTTTTATGAGAAAATTCAAGAATGCTATGCTTGTTTTTGCGCAGCTTTTTCAGTCCAAGAGCATTAGGGTTATCTTCTGATCATATATGGAGCATGTTAGGTCAACAATTTCCACAAAAATCTCTTGCAATTATGAATTGAAGATTTGATTTTCTTCCATTATTTTTTCAATCTTTTTCACATGGTTTTTGTGCAAATCATATCCAATTCAATCCAATTCTCCCTAATCAGCATGTGCACGAAATATTGACATTATAATGTGCATAAAAAGATTTTTTAGGTTAAGGTTTATATTTTTCATGAATTAAAATCATTTAAATGAATATAAATTAATATTAATTCAAATAAATAATTAAAAAATATGAGAATACTTCCCTTTGGGCCTAGTGGTCGTGCATAGGCTTGGCATGAAGAAATTTGGAAGAAAATTGGGCCCATTTGCATTTTTAGGCCTTTTGCATCAATGTTGACTTTCAAAAATTTCTAAAAATTTCCCAACTTCCACAAGGCATAACTTGGTCAATTTTTAAGCTTTTCACATGTTCTTGGACATTTTGGAAAGGTCTTTGAGTCCTTTAACCAATGCCTTTGGTCCCATGTCATTTTGATTTACCAATCTCAAGTTATGGCTTTTGACTTAAAGTCACTTTTTGTTGACTTTTGAAAATGACCTATAATGTTGAGATTGATAACTTTTTGTGAGAGCATTTCTTGGACTTGGAACATGAAGATGAATTGTAGGAAATGTCTTTCTCTTCAAAATGAGCTTTGGATGGAATTTTTCTGATAATCCATGTGAAAGTTATGCCCTGGTCAATTTCAGTTGACTTTTTCAGCTGTCCAAATATAGCAACTTTTGCATCTTTGATGATTTCTGAGCCAAATTTTGAGAATCATGATCAAGCATTGATCAAATGATGTTTGTGGCTTCAAAATGATATGTTGACCAAAAATTTGAACTTTTGACTGTCAAATGACCATTTTGCCCCTACAGTTGACTGTAGTGCAATTTAGGGTTTTGACTGTGCAATTTTGAGCTGAATGCCTTGGAACTTGACATGAGGATGCTTGACCACATTTGTAGGCATATGAGACTTTATTGGGCCTTTGAGAAGTTCATTTGCTTGACCAGAACTCAAACCCTAGTTTTGACTGTCTAGGAGACAGTTGAGCTGCACAACCCTTGGGGACTTTTGTGACCTTGACTTTGACAATTCTTGATGAATATGGGAGGGCAAATTTTGGGGTACAACAGTTGCCCCTGTTCAATCTTCTTAGACCTGAGGATGCAGATTGGCTGACGTGCCTTTCGTAATCCGAGGGTAGAAGATGATTGAACACTAAAGTGCCCAGAAATTTGCGCTCATATAGTGACAGTGATGATGAGGGAATGGGCTTATAGATGCCATTTAGAGATTGCTGGATAGGATGATGGGCTTATAGATGCCATCTGGATGTTGATCGCATAGGAGATCCCTTAGCGAGAACCTGCATACCTGCAAAACAGAAAAAATGAGTACCTGACACGTCGCAGGGGCTGATTTTAGATGCTTGACATAGATATGTCCTGATTGGTTACAGGAGCTGGATCTGGAGCTTCAAACGTTGATGAATGAACCAGGGATGGTTACTGCCTTAGCCTGAATGATAAGTGAACCTTGGGTGATTTTAACTTCAACAACGCTCGTTGAGAAAAATCTTGGTGAGAATTACCATCTTTGTAGTGTCGGGAAGAGAACCAAAGGACATTATAATCTCAAGGGGAGTTACCTCACTCACGTTGGAGAGGGAACTATAGGAAATTATAATCTGGAAGGAAATGTCACCTCACGCTCATGCCGGAGAGGGAAACATTTGAAGAAGGAATTACCACCTCACACGCCGTTGGAGAGGGGACCATAAGAGAATATCACCTCACGCTCATGCCGGAGAGGGAAACATCTGAAAAAGGAATTACCACCTCACACGCCGTTGGAGAGGGAACCACAAAAGACTATCACCTCACGCTCATCGTCGGAGAGGAAAACATCTTGAAAAAGGAATTACCACCTCACACGCCGTTGGAGAGGGGACCATAAGAGAATATCACCTCACGCTCATGCCGGAGAGGGAAACATCTGAAAAAGGAATTACCACCTCACGCTCACCGTCGGAGAGGGGACCATAACTTCTACTGAGTCTTTATCAGAAAAATCTGTTTGGAGTCGATTTAACTGGACTAGAGAAATCCTTGAAATATGTTTGAGAATTTCAACTGCATCTTTCCTGAAAGGTAAAGGTCAGTTATATGCGATGCATGATATGGATCAAGTAATGATGTTATCAATATAAAGGAGACTTGTATGATGCAATACGTTATGCATGCTATAATGATGTATGTGATGATTCATGTATGTTTTTGTCTAGGAAAATGAATTCTTGACGGGTGCCGGGAAGTCATATCCTGGGCTGATGAAGAGATTTTGCTTCCGCTGTGGATGATTCGTTGCAAGAATACCGGTAGGAGGAGACAACTCCGTTGAGGAATAAACTTGGCAAATGAGATAATTCTGCGGGAGAAAAGATCCTCTAGCGACCATGCTGGGGAGTGCTACTCTGTGGGGATAGCGATGCTTTGCTGAGTTGATGAAGACAACTCCGCTGGGGATACCGTTGATGAGTTATACTGAGGATATCCTTGTTGTGCTGGAAGTGTTGATAGACTTCGCTGGGGTAGGAAGATACTTTGCCGAGGACGCTCTTTCCGTGGCTTTTGGCTGAGGATAACCCAGTTATATCCTGTTACGGAAATAACTCTTTAAATCAAGCCGGGACGACGCGTTCGTGCTCTGAGAGGGATAAGCTTCCAGAATCTACTGGGGATAAGCTTGCTGCTTGGGGAGATATGAGTTCCAACTTTGCTGGTGAAGCTGGATTGGACTCTTCTGGGGGAGGTTTGAATTGCGGGGGAGTGATTCCTTTGGATGTTGAGATACCGCCGGAGAACAATCTTTAGGCCAAGACTGCCGGGGATACTTGTTAAGAATGCGTGCTGCTGGGGAAGTTTTGAGATCTACGGGAGGATACTCAATTTCCTCGGGACTTGATAATTTTGCTTGGAGAGAGATGTACTGCTTTACTGAACTACTCTCTGGGGAATTAAGATACACTTGGCCGTATTCTTAGCTGAACCTACCTTAGTACCTTGGAGGATAGAACAATTAGACTGCTCAGACAACTCTTTTATTGCCCCTGTTTCTAGTGTCACCTGCAACGAATTCCTTTGTTTCGTATGCAAATATTTATGAGTTAGCAAATTATTGTCAATGCATACATCACAAATTGAACCTTGGACGTTCTTTGCAAAACAAAAACAGAGAAAGGAAAAATACTTGGCACGTTTAACTGAAAATATATTTTTATTGATTTTTGAATGGCCTGAAAATAGGCGTTTTGTGTACAAGAGGCTGACGTCCTAGTAAGAGGTACGTCGCCGATCAAAAGAGTTTATACAAGTTTTGTACAAAAGAAAAATAAAACAGCTGTGTGAAAGATGAATGATCCACTGGGTTTCAACTCTGCTATTGCCATTATAACTCCGAGCGTCTCATCACTTGATGACCTTGGTTGAAGGTGAAGCTGACTGATCGATGCCGTTTTGAACTTGATGCCGATACCGGATTCTGGATGCACAGTGACCAATGAGACATAGTTTTACGCTTTATCCCTAATTTTTGCCTGGACCGCCCTTTCGGGTTTTCAGTCCACCGGGATACCCATTTTTGCCCAAGCCGCCCTTTCAGGTTTTCGACTTGCCGGGTGTACAGATTTTTTCATTTTCATCCCTACATTTTGCCCGAACCCTTTTGGTTCGACGGGAAGCCCTAATTTTTGCCTAGGCATGTCAGCCTAGCGGGTCTTTTTTCATGCGTAGTATTTTTTAACTATGTCTGCATTGGCGGGGTGAGGAAGGTCGTCACCATCCATGTTGGTTAATATCATTGCTCCTCCTGAGAACACATGCTTAACCACAAATGGCCCTTCGTACGTAGGGGTCCATTTGCCCCTTGGATCACTTTGAGGAAGGATGATTCTCTTGATAACCAGGTCCCCGACTTGATATTCCTGCGGCCTGACTTTCTTGTTAAATGCCCTGATCATCCGTTTCTGATACGTCTGACCATGACAGATAGCAGCAAGTCTTTTTTCGTCAATGAGATTGAGTTGGTCAAGTCGTGTCTGGATCCAATCATCTTCGTTCAGGTTTGCATCCTTCATTATCCGGAGAGAGGGAATTTGTACTTCGATCGGCAAGACTGCCTCCATACCATAAACCAGAGAGAAGGGAGTTGCCCCGGTTGACGTCCTAGCTGAGGTACGGTACCCATGCAGAGCGAACGGTAACATCTCGTGCCAATCTTTGTATGTTACTGTCATCTTTTGCACGATCTTTTTGATGTTCTTATTTGCTGCTTCTACAGCCCCATTCATCTTCGGTCTGTAAGGAGAAGAATTGTGGTGCTGTATCTTGAATTGTTCGCAAAGCTCGGCAATCATCTTATTGTTCAGATTGGTACCGTTGTCTGTAATGATCCGTTCAGGGACGCCATATCGACAGATCAGATTGTGCCGAATAAACCGTGCCACAACAGTCTTGGTTACTGTAGCATAGGATGCTGCTTCAACCCACTTCGTAAAATAGTCAATCGCCACTAGGATGAAGCGATGTCCATTGGATGCCGTAGGTCTTATCTCGCCGATCATGTCTATGCCCCACATTGCAAACGGCCAAGGCGCAGTCAGAACATTCAGGGGAACCGGAGGAACATGCACCTTATCTGCATAGATCTGGCACTTGTGGCATGTCCTAGAATGTTGGTAGCAATCAGCTTCCATGGTGGACCAGTAATATCCTGCCCGTAGGATCTTCTTAGCCATAGTATGCCCACTGGAATGCGTACCAAAGGTCCCTTCGTGTAGCTCTTCCATGATTCTTTCCGCTTCAGTCTTGTCCACACAACGCAGTAAGGTTGAATCATGGTTTCTCTTGTACAAGATGCCGTTGCTTAGGAAGAACTTGGATGCGAACCGTCTCAGGAATTTCTTATCATTGATAGAGGCACCTTCAGGGTATTCCTGAGCTTCCAGATATCTCTTCACTTCGTGGTACCAAGGCTTCTCAGTTACCAATTCAGCTTCGAGATCACAACAGTATGCCGGTTCGTCCAGTTTCCAGATGATGATCCGGGGAGCCTCATTATCCCATTTGACCTTGAACATTGAAGACATTGTAGCTAACGCGTCCGCTAACTGATTCTCTTCTCTTGGAAAGTGCTCAAAGGTTATCTCTGTGAAGTGGGGAATCAGGGTCAACACACATTCTCTGTAAGGAATCAGGTTTGGATGTTTCGTATCCCACTCTCCTTTGATCTGATTGATCACAAGAGCGGAATCTCCGAAAACACTGAGGAACTTGATCCTTAAGTCGATCGCAGCTTGAAGACCCATGATACACGCCTCATACTCCGCCATGTTGTTGGTACAGTTGAAACACAGCCGGGCAGTGAGTGGAGTATGAGTACCTTGAGGGGATATGATGATGGCGCCGATACCATTTCCCAAAGCATTGGAAGCTCCGTCAAAGTGCATAGACCATCGGGATCCTGGTTCAGGTCCTTCATCCGGTCCAGGCACTTCACAATCAGTCACAATCATGATGCTTTCATCCGGAAACTCGAAGTTCATTGATTGGTAGTCATCTACAGCTTGATGAGCTAAGTGGTCTGCCAGTACACTTCCCTTGATGGCTTTCTGGGTTGTATACTGAATGTCGTATTCCGTCAAGATCATCTGCCATCTTGCAATTCTCCCAGACAGAGCAGGCTTTTCGAATATGTATTTTATCGGATCCATCTTTGAGATCAACAAGGTAGTGTGAGTCAGCATATACTGTCTCAGCCGGCGAGCAGCCCATACCAAAGCGCAGCAAGTTTTCTCAAGCAGTGAGTATCGGGTCTCACAGTCGGTAAACTTTTTGCTAAGGTAATAAATGGCGTGCTCTTTTCGGCCAGACTCGTCATGCTGCCCCAGCACACACCCCATTGAGTTGTCTAGCACTGTCAGATATAGTATCAGAGGTCTCCCTTCAACCGGTGGCATGAGGATGGGTGGTTCTTGGAGATACTCTTTGATTTTGTCGAAAGCAGCCTGACATTCATCGTTCCAACGTACTACCTGATCTTTCTTCAGTAGCTTGAAGATTGGCTCACAGGTAGCAGTCAGATGAGAGATGAATCGAGCGATGTAATTCAGGCGTCCTAAAAAGCCTCTGACTTCCTTCTCTGTCTTAGGAACTGGCATCTCTTGAATAGCCTTGACCTTGGCAGGGTCCACTTGAATACCTTTATCACTGACCACGAAGCCTAGCAACTTCCCAGATCTTACCCCGAAGGTGCACTTGTTCGGGTTCAATCTCAGCTTGTACAGTTTCAGACGGTCAAACAACTTCTGCAGGTGATCTAGATGCTCTTCTTCAGTCTGGGACCTAGCGATCATGTCGTCCACATACACTTCGATCTCATGATGGATCATATCATGAAACAAGGCAATCATGGCACGCTGGTAAGTTGCCCCAGCGTTCTTTAACCCGAACGGCATGACCTTGTAACAGAAGGTGCCCCACTGAGTGACGAATGTAGTCTTTTCCATGTCTTCAGGTGCCATCTTAATCTGATTGTAACCTGAAAAGCCATCCATGAAAGAGAACACCTTATGCTGAGCTGTATTATCAACAAGGACATCAATGTGAGGTAAAGGGAAGTCATCCTTGGGGCTGGCCCTATTCAGATCCCTGTAATCCACACACATTCTGACCTTGCCGTCCTTTTTAGGCACCGGCACCACATTTGCAACCCACTGAGGATAGGAAGTCACTGCAAGAAACCCGGCATCAAACTGTTTCATGACCTCGGCTTTAATCTTCTCGGACATCTCTGGACGCATCCGACGAACCTTTTGTTTAACTGGAGGGCAGTCTTCCCTAGTCGGCAAATGATGGACAACAATATCGGTATCCAACCCTGGCATGTCTTCGTAGGACCAGGCAAAGATCTCCATATAGTCATGCAGCATCTTGGTTAACCGTTGCTTCACGCTGAGCTCTAGGTTAGCACCAATCTTTACCTCTTTTCTGTCTGCCTCAGTACCCAGGTTTATAGTTTCCACTGGCTCTTCATGGGGTTGAATTGCCCTTTCTTCCTGAAGCAACAGTCTTGCAAGCTCGCCAGGCACTTCGCAATCATCTTCACCTTCGTCTTCGGCTAAGTTGATCGGATTTTCGAAGTCATAATTGGCATTAGCAGAGCTGTTATCAGTGAGATCCAGAGTGGATTGGAACCTGTATGAGTGAGTGTGTGTGTAAATACAGCTGTTTTTGAAAATTATGTAAAGGAAAGGAAAGATAAAAAGGGAACACAATATTTGCAATGCGAAAATAGTCCAAGATTTTCATTCATGATGTATAAAATGACAGTTCATATGCCCTCACAAATAGAACCACGGTGCCTCGGGTAAGACACCGGGCCATAGAGTTTATTATTGTCTATTACAAAATAACAAAACACAGGAATTCATTACTTAGTGTCAAAAGAAACAGAGAGATTGTCCTTGGCGCTCCAATTGTTAAGTCCACCGTCAGCAGCCGGGTAGATCCAGCTATCAAACTCAGCTTCATCAACTTCCTCTTCATCACCAATAGCATTAACTCCATGAGCAGGCAGGGGAGCTGTCACCACATTAGGTTTGTCAGATGTTTCAAATTGTACCTCCTTAGCATCAATGAGGTCCTGCAGCTTGTTCCTCAGTGCCCAACAGTCATCAGTGGCATGCCCCGGGCTGTCTGAATGGTAAGCACAACGGGCATTTGGGTTGTACTTAGGAGAGGTAGTGTTAGGGAACTTTGGTGCCTCCTTGACAGATACCAAATTGGTTGCGAGCAGCTGTGGCAGAATCTGCGATAGGGTCATGCTTAACCGGGTAAACTCTCTCCGGGGTCTATCAACCCTTTGAGGATTGTTTGGCCGGGGAGCGGCAGCAGGCTTAGCGATCATTACCGCGCTGACAGATTGGCGGTGATCAGGTCTTTCGGATTTTCTGGAGCCATATACAGCACTAGACTCCTTTTTGAATGGTTTCTTGTCTGACCCAGATGATGATGCAACCTTTGCAATCTTCCCAGACTTCAACCCAGCCTCAATTCTCTCTCCAGTTAAGATCAAATCAGTGAAACCAGCGGAAGAATTCCCAATGAGATGGTTAAAGAATGGCCCAGATAGGGTCCCCAAGAACATATCCACTAACTCTCGCTCAGTCAAAGGTGGCTGCACCCTGCCAGCCAGATCTCTCCACTTCTGCGCGTACTCTTTAAAACCTTCGCTTACGCCCAACGACATACCCTGGAGTTGGGTACGCGTGGGGGCAAGGTCGGCATTATACTGATACTGCTTGTAGAAAGCAGTAGCCAGCTCCTCCCAGTTACGAACTTTGGTCCCATCCAGCTGATAGAACCATTCGAGATGAGTCCCTGAAAGACTCTCCTGGAAGAAGTGGATCCATAGATTCTTGTCCGCAGAGTACGGCTGAATCTTCCGAACATAGGACCTCAAGTGCAGCTTGGGACAAGATGCCCCGTCATACTTGGAGAAGGTGGGAGCTTTGAACTTGTGCGGGATAATTACACCGGTCGACAAACCCAAATCTCCAAAATCCAGCCCAGGTGCCTGTTGCACCTCCATAGCTTTCAACCTGTCTTCCAGTTGTTTGTACTTGTTGTCTTCAGGAGGGTATTGCTCTTCATCAAAATCTGTCTCGTTGTCGGAGACCACCGGACTAGGAACCCTTGCTTCTGCCTGAGAAGGACTTTTGCCAACAGAAGAAACAACCTCTTCTTGGTGCAGAGTATTACCCAACCTTCGGCCCGAGTTGAATAGAACAGTTCTTCTTTTCTTCTTCTTCTCCTTCTTCAGGAGCATGGCCTTCAGTTCCTCTTGGCCTTTAGCTAGACCCAGGATTAGCTCTTGAAACTGCGCATTCTGCGCCTGGAGAGCCTTGATTGAAGTCTCAGTTGATTCAGATCCGGAATTCATGATGCTGAAATAAACAGCGAAGAACTGTAAGCAACCTGAAAAAGGGAAAAACCTGCTATGCACATGATGTATGAAGTGCGTATGAATTATGTTTTCAAAGACAATCGGGAATCAACTTTGTAAACAAAGAAAGAACACACTTCATTAGATTCAACTTTGTGACTGAGATTATTCAACAAGTAGCCCTTAGGCGTTTACATGAAATGAAACAACTGGAAAGGAAATAAAACTGTAAAGGCACATTCAGAACTCCCTATTGGTCCCAGGGTCTCCTCTTCTCAGTACGGAGGTAGGCATTCAGAGCTCTCTCATTCTCCAATTGCTTTGTCAGCTTCTGGACCTTTGATTCCTGCTCGTTGAACTTTTCCCGGTAAGAATCCCGTTCTTCTTGCAGTTGTGACCAAGATCTCTTCAATGTCTCATAATCAGTAGGTATCTGAGGAGGAAGGACAGTTGGAGGAACACCATCCTTATCAGGACACTCAAGAACGACGGGTCTGACAGCTTCATACGGCATACCTAACTTCTGAGCACGGATGCGGACCCATTTGTAGTAGGCTTCCATAGGTAGAGAAGTCTTTGGCCCTAGCTCTTGTGGGTCAGCTTTATGAACCTTCTCCCAAGCCTTGATGAACCTACGACGTAGCTCGTCACTATCCACCTGAAACTCGAAACTGATGTGAGGCACCAACATCTCATGGGGGCCTGCTCTTCTTGCTCTTCCAAACTGACGGAGTGCTAGACATGGATTGTACGAGATCCCTCCTTGAGTACCAATCAGAGGAACATTAGGATACTCCCCGCATCGATCAATAACAGCTATCTCATCTAAACCTCTGCAAGTCCATATGATGTCTTTATCGGTGAGAGACATTAGCCTGTGAGCCCAACCTCTTCCTTCTTGGTTCTTCAGTACGGACTTAGGGAGGTGCGAAATAAACCACCTCACCAACAAAGGGATACAACACCATAGGGTTCCTCGTCGTCGGGTAGTACGGGCATGGAGTTGTTGCAAGATGTCACCCAAGAGAGTGGGCACAGGATTCTGAGACATAAAGATCCTAATGGAAGTGACATTGATGAAGTTGTCAGGATTAGGAAACAGGACCAAACCATAGATTAGGAGAGCCAAGATGTCTTCATATGCCCTAAAGTCCAAGTCATTCCAGAAGCTGTTAGCTTTACCAATCAGAAACTTGGCCAAGAAACCCTTAACTCCGCTTCTAGTTACCCAGTTGTCTGTTACCTCTTGATGGGTCAAAGGAAGAGCTGCAGCAATGTCCTCAAGCCTGAGGGTCTTTTCCCAACCAGTAAAGGGAACCTGATCCAAGATAGGGATACCAAGCAGATTAGAGAACTCTTCCAGGGTAGGGACCAGCTGGAAGTCTTGAAATGTAAAGCACTGGTACTGAGGGTCATAGAACTGGGTCAGAACACTCATCAACTGTTGATCCCGCTTTGCAGTGACTAAACTGAGAAGAGAACCATGCCTCTGAATGAAGGAAGTGGTGTTTGGAATTCTGCTAACCAACTCATCAAGCAACTCAGGTGAACGAACAAAGTTGAACCGGATAGTATTCCTTCGTACAGGCATCATAATGTCCTACAAAACAGAGCAAAGATGAAACCCTCTTGTCTTTGAAATGGTCAGCTCTTATGCATGCAATGCTCATGATGTTATGATGTTATGATAAAGCACACCACATACAGATACAAAGGCAAACATGGTAAGGCACACAAGTCACACAAGGCAAGCCCCTAAAGTTTAGGCCAGCATGAGGTCTAGGTACTACCCTCTTTCAGTTTGTTGGTTCATACCTGTCCTAATCAAAAGTAACCGGGTTCTTAGAGGATCCCAATATCATTGACTACCCTCAATCGGTCATAACTCCAGCATCGCAATCTTTTCTTGCGGCCAGAACCATCACGAGAGTTTAGCCTCAATGGGCGTAGCATACTGCTACAATTCTAAAGGCCAAGTTGTGTCAATTAAGGTTCTAAGGTTGTCGGTGCTTAATGACTCCTTAGAAGACCCATATTCTCCTCGTTGCGACACAAGGGATATCGGTACAGACTAAGGTGTCACACCAACGTAGCCACTGCTTCACCTGTGTCGGTCTACGCCGGACAGGTCCCTCACAGCTTATGCTACCTAAACAGGGTTCCCCAGATCCGGGTTAGGATCTATGTATCTCCGATGCAACCCACAATAATAAAGCAAGCAAAACAATACAAGTGAAAACACAGTTATGACCTAGCCCTAAGGTACACCTCACTTTAAGTTTAAGTCCCCAGCAGAGTCGCCAGTTCTGTGATCGGTGGATCTGGAACTGACTGTTTAACGCTGGTTCGCGAAATGTCGCGGAAGCAAGAGTCGCCACCGTCTTTTATTTTCTCCAAATGGAAAGGACAAAAGCACAGAAAAATTCCTTAAAGAGATTGCTCTCGGTTCGGGAGGTAGGTTATAGAAAGGGAAGGTGTTAGCACCCTTTCTATCCATGGTTATCCATGGGCTCTTAGATACTTGCTCAATGTGTTTTCAAAATTGTTTGTTTGCTTTTCAATGTGGGTTTAAAAAGTTTCTTTGAAAAATTTCAGATCGACTCGTACGTCAGAGTGTTTGAAAAGTTTGCTTTGAAAGCTTGTCGGTGTGAAAAGTATTTTTTGATTTGTTTTGAAATTAGAGCAAGTATCTAGAGAACCTACCTACCCTAAGGAATTCGTCTGTGTAGATGTCCTTAAAAGTAGTGCCATCCCACCATTGAGAGGTAGGTAGCACCACCGTTGGAGGTGTTCGGGTCAATTCGAAGGTTCGGGACATGGTGATCACCAGAGCAATGGGAAGATACCTTAGAAGCTACCCTCATGCCAGGTTCCCGGATCATGAGGACTTACCAAGACATCCTCTACTCGACGATCACCTTTCGTAGGCAAGGCAACAGTGAGGCGTACCCTAGGGGTGGTGTGTGTGAATTGTGTGTCATGTTTCATTTATTTGCTTTGTCATGTTTGTCGTGTTCTACGCTTGATTTTAATTAGACATTCATTCTTTCATGCTTGATTAACAGTTAGGAGTGCGGAAAAGATAAATCTACGACTATTACAAAGGCGCGGGTCCACATCGCCAAAATTAAACCGGACCCGATTTAGCGGAAAAATAAATAGTGCGAAGAAATAAAGTGCGAAAAGTAAATTACATGGCTTTGGGATATTTACACAATTATAATAAGCGATAATAAAATAAATGCACGAATTTAAATAATTAAAACGAAACTAGGGCGTTGGACCCTTTTGCGAATAATTAAAAGTTAATGAGAATTAAAAATTAAATGATTAAAGTTTTTTTGTTATTTTGCATTTTTTGATTTAATGAGAAAAAAGGAGAATTAATTAAAATTAAATTAAGAAGCAAACCCTAATTCTAATATTTTTTATTTATTAAGAAAGAATTAAAATAAGATCTAAATTAACCTAATTCATTATGTACAATTTAAATAGGAAAATAAATAAATAAATAATAATTACTATTCTAAAAAAAAAAAAGGGAAAAAATATTAAAAGGAATAATAAAAAAAAATAGCAATTAACCTAATTCTACATTTTTGGATTTTTATTAAAAAGAAATTAATATTAAAACCTAATTACACTAGTTTATTTATATGATAGTTTATTTATGAAAATAATTGTAATAAACTAAATATTATATTTTTTCTTTTTTCTGATTTTTATAATGTTTTTATATTTTTTTTGTAAAAATAATTAATTAAAACAAATAATTAAAATAAACAATCAATTAAAATAAATGAAATAGCAAAAAGAAATCAAACCAGAGTGGGGGTGCTGTCCCCAATTTAGGAGGTTCAAATTTAATAGGCCTGGCCCAATAAGCTTACAGCGTGTTGACTTTCCTGGATCACATGTCAACGCTTTGACCTGGTACATGGTGCATCTGGAATATTGACCACTGATTTGGTTGCCTGAGACACGTGGGCGATGGATTATTGAGCGTGTATGGTGAACGTTCACGTCAAGCCTGCATGTGAATTTGTTTTGAAAAATAATAATGAAAGTTGCAAGACCTGGGACTTGAACCCAGGTCTTTGAGGCCATATACACAACACGTTACCACTGAGCCATCGCGTTTACAATTAACATATAATAATAATTAAATATCAAAAAGTAAAATCAATGCGTAATGGACTAAGCGCGCGTGAATTCAAAAGGGCCTATCACGTGGTGACAACGAGGTTGTCTTCTTCCCCACCTGTAAAACAAAATGCATAGGCGACGGTTTTTGTAGCATGGCCTTAGGGACGATTCGAGAAAATAGCGAATAACATCCTAGGCATCATAAATTGTTCGCGAGGCATATGTTTTATTCAGAAGAACATGCTGAATGCAATGGTAACAGTCTTGCATCCCAATTGTTCCTTGGGTGAGAAACCCCAAATTTGAAACCTGTAAACCCTAGCTTCTTGACAATGGTGAAAGCATAAATATGGCACGAAAATTCAATTGAGCATATTGGTTAGCACAGAAGCATCATGACAAATAACAATCCACAAAAAAAAAATGCAAAAAGATGCCTAGATAATGATATGCGATTTGGAAAAATTTGTGGTACAGTTTGAATCCTAACCAACGATTCCTTGTGTTTTTCTTGATGTTAATGATTGACAAAGGTTCAGGAAGGTCTCAGAATGCTATTGAAACAAAAATCCAA